>JAQPPZ010000028.1:0-2500000 GCA_028583015.1 Wollemia nobilis
TGCAAGGATGGGTATGTTGAGAAGCAACACACCCCCACTGAAAAATGCATTCCAATCCTCTTCAATACTTTGAACTTCCATTTTTGCAACAGGGACCCTCTTGATAATTTTCAGGTTTTAAATCCAAATTTGCTTGCCTCCTTTTTAAAGTTGTGTTTTTTCTTGCATTCCAGCTGTGTTATCCAAGAATTCACTTTTTACATGCTAGAATCATTCATGCACAAACAAAATCTTGCACCGGTACAAGAAAATCCAGAAAATAGTTGCATAAATTCACTGAAAACCAAAACTTTCCATTTTTGGTAGTGTCGCGATATCGCGACACTTCCATTTTCGGAAATGTCGCGATATCGCGACGAATTTTGGCAAAAGCAGCTAAGTCGGAAAAGTGTAGCGAAATCGCGACACTTTCCATTTTTGGAAGTGTCATGATATCGCGACGTTTCCATTTTTGGAAACCGTCGCAAAATCGCTACCGGCCAGAGGAGAGAGAAGAAAGTTGTACGAAAGGGCGCGATTTTGCGACATGTCACGAAATCGTGACATGTCGCATTTTCGCGATAGGAGAGAGAAAGTGGGCTGCAGAATGAAAATCGGCTAAGTCACAAATGTGTCGCAAAATCGTAGTCAATGCGGTCAACGCATGCAGCTACGGGAACTGTCGCGATATCGTGACGTGTTCTATTTTCGTGGGTTGTTGATTGAAAAATGCTTAAGTACAAAAGGTGCAGCGCGTCGCTAACATGTCTCAAAATCATGACATGCTTGAAGAAGTTGTGCGACAGCTAGCAGGAGGCGCGATTTCGTGACATGTCATGAAATCGTGACATGTCACTTTTTCACGATCGACGGGGAAGAAGTTGCATGGCACCGGGGACGTCACGATTTCGTGACATGTCGTGAAATCGTGACATGTCGCAGAATCACGGTAGGAGAGAGAAAGTTTCCCAAAGGGCCTGAAAGTGCATTCCAGCTGTAACAGAAGGCATCCTGGGGTAGCGACACGTGTCAAAGCGTGAGGCAGACAAACAGAAGCCGACATGCAAGCTTGCTTTAGGGTTTTTAGCCTGATTTAATCTGTTTTAACCTTTAAAGCTTCTGATTTAATTAAAGTGCTAATCTAACTCATCTTTTGTCTTTCATGCAGGATTCCATCTGGCACTTACGGGACAACCGAGAAAGGCCATAAAGACAAAGTTAAAGTGCAGATTTAATCAAGGACCGCCATGCTAGAGGAGAAGATGCCGGTGAAAGCATTCAATGGAGATTTATGACCGAATTAATAGCATGAAGACCATCTCAACTCAGGGATGGCTTTGCGGAGATCAAATTGATCGAGAAGTGGTGACTCATCCGGCTCACCAGCAGAATTAATGGAGGCATTTATTTGTAGTTGCAGATGAATGCAAGTGGCTTTAGATTTTATCTTCTCCATTTATGGCAGCTGACTCCCCTGATTTGTCGAAGGGTTAAGTTCTATCCGGACTTTGATTTTAAATGGACTTTTTATTGTAAAACCCGGGTCCTAGGGTTTAAGTGTGATAAGATTTAGGGTTTGAAGAAGATATTTTTGAAAAGATCAGGGTCTGTCCTGAGTCTATAAATACTTCTTCTAAATGTAATCGCAGGAGGCGGAGACTTAGAAATAAAAGGCTTATAAGCAATTTCTTGCAAATCTTGTGAAATCCTTTGTTTCTGGACTTGGAGTTGATGTGCTTTAGCTTTTTTGTGATAGCATGGCCAGGAGCCTAATCTTTTGTAGAGTGTGATAAGTGTATCTTCTTCTGTTATCCATTCCATTTAAGTTTGTTAGATATATGCTGTAAATCTGCCACTATCAAGTTTAAATATGTTGTTAGGCTTCAGTTGTTCTCTTGTCTGCTAGGGGAAATTATAGATTTGAGGTTAAGTTTGTTCTAATTGCTCTGTCTTCACTGTGTGAGCTAGGCTGCCGGTGAAAGATACCAGTTTTAACCTGACTTCCCTTCAGTTTATAATTTTTTGCTAGATCTGTTTCACTCTGCCTTGTGCTCTTAGTTGAAAGTGATCTTAGACTGACTGGACACTTTCTTCTTTGATTTGTTCTGTTGTGAAGCTAGTAGCATAGATAAAATTGATAGTTTAAGTTTTACAGTTTAAAGTCTGATGAACTTCTCTTTCTGCCCTACCCTACCCTCTCTTTGTTTTCGGTGAAATGATCCATTTTTATTTTCTTTGTTTGTATTTTATTTAAATCTGCTGACCCATGAGAGCTAGATCAAGAATTCAAGTTAAATCTGATAAACAACTTCAGCAACTACTGAACAATTTCAAGAACCCCCTGTAAGGTAACATAGAAGTCCATATTGAAATCTATTCCAGAAGCAGAAAAGAGTGAATAGCCATTCGACCCAACTCTGTAACTCGCACCTTGGATAACCAACTAGATCCTAAAGTGAGTGGGATTCGTCCCGTGGGTGTCTCCGGAGCTTCCTGCTCATCCTTCACGGGGTGTGCATGAAAGCCGGACCAACACCTAATTGGCGCTAGAAGGAGGGGCTGTTGAACTCAGTTCAAGTATTGTAAGTTTGTGAGTGCTGATTTAAAATTCTGTGGTTAGAGTTTTTGCCTGAACAGCGGGACTTAACACCAACATTTTAAAACTGGCCCAGTGAAATCTGGGCAGTATTGTAAGTTGTCAGTATAGTTTTTAAAATTTCCAGAGAATACCTCAAGTTAAGAACAGTTTTATCTCCACTGGCAATTATCCAATTACAACTCAGAATATCACTGTCAGCCAAGTAATAATGGCAAATTGGTTGGGCCCCATCGCTTTGAATATCCCGGGTATAGCCCATGACCCCGCCTGAAGCCCGGAAAGGTATCTCCCCGTATATAAACATGATGGGACAAGAACCGTAGAAGAACATCTCGCTAGCTTTCAAAAATGCTTTAAAATTGTTGAATATACAAAGATGAAGATGTTGCCTGCAGATTGTTCCCGTTCACTCTCCAGGAGGGAGCTTATGACTGGTTTTTAAACCTCACCAAAGAATTCCATTACTAGTCGGGATGACCTAGAGAAATCTTTTATATCACAATTTGGGGAAGTGATAGACCCCAGTGTGTTATACCAACAATTTTCCAGCATCAAGAGAGAGTCGGGAGAAACTGTCAGGTCTTTCAATATGAGGTTCCAAAGAGCTTATGGTAGAATGACTGGCCATTACATCCCAAATGCAAATTTGGCCTTAGAAATCTACAAGAATGCATTGGATTCGGTGACCTCTATTTTTCTCAAGAGAGACATTAATATCACAACCCTGGCAGAGGCTTATAAAGAAGCCTTAATTCTTGAAAGACAGCTAGGACCTCAAATTCTGAGCAGTCCTTTGATATCCTATGTTACACGTAACATGCCTATTTCGTATCCCATTCCACATCATGAGTTAGTGCCAACATGTCATGCTCTACCCAAGGAAACTCCGTTAACTGTCACATCCACTCAAAGCATGTGCAAAATATAGAGAAAAGTTCTGACAAGTTCAAAGTGGAAGTGCTTGAAGTAAACAGTTGTGATCTAGCATTACCCAAATCTAAAGTTTTTCCTGGTGAGTTAAATTTTCCTAGAGATCAAAGAAATATTGATATTTCTAGTTCACCCAAAAACAGTACAACCAGGGTTTTAGATTCTGTCACTTTTCTCGAAGAGACAGAAAGTCTTGTACAGACTCCTGTGGATGAAATGCAAGATTTTCAACAGTTAAAAAGAGACAGTTATGACTTGAGATGTCAGAGTCCAGAATCTAACAATGATCCTTCCTCATCAGAGGATGATGAAAGTGAGATTCAATATCACTATGCAGAAGTAACTAAGGAGGATAACATCATTGAGGATATGAGGGAACTTAAAGCTGACATCACCCTCTATGAACTGCCCTAGATTGTTGAACAAAAGGATAGCTTGATTGAGGCTTACTCTGGACCACCTGTTGAATTTCAAGAAAAGGAGGAAAAGATAGTAAATATGAATGTGGTCAGCCAACTTGGAATTGATGAACTGTCTCAACATAAGCCTGCAACTTCTCAACATAATATCAAAGAAAAGGCTATAAACTGTGTTGATGTAGATATTGGATCTTATAATTTGGCAACTGAAAAGGTGGGAACGGTTACAGCTCTAATCCATCACAACAATGATGTTTGGACATTGCACATTGATGAGGTTAAATCTAAGCAATGCTCAGGTGAAAAGGAAAATTGTAAACATTCTGCTAGAGAGATAAAAATTGAAGTCCTGGATATTGAAGCGAGACAGACAACCACAAAATGATCAAGTTGTTAAGAACCAGGGCATACGGATAAAACATGATTTCTTTCAAGTTGTCACATAATTTTGAAGATGTGGTGGTCTGGGTCTGTCAAGATTTTAAGGTATTTGATCCTGGGGGTTTTTACATTCAATCCTTTTGAAAGAATTCTGCAAACCCTTCAAGTAGAAGCATAAACATGTTATCATATGATTTGTTATTATATGATTTGTTTAATTTGAAGGAGTTGCATATTTGTTTTTCAAATGGGACAGGGAAGACAGTAAACACAAGTCTTTCCCAGATAGCAAATTTTTGAAGCATAGTCTGGAGTGCATTTCGTCAACAGGACCTGAAAGGTAATTTTTCTAAATTACTTGCACATGGTCAAAAAAATTTTAAGGCACCATTTCTCTGCTTTCCCAACTGCTACATTTTTTGAGTATGAAGGGAAGTTGTAACATATGTATACATTGTAAGTAAGCTTTGAAGTTTTTCAGTTTTATCTTTAATTGTCTGTACAATTTTAGCTTGTGTAGTTTATTTCTTTTGTCAGTGCTTTTTATTTCCTTTCTTTGTCTTTTTATGTCAGCTTGCTGTTTAAGTCTGTACAGTCTTTTGTTTCAGTTTTAGTTGCTTTGCTTCTTTTTCCTTGTTGTCTGTATAGTGTCTTTTGTTTTAGCTTGCTTTTATTTTAGTCTGTGCATTCTTTTGTTTTAATTTTATTTGTAGTCTGTGCAGTTTTGATTCTGTCTTGTTTTAGAATCCTGTGCCTATCCTTGGATGTTTGTACAAAGTCCTTCAGCTTTTGAAATCTGTCTTTTAACCTCTGCCTGAGCAATCAATGGGATAGTCAGCCTTCAAATTGTTTTATTCTGAGCTGATCAATCCACAATCCAATGCCCATGCTGTTCACCATTCTAATAGAGATAGTCTGCTTAAACTGAACTGTAGAACTATTTTGTTAGTCAGGACAAAGGTAGAGAGATGATTGGATTTTGTGTCTTGCTTGCCACAGTTGTTTTAATGATAGAAAAACTGCTATGCTGTTTTGTTGGAGGAACTCCCGGGGAATCCAAGAAAAGCTGGTTATAAGAGGGGACTATGGTTCATGCAATTATTTGGGTGTCACCAGAGGCTATCAGTGCCTAGACTGAAACAGTTCCAGATTGATCAAATGTTAAAAGAAAATTGTGATTTCCCTAAAAGCATTTCAGATATTGATATATTTCAGAGGGAGAGATATATAAAAAAAAAAAGAGAAAAGGAAAAAGAAAAGAGTTGAACAATTAAAAGAGGCAGCCAATACTTCCAAAAATATTTTCTTCTAAGTTATAGATCCTTCCTTACAGTTGTAAATTTGGGTTGTGTAAATCTAAAGGGTAACTCTGTCTAGGCTGTAAAAGGCTAAACTAGTAAACAGAGCTCTACTCGATTTCCCCTTTTTTACAATTTAGAAAAGCTGATCAGTCCAAAGTTCATCATTCAATCCAGTCATCCTTGAAGAAAGTTTTATACCCTTTGTAATTGCACATCAAAAATCTTCCTTGAAGTATTTCAGCCTAGTATGTCCTTGGGAAATTTTAACAGCTAGCAGTTGGCAGTCAATTTATTGTGAAGAATGTTTGTGGCAAGGCATGATGCATGGTCTTTTTGTTTTGAAACCAGAGTCCTGGGTTCTAAAATAGTGCTACTATTTTACCCGTAGATATCGCCATTTGTTGAGAAGCAACACACCCCCACTGAAAAATGCATTCCAATCCTCTTGAAAGCCCTGAACTTCCATTTTTGCAGCAGGGACCCTCTTGATAATTTTCAGGTTTTAAATCCAAATTTGCTTGCCTCCTTTTTAAAGTTGTGTTTTTTCTTGCATTCCAGCTGTGTTATCCAAGAATTCACTTTTTACATGCTAGAATCATTCATGCACAAACAAAATCTTGCACCGGTACGAGAAAATCCAGAAAACAGTTGCATAAATTCACCGAAAACCAAAACTTTCCATTTTTGGTAGTGTCGCGATATCGCGACACTTCCATTTTTGGAAATGTCGCGATATCGCGACGAATTTTGGCAAAAGCAGCTAAGTCGGAAAAGTGTAGCGAAATCGCGACACTTTCCATTTTTTGAAGTGTCACGATATCGCGACGTTTCCATTTTTGGAAATCGATGCAAAATCGCTATCGGCCAGAGGAGAGAGAAGAAAGTTGTACGGAAGGGCGCAATTTTGCGACATGTCACGAAATCGTGACATGTCGCATTATCACGGTAGGAGAGAGAAAGTGGGCTGCAGAATGAAAATCGGCTAAGTCGCAAATGTGTCGCAAAATCACGGTCAACGTGGTCAACGCATGCAGCTACGAGAACTGTCGTGATATCGCGATGTGTTCTATTTTCGCGGGTTGTTGATTGAAAAACGCTTAAGTACAAAAGGTGCAGCGTGTCGCTAACATGTCTCAAAATCGTGACATGCTTGAAAAAGTTGTGCGACAGCTAGCAGGAGGCGCGATTTCGTGACATGTCACGAAATCGCGACATGTCACGTTTTCACGACCGACGGGGAAGAAGTTGCATGGCACTGGGGACGTCGCGATTTCACGACATGTCGCGAAATCGCGACATGTCTCAGAATCGCGATAGGAGAGAGAAAGTTGCCCAAAGGGCCTGAAAGTGCATTCCAGCTGTAACAGAAGGCATCCTGGGGTAGCGACACGTGTCAAAGCGTGAGGCAGACAAACAAAAGCCGACATGCAAGCTTGCTTTAGGGTTTTTAGCCTAATTTAATCTATTTTAACCTTTAAAGCTTTTGATTTAATTAAAGTGCTAATCTAATTCATCTTTTGTTTTTCATGCAGGATTCCATCTGGCACTTGCAGAACAACCGAGAAAGGCCATAAAGACAAAGTTAAAGTGCAAATTTAATCAAGGACCGCCATGCTAGAGGAGAGGAGGCCGATAAAAGCATTCAATGGATATTTATGACCGAATTAATAGCATGAATACCATCTCAACTCAGGGATGGCTTTGCGGAGATCAAATTGATCGAGAAGTGGTGACTCATTCGGCTCACCAGCAAAATTAATGGAGGCATTTATTTGTAGCTGCAGATGAATGCAAGTGGCTTTATATTTTATCTTCTCCATTTATGGCAGCTGACTCCCCTGATTTGCCGAAGGGTTAAGTTCTATCTAGACTTTGATTTTAAATGGATTTTTATTGTAAAACCCGGGTCCTAGGGTTTAAGTGTGATAAGATTTAGGGTTTGAAGGAAGATATTTTGAAAAAGATCGGGGTCTGTCCCGACTCTATAAATACTGTCTTCTAAATGTAATCGCGAGAGGCGGAGACTTAGAAATAAAAGGCTTATAAGCAATTTCTTGCAAATCTTGTGAAATCCTTTGTTTCTGGACTTGGAGTTGATGTGCTTTAGCTTTTTCTGTGATAGCATGGCCAGGAGCCTAATCTTTTGCAGAGTGTGATAAGTGTATCTTCTTCTGTTATCCGTTCCATTTAAGTTTGTTAGATATATGCTATAAATCTACCACTATCAAGTTTAAATATGCTGTTAGGCTTCAGTTGTTCTCTTGTCTGCTAGGGGAAATTACAGATTTGAGGTTAAGTTTGTTCTAATTGCTCTGTCTTCACTGTGTGAGCTAGGCTACCGGTGAAAGATACCAGTTTTAACCAACTGCCCTTCAGTTTATAATTTTTTACTAGATCTGTTTCACTCTGCCTTGTGCTCTTAGTTGAAAGTGATCTTAGACTGACTTGACACTTTCTTCTTTGATTTGTTCTGTTGTGAAGCTAGTAGCATAGATAAAATTGATAGTTTAAGTTTTACAGTTTAAATCTCGATGAACTTCTCTTCTCGCCTCTACCCTACCCTCTCTTTGTTTTCGGTGAAATGATCCATTTTTATTTTCTTTGTTTGTCTTTTATTTAAATCTACTGACCCATGAGAGCTAGATCAAGAATTCAAGTTAAATCTGATAAACAACTTCTACAACTACTCGAACAAGTTCAAGAACCCCCTGTAAGGTAACAGAGCAGTCCATATTGAAATCTATTCCAAAAGCGAAAAAGAGTGAATAGCCATTCGACCCAACTCTGTAACTCGCACCTTGGATAACAAGCTAGATCCTAAAGTGAGTGGGATTCATCCCGTGGGTGTCTCCGGGGCTTCCTGCCCATCCTTCGCGGGGTGCTTATGAAAGCCGGACCAACAGGGTAGTCATCCCTAAGGTTCAAGAAATCAAAAGTAAATCCAAATCTTGGATTATGGGGTTAATCTCCATCGAGGCTATAGATGCCTGACTGGAAGTGGAGCATGCTCATGTGTGGCAACATGTCTTGTCTAAAAGCAAGACCACTAACTGCTCAAACAGATAGGCTAGCTTAACAGTTTCATCCATAACAGGTTAAATCATTTTGTTCAAGATGAGGTAATGAACTCTAGATCATAGTAGTAAGGATAGGGTTAAATTCCCATATCGCTTAGGTTGGGAATCCTATTCCCTAAAGCTCTAATTTCACTTACACTTGCACATAGGTTCAAGATGGTAGTGACACTTAACCAACTTTGGGATCTAGTAAATTAATTAAGTATACACATATTTGGTCCTAAGAGGGTTTGACATTTTTAATGTCTGTTCATGGTACTAGAAAGTTTGAGCCTTTGCAAAGCAGGTTGTTATATCTCTAACATCTTCACCATACATTAAATCTTGAACAAATAATTCATAACTTTGCATATGCATTCAGGTAAAACTAACAATGGAAAGTTGAGCGAGTTTCAAACGATAGGGAATGAAGCACACTGCACACATCGAGCTGATGCTTAACGATTTTGATGCTTCATGTATTTTTGATCTATTTGCATTC
Source organism: Wollemia nobilis (assembly GCA_028583015.1). Taxonomy (NCBI): domain Eukaryota; kingdom Viridiplantae; phylum Streptophyta; class Pinopsida; order Araucariales; family Araucariaceae; genus Wollemia; species Wollemia nobilis. Next base: position 9,168 of record JAQPPZ010000028.1, read on the forward strand.
GTTGGATATTTGTTGATGCTTGTATTTGAGTTTATGTGTTTTTAGGTTGGGTTCTCACCGAAATGCTTAGGAGCATTTCCCAACAGAGTCACCATTTGTTGTGGCTGCTCCACAGCGTACCCCAAAATTGGGGACTCCCCTTTTTATTTTTAGTATTTGGGTGTTTGCATGTTGGTTTTGAGTGTCTAATGCTCGGCTTGTTTTGAATTTGCATTTATCATTAGTTTTTGCCAATAATATTTTATTATCGATGACTTTTTCTTGTCGATGATATTTTATTGTCGATGACTTTTTCTTGTCGACGATATTTTATTGTCGACGACTATTTCTTGTTGACGATTTTTTTTGTCAAATTGTTGTTGATGATTTTTAATGTCATTTTGTTGTCGATGATTTTTATTGTCAATGTTGTGTTAGCAATGTTATTGCTAATATTTTTTTGTTAACATTGTGATGGTTAAATTTCTTGTTTTTATCATTCATGTATAATGAGATTGTGTTCTATATATAAAATAGGTTTTTATGTTAAAACTTCATTCCACCTTAATACCTCTTTAATATACATATACAAAGTAAAACAAACATATCGATAATGTGACCCGGGTTCAATCTCCATGGTGGATGTGTATAAGAAGTATTACTTAAAAATAAAAATTAAAAAAAAATAATATCAAATTATATATATATATATATATATATATATATATAACAAAAGGATAACAATATATATTAAAACTAAAAAAAAAAAAAAAAATACGTGATTAAAACAAGCTCATGGGCTATGTTAATTTTGTCTTAAATTGAATTTGAAATTCTAATGGGCCATGTTATGTTTGCCTTAAATAGGATTTGAAATTCTAATATTTGGTCATATGCAGGACATTCACCAGCCAAGTTGACACAAAGGATTGGTCAGTGGACCCATGCCCTTATGAACATGCTTGCTGAAGGTGATTACGAAGGGCATCCATGGCGGGGATAGTTTGTTTAACACACAACAATGTAGAGAGCTCGATTAGGACATGGTCATCGACAAAGGAGAAAATAGGTATTCAAGAAGCAATGATAGTGACACCGGAGAAAGGATGAGGGGATTATCAGCAATGATGCAGGCATGCAGATGTGTACATAGATTGGTGAGCCCGATAATGATGAATGACTCCAGCATTGGCCAAGGAGGAAGCATGGGTTAGAAAACTCTAGGGAGGTTGCTGGCAAAGTCAATGAATGCAAATTCTAAAAGGTAGAGTCACACAGATCCTGACACAGGTTTCGATGGTAGTAATGCCTACTTGAACTAGGCAGCATGGTGAAGACATCTCAGATGGAGGCCTAGGGCAGTAGACACAACATGAATCTGACTAATATACAATGGACTCGATGGGTTGTTTGAATAAAAATATTATAGCACGGATCATGAGATATACGATGGGGCATCCCATAGTGGAAGACCTAGCACCACGTGGATGATTACAAGCATGGATTGATGGTCTGGACCGAAGGTTCACAAGGATATGCAACAATGACAAGGATTTTGGGCTCGATAAGGTGGACATAGGCATAGGGGTCGATATGAAATCACCAGGCATAGTGTGGAACACATGCCAACACTTGCAAGGGGATCTTGCAGACATCCACGACGATGATAGCTTTTATGGAGCCATCATACCTAACAATGAAGACACCACAACAACGATATAAAAAAGAGTATAAGGCCATAGGATTCATACGAGACATGATGTAGTATGACGGTTATCCGATAGTGAGAATGGAGGGTGAACCTACGATAAAGGTTATGGACAAACTCGAACAAATTGTGGCAGGAGAGACAGAAATTGTAATGGTAGCTAGCGATGATAGTGGGTAGTTTAAACCATGTAATTGAAGCCTGCCACATGGGTGTTCGGTTTGTTTGGTACTTACATGCATAAAATTTATTTGAGGACCCTAGGGACCTATTATTATAGGTCGTTGGTATTACATATGTAAGGATAAGAGCATTACATACACGTATAAAAGGGGGAGTTACCAGGGACTAAGGTCGTCGTTACATTATGGGTAATCAAAGTTCAAAGGGTAATAAGTTGTCACATGCACGCTGTGAGTGGTGTTATCTTGGCTATTTGGGATGTTATGAAACTATAGAAAAGGAGGGCTTTTGAAAGTAAAATAAAATGTTTATAAATGAAGAAGAAAAAGCATAGGAAGCGAAGCCAAACGGTGGAGGAAGAAAATGAAAATTCAGGTGTCCATTATCAAGGTTATAAAAAGCCATCGAAGATATTGAGAAAGGGGTTGGACCTTTTAGGAGGCCACATATGGTTGGAAACTACTGCAAGAAAAGTTGCAGATTTGAAGGCAAGAGGGCTATTCTAGGCTTGTTTGGGCTGTTTTTCTTCAATGGACTGGTTTGGGAAAACAAAAAAAAATTGTTATTGTAAAATGACAAAAAAAATTTAATACATAAAATTTCAAAAAGTTGCATTTTATGGGCAAGAAAGGAGGAGTCATTTTCTACATGCAAGATTAAATGTTTATTTTTTTTCCTTTTCATATTTTAGGCTTGTAAATGGATTTTATGCAAGTTTCTTGGTTGCTTCATGTGAATGCTTAAATCTGAAAACCTCATTTAAACCCTAGGAGCTAGCACTTAGCTTATCCGGATTGTGCTTGTTTTGCAAGTCCAATAGGTTAGGTTGCATGCATGAAAACCTCACATCTTCGGTTTTTCCGGAATAGGATAACATCAAACTGAATGTATCATGTGTTTCATTTTCTGCATTTCATTTTCATTTTTCTACATTTTATTTTTCCATAAATTTTAATTTTTTTTTTAATTTTTAGGCATTAAAATAAACATTAAAAAACTTTCAAAAAACAAAAAAAATTTCACCATTGCGTAGGTTATACTTAATACTTCCAATATGCACTTTGAAATTTTATTTTTGGAGTTGTTTATTATTTTTAAAAATTTATCGAAGTTGTTGTTTTATTACAGATTTTGAAAATTTTGAAAATAGAAAATTTCCATTTTTGGACCGAATTTCATTTTTTCAGTTTCATGTTTTGTTCATGAGCCTATGATGACATTCCCTTCATGAAAATTCCAATTTCATTGGGGGTTTTATTTTTTATGGCATTTTATAAATTTCCATTTTTGGAGCCTAAAATTGCCCTCTTCATAAAAATTCTAATTTTACGAAAGAGGGGTAATTTGAGCATCACATTGAAGGTCATTGATTCAAAGCACTTAATTGTTCATATTTATGAAAATTTGATTTCATTTAAGAGGGATAAGTTGAGGTGACATTTAAAGCCCTTACTTTAAGGCCATAAATTATTGTTCTTTGTGAAAACATATTTCACCAAAGAGGGATAGTTTATCTAGCACATTGAAAGCTATCTTCATCTTCATGATAAGAAGCCATATTTGGACTTAATAAAAAAGATAAAATCTACCTTAAAATCCTCAAAATAAGAGGAATTAAAGCACTACATCGTGGTCATATGAGGGCCAACTCACATTTGCTTTATTTTGGTTCAATGAACAATCACTAAAGTTTCATGGTAAAATAAACCAACATTGCCCCTTGTTTACAGTTACTTGCAATCACTAAGGTGTTCCAAGCATTTAAATTGAATATATTTATTTGATATTACTAATACACATATGCAAATGCTAATATAGAAAAAACCTTGGAGAGTGGATTTGGAACCCCAAATCTTAAGGGAGAGTGTACATTCACAATTGGTTGAAAATACCACTCAATAGTAACCGAGAGTCATCATCAAGCTACATTTTAAAACTTTGCAAGAAATATATACTATGTGCCCTATTTTAGATTGTCATATTTCCCTGTGATAGTCCTCCTCTATCCCACTCTTATTCCTCCCATTTGTGTAGGAATTTTTGAATGTGTATCTAGCTACTGATATTATTTCTCATGATTACATTAGAGATCAAAGGCTTATGGTTACATCATTATAATAGAGAGTTGTTTTCTTTTGTTACATTATTTAAATGTAAATAACCATTGTATTGAATTTCATCGGTCCTTGGCACTCTATTGGGCCTATACTGTAACTTGTATATGGAATTTAATACAAATCTAGGTCTCATCCTTCTTGCAAATTTATTGTATAAATGTATGTGTTGTATGTTTATGTGTTACATGATTTGAACATATGAATAGCACTTTATTTCACTGGAAAATGTTTATATGCATTACGTTATTCAAATGTATATGAGTAAATCAATTATTTCTCTCTTTTCAATATTTTCATAAAAATATAAATTCTTGCTATGATTTCCCAATGGACAAGGCATTGGTCTGCATTCTTGAAGTGTTATATTAAGCTTGGTCATCATAAAAATATGATTCAAAACCATCTGATCTAGAAGAGCTAAAGATATAGAATTTCCATATTTAATTAGGCTCTTATTAGGGTGTCTAGACCTGACCTATTATTTCATTAATTTCTTTAAACTCCCATATAGGTTGAAGTGGCAAGTCCACTAGAGCTTGCATTATTTTGTTATTCTAAAAATTTTGATAGCATGACATTCATTATTTTAAGGATATCAAAATTTTTGATAATAGTTTTTGATGTTGTTGTCAGGGATTGAACCTTACAATTTTTGTATTATCTTGCTCCTCCCATATTTTTTTACTGGCTATTCATACTAGCCCATAAAACTTACATCAATAGATTTTTGCACCATTGCCATGGAGGAACCTTTGAATTTTTTGTGTCATTTACACTCCACTTTCACAGGGTTTATCTCCTTATGACAAATTTTACCCATAAATACCATAGTTTTCTAGCACCTTGGATACCTCTATGCATATCTAAGAGATTAAGAGAATTTAAAAGCTAAGTAATTTTAGCTTGAGTGAGATTCTATTGCATCAAAGCGTTGGTGACTCTGAACAAATCCATAAGAATAAGAAGTAGGGTTATGCATAAGCGCAAAATATCATAAATTGACTCTATTTAGGATTTTTAAAATTTAAAATTAGCTAATTTTGGATCCTTTCCCTAGGGACCATTCACCCAAAATTGATGAGCTGGAAGTTTTTTTTAGGGTAAATTCACTCACCATTGATAATAATAATCTAATTTTTATTCTAATTTGTCAACCACTTTCGCCCCCATTCCATGGATAATTCACCTTCAAATTATATATGATTTTATTTTTCCCACACAATTAACCTCATATACTATCTATATTTACACTGTAGGGGTACTGATAAACATACATCTAAAATACTCTAACTCAAAAATAGCTCTAAAACAAAAAAAAAAATTAAAAAGGTTGCAAAGAAGTGTTTTTTTATATAAGTTGATTAGTTGCAGAGGAGTGTCGATCGATATATGACTATCGATTGCAGAGAAGTGTTGATCATCTTAAGATGATTAGCATAAGCGGATCGGTTGCAAAGGAGTTTCAATCAGCATAAGATGATCAATTGCAAATATTATCAGTATAAGTTGATTTATTGTAGAGAAGTGTTTGTCAACATAGGATGATCAGTTGTAAAGATGTGTCTATCAACATAAGATGATCGGTTGTAGAGTAGTGTCTATCAAGATAAGTCGATCGATTATAGAGATGTATTTATCAGCTTAAGCTGATCGATTATAGAGAAGAAACTATTGGTATAAGCTGATCGATTATAGAGAAGAGTCTATTGGTATAATTCTATCAGTTGCAGAGAAGTATCGATTTATATAAGCCAATTGGTTGTAGAGATGTGTCTATCAACATAAGCCAATCAGTTGCAGAGTAGTGTCTACTAGCATAAGTTGATCGTTTGTAGAGTAGAAACTATCGGTATAAGTTGATCAGTTGCATAGAAGTGTCTATTGGCATAATATGATCAATTGTAGAGGAGTGTCTGTCGATAAAATTTCTTCAGTTACAAAGGTATGTCTATGGTCCTAAGCTGATCCGTTGTAGAATTTTGTTGATCAAAATAGGTTGATCGGTTACAAAGGATTCATGACTATGAAAATAGGTAGAGTATTCTTCTTCCATTTTTTGTGAGATTAGCATTGTTTTTGAAGTAATTGGTTGAGTGACAAACTTGTAATAGGGTTTGTAAGCAAAGATTAAATCATTGAGTGAGTGGTTGAGTAGAGTTGGTTGAGCCTAGTCAAGTGGATGTGTTGAAATATTAATTCAAGTTCTATGAAAACAATTATTCTATATTCTGAATTGATTTGAGAAAGTGTTCAAGAGTGTGAAGCATATTGAGTCTCTAACAATTCTATATATGTTTCTAAAAGAGTTATTGAGCATTGAAGTGCATGTGAAGCATATTGAGTCTCTAACAATTCTCTATATATTTCTAAAAGAGTGATTGAAAGTGATTGAGCATTGAAGTGAATGTGAAGCATATTGAGTCTCTAACAATTCTCTATATGTTTTTAAAAGAGTGATTGAAAGTGATTGAGCATTGTAATTAATGTGAAGCATATTGAGTCTCTAACAATTTTCTTTATATTTCTATGAGATTGGACAAGTTCTAGTGTGGAATTGTTGAGTAGATTTGAGATAAGTCTTAAAGAAGACTTGTGGATAGATTTGTGTGAGCTTTTGTGGAAGCTTACAATACATTTTGAGGAAAGATATTGAGAACATAGTTGGAAAAGTTCTAGTGAGGACTTGTTGAGCAGATTTGGATAAGTTCTTGAGAGGAATTGTGGATGGATTAGTGTGAGATTTTATGCAATATTACAAGGTAGATTTGAGTTAAGTCTTTGATAATACTTGTGAGCAGAGTTTATTGATTGATTTGTTCAAAACTTGAGTTAAGGTTTGGGGCAGATCTAGTAGTGTTGATTTTTGATTGGGTCAAGCTTTGTGTTAAGGCTGGAGGATAGAGATTGAAGATAGGTTTTTGCTAGACTAAAGGACTATGTTTAGTACAAATTAGAGGAAAAATATTAAGGACACATTTGTGCTAGATCGAAGGATTGTGTTTAGTACAAATTTGAGGATAGAGTTTGGTATAGATTTAAGGATAGGTTTGTACCAGACCAAAGATAGAGATTGAGTATATTTATGCTAGACCGAAGGACTATGTTTAGTGTAGATTTGAGATAGAGCTTTGAAGGTGACAGAATATAGAGGATGACAGTCTCTAGTGGATAGATATCCATTAGAAAAGTTAGTGAGGACATATTTAGTGGATAGAGATCCATTAGCTAGAATAGTGGGGGTAAAAATTCTTTTATAAGATCATCAGTAAGAGCTAAGGAGAAAGGATTTCTCCTATGGATAGAGATCCAAAAAATTGATTAGGGTATTAGTATCTCCTTTGGATAGAGGTCCATAAATACTCTAATAGGGAAAGGATTCCCAAGAGATTGATTGAGAAAATTTTAGTGAAATATTTTCTCTATGGAGTAGCCCACATTGGGTGAACCATGTTAAATTGGTGTCTCTATTATGTGTGGTAATTTGTGTGTTGCTTTAATTACTACTATTGATATTACTATCTATACATTGCATAATATTGATTGAAAAAAAGAGAGTACAAAGTGGTCTTATATTGTTCACCCCCTCTCAATATAAGCTTGTGTTATTCAATTCAAAATCATTTTTAGTCCAAGCTAGATAGGAAGGACTATTATGCCAATCATAGAGCATAGAGCATCGTTAAATGCTCAGAGAGTGAAGGTGGATGCTATAATGTGTGATATTGGAATATTGAGATGTTCCAATATGGCAAAGGTGATTCTGTTGATGGATGAACTTGTGTTGATTAGCACTCGTTTATAGGGGATCCGGTTTATACAAGCAATGATGTGCAATGGAGGATCGACTACATTTGAAGGCAATGGTTTGATCTCATGATAATAGAAATTTATAATAGGCTCTTTAAATTTTTGAACATGCCCCACAAAATTGGTAAAAGTGTTGGGATCTCGGGGTTGCAATTCAATGTATTTCAATATGTCCATTAGAGCTTCTCTATGTCATCATGATATTTGTATTAGTTCATATATGGAGAGTTTAGTTGATGTCATTTTTAGACTTTGAGTAAGCCTAATTATGATTGTCATCACCGGTTGAGATGGTGGATCTTGGACAGGATTTCAATATGGCAAGGGCTATGACATAGAAGAAATGTTAGCAGGAGTTACAGGTGGTGCAACTTGATCATATCTTTAGTTCCTCATCATAATATTAATCATACCTACAAAGCCCTAATTGGGTGGAGTTGTATGGACTTTGTTTACATATATTATTTGATCTTCCTTAATCTCATGGGTAGGTAAGGTATCTCTGAATATGCCCACTTATTGGTTATTGAAGCAAGAGGATTATCATTTTGTAATTGATTTTTATCTAGCATGTCTTGTACTACATTATTGAATGAATAGCAACTCATTTTTTATAACTAATTTTTTATTTATCTAATGAGTTGATGCATTCTATGAGCACCTTGTAAGATTGAGAGGATATAATATTATCTTCCTATATTGGTCTTCAAGGAGGTAAAGGTGGAAGATTCTTATAGGGATGACATGGTTGAATATAATCATCTACCACATCTTTATGGAGTGATTTAGGATATCCTTGGTCCTGATAATCTAACTCTAAATATTCATAGGCCTCATATTTATTCAATGATTTTGCAATTGATGTAGTTGAGACTTATTGTGATTGATGGGAACATAAGGATGATTATTTTGGTTTATCCTAGAAAGTGCATCAATGTGTTGTGTAGTGTGTCTTTGAGGGTTTTTTTCCTATAGGTACTAGGTGTGTGGATCTCCTCATGCATTGTTCTTGGTACAATTGTTGATGATGCAACCTTTATCGATGCATCCTTTATTTCTCTAATTGGGTTCATTCTAGGTATTTTTGATCCATCCACAACTTTTCAAATCATATCTAGTTTAGTTGTTCTTATTTATTTATTTTTAGCCTAGGTACCTAATTTACTTGATCCTTTGTGTAATTTCGATGAGCCCTTGTATTAATATCGAGGGTCTTGGCTCACTCTATTGGCCTAATAGGGTTAGATACCCTTTTCCCATGATAGAGGGAAGCTGTATTGACTTGATGTTCATGTTTGAAAGTGAATTATTTGTACTTGGATGGGGTAGAGGTACAACATGCCTACATAGAGCACTCTTCATGATGAAAATTAGGAGGACTTGAATATTCCTCTTCTTCATCCTCAATATAGATGTGATTGGATGAGGCTACCCTATTAGGATGATGAGGGTTGTACCTATCTATATGAGAATAATTTCAACTCATCCATGGGTAATCAAGTGGAGTAGATTAATTTTCCAGGCTAGGTGATGGTGTTGTTGGGATTGAAACCCAACTTATATGTTACCCCTAGTTTTCAAACAAGGATAAAAACAAGAGCCTTAGTAATTATAGGTTGTAATAGTCAAAATTAAAAGTGGGAAATTTCATGGTCATGAAGGTATTTCAATATGAGTTTACCACCTCAAATTACACATTGAAAGTCTAAGTTTACTAAAATATATCCTTAAGATACATATTTTCTAAGTATGAGTGATAATTAATAACCCTCCCCCATGTATTCATGTTTCCTAAGGTGAAAAGTGTGTCATGCACATTAAATATTTTTCCCTTTTCAACTCATAAAAACCTCCTAAGTTCTAATACCTTAGTTGTCATGCCCTATAATATTCCCATCAACCATCTCACCCGATAAAGCAAAGAAAAGTGATTATCCCAGCCGATGCCTTTCCTTTTCATTTTTATCGAGCATCCATAAGTCCATCAGCTATCATGTATAAGCAAAATAGTCATCACCCGTCTTGTCCACCCTAAGTTTTCTATCAGCTACATTACCCAACATCTCTCCATCTTCGTTTGATAGCCCATACATCCTTTGGTTATTCCATGCACACCCATAATTATTAGTAGCTAAGTCATCCGACGTTACTTTTCTCATCACATATCCTAGTTGATAATCCCCCATATTTGCTTGATCACTCAAACCTTGTCAATACCTTATTTGATGGTCTATATTTCTATACACCTAAGTCAAATGTCTCAGTTGATGGTATCTAATTGGTGGGAAGTTAACTTTAACATGTTGTCCTCACCTAGGTCTTTAAGGGTTTCAACTATGTAACTAATGCATCCCTATTTTTTAGTACCATGGTAGGTCAACCTGTCTAAAATATTTCACAAAAAATTATTGTTCAGATAGATCGCTCGATGTTATCCCATTGGCCAAATATTTCAAACAATGTCCTTGGATTGCTTAAAAAATCAATGGTGCAGATGAGATTTGGTCAATCAAGTGATAATTTTCCATTGTTTGGCTCCTTATTTCGATGGTCACTCCACTTTATGCTCAGGTGGATGACTCATCCGATGATTCATAATAAGCTGATAATTAAGTCTCTTTTCCTATGTCGCTTGATTAATATCCAATTGGTCGACTGAATAACCCAATACAAGTTCATTGGTTCATTCCTTCTTCCACCAACGTCCCATTAATTGAGTATAAATTGGCATTTCTATTAGAATCAAAGTATATTCCATCATTTGGGTTATTGAAATGTATCTTCCAAGGTACATACTTAGATTAATTTATGTGCAAGTTATCTAGTTACTTCATGCAATGTAATAAATGCACAAGTATCAATGTGCAAGTTATCCCTTACACAACTAGGTAGAGTGTTGTCCAAGGAACCTATGTTCTTATATAAGAATGATCTCATTGTTAGAATATATATACATATTTGGGGGACATAGTCAGATACTGTAGCTTAGTAGATAGTACAGTTTTGTGTACTTACCAATCCATTGATGATGGGTACAATATAGTTCAATAGATTTATTAATGGAGTGTTCATTTTCTCCATAACTACATTGCAATTTTTATATGATTTTTATTTACAACATATTTTAGTCATCTAGCATATTTACTTTCTTTCATATTATTTTGCATATTGTGATTGTTATCTTCCAATGCTCATTCATTAAAAACTAACAGTTTCTACCAAAGCTATCAATTAAGTCACACTATTAGCCATAATTTCCAAATTAGTGAATTTCATTAGTGCTCTCATCCACCAAAGTGCATGACTTATATGACAAGGCTAAATCAATAAGATAACTCATTCGATTGACCATTATTAAAGTTAAGATCACTTGATCTTAACCTTGTCTCATCAAATATCTCGCTCATGTATATCTTTAGTAGCAATGGTGAAACTCAACCTGATGATATGTCAAGAAAGAAGAAAGTGAATTAACGAATGGACTTGCATTGTAAAAATATCGGTCTATCGATAAAAATTTTGAAACCAAAGAAGCTCCTGATTGGCTTATCCCATGTTGATGTCACTCTATGGTCGATTAAAATAAAAAAGAGTGACCAATCACGGCTGATAGAAAGTCATCAAGGTTGACAAAAATAAAAGAAGTCAACTCTCATGAGTGTTCCAGTGCATAAAAGGAGTTGTTGCTCACCAGTCTATCTATGTCATCATCTAATCACAACATAAGAGGATTGATAAAGGCAAATCCAAATATTAAGGCTATTAGAACCTAGGATATGATCAAGATATATGGGAAAGATATCAGGTCATACAAATAAATCTACCATACAAAGTGAAAAGCTTACAAACATAGAAAAGAGGATATTGATGGAGCAACCAATACCATAAATAGATTTAATGCTAATTCAAGTGAGACAAATCTAGCCATATTTTTAGAACTTGATCATATCATCATCACTTGATGAAATGCATCTTGTCAAAATGAGTCTATATAAAGGTGAGTACCTGAACAAGGATCATAGCAACAAATATGGGCCAAAGCATGCAACAAACAGAGCATGAACATCATAATGAATTCCTATATGTCAATATAAAGAGATGCAAAAGGCACAACAAAAGAAAGTAGATATTGAAGTTTCAGTAGTCGACCTATACTGGAAATATACAAGCACCTCAACAAAGTATAGTTATAGAGGAAACACCTCGATGAAGTATAGTTATGGAGGTACAATATTTTTTACTATTTCTTTCATCTCTGTACCTCTAGATCTTATTTTCCATTTTTTTACCCTTATTCCTAGTACCTTAGTGATGATTCCTCTTTTCCACCTATAAATATACTATTACCCTCCTATTTCTAGGCACTCTCTCTTAATAATTGTTCCATTTTTTTTCACAAAGTGTCATCTCACCACCATTCCATGTATAGTACTACCTTCATTTTATTTGATGGTCCCCACACCCATCCACACTGTTTCTCATTTAGTTTCATTTCATCATATTTTTTCTTTTCTCTCTTCACCGTCACATCGAGTCCCCCTCTGTTTCACATGAAAAATATACTTGTGTCCAAACTAGTCCAAATCCAGCTAAGGACAAAAGTGGATGACTAGGACAAATAAGAATAAAAAAATATATTCAAATATAATATTTTTGCATAATCAAATATTTGTCCCACCATAGAACCAAAAATAAAATCCAGATGTTCACTCACCCAAGAAAGATCAAGAACTCCCTTCAAATAAAATAATGGTTAGAGTAAAAAAAAGTTGAACCCATGATACACAGTTTTAGACAAATGGTAGTTTTATATAATATTGAAATATTGCACCCATTTATATATTGTTGTAACACACTAGGAATACAAAGAGATATAGATCCAAAGGAGATACATGTGGCTAAACCAATGTCAAGAAAATGTAATATATTTTGGGCAATCTAGGTACATAAAGAGCCAAAGTAACCAAGAGTAATCATCAAGCTATATTTTCAAACTTTACAAGCAAGATATACTATGTGCCCTATTTTAGATTATCATGTTTCCCTATGATTGTCTTCCTATATACCACTCTTATTCCTTCCATTTGTGTAGGAATTTGTGAATGTGTATCTGGCTACTAATATTATTTCTCGTGATTACATTAGAGATCAAAGGCTCATGGTTACATCATTAGAATAGAGAGTTGTGTTCTTTTGTTACATTATTTAGATGGAAATAACCATTGTATTGAATTTCATCGGTCCTTGGCACTCTGTTGGACCTATACTGTAACTTGTATATGGAATTTAATACAAATCTATGTCTCATCCTTCTTGTAAATTTATTGTATAAATGTATGTGTTGTATGTTTATGTGTTACATGATTTGAACATATAAATAGCACTTTCTTTCACTGGTCAATGTTTATATGCATTACGTTATTCAAATGTATGTGATTAAACCAATTATTTCTTTCTCTTTTCAATATTTTCATAAATATATAAATTCTTGCTACGATTTCCCAATGGACAAGGCATTGGTCTGCATTCTTGAAGTGTTATATTAAGCGTGGTTATCATTAAAATATGATTCAAAACCATATGATCTAGAAGAGCTAAAGATATAGAATTTCCATATTTAATTAGGCTCTTATTAGGGTGTCTAGACCTGACCTATTATTTCATGAATTTGCTTTAAATCCCCATATAGGTTGAAGTGGCAAGTCCACTAGAGCTTGCATATTTTTGTTATTCTAAAAATTTTGATAGCATGACATTCATTATTTTAAGGATATCAAAATTTTCGATAATAGTTTTTGATGTCATTGTTAGGGATTGAACCTTACAATTTTTGTATTATCTTGTTCCTCCCACATTTTTTTACTGGCTATTCATACTGGCCCATCAAAATTACATCAATAGTTTTTTGCACCATTGCCATGGAGGAACCTTTGAATTTTTTATGTTTCATTTACACACCACTTTCACAGGGTTTATCTCCTTACGACAAATTTTACCCATCAATACCATAGTTTTCTAGCACCTTGGATACCTCTATGCATATCTAAGAGATTGAGAGAATTTAAAATCTAAGTAATCTTGGCTTGAGTGAGATTCTATTGCATCAAAGCATTGGTGACTCTAAAAAAATCCATAAGAAGAAGAAGCAGGGTTATGCATAAGTGCAAAATATCATAAATTGGCTCTATTTAAGATTTTTAAAATTTAAAATTAGCTAATTTTGGATCCTTTCACTAGGGCCCATTCACCCGAAATTTATGAGGTGGAAGTTTTTTTAGGGTAAATTCACCCACCATTGATAATAATAATCTAATTTTTATACTAATTTGCCGACCACTTTCACCCCCATTCCATGGATAATTCACCTTCAAATTATATATAATTTTGTTTTTCCCACACAATTAACCTCATATACTATCCATATTTATATTGTAGGGGTATTGATAAACATACATCTAAAATACTCTAACTCAAAAATATCTCTAAAACAACAAAAAATTTGACAAGGTTCCAAAGAAGTGTTTGTTGATATAAGTTGATCAGTTGCATAGGAGTGTCGATCGACATATGACTATCGGTTGTAGAGAAGTGTTGATCATTTTAATATGATTGGCATAAGCGGATCAGTTGCAAAGGAGTGTCAATCAACATAAGATGATCAATTGCAAATACTGTAAATATAAGTTGATTTATTGTAGAGAAGTGTTTGTCAACATAGGATGATTAGTTGTAAAGATGTGTCTATCAACATAAGATGATCGGTTGTAGTGTCTATCAAGATAAGTCGATCGATTATAGAGATGTATTTATTAGCTTAAGCTGATCGGTTATAAATAAGAAACTATCGGTATAAGCTGATCGATTGTAGAGGAGAGTCTATCGGTATAAGTCTATTAGTTGTAGAGAAGTGTCGATCGATATAAGCCAATTGGTTGTAGAGATGTGTCTATCATCATAAGCCAATCGGTTGCAAAGCAATGTCTACTAGCATAAATTTATCATTTGTAGAGTAGAAACTATCGGTATAAGTTGATCAGTTGCATAGAAGTGTCTATTGGCATAAGTCGATCATTTGTAGAGGAGAGTCTGTCGATAAAATTTGATCAGTTACAAAGGTATGTTTGTGGTCCTAAGCTGATCCATTGAAGAATTTTGTTGATCAACATAGGTTGATCGGTTACAAAGGATTCATGACTGTGAAAATAGGGAGAGTATTCTTCTTCCATTTTTTTTATCCAAAGCTATTTTTCATTAGTTTTGTAGACACTATAGGTGCACTATATGCAACTATGGTAGATAACTATCAATTTCATTTGGTTGTGTGTTAGGAGCATTTTTCATGTTAGAGACTGCTTCTTATCTCTTAGAGTATGTTTCATAGGTAGTGCAAAAACACTATCTGCAAATGTGGTCGATAAGTATCCATTTCATGTTGTTTTTTAGGAGCATTTTCTTGTCAGAGACTGCTTCTTATCTATCATATGTCATTCTATAGGGTATCGTAGGTTTGTCTTGAGGGATGTATGTTATTTTCCTTCAATTTCATATTCATTTACTAACATCTAAAGGCTTTTTATTTACAGATACAATGTCACCTACTGAATATGGAAATAAGGGAGGCCAATATTCTTGTAAAAAGAAAATTTTGAAATATTTTACACAAATATCAAAATGCAGTGAGGCATCAATATCTACATATTCTACGCAACATGTAGATACAAACACATTTTACCATAAAAAATTTAATATTTCTCCATTATTATTAAATATAAAGCCTTTTTTATTAATAGATAAATGGTTGTCTACTTATCTACCTCTTTTGAAATGCTTTGTAAAACTGTATTCTATTAATTCTTTAAAATAGTGACATTTTACATAAAAAAATGATAGAGAACACCAAACATTGAATGCAGTAAACATTGTCGACCTTGATGTGCATTCACTTGAAGATATTCTAGTAGATGATATGGGACCACATGTTAATTTTACTAATAAAGACACTAAACAACCACTTTAGGAGATATTAAATTCAAACACATCAAACAAAAATGAAAATGACAGTACAATTAAAATGCAAACCTTTGGGAAATCTTGTACTAAAAAATCTAAAAATCAAAATATAAGCAAATGGACTATTAGAAGGGATTTTAAAACTGAGTGGGCACAATTATACCCCTCTATTGAGTGAGATGAGACACAGAATGTGTGTAAATACATTATTTGTATATGAAATCTAGGAAAGGATCATTTATTACAAAATAAGAAAGACACAATAGAAAAATACTATGGGAAAGTTTACATCAAATAAATACGAAGTGATGGAACAATTAAAAAATTTTATAGGTAGAAGGATGCATAAGAATGTGTGCATGTGAGATATACACTTGAATATGAAAAATCAATGAGACAACAACAAACTCTCATTGATATGGGTGGAACAATCATGACCCAATTTTAAAAAATTAATAAGACTGTATTTTCCTCAAAGAAATTGCATTTTTCTATTGTATAGAGTTTCTAAAACAAGGTTGACCCATGTCTATTTTTGCTGATTTTAAGAAAATACTTCAACTATCCGATGTACAAAACCTTACCAAATCACATTGGTCATATTGAAGTGGTTGGGAAATGGTAAAATCTCTATTAGTTCTTGAGAAGGAAGACCTAAGAGAGAATGTGAAACAAGCCAAAATTATTTCACTTTGCTTTGATGAGGTAACAACTATTGACAACAAATATTGGATTTGCATACATGTTTACACATTTAAAAATCATTTGAGACAACCTCATTTACCAGCACTACATAATATGATTGAAAATTGTAATACAAAAAAAAATTATAATGTTGTTGTAACTATTTTAAAGGATATTGCCAGAATAGATGAAAAGGAAATTGCCAAAAAGTTTATTTGTGTTGGATATAATGGTGTGGCTACAATGCAAGGATATAGGAATGGTCTTTGTGTTAGGCTTTAGACATCAATTACCCAATTTATGATTCCCATTCATTGCATGGCTCATCAAATGAATCTTGCATATAAAATTATGAGTAAATTTGATAATGTAGCCAGAGTGGAAGAACTCATCCATGAAATACACTCATACTTTTCATGCAGCCCAAAATGGTTTGCAGAGTTTCAACAGTTTTCTCTAGGTGTAATCGAAGGTAACAAAATATTAAAATATGTGGACATTAGGTGTATTTCACTATTTCTTCTTGCAAAAAGGGTTTTTCATAATATTAATCCTTGGTTGGGTTTATGTATTCACATTGTAGGGATGATGACAAGGTAAAATATTTGCTATTTCATATGACTGACTTGGAAACTCTTCTCACATTATGTGGTATTCTTCCATTATTGCAAGAAATGAATTCTTTGATTCAACTCACACATGAAAGGGCAATTTGTATTATTGATTTCATCAGGATGAGAAAATAAATGTGTGATTATTAACAAGATTTACTTTTCTGGAAAACATTTTGAGGATCTCAAGTTTGATAGTTGGAATATGTTAGTTGATGTCAATGATCCTAACAACTTTTTAAATTTCAACATCAATGATAATATTTTTATTTCTATCAATGGAAAGATGATTCTTTGATATTGTTATGAAAAGTGATTAGATACACTAACAGATGATGTTGAGCAAGTACCCATAACACATTCTAGATTCGATGAGGTTTTGGATAGCACTAAGAATAAATTGAAAATAATTGCAAATACATTAACAAGTGAAATAAGAAATCATTTTCAGAGATATGAGACACTTATGGTCATGGTTGTTGTTAATCCCATATTCTGGAATTCTTGTGTTGACCACAGTAGTAGAAGTGAGTTGTTTGTAAAATATATGGATACTATTATGACACATTTCTCTAAAAGTGTGGAAGTAAATGGTATCAAAATCAATGGTATTCTAAACAAATATCTTTTGAGACAACAATCAACCAATTTTGGAATAACAATAGATAATCAAATTGCACATTTCATAAATCCACATGTGACTAGTTCAATCATGCAGTTTTGGAAAACAGTGTATCAAAGTAGTGTCTTACAAGAAACTATGAGTGAATACTTTATTTTATATGAATTATGCCAGTCAATAATTTTGGGATCTATTGAAGACAAAGGGTTTTCGATGCATTATATTTCATTAAATCGAAAGTTCATAATATGTTGGACAAAATTTTTGAAAATTGTTTGAGAATGTATGTGTCATCATGTGAGGTGGGTAAGTTTCCCTATGATAGAGCTATGACATATTGGAAGTCCCTAGCGTAAAGGAAAGGTCTCACTAATACTGTTGATAATGACAAAAATGATTTATCTTGGAGTGATGATGAGATTATGGAAATGTAAAATTCACAAATGATTCCCAATTCTTTTGGAGAAATCGATAAAGCTTTGTATCAACTTCTAGAAATGTAAACATTTCAATGATTATATGATAAATTCATATAATCAATGATTTTTTAGATTTGAAATCATTTGAAAAATTTTAGTGATTTGAAAAAATTCATATTATCAATGATTTTCTATATCTGATATCATTTTTAAATGTTAATGTTTTGAAAAAGTTCATTTATCAATGATTTTATGTATTTGATCAGTTGTAAAATTTCAATGATTTAAAAAAAATCATATAATCATTATATTTTCAATGATTATGCATATTTACTTTTTAATGTTATTGACTGTCTATGTTGTCAAAATTTATGATTTATTCTTTAGCTTTGAGTAAACTGGAAAATTGAAAACCATGCATGTGTAATGATGCTATGTTATTGAATTAATTATCTTTGTAGACAAAATATAATGATTTATGCTTTGAATTTGAATGTATGTATGCATGTATAATTATTATGTATGCTATGACTCTAGAATTGTTATTGACTTTCTATGTTGATAAAATTTTATGATTTATGTTTTATCATTGAGTAAACCATGAATGTATACATAACTACTAAAATATTTATTGGTATCATTAGTATGTATGATTCGACTCTAGAAGAAAAAATGCAAGTAGCATATTACTCTAGATATGAAAAATGAAAATTTAAACCCATTCATAAATATATCCATCGTAAACTCACTTTGAAATATAAAAACAATATAGCATAATTCAAAATACCATACTCATTTTTATACAACAACAAGAATGACAATGAATAAAATGAAAATTTAAACCCATGAATAGATATATCCTTCGTAAAATCACTTGAAAATTGAAATATAAAAAAAAACATAGCATAATACTTGGAAATTGAAAATTTAAACCCATTCAATTGTAAACTCACTTTGAAATATAAAAACAATATAGCATAATACAAAATATAATACTCATTTTTATACAACAACAAGAATTACTATGAATAAAATTAAATTTTGAAAATTTAAACTCATGCATAGATATATCCTTTGTAAACACATTTGAAAATTAAAATATAAAAACAACATAGCATAATACATGGAAATTCAAAATTTAAACCCATTCATAGATATATCCATCGTAAAATCACTTTGAAATATAAAAACAATATAGCATAATACAAAAGACAAAACATATTTTTATACAACAACAAGAATGACTATGAATAAACTAAAAATTTAAACCCATGCATAGATATATCCTTCATAAACTCATTTGAAAATTGAAATATAAAAACAACATAGCATAATGGAAATTGAAATTTAACCCCATCATAAATATATTCATCGTAATATCACTTTGAAATATAAAAATAACTTAGCATAATACACAAGACAATACTCATTTTTATATCACAACAATAATAAATTTGAATAAAATGAAAATCTAAACCTATGCATACATATATTCTTCATAAACTCAAGCATATTTGAAACATCATAATACTTAAGAGATGAAAACAACACACAATTATAAATGTAAATAGTATAATGATAAAGTAATAAAAGCAAGTATGTTTTTTTCAAATGAAAATATATGAATGTCACAAAAAAGTCTTTTTGAAATATCAAATTTTTAAATTTAGTTTCAATCCTCAGAATATTTTCCCTATTCCACCACTCCTTTTTCCTTTTCCACGACTTCCACATTCTACATTTGAATGACTCCTCCCTCATTTTTTTCCTGTTCCACCCCTTTTTCTTCTTCCACTACTTCAATATTCTACATTCCAACAACTCCTCCCTCAGGCTAGGTAATAGTACTCTCAATTGCTCTAAAATTAATAAGGATATTCTCAACACTTTCCAATCCTTCAAGCAGGGGATTTCCCTCTTTTTCAACATCTTTAGATATTGGTCCATGAACTTCTTTACCATTCTCATTTAGAAGAACATCAGGATCCAATCCATTTAGGATAATGATTCTCCATAAAATTTTATTTTGATGAACTACTTCCTAAGCTTTTTTTTTATTGCCACATAAGCATTTAAGAACTCCTTTGCCATCTTGAGATAGTCTTGCAATTTTTGAACCTACTTCTTGATATTATCATACTTTACCTATAAAAAGGAAAAACAATTAGTCAATAAATATTTACATTTTAAAAAGAGAAAAAAAAATTTAAACACATACATAAGTCAAACATCAACAACATTCTTTGCAGCTATAGCAACAAAAACCTTTTTCTTATCACATGTCCATTCATTATAATATGCTTGGATCTCACCATTTATGTTCTCAAATCTATTCAACATAAACCTTAAAGTTTCATCAATGTAATATGTATTAACATTCACAATGTCATATTTTACTTGTATTTGATACTCCATATTTTTAGGTTCATTTTCAACAACAGAAAAAATGTTTTCTCTTTTTGAAAAATTATTGAATCGAACATTAATTTCCTTTATCAACACTTTGGCTTGATACTCCCATTTTTTCATTTACGTTATATTTGAAAGTAGTAAATCCTTAATGATTGCTTCAAAATTGTTAGAAACTAAATATTTTTAAAAAATATTTAATCTTTCATCCTCTAGTCGAGGATGAGATTAAGGGGTGTTGGTTTCCCTAGGAGGAGATTTGATTGAACATTTTGCTCCTTCATTTTTATTATCTCGAAGTAGTTCTAATACTTGAAAAGTAGTGGGTGTGTTTCCTTGCAAATATAAATCTCTATTAAGTGGAACTTCATCCAACCCAATACCATAAGCTTTTGGTACAACATTAAAATTAAAATTACCAAGAGAAATACGTCCAAATCCTAAAAATGTCTTTGATGCTTCTTTCTCTGAAAATTGCTTTGTTGCTTCTCTCTATAGCCTATATGAAATAATGTGTTTTCCAACTGGGAAGAATTGACCTCATATTTGAGGTTGGCATGATGGAGGAAGGGGTGATATTTATTGTTGATTTTGATGATGGAATTTTTGTATAGGAACTTAAAACATCAAACAAAATTTGTGAAGGTAAATTATGAAAAAATTCTTACAAAATTGGTTATAACACTTAACAACAGAAGAAGAGGCATCTCGCATAGATGTAGATGCAAATGGAATGTGGACACACCATACATATAAAAACACAAAATCAAATTTAATAAAAAATAGTAAAAATTTTGTAACAAAATTTGTTTCAGTAGTTAGTAAAACTTACTTCTCGAAGATGAGATCTCTTTCATAACTATGCTCATTGGTAGTGGACATGCAGTCACAGGTGTAGGTTATCAAGTATTAGGAGAAATAGATCTTATACATTTCCTTGTTGATATTCTTCTTAGTGGTGGCGTTGTTTCCTCCGTAGGTGTTTTGGAGTCTCTTGATTCCTCTGGATTATAACCTCTAAAAGCATCATCCCACTTTGAAGAGAAAGAGGATGCCCTTTTCTATATTTTGTATAAATTGTAAAAATTATAAAAAACAAACATATGAAAAATAATTTGTTTTACTTCAATATTAACTAAAAATTACCTGAACTTGTTGTTCTGTCATGGATGCATTGGCTAGGGTTGAGTTCCAAGAAGTCAGTACTTGAGTGTGCTGTAAATGATAAAACTATTCATAAAAAAAAGTAAGAATATAGTTGCATGTGCTTATTATTGATGAAGGTGAAGCATGGGTTATCATGTTCTGGATATCCATTCTGATTCGGTGTGAGACATAGGTGGACCAATTAAATTGTTGGTGTGCAACACAACGAACCAAATATGCTAAGGCCCACATCAAAATTTCCATTAGTATTCCTTGCAGAACGAGTTTGGTAAGGAAGAATTCACAAAATGCCCAAAAAAAATTATTCTCAATAGCTGGTATAGTCAAACCCCTTCTAGACTTGGTGGTCGTAACTGAAAAAAAAAACAAAAATAGTAATTGTAGACACTAGTGACTAGAATTTAAATTCAATTAAATAAGAAAAAAATAGTTATACCTTGAAAAGATTCCAGCTACACTTTGAATTTGGTATCTAGGTATATTTTTTCATCATTACTTAATGCATATTTGGAAGTGGTGATGTTGCTAATATAGCAATGTTAGAGGCTATAAAAGAAAAAAATGATGTTTTTGTTGTCAATGAAAACATTTACCTTGCTCAAATCAATATTGTAACCTACAATTATCTTCTCCAGTAGTTTAGTGTCTGTGTCAAACTATGACATCGAAACTAGACCCCGAATACCATAGTCCATTACCCACGACATGTTGTAACCTGGTTTTGATAAAATTTTAGAAATCAGGGGGCAAACAAGGTTTTTAAAAATATTTTTTGATATTATAGGGGTGATAGGGGATGCCATAGGATTATTTCATTGTGTATGAGAGAATATGGATCAAAATATATGGTGGAAGGTATTCGAAACTTGATGAAAAAGGGTTTAAATGGGAGAAAAATGGTTAAAAATCTCTTAAAAATTAAGGTAAATGGTTAAAACTAAGTTAAAACAAGAGGAAGAGGGTTAAAAATATGTTAAAACTAGAGGAAAATGATTAAAACTATGATAGAAAAGGTTAAAAAATAATTGTTTATCCCTTTATATAGACTTTTTTGCATGCAATTAGCTCATGGATGGGTGACACGTGGCCTTTTTATGTAATTGTTTCATAGATGGTTGACACATGGTACAAATGCACTGCATTGTCAATGCAAATGATTGGGTGTGCTGCAACTAATTGGGTGCTCTACAACTGATCAAATTTGGTGCAACTGATCGACTTTGCTACCTTTGATCTTCATTCTTGTAGTCCATCGACATTGTTGCAACTGATCAGCTTTGTAGCAACCGATCATATTTATTGTAACCAATTTACATTATTGCAATCGATTGTCATTCCTATAGCATATTAGAATTCCTGTAGTAAATCATCATTCTTGTAGCTGGTCGGTATTATTATAACTAATTGACATGTTTGAAACCCATCATCATAGTTGCAAATGATCATATAGATTCAATCGATCAGTATGGTTGCAACACATTAGTAAATTTGTAATACATTAATATCTCTGCAATCAATCATCATACCTATAGCTAATTGATATTCTTGCAATTGATCGACATTGTTGCAACACATCGACATTATTGCAACACATAAAAATATATATATGACCATCATACCTACAACCGATCGGTATAGTTACAACCAATTGACATAGATGTAATCGATTGGTCATGTCTATAACCGATCATCATACCTACAATCGATCATCATGTCTATAGTCGATCATCATACCTGTAGCTGATCATAATATCTAAAACTGATAATCATATCTACAATCAATAATCATACCTACAATTGATCGACATTCCTACAAAAAATCAACATGGTTGCAACACATTAGCATAGTTGGAACTAATTGACATACATGTAAATAATCACCATTGTTGTAACACCTATGCATATCTACATTTTTTGACCACCATATCTATAGACAATTGTCTAAGATTGATCATCATAAAGTATAAAGGCTTAAAGCCTTTCATGTTGGCCTAAAGCCTTTAAGTTTGTCGTATATACCTAGAATTTACAAACCGATATTCATAACCCCCAACACAAAACAATTCACCACATTTGAAATTTTTTTGTGAAAAATAAATGTAATTTGCCATGTATCCTTGGACATAATTCATTAGGATTATGATATAATTCACCTTGATTTTATAAATAGATTTTGGGTATGACCCCATATGCATAACCCTAAGAAGAAGAAGAAGAATCTGACCTAGTAGCAGTAAAGAACCCTTCTAAAAACTTGAATACTTAGAGGTATTTACTCATTCTCAATGAAATCCAATTTTGAAAAATTAAAATCATAGGGCTAAAAGTGAAAAGCAATGAGAAAATATGTTTTTGAAGAAGCAATGTTGCTTTGAATTAAAATTCCATAATTACATATCACCCTATAAAACCCCTCTGTTGTTGTCATTAGTAGCATAATAAACCCATCATCGATATGGCCAATTCGTTGCAAAACAACAACTAGAATAACCAAATACTTCAATTCTGGAGAGCCAATAGGTATAGGTCTTTTTGGCTGCCCCCTTACCTCCATAACTTGCCCATTAAAGCCCCTAAATATTTGCATATTATGTTTTCATTGGAGAATAACATATCATAGGCTTTATGTATTCCTTAGATAGATTGGAAGTTAAGGAAGACGTAGCTCTCATATTATTTCTATAGACTTTAGATAAATATGCCAGGAATTGGTTTAATAGCCTTCTAGTAGGCCACATTTCTAATTTCCAAACAATGGAAGAATTCTTTTTGAAAACTTATGGCTAAAACAAAAACAATCATTCTCTATCAAATGAAGTAGCAATAACTGAGCAAAAGGATCGTTGGGTCTGTTACTACTTGTCTCCTCCTTTCTATCTTATGGTGTTGTTCCTTTTTGTTCCTTTGTGCTAAAGGATCGTTGTTAATCCTTCAAGTTGCTTTTTGAGTGTAATGGCTTTAGGCCTTTCAATTTTGATGAGATTTGATCTATTCTTCGTGTTCCTCTTTTCCTCCTCTTGTTACTATGAGTTCCTTTTTGTAAAAGGTGACAGGGCACCTTTCAAATGCCATTTTTGAATTAATATAATTAACTTACCAAAAAAAAAAGTAGCAGTAACAAAAATAAATAAAAATGAATCAATTGGTGAATTTAACAAAGAAGTAATGAAGGGTAAGAACTGAGTACCTGCTAATATAATGTCTGATGATTTGAAATTTGCTTACTCCAATTATGAATTAAGAAAATTAGCAAAGGGACTCAATGGAGGGATACATAAGAAGAGTTGATTCAAATTTTCCAGAATTCAATGCAAATATAGAATTAGTTCACACAGTAAACGAATGCACTTGAACCAACCAATAGAAATAAAACCCCATTATAACATCTCAAGAGAACAAACCTACAAATAAAAAAATAAATGCAGATATATTTTCCATGTTTCCATTTTATTGATCTGCCTATTAAGAACCTCATAATCCTTATAATTGTGGCATCTATTTATCTTTGCATATCAATACAAGATTCAACAAATAGTCTGGTAGAAAAGAAAATATATACTCTAATGAATATATTGATAATAAGAGATTATTTTTGGAAAAATATGAATATAATTTTTTTGGTCCTAGATTCAATAAAATCCAACAAGATCAACCTATAGTGATAAGAAGGTTTGAAACAACTCAGGCCATCAACTTTAAAAGTACAATAGAAAATATTTATGATTCAAATATGGATGAGATAAATCAAAAGGAGAAACACTACTTAGTGAAACAAGACAAGCCAAAGAAGAGGAAATTAATAAAAATCCAACAATCAAGAATGATAAAACAGGAGATGAGGTCATTTGTGAGAAATCCAATGAAAGGAAACACCATGAAATAAAACTATCTAACCATGAGTCCAAATATATAGTCAAGCTTCAAGGAGGAGTTAATCAGCAAATTATAGCTCAAAATAAAATGACAACAGCCCCTAAATACATAAAAAATATCAGTCAAGAAAATTGTCAAAGAGGTTCCTAAGTCAAAGGAATTATAGTTACTTTATCCCATCTATGGAAATGCCCTCCTATGTTCCTCTGAGATACACACCAAATTCAAGATATGAATGGGCCATTGATAATTGCATGCTTAATAATAGAACCTCACATAACACCATGAATGATCAAGTAGCTAATGTGGTGGGTGTTAATTATGAAAAGGATTATTTCTCCATTTACATAAAATATAAAGAGATATATTCATGTGTGGGATCCATAAAAGAACTATCTAATTTCATTAACAAATATCCTTGGGAAAAATTTATAGCTATTACAATAGTAGATATGGATTCAAATATTTCTTTTTTGTTATCTAGGCAGTGGGTTAAGAAATTATATAACACTATCCCATGAGATCATGCATTTTCTACTATCCTTTTGCAAGGCACAAAAGAGCCTATTTTTAAAGAAGAACAATTCAATGAAATTTCAGTTAAATCAAGTGTTGGTAAGTTTGAGTTAGTTGTGTTGTCATTGATGTCAAAAGTCAGTGTCAAGAATCAGTGCAAGACTTGGCAAAAGAAGGGTTAAAATATTTATATTCTAATCCCAAGAGATTTGGTTTAAGAGCTTCACGTGATTGATCAAAAGGACAGTTAAATACCGTGAAGAAAAGGCCAAAAAAATATATTATCATATTTATTAATATAATATTAAAGACGGTCAAAAAAGGTCTAAGGGTGAAAGAGAATAATATGTAGGCCCAATGGAAATAATATTATATATTTTTTTATAATATTAAAGATTAAATTAAAGCCTAAGGTAATTTATAATATTTATATTATAAATTAATTTATAAAAATAATTTTCTTATAACCCAAAGTTTGTTTGGGCGCAAATTTAATTTAAAATTTTATTTCGCCGCCAACATTCAAAGGATAGAAGCATATGGTATAAATACCATAACATTTGTTTCACAAATGCAAGTCTTTGAATATTAATGCACATGCGAGTATTGGAAGTGGAATGCAATAAATTCATGAGCAAAGGACAAAGAGGATATTAATTTTTTATTGGCAACCAAAGTTGTGAAGGATAAAGTGACCAAGGCATAAAGCCTTGTCACCAACCAATGGTTGGGCTAGTGGCAAGCCCTTGGTGTGTAAGGCACTAGGAGTGTAGAGGTGCTACATTCAAGTCTCAGTACTGAAAGGATAAAGCCTCTTTGTCTTTGGTGCTAGTCATAGAAACAAAGTGCTCAAAGTACATTTTACTCCGACATGAGCACCTAGCTCATGCGATAGCTAGGCCACGACTAAGGCGCAACCAATGGCTTGACATGGGATCGATTTCCACAAAGGAGCATGTGATTTTAAATAAAAGTGCATGGTCTATGGTCTATGGTTGCTTGGTGGTGCTAGTTGAAGCGCGTGGTTTGAAATTGCTTTGTGAGTGCTATTTTAGCACGTGGTGTGATTTGATTAATTAAGTGCTTAGGGAGTTAAAAGGAGGGTAAGGTAAAATATTTTTTACCTTAGACAAAAGGGTGGTAAATAGTATTATTGAAGGTTAAAAGTAAATTGCATTGTTTTTGTTTTATAAAGTCAATTATTTTGGAAATGCAATTTTGAGTAGGGAGACATAAGTAGGATTCTGGATTAATTCATGCATTAAATTTTTAAAAGGGGTTATAGTGAAACTGAGTGAAAATTTGTGATATCTAACCATTGATATTGGCAAAGAGGTTGATTGTGATTGAGACAGGTTTTGAGGTTATTTATCCATAAAGAAAAAGGTATGGGCATATCTTCCTTATGAGTGGAATATTGTTGGATTGAATGTTGTGAAATACAAAGTTGGAGTGAAATTTTTTTGTTTGATAAGCATTGTTGGAAATATTTGAGTGAGTTTTCACATGCATGATTGGTGAATGGTTGTGAGGAAAATTGAGTGTGAGATTGAAAACTATATTGAACTAGATTTTATGAAAGAACATGAGTATCATTGTTATGTGATATTGAGAACTATCTTGAACTAGGGTTTGTGAAAGATCATGTGTATCATTGTTATGTGAATTTGGAATCATCTTATGTCAAGGTTTGAGTTCCATAGTGTGAGTTTTTGATAAAATTATGGAGCACTTATTTAGGGTTTGTAAGCAAGTTATGTTTCATTGAGTGATTGGTTGAGTGGAGTTGATTGAACATAGTTGATTGAAAGTGTTGGAGTGATAGTTCAAGTTTTGTGAAACAAATTGTTCTTTATTCTAAATTGATTTGAAGGAGAGTTTGAAAGTGATTGAGTTCTTTGTGAGTGTGAAGCATATTGAGTCCAACCATTCTTTATATGTTTCTGGTAAGACCCCAAGGTCTTACTATAAAATTATTAACAAATTAATGTAAATGTTATCGCAGGCCACTCAAAGGGGGCTCTCTTGTAATAATTTTGTCGCTATAGGGGGATCCCTCCTTTAGAATCTATGATACTTATTCTTATTATTCTTCTTGGATGATTTGATATGGATGGCCAACCTAATATATATATATCTACCCTAAAGCTACATTGGTGAAGAGACATGATGGTTCACGTATGAAGAGACGTGATGGTTCACGTTATGAAGGGTTGTGATGTTTCACTTTATAAGTTAATAATATAATAATTAAATGATTAATAATACTAACTAATACTAACTAATAATGTTAGGATTGAGGATCCTAACATGCCACCCTCCTTAAAAAGATCTTTGTACTCAAATCTCAAATTGAGAAGCTTTGTCCTTTGTTTTCCAAGAAGTATTTGTGTAAGTTTTTGGACTCTTTTAATGGAATCCTTTCATAGGCAGGGGTATTGAGAATGATGAAGCATTGGCGGGGGCTTGCCAAGAACAATAGTAGAATCTTCCTTAGAAAAATCATGATGACGATGGGAGGGCAACCCTTGGGGTTCCTCAAATACTTTAGAATGATGCATCAAAAGTGATGGTAATGATTTCATATCCTTTTTTGGTTCCTTGGTAGAGCCAACAGAGGAGTGTGTAGTCACTTTGCATTGGTTTCGAATAGGTTTGGTCATATGGCAAGAACTCACTATTGGTGAGTAAGGTATGTGTAGGTCTTGTAGAGTGCATGTTTGGCTAGCATTGATCACTTTGGGTATGTCTACCTCATCCCTGCTTGGTACATCAATCACTTCTTGCATATCGACCTCATTGTCTTCATTACGATGAGTAGGTGCATTGGTCACTTCGGATACAACTACCTCATCTGCTTGCTTTATGGAGAGAAAGGGATCAAATTCCTTTAATAAATACAATGTTAGTGTAGCACATTTATGGTGGGGTCCAAATTATTCATCACAATTATCATAGAGTCCTTTTGCTCGTCGTTCCTTCATCTCCTCAAAGCTAAGATGTTTAATTCATAAATTTTGGTTAGATTTTGGGGTTGTGTAAGTGCTTTGTGCCCTTCCATTATGCATAGGTTTGGGAGCGATGTAAGTGGTCGATGATTTTTCCATAAGTGGTTTCCCTAATCGTTTTTGTGCATTAATTTTATCTTCAACTAATTTTGACAATCCATAGGTCTGCATCATGGTATTGGGATTGAACCTTGTCACCTCCATTCTAATTTCCTCTTTTAATCCCCTAATGAAGCCATTGATGAGAATTGATTCATCCAATATTGTGTTGTGTTTGGTGATATCCTCAAACCGAGTTTGATACTCATGCACAAAAGTGATTTGATGAAGATATTTGAGCAATTCCCACATGATTGGGTCCCAAATGGCTCTGATACCAAATGGTAAGACCCCAAGGTCTTACTATAAAATTATTAACAAATTAATGTAAATGTTATCGCATACCACTCAAAGGGGGCTCCCTTGTAATTGCTTTGCCGCTATAGGGGGCTCCCTACTTTAGAATCATGTGAGGATACTATCCTAACATTAATTAATTAGAATAATAATAAAAATAATACATGTTATCCTATGGTTATATTAATAAATAATATAATAATTAATTATATTAATTATTATATTATTATAATATTAGGGTTAGGGTTAGGAAGCATGGTGACTCTTCACTCATAAACCTAAAGGGGTATAAGACACTATGTGATTCTATCATTTAATATATCCAAGAATATGAAATATAATACAACTTATTGAAGGGACTTCCCGACAATCCAAAAGTGATTCTTTTAGTTTAGGTTATTTATTTATTTATTTATCAATTTATGTGCTAGGAACCCTAGGTTCCTACCATTTGGTATCAGATCCTTATGGATCCAACCACATTGGTCAAGGAAATGAAAAATGACATTGCAAAAATTAGAAGAATGATTGAACAAAAACAAAAAAAAACAAATGGAACGTTCTGATCGTATTATACAATATTTAATGGAAATGCAAGAGGAGACCTTAGCCATGGAATCTAAAGTAGAGGATGATCCCATAGCCATGGAATCCTAGGTGGAGGAAGAGCCCATAACCAGGGAATCCCAGAGGGTACCCATTGCACTCCCCAAGAAAAAAAAAAATCCAAACCCTAAAAATATCTCCAATATTGTTTGCAATATCTCCAATGTTGTTTGTAATGTTCCTTTTAATGCAAAGGAAGAAACAAAAATTTCAAAAAATTACAATGCATATCAAAGTGGAAGCCAACCTAGTATCACCTATGCAAACAAAATAGAGGCTCAAGGTGCTCAATATCATAAAGTTATTTCCATTGCACTAACATCCACTAAAGCTTCTTATTTATCTCCTTCATCTGGTGCTACTAAAATTGTTTCTTGAAATTTAGGAGGTCCAATCCTCATGAAGGGCATCATTCCTAGCGAGGTTACATTTGTGTATTCTCATAGCTCAGTTGCAGGTGAATTTTAGATTGCAAAAGCAAAAGAAACAAAATCTAAGGAATGTAGCCCTGCCCATATGCCTCCATGGCCACCTCCACCATTTCCCATTTCCTATGTAGTGTCAATGATCCTTATTTGTGGAATTGTCTAGCTATAGTTGAATTCATATTTAAAAATTATAAAGTACCATTACCATCCTTTCTATTTGATTGAAATGGTCGCTCAACTTGGTGGTAATTCAAACAATTGGGCACATAAAGTGAAGGACTTATCAAAATTTTCTGAATCTACATGTGAGGACCAATGCCATGCACTGTCATTCATTCTTAGTGAAATTTAGTATGAATCCTTTCATCATCAATTTTTGGTTTTGAAAAATGTGGACAGCATAAAACAGTGGTTCACGTATTTAATTCAGTTCACAAAAACCTAGAACAAATCACAGATAATGGAAAAAATATAAAGCTTTGTGAGAGTCCATCTCAAATTCAATGCCATCTTTTAGAAGTTTGTTGGGTAGATTTTCGTCAGTAACTCCAGCTTACTCTTCTTCAGAAGGGAAATCAAGCCTAAGATATAACAAGACATATGTGTTTAAAAATGTGAGGAACCACAGGCTTTATGGTAATCACATCATCGAAGCCATGTTCAAAGCCTAAGCCCACTGTGACCATCCAAACCAGGAGACCAGTCTTTGATGAATGATCTCTCCACTTCAAAGATGAAATCTAGCAGCAACTCGATCCAGAAATTATAGGCCAACTGCATACCACACCAACCACACTGCCAAGCTAGATGATTGCTCAAACGTAAAATAAGAAATTAAAAACAAAAATACATTTGGCTTCCCTTAAATTCTAAGTTCCATGAAAAAGTTCTTCCTTACAAGCTCTCACACTCCTATGTTGCGAACGAACGTCAAACACAGTAGTCGGTTCTAAAACACATCGATTAAGTTATGGGTGATAATATCTATTGTGTGTATACTCTGCCATACATGGAGAACAAACAAGGGATTTTTCTATTCAAAATATTTGTTTCTATCTATTCATGGATTTCATCCTAGGGATGTCTTTTTGCGGCATCTCATGATCTTTGAAAATTTTGAATGAGTTTGATAAGAGAAGATTAAAGGAGGTGCCAATAGAGCATTAGTTCAATGATAACATATAAGTGATGGGATACACTAAAGTTGAATCAAAATGACAAAAAATTATCTCAAAAATAATATATCGTAGCCTACATGTAGAAAAGGCCGCCCTTTTTCATTGTGGTGAACATTAGTTATTACCGGTGTTCATCAATAAGATTTAAGATGGACTCTTATATCACTGGCGGTTAAAATCAGTAAATTTAAAAGAGAAGCTTTCTAACTATTGTCTCTTCTTATAAGGTTAAAATGGAATCTTTTTGCATACAATTTAGAAGGACAATTAGGTATCTATATCATATTTTGTCTAGGTTCAAAAAAAAAAAAAAACTAAAGTGAAAACTATTCCATTTTGTTTGGATACGAGATGAACTTCAAAATAAGATGATATAAAGACTACTGAGTAGTGACTACTAATGGAAATGATGATTGTTGATATATGGGCCTGTTTTCATTTCATTGAAAGTGTAAATAGTTTGCAGGTATTATGTGTACAACATATCGACATGTAAGCTTACAAGCATCAAGCCACATTGAAGAAATTCATAGGCACATGGCACTCAAGTTGGTAACAGACACTTGGTAGATGACCACACTTAACGAATTCATAGAGTCCTTTTATTTCATCAAACATACTAAGGAGGAGAATCACACAATCAAATTCACCAACTATCATGATCACAACTTAGAAGAAAGACCATCTCAATAGAAGATCGTGTTTGTCCTATGCACTAAATAATATAGAGCACTATTGTTCTAAAAAAGAGAGAGTTCAATACCTATCATACTCATTTTATAGCATTCCTCGCTTGTCACCTTTTCCTAGGACCACATTGGAAGTCCTCAAATAATTTACCCGTAATATTGGGGGTTGCGAGAGGTGTGATTCTAACATTGGCCGCATTTCTCCTTGGAGTTCCAAGTAAGAGATTATATCAATATTCCCTGGGAAATTCAAATCCTATTAGAATGGGCATAGAAACTATATGAGGAAGAAAATGTTATGAATATCATGGATTGGAAAGTTAGGGGAAGTTACTCCAACAAATAAGCCATAAGATGCATTCGCATTGGGCTTTTGTGCATACAATATGATGCAACAATCCATCTAGATTGTGCATAGACATCACGTAGGTAGCCATTGACAGAAAGAAGTTGTGAATATATGAGAAGTGGCCGATGTTAATGTGCATTAGAGGTGACAATTGAGTTTTTTTTTTTAAAGATAAACTTAACTACAAGAAGCCTGTGATGTTGAGATTGGCGAACTTTGTAGAAGCATATTTCCAAATTTTTCTAACTTTGAGGACAAAGCTCTTCAAAGAGGGATGGCATGTTAGGATACTATCCTAACAGTAATTAATAATAATAATAATAATACATGTTATCCTATGGTTATATTAATAAATAATATAATAATTAATTATATTAATTATTATATTATTATAAGATTAGGGTTAGGGTTAGGAAGCATGGTGACTTTTCACTCATAACCCTAAAGGGGTATAAGACACTATGTGATTCTATCATTTAATATATCTAGGAATATGAAATATAATACAACTTATTGAAGGGACTTCCTGAAAATCCAAAAGCGATTCTTTTAGTTTTATGTTATTTATTTATCAATTTATGTGCTAGGAACCCTAGGTTCCTACCAGTTTTTATAAGTTGAACAATATTCTGAGTGAAACATTTTTGTGGAATTAAAAAGGTTTTTCTATGAGATTTTGAGTTGAGTTTTGTATGCAAGTTTTGCAATTGATTTGAATTAGCTTTGGTGAAAGCTTACGAGTAGATTTGAGTATGTTCTAGAGGGGACTTAAGGACAGAGTTGAGTAAGCTTTTGTGAAAGCTTAAGGATAGATTTGTGTGAGATTTTGTGGAATCTTACAATTAGATTTGGATAATTTCTAGAGAGGACTTGTTGAGCATATTTTAGGTAAGTCTTGGTGAAGACTTGTTGAATAGATTGGACAAGTTCTAGTGAGGACTTGTGGACAGATTTGAGGTAAGTCTTTGAGAAGACTTGAGAGTAAAGTTGATTGATTCATTTGTTCAAACCTTTAGTTAAGGTTTGGGACAGATCTAGCAGAGTTAATTTGTTAATGAGTCAAGCTTTGCGTTAAGGCTTTAGGACAAATTTGAAGATAGAGTTTGGTGTAGACCTAAGTACAAATTTGTACCAAAACAAAGATAGAGATTGAGTAGATTTGTGCAAGACCAAAGAACTATATTTAGTGCATATTTGAGAATAGATATTGACAAGATTTTTACTAGATCAAAGGACTGTATTTAGTGCATATTTGAGGATAGATATTGAGCATATTTGTGCTAGAACGAAGGGTTGTGTTTAGTGCAGGTTTGAGGATAGATATTGAGTAGTTTGTGCTATATCGAAGGATTGTGTTTAGTGGATATTTGAGGATAGAGATTGAGAATATTTATGGTAGACCGAAGGACTATGTTTATTATATATTTGAGATAGATAATGAGCAAAGCTAAGAGTAATATTTGGAGGTGATAGAGCAGAGGATAGTAGTCTTGAGTGGATAGAGATTCATTATCTAGGGCAGTGAGGATAGAGTTATTCTGAGTGAGGATAGGAGTATTCAAGTGGAAAGAGATCTACAAGCTAGTGTAGTGGAGGTAGTAGTCTTCTAGAGTATCACCAACCAAAGCAGAAGAGGAGTTCTCCTGTGGATAGAGATATATGAACTAGTAAAGGGGATTGGTGTCTCCTATGTATAGACATACACAAAATTTATTAGGGGATTAGTGTCTCCTTTGGAAAGTGGTCTATAAATATTGTAATAGGGAAGGATTTGCAAGATATTTGTTGAGAAAATTTTAGTGAAAGATTTTCTTTGTGGATGTAGCCCACATTGGGTGAACCACATTAAAATTGGTGTCTCTATTGTGTGTGGTGATTTTTGCATTGCTTTGATTACTGTTGTTGATATTGCCATTGATCTATTGGATATTATTGTTTGATAAAGAAAAGTAAAAAGTGGTCTTATATTGTTCACCCCCCCTCAGTATAAGCTTGTGTTCTTTAATTGGTATTAGAGCGGGTTCCTTCAAAAGATTTTAATAGCTTGAAAGAAAAGCTCACAAGAACATAGATGGATTCTCAGAATGGATCTTCAAGGAATTTAGCACCATTGTTTAATGGGAATAATTATGCACTTTGGAGTAAGAGAATGAAAATTCATCTAATGGCACTTGGAAAGGAAATTTGGCAAGCATTTGAGGATGGATACATACCCCAATCAACTCCACCTATAGATAAATATGGTAAGATCCTAAAACTAAATAATTCAAAGGCAATGAATGGAATTTTAAAGGTATGAAATATAGTTTATAAAGGTTATGCATTGCACATCAACAAAGGAAATTTGAGATAAGTTGAAATATATATATGAGGGAGATAAAAATGTCAAAAGGGTAAAGTTTCAAAATTACAAGAAAACATTTGAAGAACTAAATATGAAGGATGAGGAAAACATTGTTGCATACCTACTTCATGTGGATGAGGTTTTTAACTCCATGCAAGGACTTGGGCTTAAAGTTGAAGAAATAGATGTTTGTGATAAGATTTTAAGGTCACTCCCAAAAAGGTATAGTGAAAATATTTTAGCTATAGAAGAGTCAAAATATATTAAACTTTTGACAAGGGATGAATTACATGGAATTCCCACAACTTTTGAGATGAAAAAAAAAGAGGAACCTATTACCTAGAAAGAAGCAACCTTCAAAGTTACAAATAAAACAAAGGGTAAGAGGTCAGATTCAAGAAATGAGTTATCTAGTGATGAGAAAGCAAATTATGGAAGAAGGAACCAGGACTCAAGAAGGTATAAAGGTACAAAATCAATTAGATGTTTTAATTGTGGAAAATATGGTCACTATGCAACTAATTTTCCAAAAGATAGAAATAGTAGTTAGGATGAGAAATAGGATCATAAGAATAGGGAAACAAGAAAAAACAGGTACCAAAAGAAAAGTAAGGATGAACAAGGCAAGAAAGGAAATAAGTTTTTCCAAAGATATAAGAAGATTTTTTATGTAGACAAGGAAAGTAAGAGTTCAAGTGATAGTGATGGAATATTATCAAATAATGATGAAGATAAAATTCTATTTTTGGCAAAAGAAAAAGAAGTGGTTAAGAATAAGACACCAATAATTCTCACCTATTTTAGATGTGGTAACTTTAATCATCTTGAAGATAG
The DNA here is from genome assembly GCA_028583015.1 of Wollemia nobilis. NCBI lineage: Eukaryota > Viridiplantae > Streptophyta > Pinopsida > Araucariales > Araucariaceae > Wollemia > Wollemia nobilis. The sequence goes on from JAQPPZ010000028.1 coordinate 45,105, forward strand.
TTGTACAAGGAATGGATTCAGTTTTAGTGAAGATGAATATGAAGATGCTAGTGAAGGTCCAGAAGAAGAAAATATTCTTATGGCAATAGAAGAAGAAGGAAGTGCTCCTAATGGAAATAAATCAGAAAGGAATGAAGATGATCCCAAATACAAAAGAGTAGAGAAAGAATCATAAAATTTAGAGAAACAAGAAGTTGATCTTGAGGGTGAGCTTATTTATGCCCTTGATGCATTGAGGAAGGTAAGAAAAATAACTTAAAACTCAAGCTTCAATTTCAATAATGTGATGAAGAGAAAGGAAATATTATTGAGGATATAACCAACTCAATAGCTAATACAAGGAGATTTAAAGAGAAGTTGGAAGCTAAGGTTTTAGAATGTGAAAAAATAGAGCATGAAGTAGCTTCACTAAGGAAGGAAGTAAAAGAGTCTAGAGATAAGCTACACAGGTTTGAGAGAAGCTCAAATAAATTGGATAATATTATCAAGGTACAAATACCTTCATCAAACAAAATAGGACTTGGTTTTGAACAGGAACAAAGAGAACAAGGAGAGGAGTCAATCTCAAGCTCCAAAGAATAATAATATTTAGAAGAAGAGAGTGTAATAGAAAGTGATACTTCTAAGGATAATTTGGACAATAGAAAGTTAAATAAGAGAAGGAACAATACATAAATGAGGGACATATGGAACAAGAAATAACACAGGGTAGAAGAGAATAAGAGAGCAATGGGGTCAAGAAAAGTTTCTTCAATGGATGTTGCTTCTCATGTCACAAATTTGGGCACAAGGCTACACAATGTAGGATACATGGAAGACAAGAATATGGAAACTCTAGAAATAGGTATCTCTTTCAAGGGTATTGCTAATTTTGTAATAAGTTTGATCATAAGGCAGTTAATTGCAGGGTTTATTATAGGAATGGATATGCATTCACCAAGAGAAAATTTAAAATATTTACACCTTCAAGGAACAAAAATATTAAGTGTTATAAGTGCAATAATGTTGGGCATACAACAAAGTGGTGTAGAACAAAATTTCCATAGAAAAACATGAACAAGAATATTTAGAGGAATCAAAAGGATCAATTGAGGAAAAAGGTGTACAAAGGTGAAGATTAGTGCATGGTGGGTGTAGAGATACTCCCACCCCAGAATTAACCACCTCATGAGAGGATATGGGGGAGGGGCTAAGCTAGGAGTCTCATTATTATCCCCAAGCCCCAAAGGTGTCCCTTTGCCATTGATGTCAAAAGGGGAGATATTTGAGTTAGGGGGAGAGCATTTAGTTAGGGGGAAAAGTTTCTCAGTGGCATTCGTATTCAAAAAGGAAAAGGAATGGTTACAAAAAAAGGATTTGCCATCAATGACAAAGGAAGAGATTGTTGGAAATTTTGAGTTAGTTGTGTTGTCAATGATGTCAAGAGTCACTATCAGGAATAAATGCAAGACTTGGCAAAATAAGGGTTAAAATATTTATATTCTAAGACAAATATATTTGGTTTAAGAGCTTCACATGATTGGTCAAAAGGATAGTTAATACTTTGAAGAAAAGGCCTAAAGGAAATAATATTATAATATTTATTATTATAATATTAAAGGTTAAATTAAAGCCTAAGGTAATTTATAAATAATTTATAATATTTTTATTATAAATTAATTTATAAAAATAATATTATTATAACCCAAAGTTCGGTTGGGCACAAATTTAATTTAAACTTTATTCTCCCATCGATGTTCAAAGGATAGAAGCATATGGTATAAATACCATAACATTTGTCTCACAAATGCAAGTCTCTGAATATTAATGCACATGCAAGTATTGGAAGTGGAATGCAATAAATTCGTGAGCAAAGGACAAAGAGGATATTAATTTTTTATTGGCAGCCAAAGTTGTGAAGGACAAAGTGACCAAGGCATAAAGCCTTGTCACCAACCAATGATTGGGCTAGTGGTAAGCCCTTGGTGTGTAAGGTGCTGGGAACGCAGAGGTGTTGCATTCGAGTCTCGATGGTGAAAGGACAAAGCCTTTTTGGCTTTGGTATTAGTCAAAGAAACAAAGCACTCAAAGCACTTTTGCCTCCCATGTGAGCACCTAGCTCATGTGGTAGCTAGGCCATGGCTAGGGTGCAGGTAGAAGATTGACCTGGGATCGAGTCCCACCAAGGAGCGCATGAGGTATTTAATTTTTGTTTTAATAAAAGTGCATGGTCTATGGTCTATGGTTGCTTGGTGGCGCTAGTTGAAGCACATGGTTTAAAATTGCTTTGTGAGTGCTATTTTAGCGTGTGGTGTGATTTGATTAATTAAGTTATTAGAGAGTTTTTTTTTAACATGGTGGAATTGGTAGTCGCCACAAATCTGGGTAGGTTGTCCAGCTTTTATGGTAGAGCTACACAATTCAGAGGTCATGGTCAAAATGATTATGAAAATAAAACTTCATAATATAGGGTTCACGAAAGGAATGGATATGAAAATTATTTCAAGAAATAATTCAGGATATGGGCACCATCGAAAGGCTACAATATCAAGTGTTTTAATTGTAATAACTTTGTAAATATTGTAATATGGTGTAGGACTCAATTCCAAATAGGTTCAAGGCAAGAAGGTCAAGCAGTTTCAAGGTAAGAAGGTCAAACAGGTTCAATACAAGAGGATCAAGTAACTCATTAAGAAAAGGATATCATAAAGATGTGGAAGGAAGTTGATAAAGGAAAGGACCAATGTTATATGGGAGTAAATTTACTCCCACCCCAAAATTAATCACCTCAAGAGAGAAGGTGGTGGGGGGGCTAAGCTTAAGAGTCATATATTTTAGCCCCATAGGTGTCCCTTTTTCCATTGATGTCAAATGGGAAGATATTTGAGTAATGGGGAGAGCATTGAGTTAGGGGGAGCAGCCTCCAAGGATAGCATTCAGATAGGGGGAGTAGCCTCCATGGAGAGTATTGAGTTAGGGGGAGAATATTTTATTATCAAAGATGGTTTTTGCAGTGATTGTGGTGATTTGCATTAGAGGTGTTCATCAATGATAAAGGGGAATATTGTTGGTAATTTGAGTTAGTTTGTGTTTTCATTGATGTCACATGGATTACATTGAGTTTTGGTAGAAAAAGCACTTCATAAATAATCATTTATGATATTTTTACTTCATAAATAATCATTTATGATATTTTGGAGAGCAAGGATATATACAAGGTTTTTTGGCACATGAGGCATATAATATTTATTTTTTTAAATATTATATTAATGGTTTTTATTAAAACCAATGATAAAGGTTTTTATTAAAACCAATGGCAAGGTTTTTATTAAAATCGACATAAACTTTTTTTATTAAAACCAACAAAAGGGTTTTCATTAAAACCATTGGAAAGGGTTTTTCATTAAAACCACTATGCTAAGACTTCTCCAAATTATGATGGATGAAAAGGATTTCCAATAAAACATAGGTGCACAAATTTTCATGACAAAATTCAAAACAATGAAGGAGATATCCCAATTCAAAGTTCAGAAGTGAATTATTAAATTTTTATTTAATAATTCTAAGGTCTAAAGTTGTATTATATTATCCATCGACATGCAAAGGTTAGGGTGAAAAATCAAATTTTGTCGACGTCATTCGAAGGCATGGAAATGCATATAAATTAAATAAAAACTTTGGTTATTTCGTGGGTGTTGCTAAGGTGAAGATATAGCGCATGAGAGAGAGTCATCAAAGGGAAGCATCGTAGAGGCAAAAATGAATAAGTGTTGAATTCAAGGGCAAAGACAAATTTGAGAGCCACTAGAATTGACATCACACTGGACAACGTAGCATAGTTTTTAGAGCATCATCTTTGTACAGGGGAGGTATGTGTTCAAATATCGTTAGGGGCAATGGTTTTAGTGAAAGGTTGATTTCATTTTGACAGCCGAGCATAGAGTTTTTTAAAGGAATCGATTGGGATATAGTCCCAACATGGTCTGGCATCCACATGGTGAGCACTTCACAGCGCTAGAAAGGAGGAACAGAGTTCAACTTTCATGAAGGTGTGAAGGCACATTAATTTTGGCAATCAATTTTGGCAAAGACAATTTCGAAGGTTTCAAAGGCAATGAATTTCATAAAAGGTATTTATCACTAAGTGCATGGTAATATTTGATATTCCAATTTTTTTGGTGCATTAAAATCATTTCTTCCATAACTAGGGAGTCATAAGGTATTTGTTGGAAATAAATGATTGATGTGTGTGCTTAGGGAGATATACAATGTGGAATTAAATATTTGTGATTGATGTATGTGGAGTTATAAGGTATTGAAATAAATATTTACGATTGTTGTATGTGGAGTTATAAGGTGTTGAAATAAATATTTGTGATTGTTGTATGTGGAGTTATAAGGTGTGAAATTAAATAAATAAAAGCATAGGTGCTTGTTGTATGTGTTAATGAAATTAGGGAGTCATAAGGTTGAAAAGTGTTGAACTTGTTATATGTCCTAGTGCATGATTTAATTATGAAATTAAACTAGGAACTTGTGACCTAGTTAATTGCTATATTGAGTTAGAAGACATGCATATGAGTTAGGGTTTGAAGTTGAAGACAAATTGCTTTATTATGTGCCTTGGCTATTGACAGGAATTGGATGGATTATAAAATCAATTTTATGGATAAAATTTATGCTTGAGTTCCATGATTTTTTTGGTGGAGTTCATTGAGAATATTGCCATTATTGAGGAGGTTTTTGCTATTGCTTTGAGGATATTATTGTTGGTTACCTGTAAAATCCATATCCACTATTTGAGTCAATTTAGGAGATCATTTGCTAGTCACTTGTGGATACAATTGTCTTTAATTTGAAGAGATCATTGTTGGCTATTTGAGAGCTCTTTGCTTGAGGTAGTTGTGCTTGTTTCTTGAAAGCTTATTGACATTGCATGAGGAAGATATTATTGAGAACCTATTGCTATCACTTGTGGAGATTATCCTTGGTTTGTTGAAATCCTCATTTTTATTTCTTGGAGAGGTTTTCATTAGAGACCTCATTTGCTATACATTTGAGAGTACATTGTTGAGCATTGGTGTTATCCATTTGAGAGTGCATTTTTTAGCATTGTTGTCATCCTTATGAGAGAGTATTTGTCATACATTGTTGAGATCATTATTGAGCATTTTTGTCATCCATTTGAGAGATCATTATTGAGCATTGTTGTCATCCATTGTAGAGTACATTTCCATTCATTTTTTAGCACATTGAAGAGTATTGTCATCATTCACTTGTTATCCATTGTTGAGTTCATCATTGAGCATTGTCTTTGTTGATTTGTGGTTGAGATTTGAGTGCTACTTGAGAGTCATTGGTTGAGCCTTTGAGAAGGATTTTGGGATAGAATTTATGGACATATTTGAGACAACTTTTGTACATGATTGGTTGATCCTTTGGGAAGGCTTTTGGGATAGATTTGAGATAGCTTTTGTGAATGATTGGTTGAGCCTTTCCGAAGGATTTTGGCATTAAAATTTTGGACATATTTGAGAAAAAATTTGTGCATGATTGGTTGAGACTTTGAGAAGGCTTTTAGGATAGATTTGTGGATAAATTTGGGTTAAAATTTGAGTAGGATTGTTTGAGACTTTTGTGAAGGCTTTGAGGATAGATTTGGGACAACATTTGAGCAGAATTATTTGAGCCTTATGATAAGGCTTTGAGGCATATTTGAGAGCTGTGATAGAGACATGAAAAAAATAGAAAACACATCAACACTAGTTGCCTAGCTGAGAAGATCATTGGATTGCCTAGCTAAGCAGATCAGTGGATTGCCTAGCTAAGTAGATTAGTAGATAGCCTAGTTGAGCAGATCAGTGGATTGTCTGGTTGAACAGATCAGTGGATAGCCTAGCTAAGAAGATAAGTGGATTGCCTAACTAAGAAAATTAGTGGATAGCCTATATGAGTAGATCAATGGATAGCCTAGCTGAGTAGATCAGTGGAAAGCCTAGATGAGCAGATTAGTGGATAACCTAGCTAAGCAGATCAGTGGATAGCCTAGTTGATTAGATCAGTGGAGAGCCCACCTAATCAGATCAGGATAGTCTAGCTGAGAAGATCAGTGGATAGCCTAACTGAGTAGATTAGTGGATAGCCTAGCTAAGCAAATTAGTGGAGAGCCTAGCTGAGTAGATTAAAGGAGTCCACTTGAGCATATCAGGATAGCCTACCTTTGAATAGATCAATGTAATAATTTGTATTAGGATAAGGATCCCTATTTATTTATGAAATATTATAAGGATATTATATTGTGGACTACCCCACATTGGGGGAACCACGATAAATATTGTGTCTCAATTGTGTGTGGTGATTTGTGCACTTGCTTACTATTGCTATCTATGTTATTAATGCACACTGCTATATTTGTTTATTGCAATTGAGGATACTAATTGATATTGGTTTGGAAAGAAAGTAAAAAGTGGGTGCTATACTGTTCACCCCCTCTCATTATAAGATTGTGTTCTTCAATTGGTATTAGAGCGGGTTCCTTCAGAAAGGCTAATAGCCTAAGGTAAAATTCTAAAAGAACACATATGGCTTCACATAATAGATCATCTACAAGTAAGGCTCCACTATTTGATGGTAACAATTATGCTTTTTGGAGCATGAGAACGAATAACTACTTGATATCATAGGGATATGAGGTATGGCAGATGGTTGTAAAATATTATAAGGTTGAAGGTGATCCCGAGATAGACAAGACTATCAAGAAATTGGTTAAGATCAATGCAAAGGCAATGAATTGTATTCTGAGTGGGCTATGTGAGACAAATTTTGCAAAGGTCATGGTATGTAATTCAGCTAATGAAATATGGACCAAGTTTTAGAATACCTATGAAGAAGATTCCAAGGCAAAGTTGGAAAAACTACAAATTCATAGAAGAATATTCGAGGAATTGAAAATGGAAGATTTTGAATATATTGCAAAGGTTTTACTTTGAGTTGATGAGATTTCTAACACCACGAGAGGTCTAGGATTTGAGATGAAAGAACTAGATGTTACTTAAAAGGTTTTGAGATCACTTCCCATGAATTATGATGCAAAGGTTTTAGAGATAGAATAAACAATGAATATAAACAAGCTAACAATGGAAGAAGTACAAGGAACTATTACAACTTATGAGATAAGGATAGATAATCATCAGTCTCCAATGAAAGAAATTGCATTCAAGGAATCATAGAAAAATAAAGTGAAAGATCTAAATAGAGAAAGATATTCATATAATGATGAGGAATCTAACTTCATCAAAAGGAAAAATGACTCGAGGAATCACAGGGATATGAAGAAAGTCAAATGCTACAAGTGTTGTAATTATGGTCACTATGCAAACAAGTGTCCACATGAAGAAAAAAGTGATGATGAAAAATAGGGTCACAGAATAAAAGAAGAAGGAAAGCATAAACATGACAAATATGGCAGGTATAATAAAATCAAGCATGAGCAGAAGAAACGTTTTTGTAAGATAAAGAAAACTTTCTACATTAAATAAGCAAATGATATCTCAGATCATAGAGATAGAGACAAGTCAGATGATGAAAAGGAAGAACATCTATTCTTAGGAATAGAAGGTGAAAGAGAACAATGTTTTGTGTGTGGTCAAAGAGATCACATATCATGATATTACAATGGCTTCAGTGATAGTGAATATGAAATAACACATTAAGGAAACATGCATAGTCAAAGAATTCATGAGAGTTTATTTTCTATAGAAGAAGATAATGATTTCACTGATAGTGAAGATGAAGAAGATTGTACATTCTTAGGAATAAGTGAAGAAATAAAATAATACCTACTCCTAGGTATTGAAGTTAAATAAGAGGACATATCTATCAAAGAATGACATGAAGAACTCACTATATCCATTGAGCAAGAAAATAGGTACAAGACGGGTCTAGGAATACTAAAATCCTTCATATGCAGAGACTTCAGGTATTTAGATGATGACTTCACCTATTATAGCAATTGTGATAAGAAAATTTTATTTATGGAAGAAGAAAGCAGTAGTTCTAGAAATAGTTCTTGTAGCAGTTCTAGTGATAGTGATGATGAAGAAGACAAAGGTTCTAAAGGATCAAAGGTCTCATATTTTATATTTGGGGAATCACACTCAAAATTAAAGGAAGTTATTAAATATGAAAGCAATGAAGGACATAAGGTTCATGAAGAAAGTTCCAAAGCTCCTATGGCTCCAAAAATCTAGTTTGGATCTTGTTTTGAGATAGGTGAATCAAGTTCAAGAGGTAAAGAAATTCTTGAAGAAGAAAACAAGGAAGAATATTTGGATACCACAAATAAGGATCAAGGATACAATGCACAAGTCAAAGATGATCACAAGGATAAAGTTCAAGAAAGGTATGAGGAACCAAGGCATGAACAAAGGGATTTCCAAGGACATTGCTTTTATTGTAATGGATTTGGACACAAGGCTATACATTGCAGGGTCTATGGATCAAAGAAAAATTTTGATTTCAATAGAAGGATCTTCAAAGGAAGAAGGTATGGTTTTCAGGGACATTGCTTCTTATGCAACAATATTGGTCATAGAGCTTCTTAGTGCAAAGGAAATGAGAAATATGGTTTTGATTATAGAGCTGCACAATTCAGAAGTCATGGTAAAAATGATTATGAAAACAGAACTTGACAATACAAGGTTCAGGAAAGGAATGGATATGGAAATGATTTCAAGAAATAATTCAGGATATGGGCATCATCCAAAGGCTACAATATCAAGTGTTTTAATTGCAATAACTTTGGACATATTGCAAGATGGTGTAGGACTCAATTCCAAACAGGTTCAAGGCAAGAAGGTCAAGCGGTTTCAAGGTAAGAAGGTCAAACAGGTTCAAGTCAAGAATATAAATTAACTCATAAAGAAAAGGATATCATAAATATGTGGAAGAAAGTTGACAAAGAAAAGAAGCAATGTAATATGGGAGTAAATTTACTCCCACCCCAAAATTAATCACCTCAATATAAAAGGTGGTGGTTGGGCTAAGCTTAAGAGTCAGATATTTTAGCCCCATAGGTGTCCCTTTTGCCATTGATGTCAAAGGGGAAGATATTTGAGTAAACAGGAGAGCATTGAGTTAGGGGGATCAGCCTCCAAGGATAGCATTCAGATAGGTAGAGTAGCCTCCATGGAGAGTATTTAGTCAAGGGGAGCAGTGTTTATTATCAGAGAAGGTTTTTGCAGTGATTGTAGTGATTTACATTAGAGGTGTTGCCATCAATGACAAAGGGGGGTATTGTTGGTAATTTGAGTTAGTTTGTGTTGTCATTTATGTCACATGGATCACATTGAGTTTTGGTGGCAAAAGCACTTCATAAATAATCATTTATGATATTTTGGAAAGCAGGGATATATACAGGGTTTTGTGGCACAAGAGGCATATAATATTTAATTTTTTAAATATTATATTAATGGTTTTTATTAAAAACAATAGTAAAGATTTTTATTAAAACCAGTGGCAAGGGTTTTTATTAAAACCGACGAAAACATTTTTTATTAAAACCAAGGGAAAGGGTTTTCGTTAAAACCATTGGAAAATGTTTTTCATTAAAACCACTATGCTAAGACTTCTCCAAATTATGATGGATGAAAATATTTTCCAATAAAACCTAGGTATAACAAGTTTCATGACGAAATTCAAAACAATGAAGGAGATATCCCAATTCAAAGTTAAGAGGTGAATTATTAAATTTTTATTAATAATTCTAAGGTCTAAAGTTGTATTATAGTATCCACTGATATGCAAAGATTAGGGTGAAAAATCAAGATTTTTTGACGTCATTCCAAGCCATAGAAAGGTATATAAACTAAAGAAAAACTTTAGTTATTTCGTGGGTGTCTCTAAGATGAAGATATAGTGCATGAGAGAGAATCGTCGAAGGGAAGCAGCGTAGAGGAAAAACGAAGAAGTGTTGAATTCAAGGGTGAAGACAAATTAAAAATCCACTAGAACTGACGTCACACTAGACAATGTAGTGCAGTTGGAAGGTCATCATATTTGTACAGGGGAGGTCTATGTTCGAATCCCACCACGGGAAAAGGTTTTAGTGAAAGGTTGATTTCATTTTGACAGCTGAGCACAGAGTTTTTTAAAGTAAGAAATTGGGATATAGTCCCAACGTGGGTTGGCACCCATGTGGATAGCACTTCACAGCTCTAGCAAGGAGGAACAAAGTTTGACTCCCGTGAAGGTGTGAAGGTGCATTAATTTAGGCAATCAATTTTTGCAAAGACGATTTCGAAGGTTTCATAGGCAACGAATTTCATAAAAAGTATTTATCACTAAGTGCATGGTAATATTTAGTATTCCAAAGTTTTTGGTGCATTACAAGCATTTTTGTCATAACTAGGGAGTCATAAGGTATTTGTTGCAAATAAATGATTGTTGTGTGTGCTTAGGGAGATATAAGGTGTGGAATTAAATATTTGTGATTGTTGTATGTGGATTTATAAGGTATTGAAATAAATATTTATAATTTTTGTATTTGGAGTTATAAGGTATTGAAATAAATATTTGTGATTGTTGTATGTGGAGTTATAAGGTGTAAAATTAAATAAATAAAATCATAGGTGCTTGCTGTATGTATTAATGAAATTAGGGAGTCATAAGGTTGAAAAATGTTGAACTTGTTATATGTCCTAGTGCATGATTTAATTATGAAATTAAACTAGGAACTTGTGACCTAGTTAATTGCTATCTTGAGTTAGAAGACATGCATATGATTTAGGGTTTGAAGTTGAAGACAAATTGCTTTATTATGTGCCTTGGCTATTGAGAGGAAGTGGATGGATTAGAAAATCAATTCTATGGATAAAATTGATGCTTGAGTTCCATGATTGCTTTAGTGGAGTTCATTGAGAATATTGTCATTATTGAGGAGGTTTTTGCTATTTCTTTGAGGAGATTATTTTTGGTTATTTGTTAAATCCATTGCCACTATTTGAGACCATTGAGGATATCATTTGCTAGTCACTTGTGGATACAATTGTCTTTCATTTGAGGATATCATTGTTGGCTATTTGAGAGCTTTTTGCTTGAGGTAGTTGTGCTTGTTTCTTGAGAGCTTATTGACATTGCATGAGGAAGATATTATTGATAACCTATTGCTATCACTTGTGGAGATTATCCTTGGTTGGTTGAAATCCTAATTGTTATTGCTTGGAGATGTTTTCATTAGAGAGTTCATTTGTTATACATTTGAGAGTACATTGTTGAGCATTGTTGTTATCCATTTGAGAGTACATTGTTGAGCATTGTTGTCATCCATTTGAGAAAGTATTTGTCATACATTGTTGAGATAATTATTGAGCATTGTTGTCATCCATTTGAGAGATATTGAGCATTATTGTCATCCATTGTAGAGTACATTGCCATTCATTGTTGAGCACATTGTTGAGTATTGTCATCATTCACTTGTTATCCATTGTTGAGTTTATCATTGAGCCTTGCCTTCATTGATTTGTGGTTGAGATTTGAGTTCTACTTGAGATTCATTGGTTGAGCCTTTGGGAAGGCTTTTGGGACAAAATTTCTAGATAAATTTGAGACAACTTTTGTGCATGATTGGTTGAGCCTTTGGTAAGGCTTTTGGGACAAAATTTATGGACATATTTGAGATAGCTTTTGTGCATGATTGGTTGAGCCTTTGGGAAGGATTTTGGAACAAAATTTTTGGACATATTTGAGATAACTTTTGTGCATGATTGGTTGAGCCTTTGAGAAGGCTTTTGGGATAGATTTATGGATAGATTTGGGACATAATTTGAGCAATATTGTTTGAGCCTTTTGTGAAGGATTTGAGGATAGATTTGGGATAACATTTGAGTAGGATTTTTTGATCCTTATGAGAAGGCTTTGAGGTAGATTTGAGAGCTATGATAGAGATAGGATAGAAATAGAAAACACATCAACACCAGTTGCATAGGTGAGCAGATCATTGGATTGCTTAGCTGAGAAGTTCAGTGGATTGCCTAACTGAGAATATCAGTGGATAGCCTAGCTAAGTAGATCAATGGATTGCCTAGATGAGAAGATCAATGGATAGCCTAGCTGAGAAAATGAGTGGATTGCCTAGATAAGTTGATCAGTAGATAGCCTAGCTAAGTAGATAAATGGATAGCCTAGCTGAGCAGATTAGTGGATAGTCTAGCTGAGCATATAAATGGATAGCCTAGCTAAAAAGATCAGTGGATAGCCTAGCAGAGCAGATCAGTGGAGAGCCCACCTAAGTAGATCAAGATAGCCTAGCTAAGTAGATCAGTGAATAGCCTAGCTGAGTAGATCAGTGGATAGCCTAGCTAAGCATATTAGTGGAGATCCTAGCTGAGCATATCAGTGGAGCCCACCTAAGTAGATCAGGATAGCCTAGATTTGAGCAGATCAAAGTAATAATTTGTATTGGGATAAGTATCCCTATTTCTTTGTAAAATACTATAAGGATATTATCTTGTGGACTACCCCACATTGGGGGAATCACATAAAATATTGTGTCTCAATTGTGTGTGGTGATTTGTGCACTTGCTTACTATTTCTATCTATGTTATTAATGCACAATGCTATATTTGGTTATTGCAATTGAGGATACTAATTGATATTGGTTTGGAAAGAAAGTTAAAAGTGGGCGTTATAATGTTCACCCCCCTCTCAGTATAATATTGTGTTCTTCACTACTTTAGTTGGGCCTCGTAGTCCACAATTATCTCCTATAATTTAGTTACTTTCATTTGAATAATTGCATGTTCATTCTTCAACTTGGCTATGTAGCTTCCCATTTCCACTACTTTCATCCCATAGAAATTAGCCTTCTCTTCAGAAGTCTTATAGAATTCCATAATTTGCTTTTCTCAATTAATGGAACTCCTCTTCAACCTCTACTACAAGTGGGATTCTGTTCGAGTTGCCACCTGAAGTTCTTCATTATTCTCAACAATGGTCCCTAGGTGGTGATGAATATCAGCCTCCAAGGCATGAAAAGTATCTTCCCTAGACTTCAACTATGTTTACTTCTCTAGGACCAATTCATTGTATCTTTTGTTTTCCTTTCAAAAATTTTATACCTGCTTGGCCTATGTCATCACTTTCTCATTTTTATCAGCCAACTGGGTTGTCATATATTCATCCTTACATTGAGTTGTACCTCCAACTCCTTAATCATGTCTTCTAATATCTTGGAGATCTTTCACTTCTCTTCTTCCATTAAATTAAGTCTTATTTCAGACTCAACATTTATGCTTGTCAAATATTCCTCTAGTTCATTTATTTTATCCTTTGTTGTAGCCTTACACTTTTGCAATTATTCCTACATTAAAATCATTTCTATCAAAGTGGATTTCATCTCCTCCTTCTAAGCTTCCTTGAGCTAATAAATCTAACCCAATCCGATGCTCAACCACTCTATCCAATGTGTGAGAAAGTTTAGCTTACTCAGAGTGATGGCCAAATATGTAGTGACCCTCTTATACTCCAATTCTTCTATGTTTATTGGACAAGTTGGGTGATTGGTTCTATCTAAGTACAACCTCGAATGTTTTTTGTAGTTGGTCATCACTCCTAGAAAGTCATATCTTCCCAACATTGTGGTTACCTCTTCCCTAGGTAATTTCCATGGATGTTGTCCATGTATTTCTATTATTCTCCTTGTACGGTCCTCATTACTCACCCATTATGTTATTCTCTTCAAATTGAGAGACACTTATTCTTCCCACAATTTTAATTCTCCCATGCATCTAGTACAAAACTATTATTTTGTCTTGGCTATGGCATCGCCTATCTATGATAAGAAATATTCCACATCATATTCTACTCATTTCACCTCCTCTTCCATTTTTATCTTGCCAAAATGTGGTACCTTCAAAAGGTGATTTTTCCTCATTCTCCATTGTTCCTCTTTTGTAGGAGTTCATTATTTCTCTTCCTCCATGTGGTGGCTAGAGCTTTCCCCAAGCTCTTGAAGTGCTCTCTTTGTATCTATATTTTTTATGGTGGAGTCTATTCTACAATATTCTCCTCCTCCTCATTATATTATATCTTTACAATATCCTATTGAGATTGTTTCTTCTCTATCTATTCCTAGGATTCTTCTTGTTTAGTGGATCCCATTTGTTGCTCTTCAATCACCTACTCTTCCTCTTGATTTTGTTGTGTATCTATTATTGTGACCTTCTCAACAAAAAATTCTTCCTGTTCTTGTGATTCTTTTTCCTCTTATTATGCATCACTTGGGTTATTTTTCTTTGAACTTCCTCCCATCATGAATTTGTAATAGGGCTTCTTCTTTTTACTAGACTCTTCCTCTGAGGCTTCCAATCTCACTACAATTTCCTATTTTCCTCCTGAGTGGTGGCTATAACTTCGTATGCTATCTGCCCCATCTCTATGTTCTTCAAAATTTTTGAAGCATCCATGATTTAAAATTCATCACGTTGGAAAATCTGTGGAGATACCACCATATTCTCTACTTTTGCCCAACTTTAGTCTTCCCAATCCTTCTTTTCTAAATTTGATTTTTCTTCCTCCTATTGATCCTTTTGTGTAGGCTCATATTTATTTTATGTAGTGGGAATCTTTGCCATTATTTCCTATTGTCATATTGCTATTATTTGAATTGGGCTTACTTGTCTCTCCATATTTTCCTCCCTTTCCTAAACTGATGGCTGCTCCTGCTATCATTGCTACATTGGTTGTTTTTCTAGTTTAGGTTCCAATCTCATTATCATTTTCCTTTGAGGATGTACCTCCTAATCAACTAAAGGAGTATTTTCTTGTACCTCCATGGCCTACTATTACCTCTTTGTTCGAGGCTTCTCTAGGGTCTCCTTATTAGGTACTAACTTTGCCCACCTCAAAATGGTTGGTTGTTATTCTATGATTTATTGAGGTTCTATCAAACCTTGAAAGTGGATTTCCAACTACGTGACAACATTCAATAAGATTCAATGGCATGGAAAGTCATTCCAAAATTCTTTGGTCTTTTCATTAGTACTTCATGCGTATTTATTTCCAGATAGGTACCCCAATCATACTTGATTCCTTGGGTGATACCTTATACATACTAAGCCATACATATTGGCATATCTATGTCTCATGTATCCCCTAATAGTCAAGCCATTAATGTATTCATAGCACATGGTCAATTGTCTCCTTTCAACTGACTTTGTTTAATCCCTCGAGATCCTACACCCAAGATCTTTGCTGCAGTCGATGACTTCAAATTAGTTAACGAAGTGATGATACGATATGACTCAATCATATCAACCAAATTATTAACTATATTTGTGTTGTATGCTAGCAATATTAATGTCTTCCTAAATGCATCCACCATCACTTTTATTTTCATCAACCTCTTATCCACATTGATAAAGGTAGTTTTGGTCATAGGATTATATGCATGAACCATCTACAATAGATAATTGTAAAAGAAGGTTTTCTTGTGTGATGGCACTTATGTTATTACAACTACACCAACCTCCTCAAACTGTTTCCTCCATGGATGGTTCTTGTTTCATTTATCATTCCACCACCATATACAAGTTTCTCCTCCATGTTGTATGAATGAAATATTCGTTATCTCCACTTCAAATTTCTTAGGTCCACTACTCAAATTCTCATACTAATCTAGAATATGTACTTCACTACTCAATTCCATTATTGGAACCCTTTCTTGTACCATTATCTTCTCCTAGTATCTTGGTGGTATTCTTCTTATGTTAGCCCTGCAGTACCTCGAACCTCTCGATGGCCTGTATCCTCCTCTTCTCCAAGGATGAGTACAACACCAATCGTGGGACTGATACTATCACCATTGGTACTACTATGGTCATGGGTATCTTTCGTGTAAATGTCCTAGTGATTGTGCTACCCTATTTTCTACAATACTTATCAACCGGTATCCAAAATCTTCTACTGAGATCATTTTATTGTTATACCTCTGGTTGTCTTGCTAATTGAACATCATCAATTCCACAATTGGAAGTGTGTTGAAAATCATACAACTACTACAAATCACACAAAATTGTTAAAAATCAAACAATCTGCTCTTCTTCCCACTCGTGTATAGTTTCCCTAGGGTAACCTTTCTAAATCGTACAATCCTTTAAACTATCATTGTTTGGTATTAAAATCTCTCTATCTCCCTCAAATCATACAACTATCACATGAAATTGTATAGGCCCATACTACTCCATACGGTCTTCCTCGCTTACTGCTCCCCTTCATTGATTCCATATGATTTCATATGATTTTTTCAAAAATGGCTAAAAATAGCCAAAAATCTGCCCAAAATTGTACAAGTTTTCTCTTGAGATTGTACACTCTACTACCAAATTATATAGTACAACTTTTCAAACCCTAGGTTATCAAAAATTCATGATTTTCACTTCCTTTTATGAATTCTTCACCAACCTAGTTGTCAAATTACCCTGATCTTTCTTTTTAATGCTTTCCTTAAGAAATTTTGAACTTTTTCACCCTTGGCATATTTTATCCTCAAAAATAATTTTTTTTTGGTTGTTAACTATTTTTGTACGGACTGCTCCTTTCTTTCCTCCATCCTCTCCCTTGTGCTTTTGGTTGTTTTGTTCAATTTAGGGTTTGTATTCCCTTTTATTTGTAATTTATCCACTTTAGCTCCAAGTTGTCACTTCTTTAGACCCTAAGATGTGTTTCTCCACCACCCAGTTCTTGTTTGGATGCCTTCTACTCCTAATCCTCCCTTTTTTTGATCAAAATTTGAATTCTCCCTTCAATGGAGTTAACCTTAGATTTTCTCCCTTTTCCTCTTTGATTCAACATTTCCGAATGCATTAAGTTCTCCCTTGTGCTAATTTGAAAATGGGTCACAAATTTATCTTTAGTTTATTTATGAGTTTTAATGCCCATGTGGTCTTATTTATTTGGTTGCACACTTTTCACCTTTGTCTTCATAGAAATTTTGAATTATCTCTTGTACGGTTTAAAGAAATTATCAATTGACTCTCTATTTAAATTTTTCCTCAAACCTTAATCTGAATCCTAACTAATTTATTTTCAAACACATGCCACTTTGTATCTTTTCCATCCTCCTAGCATGGATGATTGACAACTCAACATTTAATTTGAAAATTTTATATTTTTCCACTTTTTCTTCAACCACCTCTTAATTCACACATGCAACATTAAATGGGTAGTTGAAAATCGTACATTGCACCTAAAATCATACATTGTATGACCTAAATTGTACAACATATTTTTTGTATGATTTCCCATGTGCTTTTGCCAATTTCCCTTTGTACAATCTTTCTTTTGTACTTTTTGACTTAAAATCTAGCTTTGTATGATCTAGTACTTGTGCTTTTCCATCTTTGATTTGTATGGTCTTAGAAAATTTTTCATTTTTCTCTCTCTCTGAAGAGGTAACCGTTTCGGATTTTCAACCTACTTCCTTCTTAATTGCATCCCAAGGGATTTTCACAATTAAGGCATTTTATTTTTCTTTTATTTTTTCTTTTTTTTTTCCTATTTACACTTATCGCCATGGCAATCATACCGTAACATTCACTTGTACGATCCCATTGGATTCTTCTCTTGGAGGTTCAATTGTGACATTTTAAGTGGTCGTATCACCTATCGATACTTGTTACCTAGGTCGAATCATCTCCACTTGTGATGTTACTAAATTTCCTAGCCTTCCCCTACCATGTGTACAATTTAGAATTGTACAATTGCAAGTTGGAGTATCTTCACCTGGTGTTCTTTCTCCTTGTTTCATAGGTGATTGGTCCCTTGGTAGCATTGTCCTTACTACTCTACTATCATTTGAGCAACTTATCCACCTATCCCCTTGAATCAATTCTAGCTCCAAACTTTGCTCCAAACTTTGCGATCATATTCTTAGTTTTCCTTTGTTTCTTTCATCTAAAAAATGCACTCTTCCTCTACCATTAAGGCCTCTCCTACGTGAGTGTCTTCCCCATCCTATTTTTATTGACATCGGGTTTCTCTACACCAATGGTCATTACTCCCTTTTTTAGACTAATCATCTACCACCTACCACTCTTTGGGGTCCTCATCATATTAGTGGTTGTCATCCTAATGGATATTGCCTTGCAAGGCTAGGTAAGATTCCCTTTACCATGATAACCCTCATAGATTCCTTGTCCAGTTCATATAGGCTAATGCTGTATCTCTTGGAAATCTAGGAGTAGGGGGTCAGAACCTTCATCATCCTCTTCCTCTTTTGATTGTAACATCACCTTGTCCTTTATCATTTTGTATTCAAATACCTCCTCCCCTTCCTGTTTGAAGCCTTAGGGGTATTTCTATGTTTCTTTCTCCCATTTTTAAGGTATTAGGAGTTATCTCTACCAAATCAATGTTGGCTAGTGGACTTCTACTTCTTATTCTTGGTGATAATTATCATAGTGCTCTTATTCTATGATCTACACATGCTAGGTGATGTCTTCATATTATTTCCTCATAGCTTCTTTGTGGAGATGAGGTTTCCAAGACCTCTCTATATGCATAAAAAATTCCATCTTAGAACTTGAGTTATTCCAAATTTCTTCTCTTTGTTTCACCCAATCTATTGGTAAATTCATCAATCTCTCCAATATCTATACTTCTCTCCTATTTCTTCTTAACTATTGATAGGCTATTATGTATACTTGTAGGTTGAATTTAGTTTGATGGCCTTGAGATATCCCTAGTTACCATTGTGTTGTTGTACATGTTTGGGGATCATGATTTCCTCGAGGATTTTTAGGGTTCTTTGGATAATAATCCTCATCACTGCTTTTTGTACTAGGTTTTATTACTAGTTAAGGCATTCCTTCATTACTAGAGTCACTCAAATCTAGTTGTACATTACATTATAATTTAGGTGATGTATTTGCTTCCTCAATGTTGTGACATAGCATTTTTGCATCTTCATTCATCATTGGCAGATCACTTGGTGGTACTTGTAAACTTATGCTTACTCCATAATTTCTTATACTACTCCTTAGAGTTATTCCATCATCATCCTTAGGTTCTCCTTCTAGTTCTTGTAGCCTATATGTTCTTTACTCATCCAACCTTCATATTGTACAATCCAATTTTTGGATGATTTATTCTCTCAACCTTGCATTATGACCTCACAATGTATGATATTCTTCTTGTAATTTCTAAATCTGTAACTGCATTATTTACTATAATAGCCATATATGAGCCAATGGAGTAATTCCAACCAATTCTTGATTTATGATCTCATTCCTATATTCCTCTAGAACTTCCATTTCAAAGGTATCCACTCTATATTCATATCTACTGTTAGTCGTATCCTTCTTCTTCCCTCCACTTGTTGGAGTAGTTCCCTCCATTATACCTAGGGATACATCATATTTATACTTATTGGTGGTGCTTATTATTACCTTCCCATATTTTTGGGTAATATTACTATCTCCTGATGTCCTCTTTCAATTGGAGGAATCCAATCTTCATATTCTTCCTCTATTCATTCAGCCCCATCCATAAATATAACATGTACAAGTAATATTCTTCTTTATCTTGGTTGAGGTGCCAACTCTTGCTATTATATGGTTGGTCATGTCTCCTCCTCTTTTAAAAATAAGTGTATGAGTCCTATGTCAGGCTCCTCCTATGATGGACCTAACTCACTTTGAGCTCCTCTTTGAGATTTTTCTTGTATTCATCGTTTAATCTCTTCTAAGGAAATGAATAAGCACTGTCCCTTGTAAGGCTTCAACTTTAAGCCATTTATAGTGTCAAGAACCTCTATCCCATTCAATTTATGTAACTTGATTGCTCCATTATGCGTTACTTCAACTAATTTATAGGGACCAAGCCATAACATATTCAACTTATTGAGCTTGATTTCCTACTTTTCATTAAACTTTAGAACCAAGTCCCCCGAACTAAGTTCTAACTTCCTCAAATGTTTGTCATGCCATGCCTTCCATATTTTTTGAGCTACCTCAATCATTCATTGTGCCATAAATATTCTTTCATCTAATTTTATTAGTGCTATTAGTCATTCTTCCAAATTTCTTGATCACCCAAGTGATGCTCTACTGTGACTCTTAAACTTGGTATCAAGAATTCAACTGGCACAACTACTTCCTATTCATACATTAATTGGAAAGGTGACCTCTTTTTGGTGGATGGTTTGGGTGGATAGTTGGATCCCACTCCTCGTATGGATATTAAGGAATCTACGTTTCTCGTGCTTAGTTGGAATATTCACTCTACATGTGGACATCCAACTTTTCCTTCTATTCTCTAAGTTTGGAAGACGAAGTCTTGACCTCTATCATTTTGAGGGCTCTTCTCGACTCCTACAGAATGTTGATCACTTCATTACAAGTATCTAGAAGTACAATGCCTTTTTTGAGTTGGTAAATATGCTTCAAACATAATAAGCTAATCAACTCCAAAGAGATGAGGCATCCAACAATGCTCTTTTCTCAAACAGGCAAGGTGGTAAGAAAAAGTGGAATCAATAGAAATGTTCTTCTCCTAATAAAGACAAGGGTAAAGGAAAAGAGACTTAGAAGAAGAAGCAGTATTGTAATATTTGTGAAAAGGACACTCATGAAACCAAAATATGTTGGTTTAAGAACAAACCGCCCAATGAACAAGGAAACAAGAAGGGCAAAGGTAAACCGAAGAACAAGAATAAACAACAACAGGGATACATTGTAGCTGAAGATTCTAGTTCGAAATCTGAATGAGCACATAAGGTGCTCATGAAACATATAGATTCCCCTCACAAGGACATTTTATGGTAAATAGATTCAGGTGCTAGTAAACATATTACTGGTGATAAGTCATAGTTTGAGACATTTGAGGCTCGAGAAGGTAGACCGGTCACCATTGTTGATGATCAAACCTATCAAGTTCAAGAAGAAGGAAGTGTTTTTGTCTCCCTTCTAGATGGAGAATGTAAAATTCAAAAAGTTATTTATGTACCAGGATTGAAAAATAATCTCTTGTCAGTTCCACAAATCCTGGACAATCACATGAATGTCAATTTCAAGGTGGACAAAGAAAAAAAACGTTGCTTTATCACTAAGAAAGGAAAAAATATAGCAACAGGTTCATACAAAAATGGTTTGTTTGTCTTATATTCCATTACCTCAACACATACTGCAATGGTAGTAACCACAAAAGAAGCCACATCTCTATGGAATAAGAGATTTGGGCATTTAAGTTCAGGATATTTACTAGAACTCAATAAATATCAAATGGTGAAAGGACTTCCTACTGTTTCATCTACTTTGCTAGTGTGCTCAGATTGCTTGTCAGGAAAGCAACACAGAGTACCTTTTGAACCTAGATCCTTTCGAGCTAAGGTACCTTTGGAGTTGGTTCACACAGATTTGTGTGGTCCCATGTTTACTAGTTGTGGAGGAAAACAACATTTTCAATTGTTTGTAGACGATCACTCACGCAATATGTGGGTCTTCTTCTTTTAGTTGAAGTCTGAAGCATTTACCTATTTTTAACAGTTCAAAAAACTTGTTGAGAAAGAATTGAGATGCTTCATAAAGACCCTCCATTCAGATCGAGGGGGGGAATACACATCAAAGGAATTTTTCTCATTTTATAGACACATGGGATAAAAAGATAGTTGACCATAGCCTATTCTCCTCAGTAAAATGGAGTTTCTGAGAGAAGAAATCGGTCCATTATGGAAATGGTTCGATGTATGCTTAAGGGAGCCAATCTTGAGCAAATTTACTAGGATGAATTTGTTCAAACTATAGTATATCTTCTAAATAGAGCACCCACAAGGGCTCTTGAAGGTATGACTCCTCAGTAAGCATGGAGTGGAAGGAAACCCTCTATATCTCATCTACAGGTATTTGGGTGTAAGGTTTTTATGCATATACCCAAGGAGAAAAGAAATAAATTATATGAGAAGTCCCTACCATGTGTTTTTCTTGGATATGATGAATTCTCAAAAGGCTATCGATTGATAGACCCATTTACCAAGAAAATACATGTCAATAGAGATGTAGTGTTTGATGAAGCTTTCACACCCAACACTACATCAGTATACCTATATGATGAGAAGCAACAACCACTTCCTTATCCAAAACAAAAAAAGCCTCCCAAATGGTATACAAGCACAATGAAAGATTCCAAACTCACTTCTCCACCTGATATTACTCTCAATCATCCAAAGACATGAAGCATGACTCAACAAGAAAATACTAAAGCATCCACTTTAGTTGATGATATTTGTGCAGATTTGAAAGACCTTTCCATTGATAGAGAGTTAGCAATGGAAGATGATATGGAAATAGATGAGGAGAGGGTTTACTTGTCATCATTTGATGAAAATGAACCTTCTACAATTGATGAAGCACTTAAACTGCCTTAGTGGAAGGCAGCTATGGATGCAGAACATAACTCCCTCATCCAGAATAAAACATGGAAGCTGGTAGATTTTCCTAAAGGAAAGAAACCCATAGGCTGCAAATGGGTTTACAAAGTCAAACATAAGGCAGATGGTACAATAGACAAGCATAAGGCCCATCTTGTGGTGAAGGTCTATGCTCAAAATAAAGACCTTTACTATGAGGAAAACTTTGCTCCTTCAACAAGGATGACCACCATTCGATTTCTTTGTGTTATGGCAACACAATTCATATGGAAATTACATCAGATGGATGTAAAAAGTGCCTTTCTAAATGGTGACTTAAAAGAAGAAGTGTACATGACTCAACATCCTGGATTTTCTAAGGAAGGCCATGAGCAACAAGTTTGCAAGTTGGTCAAATAATTATACGGGCTAAAACAAGCCCCAAGAGCATGGTACATAAAAATGTATAGTCACCTACTACAACATAGATTTAAGAGAAGTCCATCTGACGCAAATCTCTATATCAAGAACATAGGTTCTGAAATAGTGATTCTTGTATTATATGTAGATGATCTGATCATCACTTACAATTCAGAGAAATTGATTAAAGTCATGAAAGATGACTTGAAAGAGTAATTTGATATGACATATCTAGGACTTCTACACTATTGTCTTGGCCTTGAGATAGAACATAAGAAGAATCATCATAGGGTGACTCAAAAAAAGTATGCCATGACTTTAGTAAAAAATATCGTGACTGATTGTAAGCCCAAAGCAACACCGATGGAATCAGGGCTTCAGTTATCATGATATGATGACTCATCATAGGTAGATGGCACACTATATAAATAGATTATTGGAATCCTCATCTATCTGACTAATACTAGACTAGATATTACGTATGATGTAAACTATCTTTCATAGTTCATGCAAGAACCAAAGGTCTGTCATTGGAAAGCAGCTAAGAGGGTTCTTCACTACATTCAAGTTAGTGCAGATTATGATTTAGAGTATAAGAAGAATAATTCATTCTTCTTATGGAGTTACACTGACTCTGATTACACTCTATCCATAGATGATAGAAAATCAACATCAAGGTATGTATTTCATCTTAGATATGGTCCTATCTCATGGCATAGTAAAAAGCAATAGGTGGTTGCTTTATCTTCAATAGATGTAGAGTATCGCACTGTACGTGGAGTTGTGTGTGAAGCGCTATGGTTAAGTCGCATCTTGGCTACCATGGGCCTACCAAATAAACTTCCTATTCACATGTTTTGGGACAACTCAGGTGTTTTGAGCTTGGTCAAGAATCCAGTCCATCATGAACTCACAAAGCATATTGACACAAATTGTTATTTCATTTGTGATGAAGTTCCTAAACCTAGCATCAAGCTCTAATACATTCCCAACGATGAATAGGTTGTTGAAATCTTCACAAAGGCACTAGGACGTGTCAAATTTGAAATTTTCTGAAATAAAATTTGTATATCAAAGTAATGTAATAAAGAGGGGATGTTAGGGTAAAATAGGTAGTATCTTGCATTATACTACATAGGTTATTATATTTACTTTTCTACCATAGGATATAGTTACTATGCTATGAATTACTTTCTAGTTACTATGGTTAATAACTAAATATCCTATGATATTTAGTTAGTTTGTTAGAATAATCTATTATTAAATGACGTTAGCACTTCTAATGCTAAGTCATTAAATAATCTATTTTGTAACCTATTTATAATTTGAAGTTAATGGCAAATCCTGATGTTTGATTGATTATTTTCTAATCTAATTCTCATTAATTTTACATCATTGTTATGCATGAGACACAGGATGAGGATCCTATAGGACCATGTCCTCATGAGGAATATCAATAGGATTATTCCTTTGAGGTTTTTCCTATTCAAAAATGGCACAAATATCATTTAGAATATCGTCATTCTAGGTCAAGATGTTGGGTGTGTGGACTTCGATGTTAGCTAACCTATTCACAACTCTATTTGCTTCTCTTTAAGCATGTTGGAATATAACTTCTTGCATGTCAATGATTAAATTTCTGGTGTCTTTAATGTAGTCCTTAACTCTCTAGGATGGAATGCTATTGTTGTTCTTGATGTAGATGATGATATTGAGGTAGTCTCATTCAAAAATTAGCCTAT
Organism: Wollemia nobilis; assembly: GCA_028583015.1. Lineage (NCBI taxonomy): Eukaryota > Viridiplantae > Streptophyta > Pinopsida > Araucariales > Araucariaceae > Wollemia > Wollemia nobilis. The sequence goes on from JAQPPZ010000028.1 coordinate 69,645, forward strand.
TGGGAAAGTTATTGGAAAGGGAAATATCCCTCCACATATTTTTCACCTCAAAAACATGGTTAGTCTGGTCACCCAATCCCTCAGCGAAGGTAAGGATGACTTCTCCTTGGTGGTTTCTAAGGATGCTTCATACTCATGCTTTCCTTGGGTTTCTTTTTGTAGCTCCATAAAAATTTAGTTTAAACCATCCCATCAGAGGAGGAATCCAATTGGAATAGATTTTTTGATTTATAGGAGGACAAAATTCCTCTAAAGATAGGCCAAGGGATCTGTCCAAACCATGGTCAAACTTGGAGGCAAGTTTTGGGTATGGAGGTATGAGGGAAGCATTTTATTTGGCATTGAAAAGGATATTGCTAGAGATTAGCTTCAGGATAGTAGGGCATTGGGAGAAGACTCTACAGTTTCTTTCAAGCTAGACTTACCAGAGGAAATTGTGGAGATATATTTTCTAGAATAATTTAAGGTGAGGATTAAAAAAGGGGGAGGGCCATTGGATAAAAATGTCAATGATGGAGGAAGGTTTGGTCCAAAGGATGTAGAATATGGAGTCAAGTATGGATGAGGAGAAGGGGAAATGGAGGAAAATGTGAGAGGGGGATTCCCAAGCATTAAGGCAAAGTGAATATCTATTAGGGATGGTGATGCATTTCCTAATCAAATTTTCAATAGACAATATTCTTTATTGGATGGTGAGATAGGTGAAGAAAGACACCTTGGGAATAAGGAATTTAATCCAGATGAGATTAAAGGGCAACAAGGTATCATCATCATCAAGGAGAAGAAGATAAGTAGATTTAACAGTAAATTCTCCACTCTCAAAAGGTTCCCAAATGAAATTATAAATAGAGTTAGTGGAGGGAATGATAGTAGAATGCAAGAAGGAATTCGAACTAGAGGATTTAGTAGGAAGTGTAGTGCACCTAATGGTTTTCCATATGGCAATATTGTTCTGGATGTATAGGAAGTCATAAACTTTGTGTCCTATCCTGGAATATGTGTAGGCTTTGAGTCTAGATAGGATAGGATATTTAATGAGAGGATTATTGGTAATCCATTTGTCATTCTAGAATTCTATTTTGCTTCCATCCCTTAGTTTTTGTGTTATAAATTTATTTAAAAAATTCTTAGTGCTAATGATATAATTCTAGAAGGTGGATCCTCTAGTAGGAGCCTCATCACTAAATAAATTAGCACCATGTAAATATTCCCTTCTAAAAATGGAAGTCCACTCATTCTTGGTATCAGAAAGCAAGGGATAAGCTTGTTTGGCTATCAAAGTTGTTTTGAGGGATTGAATCCTTCTGAGCCCAATGCCCCCTCTATCATTTGGTCTACACACTTTGTCATAGGAAACAAGATGCAACCTTTACTTATTTTTAGTTCCAAAATATATATATTTTTTTGAATCTATTCTATTTTGTGGTAAACTACAACTGAGGCTTTGAAGACAGAAAGGAAATACACAAGGATGCTTTAGAGGGAGGTTGACATAAGGGTACTCTTGGTAGCTTGGGATAGAATAGTGCCCTTCCACCCTGCAAGTTTCTTTTGGATTCTCTCTATAAAATTATTCCCAATAGAGGCTATGGGTTGGCCACAGAAAAGAGGAAGGCCTAGGTATGTGGTTGGGAGGTCAGCTACAAAGCATTCAAGAATTCTGGTAATATTGATTTATCTTTGAACAGGTATATTTAGGAAATATAGTTTGCTCTTTTTGAAATTCAAATTTTTCTTGGAACCTAATTCATAAATCTTAAGGATGAATTTGATAACTTGCACCTTGAAGACAAAAGCATTATTAGAAAAAACAATGTCATCCATGAATTACTAGTGCAAAATAGGATTGGTCTAGGAGGAAGCTTCAATTCCTGACAGGAGACCTATTCTATAAGATTTTTGGATGGTCCTTCCAAGTGCTTCAGTAATAATGATGAATAAGAGAGGTGAAATAGGATCCCCTTGCCTTAGGCCTTTGCTACTCTAAAAATACCTTGTTGTGGATCCGTTGATGAGGACTAAGAACCACAATGAGGATATGAACACTTTAATTAGCTCAACCCACTAAGAATGGAAATAAAATTTGATAAATATGACCATAATTAAGTCCCAATTGACTCTGTCATACACCTTATTCATGTTTATTTTGAGAACAAATGCAGAATTTTTGGTTTTCGAGGTAGAATACAGAGCTTCATGGATGGAAATGACACCATCTAGGATTGATATTCCTTGCACAAAGATATCTTGGCAAGGATAAATTATGCTAGCTAGGATAATTTTAATCCTATTAGCCATGATTTTAGTCATAATATTATAGGTAACATTACATAGGCTAATGGGTCTGAAGTCAGACAAATATTTTGTAGCAGGGTTTTTAGGAATAAGGGCGATAAAAGTAGAATTGAAACCTCATAGAATTATTTTGGAAGACTATAATTCTATTATGGCTAAGCATACATAAGGCCCAAAAATATTCTATAATATTTGAAATAAATGGAGGAAAAATCCATCAGGTCCAGGAGCTTTATCAGGGTGCATGGAGAAAAGGGTAGACTTAATCTCTTTATCTTGAAAGGGGGCAATTAAGCTAAGATTGACATTGTCTAGAATGGAATGGGGGATATGATGGAGCATGGAATCATGACCATAGGTAGCACATGAGTTTTCATCCTCAAGGAGAGATCTAAAATATGAAATTGCCTCATCTCTAATTTCCTTTAAATCTATGGTAGAGGTGCCATCACTTTTCACAAGTTCTTTGATTTGGTTGTTGCTCCTGTTCTTGAGGGTAGACACATGGAAAAAAATGCATTTGAGTCTCCTTATTTGAGACAAAGAGTTATATATGTCTACCACCAAAAGGATTCTTCAGAGGTAAGGACGTTGTGGAATTTAGAAAGGATTTATTTATCTTCTATTCTAATATGCTCATCAATGAATCCATTTTGAATTTTATTTTCTATCTTTTCAAGTCTATCTTTGAGTGATTGCTTTTTGGAAAATAGGTTGTTGAAGACTTATCTATTTCATATTTTTAGGTCTTCTTTGAGGATTTTGAGCTTTTGAGCAAGTTTGTAGGATGGACGTCCCCAAAAATCTTGTTGTCAACAATGTGAAACCCTCTGCCTTAGATCTGGATGATGTATCCACATGGCCTCAAATCTAAGGGGTATTCTTAAAGGGTTTGATTTATCAATTTAAATCATGAGAGGATTATGATCTGACCCTATTTTAGGTAAAGGATGAATACAAGCATCTCCAAAAACCTGAACTACTTCCTAAGAGAGAAACATATGTCTAGCTTGACTTGAATGTGTTGATTTCCCACTCTTCTATTGCTCTAGGTGAATTTAGCCTTTTTGAGTTTTATGTCCATAATATTTTTGGAGTTAACAAAATCATTGAAATCCTCCATGATTTTGACTAGGACATCAATCCCTCCTTTTTTATTTTAGGGGTATATGGGAGTGTTTAAATCCCATGCTACAATCCAAGGAATATTTTGGAAGGAGTCATTTATTATACTTAGGGCATCCCAAAGCTGAGATCTTCTAGATATGGTATTAGGAACATAGAAATTAGAGAGGATCCAAGAAAAATTATTACCGCTATCATGAAAAAGTACACTTAAGATTTTTTCACTAGAATGCAGTAATATGCCAATGATTTTTTTTCTTGTCCCATAGGCACATGAGGCCTCTAAAGGATCCTCTAGCATGACTTAAAACTCAACCTAATTTTTTCTAGATCATATTGGGTATGGTAAAGGAGCTATTAGCATCTATTTTAATTTTTTGCGTGATGAAAATTTAGGGATTTATGTCTCTTCTCATTGAATTAACAAGTCTTTATTTAGTGGGCCCATTTAGACCTCTCACATTCCATGAGAGGATCTTCATTTAGAATATTTGGATGCTTTTCTACCTCCCCTTCCTTGAGGTTGGGGGGGTTTGGAAATTCTATTCTCCTCTTTATATTGAGTAGTAATGATGGGGAAGAGGGTTTTCTGAATACCATTGGTGATGTCATCTACAAGGCCTCTCTTCCAATGTTCATCTTTGGATATCCTTCCTCTTTTTTTTTCACTACCAAAGTCAATGGCTAATTTGGTAGTGCTTTGGGTTTGCTTGGGGCTGAATTTGTAAGGGATTATCTTCTCCATAATGGGGCTTGAAGGTCTACCATTTCTTTGATTTAGAAGCTGAGAAAACAAATCTTCCACTAGATTTTTAGGAATATTTCCAAGACTTTCATCATGAGTATTGTGAGAGGGTCCTGAATTTAAGGGAGAATAAAAAAAACTTAGGTCAATGTTCATATCAAGGGGAGAGGATTATCTTGGTTTTTAGAGATGAATATGAGTATCTTGAGGAGTGGAATTTGGGATGGGATAACTCTTAGTTCCTTATTGAATCAGGTCTAGAGTGCTTTTTGAGCTTCCTGAGGAGGATTTGAGATAGAGGAGATCATATTTTCCTCTAATATTTTTTTATAGTCACCTAAGATGTTGAATCTATTGGAGATAGCAAGAGGGGAACTTACTTTTTATTGATGTGGATGTATTTTTCCCGTAGTCATTTCCTTGCCTTTGTAAGAGTGTGGGCCTCCTTGGGGTTTTTTTGGCCTTTTCTACTAGTAAGGTCCTTTTCCTGTCTAGATTTGGTTTTGCCATCTTTTTTGTGGTTTAGGGTAGCCATTATTTTGTGGGTTTCTATTACCTCTATTTTGATCTGCAGAGGCCCCTTGGATGTGGGGAGCATCTTATTCTTGTCATTGTTCCTTCTTCTTGATGAGCTGATATTTGAGGTTAGGGCATTAAATCTTGAGATACCCTTGGGTTTGAAATTTAATACAAAAGATCAACTTATTTTCATACTCTAGGGGTTTATTTCTACAATAGAAATTTTGTTTCAAGTTGACATAGGTAGGAAGCTCTGATTCTAGGTTGGCATTGATACAAATCCTAATAATATTCATGTGTTTGCGAGCTCAGGTGACAGGTTCAATGTCAAATAGATCTCCTATGACTTTTGCAATGGCTAGGAGCATATCATCATGCTAGAGGTGAAAGATAAGGTTTGGAATATGAACCCAAATGGGGGTATAGTTGATATCCTAGATTTCTAGATTGAATTCCAGGTCTCATTTATGTAGGAACAGGATATTGTGACTAAGGAACCAAGGATCCCCAATGAAGATTTGGTTGGTGTCCTCATGATTGCTCAGTCTAATTTCAAATAAACCCCTATAAATAGCTACGAGTTCCATGTTCCCTAGGGTATTCCATTTGGAAAAGGCCCATCTATAGATGGTTTCCATGTCAGGCCTTCCCCCGATGAACTTTCCTACAAGGGAAAACCTTTCCATTGAGAGATAATTATCAGCTAAGATTTTAGGGATGAGAATGTTTTACCCTTCAGGAATAATGGTTGTTGAAGGAAGCTCATGAATATAACTTCCTCCCTTGGATAAGACATTTGCATAGGATATTCCCTTGGTAGGATCAGTAGTGGGTCCCTTTGAGTTTTGGGAAAGGGGCCAAGTGTTAGGTGGATCTTCCTCCCATAAAACCTCAGTTTGTTCATGATATTTGGCCATTTTTGGTCATCTATATTCTGCATCACCACTATCCTCCTTGTTGCCATTCTGGTCCTTGTTGTTATCCTATGCTCCTACCTTGCTTTTATCCTTCCTTACACAAAAAATTTGAAAATTAGGTTTCCCACCTTCTACATTCTTCTCACTGCTCTACTCCATGAGAATCAATTATTTTTAATAATGCATTATATTTTTCACCATATTTTGGTTATAATATTAGTATAACTTCATTTTAACCCATAGTAAATCAACACATAAAAGGGTAATACATTATTACTTTGTTGTATTAGATAATATATGTTGAGGCCTCATTACTTTATAAAGGTGATACACTCAAGTCACTATAATAGCTGGCAACTGAGTTGGATGGAGCAACATTCTATTTGTTGGTACTACCCTTGGTCATGGGTTTGGAGTAGTGTAGGCTGGACCTATAGTAGTATTGCATATATTTGTAGGGTTATTCTTTGATGACTATAATGGAAGACATTGCTTAATGTCTATAGGAGTTGTCTCTTGGATGCTTATGAAAGGAGGTCCTGCATTTAAGTTAGATTGAGTCTTTTTAATGACAAACACTTTGGTAGGATTTTCCTATACGGGTATCACAATCTAAGAAACAAGTACAAAACCTGGTTTATTATCCATGCCATGCTTGAAAATATTATTTTAGTTGGTTATTTGCATATTTTATTCTCTAGATCAAATGCATGTTGCACATTCAACATGTTGGATATACTTGTATTATTGTGCAAGAGGATAAAACATCTCAAATAACATAGTGTTATCTTGTCCAATAGGATGTGATTCAACCCATGATACTCTGGTTTGAATCCCACTCAAAACACTTATTTGACTTATGAACAAGGTAGATGTATCAACTAACATGGATTCCAATGTGGAGATTTTACACAACATGAAAAATAATTTTTTATATATATATTTGCTTAACTAGTGATATGAAGACAAATGGAAATAATCAAGGAAACTAGATAAGCTAAAGTGGAGAACAAATATTGTAGCACACTAGCAAATTTGAATTTTCCAAGTGGTAGGTTAGAATTGCAATTGAAACCCTTAGGTTTGAGCATATTATTTTTAATATTTTGGGGTCCATAGGGGCAAAAAATTTTGAGGCAATAATTTATTTTTATGATAGCATTTTGAACCCCTTTTGTAATCATATTATTTTTTTGATATCTATGCATTCATGACATAAGTGTGTGCACATGTTCTAGTGTTAGGGGCTACATTGTGTAGAAAATTCCTTAGGCAATATTACCCCATTTTAAAAGGGTATATTTTATCATATTCTATGTAATAAAAATATTTGACCTAAGTGTTGGGGAGATATAGATAGATTTATGATAGTTGCAATGGAGATTAAGTTTTTTGGAGGTTTACAAGAAAAATGATTTAGGATGTGTTTTACTCAATCCATCTTCCTTATTTGGAGAACCGATTTAGATTATTCATGAAGATTCAACCATTCATTTTATGTTTATTTTTTATTTGTTTCCCAGTAACTTTTATTTTGAGTAGGTTTATGCAAAGACTCTTTTGATGACTAAAATAAAATATCCCAAGGGTAAGAAGAAGTCTTTAAATAGGGAGATGCATGTTATAAGAGGAAAATATACACCTTCAAGTCATAACTTATATGATTATGGAATATTGAAGGAGCTTATCCTTAGAGAAGAAGGTCATATTGACTTCTCTTCTTAATTTTAAGCCCTAGAAAAACTATATTTAAGATGTGTGAGGGAGTTTCTAATAATATTTGTGATAACTACAGTCTAGCCTAAGGATATTCTTATGTAGAAAATAGTTTTGCAACAACATATTTTAGATGATAAGTGGATTCAAATGAGTCTACATAAAATTATGGATGTCCACTAGAGTATCCACTATGGAGGTAATATTTTTATTATTAATAATTTATCCTCTCCTTCTCCCCTTAGTTAAATTAATGAGGTGTGTTGAAATTATCCTATGATTCATGGCCAAAGCCAACATTTTGTGATGTATTAGATAACCCTAAGGACATTTGATTATAAAAAGTATTAATTATTTATAATAATTTATTATATAATTCCTATGGGCCATGGTTAACCTCGTTATGGTTAAGCCTCTTTATAACCTGTATTTAACATAAAGATCTCTTATTATGTCTATATAGGTTAAACATTACTATGTATTTGGGGTTTTGGTATTGCTATAAATACTCACTCCCACTCCTAATTTTTTTATTCAAGTATTTTCTAATATTATCTATGAATATAAATATTATTTATGGATCCTATGGATACCCACCAAATCTCTATTTTATCCTTATTTTGTAGTATTTATAACAATTGAGTGAATGTTTTAGTTTTGTTCATTTTATAAAAATATTATGAATTCCAACCTAATAAAATGCCTCGATATTCAAATTCTATCCTTGATAAATGGAGAAACATACATTAAATCCATCAAAGCAAACACTAGATACATTGAAGCATCAAGAAATATCATTTTCACTTACATTATAATCAAAGAGTCAAGTCCCCTAGTCCTACAACATAGAAAAAGGGAAAGTCATCTAAATATATCATCAATGTTTTCAATATAATTTGTAATACAAAGAGCATCTCAAACAATGTGGAATTCTCAATTAATTTCTACCTATATAGCTAAGAAGTTAACCGTAATGTATCTATTTTATAATGAACATTGTTCATTTATATTAAATAGCAAGTCATTATAGATTGTACATCTCAAAGAAATGGAATTTTAAATAATTTTGTATAAAATATTTACCAATGTGTTAAAAAGTTAGTCAACAAATATAAGGAGCCAAGTATTTGGATGTAATATTAATATTACATTAATTAATAAGACTACCAAGGAATTTCATCAAAATTCTTCTTTTTATAAATTAAGAATATCATGATTAGTAATATTTCACATAGATAAATAAAATTAAAAAGGCATGCCATCTACAGGTGCCTTCTTTTCATCAACCATCATGTGAATATAAGCAAGAGGTATATCATATATTTTCGTCTAAGATTTAGATTCGTAGAATATTGTATGTCAACACACTAATGGAGCAATACTTGACATTGAGGATAATCATGTTGTATTTAAAATATGATCTATTAATGATCAGTATTCACAATGTTAGATAAATCGTTGACCTAGCCATGACAATTATTGATTGAATTAATGTAGTTGAACACATTTGTCATGCATTTAGACTAACATTTATTTAATCAACCTATGTCCCACCTTCAGCCAATACAATTGTGCTAAAGTCTAAGCAATGTTGGTGGCATATACCTCTACAAATTTAAATATGTTGTGATGCCTCCACTTTTACTTATAAATATTATCAAAAGTTAATTTATGTAAATAAATAGAAAAACTATGAACCTATTTTTCAAAATTATTGCAATTTTTTCACCATATTAGGAAACCAAATAGAACAACTAGCCTACCAACATTGTAAAATTTTCATTAAATTGTGAAATTGGATTGCGAATGAGCCATGTGATGTTTACCATATGATAGGTGGAAATAACCCATCAATTTGTATAATTTTTTTCCCATATAGAACAAGGAATATATTCCTAATTTATGTAATGGATCAATAATGAATGTTGGCATGTTCAAAATTATTCAGACTCAAAAACAACTGAAATGGGATACCTATTATCCCCAAAGAATTTGAAATAAGTGAATAAATTACCATATAAAGGCAAAATTAAAATTACAAATATCAAATAATCAAAATAAATATCCAATTCAATATGCATGGCTAGCAAACATGTTGTAGTGGATTTGCTTGATTATTATGTTAAGACCCTTTCCAGAGTAGACCGAATGACTCAATGATATGAAGAATGATGAATGCCTTATATTTTACGATCATAAAACCCTATTTTTTGTGTATATAGAACTAGTATTTATGCTTATGAATCCATAGGAGGAGCCCCTTTCCATTTGGAGGAGATTGAACCATATTAAAAACCACTAGTAAAGAAAAATATATAGAAAAAGAAAATGAATTAGAACGACCCTCCACCTAGCCATCTCCAAAAAAATGTCAAAATCTAGTGCTCTGATACCAAAAGTTGGTTTACAAAGAAGAAAATAATTTAATATAAATCTAAATAGAAAGGAGAATATGTGGATTAATGTAATAATATATGAAATTTTATCCATGGATTCATTGCATTGCATTACAATATTCTTCAATACATCTTATAGACTTTGTGGTTATATCACTTCACCCTATATAATCTAATCCAACTATGGAGAATAAATATGTTAGATGGTCCACTTGATGGAGAATGGATGGATTGATCAATAAATTGATGGGGGATACACTACTATATAGAGTTATTACAATGCTAATAATAACTTTTACAAGTTATTCTTTTCTATTTTTAGAAATTTCTTTTTTTACTTTGAAATTTTTTACTTTTTTATTTTTTAATCGACTTGTAACTTTCTGAGTTCTTTTTCTTTTTTTATCAAACATGTATTTTTCCTCATTAATTATAATTTTTCTAGTATTCTCTCCTTTAATTCTTAATATTCTAATCTTCAATTTCCTAGCAAAACTCTCTTTAACTAATTTCTACACATACACCTTCATTGTTGCACACATATTTACTACTAGTCATATACATTTATATATATTTAAATATATTATTATATTATTTATCCAAATTCTATGATTGAATATTTTGCTTGATCACTCATCTGATTGTTGATTTTTTTTTTTTAATATTTGTTTGATCACATGACTCAACCAATAGTGTCCTTATGGTAACCTTCTCATCCTATCAGACTACATTTATAACCAATAACTACAACTACCAACTGTAATAGAGTAGATCACTGCTTATGAGGTTCACTTTGTTGTTTCCATGTCAAACCTTCATCTTTATTCTCTCATGTGTGGGACCTTGCTTCTACCACACATAACCTTCATCCAACAATTCTTATCACTTCACCTTTCTCCTTTGGGATACTCTTGTTTTTTATTCCATTTCTCTTATAGGGCTTCTTATATTATTTCTATATTTTTCTTCAACTCTTATACCGTGCTAAAAATATAGACCAACTAGACTTCAATCTAGGACCTCCATGTGTTGAGGTTTCTCTACCAATAAGCTTATGGCTTCTCCTTGAACCAACATGTTATTTGAATGTAGGATTGCTTCTACTTATTACACCAAAATCCCCCAAATCCACTCTATGAGTACTCAGTACTCCTAACTTCAACACCACAAATAATACCAAATTATGGATTTGACATGCTATAGTTTTTCTGCATCAATGCTCTAAAAAACATAATTCTCCCCATTAAACAATGGAATCTTAGACTAAGTAAGATTTAATATGTTGTTACTACTAGCCATATTCACAATTTTAGCTCTAAACTTCAACATAACAAGACCTCCTCCAAAATAGATGCACCCAAATTTGTATCGAACAAGCCCTAATAAAAAATCAATGACCTCTCTCCTCATAGACAAACCAGAGTGTAATACCAAATATAAAAGAGAAGAGAATACATGAATTATTTTTATTTTTTTGGATTTGATTAGTGTGGGTTGGGCATCCCCATCCCACCATGACCTCTGGTAAAAGGAAGAGTTGAGTGCAAGGGGGAGAGCTGAGCTTATCAATAGGGAATTTAACACACATCCCTACATACACACTGACGTTTAAACCTTAAACCTACTAAAAAGACATAAGAGAACATATATTATTGCTACTAAAAACATAAATTATTAATACTATAAGAAACAAGATTTTATTTATTAATCAAATTGTTTAATTACATTCTAATATATTTTTTCTTTTCTTTTACTTTAATTATTTATTTTTCATTTGCCTTCTTATTTTCTCCAACATGCACTTTTCCACGTCAAGCATTACCTTCATCCTTCCGAGGCTAAGTTAGAGACATACTCACAAGCCCAAAGTCCTGTTATTCAATGTTCCATCGCGCCAGCACATAATGATGTTGAAGGCTCCGCCCCTATCAAGCTTTCAGAACCGGTGCAACAAATGTAGCACTGCCCCTGATCACTTTTACAGTTGAAAAAAAAAAAACATGAGAAAAAACCAACCTAAGATTATGACAGCGGAAGCAGGTGTATGGAGTTCTACTTATAGATAAACATTTCAAGCCATCTATTCAAGGCATCAGAGTATTATTCCTTTAAAAAAAAAACTAATTACATCCGCTTAATAGAAACCTTACACTTGGACATTATTAGTATAATTTATAGGTGTCGTGACGGATAAGAAAACTGAAGAAAGAAGAAATCCCCGTTTCATACAATGAAAATCGGTCTATCAAATGATTCTGCCTCTTCTCTTCCCGCATTGAGAGACTGCAGCTAACGAAAGCAGTTTGACTGGTTGTGAGCTTACGATTCTGTAAACAACGAACACTGACAGATGTTTATGATAAAAACGTAATCAGTTAAGTAAAATTCATTTCTTGAAGGATACTCATCGCCTATTTCACTCAGTTGTTACACCAACATGATATACGTAGGCAGAACGACACCAACATGATATACGTAGGCAGGATGAGAAAAAAAAGAAAAGATAAGATTTGAGAGCCATCAAGAATATGTCAAACGTTTTGTTGGTCTACTATAACTACACAGTAACTAACTCTACGATTTGGTAGAAAACGTTTCCCGCTGACACATGGACAGTCTCATACCTGGCATTCAAATGGGCAGTGAACTGCAGGTTGGTGCTATGACTTTAGGAGCTTCTATTTCTATTGTATGAAAATAATACACTCTTAACTACGTCGATTAGGCAGAAACATTCAATTTAGTCATGTAATCCTTTGAAAATTTCATCCCCAATGAATGTTTATTTGGACTTCTTTTTAATTTTTTAAGTATATAGTACGAAGCATATTGACTGAGCTTGGTGCCACAAAATTAGAGTTTTCTTATTCGTTCAATTGATGCTAGAGAAAGCAACCAACGCAAATGTCCTCCATCCCTTGGCACGTTTGTCAAGAAGACAAATGACTGGAAGAGGTTAGGTACGATTTATCAGTATAATCTTAAGCCAAAGAAGAAGAATGAAAGTAGAACTCTTTCATAAAGTGGAGAAGCAGTACATTGTTATATTGGATGAAAAACACCGTTCAAGCACGCTTCATCACACTTAGAAACCGTTCAAGCACGCTGTCATCACATTTAGAAATTTGAAGTCAGCTTGTGAAGACTACTTGCACAAGTAAAGACAACCTAAAAGGCGGAAAAAACTATTCTTCAAGCTAAAAAAATTGTTCTTCAAGGGCAGGAAAAGGTGGAAAGCTCCTTTTATCCTTGATCTGAATCAGGACAAGGAAGGGGCTATGAAACTTCTATCTCACAGTTTGAAAAAGCAGGTTATGAAGAGCTTAGATGAGGATGGAGTTTTCTTTGTGAAATCAGCCTATTTCTTGGCTAAAGAAAATCCTTCTTCTTGGCTTCTCAACCAAAAATATGGTTGAAAGCCCTCACTCTTAAGGTAAACTTTTTCTATTGATTGACCATACAAGATAAGATTCTTATTATTGAAAATCTCGAAAAAAAAGGTTTGTGTATCCTCAATAGGTGCTATCTCTATGGTCTTTGGGCTGAACCTACAAATCACCTATTTTTTTAGTGCGCCCTTTTTATGAAAGTTTTTCATTACGTTTTGAGTGCCTTAGGGTCTATTAGGTTGCTCCGTACCTTCATTTTTTTGTTGTGTCCATTGCTTTTCCTCCTTCTTGGCCTCTAAATTGCAAACGTTGTCGTCTTTTAGCCTATCTCATTTATTCTAGAACATTTGGAAGGAAAAAATAATAGGGCCTTTAAGAACTCCAAAAGAGATGTTCCCTCTGTGTGTTCCAGGACTACATTAGCTATTGTGGAGAATGTTTGAAACCGAAAACTAGATGTTGATGGATGCATTGATAAGGACACTGACAAGGTGAAATTAGATTTTTAACCAAGAATCAGAGTCTTGGAGCAATTAGGACTCAACATCAAGGCTTAACCCAAATGGAATCCCCCTCTCTCGAGTGGATCAAGCTTGACTTCGATAGAGCATCTAAAGGAAATACTAATAATGTTGGGGTTGGGGGTGTGGTTAGGAATGACAAAGGAGAGATCATACATGCCTTCTCTAAAAATTTGGGTGTTTAGACCAGTCACTTTGTGGAGGCTAGGACCTTATCATGGAACTTCTCTACTTGATTCTCTTAATTATAATAAAGTAGTCATTGAGGGGGACTCCTTAAATATTATTAATACAGTGATTGGTTCTCAAAATCCTATTTGAAGCATAACAAACATGATTGAGGAGTCCAAAAGTTTCATCCATTCTCCAGAGGAAGTCCACATTAAACATGTTTTTATAGAAGGTAACAAGTCTATGGACTTCCTTTCCAATTTTGGCCTACAACAATAAGGGATATCAATTTGGAGGGAAGACTTCCCTCAAGGCCTCATTCAACTAAGGAAATATCCTTGAGCAATGATCTTTGAGATTTAGTTGAGTTTTTTTCTCTCTTTATAATGTTTTCCTTTTTGAAACTTTACACTTGCTTTGAGGAGATAAACATTATTGTTGGTTCAGGTTCTCATTTTCTTAGTCCCCTATGGAGTTCCTCAAGAAACTCTAAGATATACCTTTAAATTTAAATTATGTCAAAGTGGCAGCAATATTTTTAGACCTGAGAACATTTGCTCGTGGTGGCAACGATGGCATGTTAAATCTAGTGAAGTGATTATTTGGCATATTTTTGAAGGGAGGTCAAGTGTTATGGTGGCATGATAAATTGTAATGAAAGCACATTGATGAAGTGACTCTTGCTCGAGCATTGGAAGACATAGGGTTGATGACTTTTCTTCATGTGCCACTTCTTAAAATATTTGCAATGGGTTGTGGACTGTATTTGAACTAACCATAACATTTCTATTGGTACGATTACTAGGCTAGAAATTCAATTTAGGAAAAGTTTCAATAAGATAAAAGTTAAAACCCTATATGCATGACTTTTTGTGATTGGTAATAACTCCATTTTCTCCTTTATTTTAGCCTACATGGGGTGACATGGTTGTTCAATATGTGGGGTGATACTATGTGTAAATCAACTCATGTATCTAAGGACCATAAAATCCTTAGCTTGATCTCAAATATTTTCTTAATCATTATAGGGATGGGAGACAAGACACTAGGTGGCTTTTAATTATCCAAGAAGATGATTTTTTGGGACATACTTCCTTTGACCATCTCCTTTGTCCTTATTAAGATTTTTATAAGGCGAGGTAGAGGATATTTAGCACACATGAGTCTATGTGGCCCATGCTGCGTTTTATGAGTTTAAGTGATCTTGTGCTTTGGAGGGGTGATAAACCTATTTTGATCATTCTCAACACTATTTCTCCTATCTTAAGGTATTTCGATGGTTCTCTCTCTCGGTGGTGTTTTTGGATTCTAAGACCTAGGATTTTTTTGAGTGATGTATCCTTATGCTTAAATTCACCCTCCTTTTTGAATTTCACATCTCTGTATTCCCTCTAGAATTTCTAGAAAGAGATCACCTATGTCACTACGTCATTGGAGGACCCTTTCTACTAAATTCTAGAATATCAAAGGGTTGGCAATTGATCCTAATGCCCTTATTGTTGACAAGGAGATTAGAAAAATTATGAAAAGAGGGACTTATTTAGTGTTTAATGAAATTTAATGGGTATGATAGAGAGATCTTGAATAAAATGGCTTAATCCTAGTGGAACAAGATTGTAGAAGTTGGTAATTTAGAGTTAAAAATCACTATCCCTCTAATCATAGAGGTTATTGGTCTCTCCTTGGATGGCATTTGTCTAAATAAGGAGAAGCAATTCCTTTCTAAGGAATTTAGGACCTTCTTGGGAGAGGATGAAGAATTACTAAAATTTCAAAATGGCTACTAGAGAAGCTCTCTTAAATCACCGTGGAACATGTTGGTTCTAGTCATAATGGTGTGTTTTATGTTGTATACGAACCAAGAGATCTCGAGCTACCATTTTGTATTCTTGAATTAGCTTCACTGTAAGAGATTCCTGAACATTCCATCCTTGCTATTCAATTCCAAGGAGAATTTCATGTTGTAGGTTAGAGGTGATGCATCAAATCCAATTCACTAGGTTTTAGCAAAAATGATATTTGAGCATATGTCCAAAAAGTGGGCCTTTCAAGAGAGGTTAATTTGACTTTTGTGGATAATATTGTGGAGTATATTTTAGCTAAATATTTCTTTGGATTATCTCATGCTATGTCCAACAACTCTCAGGCCTCAAATGCTAATCCATCCATCCCTAATTCAACCCTTGGTCAAAATGTGTCAAAGATGTCGAAGAGGTGAGGAGAAGCCTCTAAAATTAGTAGAGGAACCCATGAAAGCAAAGAGAAATCTAAGCACTCCTTTGGGTCAGTAGGAAGGAAGAAGGTAAAAAAATTTAGTCCTCAGGATCCCCTCAAAACCCTAAAATCATGCAAAAATATGATGTTGGATTTCATGAGATCCCTTATTGGTACATTGAATATGGCCATTTTGTGTGTAAAGGAAATCAAAACTATGATGGGATGAGATTAATGGGATCCAATATGGTTAAGTATTTGGCTAGAGAGGGTGAACTAGAGGAGTGACTCTTTGTTTTAGCTCCATTGGTGGCTCTTTTATATTTTTGTGCACTCTCATTTGGTGGGAGTATATTTTTAGCCTTTGGTGGGAATAGATATGTAGTCCTTTGCATTTTTTAATATTAAATCTAGTTCTTTTTTCCTATTTTCTTGTCCCATTATGGTTTGTGTAATTCTATTTTTTTTTTGTCCCACTATTTGGGATAGTTATGTTCTTTGCAATCTCTAGATTCCCCCTTAGGATTATAGTTTCTTTCTCTTTCTAAATGTTCATGGATCCTTTCAAAACCCCTTCACTGACCTTATCAAAAAAAACTACAAGTAATCATTTTTAAAATTTTCCTTGTTTAGAAAACAAATAGCATCGGAAAGAAGAAATACAATATTAAATGATTAGAATGGTTATCTATGCTAAAGTTTTTAAAGTGAAAAAATGTTAAAGATACCCTTATCAAGAGGAATTTATAGCATATGTTTACTCATTGAGTTTGAACTCTTATATAATTTTATTTCTAAATTAGAAAAGATTTGAAATGAAATTAGTACTTACTATTAAAAAATGTTATTATTGTGCATGTTTGCATGGTCAACATCGTTGCTTTCATATATATAATGAATATCTAATTATATATGGAGTTGTTAGGCATATCTTGGCACCTTAGAATAAAGGACATGTACTCTAGTGGACTCCAACCTTTAATCTCTCTTCATGGCTAATATGTTTGTTCATTACTTCACCATGGTGTTTTAAAAATATTTAAAAATAATTTTATTAATATGGAAGGATTCAATCACAATATTTTTAAAATAAAAGATTATGAATTCAAATTTAATTATGTATAATGAATAATTCATTTTAATATTTATTTAAATAAAATGTTTTTGCATATTATTTTAGTTTATAATGAGGGGAAATCAATTTACTTTGAGTAAAGTAGTTATAAATCATATAAAATGGTAGGTGAAAAGCCTTTATTGAAAAAAAAAAACTAGTTTGAGTCATTTGAGTCTAGTTAAAGAAAAAAATATTGATGTTAGCATCATTGCAAATCTTATTAATAACACCCTTAGTATCTTCCATTTTTATTCTTACACACAATATTAGGTATTTGGTCCTTTAATCATAGGTACATTCATTATCATATGTTTGACCCCTAGTCTATGTGTTCCATTGTTGTACAACATTTTATCCCATGAGAATGAAACCTTAGCTTACATTAAAACTTCTTGGTTCTCATTTTATAAAATATCAAGGTTAACATTGAGGTAGGGTTATGCATAGCAGTGATTTATTGTAAATTAATGAATATTAGGATTTTTAAAATTTAAAATTGGTGAATATGGAGACCCTAAAAGTTGGACCATTCACCTTAAAATTTTAATAATTTTACGATTTAAATTTTAAATCACCAGCCTTCCCACCTAGATTTTGGACCTTTTACCTTAAAATTATATATGATTTTATTAACATCGAAAAATTCACCCATTATACCCCCAGTATATATACCTAATATGATAGTGATAATCATACATGTTAAACATTGGTTCTCCTCAAATAGCATCAGAGAAGCCAAAAACAAGTTATAGTAGAGAACAAAAGAAAAATAAATGGTGTATGATCAGTAGCATACCACAAATGAAAGACGTACAATCATAGAGAATAGACTACAAATGAAATAAGCCTATTCATAGATAAAAGAATACAAATTAATGATGCCCTATTCTAGAGAATAAACTACACATGAAAGACATTCAAACTACAAGTGAGTGACACTCGATCATAGAGGACATACTACAAACGAAATATGCCCAATCGCAAAGAAAATACTACAAGCGAATGATGCCCAATTATAGACCACAAATGAAGGACACCAAATTATAAAGAAATAGGATGATCAAAGTACAAACAACAAACACTAGATAATATACTAAATATGACTAATAACATAAAAAAAGATGATCGATACCATAAACAAATATGATTGACGGCATAAATGAAGATGATCAATAGCATAAACAAATATGACTATCAATGATAGGTAGACCATGATGTCCTTTATAGCACATGAAAATTTTTTACAAATTGATTTAATCTCACATTATTTTTCTAACATTTTCTTTATAGGTAAAATGGCTCCAACTCCCAATGGAAACAAGGAAGAAAAATCTTCTAGAAAAAAGAGTATCTTAAAATATTTTAGCCATATCTCAAAATCCAATGAGGCATGACAATCCAATGAGGTATTGGAATCCAATAAGGCATCGAAATTTGCACAGATGCAAGGTACATACCCATTTTACCTACTTAATAGTAATTTTCATAAGTAATTTCAAAAAATGATATAGAACATATTTGAATGCAAAATACACAATTGATCCTAATATACCTCCACTTGATGATATTCCTAAGGATGAAATACATCAACATGAAAATTTGATCAACAATGACATGCAACAACTTGAACAAAATCCTGAAACTAGCACACAAACCAAAAATAAAAACGATCATTCTAACCAAATGCACACTTCTTGGAAATCTTCTACTAAGAAATCTAAATGTAGAAAGTTAACAAGGTGGATGATTGGAAGGTCATTTCAGCTTGAATTGTCATCAAAATATTTGTTTTTTGAACTAGTACAACCAAAAAATAATAATGATACCTCAACAGAATGTAGATGTATTATTTATAGTTGGAAACTAGGGAAATATCATGAGATGCAACTTAAGTTGGATACAATAGAAAAACATTGTGGAAAAATTTATGTGATAGTGAAATAAAGTGATGGAACAACTAAGAAAACAATTAGGTGGAAGAATGCATCAGAATGTATACATGTTAGATATGTAGAAGACTATAACAAAGAGATGAAACAAAAAAACACTAGCTTAGAATGGTGGAACAATTCTAGCATAGTTTCAAAAAATTCATAAAATCACTTTAGTTTCAAAAAGCTTGTAGTTTGCTATTGTATTTACTATTCTTAAAAATGATATACCTATGTTAGTTTTTATTGATTTTAATAATCTCTTTCAACTAGATTATGTATAGAACCTCCCCAGTGCCCATTGGTAAGATCAAAGTGGTTGAGAAATGATAAAATGTATCTTTGGTTGATAAGGAGGACCTGAAAGAGAAATTTAAAAATTCTAAATTCATTTCACTTTCTATTGATGAGGTAACTACCATTGACAACACATTGAATTTGCATGCATGTTTACACCTTTCAAAATCATGTAAGGCAACTTCATTTGCTAGAAATACATAAGATGGTGGAAAATTGTTATGCACAAAATCTTTACAATGTTGTTGTTACTAGCTTAAAGGATATTTTTGGAATGGATGATGCAACAATATATAGTAAATTAATATGTATTGGTGTTGATGGTGTTGCTATAATGCAAGGTAACAAAAATGGTATTTATGTTCAACTTCAAACATCAATTACCCCATATTTGATACCAATTCACTACATGGCTCATAGAATGAATATTGCATAAAAATTGTAAGCACAATTAAAAATATTGCAAGAGTCAAATAATTCATCCATGAAGTACATGCTTATTTTTTGTGCAATGCAAAAAGCTTTGTAGAGTTTCAACTATTTGCATGGGGAGTTACAAAAGGTAAAAATTTGATGTAGATACTAGGTGAATTTCATTGTTTCAACCAGTAGCAAGAATTTCCAAAGAATATAAATTCTTAGTTGACTTTATGTATGATAATCAGAGGGTAAAGTAGAATATTTGCTATATCGTATGACATACTTGTAACACTACTCACTTTATGTGGTATTCTTCTAATGTTGCATGAATTGAATACTTTAATAAAACTTACACAACAAAAATTCATTTATATTGTTGATTTCATCAGTATTAGAAAATTTCCATACGTATTCATATGCTATACTTGTCAAATGAAAATTTTACCGATCCTTTGTTTGATGATTGGAGAAATTTAAAAAATGTCAATGAACAAAACAATTTCTTAAAGTTCAACATCAACGATCATATTTGTATTAATGTTCATGAAAGAGAGATACCTTTATATTGTTTTGAGAAGTTATTAGATATAGTTATTGAAGATTTTGAACAGATGCCAATCACATATAGCAGATTTGATGTAGTTTTACTCAATACAAGGATTAAATTGAGAAAAATAGTGAAATTATTGGTAATATAAATCAGAGACTATTTTCAAAGAGACGATCTGCTTAAAACAATGGGTGTGGTTAACCCCATGTTTTGGGATTCAGGAATAAACTATTATAGTAAAAATAATTTTTTTATAAAATATATAGATACACTTATTCAACATTTTGTTAAACGAAAGGAATTCAATGGTACTACGATCAATGGTATTCTAAATAAAGAACTTTTGATCAATCAATCCTCATATTTTGGAATGACAATGGTTGATCAAATTTTACATTTGACTAAATAAAAAAGAGTTTAATTGAATAGCTAAAGGTATGGGACTTTAATTATTTCAATTAAAGGAAACATAGTTTAATTGAAAATTTAAAGGTATGGGACTTTAATCATGTCAATTAAATAAAACATAATTTATTGAATAGTTAAAGGTATGAGATTTTATTCATGTCAATTAAAAGAAACATAGTTTATTTGAATAGTTAAAATTATGAGACATTATTCATTTCAATGAAAGGAAACATAGTTTATTTTAATATTTAAATGTATGGGACTTTAATCATGTTAAATAAAGGAAACATAGTTTATTCAAATAGTTAAAGATATTGCACTTTAATCTTGTTAAATAAAGAAAACATAGTTTTTAAAATAGTTAAAGGTGTGGGACTTTCATTATGTTGAATAAAGGAGACCTAATTTATTTAACTAATTAAAGGTATGAGACTTTGATTATGTTGAATAAATATTTTGAGATGTTTGATTAAAGTATGACTTGTGATCTAGTTGTTTTATGTTGAAATGAATCTCTTGAACTAATGAGAGGTGAAAATGAAAATGAAGAGATTTTTGTGATATCAATTAAACAGTGGATAGATGGAAACTTTAATTGAATTTGTATAGTTGCAATTTGGCAAAGTAAACAATAAATGCACTAGTCTTCATGTAACTAGTAGATGTATTTAGAGACATGTCTATCATGGAATCATGAGTTGCCTTGATCTCCTACTACCATAAAACGAATAATGAAAGGACAAAGAGGACCAAAGTGGCAACTAGAACCTATGCATCAGTTTATTTTACTATTGCTCAAATAGAATAGAATTGTAGGGAGATATCCCTAGATGATTGATGTATTACTTTATTATTTAAAAGTATGGAGGTTTTTCCATACTTGGATACATGTAATAAATGGTTGAATGAGTGGGAATTGTATCTCCAATTTATCATTATGAGTTTTCTATGTTTTATTATTTAGCTTTATCTTCTATTTAAATGCTTACTTTCATTGAAATGTTGTCTCTTTTCTAAGTACCTCTTGTATACTTATAGATTTTGTTCTTGATTGATTAAGTAGATAGAGTTATTCTTGTGTTTGAAAATGAAACCTTAGGGAGAACCTAGGAAATGACCTAAAAAATTGAGATCTTAGAGTGAATATAAAAATGACATAAGGAATTAAGACCCCTTAGGGAGAATGTAAACTGAGTAAATTAATTGATTACATCTGAGTTAATATAGCTCATCATGAATATGGGATGGATAGCTTAAATCACAATACGCACAACATACCTACACATATGGACTTGTGTATGGTGTGGTGATGGGTGTATACCTTCGACTATACTGAAGGTGATAAGTTTAGCTCATCAAGAATGATTATATAGATAAGATTATTTGTGATATCACATAATATGCCTGCACATATGTACTTGTGTAGGGTATTGAATGAGATGTAACTCAATAGGAAAGTTGAGAAACTTAGTGAACTAAAAATTATAAATGAACAAAATATTGGTAAGGGGTTTATGAATCCCTCACCATAGTAAAAAAAAAATATTTTCTTTCATTTCTTTAATTGTGCTTTCTTGTATCTAGATTTGAGGTCATTACAAATTTTGTTCTTAGACTTAATGATTATCATTATATCATGAAAACCTACCATCCTATATTACAATTTTTTATTTTCTTGTATACAAAAATGCTCTTCTTTCCTTAGGCCATTTATATGAATCTTGATTCTATTTCTTGTAATTACTCTATCTGGTTTATCAATATTTTATTAGCCTTCTGCAATCATAGTTTTAACAAGGTTATGGTATTTGAGGATGGACCTCTATTTAGAATATTTAACTATGGTTTAGATGGTCCAAAGCCATTATTACCTTCATGTGAGAGACCGCGCATTCCTAGGAGGATTTTGCTTAGGAATAGTCACCTTTCTAGATATTTTTGATACATGTTCTCAAGAATTATTTAGTTAACAAATGAAATTACATTGTGCTTCATATCTATTGGTAAGTGATGATCTATTTTGTTGATCTAAGAACCTTCTAAAATAACTATCACATATAGCTCAGTTAATGTTGCATTAGTTCACAAACCTAGGCTATTACACTAATAAAGGTAAATCTTACTAGGGATCATCATTCGTCATCACAATAATAGCGCACACTCAAATATATAGTTCCTCTGGACAATAAAAATGTGTGATTTACTAAATATAGATAGCTTGCATAGCTTGAAACCTACTAGTTGGTTTATCCTTTTCAAAATACCACTACTTAGTCTAATAATTAAAAAACATTTATGATTGGCATGTCAACAGAGTTATGGCAATAACGACATGATCCATCAAATGGAAAATTGATAGATGATTTTCCATGTTGTGAGCCAATCGTGATAGTAACTTATTTGGCTGATCTAGATCCTATATATAGAATGTACACATGTCATATTTACATATGTACAAGGAGGATGCCTTGTGTCCTAGGAATAATTCTTTAGGTGTTGGCTATTTACTAGAATTGGTAATGCACGATAATCTAAGTGAAAGTTTTGGTATGAAAAGTAGCACTAGATGAGTAGGTGGTGCACCCAATGGTCCTCAACCAACATTGAATGACCACCAAGCTTGAGAGAGGAGGGACAATCAATATTCAAATAAGATCAGCTCTTTTAGTTCCATCTACCTACACCACAAAGGATAAAGGAAAAAAGGGAAATGAGAGTGAAAGCAAAGGGATGCCATAGCTAGAACTCACAAGGATGGATTATGGTCGCATCAAGATACATGCATTCAACATCATTAATATAAATACCAACACACCACCTAACATATCATCTCATCTCACCCTCACTTATCATTTAGCATAGTGGGCAGGAGCGAATTCCAAAACCGATGAGAGGGTGCATGAAATCTAGATTATAGAATTAGAGTGCTCCCACCCGACCAACCTTAGTTGGAATAAATCCCAAAACCTATAGGTAGATACAAATTCTAGAACCACCTAGCAAGATCCATGAAATCTAGATTGTAAAATTGAATGAGCAAGCTTATATGACCATCACAAAAAAACACCCAAATTTAATAAAAAATAAGTGAACACAAATTGAGAGACCAAAAATTGGTATACTAATTTTTACAATGCTAAAATATTTACATATGAATTGTAATGACCACAAACTCATGCTTTGGAATGAATAACATTCCACTATTTATAGAATATTTTACATTGAATTCAAATTACAACATTGATGGCATTAGGCGAGAAGATCACATAGAAATGGATGGATGATCTATTGACATCCTACTCTATGGAAGAATAATGATTATCCAGAAGGAGTTAGGTGCTTCTACATCAATATAGTCCCTTGATCACTCTAACATTCTTGTCGGGCTAAAAATTCTGATCTACTTTACCCCTTCATGCTAGAAGAAGGTTAGGGATTGATTACCTCTAAAGTCATGTATTTCAAATTTCCCTCTGTTATTTTATTGACCATTCATATGTAGGTAGAGATAATTAATTTGGTTTCCTAGGAATTCTCAGTGCTTCACTCTTGATGCATGACAAATTCAACCTTTGATGGGAATTTGGGCACACTTCTCTATCCATCAGTTTTCTAATCTTCTATCCCTCAGACGGGTAGCTAGGCTTGGACCTTTTGCTTTTATTTTCTCAAAGTCTTGCCCATTTATAGGGATAGAAACTCGAGACTAATAAACACCACATTATGATATAATTCTTTTATTCTTATCAACACATGTTGCTTTTACCTTTTGAGATACTATTTATAGATTAATTTTTCCATTTAATAGAGGAGTGGGCACTGCTTTCAATAATATAGTGGATATCCTTTTGGAGATTGCACACCACCACATATTTCCATTGTATAGGATGATATCACTAGCCATGTGCTTACTACACTTTTATTTAGATGTTGGCCTATTTACACGAAAATACAATATGATAAATATGCCATAACCATAGGCTCATCTTGAAAATCATCTAGTGAATCTATAATGACTGAACCATATTATACTAAATATAAAATGTTTTTTGTAGTTCAAATGATATATCCAAAACCTTTCCAAGTTGGAATGTATCCATGACTTGGCAGATCATCATGCATATCAAGACTTACACAATCGATGACCAATGTGGCAATAAATCTTGCCATGTGGGAGCCTTCCTTAGGTACTTTTTCATCTGGAAATGGGCTCCAATATTACCAATTCTTTGGATCCACCTACTTTGAGGTCCTTTCTATGAATACCTCTAAGGTTTGACAGTAGGGCTCATTGATTCTATGGATGGGATCCCCTCAAGACCTATCTTATGATTTATTAAATCCTCTTGGAGGAGGCATGGGCACTACTTAGTGTGCTCCTGGATACAAATAGGGCATAAAAATATTCCCTCTCTACAAGTGGAACTCCCTAATTGGTTTAGGTCCTCTATTTTCTAGGAGAAGGTGTAAGCAATAAAATTGTTTATTGCAATATCCGTGCTTGCATATCTTTTGGATGAGCTTGAGAAGAGATATTCCCTTTGTGTTCCATTTATCTGGGACCTTGTATTATATATAGCTTCAGATAGCATCCATGGTAGACATTGTATATTTGGAAGGGAAGTAGTAGTGGTTGAGAAAGAGGATGGGAGGACAGAGTCTCATGAAGATATCTTTCCTGCTTGAAGTCGAAGTTGCTCAACCCGCATAACATCCTAAAATATTTAAGGAAATATCCTTTTCTCAGATTGATATAGAAGGAGGCTTATATCCGAGCTAAAAGCTCAAACATAGTATAGGTGATCCTAGGAAAGGGATGATTTATATTCAAAGGGGATATTGTCCCAACTCCTTTTAAATAGTATATCAAAATATTTAATGGATTCAAAAGGGACCCTCTTAATGAACCAAAAGTGCATCAAGAGTTGGAAGGAACCCATAAAACCATCAAGTGTGTCAATAAGAGCTCCCACCAAATACGACCATGAGAAAATAGATATTTTTCCAAGAGTTATACCACAATAGTGCCCTCCCTTATAGATATAAGACCAAGATCCTGATCATGACATCTTCATATGATATGCAATAGAGAGGTGCTAATGTAGTAATATCTTCAAGGTGCTCCCGAGAAATTCCTAGAGTGTCATCATATTTTATTAGGGATTTTAGGGTACTCTTAGAAATATCATGCCAACATTGGATATTAAGTGGACCAGGATCATTCAATTGAGGAATTCACAGTGCTTCCCTCTTGATGCATGACAAATTTATCCTCGAACGTGTACTTGGTTACACTTCTCTATCCATCATTTTTCTAATATTTTGTATCTCATATGGGTAGCTGGGCTTGGAAATTTTTAATTTGTTTTCCAAAATTTCTACCTATTTATGACATTAGGTGAAAATATCATGCTAAAATGGATGGATAATATACTGACATCCTACTCTATGAAGGAATGATGATAATCTACTGACGTCTCTTGATCACTCTAACATTCTTTTTAGGATATAAATTTTGATCTACTTTACCCCTTCATGCTATAATAAGGTCAAGGATTGATTGCCTCTGAATTCATGCATTTCAAATTTCCCTCTTTGCACCTATTGACCATTCGTATGTTGGAAACTGAGATCATTAATATTCTTTCCTAGGAATTTCTAATGCTTTCCTCTTGATGCTTGAAAACTTTAGCCTCGAATGGGCATTTGGGCACACTTCTCTATCCATAATTTTTCCAATCTTCCATCCCTCATACGGGAAGTCAGGCTTGGACCTTTTGCTTTTTTTTTCCTAAAGTTTCACTTATTTATGGAGATGGAAACTCGAGACTAATAACCACTCTGTTGTGGTATGATTCTTCCACCTTTATTGTATGGGAATTTGGGATCACATTTTCCCCTCAAGTTCAAGGTGAAAATTAGGGATTTTCCTTGAACATTCATCCACCTATTTATCCATCCAACCTTGTCCGTAGTTATTATATGAAGTTGGGATTTTTTGCCTTCCTCTCACTTTTACAACTTCTACATGTTGTGGAATTTTGGGACCACTTCTTTCTTCATGGTCGCTTGTTCTTCCATACATTTATTTTGACTTTGAGATGCACCTTAAATATCAATGCCTTGGATCATATTCAAAATTTATCTAGTCTTAAGAGGTCATCATCTTGCAAAAGGAGAGTGATTGAAAGGATACAAAATTTCACCCACACATAGTTCGAATGCATTCAATCCCTTCTTTTTCTCAATAAGATATGGGTTGAACCACATAGAATTAAACTTATCATGTGCACCTAGCTTTTCTCTATCCACATCCTATTTTAGAATCAAGTCACCTTCATTAAATTCCCTTGGCATAGCCTTCTTGTAAAACCATTTGTTGATAATTATATGGTGATAATAGAGATTATTGTACACCTACTCGAAACTTTCCTCTAACTAAATTAGATTTTCCATCCTTTTTTCTATTGGATACAAATTCTCTATATAAATTTTGTTTGTGAATCTCAACATTGGAAGCTCCAAATTAATAGGTAATACAACTTATTTTCCATATACTAGAATATAAGAAGATGTTTTCTATGATTTCTTGACTATGACTTGATCAACTCATAATGCCTGATATAGAAATAGGTGGAAACCTCTAGGATTATGCTCAATACTATATGTAATTATTTTTAACAAGTTTTTGTTAGTAGATTAAGTAAGGCCATTTCCTTTGGGATAATAATTTGAAGAGACATTCTAGTAGATCTTGTATCTTATTATGAAATCAATAGTCTTGGTGCCTATGAATGTTCCAACATTATCTGAGATAATAGTGGTTGGGATTTTGAAGCTTATAAGCAACCTATCCAAAAAGTCAATCATCATGCCCTAATTTGCATGCTTGGTGGCCTCAGCTTTCATCCACTTGGTGAAATAGTCCATTGTTGTTAGAATGTATTTATTTCTAACAGATGATTTGGGATTGATCATGCCAATTAAATCTAGTCCCCATTATTGGAAGGACTTATTGTGGTGATTTTTTGTATCCTTACGAATTTGAGGTTGTCACACCATAATAAAATCACTAGTTCACAAACAACACTATGGACTATGGTGGATCCACCATTTTAACTTGGGAAAATATTATCATGAAGACTCTACACATACTGAGTAAGGTAAGGAAACCCTAGATGTGAGCCTATAATACTTCTCACATGCTCATGCTCATCCATATTAACAAAAATGAAGTAAAAATGCAATATTATAAATTACCAAGCCTCAAAGGAACTCCCAACTAATGCTTCAAGTTGCAAACCGATGCCTTATACATTGGGAAATTGTAGCCAGACTTAAAGGATGATGAAGAAATAAGGGGGAGGATATAAAATTGGGTCAATCACATACATTCAAATAATGTAACAAAGATGATTAAACATACTAGCAAAAGAAGATGCCACTTATACATTCAAATAATGTAATATATAAATGGGATAACAAGCAAAATTGCATATGAAATTACTAAAATGAGGAAGCAATATAGCATTGATCAACATATCATTACAATGGAGTTTGGTTAGTGTAACTAGATCTCACTAAGCAAGTATAAACAAATCCTTCGTTCAAATAATGTAACAGAGCTGCAACTCTTCATTACAATTTTGCTTGTTATCCCATTTATATATTACATTATTTGAATGTATAAGTGGCATCTTCTTTTGCTAGTATGTTTAATCATCTTTTACTAAAATGAGGAAGCAATATAGCATTGATCAACATATCATTACAATGGAGTTTGGTTAGTGTAACTAGATCTCACTAAGCAAGTATAAACAAATCCTTCGTTCAAATAATGTAACAGAGAACTGCAACTCTTCATTCAAATGATGTAACAAAGAGCCTCCTAGATTTCGGTCTCAGTCACTAGAAATGATCTTAGTAAACTAGACACCTCCTCAGTAAAACCTACACAATAATAGGGAAGAAAACAAGGTGACTAGACAAGACACAAAAGAAAAATACAACTACTTATGATGGGCACTATGGTATACCTCTTGTAGAATTACTGCACAAAAACTTGATGATCATTGTTGTTGCAGCCACCCTCTCAAATAGCCTATATATTGGTCTTCATTCAAGGCTCCATGATGGTTCATAATTGCAAAAAATGCAACTGTTTAGATGATGTTTAATAACTTCAATTTTTATTAAAAACTAGGTGATAGCCCATAAAATTTGTAACTACTTTCGTATTTGATCTACCATACTGCTTGCATTAAATAGTTCTCATTCATGGTATTGTAGTAGTCCCCTGATCAAAAATGTCTCCATTCATCTTGAAAATGACCCAAAAATGACTTTAGGAAATCAATTCCTACTGCTGAAACTCGACCATAAAAATGAGGCTCGTTATAATTTTTAATTATTTTTCCATTTTTTTATAAGGTTAACCTTAGCCAATTTTAATATTTTATTTCAAAAATTAAATAATAATAATAAAACTATTATCATTAATAATAATATCAATAATATTATTATATATTTAATCATTTAGTTAAAATATATATATATTAAAAGTATTGGATGACAATTGTCATCAACAGATCTTTAAAAACTTTCATTTTAATTTTTTTTTTTACTTTATTAAAACTTTGTTTTTTAAAAAAGGCACTCACGTGCCTTTATATAAAAGGGATGCACATGTATTTTAAGTTTTAGTTTTTTATTTCTTTTTTTTATAATAAAAACGTAGGGGATCAACTGATCCCCCTACTTTAAAAGGGAAATAGGGGGGTCGTTGGTCAACTCCCCCTTTTAATTAAGGAAGGATGGGGGCGTCAGCTGACCCCCTCATTTTAATTAAGGAATGCCAACCCCCACCCCTCCTTTTTATTTATAGGAGGGGGGCATCAACCGACCCCTCCGTTTCTCTATTTAATTAAATAGAGATGAGGTTTTAAAATATATTTTTTTAATAATATTTTTTATAAAATTAATTAAAATTGTTTTTCTAATAATTTGTTTTTTTTTTACTATTTTTTAATTATATATATATATATATAATATTATTAATTATAATATAACATTATTAATATATAGTTAAATTAAATATTTAAATAAATTTAATTAAAGATAATCAAATTTAATTAAATACATAATTAAACATTAATCAAACTTTATTAAAAAGAAAAATATTTAATTAAATATTTAAGACTCTGGGGTTAAAATAATTAATTAAATTTTTATTTAGGTCCAAAAATGATGTCAAGATACCAAAACGACGGCTCAACTTTGACGACACAAAATTTCAAAGACACTTTCGGAAGGCGAGATAAGCCTGGAAAAGACCCAAGGGTCTAGGAATGAAGATAGACTAGAGCAAAAATGTAGGGGACTCACAGGACACAAAAATTTCAAAACTTGGGGTGATTTAAGTTGGATTTTTGAGGACCCAACAAGGCTCTTCTACAATTATTGGTTGAGGATGCATTATCGGATGTTTCATTTTACCTATAAACCTTTGGCATTTATCGTATGGTTTAGCCAATCTAAATGCATCCAAGAAATTTAATGGCCAATAGCATTGGCCTTTAGATTTTTTACCATAGTAGTTTGTCTGAAATAGTGTCCCCTTGCAAAACAACTATGAAATTCCTTGAGTACTTCTTCCATCTTATCTGGATGTAAACATCTCAATAACACTTCATCAAAGTTTTTTGGTATAGAACACCTTCAACTAATACATATTTCTTATCCTGTAATCTATATCTACATATTTTAGATGCAGTCAAGTCATCCAAACATATTTTTGAGTTGAAATAATTTTACAATTGTTCAATCGAAGTATTTGGGTGGTACTTGTACCTCTTTTTACTCAGTATTTTGTTCTTCCCCATTCATCATATTGGCATTTTATAATATCAATTCTACAGTGTTTACATAGAGCCCTACCTATTATTAGCTTGGTTATCTTTATTTCAACATCACATTATTAATTTTTTCACCCAACCAGCCATTTTGTCATCGAAATATCCCTAAATTATGAGGTTTTGGGCATTCGAATGTACTACATATACCAAGGTTTTATTGTGAGAAACTGTTAGAAATATAGAGAAGCAATATTAAAACCAAGAAACTAGCTATGCAAAGCATTACTCAAAGATCAAGAATTGATTGATTATTCCATGGGATCAACTTTGTATAAATAGCAAAGTTGATCAATGTGAGCCATTGGATTACAACAACTCAACAAATCTAAACTAGTCTAAACTGAGAGTTCACCTGACTCATGGAAGAGTGGTAACTCAAGTAAGACTATCCTAGTAGAACTTAAGAGAACAAAGATTTATTCTAACACCCCCCTTAAGTGATACTAGGGGTGAATGTAATAATAGTTGATGAGTCCCGACAACAAGGCCTGATGAGGTACTCATGTACAATGAACTCTTATAGAATAGATGGTAAAAAAACACATGGAAAAAACCATCTTTCAAGAAGAAGAAGAAGAAGAGGCATGTCTTCGGATGGCGAATATTGTCCTCTATTGAACACCAAAAAAAATAATGAGTCCCGAAAATATGGCCTTATTAGGTACTCATGTACAATGTACTTTCATATAGGAGAGATGGTGAAAAAACCACATGGGAAAAAACCATCTTCCAAGAAGAAAAAGAACAATAAGAAGAAGAGAGAGGTGAAAACCTCTGTGCACTCTTCTAATTCATCTACCTAACCCCAAGTTTCTCTTGCAACTGAATGTAGCATGGAGAAGGAAAGGATTTGGTGAAGATATCTGCAATTTGATTTTCTGTGGGAATGTACTCCAAGTGTAGATCCCCTTGTTGAATATGCTATCGAATGAAGTGCATGTGAATCTCAATGTGCTTGGTGCACTGATGCTCAACTGGATTACGGGCAATATGAATTGTGCTCTGATTGTCACACCAAAGGGTAATGGGTTGGTCATGGAAAAAACCAAATTCTTTTAGTATTTGATGAAGCCAAAGAGCTTCCTGACTGGCCAAAACTATTGCCCTGTATTCTGCTTCTGTAGATGATAATGCTATTGCTTGTTGTTTTTTGCATGACCAAGCAATAGGTGAAGAACCAAGACAAAAAACATAGCCAAAAGTGGAACATCTATCTTCAACTGAACCTTCCCAATCAGAATCTATGAAACCAATGATATCCATGGATCCTCCCTCATATAAGAGCCCAAAGTGAGTAGTTCCTTGCAAGTAGCGGAGGATTCTTTTTGCTGCTTGCCAATGGCTAAAATGAGGTTGATGTGAGAATCTAGATATTAAGCCAACAACATATGAAATATTTGGGTGAGTATGAGTGAGGTATAATAGACTTCCTACAAGTTGTCTGTAGAGCATGGCATCACATAGAGGGGATTTGCAGGAAGTACTTAGAGTGACTCCAGACTGAAAAGGTGTGGAATATGGCTTACAATCAGTCATCTTAAACCGTTGAAGAAGGTCTAGAGTATATTTCTATTGACACAATGAAATTCTTGCATCTATTTGAGTTATCTAAATCCCAAGGAAGTAATGAGCTAAACCCAGATCAACCATCTCAAATTTCTTAGAAAGGGAGTCTTTGATAGTCTGGATGTGAGAAATGTCACTACTAGTGAGTAGTAGATCATCAACATATAGAACAAGTATGGTGATTTTTTCTTCATCTCTCCAAATGTAGACTGTGGCATCAGACTCACTATGAGAAAATCTTGAGGAAAGAAGGAAGGAGTCCATTTTTTCATACCAAGCTCTAGGAGCTTGTTTGAGACCATAGAGAGATTTTCTTAGTCTACAAACAAGGGAGGAGTCTTGAGTGAATCCAACAGGTTGTTCCATGAATATTTCCTCTTTTAAGTCACCATGTAAGAAAGCACTTTTAACATCCATTTGAAAAATAGGCCACTTTTGGGAAGCAGCAAGTGCAAGTACCAGCCTAACGGAATCCATTTTTGCAACTGGTGCAAAGGTTTCAGAATAGTCAATACCTTCAATTTGTGAGAAACCTTTAGCTACCAAGCGAGCTTTGTGTTTTTCAAATTTTTCGTTAGGTCCATACTTAGTTCTGTAAATCCATTTACAACGAACCAATTTTCTTCCTTTGGGTAGAGGGACTAGATCCCAAGTTTTGTTTTTTATTAAGGAAGAAAATTCATTCTCCATGGCATCATCCCATTATTTTATACGATTTGCTTCTTTGAAGGATTGAGGATCTATGGAAATGGACTAACAGACAAGACCAGAACCCATGGAGTTGCTTAATATGGATGATGGAAGATTTTGGATGTAAGGAGTGGCCTCTTGAACTATGGTGTGGGCCCATTTTGGCATTGTGGAAGGAGTAATGGGTGTGGCAGGACTTTGAGTTGGAGTTTGGAGTATAGGATCCTCATTTTGGTCATTTATCTCAAGGATGGGATCTTTATTATATTGAGGCTCAAATATTGGAGATGGCTCAAGAGAAATAATGTTGGAAGAGGATGGTTGAGGATCTTTATGAGGGAATGTTTCATCAAATTGAACATTTCTATGAAAAAATACCTCATGAGTTGTGGGATCAAGGAGCTTGTAGGCTTTCATTTCCTCACAATAACCAACAAAGATGAGTTGCTTGCTTTTCTTGTCTAGAGCCTTCCTCTTCTTCTTTGGGATATGTGCCCAAGCAGTACACCCAAAAACTTTGAAGAAAGAGACATTAGGTTTTGAGCCAGTCCATGCTTCCTCGGGAGTCAAATGGCCAAGAGCTTTATGAGGTGTGCAATTTTGGATATAATTTGCATAGTTAATTGCCTCAGCCCAAAAAACTGCTGGAAGATCCCTTGAGTGGAGCATACAATTTTCCATTTCCTTTAAAGTTCTGTTTTTCCTTTCTGCAATGCCATTTTGCTATGGATTATGGGAGACTGAATGTTGATGAATTATGCCATGAGTTGAGAGAAAAGTGGAGAATTCATTACTGAAGTATTCCCCCCATTATCTGTACGAATTTGCTTGATTTTGCAAGTGGCTTGATTTTCAACTAAGGCTTTGAAGATTTTGAAGTGGGATAGAACATCACTTTTGTATTTTAGAAAGTAGACCCAAGTTCTTCTTGAGAAATCATCAATGAAGGTTAAGGCATATTTTGCTCCTTTGAAAGAAGGCTCTGGGAAGACCATCAAGTCACTATGGATTAACTCTAGAGGGGATGAGGCTCTTTGAGAACCACTTGGGTGAAAAGGATCTTGATGTTGCTTTCCAAGAGCACATCCAGAACATACTCCATCAATAGAAGAGACTTTTGGCAACCCAGTTACCATTTCATGAGTATTCAACTCCTTTAGATAGCTATAACTGAGATGTCCAAACCTTTCATGCCAAATTTGACTTTCAAGATCTCCATGTGCAACAAAACAAGAGGCCCCATCTGAATTTTTGAATCCCTGGAAGTGAAATAGATGAGTGTTATGATCAATATCTCCTTTTGCTATGAGAGAGTGTGGTTTTTGAAAGTCTCTTATCTCAACTCCTGTTGGTGAAAATAGAACTATTTTACCCTTTGCAGAAGTGCAAATCTGATAGATGGAGAGGATATTTGTAGCTATATTTGGGACATAGAGAACATTATTTATAGAACCACCTTCAATGGATATGTCACCTTTTCCTTTGACTGGAATAAAGGATGAGTCACCAACTTCTATGCTACAAGTTGAGCTTGAGGAGATTGAAGTGAATGACTCATGAGAGGAAGTCATATGATGAGTTGCCCCTAAATCTAGAACCCAGTATTTTGATGAAGTTTTTATAGCTTTGCCTTGAACATTTAAGGCTTTTCCTATCTACTTCTTAGTGTCTATTTTGTGATCCTTCATTGCTGCCTCTAGTTGTTGAAGTCTTTTCTAGCATTTGTTCCCAGAATGACCATCCTTTTTGCAATGTATACAAGTTATGGGGCCTCTATATTTATTTTTGAATTTTTCTTTAGTGGAGGTGGATGCTACTAATGCTTTTGAGGAAGAGGGAGAGATCTCATATTTTGCAAGTTTCATTTCCTCTCTAGTTAGCCTATCACAAAACTCCTCCAAAGAGGGCATTTTAAAACTTGTACCAAGTGCATCTTTTGTAGACAAAAAGGTGGTTGCAAAAATTTGAAATACTCCATTTAACTTAGAGAGAATAAGATAGATGCATTCTTCTTCTATTTTATTCTTGCCACTACCTTTTAATTGAGTGAGGACTTCTTTAAATTTGGTGAGAAAATCTACAATTGTGCTGAAATATTCTGGAGATAAAGTTGTTAACTCTGCTTCTAGTTGCATTGATCTTATTTGATCCACTTTACCAAACAAAGTCTTTAGTTTCTCCCAACTCTCAAATGGATTTTTACATTCAAAAATGTGAAACCATAAGCTTTCACTCATATTTGTGCTTATGATGCCCATTGTTTCATACATTTTCCCTTTATGAACAAATATTTCATATTCCTTTTCAAATTCAGGTTGCTTCTCTTCTAGCAAGTGTGTGAGCCCTTTTTGAGAAATGAGATTTAATATTTTTGGTTTCCATGTATGATAGTTATGAGGGGTGAGTGGGTCAATTGTATTCATCTTGCAAAAAAGAATATTGCAGTGAACCAATTATTCCCCCCCTTAACTGCAAGAAGCTTTAGAGTAGACAATGATGCACCTTTCTTCAATTAGAGTAGTGTGGAGCAAGAATTATTTTTGAAACAAGGCAGCAGAAGCCAGACCTTTATACCAAACTCTTCAATTTACCCACCCTTACGAGAGGGAAACTATAAGTAAATTTAGGAGAGTGATACGTGGAACATAGGCAAGGGGAAGCAAGAATAATCTGCCAGACCTTTATACCTGAACTTCTTAATGACCCGCCCTGACATGAGGGAGACTATAGGTCAATGAGGAGATTGATACGTGGAACATAGGTGATTATTTTGAAGATATGGGCCAAATTTTGGTGCCTTTCTTGATTATATTTGTTTTCTTTGGAGTGAATTCTGAATTGTATTGCAATTACAACATGTATGAAATGCTCCAGGAATGAGGTGCAAGCATCAAACATCAAATGTTTAAGAGAGTGGGTTCATAACCAATGCAGAAAACTATGCTAAGTATCACCTTCAAGAAGTAATGCAGCAGTAGTAATGCAGAAAATAGTGTAGCAGTGCAACTTTAACTAGTGCAGTAGTAGGAAATAGTGCAGCTTAAGTAGAGACTGCAAGTCAGTAAGTTGTGACACATGAAGAAGCCCCCCCCTTTGTTTGAATCCTTTAAGAGTAGGTGCAATATTCAGCACCACCATAAACAACCCCCCCCAAAAAAAAATTATTGATGATTTTTACAAGGAGAGTCTCACTGAAATGCCTTTGAAATAGGCAGAGAGTAGTGAGAGAAGCTTCTTTTTGGAAAAATATTATAAAAAAAGAACGTATAGAGTTTTATGTGAGCTCATTACAAAATTTGAGCTCACTTACATCAACTAGTACTTAATGCAGCAATAATAATCAACCTTGTTCACCCTTCGCAGTTGCTTAATGAAAAAACTGCCCTGGAACTTGCTTGAATGTGAGAAGCTTTATGAAGAATGAGCCCTTTGTAATCGTAGAATGAAGGCAATATATTGGCTATGGAAGCCAAAAAATCCTCTATGTTCATGATGGTGTCGGCAGACCTACATCCAAAAAAGGATATTAAAAGAAACAGATGGTGCTTTGAAGTAATACCCACCCTTGATGGCCCCCCTCGAAGATTTTGAACTACACGTTCTTTGAGCTGCTTGACCAACTATTCTTTCCAAACTATTTCAAACATCTTTTTTTTCCAATGTCACAAATTCGAGTTTACGCACATCGTTCCAGTCGTATCTGATGTTCATGTTCTCTCTATTTTGACATTCTCACGAGCCACTGAACTTAACACCTTAAGAAGCTAGCAAGGTAGATTATGGAGTGTGTTCTCTATGAAGGGGGTCTTATAGAGTGGATTTACAAAAATAACGAGGGGCTTCCAAACTACCATGGATTCCAACATTCGAAAGAACAAACGCCGAGCAGATTTGAGACTTTAGTTCTTCATGAATGTCGAACAGTGTGACTGCTAGCTTCATTTGCGTCAATCCACAAGTGAAATATGAACTCCCTGATGACTTACTTGTCAATGAACATCGAGGGCAATATTTGTGGATGTTACATCGAAGCTTTCAATGGCTAGGATGACGTACATCGAGGGCAGAATCTTTGATTAGTGGGTGCCAAATCTTTGGAAGTCGTGTTGCATCAATGGCTAGGAAGACAGAGCTGAGTAGTAGTTAGACTTGCTCTTTAGAGTGGAAAGACAGTTCCTAGAAAATCGATATCTCTGAGATGCTCGACGTCATCAATAGAACGTTCCTTCCTGTACAACACTCATCTGCTGGTATGGATTTTACACTACAATTTGGATGCCACACTTTGAAGGTGCATGATGAGAGTTACACCAAGATAAGGGAGCACAAGCGTACTTCATTTCAAGTCGGGTGAGGCCACAATTGAATGATAAGTAGGTTTCGAGCAGGGTTCAAAATGCTTGCTCAGATAGGCCATAAAAAAAAATGTGCCTTGAAACAGTGCACAACTTTCGAGCTTGAAGAGCTTGAAAAAAATTTGCGTCCAATGCTTCGAAGTTGGAGTTCGCCTATATTTGTATAGGTGAAATCATAAAGTTGCACCAAGAAGGATAAATTGGTTGTGGAGAGTAATATTATTTTGTTTTTTAATATTAAAAAATATTAATATTAAAAAAATATTAAATAACACTACTCTTGAAAAACAACATGAGTTCCCCTCAAAATTTGTAGAGGGAAATGACTTTGCCCTTAATCCTTCATAATAATTGAATAATGATCTATATTAAACACATGTCATAGACATATATAGTGCATAGACATATATGAGACTATAGATCATATAAATGAAATCTAAATAAGCTGAAAAAAGTCAGAGAAGACTTATCCAGAAATAGAGGACAAGCTGAACCAGATCTATGAAAAGTTGAACGCTTGCAAAAAAAACTAGCCCCGCTCTGATACCATGTTAGAAATATTGAGAAGCAATATTAAAACCAAGAAACTAGCTATGCAAAGCATTACTCAAAGATCAAGAACTGATTGATTATTCCATGGGATCAACTTTGTATAAATAACAAAGTTGATCAATGTGAGCCGTTGGATTACAACAACTCAACAAATCTGAACTAGTCTAAACTGAGAGTGTGCATGACTCATGGAAGAGTGGTAACTCAAGTAAGACTATCCTAGTAGAACATAAGAGAACAAATATTTATTCTAAAATAAACAAAATATCTAAATTTTTTTAAATATTTTATTACTACATAAACCTATTTCTTGATGAATTATACCTTTCTTCATGATCATGCAATATTTTGCTAAAGAAAGCTATTGGTCTCTCACTATTATCTTCCCCTTCCTGAGTAAGTACAACAACATAGCTTCCTTCCACTCCAAATTAGGGTTATACATAAGGGGTTGACCCAAAATGTTGAGCAAGGTGCAACAAATAGTTTTGTCATTGTTGTCAACACAGTCAGACAAATTTATTGATGCAATGGACAGGAGTTTATTGATCAGCAAGGTGCAGCCAAAGTACAATGGATAGGAGTTCAGTGTTGAGCAAGGTGTTGCAGGAGTATTGTCATTGTTGTCAATACAGTCAGTTAGATCTAATGATGCAATGGACAGGCAGTTCAAGAGTCATTCAGATGTAGAGGATAGAAGTTCAAAGGATAGTCAGATCTTGTAAAGTGCAATTCCAAGAAAACATAAGTGACCCAGATTCAGAAAATCAAAGAAAAAGACAAGTAAGAAAACTGTCGCGATATCGCGACATGTTTTCTGTCGCGATTTCATGACAAGTCGGAGGAGAGAGAAGGCGCAAAGAAAATTGTCATGATTTCACGACATGTCGGAGGAGAGAGAAGGCGCAAAGAAAATTGTCACGATTTTGCGACATGTCGGAGGAGAGAGAAGGCACAAAGAAAATTGTCGTGATTTCGCGACATGGCCGAGGAGAGAGAAGGCGCAAGGCAAACTATCACGATTTCATGACATGTTGGAGGCCAAGAAGCTAAGTCGAGAAAGTGTAGCGATTTCGCTACATGTTGAAGTTTCGCTGGCTGAAGCAGAGAGGAAGAGTCAAAGCACAAAGTTGTAGCGATTTCGCTACATGTCTTGATTTCGCTAGTGCATGAAGCGAGAAATGTATGGAAGCTGAAAGCGTCACGATTTCATGACAAGAATGAGGATGATGTCATTGAAAGCTGAAAGTGTCGTAATTTCATGATAGGTTGCAAGAAAAGCATCTGGAAGCCGAAAGCATCGCCATTTCGTGACAAGAATGAGGATGACGTCAGCAAAAGTTTGAAGTGTCATGATTTCATGACAAGAATGAGGATGACGTCAGTGAAAGCTGAAAGTGTCACGATTTCATGATAGGTTGCAAGAAAAGCCTCTGGAAGCCGAAAGCGTCACGATTTCATGACAAGAATGAGGATGACGTCAGCAAAAGTTCAAAGTGTCACGATTTCATGACAAGAACGGTGGCAAAGCTATCAAAGGCCAAAAGGGTCACGATTTCATGCGGTAGCAGGGACAAGAAGGCGTACGGCTACAAAAAGTGTCGCGATATCGCGACATGTTTCTATTTCATGGCAATAGTTATAGGAAGGTGACAGAGGTGGCAATAGCAGTTGGGGCCGATAGTTTTTAGGGTTTTGCAGCCGACATTTTCTAGGGTTTGCAGCCGATAATTTCTAGGGTTTACAGTCAACAATTTCTAGGGTTTGCAATCGACAATTTCTAGGGTTTTGTAGCCGACGTTCTTAGGGTTACAGCCGACTAATGTCTAAGAATTGATCTTGAAATTTCATCTATAAAAGGAGGGCAGTTTTTGAGTTTAAGGTATTGAAGAGTATCGAATTTGTGCAAGTAAAGTCTGCGTTGAGCAGCGAGCGAGATGAATCAATTTGAGTGAATATCGAAGTGCGATATGCGGTCGTAAAAGCGTAGACAGCGAAGAACCGGCGAGATGATAGCGAAGTGCGTAATGTGAGCTAGTCATGTCGAGTTGTTCGAAGTGCGATTGTGAATGTGCACAGAGAGTAGAGTGTGGAACGACATAGAGTGTGCGAAGCATGTGCGCAGAGAAAGCAGAGTGTGCAGAGAGCACGAAGGGCAAAGTTGATTGCAAAGTTTGGCTGTAGCAGTGCAGCAGATTGTGTGAAGTGATTACGCAAGAGAGAGCAGAGTGCACAGAGATTGCAAAGGTGAAGTAGACTAGTTAGAGTCTTGCAATAACGAAGGTATATGTCAAACATTTTCATTCAAAATTGAAGTCCAGTTGGTGCTAGAAAATTAGGGGTTGGTGCTCCTTTCTGTTGGTGTAGATAAATGAGGGGTTGGTGCTCCTTCCAGTTGGTGCTGGTAAACAAATTGTAAAGTTGGGGCTTTGCAAGAGGCTGGATTTGGATGGTAGTCCAAGCAGCCATTCTTTTTGAGGAGTAGCCATTTTGGTGAACCTCGTTAAAAATCTGTGTTGTGTGATGTTCTCTTGCGGTACTTATTATATCTGTTTATAAGTTTTTAATTGCTACGGTTTTTAGAGCTGTTAATTCATGTTTTGGAATGCTACACTGATTCACCCCCCCTCTCAGTGCCATACTAAGTACAACAATTGGTATCAGAGCCAAGTTCCCTTTAAAGGCTAAATCAGCTAGGGTTGATCTTGGATTAATACTCTAATGGCAAAGAAAGGCAAGAATGGAACCATGAGACACAAGAAGAAAAGATCACACAGGGTCATAAAAGAAAATAAAGATAAATTCATTATTGTTGTAGATTCAAGAGATGAATCAAACAATGGAGAAAAGGCCAAAAGTCAACTCGGTCATAATGTAGGTTCACAAGGTTCAGAATGTTTTGATCAACTCGGGCATAATGAACGTCAGTGTCATGGGTTTAGTAGCAGTGAAGATGAAGAAGAAATAGAATCAGAACAAGAATGTAATAAAGAAGAAATGAATGCAGAAGCAAATTGGAATGAAGATCAAATTATAGCTCCAAGTAAGAAGAATAGAACCTCCTTCAAAAAAACATCTCAGCCAGTTTCAGTTTCTGTGGTAGAGGAAATTGAACCAGAAAAGGCAGAAGGAGTGAACACTAAAGCAGATAATAAAAACCTCAATGTTGAAGTAGACTGGGAAGGTGAGTTGATCTCTGCTCTTGAAGAGTTGAGTATAGAAAAGAAAAAGAACAAAAGACTATCCAAGAAATTGGAAGAATATGGGGATGAGATTGAAAATCTGTTCTTACAATTCCAAAAGGCCAAGAAAATAGAAGAAGACTTGAAGTCACAGCTGAATGATAAAGTCAATGTGTGTAACAAACATGAAGAGGATTCTAACAAAGTAGTTAGTAATCTAAAGCTGCAAGTAGAAGAGTCTAAAAGGATTGAGGAAACTCTCAGGTCGCAGATCAATGAGAAAGAGATTATTTGCCGCAAATAAGAAGAAGAGATTGTTTCATTGAAGAAACAACTAGAAGAGGCCAATACAAATCTTAAATTCGAGAAGAGCACAGAATTGCTAGATAAAATGATAAGTCATCAGAGAAGCTCCACGGATAAGCATGGTCTTGGATATGAAGCTGAACAACCTTTATCTTCCAATTCTGCAGAGAAGAAGAAGTTCACTGTTGAAGGGTCCGAGCAAGAAAAGGTTAAAGCTGTATCTTCAAAAGAAAGAAAATATCAAAGGAGATTTACAGCAAAGCAACTACAACAAAAGAGGTTCTACCACTCTCACTCTTTTCATACTAACACTTTTAATGGCTATTGTTTCAGATGTAACCGAGTATGGTCACAAGGCAACTTATTGTGGATTAAATAATAAATCAAAGAGTTATGCTGGTCGAAATACATCTGCATATCTGAGTGAACACTTTGTACAATGTTTTCAATGCAATGGTCATGGGCACATAGCAAGGTTTTGTCCAAGCGCTTCTGTATCAAATCTAAGGCAAAACAATAGATTTCATAAGACGCAAAGAACGCAACACAGACAGGGAATAAATTAGGTTCATAGAAGAAAGGAAAATAATCATTCATCATGGATGCATAAGAGACAACCACACCAGAGAAATATTCGAGTTCACGCAATGATGCAAAATAGGGATGCAGGTGAAAAATCCAAGTCCGAGGTCAA
Source organism: Wollemia nobilis (assembly GCA_028583015.1). NCBI lineage: Eukaryota > Viridiplantae > Streptophyta > Pinopsida > Araucariales > Araucariaceae > Wollemia > Wollemia nobilis. Next base: position 111,635 of record JAQPPZ010000028.1, read on the forward strand.
GAAAGTCTGGAGAAAGAAAGAAGAGAGGAAATCGTGTCTCCTTGAACTGAAGGAGACTGCTCCTCTATCGCACTAAGCAACTCCAGGTAACACATCCTCAGGGGGAGCATTTTGAAAAAGGTTTTATTTTATTGCTCCTATATGTTTGTTGGGTTAACCTGAGGATGAAAGGCAAGCAGTAAGGAGGAGTTGCACTATAGTTGTCTAAGTTTATATCTGGTCGTTTAGTTGTTTGTGGAAGTGCCATGAAGGATGGAGATTAAATGGAGAGTCATCACCATTGGGAGTATTGTTGTATGTCATTATTGTACTATTGATGCTTCTTACTGTAACTGTTTGAAACCATGGAATGTAACAGTTCAGATAATTTGATTAGTGGAAGAATGGTTGCTCTAGCTACGTATTTGTGTTTCGATTAAAGAAGCATGTATCTCTGTTCCATTCATTGATGTAAAGATCGTTAGAACTTTCATGATGCCTTGGTGAAGCTATTTAATTCTCAGACAGTTTCATTTTAACTGTTGATAAAATGCCAATCCGAGGTTAAGAAGTATGAGGTCGAGTTAAGTGCAGTATGGTTGGTCATGAAGTGTTTGTCAGAATGTCTTCTCCAGATTTGCACAGTTGAAAGTAAGATGTGACCAGCGGTGACTGTAGAAAACTTAGACCAAGTTGTAAATGTAAAAATGGATCTGGTTTGTGTTGAGAAACAGTATTTGATGCTTGTGCAGAGTTGACAGTAAAACTGCAGTGATTGGTACAGTGCTGAACAAAAGTTGGTACAAGTGTGAGTCACTTATCAATTTTATTAACAGATGTGAAAACAACATTGTGAAATGGGAAACTTGAAGAACAGGTTTATATTGAGTAGCCAGATGGTTCCCAGCTTGGTGATGATCCCCACTTGGTTTGATAAGAACATGAGTATCTTTGTTATATGAAGAATATTTTATAAGCACTGTTGTTGAAGCCCATTGGTTGTGCAAAGAACTTGAACTTGAGTTAGAGAAAAACATTTTGAGTTCATCTTGAGTACCTCTTGAGCATGATTGATTGAGCCTTTGAAGAAGGCCTTTGGGAAATTTTTAAGGACAATGTTGAGACAGGTTTCTTGAACAGATTTGGGCAAGTTCTTGGTAAACTTGTTAGACCAGATTTGGACAAGTTCCATGTGAGCTTGTTGAGCAGGTTCTTAGTGAGCCTATTGACTGAGGCTTTGGAAGTAACTGAGTATAGAAAAACAAGAGTCAGTTTCCTTATTCACAACAGAGGCAAAAAATACTGCAGCGATAGCATGTTGTACGCAGCCTATAGAAAGTTGAGGTTTAGTTGGATTTTCATTCCAACAACAGAAAGTGGAGTGGTCTCGTTTCCCAAGAAGTGTCTAGCTTGGGATCACATTCTCAGGGGGAGCATTTGTGTATTTGTTTTTCTTCTTGTTCATGCTTGGAATATTTTCTAATTGTAATAATTTGTGTCTAAGAATGTTGTGCATAGACTCAGGGGGAGTCTGCAGTAGCCCTTTGGTATTATTGTCAAAGGGGGAGAAGATTTACAGGAAAATTGCACATGTGTTGCCAACAATTCCAAAGGGGGAGATTGTTGAGCAAGGTGCAGAAAATAGTTTTGTCATTGTTGTCAACACAGTCAGATAGATTTATTGATGCAATGGATAGGAGTTTATTGATCAGCAAGGTGCAGCCAAAGTACAATGGATAGGAGTTCAGTGTTGAGCAAGGTGTTGCAGGAGTATTGTCATTGTTGTCAATACAATTAGTTAGATCTAATGATGCAATGGACAGGCAGTTCAGGAGTCATTCAGATGCAGAGGACAGAAGTTCAAAGGATAGTCAGATCATGTAAAGTGCAATTCCAAGAAAATAGAAGTGACCCAAATTCAAAAAATCAAAGAAAAAGACAAGTAAGAAAACTGTCGCGATATCGCGACATGTTTTTTGTCGCGATTTCATGACAGGTCGGAGGAGAGAGAAGGCGCAAAGAAAATTATCACGATTTCATGACATGTCGGAGGAGAGAGAAGGCACAAAGAAAATTGTCATGATTTCGCAACATGTCGGAGGAGAGAGAAGGCGCAAAGAAAATTGTCATGATTTCGCGACATGGCCAAGGAGAGAGAAGGCGCAAGGCAAACTGTCGTGATTTCGCGACATGTTGGAGGCCAAGAAGCTAAGTCGAGAAAGTGTAGCGATTTCGCTACATGTTGAAGTTTCGTGGTCCAAAGCAGAGAGGAAGAGTCAAAGCACAAAGGTGTAGCGATTTCGCTACATGTCTTGATTTTGCTAGTGCATGAAGCGAGAAATTTACAAAAGTCGAAAGCGTCATGATTTCACGATAAGAATGAGGATGACGTCAGCAAAATTTGAAAGTGTCATGATTTTGTGATAGGTTGCAAGAAAAGCCTCTCGAAGCCGAAAGCGTCGCCATTTCGTAACAAGAATTAGGATGACGTCAAAAAAAGTTTAAAGCGTCACGATTTCGTGACAAGAATGAGGATGACATCAGCGAAAGCTGAAAGTGTCACGATTTCATGATAGGTTGCAAGAAAAGCCTCTAGAAGTCGAAAGCGTCACGATTTCATGACAAGAATGAGGATGACGTCAGCAAAAGTTTGAAGTGTCACGATTTCGCGACAAGAACGGTGGCAAAGCTATCAAAGGCCAAAAGGGTCGCGATTTTGCGACAACAAGGACAAGAAGGCGTACGGCTACAAAAAGTGTCACGATATCATGACATGTTTCTATTTCATGGCAATAGTTACAAGAAGGTGACAGAGGTGGCAGTAGCAGTTGGGGCCGATAGTTTTTAGGGTTTTGTAGCCGACATTTTCTAGGGTTTGTAGTCGACAATTTCTAGGGTTTACAGCCGACAATTTCTAGGGTTTGCAGCCAACAATTTCTAGGGTTTTGTAGCCGACGTTCTTAGGGTTACAGCCGACTAATGTCTAAGAATTGATCTTGAAATTTCATCTATAAAAGGAGGGCAGTTTTTGAGTTTAAGGTATTGAAGAGTATTGAATTTGTGCAAGTAAAGTCTACATTGAGCAGCAAGTGAGATGAATCGATTTGAGTGAATATCGAAGTGCAATATGCGGCCGTAAAAGCATAGATAGCGCAGAACCGATGAGATGATAGCAAAGTGTGTAATGTGAGCTAGTCATGTCGAGTTGTTTGAAGTGCGATTGTGAATGTGCACAGAGAGCAGAGTGTGGAACGACATAGAGTGTGCGAAGCGTGTGCGTAGAGAAAGTAGAGTGTGCAGAGAGCGCGAAGGGCAAAGTTGATTGCAAAGTTTGGTTGTAGCAGTGCAACAGATTGTGTGAAGTGATTACGCAAGAGAGAGCAGAGTGCGCAGAGATTGCAAAGGTGAAGTAGACCAGTTAGAGTCTTGCAATAACGAAGGTATATGTCAAACATTTTCATTCAAAATTGAAGTCCAGTTGGTGTCGGAAAATTAGGGGTTGGTGCTCCTTTCTGTTGGTGCGGGATAAATGAGGGGTTGGTGCTCCTTCCAGTTGGTGTTGGTAAACAAATTGTAAAGTTGGTGCTTTGCAAGAGGCTGGATTTGGATGGTAGTCCAAGCAGCCGTTATTTTTGAGGAGTAGCCATTTTGGTGAACCTCGTTAAAAATCTATGTTGTGTGATGTTCTCTTGCGGTACTTATTATATCTGTTTATAAGTTTTTAATTGCTACGGTTTTTAGAGTTGTTAATTCATGTTTTGGAATGCTACACTGATTCACCCCCCCTCTCAGTGCCATACTAAGTACAACACATAAATGTATCTATAAAAATTTGGCGAATCAGTTTTGAAATCCAAGCGAATAGTGTCCAAACACATGTAAAAGGTTCACTATCATTAGGGGTAATTTTGAAAAAAATTAAACTTAAAATGGTCAAATTATTATAAAATTGGGGTGAATCGACCCAAAAAAAATTTACACCCAAAATTTTTTGGCTAATGGGCCCTGCCAAGGGTCCCAAATATTAGCCAATTCTAAATTTTGAAAATCCTAATTTTAGCCAATTTGGTGATAAATAGTCGCTATGCATAACCCTACTCCAAATACATAAATGATGAAATATTTTAGTAGTCCAAATTAATGAGAATAGGGTATTGAGATATCACTTCCTTAATATCCTTGAAAGCATTCTTTTGGACATCTATCCATTTAAAATCTACTTCCTACTTTAGCATCTTAGTCATGGGCTCAACTATCTGAGAAAATTTTAAAATGAACTTTCAAACATAATTGATCTGCCCAAATAATGACTAAAGTCCTTTCTTTTTTAGTGGAAAATGGAGGGTTAAAATAACTTTTACCCTATCTAGTTCAATGGCCATTCTTATTTTTGACACCACATGTCCTAATAATTTTCCCTCATGCACTATAGAAATAGATTTCTTGGTATTAAATGAAACCCCAAATTCTCTATATTTTTCAAACACCATTCGAAGGTGCTCATCATATTTATCCTTGTCATGAGAGAATACAATCATGTCATCCAAATAGATGACTATTTTTACTAACTCTCCAAATGTTGAATCCATAGCTTTATAGAAGGTAGAACTAACATTGGACAAGACAAAAGACATCTATCGATATTTAAAGGTACCCAATTTGGTGGTGAATGTAGTCTTGTACTAATATTCATCCTAGAACCATATCTAGTTAAAACCAAAGAATTTGTCTATTTAGAAGAATATTTTAGCTTTGGCTATAGTATGTAGAATCAGATCAATTTGTGGGAGAGCATAGTGGTCCTTAAAATAAGCTTGATTAAGGTTCCTAAAACCCACATAGAGATGGGTATCTCCATTCTTCTTCCTTACTAGGACCAAATTTGCCACACATGTAGTATGCGTGATCAGGTATATGATCTTAGAATTTAGCAACTTTAGTAGCATATGCTTCATCAAGCCCTTTGTTTTAGGATTTACTAGCCACTGCTTTTTCTAGAAAGGTTTTACATCTAGTATAAGCTTAATGGTGTATTGTATGGTGTCCTTTCTATATACTTTGAGGTCATCATAGGTCCATGCTATGATATCTTTCACTTATTTACATAAACTCAAATTTTGGTTTACTTCTTCTAAACATTGTACACCAATTTTGATGTTATTTTCTAGATTAATTTGCACATCCTTGTAGTTTTGTCTATCAACCTCAATTTTATGAGTATTCAAATGATCATTACCATCAAATAGACTTTATAGTATTATCAATCCTTTTGGGATATAATTTTACATCAACTGTATCAATTTAATTTCTTCATTTTCTTCTAGCTATTGGTTGCTTGCACAATTCATTTCTTAAATAAGGAAATTAATTACTTGTTTATCTTAGTCAAACACTTGCTAAAAGGTATCCTTATCTAGCATATAATTCCTATACACAAGCCTCACCATCTTGTATTAATTAATGACATTTGATACTAAGAAAACTTTAGATCCCATAGATGTTAATATGTCAACGTGGGTGTTCTAATCTCTAGGGATGACTTTGATATTCAGAGCCTCAAAATCCTCTATTAAATATCATACTCTATTTCTATAGGCTTTGAGATATTGTTGTTTGCTAATACACTTTCTATAATTTGATTGACTATTAACTCTAAATCACAAAATATTTATAGTTGCTTGATACCCATCTTTTTGACTTTCTTTAATCCTAGGCATAGTGCTTCATGTTCTATTACATTATCTGTACAACTCCATGTCAACCTATATAAAAATGTCTTTTCTACTCTAGAAGGTGCTATCAATAATATGTCTACTTTGAGACCATTTTTACATATATATTCATCAAATAAGAGCTTCCACATCTATTCATTTTGGGGAATTTAGAAAATTGGGAATGTGGTCTTCTTTTCTTTTGATTTCGTGATCTAGTATGTGCCAATCCCTATTTCAATATTAGAATTGAAGTGTTTCAAAGAAAAATGATCTTAATTTTGGAGGTCTTATAGTACTTATTCCATTAGGTCCACTTTATCATCATGCTTATAGTGTTAGCTTAGTTAATTTCCTTTTCAAACTTTTCAATATAGAAGGAGGATGATCTTTTAGAAAATATCTTGACTCTTTTACCTTTAAATTAGATTTCTATGTGTGATTAATCAAGAGATAAATAACCATAAAAATTGGTAATAAATTATCTTGATATACACGTCATAAAATAAGGTTTCAAATCAACTACAATAATTTCTTGGATAACAGTGATCTCAGGCAATCTATGTAATTTCATGGGTAGATTTTTTATTACACCTACCATTTTTACTAGTGCACCATCCAGCTATAGCACACTAGGATTACTCCTTGTATATTCCATATCCATTTTTTAATAAATTTCTTTAGGCATTACTATGGTATCTACTCTAGAATTAATCATATAATTGTGAACCACCCATCCCTCCATTTGTAAGGACAAATAAAATGGTGATGGTATGTTTTTTCCTATTATTAAGGTGGGATGACCTTGAGCTAGATTAAACTCCACCTGATGAGATCCTTAACTTTTTATATATTTAATCAAGGCTTGTAATAAACCAATCTATCTAGGAATAAGGATTGCATCATATATATTAGCTTTTTATGGAGTCTTATGTAATTTATCCATAATATTGAAACCAGGAATGTCAAGTTTTTTTCTATGTTCCTTCATAGGTTCATCATACTTACTCTTGTATTTATAATCATCCCATGTTGAAGATTTTTCTTGCATCCTTGGGATATGCTTCTCACGCTACAATAAAAAACAATTTCCAACCAACAATTATAGGCTCTGGTAGACTTGCCTCTTTAACCTAGGAATAAAGTTTTATATATTTCTAGATTGACCAAGTATGTTAAGGAAACCCTTGAGGTGAACTTAAATATTTAACAATTTATGTTCATGCTCTTCTAAATTTAATAAAAATATATAAAAATTATGTTTATTGATCAATATTCACAATAATAGTCAATTATGCCTTGTGTATGACTGGTGCCTTAATTTGTTTAGGCTATTGTAGCAAGATTTTAGAAAGATTCAATGTAATAGAAATAAAGGGGAAAGAAAGAATTATTTCAAAATTATTCATTCGAATTTCATAATAAACATAATTGTTGACCAATGAAAGAAGCATCCATCCATATGTTCAAATAATGTAACATGTAATGGAGACACACACAAGACTGAATAAAATATATGATAGATAAGAAGCCCAAAATTATATTAATATCAAGAGTGATTACATGAAGAGTTGGGCTTAAATTACCATTTAAATATTTAAAGGTTAATACAATAAAAATCCTTGTTCAAATAATGTAACAAGGAATTTTCACTCTCCCATTCCAATATGGTAATAGTTGAGTCTCTAGATATTTGGCTCAGTATCTAGAAATAATTTTAATTTCTTGAGCACTTCTCTCTCAGAACCTGCACAATTATGGGAATAATAAGAGATGGAAAATAAGGAAAGAAACAAGGGAAAATACAATAGCAAATAATAGAGCTCAAGTATACCTCTTAGCAAAAATATGCTATTTGATGCAGATTATAGCCATGGTAGCTCCTTTTGTAGCCTCTTGGCACCTTTAATATGTTATAAATTTTTAAATTTGGATCCTCCACTTATCATCATCCCCTACATTTAACTAGTTGAGTGTGTTACTACTTGATATTAGCTGTCAAAATTTGATAATTGGTTGTTTATAGATTTTAATTCTTAAAATTAGATACAACTATCAATCACTTGGATTTTATTATTGGCCTGCCCTTGTGTCCTTATATTTTTTTATTGGGTCCCACTTTAGCTTTGTCTTATCCTAGTTGACTCATCCCTAGTATATTTATAATTTATTCCTAAGATTCACCAAAAAAAGGAGGTAATAGAGGTAATCGTATATTTCATGTTCAATTCATTCTCTTGGGGTGAATTTAACTATCAACTACACCAATTTAGATAAGTCATTCATTTGTTGAGCCATCTTTTGTCCATATTTTTCATAAATTGAACTCTTGTATTCTTTTGGATATTAGTTCTTTACTTGCTATTTTGGGTTCCTCATGTAGAATGCTAGTCTATTTTCCTTTTTCATCTATCTCCCTCACCTAAGTATCCATATCTTGAAGAAAATTTTTCCAATATGGCTTCTCGTGGAGATAAGTGTTCAAATTTATTAAATTTGCGTGGTATTCATAACTCATTCCATATGATACAATCACTTGTTTATCAATTACCAATAAATATTCTTCTCTACACTTTTGTGAATACGCTCTACATTGGCTACCCTTTGATCTATATTTTACAATAAGATCTCCATACTTTGTGTCATAGCCATGATATAATCCATGTCATTGAGTACTTTGGCCAAATTTTTTCTTCCTATTTTTAAATTCTATAATCAATTCTTCCTTGTAATTATTAGTGGATAAAATGCTATTAAACTACTCCCTTGTTTGTGCTTATGGTGTCTACCCCTAAAATATGCTAACCTCATTTGTTGACTATGTACTCCCTTCTATGGGGGTCAATATTGACTTCTTCATATTTAATTTTTTGTGATATTTTTCCCCTTTCTCATTTTTGGGTCTACTATGGCCATAGAAAATTTGAGGCCACTTTTCCTAATGTATTTTCCTTTGTTCATCTCATTTTTGAGTTCTTTCATTTCTTTGGCCAATTCTTCTTCACCACTCAGATCATAGTTGAAAACTTACATTCTATTTATGATCAGATTTTTGACATTAGCCACTTTCAAGAATTCTTCAAAAGTAAACATTGCTTTAGAAAACTCTTCATTTAATCTGATCTCCCATTCTGCTGCTTTTCTCTCCCAAACTTGCCATTTTGGTATACCTATCAAAAATACTAAGAGATGTTTTTTGTGCAAATTCTTCAACAAAACTATCATCATTTTCTAGGTAGCCTTCACTCATTACTTCATAATGTTCTTTGAACATTTGGAAGGTGGGGAATATTTTCATCATTCTTTAGTCTATCTTTCCTAGTTGAATCTTCTAGCCATCTACAATGAGTTTAATCACACCAATGTTGTAAAATATTTTCTCAGATATCCTAGTCTTCCTTGAATTTTATTCAATATTCATTTTTGAGTTTGGAAATAAAATTTGAGCAATCAAAACTCTAAACTATGATTTGAGGTTCAAATGTAGGCATTTCTATCTATGCCTACAATGTTTTTTGCCTGATTCTATCCATTTCTACTTTTATTTTTTTATTCTCAACTTGCAGTTGGGTTGCTCTATTTGTGTATTGAGCCTCTTTTAGGATCTTCCCTTCTTCTATGGCTTGTATTTGATTTTTCTCTTCATTATCAAATATATGGCTTCTTCTCTACTTTGTGTTAAGGTGATACTCTTCTTAATTTTTTCAATAGCTATCATCGTTAGGTTAAACACCTTTATGTCATTGTGGTAAAGTTTTCCTATTTGTCTGCACTTCGAGCAAGAGCTAAATTTATGTTAACCAAAATAAATTCAAAAATATTTTAACGTATAAGGCTTCTCCATGGTACATGTTCTTTGTCTTCATCCATTGAATGGTGTGTACCATTGTATTTGTCCAAGGTGCTTGCGTACCATAGGATTTCCTTCTAGATAAGACAAATGATACAAGACCTTATGGAATAGTTAAAATATTTGGTCAGCTTAGGATTCATTCATCTCATTGGATCAAGCCGTGATGCATGTGTATTGTAAGATCTCTAAAACCTACACATATTTTAGTGAAATAAGGGGAAAATCAGGAACAAAAAATATTATAATAAAAACTTTATAATTTTAGGAATGAATGATATTTTTATTAAAGACTTTAGTTCTAGACCTTAGTGTTGTGTTTTAAATCATTATATTTTTCAGTGGCCCCGATTTATGACCTATTGACTATTTTAAAATTATACACAACCACAATGAAAACTAAAATTTAAATTAATCCTTCATGACCTATTTTATAAAGCTTTGGTGTCGAGTTAATTTTTATATTGCTCCTTTTAATGGCCTAGGTCCATGAATTATTTTTAAAAGGCATACACAATCATTTAAAATTCAACTTCCACTTTAAATATCGATGATTTTCAACCTATACATACTATTTTATTTATTTTACATCCATGTATGTCATCCATTTAAAAAAATATGCTTAATTTTTACAAGAGGGGTGCATTAGACATAAAATGAAGGGGGAGTACAAACCTTAGGGAAATTTAATAATAATAAATATTTAAAGACTTAGGGATAGGTATGTTCATGAAATACAATCTACTTTTCCTTTAAACCTTGGTAATTTTGGATTCTTTTATCATGTGTAAACCATCAAATTCAATTAATGAAGCATGCATGCCATTCATTTATTTAAAGATCCATGACATTTATGGAATGTAAACCTTAGAAGAATATTTTAATAAAATATTTTTGGTATGATGACTTAGACATACCCCTCTTTATAAAATATAAGTTGATTAAACCAAGAGCAATTTACTCTTTTATTTTGCACATATTATGAGAATTTTCTTTGACATGTGGCATTGTCTGATTTAGCTAAGGTGCAAAGTATTTAAACATAAAGGGGAGACTTTTAAGCATAGAAAGGCTTTAATAATTGAAAAACTATCATATATACTCATCTAAGGTTCAGGTAAGTTGATGGTCACACATGATTGGATTTCCCTTTTAGTCCATGTGCATCACTCATTTGGTTAAAAATATCTTGATGGTTAAACACAAGCCTTTAAAATAAAATTTTAACAAAGATTTGGTTTCTTGATTAGACTTTTCTTCTTATTGATTGGATAATTGACTTTTCTTTTAATACGTTCCTACCTTCGGATCATATTGGTAATACACGTGCATTACCCATTTTTGAAGAGATGCATGATATTTACCAATAGAGGGCACATGGAATTAGTTAGGTGGAGTTTTATCCTTTCTATTTTTTATTTAGACTTTAAGAAGACTTAGGTTTAGGATAAAAAATATATTTTAAATTAAAACCTGCACAAGTTGTTGACTTTGTTAAGTAATGCGCTCTTTTGCATATTTTTGTGATATGCATGCGCCATGAGATATGGGGAGAGATGCATGATTTTTATACTAAATATGGTGCATATACATAACAAATCTTTGGGGATTTTAGGAAAGACTCTTATTTGATATTTTAATGAATGTTGATTTTGAAGGTTACATGTGAATATTATGAAATGGATTCTTAGGAATTAATAACATTAACCAACCAAGGCCATTGGAGGAACTTTGGGTAATGACCAACATTAATGAATAACTTGTACACCTTTTGATTCAAAATTATTGTAGCAAAAAATTGAAAACCCTTTTGATTTGACAAAAATAATCTAACCGTAGGAGGGGGCATGGACTTCCAAAATTTAAAATTAGGCGTAGCTTTTATGTTGGATTTTTTAGGATCCAACATAGGCTCTAACTGGGACAAGTGGTAAAAATTTGAGGCACTTGATAACTCTAGACTCTCCAATTATTAAAAATATGCTTTCACAAATTTATATTGAGAACCAATTTCAAAGTGTAGGTCAAAAAGAACAATAGGAAAATATTTAAAAAAAACTATCTAAAAACTGAAAAATAAAATAGTAAGGGGAACTAACATTATTCTGAATCAATAAAATCAAAGGATTTAGTTTAAAATCAGACCAGCCTTTACTTATGAAATATATATTATTTAGCAATATCTTAAGGTGGAGTAAGGCAGAATTGATCAGAGGTTAATGTTGCATTATGTCTTGGTTTGTAGTGTGTGTTTGTGTATTCATTTTTAATCTTCTATTGACCAAAAATTTATCACTTTGGTAAGAGTTAGGCCTGTTATGATTTCACTCTAAAAGTTATTTACCTTTGCATTGCTCCACACTGCTAGACAAGCATTTATAGCTTTGGTGAGATGATATTGATTCCATATAGACCAAGTCAGACATCTATAACCTGGTAGAGGTTATCCAGATAGCCCAAATACTTTTTCACTTTGCATTATTGATATTTTTATTCTTGATTCAGAAGAATTATGATAATTACAAGGTTTAAGTGTGCATTATGGGTTAGGGATTTGTAAGGCTTAAAAAAGATAGTGTATATGTTTTAACCCAACATACTACCAATGATGACTCTATTCTAATGATCTTGAAATAATTTTAGTATTTGTAATAGATGCGAGGACTTGGCATAATTTTTTACTATTTCCAACATCAACCATATTAGCTACAGGACTATGGGATAATTGCTAAATAATATGATCTATAAGTTTTCAGCATCACCTGCTTTAATCTAAATTCTTCTCCTTCAAATGATTCAGAACAAATCATAGCAGGAAAGACAAACAAAACATTGAAAAGAAAACTCTCAATGTAAGGTTAACACCTGGAAACATAAAAATAAAGCACATCAAAAATTGATTGAACTAGAATGCTAGCAAAGGTGATGACTTGTTCTTTTAATTCTATATGATGGTTTAAAACTATTCATTTTTAATTTTTTTTATTATTTTTCTATTTTTTATTTTTTATTTTTTTTAATATGTCATCATTTTGTTTTTCTATCAAATAACTTTTCAACTTCTAGATGCAGAGGAAGTTTGAACTTCCTTTGTTTTTGTCTGAAAGGCTTGGGATGTGTTCTTGATTTTTGATGACTCTAAGGAAAGAACATATTTATTAAAATGTTGTTGTTTTTCTTCTTTTGATAGAGACTTACGCATCTTCTCTATCCTTGCTTATTTTTCTGTTCTAATATCCTCCTGGTCTGGATGCCCAACTTCTATGTAGTTCCCAATGATACCTTCATATTTTTCATCATATTGAACGTTGGAGACTTCATTTTGAAAAGAAATGAAAAATATAATATTATATGAGACTAAGGCCATGTCAACAGACATGATTGGGAAGTTATTTAATAACCAAGCATCATTTTCTATATCAATGGCTAACATGAATTTTCCAATTTTATCTAGTATAGCTTGCTTATATTCTTTTGATCTAGGATGCTCAACCTGTTGCAATACATGTTTTTCATATTCACTGGTTGCTAAGTTTTTGAAGCCTAAAATTCTTGTTTTCGTGAGTTTTGATAATAAAACCTCATATTTGGTAGTACAAGAAGGATAATATTCATATAGTGTTATAAGATGATTATCTGCTAAGTTTACCCAATTCATTCCAACTCATATTTCTACCTATGATTTTTCTGAATAAAATTTTTTAGCCCATTTATCAACCTCATATATATTATTGATATCATATGTTTCAAAATTATGTGCATACCAAATATAATATGCTTTTAAAATGCTCTTTTTATATATTTTACAACCCTATTCATGCTATCATATGGCTACTTTAATTTAACTAAATTTTTATTGAAGGGTTCTCATTTAAAATGGATTTTTCTATGTCGTGCATAGAAATAGTAGAAAATGATCAATCTGGTTGAATTTTACCTCCTAATTTTTTAGCCCACTACATAGATAATATAATGAAAAATATATAATCGACATCTATTATTGCAACATCCATAACTATTTCTTTCTCGAGACATTGGTCTACAGAGATAAATAATTCTTCTATGATGCCAACACATGAAACTTGCCTATTATCTATCAAAGAAATGGGAGGATCATTATTTGTATAAGTGAGACCCAAAAAATCAACTACTTGCTTAGTTATAATGTTATGTGAGGCTCCACTATCAAGCATGCAATTGTGAATGACATATGCATCCCCTAAATATTATATATATCCCAAAGAAACATAGCAGGGCATTATTGTCAATGGGGTTATGTCTTCGTAATATCTTATACTCGGAGATCTACTTGATTCAGATCTAATGAATACAACTTAATTCTACCACTACTTATCATATTTATCTCTATATGAACAACCTTATTCATGCATTCATCAATAGTGGCTACATGTTCTTATCTTAACTCATAGTTGAATTCTCCTGGAAAGGTGTTATTATAAAAATAGATCGACTATATATCATTTGGCCTTAAATTAATGGGGATTTTAATTCTTGTTTTGGAAAATATCATATTGAATTCAATTACTATTTTATTTTATTTCTTTTTCATGGTCGCTAGGTTTGTTAGCAGTGATTGTTCATTCTTCCTCTCTCTGATCGTTTTTATAAAAATAGTTTCCATTTTGGTAAAATTAGCAATACCAATATTCAAAAGGGTGTTGAACCATTCTCTAGAATCTTTATTTAAGGTCTAAAGAAATAATATTAAAAATACATCTTCATCCTCAACCTCAAGACTATCCATAGCATACAAGAAACTCTTAATATGATATTCTCCTATGACTGCATTATTTCCTTAGAATTTTGGCAAATACTTATGAGCTTTACTAGGGAGATCATGCAGAGCTGGAGGTAATTAGAAAGACCTATATCTATTGGTTCACTATAATTGAATATTCTAATTATTCTGGAGAGGAGGGTTGTCCATATTGACAACTGGGAAATTTATATTGGCTTCACAATATTAACAATGGGTGGTGTAGTATTAATTCCACTAGTAGTAGAATATGGTGTATAAAATATATTTTCTATAGTGATAATATTTGTATTACTTCTAGAATCAGGACTTTTTGGTGATGAACTAGAATTATGGGTTTTGAAATGTACCTTTAGGTTTGAAAATTTTGAATATAGATCCCAAGCGATAATTCTTATTTGCACTAGCACGATCTGCTCCTTTTTATTTATGATTTTTGGGTGTCAGCTAGTTAGAGTCGCCAGCATAGGATGTGTAGAAAGAATAGATTTATGAAATCGAGATTTGAAAATAAAATAAATCTTATAACCATTGCTTTCTTGAAAACATTGTAAATTATGGATGTACGTAGAAAATAGACTAAAAAATATATTGAAGTTTAAACTCAGTATTTATGGTTCCCTATAGGCTAACTATTAACAATAAATATTTCATCATTGAAAATAATATTAAAGATTCAATATTTGATCCCTAGCAATGGTGCCATTAAAATTTTGGAGATTTTTCTTGCATCCTAGGAATATGCTTGTCATGCTACAAGAAAACCTGCTTCCAATCAACAATTATAGGCTCTGGTAGACTTGCCTATTTAACCTAGGAATAGAGTTTGATATATTTCTAGACAAACTAGGTATGGTAAGGAAACCCTTGAGGTGAACTTAAATATTTAATAATTTATGTTCATTCTCTTCAAGATTTAATAAAAATATGTAAAAATTATGTCTATTTTGACCAATATTTGCTTATAATAGTTCAATTATACCTTATGTGTATGATCAGTGCCTTAATCCTTTGGTCTATTATAGAAATATTTTAGAAGAATTCAATGTAATAGAAAGAAATGGGAAAGAATAATTGGTTCAATTAAATTCATTCAAATATCATAATAGACATAATGTTTTACCAATGAAAGATGTTTCCATCCATATGTTCAAATAATGTAAAATGTAATGGAGACACACACAAGAATAAACAAAAGATATGACAAATAAGAAATACAAAATTGTATTAATATCAAGAGTGATTACATGAAGAGTTGGCTTAAGATTTCCATTTAACTCTTTAAAGATCAATACAATAAAAATCATTTTTCAAATAATGTAACAAAGAATTTTCACTCTCCTGTTCCAATCTGGTAACAATTGTGTCTCTAGACCTTTGGCTCAATATTTAGAAATTATATTAGTTTCTTGAGAACTTATCTCTCAAAACCTACACAGTAATGGGAAGAATAAGATATGGCAAATAATGAAAGACACAAGGGAAAATACAACAATAAATAATAGGGCACTCAAGTATACCTCTTAGCAAAAATATGCTCTACAAAAGCTTGATCTAGATTCTAACCACGGCGGCTCCTTTTATAGCCTCTAGTTATTGAATTTGTTATAACTGATTAAATCTGAGCCCTCCAATTATCATCATCCTTTGTATTTAATTGGTTAAGTGCATTACAACTCAAAAATAGTTGTCTTTATCAGTTTTATAATAAAATTAGTAATTCGCTACCTTCAAATATTAAATCCTCAAAATGAGGTATAATTATATATCACTTGGATTTCACGGTTGACTTATCCCTATGTTGTTGTCTCTTTATGTCCCACTTCAATTTTTTCTTATCCTAGTTGACTCATCCCCAGTAGTTTACAATTTCTTCCCATGCTTAATCATAGAAGGAGGCTACAAATGTGATTCAATATTTCATGTTTAATAACATTTTTACATAGTCTTTGGTTGTGAATTCATTTTCTTTGAGGAATTTGACTATGGGTTGAACTATTTTTGATAGGTCGATAAGTTGACAAGCTAACTTCTGCTCATCTTTTCCTTCACATATAAAATCTTGTATCTATTTGGCTATTTTATTTTCAACTTTATCTATTGTCAAGAGTTCTTCAATTTGAACGCCTATTTCTTGCCTTTCCTCATCTACTCCATTGGTCCAATCCTCCATATCTTAAAGTGAGTTCTCCTACAATGGTTGTTCATTGAGATAAATGTTCAGTTTAAGAAATTCTGATTGGCAATCACAATTTCTACCATCTAAGATAGTCACTATTTTGTTGTTGATCAGACTGGATTCTTCTTTATACTTTGTTAGATGGGTTTCAAAGTTAATTCTATTTGGTCAATATCTTGCAATAATTCTTTCAAGTTTTGAGTTGTATTTGTGACATCAACAAGATATTTAAGTATTTTATCCAATGCTTTTATCCCAATTTTTAGTTCTGAAATAAGTTCTTCCTTATACTTCTTAATGGAGCAATTACTATTAAATTACTTCTTTTTTGTACTTTTGGTGTCTACCCATGAAATATACTAACCTCTACCTTTAGCCTTTCATTTTCTACTTGCAACTTATTTATTTTCGCTGTTAATACCTGATTTTTGTTGTATAGTTTTTCAACCGCACACTTTTATTTTTCATTTGAACTCTACCAGCTTTCTTCTTAGTAACCACCTTAATGGTTATGGTATATTGATCCCATTTTGTAATTGGCCAATAGATAGTGCTTTCATTTAAACTATGATCATTGGTACTTTGGAGAAGGGTTTTGAGTTATTTATGTGATCTTGGATATGTGTGCCATATAGCACCTTTCTTAGTATATTTTCACTTGACTTGGCTCTAGGATGTCTGCATGTGGCTCAGGTCAAATAATACCATCTAGTTAGCATCATCTCTTCTTACTGACTGTTTCTAGTTGTTGAGAGTGACTACTCATGTTCGATTGTGTTTTAAAAAATATCTCTTTATATTTATTTATTGGATGGTACATACTGTTAGATATGGCCAAGGTTCGAGCATACCATTTGATGTTCCTTTGAATAAGATAAATCTCTTTTTTCCATTGTGGTTAGCCAGATAAAATACAACCAATTTGGATCCACATATATATTCATAGTTGGTTATGATGAGTGTGTGCCATGAGGTCTTTGAAAGCTACACAAAAATTAGTGAAATAAAAGGGAAAGAGAGAAAATCAAGAATGTTATATAAAAAGTGTTGATTTCATTTGATGTCATAATATTTTTCAGAGCATGGGATAGTGTGATTTAATGGGTATTCAAGAAGCTTGCAGGATGGAATAAAACCCTCCTTAGTAGCGTAGGTAAGTTTAAGTTAGTTCAGTATTATATTAAGAGTGTACCAATTTATTTCATGTCCTTATTCAGAGCCCTAATTACTATGTGCAATAAGCTAGAATAAATTTAAAGGAATTTTCTATGGTTAGAAATAGATAACAGAGCTAGATTTCCCCTTGTCGCATGGGATAAAGTTTATCTTTCGAAATGCAAGCATGGGCTAGGCTTTAAAAAAGTCCACAACATTAATATGGCAATGATATCCAAGAAAGGGTGGAAAATTATCACTAATTCCTCTATCTAGTGGGTGGAAATTGTGAAAATAAAATACCTTAGGCAAGGGTCCTTGATGGACAACTCCCTCATGCCTTCTATTTCTACATTCTAGAATTTTGTGTGCCATACCAGAAATATACTCCAAAAATGTTGTAGGTGGAAGCTAGGTGATGACTCACATATCATATTTTGAGTAGATCCCTAGATCACTACACAACCTCTAAAAAATTATCAGTCTGTAAGTATTCTCAAACCTATTACTGATCAACTTTTTGGCCCCAAGGTCAACAATTTTATTTTGTACAGATCGACTCTTCCCAGTTGAAAAACTTACCTCTAGACTTAGGATCTCCCAAGATCTACTTTGTGAGTCTTCATTTATCCAAGATGCTTCACACTCAGTTAATCTTGAGTACCCAACCATATGATTCTCACTTTTGGAAGCTTAGTGATTTTGGGTTGTTTTTTATCAAAATAGCCTACGCATCATTTACTGAACTTGAAGAAGATTTGTTTCATGCTAAATTCATATGGATTAAGAACCTCATTTCCAATATAGCCTAATTTTACTGGTTTTCATCTAAAAATAGACTCCTTACTACCAATAATTTGATAGCTCGGGGTATGCTCTTCCCGAATAGATGTTTCCTTTGCAAATCTACCTAGGATTCGGTCAACCACTTATTTTTAGAGTTTTTCTTTTCTGGAAATGTCCTATCTTGTATCCTCTCCATAGCCTCTATTTCTTGGGTTACCCCTCTGTACGTTAGCAATTTCATCCTCCAATGGCCCAACCCTTTTTTCTCCACTCGCCTTAAGTTTTGGTGGTTCGTCATTCTCCCACACTTCATGTGGTAGGTCTAGCTTGAGAGAAATATTAGGAATTTTAGATTTTCTTGCCATGATATTGAGTTAGTTACTTTAAGAATTATCACCTTTACTTTAAAAATGCCAACCTTATTACCTCTGAGGAAAGGCCTTCATCCCCCTTAGAGATCCAAGTGGTAAATTTTGTTAAAATCTCTTCAAAGGTTTATGGCCAACCCCAACCCATTATGGATATATCCCTTGTATCATGGATTCCCCCTCCCCTCCGGTGGTTGAAACTCAACTTCAACGGTGCATCCAAGGGTAACCCTAGAGAAGCAAGCTATAAAGGGGTGATCTAAGATGACAGAGGTAACATTATCTTGGATTATGCTAAAAATTTGGGAATTCAATCAAATAATTTTTTTAAGGCTAGAGTTTTTTATTGTGGTATCCAATTGGTAGTAGATTCCAACATTCAAAACCTGATCGTGGAAGGTGATTCATTGAATACGATCAATTATATTAAAGGTAAGTCAAATCCACCCTAAAATGTTGGTCCTCTTGTCCCAGAGACCATATTCCACCTTAGATCGATTAGTAATATTTGAATTCAACATGTGTATAGGGAGGGCAATAAATTTGTAGATGCCATGGCCAACTTTGGGTTGACCATGCAGTTGTTACCAACATGGCGGTACGACTTTCCCCAATGCATTCTAAATTTTATTTCATGATAATGAAATTGCCACCTATGAATAGGGCTAAAACCTTTAGTACCAATATGCACCACTATAGAGGGAGAGAGAATAGTCGTGGTAGCATTAAAAGACCCTATTTTTATCAGGTAAAGCCATACTTTATATCCATGTTGAGTTGGCATTCAGGTACACGTCGAATCTATGTGGTTGATAGTCTCCAAGTTCACACCCCAAGGAACCTACCTAATTCTCCTTGGGACTACACTATAAGATGTGAGGGTTATTGGTTTAAGGTGATAATAAACCAAATTAGCAATAAATATTGCACTAATCTCAATAGTAGTACCAGTATTGTCTCCAATATTTAGAAAGGAGCAAACAGGCATGGGGCCAAAATGGTGCTTCAAATGGGCCAAAAAGATTGAACTTACAACTAATAATGGCACTATCACCACCTTGTTCCAAGTTGTTCATCTAACAGGGTGTAATAGTAAAGCCATCCAACTCATGTCCACCAAGGATGCCAAGTAAACATTGATTTTCTTGAAGATGCACCCGTGGAAGATGATTGAAAATGAGGTATGTTTTAATTGTTACACTTTCATCACTATTACCTTTTCCAAAAACTACTACCAACTATGCTCCCTACTTTGGAAACCTCTTTTTCTGATGCACTCTCAACACATGAACCAAATCTTACTTGGTAGTGGTATGGTCCATGCATTGAGGTATCCCAGTTCCAAGCAACCCAATCAATGGCCTAAACCAAGCTCCAAGGCTGAGGATATCGGAATGACTCCTCCTTGGTGGTTGAATGATATGTCTTTTAATCCTCTCATTTGCAGTATGAACCAGAGTGATCCTCAAGATAAAAGGAATAAGGAGGTAGTTGGAATGAAGTGTTTCTTTGTGTATTGGAGGATGGTGCTATTGCAACCTGAACAATTACAGCTAGACTCATTGGTAGAGGATATTATGGCCTCTCTCGAGCTACTAAATTTCCTTAAAAAAATAAATGAACATGACCCAAATATTTCTTAGGAATTCATCCAAATTTGGGATAACATAATTATGTCCCTGAAGGGGCTTAATTTCACTATGACTATTGACATGCTAACAAAAATTACTAAACTTCCCAATGATGAAGATATTTTTCATAGAGACAAACACTCGATGGTGGGTGAATTGGCATTTTTCTATGATAAGGGGAAGTCTCTAATGAAGAAGGATAATGGGTATGTTAGGGAGGACCTCCCTCCACCTTGGAACTAGGCCATGGTGTCGGTTATGCAGTATATAACTATGGATAAGCTATATTCACCCCTTTGGAGGTTTCACATAGTTTTCCTGAACTTCTAGAAGGACATCAAATAAATTAGTATCCTAGAGTATCTCTTCTAATCGATGGAAATATCTATTGAAATCATCATAATATGGAAGTCAACATATTCCAAGAACTAGGGCCTCGAATTATATATCTATAAATACATCATCCAGAACCCTGACCAGCATGTCATGGAACTTGATAGGCCAGCCGCTGACCTTGACCTATTCTTGAAACTCTAGCGATAATGGAAATTGCTCAATAATTTATTAAGGTGATAGACGTGGATAACAAAATCCCTAGAAGATAAGGCAGGTTGATAGGATTACCTCCTCTAGGCCCTTCCAGTACTCCTACTAGGTGCTCATTCCATGTCAAGAGTGCAAACAAAAAATCTAAAAGTCCCTTCCCTACCTATAAAAATTAGAGGACTACGATAGGTCCCTCTTTGAGATCTCAGTTTATCTTGTAGATGGGTGTCGTGGACTAGATCACCGACCTGGAGGATATCATCATGTTTTCCACTTCAATGCTTCTAATAGCCAGCAATATTATCACCTTGATGCATGCGCTAAAATACAGCATCCCTATGGAGGATGATCCCAAGGAGGATGAAGACTATGTCCTAGAATGAGTAGACGGTTATGGGGAGTTCATTTTTTCTTTCGTATTGACCCATTTTGTCTATGGGTTATCTTGTTATGTCTACTTCTGTTATTTTCTTCTATTTGTGAATGTGGGTAGTAATCAATATGTATTTCCTGGTTTTAGTTTCTATTGTTTTTGTCATGTGGCTGCTACTTCTGGCCCCTTTTTGGCTTGTTCCGTATAGAATCAAACCTTCACAATATCCTCTCTATGATATGTATAGAAAGTTTATGGTCCTTTCAAAACCTATTATCAATGAAAAATAATAATAATATTTTTATTTTTGATGGCCTAGGTCCATAACTTAAATCATTTCAACACATATAATATTGGCTTCCACTTTACGTACCATTAGATCTACTCTTAATCCACGTTCACCATTGGATCTCATGGGAATAAGACAAGAAATTTAAGACCACATGGAAAAGTCAAAACTTTCAAAAATAATCATTCAATCAATTTTTATTTCACACTTATTGTCAGATTTGTCCATGTTGAGCATGTGTCGTCCGATATTCTAAACCTGCATATCCTTTTAGTGAAAAAATGGATAGAAGAAAATTTTGAGGAAAAGAATTGATTTGATTATTCAATAAACCTTATAGTGAAAAATCTTTTAATATTTTTTCTTTATGGGTATTAGGTTGGTTAATGATATTACAAAGTATAAGTGACCCTTGAAAAGTCAACTTCTCTTTAAAGCTCGATGAATTTTGAACTATGCATATCATCAGATCCACTTACAATCTGTTCATATTATTCATTTCTTCGAAGGTGCTCAAGAATTAAGAGAAGAGGATGCATGGTACATAAAATGACAGGGAAGGATTAAAATTTAGGAAAATTAATCAATATTTGATTCTTGGGTTTATAAAATATTATCATATTTCCTTCTAGATGTTAACATCCATGCGACTTGGTTTCCTTATTTTAAGTGCGTACCTCTAGATTAATTCAATTATGCATGCATACCACTTGTTTTTTCAAAGAAGCACATTACCTATGAAAAATGGGAGGCTTCATACCTTAGAAAATTTTTAATAAAATTTTGGTGATTTGACTTAGGGAAAAGGTCTTCATGAATAATACCTGATCTTCCTTTTAACATTCGGGCAAGTCGATCCCTTCTTAATGTATGTGCACCATGATATTAATCTGGTGATGCATGCGTTCCCTTCATTTCTTTAGAGGTACTTGGGAATTAATAGAAGGGGGTGCATGGGTCATGAATAAAAAGGAGGGTCTTAGACCTTAGGTATTTTTATCTGAAACTTTGGTTTAGAGACTTTGGGTTAAAAATTTTATAACCTACGACCACTTTAACTCTTGAAATTAGGACAATTCAAATATTTCTTCATGCACACATACCTTTAGATTAAAATGATGATACATGAGGGAGATCTATATTTATAAAGGTGGTATTTACATATAAAGGGGGTGCATTAGACTTAGAAAAAATGATTCATAATATTTTATTTATTTTAGACCACTAACACTCGAAAACTTCATGTGCACATGTCTTTGGATTCAATCGAAGGTGCATGAGCACCATTCATATTCATAAAGGTGCATGGTATTTAAGCAGAGGGGGAAGGGTCTATAGGACATAAAATTCTAGGGGGTGCATTACCTTAAGTTTATTGATCAATATTTTATCCCAACGAATTAGGAATTTCTAGGAAATATTTTGATTGATTTAATTAAATATGCCCTATGAAACATTAGCTTTTGAATTTAGAAATAATATATTTTGGCATTATGACCAGTTAAATAATATTTTCAAAATATGTGTGCACTCATTGGATCTTCTTTTGATCTAATAACACCATTGGATATGAGGAAGATATGTGGGCTTAATGCGAAGGGGGTGCCTAGACACCCTTTGGTGGGGTTTATAAATTTTTTACATTAGAATTAGGAAAATTAGGCTTTGTATACAAATTAAACTTGAAATTAACACCCACAAAAGTTTCTTACTTCATTATGTAGTGCACTCCTTTGGATCTTTCCAGGATATGTGTGTTTTGTGAGATATGGGGGAGGTGCACAATTTTTATGCTTAATAGGATGCATAGACATGAGAAAACCTTGGAGACTTGGGAAATGTTACAAAAATAATTTCTCTCATAATTTTAATTAATCGTGGACCATGGTTAATCTGGAGGTGGAAAACAAAGTATTGTTTTTTGTGGGGAACCTTAACTTTGATAAAAGTAAATTTTTAAATTTTGACGAGCAAGGGAAAGGGGACCAACATGGAATGGAACTAGGATATGGATATACGTGGAGGGAATAATACTGGTATGATAAATGGTTAATTTTGGGAACTTGATAACTTTAACCAGTAAAGACCATTGGGAAAAATATTTGTGACAACCAACATCAATGGGCAATGTGTACACCTTTTGACTTAGTGTTATTACAACAAAATTGAAAGTATTTTTTATTTGACAAAAACAATATGACCTTACAAAGTTTAAAATTAGAGGTACTTTTCATGTTGTATTTTTTGGTTCCAACACTTCCATCCTTTGGTGCTTGGTTAGAGAAGGGTATCTCAACTTATGTTTTTCCTATTCTTGTATTTCACCTTCCTTTATCACCTTTTGTAGATGTTGAGATGGCTTTAGGGTTGGGGTAGCCTAGGGAACATATTTATTTGGTTGATTCTATATCTTATAAGGTACTCTAAAGGGGTCCATTACATTAGGATCTACTAGCAAAGGTTTCTTCCCTGATCTTGTTAGGACCAATACTTATTTAATTGATTATATCATGAAATTATAGTCTATTTTCTTTAACATATTTACTTGGCCTTTTTGATACCTTTCTACCTTTTCAATGGAAATTTTTTTAGATGTGATGTTGGTGCATCATGCATGAAATTTCACCATGTGGGTTATTACAAGTTGTACACTAGTAGTTTGACTCGAAGCCTGAGACAGGAGTTGTATACAGTATTGGATTTTTTTGGAAGCTTGCTAGTAGAAGTATCTTGATCCTTTGTCACATATAAAAACCTTCTTGGTTGAGTTTCTCTCTTAGCCTACCTAATTTTTATGGTAGTAACTTCATGGGTGATAATTTTCTAAGTATTAGGGGATTATAATGCATAAAAGACAAAATGTGTTGGTAATAATGGTATTGTAGGAGCTACAAGAAGCATCTAAGTAAAGAGTATAGCTGGCCATGCTAGGAAGTTGATAGCAAGAGTGGTTTTTGGAAAATAATTATGTGTAGTAGAAGTCTGCATTTGTTGTTGAGGAAATTCTAGGAATATTAGCATTACCATTTTTGGAGGTAGCCTTCCTATAGAAATCAAAATTTTCTCAGCCTTTAGTACTTCTTGAAAGACTTGAGGAAATGTAAAAATATTGGACTACATTATAACCATAATTATATTTGAGTGAAACACCCTCAAATAATAGTATATGATCTATTCATTAGTTGGTCTAATACCCTTAATCACTCCTCTCCATGTTCGATTGAACCTAATATTGAAATCCAATATCTCCTCATGTGGGTACTTTTGTATTACAATGAACTATTTTAGAATAGAGAATTGATGTAATTTTTCATTGAATTCTTCCATTAATTTACCATTTAGTTGGACCCATGTAGTTATAGTTTGATCCTATAAGGTTCTATACTAATACAACATCTTTCTCCTCAATGATTTAACAAATAGTTTGATCATGACATCTTCTTCCTAGATATTATGTATGTATTCCAGTGATGCTACATATTGATAGTGCTCGTAAGCTATATTTCTATTGCCATAATATGTTATAAATTATTTTAAAGTTTCCTATGGAATAGGGTTATCGATGATAAAATTCAAAGGACCTGTATGATTCCAGGTTGGATAGTCTTGAAGGTTTTGAAATTTTTTTCCTATCATTGATGCTCCTATATTGAGAGGGAATATAGAAGTAGGATATTCTATATTCATCAGATCATTAGTGAGGACTAAATATGATGATGATTTAGAGGATATAATATGATGTATTCTGAAACTACCAAGGTGTAGTTCCAAAAGCTCTATAGGTTCCTTTGATCTTCTAGATGCTTGTCTTGTGATCATGTACGTAAACACTTAACATAGTAGCTTCGTATTAATTATTTTGTTGAAATGGGTATGCAAATATTTCTAGGTTTATGTTTGAATGAAGTCACTAGGTGATTTATTTGATATTTGAGAATAAAGAATCATCAAATATTTGGTCTATCATAATGGTGTAGAATTTAGGTCACACTAGGCGTACCAAAAATTGTTCGTCTAAAAATTTACCTATGGTAATATTGTGCATCCATAGACCTTGACCAAAATTGAAAGACCCTAAAGTCATGAGGCTTCAATGGTAAATATCTAGAGGAGGTTGGTTCCTTTGAAGTCATAATTAAATGTTCCTAAATATAGAGGAAAGTGCTAAAAGAAGAAAACAAAGCTAAAGCTAGAACTTATAGTGATGCAAATTAAGCCACATCAAGATACAAGTATCATAAAAGTCTATGCAATTGAGAAAATAAGTAAAGTACCTAATAGAACAACCAGGTTTTACTAATCATAAAACATTCATTTATACAATGTGCAACTATTTAGATTACAAATTCTAGAACTAGGGAATGGATCATGAGCATAAATCCAGAAAGTAGAATTAACATCATGAGCATTCAACAAGTTAAAATTAAAAATAAGTAGTCATTCATACATACATGTCCTATAACCAAGCTGAATAAAAATTTTAACAACAATCCCTTTGTATTTCTCAATATACAATATGATTAATACATGCAAATTGTAAAATCTTAAGAGCCGGCCATTTTAAATTCTGCATTCTAGTATTTATAGCTTTTTACAATGCATTGAGTTATCTAGGCATTATTTCCTTAGATATGGATTGTCATTATGTTAGAAAATTTTCCAATCTATTAAGCTACTTGAAGGTATGTTTGTTCTACCCAACTAGTTGTGACTTTTTGACCTGGTTGGACTTGTATTAAGGTTAAAATTCCCCTTTTATGTGCTTTATTCATGTGTGCAATATATAGGCACTAAGGTGCCAAAAATACAATATAACCAAACTCCCAAATCTCACACAAATATGCCAATCAAGGAGGAAATACAAAATAAGCTACCTTAAGCTAAATAACAATAATTTAATCATAACAACTTAGTCTAACTTAATCTATTTACTACCTTAAGTTGCCACCTAATAGATTCTAGGATAAGTTATTAAAATCATACATGAGGTGAAGAATCACATAAAATTATTAGAATTAATAGTATTAAAAATGGGAACTAACTTAATAATAAACTAATCCTAGGTAATGTAACAAGATACCCTCATCGGCATTGGAGAACTGCTCGAAAAATTTGAGCTTTGGCGATTTGGCGGGAAAACTTCTGAACAAGCATCGGGCGATGCTCGAGGGTTTCTAGCCTGAAAGATCTTACCAGAGACTTTGGTGGTTTGTTTTTGAACTACTCTGAAGGTTTGCTCGTTGCTCTGGGAGGGCCCGATGGGGTCTCCTCCAGTCCCTCTTACTGGGAGAAAGAGTTCATATGCTGAGATGTTGAAAGAGAACCCCTCGTCTTCCACTGGTGAAGCTCAGAGGAATGCTTTTAAAACGCTACTGAAGAATGCTGGAAACGGCCCTAATGCTCATCGCATTAATGGATGCCTCCCGCAATCCACTTCCAGACCTAAGATTGTTATCGAACCCAAGCTAGTCGAGGATACAATCGTCTTCCAAGCTAACCATGACTTGATCTGCAAATTCATGGGCATCCGACCTACTCTGAATTTTTTGCATACCTGGGTTTGACAGAACTGGGAGCCACAAGGTGAGTACTCTTTATGGCCAATAATAAATGGGTATTTCATCATTAGTTTCTCTTCTTTAGCAGATAGAAACAGAGCATTTGAATCAGAAAAGAGAAACCACGGACCAGCAGGGTTATTTGTTCAACCCTAGAGAGTGGGCTTCGATCCTCGCATTGAACCCACGGCTGTCCTGGTCTGGATCCGACTGTACGCTCTCCCAATGGAGTTTTGGGGGGAGCAGGTTTTAGAAATAATAGGTAATTCCCTGGGCAGATATATAGGAGTCTCTAAAGATACCATAGAGGGAAATACAGCTATTTTTGCCAGAATCTATGTAGAAATGGACATTAGCCAGCCTTTATCAGCTGAGGTGGAACTTGAGTTGGCAGGAGTACCCTGGATCCAACAGTTAGACTATGAGGCCCTACCTTTCAGGTGCAGAGTGTGCCATAAGCATGGCCATTTGGCAAGGTTTTGTCCTAACACCTTGAGCACAAAAGCGGAGGCTCCGACTGGAATGCCAAGCCACCCTAGAGAGGGGAAGCCCACCCCTATCAATGAACCTTCCAATACTTCTCCAGGTCCTGATGTTTAGAAGGATGGCTTTGAACAGTCGAAACGAAGGAGAAACAAAAAGAAAAATGGCAAGGAGCAGATGCAACTCAAGCCAAACAATCAGTATGAAATTTTTAAGTCATTAGTGGATCTGGAAGACCAAGTCATGGAGGGAGTAGATGGGAATGGTGATTGTACCCTCTGAGAGTCTGTAGTCAGAGAACCCAGGGGCTTTGGTGATACACTCCCCAGCACAACCGGCTATTAAAGATGTCACCATGGGAAATGTAGATAAAAATAGAGAAATGCCAGCTTTAGGGATCACTCAGGTGGAGAAGAGATCTAAAAACAGTAACTCTCAAGGAGCGGGAAGAAAATCCAATAAGGAATTACTCACAGCACAAGGAGATAAGCTGATCAATGGAGGATCGGTGAGGTCAATTGATTCTTACTGCTCCCAAGGTTTTCAATGATTATACAATCTTGGAATGTTAGGGGTTTAAACAGTAGAACCCATCAATATACTGTTCAAAGACTCTTAGGGAAGTATAAAACAAATTTTTTTCTTCTCCATGAGACAAAAATGTCGCTAGATCTTATGAGTAAAACTGTTAATAGGATTTGGAGGGGCACTGGTTATATGGATGTGGCTGCCCAAGGTGCCTCAGGGGGGATTGTCACTTTTTGGAACCCCCTGGAATGGACTGCTTTAGAAAATATAGCCTGGAGGGGTGTTCTCACATCTCACTTCAGGAATATTGTCACATCTGAGCATGTTTTAATTACAAATTTTTATGGGGCTCAAAGCCTTAATTTCCAGAGGCTCCAATGGAAAGCTGTTCACAACATGAGGTCCTCAAGACAAGTTTTTGACTAGATCATTGCTGGAGACTTTAATGCCAAATTATCTGCTCGGGATCAGGAAGGTGGAACCCCTGTTTTGGACCCGAGGGACAGGCTTCTGATTGCCCAGGTCCAGGCTTTTCACTTAGTGGATATCCAAGGCCCTAGAACTTTTTTCACTTGGACTAACAAGAGGAGGGAGCCTCACTATAGGAAGGTAAAGCTGGATCACTTTCTGGTCTCAGAGGAGGCATTTGTTAAGTGGAATGTTAAATTCCAGATTTTGGACGGCCCTGTTTTCGATCATTCTCCCATCCTGCTGGAGGGTGGGACTCAGACAGGGCAGTACCACAAACCATTTAGATTTGAGAATTTTTATCTACAAAAGGAGGACCTTCATGAGAAAATTATGCAAATGTGGGAAGAAGGTCATCCACATTTTGGGACAATAATGTTTAAATTCCACAAACAACTTCATTTTGTCAAAAGTAAATTGAAACAGTGGAGGCACGCTAATAAGTCAGATTTCCAGCTGCAAAGAGCCCCCTTGATGGCCCGCTGGGAGGAGGTGCAGAAACAATTCAGGGAAGGAATAATTACTGAACAACTTAAAACTGAAGATGATGCCTTGTGGAAAGCTGTTGAGGACATTGATAACCAAGAGGAAATTTACTGGAAACAGCGGGCTATAAATTCTTGGTTATTGCAAGGAGATAGAAATATAAAATTTTTCCATCGATCAGCCTGTGCTAGAAGACAGATGAATAACATGGCAGTTCTACAAGATGATATTGGACACTCCTATGATACTCTTCCTGGTATGCACTCCCACTCAGTGGATTATTTCTCCAAGATTTTTGCAGAAAATAGGGAGCAATATGTGGGGGCTCAAAATGAAGTTCTTGATGTTATTCCCCCTATTATCACTCAAGAATAAAACCAGGATCTCCTTAGACCCATTGATAGAGATGAATTGAAGAGTGTGGTCTTTGGAATGAGCACAGGAAAATCTCCCTGTCCAGACGGTTTTCCTATTGAGTTTTTCTAGGCCTTTTGGGATACCTTGGAGGAAGATGTTTTGGCTGTTATAGAGGAGTCCATAACCAATAAGATAATTATTAAGGCACTAAATCATACCTTCATCACTTTAATTACAAAGGGGGAGGAAGGGGTTCATATCTCTGACTTCAGACCTATTGCCTTAGGTAATGTGATTTATAAAATTATCACAAAGATAATAGCTAAACATCTTAAACCTCTCCTTCATAACATCATCTCCTCAGAACAAGGGGGATTTGTGGAGGGTAGACAGATCTTGGATGGAGTGGTCCTTTCCCAGGAGGCTATTCATTCAATGCAAATCTCTGGTAACAAAGGAATTTTCATCAAACTGGATATGTCCAAGGCTTATGATAGAGTGGAGTGGGGCTTCCTGTCAAGGATGTTGGCTGCCTTTGGTTTTTCCCAGGACTGGATAGACTGGGTTATGAGCTATGTTTCCATGCCTTCTTATTCTATTCTAATTAAGGGGCTTCCCTCGCCTCCTTTTGGAGCCTCTCGTGGTCTCCAAAAATGGGACCCTTGCTCTCCCTATCTATTCCTTATATTAGCTGAAGGATTAGGTAGACTCTTCTTGAGAAGAAGACATCAAGGCCTGATAACTGGTATTAAGGTTGGTGAAGAAATTCTGACTCATTTACAATTTGTGGATGATACTGGCCTGGATGGAGTGGCCAGTCTCAGGGAAGCTATGGGAATCATAGAATCTCTTAATGTTTACCTTAGGGCCTCCAATCAAGTTATTATTGACAGAAAATCCAAAGTGGTCTTTTTCAACCTTGACCAAAGGCTACAAGACAGAATTATAGATATTTTGGGCTTCACTAGAACTTCTCTTCCTATAGTCTACCTGGGGGTTCCTTTGCACTTCAAGAAATTGAAAAATGACATTTGGAAAGATCTTTTGGATGGCTTCAAATACAGAATGAACCATTGGTCTCATAAATGGTTAAGCTATGGCGGTCGATTAACCTTCTTACAGTCAGTTATTCAAGCCATGCCAATTTATAAATTCTCTATCCTGGCTGCCCCACCTTCTATTTGGAAAGAGCTGGACAAAATGGCCAGAAGATTCTTATGGGAAGGAGCAAAAGGTGAGAGGAAATGGGCCTTGGTTGGCTGGGATAAAGTTACTCAGCCCAAAGAAAAAGGAGGGTTGAGGTTGAGAAGCTCTAAACTCAACAACAAAGCCTTAGCAGGTAAATTGTATTGGAGATGGATCTCCCAGCCATCATCATTATTCAATAGAATCTTAACTAGCAAATATTTGGGCCAAATTCACCCCTTTGAAGTTAGTCGCTTCCCTTTGGATGGTAATGGATCCCTAGTTTGGCAAGCTCTCAAGTTGGGTTCTCAAGTTATTAAAGACCAATTGTTCTGGAAAGTGGGAAGAGGGGAGAAGGCACGTTTCTGGACTGACTCATGGGACCAGTATCCACCCATCATTGTTGAATATCCTGAATTGCTTCCAATTAAAATTGCCATAGAATCCCAGGGCTGGGTCACTATTGAGAATTATTTCAACACTAGCCAATTGGGTGAGTATACATTCAAGAAGTTTAAGCAGTTGGAGGAGTGGCCAGTCACAATCCCTCCGGAGCTAGCAACCATTTTGACCAACATCTTGACAGCAAGGTTTCTCACAGGCAGAGATGAAGAGGATGAGTTAGCTTGGGGCCATGGGAACCTTGGGGTTTATACAGTGAATGCTGGATATGATCAGATCCTCCCAGAGCCTCCCCTGCATTTATTTTCGATTCAAAATTGGAAGAAGATTTGGCATTCCAAGTGCTGGCCGAAAGTGAACTTCTTTGCCTGGCAGTTTATGCACAATGGCATTCTCACCTTTGAAAACCTCAGAAACAGAGGAATAATTGGTCCTTCTCAATGTATTTTATGTCATAATAATGAGGAGACTGTTGATCATTTGATGTTTGAGTGCTCTTTCATAGGTCAGATTTGGAATCAGTGGTTCTCTCATTTTAAACTCCAGAGTAATGGTGCTCTGACTCGGAAAAATATCTGGCAAAGATGGAATAAAGGTAGATTTAAATCTAAAGCCCTCCGACTAGGGTGGGATCTTGGTCTTTCCTTCATCTGGTGGCAAGTGTGGCTGGAAAGAAATGCTTGAATCTTTAGAGAGACTTTCTCCTCGCTAGATGGAATTTGGCAGGTTATCTGGAGCAAAGTCACAGAGACGATTGCCATATATGCTGAAGAGGAAATTTTGGCTGAGCTGGGTCCACAAGAAGAGAGATTTGTCGCTCAAGCTAGAAATAACATAGCCAGTTGGAAACCCCCCCCAGTAGGCTGGATTAAAATTAACACAGACGGAGCTGCAAAGGGCAATCCGGGCAATGCTGGAGTTGGTGTTGTGTGCCATGATCATGCTGGAACTATGCTTTACTGGGAACTACAGGGTCTGGGAAGAGCCACCAATAATGAAGCTGAAGCCTATGCTATCAAAATTGCTTCCATCTGGGCCGTCAATCAGGGATACAGAAAGATAATCCTTGAGACAGATTCTCAAATTCTAGTTGGCGCTCTTGATTGTTTGAGGAACTTTTCTTTGAAAGCTTGGAAGATACATATTTTAGTCTCTCAAATCAAGGACCTTTGGAAGGAATTAGAAGATGTGATCCCTATCCATGTGAGTCATGACTTAAATTCGGTGGCCGATTTCCTTGCAAATATGGGTGCGGAAAAGGAGGTAGGAGTACAGCTGCACAGTGACATGCCTGTGGAAGATGCTGAGATTCGATAGGGACTTGCAAAATTCTTGAACCAATGAGAAATTTTTGTGCTAAGGGTGATTTTCATCACATTTTCATGACTTGCTATGCTGTCGTGGCCCTTGGTAGGATACTATCGCAATATCGCAACAGGTTTCGTCGCCACGGCCTTTGGAAGGTTCCCATCACAATTTCGTGACCCTTTGAGCGCAGGGGCAATAAGGAGGAAAACAGTCGCGATATCGCAATAGTTTTTGTATTTCGGATACAAGGGGAAAAACCATCATGATATCGTGATGTTTTTGATGACTAGGATCCAGACAGAAGAACTCTCACGATTTCATGACATTTTTGGCGAACTGCTAACTTCTGGAAAAGATGTCACGATTTCACGACCATTTTGGAGCTTGTGCCTCATGAGGATAATTCGTCACGATTTCGTGACGCTTGGGAGGATTGGTTGAAGAATGGAAATCTTGTCACAATTTCGTGACACTTCTGGTGTAAAGGTGGCAAAAGGAAAATGTGTCGCGATATCGTGACATTTTTGAGGGATGACTGCTTTGTGGAGAATCTGTCACGATATCGCGACATTGTTGGTGGTCAGGGGTTGCTGGCTTTGGCTATCACGATATCGTGACATTTTAGAGGTACTTGGGAATTAATAGAAGGGGGTGCATGGGTCATGAATAAAAAGGAGGGTCTTAGACCTTAGGTATTTTTATCTAAAACTTTTGTTTAGAGACTTTGGGTTAAAAATTTTATAACCTACGACCACTTTAACTCTTGAAATTAGGACAATTCAAATCTTTCTTCATGCACACATACTTTTAGATTAAAATGATGATACATGAGGGAGATCTATATTTATAAAGGTGGTATTTACATATAAATGGGGTGCATTAGACTTAGAAAAAATGATTCATAATATTTTATTTATTTTAGACCACTAACACTCGAAAACTTCATGTGCGCATGTCTTTGGATTCAATCGAAGGTGCATGAGCACCATTCATATTCATAAAGGTGCATGGTATTTAAGCAGAGGGGGAAGGGTCTATAGGACATAAAATTATAGGGGGTGCATTACCTTAGGTTTATTGATCAATATTTTATCCCAACGAATTAGGAATTTCTAGGAAATATTTTGATTGATTTAATTAAATATGCCCTATGAAACATTAGCTTTTGAATTTAGAAATAATATATTTTGGCATTATGACCAGTTAAATAATATTTTCAAAATATGTGTGCACTCATTGGATCTTCTTTTGATCTAATAACACCATTGGATATGAGGAAGATATGTGGGCTTAATGCGAAGGGGGTGCCTAGACACCCTTTGGTGGGGTTTATAAATTTTTTACATTAGACTTAGGAAACTTAGGCTTTGTATACAAATTAAACATGAAATTAACACCCACAAAAGTTTCTTACTTCATTATGTAGTGCTTTGGATCTTTCCAGGATATGTGTGTTTTGTGAGATACGGGGGAGGTGCACAATTTTTATGCTTAATAGGATGCATAGACATGAGAAAACCTTGGAGACTTGGGAAATGTTACAAAAATAATTTCTCTCATAATTTTAATTAATCGTGGACCATGGTTAATCTGGAGGTGGAAAACAAAGTATTGTTTTTTGTGGGGAACCTTAACTTTGATAAAAGTAAATTTTTAAATTTTGACGAGCAAGGGAAAGGGGACCAACATGGAATGGAACTAGGATATGGATATACATGGAGGGAATAATACTGGTATGATAAATGGTTAATTTTGGAAACTTGATAACTTTAACCAGTAAAGACCATTGGGAAAAATATTTGTGACAACCAACATCAATGGGCAATGTGTACACCTTTTGACTTAGTGTTATTACAGCAAAATTGAAAATATTTTTTATTTGACAAAAACAATATGACCTTACAAAGTTTAAAATTAGAGGTACTTTTCATGTTGTATTTTTTGGTTCCAACACTTCCATCCTTTGGTGCTTGGTTAGAGAAGGGTATCTCAACTTATGTTTTTCCTGTTCTTGTATTTCACCTTCCTTTATCACCTTTTTTAGATGTTAAGATGGCTTTAGGGTTGGGGTAGCCTAGGGAACATATTTATTTGGTTGATTCTATATCTTATAAGGTACTCTAAAGGGGTCCATTACATTAGGATCTACTAGCAAAGGTTTCTTCCCTGATCTTGTTAGGACCAATACTTATTTAATTGATTATATCATGAAATTATAGTCTATTTTCTTTAACATATTTACTTGGCCTTTTTGATACCTTTCTACCTTTTCAATGGAAATTTTTTTAGATGTGATGTTGGTGCATCATGCATGAAATTTCACCATGTGGGTTATTACAAGTTGTACACCAGTAGTTTGACTCGAAGCCTGAGACAAGAGTTGTATACAGTATTGGATTTTTTTGGAAGCTGGCTAGTAGAAGTATCTTGATCCTTTGTCACATATAAAAACCTTCTTGGTTGAGTTTCTCTCTTAGCCTACCTAATTTTTATGGTAGTAACTTCATGGGTGATAATTTTCTAAGTATTAGGGGATTATAATGCATAAAAGACAAAATGTGTTGGTAATAATGGTATTGTAGGAGCTACAAGAAGCATCTAAGTAAAGAGTATAGCTGGCCATGCTAGGAATTTGATAGCAAGAGTGGTTTTTGGAAAATAATTATGTGTAGTAGAAGTCTTGTTGTTGAGGAAATTCTAGGAATATTAGCATTACCATTTTTGGAGGTAGCATTCCTATAGAAATCAAAATTTTCTCAGCCTTTAGTGCTTCTTGAAAGACTTGAGGAAATGTCAAAATATTGGACTACCTTATAACCATAAATATGTGAAACACCCTCAAATAATAGTATATGATCTATTCATTAGTTGGTCTAATACCCTTAAGCACTCCTCTCCATGTTCGATTGAACCTAATATTGAAATCCAATATCTCCTCATGTGGGTACTTTTGTATTACAATGAACTATTTTAGAATAGAGAATTGATGTACTTTTTCATTGAATTCTTCCATTAATTTACCATTTAGTTTGACCCATGTAGTTATAGTTTGATCCTATAAGGTTCTATACTAATACAACATCTTTCTCCTCAATGATATAACAAATAGTTTGATCATGACATCTTCTTCCTAGATATTATGTATGTATTCCAGTGATGCTACATATTGATAGTGCTCGTAAGCTATATTTCTATTGCCATAATATGTTATAAATTATTTTAAAGTTTCCTATGGAATAGGGTTATCGATGATAAAATTCAAAGGACCTGTATGATTCTAGGTTGGATAGTCTTGAAGGTTTTGAAAAATTTTTCCTATCATTGATGCTCCTATATTGAGAGGGAATATAGAAGTAGGATATTCTATATTCATCAGATCATTAGTGAGGACTAAATATGATGATGATTTAGAGGATATAATATGATGTATTCTGAAACTACCAAGGTGTAGTTCCAAAAGCTCTATAGGTTCCTTTGATCTTCTAGATGCTTGTCTTGTGATCATGTACGTAAACACTTAACATAGTAGCTTCGTATTAATTATTTTGTTGAAATGGGTATGCAAATATTTATAGGTTTATGTTTGAATGAAGTCACTAGGTGATTTATTTGATATTTGAGAATAAAGAATCATCAAATATTTTTTCTATCATAATGGTGTAGAATTTATGTCACACTAGGCGTACCAAAAATTGTTCGTCTAAAAATTTACCTATGGTAATATTATGCATCCATAGACCTTGACCAAAATTGAAAGACCCTAAAGTCATGAGGCTTCAATGGTAAATATCTAGAGGAGGTTGGTTCCTTTGAAGTCATAATTAAATGTTCCTAAATATAGAGGAAAGTGCTAAAAGAAGAAAACAAAGCTAAAGCTAGAACTTATAGTGGTGCAAATTAAGCCACATCAAGATACAAGTATCATAAAAGACTATGCAATTGAGAAAATAAGTAAAGTACCTAATAGAACAACCAGGTTTTACTAATCATAAAACATTCATTTATACAATGTGGAACTATTTAGATTACAAATTCTAGAACTAGGGAATGGATCATGAGCATAAATCCAGAAAGTCGAATTAACATCATGAGCATTCAACAAATTAAAATTAAAAATAAGTAGTCATTCATACATACATGTCCTATAACCAAGCTGAATCAAAATTTGAACAACAATCCCTTTGTATTTCTCAATATACAATATGATTAATACATGCAAATTGTAAAATCTTAAGATCCGGCCATTTTAAATTCTGCATTCTAGTATTTATAGCTTTTTACAATGCATTGAGTTATCTAGGCATTATTTCCTTAGATATGGATTGTCATTATGTTAGAAAATTTTCCAATCTATTAAGCTACTTGAAGGTATGTTTGTTCTACCCAACTAGTTGTGACTTTTTGACCTGGTTGGACTTGTATTAAGGTTAAAATTCCCCTTTTATGTGCTTTATTCACGTGTGCAATATATAGGCACTAAGGTGCCAAAAATACAATATAACCAAACTCCCAAATCTCACACAAATATGCCAATCAAGGAGGAAATACAAAATAAGCTACCTTAAGCTAAATAACAATAATTTAATCGTAACAACTTATTCTAACTTAATCTATTTACTACCTTAAGTTGCCACCTAATAGATTCTAGGATAAGTTATTAAAATCATACATGAGGTGAAGAATCACATAAAATTATTAGAATTAATAGTATTAAAAATGGGAACTAACTTAATAATAAACTAATCCTAGGTAATGTAACAACATACCCTCATCGGCATTGGAGAACTGCTCGGAAAATTTGAACTCTGGCGATTTTGCGGGAAAACTTCTGAACAGGCGTCGGGCGATGCTCGAGGGTTTCTAGCCTGAAAGATCTTACCAGAGACTTTTGTGGTTTGTTTTTGAACTACTCTGAAGGTTTGCTCGTTGCTCCGGGAGGGCCCGATGGGGTCTCCTCCAGTCCCTCTTGCTGGGAGAAAGAGTTCATATGCTGAGATGTTGAAAGAGAACCCCTCGTCTTCCACTGGTGAAGCTCAGAGGAATGCTTTTCAAATGCTACTGAATAATGCTGGCAACGGCCCTAATGCTCACCGCATTAATGGATGCCTCCCACAATCCGCTTCCAGACCTAAGATTGTTATCGAACCCAAGCTGGTCGAGGATACAATCGTCTACCGAGCTAACCATGACTTGATCTACAAATTCATGGGCATCCGACCTACTCTAAATTTTTTGCATACCTGGGTTCGACAGAACTGGGAGCCACAAGGTGAGTACTCTTTATGGCCAATAAGCAATGGGTATTTCATCATTAGTTTCTCTTCTTTAGCAGATAGAAACAGAGCATTTGAATCAGAAAAGAGAAACCACGGATCAGCAGGGTTATTTGTTCAACCCTAGAGAGTGGGCTTCGATCCTCGCATTGAACCCACGGCTGTCCCAATCTGGATCCGACTGTACGCTCTCCCGATGGAGTTTTTGGGGGAGCAAGTTTTAGAAATAATAGGTAATTCCCTGGGCAGATATATAGGAGTCTCTAAAGATACCATAGAGGGAAATACAACTATTTTTGCTAGAATCTATGTAGAAATGGACATTAGCCAGCCTTTATCAGCTGAGGTGGAACTTGAGTTGGCAGGAGTACCCTGGATCCAATAGTTAGACTATGAGGCCCTACCTTTCAGGTGCAGAGTGTGCCATAACCATGGCCATTTGGCAAGGTTCTGTCCTAACACCTTGAGCACAAAAGCGGAGGCTCCGACTGGAATGCCAAGCCACCCTAGACAGGGGAAGCCCACCCCTGTCAATGAACCTTCCAATACTTCTCCAGGTCCTGATGTTTAGAAGGATGGCTTTGAACAGTCGAAAAAAAGGAGAAACAAAAAGAAAAATGGCAAGGAGCAGATGCAACTCAAGCCAAACAATCGGTATGAAATTTTTAAGTCATTAGTGGATCTGGAAGACCAAGTCATGGAGGGAGTGGATGGGAATGGTGAGATTAATAACACTCACTCTCAAGATTCTCCCTCATCCACTCCTGTAGTCGAACAGGTGATTGTACCCTCTGAGAGTCTGTAGTCAGAGAACCCAGGGGCTTTGGTGATACACTCCCCAGCACAATCGACTATTAAATATGTCACCATGGGAAATGCAGATAAAAATAGAGAAAGGCTAGCTTTAGGGATCACTCAGGTGAAGAGATCTAAAAATAGTAACTATCAAGGAGCGGGAAGAAAATCCAATAAGGAATTAATCATAGCACAAGGAGATAAGCTGATCAATGGAGGATCGGTGAGGTCAATTGATTCTTACTGCTCCCAAGGTTTTCAATGATTATACAATCTTGGAATGTTAGGGGTTTAAACAGTAGAACCCATCAATCTGCTATTCAAAGACTCTTAGGGAAGTATAAAACAGATTTTTTGCTTCTCCATGAGACAAAAATGTCGCTAGATCTTATGAGTAAAACTGTTAATAGGATTTGGAGGGGCACTGGTTATATGGATGTGGCTGCCCAAGGTGCCTCAGGGGGGATTGTCACTTTTTGGAACCCCCTGGAATGGACTGCTTTAGAAAATATAGCCTGGAGGGGTGTTCTCACATCTCACTTCAGGAATATTGTCACAGCTGAGCATGTTTTAATTACAAATTTTTATGTGGCTCAAAGCCTTAATGTCCAGATGCTCCAATGGAAATCTGTTCACAACATGATGTCCTCAAGACAAGTTTTTGACTAGATCATTGCTGGAGACTTTAATGCCAAATTATCTGCTCAGGATCAAGAAGGTGGAACCCCTGTTTTGGACCCGAGGGACAGGATTCTGATTGCCCAGGTCCAGGATTTTCACTTAGTGGATATCCAAGGCCCTGGAACTTTTTTCACTTGGACTAACAAGAGGAGGGAGCCTCACTGTAAGAAGGTAAAGCTGTATCACTTTCTGGTCTCAGAGGAGGCATTTGTTAAGTGGAATGTTAAATTCCAGATTTTGGACGGACCTGTTTCCGATCATTCTCCCATCCTGCTGGAGGGTGGGACTCAGACAGGGCAGTACAACAAACCGTTTATATTTGAGAATTTTTGTCTACAAAAGGAGGACCTTCATGAGAAAATTCTGCAATGGTGGGAAGAAGGTCATCCACATTTTGGGACAACAATGTTTAAGTTCCACAAACAGCTTCATTTTGTCAAAAGTAAATTGAAACAGTGGAGGCACGCTAATAAGTCGGATTTCCAGCTGCAAAGAGCCCCCTTGATGGCCCGCTGGGAGGAGGTGCAGAAACAATTCAGGGAAGGAATAATTACTGAACAGCTTAAAACTGAAGATGATGCCTTGCGCAAAGCTGTTGAGGACATTGATAACCAAGAGGAAATTTACTGGAAACAGCGGGCTAGAAATTCTTGGTTATTGGAAGGAGATAGAAATACAAAATTTTTCCATCGATCAACCTGTGCTAGAAGACAGATGAATAACATGGCAGTTCTACAAGATGATATTGGACACTCCTATGATACTCTTCCTGGTATGCACTCCCACTCAGTGGATTATTTCTCCAAGATTTTTGTAGAAAATAGGGAGCAAGATGTGGGGGCTCAAAATGAAGTTCTTGATGTTATTCCCCCTATTATCACTCAAGAAGAAAATCAGGCTCTCCTTAGACCCATTGATAGAGATGAATTGAAGAGTGTGGTCTTTGGAATGAGCACAGGCAAATCTCCCGGTCCAGACGGTTTTCCTATTGAGTTTTTCCAGGCCTTTTGGGATACCTTGGAGGAAGATGTTTTGGCTGTTATAGAGGAGTCCAGAACCAATAAGAGAATGCTTAAGGCACTAAATCATACCTTCATCACTTTAATTCCAAAGGGGGAGGAAGGGGTTCATATCTCTGACTTCAGACCTATTGCCTTATGTAATGTGATTTATAAAATTATCACAAAGATAATAGCTGAACGTCTTAAACCTCTCCTTCATAACATCATCTCCTCAGGACAAGGGGGATTTTTGGAGGGTAGACAGATATTGGATGGAGTGGTCCTTGGCCAGGAGGCTATTCATTCAATGCAAATCTCTGGTAACAAAGGAATTTTCATCAAACTGGATATGTCCAAGGCTTATGATAGAGTGGAGTGGGGCTTCCTATCAAGGATGTTGGCTGCCTTTGGTTTTTCCCAGGACTGGATAGACTGGGTTATGAGCTATGTTTCCATGCCTTCTTATTCTATTCTAATTAAGGGGCTTCCCTCGCCTCCTTTTGGAGCCTCTCGTGGTCTCCGACAAGGGGACCCTTGCTCTCCCTATCTATTCCTTATCGTAGCTGAAGTATTAGGTAGACTCTTCTTGAGAAGAAGACATCAAGGCCTGATAACTGGTATTAAGGTTGGTGAAGAAATTCTGACTCATTTACAATTTGTGGATGATACTGGCCTGGCTGGAGTGGCCAGTCTCAGGGAAGCTAGGGGAATCATAGAATCTCTTAATGTTTACCTTAGGGCCTCCAATCAAGTTATTAATGACAAAAAATCCAAAGTGGTCTTTTTCAACCTTGACCAAAGGCTACAGGACAGAATTATAGAGATTTTGGGCTTCACTAGAACTTCTCTTCCTATAGTCTACCTGGGGGTTCCTTTGCACTTCAAGAAATTGAAAAATGACATTTGGAAAGATCTTTTGGATGGCTTCAAAGACAGAATGAACCACTGGTCTCATAAATGGTTAAGCTATGGCGGCTGATTAACCTTCTTATAGTCAGTTATTCAAACCATGCCAATTTATAAATTCTCTATCTTGGCTGCCCCACATTCTATTTGGAAAGAGCTGGACAAAATGGCCAGAAGATTCTTATGGGAAGGAGCAAAAGGTGAGAGGAAATGGGCCTTGGTTGGCTGGGATAAAGTTACTCAGCCCAAAGAAAAAGGAGGGCTGGGGTTGAGAAGCTCTAAACTCAACAACAAAGCCTTAGCAGGTAAATTGTATTGGAGATGGATCTCCCAGCCATCATCATTATTTAGTAGAATCTTAACCAGCAAATATTTGGGCCAAGTTCACTCCTTTGAAGTTAGCTACTTCCCTTTGGATGGTAATGGATCCCTAGTTTGGCAATCTTTCAAGTTGGGTTCTCAAGTTATTAAAGACCAATTGTTTTGGAAAGTGGGAAGAGGGGAGAAGGCACGTTTATGGACTGACTCATGGGACCAGTATCCACCCATCATTTTTGAATATCCTGAATTGCTTCCAATTAAAACTGCCATAGAATCCCAGGGCTGGGTCACTATTGAGAATTATTTCAACACTAGCCAATTGGGTGAGTATAAATTCAAGAAGTTTAAGCAGTTGGAGGAGTGGCCAGTCACAATCCCTCCGAAGCTAGCAACCATTTTGACCAACATCTTGACAGCAAGGTTTCTCACGGGCAGAGATGAAGAGGATGAGTTAGCTTGGGGCCATGGGAACCTTGGGGTTTATACAGTGAAGGCTGGATATGATCAGATCCTCCCAGAGCCTCCCCCGCATTTATTTTTGGTTCAAAATTGGAAGAAGATTTGGCATTCCAAGTGCTGGCCGAAAGTGAACTTCTTTGCCTGGAAGTTTATGCACAATGGCATTCTCACCTTTGACAACCTCAGAAATAGAGGAATCATTGGTCCTTCTCAGTGTATTTTATGTCATAAGAATGAGGAGAATGTTGATCATTTGATGTTTGAGTGCTCTTTCACAGGTCAGATTTGGAATCGGTGGTTCTCTCATTTTAAACTCCAGAGTAATGGTGCTCTGAATCGAAACAATATCTGGCAAAGATGGAAGAAAGGTAGATTTAAATTTAAAGCCCTCCGACTGGGGTGGGATCTTGGTCTTTCCTTCATCTGGTGGCAAGTGTGGCTGGAAAGAAATGCTCGAATATTTAGAGAGACTTTCTCCTCGCTAGATGGAATTTGGTAGGTTATCTGGAGCAAAGTCACAGAGACGGTTGCCATATATGCTGAAGAGGAAATTTTGGCTGAGCTGGGTCCACAGGAAGAGAGAGCTGTCGCTCAAGCTAGAAAGAACATAGCCAGTTGGAAACCCCCCCAGTAGGCTGGATTAAAATTAACACAGACGGAGCTGCAAAGGGCAATCCGGGCAATGCTGGAGTTGGTGTTGTGTGCCATGATCATGCTGGAACTGTGCTTTACTGGGAACTACAGGGTCTGGGAAGAGCCACCAATAATGAAGCCGAAGCCTATGCTATCAAAATTGCTTCCATCTGGGCCGTCAATCAGGGATACAGAAAGATAATCCTTGAGACAGATTCTCAAATTCTAGTTGGCGCTCTTGATTGTTTGAGGAACTTTGCTTTGAAAGCTTGGAAGATACAGATTTTAGTCTCTCAAATCAAGGACCTTTGGAAGGAATTAGAATATGTGATCCCTATCCATGTGAGTCGTGACTTAAATTCTATGGCTGATTTCCTTGCAAATATGGGTGCGGAAAAGGAGGTAGGAGTACAGCTGCACAGTGACATGCCTGTGGAAGAT
The DNA here is from genome assembly GCA_028583015.1 of Wollemia nobilis. NCBI lineage: Eukaryota > Viridiplantae > Streptophyta > Pinopsida > Araucariales > Araucariaceae > Wollemia > Wollemia nobilis. The sequence continues at coordinate 154,564 of JAQPPZ010000028.1, forward strand.
GCTGAGATTCGACAGGGACTTGCAAAATTCTTGAACCAATGAGAAATTTTTGTGCTAAGGGTGATTTTCATTGCGTTTTCATGACTTGCTGTGCTGTCGCGGCCCTTGGCAGGATAATATCATAATATCACGATAGGTTTCGTCGCCACGGCCTTTGGAAGGTTCCCATCGCGATTTCATGACGCTTTGAGCGCAGGGGCAATAAGGAGGAAAACAGTCGTGATATCGTGATAGTTTTTGTATTTCAGAGACAAGGGGAAAAATCGTCGTGATATCGTGACATTTTTTATGACTGGGATCCAGATAGAAGAACTCTCACGATTTCGCGACATTTTTGGCGAATTGCTAACTTCTGGAAAAGACGTCACGATTTCACGACCATTTTGGAGCTTGTGCCTCATGAGGATAATTCGTCACGATTTCGTGACGCTTGGGAGTATTGGTTGAAGAATGGCAATCTTGTCGCAATTTCGTGACACTTCTGGCGTAAAGGTGGCAAAAGGAAAATGCGTCGCGATATCGCGACATTTTTGAGGGATGACTACTTTGTGTAGAATTCGTCACGATATCGCGACATTGTTGGTGGTCAGGGGTTGTTGGCTTTGGCTGTCGTGATATCGTGACATTTTAGAGGTACTTGGGAATTAATAGAAGGGGGTGCATGGGTCATGAATAAAAAGGAGGGTCTTAGACCTTAGGTATTGTTATCTGAAACTTTTGTTTAGAGACTTTGGGTTAAAAATTTTATAACCTACGACCACTTTAACTCTTGAAATTAGGACAATTCAAATCTTTCTTCATGCACACATACTTTTAGATTAAAATGATGATACATGAGGGAGGTCTATATTTATAAAGGTGGTATTTACATATAAATGGGGTGCATTAGACTTAGAAAAAATGATTCATAATATTTTATTTATTTTAGACCACTAACACTCGAAAACTTCATGTGCGCATGTCTTTGGATTCAATCGAAGGTGCATGAGCACCATTCATATTCATAAAGGTGCATGGTATTTAAGCAGAGGGGGAAGGGTCTATAGGACATAAAATTATAGGGGGTGCATTACCTTAGGTTTATTGATCAATATTTTATCCCAACGAATTAGGAATTTCTAGGAAATATTTTGATTGATTTAATTAAATATTCCCTATGAAACATTAGCTTTTGAATTTAGAAATAATATATTTTGGCATTACGACCAGTTAAATAATATTTTCAAAATATGTGTGCACTCATTAGATCTTCTTTTGATCTAATAACACCATTGGATATGAGGAAGATATGTGGGCTTAATGCGAAGGGGGTGCCTAGACACCCTTTGGTGGGGTTTATAAATTTTTTACATTAGAATTAGGAAACTTAGGCTTTGTATACAAATTAAACTTGAAATTAACACCCACAAAAGTTTCTTACTTCATTATGTAGTGCACTCCTTTGGATCTTTCTAGGATATGTGTGTTTTGTGAGATACAGGGGAGGTGCACAATTTTTATGCTTAATAGGATGCATAGACATGAGAAAACCTTGGAGACTTGGGAAATGTTACAAAAATAATTTCTCTCATAATTTTAATTAATCGTGGACAATGGTTAATCTGGAGGTGGAAAACAAAGTATTGTTTTTGTGGGGAACCTTAACTTTGATAAAAGTAAATTTTTAAATTTTGACGAGCAAGGGAAAGGGGACCAACATGGAATGGAACTAGGATATGGATATACATGGAGGGAATAATACTAGTATGATAAATGGTTAATTTTGGGAACTTGATAACTTTAACCAGTAAAGACCATTGGGAAAAATATTTGTGACAACCAACATCAATGGGCAATGTGTACACCTTTTGACTTAGTGTTATTACAGCAAAATTGAAAGTATTTTGTATTTGAAAAAAACAATATGACCTTACAAAGTTTAAAATTAGAGGTACTTTTCATGTTGTATTTTTTGGTTCCAACACTTCCATCCTTTGGTGCTTGGTTAGAGAAGGGTATCTCAACTTATGTTTTTCCTGTTCTTGTATTTCACCTTCCTTTATCACCTTTTGTAGATGTTGAGATGGCTTTAGGGTTGGGGTAGCCTAGGGAACATATTTATTTGGTTGATTCTATATCTTATAAGGTACTCTAAAGGGGTCCATTACATTAGGATCTACTAGCAAAGGTTTCTTCCCTGATCTTGTTAGGACCAATACTTATTTAATTGATTATATCATGAAATTATAGTCTATTTTCTTTAAAATATTTACTTGGCCTTTTTGATACCTTTCTACCTTTTCAATGGAAATTTTTTTAGATGTGATGTTGGTGCATCATGCATGAAATTTCACCATGTGGGTTATTACAAGTTGTACACCAGTAGTTTGACTCGAATCCTGAGACAGGAGTTGTATACAGTATTGGATTTTTTTGGAAGCTTGCTAGTAGAAGTATCTTGATCCTTTGTCACATATAAAAACCTTCTTGGTTGAGTTTCTCTCTTAGCCTACCTAATTTTTATGGTAGTAACTTCATGGGTGATAATTTTCTAAGTATTAGGGGATTATAATGCATAAAAGACAAAATGTGTTGGTAATAATGGTATTGTAGGAGCTACAAGAAGCATCTAAGTAAAGAGTATAGCTGGCCATGCTAGGAAGTTGATAGCAAGAGTGGTTTTTGGAAAATAATTATGTGTAGTAAAAGTCTATATTTGTTGTTGAGGAAATTCTAGGAATATTAGCATTACCATTTTTGGAGGTAGCCTTCCTATAGAAATCAAAATTTTCTCAGCCTTTAGTGCTTCTTGAAAGACTTGAGGAAATGTAAAAATATTGGACTACCTTATAACCATAATTATATTTGAGTGAAACACCCTCAAATAATAGTATATGATCTATTCATTAGTTGGTCTAATACCCTTAAGAACTCCTCTCCATGTTCGATTGAACCTAATATTGAAATCCAATATCTCCTCATGTGGGTACTTTTGTATTACAATGAACTATTTTAGAATAGAGAATTGATGTACTTTTTCATTGAATTATTCCATTAATTTACCATTTAGTTGGACCCATGTAGTTATAGTTTGATCCTATAAGGTTCTATACTAATACAACATCTTTCTCCTCAATGATATAACAAATAGTTGATCATGACATCTTCTTCCTAGATATTATGTATGTATTCCAGTGATGCTACATATTGATAGTGCTCGTAAGCTATATTTCTATTGCCATAATATGTTATAAATTATTTTAAAGTTTCCTATGGAATAGGGTTATCGATGATAAAATTCAAAGGACCTGTATGATTCCAGGTTGGATAGTCTTGAAGGTTTTGAAATTTTTTTCCTATCATTGATGCGCATATATTGAGAGGGAATATAGAAGTAGGATATTCTATATTCATCAGATCATTAGTGAGGACTAAATATGATGATGATTTAGAGGATATAATATTATGTATTCTGAAACTACCAAGGTGTAGTTCCAAAAGCTCTATAGGTTCCTTTGATCTTCTAGATGCTTGTCTTGTGATCATGTACGTAAACACTTAACATAGTAGCTTCGTATTAATTATTTTGTTGAAATGGGTATGCAAATATTTCTAGGTTTATGTTTGAATGAAGTCACTAGGTGATTTATTTGATATTTGAGAATAAAGAATCATCAAATATTTGGTCTATCATAATGGTGTAGAATTTAGGTCATACTAGGCGTACCAAAAATTGTTCGTCTAAAAATTTACCTATGGTAATATTGTGCATCCATAGACCTTGACCAAAATTGAAAGACCCTAAAGTCATGAGGCTTCAATGGTAAATATCTAGAGGAGGTTGGTTCCTTTGAAGTCATAATTAAATGTTCCTAAATATAGAGGAAAGTGCTAAAAGAAGAAAACAAAGCTAAAGCTAGAACTTATAGTGATGCAAATTAAGCCACATCAAGATACAAGTATCATAAAAGTCTATGCAATTGAGAAAATAAGTAAAGTACCTAATAGAACAACCAGGTTTTACTAATCATAAAACATTCATTTATACAATGTGCAACTATTTAGATTACAAATTCTAGAACTAGGGAATGGATCATGAGCATAAATCCAGAAAGTAGAATTAACATCATGAGCATTCAACAAGTTAAAATTAAAAATAAGTAGTCATTCATACATACATGTCCTATAACCAAGCTGAATAAAAATTTGAACAACAATCCCTTTGTATTTCTCAATATACAATATGATTAATACATGCAAATTGTAAAATCTTAAGAGTCGGCCATTTTAAATTCTGCATTCTAGTATTTATAGCTTTTTACAATGCATTGAGTTATCTAGGCATTATTTCCTTAGATATGGATTGTAATTATGTTAGAAAATTTTCCAATCTATTAAGATACTTGAAGGTATGTTTGTTCTACCCAACTAGTTGTGACTTTTTGACCTGGTTGGACTTGTATTAAGGTTAAAATTCCCCTTTTATGTGCTTTATTCATGTGTGCAATATATAGGCACTAAGGTGCCAAAAATACAATATAACCAAACTCCCAAATCTCACACAAATATGCCAATCAAGGAGGAAATACAAAATAAGCTACCTTAAGCTAAATAACAATAATTTAATCGTAACAACTTAGTCTAACTTAATCTATTTACTACCTTAAGTTGCCACCTAATAGATTCTAGGATAAGTTATTAAAATCATACATGAGGTGAAGAATCACATAAAATTATTAGAATTAATAGTATTAAAAATGGGAACTAACTTAATAATAAACTAATCCTAGGTAATGTAATAAGATACCCTCATCATACCTCCCCACTCAAGAAGCATTGGACTCCAATGCTTTTACAATAGGAGTGGAAGGGTGAGTCACCAAAAACTGAATATAAATATTGAGAATTCATATCATAGTTGGATGAAACAAGGTTGTCGATACCTCAAAATTCTAGTGTGAAGAAACAACATGTGGAACAACTCGCTCACCATGTGGTGAATGACATAAAAAATAAGCAATCACCTATGTAAAATCTATGGAGTCTGTTGAACAACTAGAACCTGTCAAGGCAACAAGAAAGGAGGTCACTCAAATGCAATAGGAACAACTAGAGTAGTAGGAGTAATAGGAGGAGGTATAGATGGTGTAGGAAGCACCTCTTGATGAGTCGGTAGAGCGATAAAATCATGAATTTCCTTGGGCTACAAGACTAATGAAATAGTTTGAGGAAGACATAAAAATTTGAGATTATGAAAGATTATGAATAAGAAATATCTTATTATGATGATGGATGGTGTAGGTTTTATGAAAAGCATCATATTGAGTTTTTTTATCATATTTATAGGGCTATCTCACAATCAATACATAATAGTCCATGGGAATCACATCATAAGTGATGTGATCCATATAATATGGATCCACAACAAAGAACATTTTACAATATTCTATGATTAAATAGGTAGAATCCACATCCTTCCATCCAAGGTAGTAGGGATAAGGATGAGGTCCTATAGGTAGTTTGAACTTTGAGCTGATCAACTATGTATTTGGCAATCAAATTTATTTATGATCAATTGTCAAAAATGCAATTGATAGAATAGTTGTGATAAAGGTGTGCTTTGGTGACAAAAAAAAACTATCATGACTACTTTTATTGTGCATAAGGGTTAGATTGTCCAATTGATCCTTAATTTATTCATACTTAGTATCCTCACCTACAAAATCAAGTGGCCTATGTTGTGGTTCCTCTTTTTGAGGTTTTACAACTAAAATTTTCTTCTTTCTAAAAAACTCAAATTTGATATACCTTCTTTGGTTATAATGATTACAAAATTTGCTACCGTTATAATGAGTATAATAAGAAGAAGAGGGAGAAGAAGGAGAGAGGAAAAATAATAATTCTACTTTGGTGAAATAGTCTTCTTTGGAGAAGAACTTGTCCCCTATGATGAACTACCAAAATATGAAGAAGAAGAATGAAACCCCTTCAAATGTGCCAAAAACTTATCTTTCGCAAGCTACACATGATTGAAATCAAGGTCCAATATCTCCATAAGAACATACATGATATATATATACAAGTGCTCCAAGAGCCCACTCTAAAATTTGAGAATAAGAGCTTCTACTTCATCATCCACATAAAGAAGAATGTGATACTTATTAAATTGAAATATTTAGTCATGAAATGGACATGTTAGTTTCCTATCGAAAATGAAACCACTTAATAATCAATTCTCTTTGATAGTTTGAGGGATAAAATTTTGCTTTAGTGCTTTTACAAGAATCTCCCAAGTGGTTAAGGCATCATGACCTTCTTTGCATTCCACTAAAAATTTAGCTAAGCCTAAAATCTTAAGATTTGCAAATGGGACTTTATCATCATCTTGATTGTGAGTGTAGGAAAACCAATATTCAATGTCTAGAATCCAATTATTCAAAAAATCTGAATTTCTTAACCCATAATACAATGGAACCTCACATCGAACCTTCAAGTGTGGGTTTTTATTGTAAATATTGACATTAGGTGCATTTTGTACACTGATGTCATTAACCTTGTTAGCAAGGATACTAACAACTTGAGCCAATTTGGGTGAATTATACCATTTGTGTAGCGAAATCTGAGGCCATTTGAAAATGTGTGTAAGCCAAGAGTATGGAAAAAATGCACACAAAATAAGGTAATTTGAAAAGCTTGATTATAATTTTATTCCCTTAAAATTAAATAACTTCTAGCTAAATACAAACAACAAAATTCATGTCAATCTAAGCGAGTGCATATTAACAAATAGTTTCACCAAATTTAGAAACTTGTTGGTGTTGGAAGAAAAACTCTTGAAAGTTTTGAAAAATGCTTGAATTGGAGAGATTAAATTTAATAATAAGGTTTTAATTTCCTTTTTATTTATTAATTTAAAATAAATTAATTGATAAAAATATATTATTTAATCAATATGACTAATTAAAATTAATTACATTATTATTAAAATTAATAAATAAAAGATAAATTACATGTAAAAAAAAATATTAATATATATTAATCTAAAGTTACCACCAAATTTATCCTTTTTCCCACATAAAAATATTGGCAAAATATTTTTACCGAAAACACTCGCCAACCTATCTACCACCCAATTTTGGAATATTACCTAGAACAATGTGCAATTGCTACATAGATCATGCAAATTGAGGTGAAGGGATAAAATCAATTGGTGCACCTCTTGAGGTACATTCTGGTGTAATGCTTAAATTGAATTATGAAACTCCTAACATGCAAATCCCTATGTCATCCTCTAAATATTTGGAATCAGATCGTGATCACCTGAAATATAATATCACCCAAGAAAACAAAATTGTATTGACTAGAATGGCATCATATGTATCTATTATAGGTAGTGCAGCCTATCATAGTGCACAAAGATACATGATATAGGTGCTACAATTTGATACAGGATGTAATAACACCTGAAATAGGTGCTATGTTAATTGCCTTTTGGTGCACACCTAATATAGGTTCTAATGCACTTTATGAAGGCATAGGGGAGTACACCTATCAATGATAGTATCTAACAAGGTGCATGACATTGTGTCAAGCATTGTTGTGTTAGCTATATATGTACAAGCACTAGTCAAGGTACACAAATATCTGATATCAAGTGATGTCACCAATAGGTCATTGGCTCCTCATCACCAATGAAAGGTGATGGTGATGAATCTTCGACCTAGACTTCACTTGACAATATGGGTGATAATAATATATTTTTAAATATATATCTATATATAAGAAATTTATATTTTATAATATATTTTAAATAATATAAAAAATTATATATTATTTTTGCCCAATAATTAAGTGAACTTGATCTTAGCATTATATTTTTTTAAAGCTACCCAAAAACACTAAGCTAAGGTGAATCTTAACTTAGCTTCCAAAATTCCACAAGTTTCTTCCAAATTCAAAGCCAAAACTAATCTTCAAGATCCTAGCCACTTTACTAAAAAAAAAACTTAAGTCAGAGTTGAAACAAAACCTTAGTGCATGAAACATTAAAAAACATGGATATGGTAGTAACCCAAGTCTTCAAAATTGATGGTTTGATACCAATATTAAGGATTCAAATCCCCCTTCATGTGGTTTATGCATGTGTGCAATACATACACACTAAGGTGCCAAAAATACAATGTAATAAAACTCCCAAATCTTGCATGAATATTCCGATAAGGGAGGCAAGATAGAATAAGCTATCTTCAGCTAACTAAAAATAATCTAATCCTAACAACTTAGGCTAACTTAAGCTAATTACTAACTTAAGTTGCCACCTAATAGATTCTAGAATTAGTTTCTAGAATCATATATGAGGTGAAGACTCAAATATATTATTAGCATGAATAATACTAAACCTAGGAACTAACTTAATAATAAACTAAGCCTATGAAATGTATTGAGATTCCCTCATCAACCTACTTCATCTTGAGTTGAATTGACCTTATTGTTTGCATCTACTTTGTTGATTATTTTCTAAAAATTCAATTGAGCCACTCTAAACATCTACACGATTACCTTGGTCATGATTTCATTGGTAATATTGTTTAACAAGTGATCTTGCCCTGTAGGTAGAATGGAATGATTGCCATCCACATGCTGATAAACTGGTGTCAGACATGAAATTTGATCTACTTTTGTTGATCTATATTTATCGATTCCATAATAAGGCTGTTGAATAATGATGAACTTTTGGTACCATGACTTTGATTAATTAGGGTATAAAATTTTTGGATGGTTTGGGATAGCCATTTTTTCTCATTTTACCTTCTATCTCCATGATGGAGTTTTGGTATCTCTGTTAGCTCTATTTAGGTATAAAAGTTTTGATCAATCTTGGACTTAGTCATTTTTTCTTATTTGTCCTTCCAATTCCTCAATGGAATTTTGGTACCTCTATTGGATTTGTTCAGGTACAAAATTTTTGGTAGGCCTAATACTTAGTCATTTATCCTCATTTTTCTCTCTGACTCCTTGATGGAATTTTTGTACCTTTGCTAGATCTGTTCAGATAGAAAGGTTTTGACTGATCTAGGACTTAGCCATTTATACTTATTTAGCCCTTTAGTTCCTCGATGGACTTTTTATACCTTTTCTAGCTTGGTCTAGGTACAAAAGTCTTAGTCGATCTAAGACTTAGTCATTTTTCCTCATTTTGCTCTTTGGCTCCTCGATGAACTTTTGGTACTTCTGCTAGGTCTATTCAGGTATAAAAGTTCTGGCTAGTTTGGGACTTAGCCATTTTTCCTTATTCATCCCTATGGTTCCTTGATAGAATTTTGGTACCTATGTTGGCTCTATCTAGGTACTAAAATTTTGGTCAGTCTATGAAAATAATTTTTCCTCATTCTACTCTTCGGATCCTCGATGGAATTTAGGTACCTCTATTGGCTCCATTAAAGTATAAAAGTTCTCATTTGTCTGGGACAACCATTTTTCAACACTTCTATTCTCTAACTCCATAATTTTAGGGTCTATCCTTAGGATTCCTACACAGAATGTGTCCTAATTCTTCTTGATTTTGCTATTAGAACCTATAATACCCTCCCTTACATATTTTACAAAGTGTATGTTGGTAATCCTCAAAAATACCCATAGTAACTATGATTATTATTATCGATATTTGATATATTTCTATGTACTTTTTTTCCTTTGAGTGTTGTTATAAACATAGGTAATTTTCTAATACTATGGAACATACTATGGAAGAATCTACAACTATAGACCTATTCCAAAAAATAGGAAATTCTTATAAATTTAGTTATGCACAAAACCAACCTCGAAGCATAGGATGTGTTTCCTAGAAAATATGAGTTAAAATATCCTAAATTTTAGGGAACCACTATTAGAAATAAGGGAAATGTATAAATAGAATAACATATTAATGACAACTAAGCAAGTCTTGTTAGCAGCAATAGTTACAGTAGGGAAAAATATATTTGACATAAACAAGACAACTTAGGTAGTGAGAAAGTAGTTAAGAATAAATTGAGACAACACATTCCTTCTATTGGTTAGTAAAAACCAAAAGAGAACATTTTGTATATCCTATAGGTTAGCAACACATCTAATTTTATTTCTAGTATATAATATAAGAGATCCTTTATTTTTGCAGCTAATTTCTAAATTAGCTTTTAGAATTAGTTAAGTTTATTCTACAATAAGGAGTTTGGTACATTGTAAATGCTAGAGCAAGCATTATATCCAAGGTTAGAGGGAATGTAAAGAAATTTTTTTATAAGTATCACATTTGGTTTTTTATGGACTATCATGAATGTGCATTTCTATCCATGACAAAATTTAACTTTCTAAAGGAATCAAAATTGGTTTTGGTATATTTTATATCTACAAATTTCGTATGATGGTGTATGATTAATGCAAGTGCTTTGAAGTAAATTTAGAGTCTATGAAAGAAGAGAATTTATGTTGTTATAGGTTTAGTAAGGGCCCACTAAACCTAGACAATCCATAAACTCTCTCTCCTATTAGATTTAGGAGTAATGTAGATAGTTGATAATTTGGTTTATTTTGAGTGGATTCCTTTTAGTTGATAATTAGGAGTTAATGTTTAGTTATTTCAAGAATTAATTAGGAGTAAGATGACTACATTCAACCTAGATAACTATTAAATTGTTTATAGGCTTATGTAGTGTAGGATTTTCTTTCAGAATATGATTTCATTTTCTAGTTTGTTTCAAGTTTTTCCTTACTTTCCTATAAAGGAATCACTTAGTGTATGCAAGAAAATATATTGAATTATACATAGAAATGCAGATTTTAAATCAAACCTGGTTGAAAATTTAAGTGGTTTGCACGTACTCATCATTTTTTGATGCCATTATTAGGGAAGGCTATGAAAACAATATTGGATTTTGCAAAAGCTAATTACTTTCCATGTTGAAATACTTGGAGGGTTTTTTTGGTCTCATTTAAAGGAACAAACAATTATCAAGTGGATAAAGGTATCAAAATATAGGTTCTATAGTAATTTCATTGCTTTCTAGAATTAAATTTTCATGTTGAAATACTTGGAGGGGTTGTTTGGTCTCACCCAAAGCAACAAGCAATTCTCAAGTGGATAAAGTCATCAAAATTTAGGTTCTATTATAATTTCATTGCTTTCTAGAATTAACATTCCATGTTGAAATACTTGGAGGGGTTTTTTTATCTCACCCAAAGCAACAAGAAATTTTCAAGTGTATAAAGGCATTGAAATTCAGGTTCTATAGTAATTTCATTGCTTTCTAGAATTAAATATCATTGCTTTCTAGAATTAGATTTCATTGCTTTCTATAGTAAAATTTCATTCCCATATTATTTTTAATCATGCAAATTTCTATGTTTTATCCTTGTTTTCGTTTCTACATTTTTTCTAAAAATGAGGAGAATGAATGAGTGAATCAACTATAATATGAACATGGAATATTCATCTCTTAATCACCCCCAAGAAAAATCTATCAGGAACTAAGCAATAAGAAGAGGCTTCACAAAGCCATCAACTTGTCATTTCCTCTATAGTTGAGCAACAGTTCTCAGTTGGTGAAGATGAAATTCAATTAATATAGTAAATATCTTGTGTTATTATCAAATATATCATTCATACACTTGAAAAATAAGGACAAGTTAATATTTCTAAGGCTATAAATGAAGGAAAGGGCAAGAATAATAGAATAAATCATCTAGTTCTAGTACTTGGGCCACTCCGAGAAGACCTTACAGTTAATGACTGTGAACTCCATGGGATTTCCAAATGATTGAAGAAGAACCAAGATAACCATGGAGTAATTTCAAGTTCCTTATATTCCTTCCAAGAATAAAGACTAATAATAATTGTGGGCACATGAATAATATCTCTCCATCAGCCATACCCACTTTTAGAGGACTAGCAACTGAAGATCTTGATACTTTTTTTTTTGAGTTTAAAGTGCTTTATCACACCTATTATTACACCAGTGATGCACAAAAGTTGAAATTATTTCTAACCACTTTAAAAGATGCTGCATTACACTAGTTCATGGGTTTAGGTGAAAATTCTATCACTACTTGGAAAAGTGATGATGGAATGAAGGCAATTTTCTTAGAGAAATACCAATATTATTATCTTATGAGAGACTAAAAGAGCTAAATTTTCATGATGACTCAAAAATAAGGTAAGTACTTGAATATTATATTGAGATATTTAAATTTGTAATGAAGAGAGGTAATATTGAGCTGGATGATGGTTTATTGAAAACTATTTTTTTAAAAGGATTAAGAGAAGAGACCATTGATATGCTAAATTTAATGGGAGTAAGAAACATTTCTAATATTCCTTTCCATAAATTTCTAGATTTATGTACCAATTACTTTCGTACAATGCCATCTTTGCATAATATAAAGATAACTAGGACCATTGGAGGAGTCATGAGAATTGAACTTAGTAATATGTTGGAATATTTGAAAATAAATTTGTTGGGCACTTTCACCACTTCCATGGATTTACTGTAAAGAAATACTGAAGTGGAGGTAGTCTATTATCCTCACTAAAAAGACAAGCATGCCTTATGTGATTGTCCTCTGGATAAAACTACCATTTGTAGAATTTGTGATCAACAACATTCAATGGAAGATTACCAAAATTTACCTATAGTAAACATAATGTTAAAGGAACCAAATATTCAATAAAAATATGTTTTTTGTTGCACAAAGGAGGCCATCTCAAAGAGACAATCGAGGACAATAATCAAGTATACCTAATTCCTATGCTCATTATAATTTTCCTTAATATAATCAAAATTGGTCAAATCAACAATGGTCCCAATGGTCTCAGTGGTCTAATAATATTCCACCATGGCTACAACTAGATTGGTCCAATCATTAATAGCCACAACAATGTTGGCAAGGCCAACAATGATCATATCCACAATAATATAAATCTAATCTACCACAATTATGAGGACAAGTTCCTCAACAACCTCAACAACAACAATTTTTACCTCCTTCACAAGTGAGTAATAGTCATGCACCCCCAAAAAAACCTCCTCTTCTTGTTCAACTAGTGCCTAACCCCAATAATAGACCTACCCAATAATCGGTCTATAAGTTGAAGATACTTATCTAGTCAGTTTATTGTATTGTAGTGAAATCTAGCTTAGGTTAGGGATAAATTTACCTAATCCTACTTCTCCTATCAATACTAAAGAGGAAAATAATAATCTAATAGAAACCAACCTTCCTACTAATAAAAGATCATAGTCTACTTTTATTACAAGGAATATTGTAAAAAAACATGCAGTGCCTATAGAGAATTCTCCAGGTATTACAAAATGTTATGTAGGGTGGCATAAACAACAAAACATTCTCCTATAGCAGAAGGTGAACAAAAAAAGTTAAATGAACCACCTTTTGTTTAGAGGTTGATGGTAACTAGGGAAATACTAAAAGAAAATTTTGATCAAATGAAATAACTATGCAATATTAATGATAAAATTCTACTTTTGTAGGCTTTAAAGGATATTTCTATTTTTGTGAAGGCCATTAGAGAGCTATGTATTAAGAAACCAAGAAAAAAATGAATTTTCATCTCTTTGGACAAGTTTTTGATCTAATGAGAGGAAAAGTACCAGCCCATTTCTCACCACATAAATGAAAAATGTAATCAATGACAGTGCTCAATACACTTTTGTAGATGGTATTTTATTTAAATTTTGTCTTGACCATATAATTCACAAATGTATGCAAGAGTAAGATATCTTTGATATTTTATGTGCATCACACTATGAACCATGTGGAGGACATAATGTAGCCAAGAGAACCATCTACAAAATCCTACAAATAGATTACTATTGGCCAATAATGCATTGTGATGCCAAAGTCTATCTCTTGATGTGATCCTTTCCAAAGGATGAGAAGACCAACACCTTTAGTAGAGATACCTCTTCATCCTCAGGTGGTCTTGGAATATTTTGAGAGGTGGAGACTAGATTTTATTGATCCAATTACTCCTTTAAGTTAGTTCAATGAATACATCTTGCATTTTGGAGCACCATGGGAGATTGTATAAAATAAAGAACCATAATTCATATTTGATGTAATAGTTACTGTTATGTATAAATATCAAGTGACCATAGAAAATATTCACCATAACATCCTTAGTCTAATGGTCAGGTGGAGGTCACCAATAAGGAGCTTGAGAATATCTTGACAAATACAATTGCATTATATAGGGAAGATTGGATGATTTCATTAAGCAAGTGATTCAATAAGTAGACTAACAGTTCATTCCTAACCTACAACATTATACCAGTGCTTGATATGTTTCCTTCAACAAGCATAAAAAATAAAAAGAAAAGAATATAAAAAATAAAAAACAATAAAGTTCTTACCATAAGGCCAAGGAGGAAGATGAAAACTAGTTTTTTTTTGTTCTTCACCCTTGCCAAAATAACATCTATTTGTGAAAACCAGCTTGTTGGTGCAAATGGATAGTCAATTTTTATAAACCATATTGGTAGTAGGAATTGTCTAGAAAAAAAAACAAAAATAAAAAACTCCACGAGTTCAAACATTATTCATGATGATAGGTCTGAGAAGTATGCAGGTGAGCATGGATATCTTCAAGCATATTGCCCTCCACCTCCAATGGTGATCACAAATTTAGCAAACAACATACTAGTCTAGGTACCTTTTTATCTCTTCATTTTAATTTTAGTTGTAAAGTCTATTAAGATTATCCATTACATTTTTCCACCCTTTCCATCCATTTTAGTTTTCTTTTCCATAAGGATGTGAAAAATTCTACAGTTGGGGAGGGGGATCATACATGTAGCTACTTTTTCTTGTATGTTCAAAATCTTTGTGTTGCTTGATATTACTACATGTTGTAAACTAAAGTCCTATTTTTTTTTATGTTAAAACAATATGTATCTTTATTATTCAAACTTCATAAGACACAATGGTGAATGTTATCAAGCATGTTAAGGAAAAAAATAAAGGGGAGCAAGAGAAATAAAATATGCAATAAAAATAAACAAACAAACAAATAAAAAAAAACTACACTCCTGGTAAAAAACACAAGTCTTGTTGAAAGAAAAAATAGAAGCAACAAAAATATTACAAACAATGTCCACACACAAAAAAATTGTTGCAAAATAAACTATGAATCCCTCACATATTATTAAAAACACAACATGTACGAAGAAGAAGAAGGCAATAAAAAAATGGTGCAAATAAAACTCCAACAAAGAAGAAGTAGAAAAATCGAAGGTAGCAAACGAAAATTCCTGTAGTTACAAAGATAGAGCCATCCTTGTTTTCATTTCTACAATTTTTCTAACAAGGAGGAGAATGAATGAGTGAATCAATTATAATATGAATATGGAATATTCATCTCTTATTCACCCCCAAGAAAAATATATCAGGAACTAAGCAATAAGAAGTGTCTTCACAAAGCCATCAACTTGTCATTTCCTCTATAGTTGAGCAATAGTTCTCAGTTGGTGAAGATAAACTTCAATTAATATAGTAAATATCTTGTGTTATTATCAAATAAATAATTCATACACTTGAAAAATAAGGACAATTTAAGATTTCTAAGGCTATAAATGAAGAAAAGGGCAAGAATAATAGAATAAATCATCTAGTTCTAGTCCTTGGGCTACTCCGAGAAGACCTTACAGTTAATGACTATGAACTCCATGGGATTTCCACATGGTTGAAGAAGAACCAAGATAACCATGGAGTAATTTCAAGTTCCTTGTATTCCTTCCAAGGGTAAATGCTAATAATAATGGCGGGTTCATGAATAATATCTCTCCATCAGCCATACCCACTTTTAGAGGACTAGCAATTGAAGATCTTAATACTTTTCTTTTTGAGTTTAAAGTGCTTTATCACACCTATGATTACACCATTGATGCACAAAAGTTGAAATTATTTCTAACCACTTTAAAATATGGTGCATTACACTAGTTCATGGGTTTGGGTGAAAATTCTATCACTACTTGGAAAAGTGATGATGGAATGAAGGCAATTTTCTTAGAGAAATACCAATATTATTATCTTATGAGAGACTGAAAGAGCACAATTTTCATGATGACTCAAAAATAAGGTAAGGACTTGAAGATTATATTAAGAGATTTAAATTTGAAATGAAGAGAGGTAATATTGAGTTGGATGATGGTTTATTGAAAACTATTTTTCTAAAAGGATTAAGAGAAGAGACCATTGATATCATAAATTTAATGGGAGTAAGGAACATTTCTAATATTATTTTCCATCAATTTCTATATTTATGTACCAATTACTCTTGTACAATGCCATATTTGCATAATATCAATATAACTAGGACCATTGGAGGAGTCATGAGAATTAAACTTAGTAATATGTTGGAATATTTGAAAATAATTTTTTTGGGCACTTTCACCACTTCCATGGATTTATTGTAAAGAAAGACTGAAGTATCTTATCCTCACTACAAAAACAAGCATGCCTTATGTGATAAAACTACCATTTATAGAATTTGTAAAATATGTATCTTTTTTGGATAAAACTACCATTTGTAGAAATTGTGATCAACAACATTCAATGGAAGATTACCAAAATTTACCTATAGTAAAAATAACGTTAAAAGAACCAAATATTCAATAAAAATATGTTTTTTGTTGCACAAAGGAGGCCATCCCAAAGATACAATCGAGGACAATACTCAAGTATACCTAATTCCTATGCTCATTCTAATTTTCCTTAACATAATCAAAATTGGTCAAATCAAATGGTCCCAATGGTCTCAGTGGTCTAATAATGTTCCACCTTGGCTACAACCAGATTTTTCCAATCATTATCAGCCACAAAAATATTGGCAAGGCCATCAATGATCATATCGACAATAATATCAATCCAATCCACCACAATTATGAGGACAAGTTCCTCAACAACCTCAACAAAAATAATTTTTACCTTCTTCACAAGCGAGTAATTGTCATGCACCCCCCAAAAAACCTCCTCTTCTTGTTCAAATAGTGCCTAACCCCAATAATAGACCTACCCAATAATCAGTCTATGAAGTTGAAGGTACTCATCTAGTCAGTTTCTTGTCTTGTAGTGAAATCTAGCTTAGGTCAGGGAAAAATTTACCTAATCCTATTTCTCCTATAAATACTAAAGAGGAAAATAATAATCTAATAGAAACCAACCTTCCTACTATTAAAATATCATAGTCTACTTTTATTACAAGGAATATTGTAAAAAAACATGGAGTACCTATAGAGAACTCTCTAGGTATTACAAAATGTTATCTAAGGCCTGCATAAACAACAAAACATTCTCCTATAGTAGAAGGTGAACAAAAAAATTTAAATGAACCTCCTTTTGTTTAGAGGTTGATGGTAACTAGGGAAATACTAAAAGAAAATTTTGATCAAATGAAATAACTATGCAATATTAATGATAAAATTCTACTTTTGTAGGCTTTAAAGGATATTCTATTTTTGTGAAGGCCATTAGAGAGCTATGTATTAAGAAACCAAGAAAAAAATGAATTTTCATCTCTTTGGACAAGTTTTTGATCTAAGAGGAAAAGTACCAGCCCATTTCTCACCACATAAATGAAAAAAGTAATCCATGATAGTGCTCAATACACTTTTGTAGATGGTATTGTATTTAAATTTTGTCTTGACCATATAATTCACAAATGTATGCAAGAGGAAGATATATTTTATATTTTATGTGTATCACACTATGAACCATATGGAGGACATAATGTAGCCAAGAGAACCATCTATAAAATCCTACATATAGATTACTATTAGACAATAATGCATTATGATGCCAAAGTCTATATCTCAATGTGATCCTTTCCAAAGTATGAGAAGACCAAAACCTTTAGTAGAGATACCTCTTCATACTCAGGTGGTATTGGAATATTTTGAGAGGTGGAGAGTAGATTTTATAGATCCAGTTACTCCTTCAAGTCAATTCAATTCATACATATTGCATTTTGGAACACCATGGGAGATTGTATAAAATCAAGAACCATAATTCATATTTGATGTAATAGTTGCCTTTCTGTATAAATATCAAGTGACCCATAGAAAATATTCACCATAACATCCTTAGTCTAATGGTCAAGTGGAGGTCACCAATAGGGAGCTTGAGAATATCTTGACAAAGACAATTGCATCATATAGGGCAGATTGGATGATTTCATTAAGCAAGTGATTCAATAAGTAGAATAACAGTTCATTTCTAACCTACAATATTATACCAGTGCTTGATATGTTTCCTTCAACAAGCATAAAAAACAAAAATAAAAGAATATAAAAATAAAAAAACAATAAATTTCTTGCCATAAGGCCAACGAGGAAGATGAAAACTAGTTTTTTTGTTCTTCACCCTTGTCAAAGTAACATCAATTTGTGAAAACCAGCTTGTTGGTGCAACTGGATAGTCAATTTTTGAAAACCATTTTGGTAGTAGGAATTGTCTACAAAAAAAAATCAAAAATAAAAAACTCCACCAGTTTAAACATTATTCATGATGATTTCTGAGAAGTATGCAGGTGAGCATGGATATCTTCAAGCATATTTCCCTCTACCTCCAATGGTGATCATAAATTTAGCAAACAACATACTAGTCTAGGTATCTTTTTATCTCTTCATTTTCATTTTAGTTGTAAATTCTATTAAGATTATCCATTACCTTTTTCCACCCTTTCCATCCATTTTAGTTTTCTTTTCCATAAGGACGTGAAAAATTCTATAGTTGGGGGAGGGGATCATACATGTAGCCTCTTTTTCATGTATGTTATGTTGAGCAAGGTGCAGCAACGGTATTGTCATTGTTGTCAACACAGTCAGATAGATCTGTTGATGCAGTGGATAGGAAGTTCAAAAGCTATTTAGATGCAGAAGACAGGAGTTCAAAGGTTATTCAGAGTATGTACAGTGATTTTCCAAGAAGACCGAAGTGGCCCATATGCAAAATATCAAAGAAAAAAGACAAGTAAGAAAAGTGTCACGATATCGCGACATATACAGCAAGCAAGAAAAATTGTCACGATTTCGCGACATGTTGGAAGAGAGAGAAAAAGCAGGAAAAACTGTCGCGATTTCGTGACATGTTGGAAGAGAGAGAAAAAGTAGGAAAAACTGTCACGATTTCGCGACATGTTGGAAGAGAGAGAAAAAGTAGGAAAAACTGTCACGATTTCGCGACATGTTGGAAGAGAGAAAAAGCAGGAAAAACTGTCATGATTTCGCGACATGTTGGAAGAGAAAAAGGCAAGTGGAAAAAGCTGTCACGATTTCGTGACATGTTGGAAGAGAAAGAGAAAGCAGGAAAAAGTGTCACGATTTTGTGACAAGTTCGAAGAAAGAGAACAAGTAAGAAAAGTGTCGCGATTTCGTGACATGTCGCATTTTCGCGACTAAAATAGGAGAGAGAAAGTAAGTTGGAAAAGTGTCACGATTTCATGACATGTCGCATTTTCGTGACTAAAATAGGAGAGAGAAAGTAAGTTGGAAAAGTGTCACGATTTTGCGACATGTCGCATTTTCGTGACTAAAATAGGAGAGAGAAATTAAGTTGGAAAAGTGTCACGATTTCGTGACATGTCGCATTTTTGTGACTAAAATAGGAGAGAGAAAGTAAGTTTGAAAAGTGTCGCGATATCGCGACATGTCGCATTTTCATGACAAAAGAAAGAGAGGAAGCGTACGGAAGCAAAACTATTGTGATTTTATGACAAAAGCAGAAAGCAAGACTTCGAAGTAGAAGTGTCATGATTTTATGACAAAAGCAAAGAAGTAAAGTATGAAAGTAGAAGTGTCATGATTTCATGACAAAAGCTAAGTTGAAGACTACGGAGTAAGAAGTGTCACGATATCGTGACAAAAGCAAAGTCGAAGTCTATGGAAGCAGAAGTGTCGTGATATCATGACAAAAACAAAGACGAAGTATACGGAGGCAAAAATGTCATGATATCATGACAAAATAAAAGATGAAGTCTACAGAGGCAGAAATGTCATGATATTGCAACAAAAGAATAGAGAAAGCGTATGGAGGTGAAAGTGTCATGATATCGTGACATGTATTTTCGTGATAACAGCAACAAAAGAAGCTACAAAGGTAGAAATGTCATGATTTCATGACAGGTCATAAATGCGCAAGTCAAGAAGGAGAACCGACTAAAATGAGAAGTATGACAGTGGACCGACATCACTACGGCATTTATAGGGGCAGATACATAGTGATTTCATACTATTGAAATACGAAGAGTGATCAAAAGTCAGTATGGCGATTACGAGGTCTATCTAGAATGAAATCATCAAGCGATGGATAAACCGAACATCTTCTTGAGTTGAAGCCGATGAAGACCGATGATAGCCAACTAAAATTAGGGTTTATAGTTGTTATGAAAGCTGACTAAGATTAGGATTTATAGCCGACTAAGATTAGGGTTTTCATCATAAAAAATATTGTTATAAAAGGAGGGTTATTTGGAGAATTGAGGTGTAGTTGAAGGTGTGTGAAATACGATCATTGTGCATAGAGAGCAAGTCGTGTCGGATCATGCTAAGTGCAAAATTCACAAAGAGAGTAGAGTGCACAAAAGGGAGAAGATGATCATGAAGTTCGATTGTAATGAAGCAGAGTGGGCAAAGTGATTACGCAGAGAGAGCAGAGTGCATAGAGAGCGAAAAGGTTGAAGTTTGACCAGGTGCTACTGTGATTATGTAGAGAAAGCAGAGTGCATAGAGAACGCAAAGGTGAAGAAGACCAGTCAGGGTCTTGCAAAAGCAAAGGTATCTTACTGACAAACTTCTAGTTTCAGAATTGAAGTCCAAGTTGGTGCTTGGCATCAGGGGTTGGTGCTCCTTCTAGTTGGTGCTGGTAAATCAAGGGTTGGTGCTCCTTTCTATTGGTGTAGATAAATCAGGGGTTGGTGCTCCTTCTAGTTGGTGCTGGTAAATTAGGGGTTGGTGCTCCTTTCTATTAGTGTAGATAAATCAGGGGTTGGTGCTCCTTCTAGTGGGTGTTGGTAAATTGATTGTAAAGTTGGTGCTTTGCAAAGGCTGGATTTGGATGGTAGTCCAAGCAGTCAATTTTTGAGGAGTAGCCACATTGGTGAACCTCGTTAAATCTTGTGTTGTGTGATGCTCTTTTGTTATACTTGTTGTATCTAGTAATAAGTTTTAATTGTTGTGGTATTAAGAGCTATAAATTCAAGTTTAAAGAGCTACACTGATTCACCCCCCTCTTAGTGTCATTGTAAGACTAACAATTGGTATCAGAGCTAAGTTCCTGTACAAGCTTAACCGGCTAGGGTGATCTTGGAAGTAACACAATGGCAGGTGGTGAAGCTCTTTTCATGGCATTTGAAGAAGTAAAATCAGAAAAGGAAGGAGTGAACTCTGAAGTATGTGGTGAAAACCCTGAGGCTGAAGTAGATCTAGAAGGTGAGTTGATCTCTGCACTTGAAGAGTGGAAAATAGAGAAGAAAAAGAATAAGAAAATTTCAAAAAATCTTGAGGATGCAAATGAAATCATAACCAGTATGAAAGTACAGACAGAAGAATACAAGAAAATATCTGAAGATCTTGAAGTACAAATTACCATGAAAATAGATTATTGCTGCAAACTAGAAGAAGAGAATGTTGGTTTACGGACGCAGATAGAAGAGATGAATCACAAAATTAGTTGCTATCACAAACGTGAAGAAAGTTCTATGAAGTTGGATAAGATTATAAATGACCAAAGGCCTGCAGGCATCAAATTTGGTCTGGGTTTCATCGAAGGAGAATCATCAAATGGATCAAAGGCCAGAAATGTAGAATCCATAAAGAATGAAAATAAGAAACAGGTTGATCAAGGAAAAACATCTCATGCAAAAGAAAGCAATAATGCCAGGCACGAAAGGAGAATTGACAATGATGGATTCACCAATGTCACACATCAAAGAAGAAGAAGACCTATGGCTCCTACGGCAACATGGCAAAGACCATCACCCAGGTTCAATTATCCCTTTTCTGGTTTCTGTTTTAAATGCAATGGCTATGGACATAAAATCTCAGACTGCAAATATAATGTAAAACCAAGGAATTTCACCAGTAGAAATGCTTTTTCTCCTTTGATGAATTATACAGTAGAATGTTATAACTGTCATAATTTTGGGCACATTGCAAGAAACTGTAGAAGTACATTTGCATCAAATCAGTTTCAGGGAAGAAAATTTCAACCAAATAGGATGAGACAAAATAGAAAACTTCTCGAAAAACATGCACAAGCTATTGATAAGGGAAAGGCAAAACAAGAGCCCAAAACTACTATCAAAACGGAGTGGAAAGAAAAAGAGCGACTTAAGGAAGAAAAGGAATCCTTAATCGTACAAACAACATTTAAAGCACAGAATAAATATGTACCATGGATACTTGATAGTGGATGCTCCGGTCATATGACAGGTGACAAACAAAAATTTGAGAAGTTACAGAAATATGAAGGTGGTTCGATAAAGTTTGGAAATAATGATGGAGCTAAGATAGTTGGCAAAGGTTCGGTTAAAATTAGTGACGGAAAAATTAAGTCGAGAAGAAGTCTTGTTTGTGGATGGTTTGAAACATAACTTGTTGAGCGTAAGTCAGATTTGTGATAAAGGTCATGAAGTAGTTTTTAAGAAGCGAGGGTTGTGAAGTCGAGAAAAACAAACGAGTGGAAAATTGATAGCAAGCTGGATCAAGGACATCCGGCAACTCTGTACATGCTCTCGGGAGACTTCAAAAGGAGCTTGTTTTATTGGACAGGAAGAAGAAAATTGGTTGTGGCACAAGAGACTCGGTCATATCAGTTTTGATAATCTAGTAAAAATCAACTCAAAAAGGGTAGTGAGAGATATTCCCACCATCAGCAAACCTGCAAACAACATTTGTGCTTCATGCCAAAAGGGGAAGCAAACTAGAGTCACATTCAAAACAAAAGAGTACTACACAAGCAAACCTTTGGAACTAATACACACTGATTTATGTGGACCCATGAGAACACATAGCATAAATGGTGACAAATATTTTATGTTGTGCATTGATGACTATTCCAGAATGACATGGATATTTTTCTTGAAGCATAAATCAGAAGCTTTTGAAATGTTCAAGACTTTCAAAAACCAAGTTGAGAATGAAACGAGAAAGAGGATCAAATGTTTAAGATCAGATAGAGGAGGAGAATTCATTTCAGAGGAGTTTGTAGAATACTATGAAAAATACAGTATTAGGAGACAGTTCTCAGCAACCAGGACACCTTAGAAAAATGGAGTGGTAGAAAGAAAGAACAAGACGAGTGCAGGAAATGGCACGGACTATGTTGGCTGAAAGCGAGTAGCGAGACAGATTTTGGAAAGAAGCGAGTCCATATTGCGGTGTATATCCAAAATAGGTACATGCTGAGAACACATGAAAGCAAAACTCCTTATGAGTTGTGGTTCGGTAAAAGGGCAACAACAAAATACCTCAAAGTTTTTGGCAGCAAGTGCTACATCAAAAGAACTGAAGATAATCTTGGTAAGTTTGAAGATAGAGCGGATGAAGGTATTTTTGTTGGTTATTCATCAAAAAGCAAAGCTTACAAATGCTACAACAAGAGGCTAAAGAAAATTGTGGACAATGCCGATGTTAAATTTGATGAAGGTAGAGAACGAGTAATTAGCTATGAAAAGAACTACCCAATTTATGAAGAGGTTATTGAAGGAGATGAGGAAAACGAAATGAAAAAGATACAAAAAATTGACTCAGATGATTTAAGTTGTGATTCAGAAGTGGAAGAAAATAAGAAATTCAAAATAGGCAGCTGGCAGAAAAATCATCCTAGAGAGCAAATAATTGGAGACCCCAAAGTTGGTGTTCGAGACAAGAAGAAGAGTAGTAAGTAACTACTCTCTATTATCCAACATTGAGCCCAAAAATTTTGTTGATGCAAGTAAAGATGAAAGTTGGATGAAGGCAATAAATGAAGAATTAGATCAGATCGAGAAAAATGAAACTTGGGAGTTAGTACCTAGACCTGCAAATAAAAATATAATCGGGACTAAATGGATTTTTTGAAACAAATTGAATGAAGACGGATAGGTAGTCAAAAATAAAGCAAGATTGGTATGTAAGGGTTATGCACAAGTTGAAGGCATTGACTTTGAGGAAACTTTTGCACCAGTAGCTAGACTAGAGGCAATTAGAATGTTTATGGCTTTAGCAGTCTACAAGAATTTCAAAGTTTATCAAATGGATGTGAAATCAGCGTTTTTGAATGGGAAACTTGAAGAAGAGGTTTATATTGAGCAACCGAGATGGTTTCCAACTTGGTGATGATCCCAACTTGGTTTGCAAGTTGAAGAAAGCATTATATGGCTTAAAACAGGCACCCCGAGCATGGTATGCAAGGCTAGACAACTATCTCACTCAACAAGGGTTTAAGAAAGGTATGGTGGATAGTAATTTGTATGTCAAAATAGAAAATGGGCATCTTATTGTTCTTGTTGTATACGTAGATGATATCATATTTGGCAGCAAAAAAGATGAGTCGTGTAAAGATTTAGCAAATAAGATGCAGAAAGAATTTGAAATGTCAATGATTGGTGAACTTTCGTATTTCCTCGGGTTGCAAGTTAATCAAAATAAGAAGGGCATATTTATTTCTCAAGTTAAATATGTGAAAGAGATGTTAAAAAAGTTCACAATGGAGGATTGTAAGCCAGTTAGCACTCCCATGATGACAGGTTGCAAGTTGAGCAAGGATGACAAATCTCCACCTGTTGATCAAACCATGTACGAATCTATGATTGGGAGCTTACTTGCACGACAGCTACCAGACCGGATATTTTGCAGGTAGTATGCATGGTAGCACGATTTCAGGCTAATCCCAAGGAGACTCATGTGACAGTAGTGAAGAGGATTCTTCGGTACCTCAAGGGTACTATGGAGTATGGGTTATGGTATCCGAAAGGTAAAGACTTCACCCTTATTTCGTATTCAGATGCAGATTGGGTAGGAGGTGTCGATGACAGAAAGAGTACCAGTGGAGGTGCATTCTATCTTGGAGACAGATTGGTCGCGTGGCACAATAAGAAACAAGAGTCAGTTTCTTTATCGATAGTAGAGGCAGAATATATTACAGTGACAACATGTTGTACGCAGGTATTGTGGATGAAACAAACCCTAAAAGATCTTGGTATTAGCTTCAGTGAGCCAATATTAGTTAAGTGTGATAACACCAGTGCCATTAACATCTCCAAGAATCCGGTTATGCATTCACGCACAAAACACATTGCTATCAGGTATCACTTTTTGAAGGAGAAAGTTGTGGAAGGTGAGGTTAAGTTGGATTTTGTTCCAACTACAGAGCAAGTAGCAGATATCTTCACAAAACCATTGCCCAAGGAAGTTTTTGAGTACCTTCACAATAAATTGGGAGTGGTCACACTTCCCAAGAATTGACTAGCTACGGGGATCACATTCTCAGGGGGAGCATTTAAGTATTTGATTATCTTTTTGCTCATGTTCATGATTTTTTCTAAGTGTAATAAATTTTGCCTGAGAATGTTGTGCATGGACTCGGGGGAGTCTGTAGTAGCCCTTTGGTATTATTGTCAAAGGGGGAGAAGAGTTACAGGAAATTGCACATGTGTTGCCAACAATTCCAAAGGGGGAGATTGTTGAGCAAGGTGCAGACAATAGTATTGTCATTGTTGTCAACACGGTCGGATAGATCTGTTGATGCGAGTGGACGGGAAGTTCAAAAGCTATTCAGATGTAGAAGACGGGAGTTCAAAGGTTATTCGGAGTATGTACAGTGATTTTCCAAGAAGACCGAAGTGGCCCATATGCAAAAGATCAAAGAAAAAAGACAAGTAAGAAAAGTGTCACGATATCGCGACATATACGAAGAGCAAGAAAAAGCTATCACGATTTCGTGACATGTTGGAAGAGAGAGAAAAAGCAGGAAAAACTGTCGTGATTTCGTGACATGTTGGAAGAGAGAGAAAAAGTAGGAAAAATTGTCACGATTTCGTGACATGTTGGAAGAGAGAAAAAGTAGGAAAAACTGTCGCGATTTCGCGACATGTTGGAAGAGAGAGAAAAAGTAGGAAAAACTGTCATGATTTCGTGACATGTTGGAAGAGAAAAAGGCAAGTGGAAAAACTATCGCGATTTCGTGACATGTTGGAAGAGAAAGAGAAAGCAGGAAAAAGTGTCGTGATTTCGTGACAAGTTCGAAGAAAGAGAACAAGTAAGAAAAGTGTCGTGATTTTGTGACATGTCGCATTTTCGTGACTAAAATAGGAGAGAGAAAGTAAGTTGGAAAAGTGTCGTGATTTCGTGACATGTCGCATTTTCATGACTAAAATAGGAGAGAGAAAGTAAGTTGGAAAAGTGTCACGATTTTGTGACATGTCACATTTTCGTGACTAAAATAGGAGAGAGAAAGTAAGTTGGAAAAGTGTCATGATTTCATGACATGTCGCATTTTTGTGACTAAAATAGGAGAGAGAAAGTAAGTTTGAAAAGTGTCGTGATATCGCGACATGTCGCATTTTCATGACAAAAGAGAGGAAGCGTACGGAAGCAAAACTATTATGATTTCATGACAAAAGCAGAAGTGTCATGATTTTGTGACAAAAGCAAAGAAGTAAAGTACAGAAGCAGAAGTGTCATGATTTCGTGACAAAAGCTAAGTTGAAGACTACGGAGGCAGAAGTGTCATGATATCATGACAAAAGCAAAGTTGAAGTCTATGGAAGCAGAAGTGTCGCGATATCATGACAAAAGCAAAGATGAAGTATACGGAGGCGAAAATGTCACGATATCATGACAAAAGAAAAGATGAAGTCTGCGAAGGCAAAAATGTCATGATATCATGACAAAAGAATAGAGAAAGCGTACGAAGGTGAAAGTGTCATGATATCATGACATGTTGTATTTTCATGGTAACAACAACAAAAGAAGCTACAGAGGCAGAAATGTCATGATTTCATGATAGGTCATAAATGCGCAAGTCAAGAAGGAGAACCCGACTGAAATGAGAAGTATGACAGTGGACCGACATCACTACGGCATTTACAAGGGCGATTATAGAGTGATTTCATACTGCTAAAATACGAAGAGTGATCAAAAGTCAGTATGGCGGTTACAGGGTCTATCCAGAATGAAATCATCAAGCGATGGATAAATTGAACATCTTCTTGAGTTGAAGCCGACGAAGACCGATGACAACCGACTAAAATTAGGGTTTACAGTTGTTATGAAAGCCGACTAAGATTAGGATTTACAGCTGACTAAGATTAGGGTTTTCATCATAAAAAATATTGTTATAAAAGGAGGGTTGTTTGGAGAATTGAGGTGAAGTTGAAGGTGTGTGAAATACGGTCATTGTGCGCAGAGAGCAAGTCGTGTCAGATCGTGCTAAGTGCAAAATTTGCAAAGAGAGCAGAGTGCACAAAAGGGAGAAGATGATCATGAAGTTCGACTATAACGAAGCAGAGTGGGCAAAGTGATTGCGTAGAGAGAGCAGAGTGCACAGAGAGTGAAAAGGTTGAAGTTCGACCAGGTGCTGTTGTGATTGCACAGAGAAAGCAGAGTGCACAGAGAACGCAAAGGTGAAGAAGACCAGTCAGGGTCTTGCAAAAGCAAAGGTATCTTACTGACAAACTTCTAGTTTCAAAATTGAAGTCCAAGTTGGTGCTTGGCATCAGGGGTTGGTGCTCCTTCCAGAGGTTGGTGCTCCTTTATATTGGTGCAGATAAATCAGGGGTTGGTGCTCCTTCCAGTTGGTGCTAGTAAATTAGGGGTTGGTGCTCCTTTCTATTAGTGCAGATAAATCAGGGGTTGGTGCTCCTTCCAGTGGGTGTTGGTAAATTGATTGTAAAGTTGGTGCTTTGCAAAGGCTGGATTTGGATGGTAGTCCAAGCGGTCAATTTTTGAGGAGTAGCCACATTGGTGAACCTCGTTAAATCTTGTGTTGTGTGATGCTCTTTTGTTATACTTGTTGTATCTAGTAATAAGTTTTAATTGTTGCGGTATTAAGAGCTATAAATTCAAGTTTAAAGAGCTACACTGATTCACCCCCCCTCTCAGTGTCATTGTAAGACTAACATATTCAAACTCTTTATGTTGCTTGCTATTACTACCTATTGTAAATTAAAGTCTTGTCTTTTTAATGTTAAAAAAATATGTATATTGCTTATTGAAACTTCATACGACACAATGGTGAGTTTTATCAAGCATGTTAAGGAAAAAAAATAAATGGGAGCAAGAGAAATAAAATATTCAATAAAAATAAACAAACAAACAAATAAAAAAACACAACACTCCTGATAAAAAACATAAGTCTTGTTGAAATAAAAAATAGAATCAACAAAAATATTACAAACAATGTCCACACACAAAAAAATTGTTGCAAAAGAAACTGTGAATCCCTCACCTATTATTAAAAACACAACATGTAGTAAGAAGAAGAAGGTAATAATAAAATGGTGCAAAGAAAACTCCAACAAAGAAGAAGCAAAAAAATCTAAGGTAGAAAACTAAAATTCCTGCAGTTACAAAGATAAAGCAAAAGGAAGAAAAATTATGTCCTGGGGAATTAAAGGCACTAAAATAGAAATGGATTGGAAATTTAGGTACAGGTGAAGGCAGTACCAAAACTAGTACAACAAAGCAAGACTCTACTCTAGCTTCTCTTCTAGCCAAGTCAACACTAACAACTGCTACACAAACTATTAAAAATTAGTCAAGAAAAAGAAATTTGGTTGTAGTAGTTGATAGGATAAATAAAATTTTAGGAGGACATGCAATTGATTCAGTTGGGGTAATTATGATCTAGGAAAATAGATTGATAATTCACATTTATAGCCTTAATTTCATACATAAACTGATTATTTATGAAGGATTTTATGGATAGTTTTACTAGTTTTTGTTAAATGAAATGTTTTACACTTAAATGTTAATAGAGTAGATGTAAAGGGTAACTATGATTATTATTGTTGTTATTTGATATATTTATATGTACTTTGTTGCCTTCGAGTGTTGTTGTATACACAAGTCAGTTTACAATACTACATAATATACTGTAAGAGGATCTATAGCTATAGGCCTATTCAAAAAAATAGGAAATTCCAATAAATTTGATTATGCATGAAACCAACCTAGAAGCATAGGATGGATTTCCTAGAAAATAGGAGTTAAAATATTCTAAATTTTATGAAACCACTTTTTGAAATAAGAGAGTTGTATAAATGGAAGAATGCAACAATCATAGTTGGGTAGAATCTATTAGCAGGAGGGCTTAATATGTTTGACAACAACAAGATAACTTAGGTAATTAAATAGTAGTTAGGAATAAGTTGAGATAACTCATTCATTATGTTAGTTAGTAATATCTAGAAGAGGATATTTTGTCTCTCCTATAGGTTAGCAACAAACCTAATTTTATTTCTAAAATAGATTGTAATAGAACCTTTATTTTTGTAGCTAATTTCTAAATTAGTTTTTAGAATTAGTTAAGTTTGTTCTACAATAAGGAGCCTAGTACATTATAAATATCATAGTAGGCATTGCATTCAAGGTTAGAGGAAATGTAACAAATGTTTTTATAAGTATCACATTCTAGTTTTTGTATGGACTATCATGATTATGCATTTCCATCCATGACATAATTTAACTTTTTGAAAGAATAAAAGTTGGTTTTGGTTTATTTGATATTTTCAAATTCGGTATGATGGTGTATGATTAATGTAAGTTAATTTAGATATTGTGAAGTAAGATAATTTATGTTTTTGTAGGTTTGGAAAGGGCCCAATAAACCTAGACAATCCATAAACTCTTTCTTGTTAGATTTAGGAGTAATATAGATAGTTGATAATTTGGTTTATTTTGAGTGGATTCCTTTTAGTTGATAAGTAGGAGTTGATTTGTTGTTATTTTAGCATTAATTAGGAGTAATATGGTTGTAGTCAACTTAGATAATTGTTAAACTAGTTATAGGCTTGTGTAGTGTAGGATTTTCTTTCAGCACATGCTTTCATTTTTTATATTGTTTCAAGTTTTTCTCTACTTTGCTAGGAATAATCACTTAGTGTATGCAAGAAAATATATTCAATTATACAAATCAATTAACCTTTTTTAATGGATTATATGGGATTGAAACTAACCCCACATGTATTGCATAATCACCACATAGCGGTATTACAAAAAAGCTTAGATATTATCCATGTATCATTTGGCATGATTCGAACCTAGGTTTCCTCTTTGAAATGTTGAGGAATCTAACTGGTTGAGCTAATGCCACTTGATCAGAGCAATGCACATTTTAAATTAAACCTCATTGATAATTTAAGTGGTTAGCACATACTCATCAAAATGTAAATATTGGATGGAATAATCATTGTTCATGAGGTTCTACACTCTATGAGGATGAAAATATTAGAAGGCATGTTGTTGAAATTATATATGAATAAAGTCTATGATGGAATATCTTGTGGGTTTTTGGATAAAGTGCTATATTTTTTTATTTTTGGGGCAAATTGGAGGCTTTGGATCATGGTTTGCATCTTCATTCCTCAGTATTTAATGATAGTAAATGGAGAACCAGTAAGTTCCTTTCCATTAAAAGAGGGTTGACATAAGGTGGTCCTATATTACCTTATATGTACATAATAGTGGTTGAGGTTCTAGGAAGAAGCATAACTACAATAAAAGATGTAATCTTTAGATATAATTACTCATTATCAATTCATTGATGATACCATAATATTATCAAAGTCATTAGTTACAAAAGCTAAGTATATCAGGAAAATTATAAAAACCTATCAAATAGCTTTAGGTAAGATAATTAATTTCTTGAAAAGAAGGTTGTTATTTGTTCACACTCCCCAACATAGAAAAAAAATTACAAATAATTTTGGTTGTAGAGTGGACAACTTCCCCATTTTATATTTGTAAATACCCATTTTTGTAGATAGAATGAAAGCAGAATACTAGAATTTAGTGCTTGAGAGATTCAATAGAAATATTATACGATGGAAAGTCTCTTCCCTTACTAATGTAGGGAAGTTATAGATATTGAGGATAATCCTTCACAACTTGTCCATTTTCATGATATATTTATTTAAAATCCTAGTATTGATGGCTGAGAAATTGGAGCAAATGTAGAGGAACATTCATTGGAATAATGCATAAGAAAAACACAGGATTAATTTGGTGGTATGGGAGAAAGTTTAAAGGCCTAAGAAAGAAGGCAGTCTATGTATAAAAAATAAAATAAATGAATAGGTCTTTAATGGACAAATTGGGGTGGCACCAAATGATGAACATGATCAATGTTGGCCTTGGATACTATCTAAAAAATATATTTAGAATAGAATACCCTCTACTTATAACTTAAATCAACCTTTAGAATCATATTTTTGGAATGAATTGATCAAAACAAAGAATATCTTATGTAAATTTTTAAGATGCCAAGTGGGAAGAGGTGATAAGATACACTTTTGGGAGGATACATGGGTCATAAATATATTTTTAGCTTTTAATGATTACTAGAAGCGTGTCATTTGGTATTTAAAGCAAAAATATGGAAACATGGTTCATGAGTACATCAAGGAGGAAGATAATTAGAGTGTGGCACATGCTGTAGTTGGAAGGAGCTGATTCCAATAAGTTCTTTTGGGGTACTCATCCTAAAGGAATATTTATTGTTAATTTAGCTTTTATCTTTGAAAGGGATTAGGAGAATAAAAATTTTCCCTCACATAGATTTTGGATTAAATATCTCCTATCGAAGATGTATGTATTTCTTTGGATAGCATTACAAAATCAAATATTGGTGGTGGAAAATCTTAGAAGAAAAGGTATGATCATTACTAATAGATGTTATCTTATATTGTAGGGATGAGGAGACAATTGATCATAATTTTGTCCATTGCTCCCTTTATTTGGATTTCTAGCATGCGCTTCTTTAAGCAATTAAAATTCAATGGGTGATTGCAAAGTCTATGGAGGACTTATTGAAAAGTTGGGTTAATCCTTATCATAACCCTTGATTAGAGAAAATTTGGATTTTTGTCTTACATAATTTTATTTGGTAGATATGGAGAGAGAGGGGGATAACTAAGTGTTCTAGGATAAGGCTAATAGTGTATAGGTCATTATGAGTATCAAATATGCCATTGCTAAAAATATGGTTGTTAATATGGAAAACAAAATCTATGAAAATGAGTTGGAGAAAGAAAAAATAGTGTATTGGGGACTACGAAGAGCTATAAGGAATCATATTAGGTTACCCAAGAGAAAGGTGACATGGACTCCTCCCCCGTAGAGTGGGTAAAACTAAATTTATATGGAACCTCTAAAGGTAATCCAGGAAAGGTTGAAAATGAGATCTAGTGTTGGGGTAGTGATATATTGTCACATAGTGAAATTTGGCCATACATAAAACCATGTAATAGAGGTGAGAGCCATGATTATAATAGTAAGGCTTACAAAAAAGATAAATGTTAAGAAGATTATAGTGCAAGGGGATTCTATGAACATCATTAACAATTTGAATATCAAGCAAACTAATAGTTGGATCATTGGAAGTATTATTCATGATGTAATAAATATACTTTCATGATTAGATGCATTTGTGATCTAACACATATACAAGGAAGGTAATGCTATGACTAATGTTTTGGAAAACATGGGAGTTCATATGGAAGAATACAAGCTATGGAATGATGTTTTCCTAGAGGATTTGATGATTATAAATATCAAAGAGGAAAACACTTCTGATGTAGCTGAGTTAAAAGATTCAAATCCTTAGGGGAATTGATCAATGAAAAATATCTATTAGCATGGGGTCAATTTTTAAATAAACTAAACTAATATTTAGGAGTTGATTGAAAAAGGCTACATATTGAATGAATACTAGGTAGAAGCTTTCAAAGTCCTTAGGAAAGGTAGAATCAGAGATATGATCTAAAGCTAAAAGATAATGTATTAAAGCTCTTAAAGATTCTAAGGAAACCATATGGATTGAACTTAAGAAATACTAAATCCCCTTGGGATAGAGTTAAATAAAAAAATTTGTACCTAAGTATACAACATGTTCCTTTTTAGATCAAATTTTGTAATATGTAGATGTTGGAAGTGATTTTTCTCTTCAAAAAATGTAAAAGGTTTGGGGCCCTTTCAAAACCCCTTCATTTACCATAATAATAATAATAAAGGAGTAATTTTCACTTTATATTCTAACAAACACGTGATCTTGATGGATTTCATAGATTTTTATTTTAATAATTTTGAGAGATAACAAAGAGTTATATTCTAGTTGTAGAATATAATAGAAAAGTCATGGTCACAATATATGGTATCAATTTAATAATTATTGATTACTAATCACTCACTAATATCATAGTGCATAATTATTATCTTATTTTATTGAGTAATTATGTTCTTTATGGACTTAATTTTTTTGGTAGGTTATATTAAAAGTGGGTTTTTATCAAGGACCCCAAAACCTAATTACATTGAAACCAAATTACATCAAAATAAGACAACCAAGGAAATACATCAGGACAGGCTTTGAGGAAATCCAAAAGGAACAAGATCAGGAAAGCGCCAAAGGAACTGATTTAGGAACCTACAAAGGATGGTGTAAAGGAAGCAGAGAAGGATGGAATCCAGAAAAAATGCATAGGAAAATCGTGCAGGAACAAAAAGCCCACCAGAAAGATGAAATTAAATGTCCTTGATGAACTTAATGACGTCTAATAGATTGACAAATTAGGTTATTAATAGATAGCAATTTATCTAGTTTAAATTTGGAACAAATCCTTAAAGACCAAATAATATTTATTTTTATATGGTCGATCATGAATTTTATCCATATCAAGTACCAACAACATTCATGTAGATGATTAATGGCATACTATGAACATTCACTAATTTTTATGGTCATATACATGGATAAAATTATTATGTTTAGAGTGTTTTACAAAGCTAAAAATGTTAGGGCAGTGTTAAGTAGTTGGTAAACAATATTAGGGCAATGAAGGTGAGCAATAGTGGAGTAGTGTTAGGGCAACAAATATAAGCAATAGTGGAGCAGTACTAAGTAGTGTTATGGTAGAAAAGGTGAGCAACAATGGAGTAATATTAGGGTAGTGTTAAGTAGTTTTTGAGTAGCGTTAGGGTAATTAATGTGACCAATAGTGGAGCAATGCTAGAGTAGTGTTGAGCAATGGTTGAGGAATGTTAGGGCAATGAAGGTGAGCAAAAATGGAGTAGTGCTAGGGAAGGACCAAAGGTGATCAATGAAGATATATAGGTGACATTGGAAAAATAATTATCATGATTCCTATGGATCCATGGTGTAAAAATTATTCAAAATGTGTGAGAGTGGTAATGGGAATGGAAGCCCTACATGTGATGAGGCGGAAAATAGTCTTGTTATTGGTGGTGGAGTGCTTGGTCATATGGAGATATCTAGGGCTAGAAATCCTCAAGGTGACCCTTTGATCACAACTAGTCATGGTGCTAGCAGTTCTACACTAAATTTTTCTATCTCCTTTGGATTTAATGAATTTCCTCCTAGGAGGTGTGTTGAAGGGTTCAACCAGTGAGCAATGTGATCTAGCTCCTAATGTCCATATTTTTAGAGAGATAGTAAGTAAGAGTTGGGTAGATCAAGTGAAAAGTAGCAAATTTCCTAATTTTTCTAGGAAGAAGAAGAATATTTTCATTCCTCTAGTTAGGTATGAGAATGGGCTACCCCTAAAAATTCTATATAATATTTTAGATAGAGTCCAAAATAGATTAAGTAATAGTATAATTGGTAAATTTATTGATTATAGACCATCTCTAAATCATATGAAGAAATGAGCTCACCTTAGGTGGAAATATAAAGGGAATGTGGACTTATTAGCTCTTTCAATATGTTTCTTCTTAGCCTCCTTCTATGCTATGGAAGACAATGATTTAGTTTTTTTGGGTAGCCCATGGTTTATGGGATGATCTAGAATTTATTTAGGAAATGGTCTCCTGGGTTCAATTCAGAGTCTAAAAACATTGAGGTTGCTCCCATTTGGGTTAAAATTCTAGCATTACCTTTTTAGGTTTGGGAAAAAGAAAATTTTGAAGCTATTGGAAATTGCATTAGTAGTTTCTATCTCTAGATTTTGCTACTAAGGTGATGAGGAAGATGGTATTTTCTACATTTTGTGTCCTAGTTGAAGTGGACAATTCATTGCAAAGCTCCATTAAATTGAACTCAAGTAAAGGTACTTGGACATAGGAGATTTCTTACAAAAATAATCCTTTTGGATGTAGGATATGTGGAATCTACCGCCTTAACAAATATTTTGGAATAAGTTCAGAGGAGCAAGGAAGGAAGGGTAAGGTCATTTGAAAAGTGAAAGAGGTTAGCTCTAACAAATATTTTGAGGACATTGAACAATCCTCCAAGTTAAGCAGTTTTGATCTCATGAGTGTGCAAGAAAATATAGATGTATCTTCTATCTCAACCTCTCATGAGAAAGGAGAAGCAAACCAAAATATCAAGGAGCAATTTAATATAAGCCCCCTTGAATTTAATGAAGTTGTAGAGGACCTAGATATTGTTATTTCTACATTTTTACTGCTACTAGAGAAAGCTAATATGAATATGGTTAAGGTAGGACAGAAAGGAGAAATCTACTCTCAAGTGAAAGAGAATGTGAATATGGTAAAATTGAGGTAGGAAGGACCAAACTGTTCATAGTAAGGACCAAATTATTTCTATGTGGATATGGATACTATCCCTTCTACCTTTTCATTGTTCCTAGAGAATGTGATTTTAAAACTATTCCCATGTGAAAGACCAAATAGAGACTGATATTCATGATATTATAGAGAAATAGACTTTTGAGAAAGGTTTATTATATGTTACTTCAAATGTAAGAATTACCATAAGTTTCATAAATCCCCTAATCTAGGTCGAGAAGAGTCTATCAAGGTGGGTAGGAAGTCTCTCAAGGAGAAAAGGTATAGGGAAGTAAAAGAAGAGAAATAAATGGGAACATAGCCTACTATTAAGAAAATTATTACAGTTATGAAAATCCTACACCTTGGAACCAATGGAACTCCTAAGTTATAATGTTAGAGGTATGAACAACCCTAGAAAATATAGGTTGTGTAAGGACCTTGTCTACTATTACCAACCAGGTTTCTTACTTATCCAAGAAACAAAACTAAATCTTAAGCCTTGGCTAAAATTTTAGAAAGATATTTGGAAAAATGCTAATAAATTTAAAGAGGAAGGTAAGGGGGACTCTAGAGGGATTGTATCTCTTTAGAAATCCAATATTTATGAGGGAGACCTACTATATAAAAGTGAATATTAGGTCAAAGTACTTATGGGACACCTAGAAGAAAGTCAAGTTAGACATATTTATAGAGAGGGAAACAAATATGCCAATAAAATAGTGAGTATGAGAGTTAAATTTGAGAATTTTAAGGTCTAGTCATATTCCCTCATTGAGTTGGAAGAGATTATAAGAATTGATAATGAAGCTATCAGATAAACAAGGTAGAGTAAAGTAGAATACTTATTGGGATAATGCAATGAAGGATATGAGCACACTAAATTACATTATTGTCAATAGTTTCTTTACCAGTTATGTAAAGCATTGAGCACTCCATAAGCCATGTTAAATAGAAGGATAGTGGAAAGAATATTATTTTAGCTTCTCCATAAACATATTTAACCCAGGTTTATTTTTTTTACTAAGATATGACTATCTTGCATTTTTATGATCTTCTCTTGTTTTTTTCCTGTACATATTTCGAGCTCCCTTCAACCTTTTTTTATCAATACCAAGAAAATAATAATACAATAAACAGTAATTTTTAAATTAATATATTTTGATTAAATAAATAATATTTAAAAACAATTATTGGAAAGCATGCCTTTTGGTATGGAAGTTATGTCAAGGATTCAAACCTCCCATTTAGCATTCGAAAATTGTTAGTCGTACTTAAGGTTGTATATATCAACATAAATCCAAGGAACTTTGAAACAATATAACTATATGATTAAGAGTAAAATTCAAATTTTTGTACTTTATGAATTCTTGTATAATACTTGTGATAACATAGTTGATTAGAATTTTGAAGCAATATAACTATATGATTAAGAGTAAAATTTAAATTTTGGTATTGTGATGAATTCTTGTATAATACTTGTCATAACATAGTTTATTGTAATATTATAATAACCACAAGTAAAATCTATTTTTAATAAAAAATAAAAAAAATATTTTAAAAGTTAAACATCTTTTAAGGTCAGTCAACATTAAATAAGTGAATACTTGCACAATACTTGTGATAATTTATTATAATCTCTTAACTTAAAATATAATACAAGTAAAATTCATTTTAATTTTATATAAAAATATAAAAATTAAAAAAATATTATAAAAGTTAAGTAGTTTTTAAATGGCCTATATACTCATACCTTCTAGAATACCACCCAAGGGTCAACTATTAAACCACCTTTTATAATTATATGTTTGTAATAAAATAATTTTATAATGCAAGGATGCCACTTGCATTATAGGTGATGTGACCCGAGTTCAATCTCCATAATAAATGTGTATAAAAAGTATTTACTCAAAAAAATATATATTATTATTATTAGATCTTAAATTAAGAGTAAGAAAGTATATATATATTTATATTTGTTTATTAAAATAAATATAATATATATATTTTTTTAATTCTATTTGCGTTTCACAGGTATTAAACAAAATATATTAAAATAAGTTTGTGATCTTAAAAACAAATATCTCAAATTTTAAGGTTATCTATAATTAGACAATATTTGTTAATGATGGTCTATATATAGTTAATTTAAATAAATAAACCCTATGTCATCTTTAGGAGATTCATCATTTTAAAAAAAATCAATGACCATGTGATCTGGTACTCTATTTGAAGAGATCACATGTTCGATTCCCAGAAGAACCGTTGCAACGAACTCCAAACCTAGTGATTTCCAAAATGAAGTCTTAATCATTAATGCAAGCTGTGGTGCATTAAACATAACATCCCACTACGACCCTAGGAGTCGTTGCCACTTGGAGAGCAATCACTTCTCGAGATATATTTATTAAACAAAACTTTAATTTATAATTTTCAGCAGCGGAAGCACTTGTAAGGAGTTTTATACTTATAAAAAATTTCAAGCCATATATTTCTTACGTTCAGTTATAGTGATCTGTTATGTTACGCAACCATAGCTTCGAAATATTATAGCTTCAACATATAATATTTTTAGAAAAACCATATAAGGATACTACTAACGTAACTTCATGAACGATCACGTCAGTTGACAAGACAGAAGAAAGAAGAAATTTCCATTGTATACTAAAAAAATGTCATTTCGATTCCCTCCTATGTCTTCCTGCTTCTTCTCCTCCCGCATTGATAGAGTACATCTAGCGAAAACACTTTGACTGTTTGAGAGCTTACGATTCTCTGAAACAAGGGGCGCGTGCATGACCCATGATAATCTCATGTAATTAATCAAAGTAAAATACCCTATCTTGAAGCACACTCATTGCCTATACCATTGGGTCGTTACACCAACATGACAATACTTCAGCAGAAACAGAAATAGAAGGAAGATGAGAATACTGCATCATCAAGTATGTCACACAAATTTAGTTGGTCTTCTAAATATACACAATAACCACGCTAGCACACGAACAATTATATACCTGGTCTTATCCGGAGCAAGGTAAATACGGGCCAGTTATTGCCTCTTGTAACTTCAGCAGCTTCCGTTTATATTTCTTTGACATAGACAAATTTTCAACCAGGACTAAGCATTCAATTTGCTCACGAAATTCCTTGAAAATTTCATCCTCATAACCATTATTTATTTCCCTTTTTTCCGGCCTTCCACAAAGGTCAAATGCAAGCTACAATAAATGATGCAAGGGTCACTGTTTTGACCGACCATGGTGCCATAAAATTAGGGTTTTGTTATTTTTTGAAATCCAAGTTACAATGAATGAGCCACTCCAAGGGTCATTGTTTTTAACAAACAATATGACTAAGGCCAGAAGAGGTCAGGTACAATGGATCTAAATGAAATCTTGAAGCAAGACGAGAAAAATAACGCAGACGTAATTCTTTTTTTAGGATGGGCAGGACATGTTTCAAAATAGATACTTCATGATTTCAAACCAACGACCTTTGGCATGTAAAACATAGTATCAACTGCTACATTGTGTCATTGTTTTCATATTTTAATGAGTGTGACAATCATGTTGAAGGTCGAGGAGGGTGCTTACACTAGCCCTTACATCACCCATAGGAGGCACCTTCTCAGAAGCTACATATTTTTTTAAAAATTTGTCTTAGAGACTCAAACTTAGAACATGCTGCCTGCAGTTATATAGACATCCCGACCACCAGGCTGCTCTCTTGGATGTAGGGAAATTAGACTCGGTTAAAAGAGAAATATATACAATTAAATATATATATATATTATTTGAGTAGGGTTAGAACCCACAACATCAAGGCAACCAAGGTACCCTATTGCACTCTTCCTCCAAACGCAATAGAGGTCTAGGTGGACTTCGAAGGTGGTTTGTACAAAGAGGAAAAAAGAGACCAGACAACACATGCATGGAGGTTTGTTGACAAGAAAGAGAATTTTCGAGTGGGAAAGGGATTGGCGACTAGTTTTAAATTTTATAAATTCAAAATTCAAAACAGGACACAAGCCATGTTCCTTTCATTGCCTTGAGAGTTTCTTCAGTTGCCTTAGAGGAGATGTTTTCTATTCTTGAGTCATCCAACTTCCTTTCATTGCCTTGACAGTTTCTTCACTTGCCTTAGAGGAGATATTTTCTATTCTTGAGTCATCCAACTTTGTTCTTTGCTATGATTCTATGTTGATATTCACGCTTTCCAAATATATTCTGAAACACAAATTTACCATAATTATATGCAGAATGGAGAATAGTTGTCAGAGCATTTAAATATTGGTTGATTGTAGTTTCAAGATATTATTTTTAATATATCTATGGATTTCATTATTCATGCACAACTATTTAATGGCCCAACAATTAAGTAATACTTTAATTATCAATTTAATTATCGTAGTGTATCTTCTCCTTTCTTTAACAAGATGCATATTAATGCGATGATGTTAACCTAAATTACAAAACAAGTTTCATGGATTCTAATTCACATGACAAGACAATGGTAACAAAAAGTTCCAATAGGTTGTTGAATTGCTTTATCTTGTATCAATTATGTTTATCATCACTTTGAAAAATTTAAGAACATTTGCTTTTCTCATAGGATTAATATATTTCTTAAAAACATCATGATAATACTTGATGTCATATTTTGAAGTACAAAACATGGTTTAATATAAAAAAAAATCACATTCAATCCAACATGATATCATTATCTTAATATGAAATAATAATATTTCCTATTTAATTCATCCTCTTGTGGTTTAGAGCACACCTACAAATATCTAAATTATTCTGATAGTTATCCATTAGTTTTAACTTATCAAGCAGTTAAAGATGTTGGAATTACACTCTAGTAACCAAATTATGTTAATGGGACTACAAGGAAAAGAAAGATTAATATTAAAGTGCTAAACATATATATTTATATTGGTGAAGGAGCTCACTTGTTGAGAACTTTTGTTTGATAAATAGTGTCTCCTAGGTGGAACAATAAGCATATTTATATTTCTAAAATTAATGTTGAAGAAAGAAATATAAGGGTAATTTTTTATTCAAAGTGTAGTATGATTTTTGACTAAGGTCAATAATGTATAATATAATAATATATAGCCCTAAGGGCAATCATCGTATAGTGTTGTAATCTAAAAATGAATAACATCAATACAAAGCAAAAGTACAAAAGCACAATAACACCACAAAATGCACAATATGAATAATCTTTATTAATATAGGAAAATATCCGAGTGGTATAATTAATGTTCTCCAATATGGGGTTACAAGTGCTTTTGATGATTACATCTAATAGGGTTTTGAAACCCTAGTTCAATGAACAACTAGTGTCTTCTAGTTTATCCTTGATCCAAACAAGTGTGCAGGTGGGCTTGTGTATCCCTATGGGACCACCCTAGTTACAACAACTTCCAAAAATATGGTTCCTACACCTACAAACAACATAAAAGGGGTTAAAATCACTTGTGAGGGCTCCATTGTGTGAGACCCTCGAAATGATAAAACCTCTAAAACCTTAAATGATGCAATATTAACTATAAATAAAATGTAAGAACATAAAATTAATGCAATAGATGTCTTACCTTTTCAATGTTGATTTATAGTCCTACTTTTGTGTTTGAGAGTCGCATGAATGCTCAGAAGCATCTGAGGGCTTACAAACTACAAATCAGTTATGAGAAATGCCTAAAAGTTTTCAAGGATGGTTTTAAATGCCTATCAACATTCCAAAAATGCTTAGCAATGTTCTATAATTTGGATAAAATTTGGAGGTGGATAGGAGTGAGGTAGAACTAGTTCTGGTTTACGAGGGTTTTGCGGTGGCAAAAACAGAGGGATGCAATGGCAACGGTGAGGGAATAAGATGATGGTGAAGTGGATAGGTTTTGTGAGTGCATAAAATGCTAAGGTGCTTATTATCTCAGTATGTAGGATCTTGATTCATCAAAATTAATCATATTTTATAATTTAACCTTGATCATGCTAAGGTTTCAACGATACCAACGGATGGTCGAGATTAAAACATGAAGAAGGGTTGATATTGAACTTGATTATGTGACATGGATTAATGTGGATGAATGACTAAGATTAAGTCATGGTATATGACTAGGATTTATTTACATAAATACATATATTTATTATATATATATACAATATTAATATTTATGCATATATTAAATAAATACACAAATACACACACACACACACACACACACACATATATAATGGATGAACATTCAGGATGATACAGATGAATGATGAGTGGCTAGATTTTGGTGTTTAAAATTACCCCTTTTTGTATCGCGTTGCATGAAGCATAATGCAATGCAAAAATATGAGACACTTGATTTGGTGACATGAAGCAAATTTCTTTTCTTGGAGCGCAAAGAGGATCTTGAAGACAAAGAATTTGTTAGTGTAGCTTATCCCCTGAATTGGCGAATGAGGGAAAAATAAGTCTCACGAGCCAATTGATAGAATTATGGATAATGATGCAGGCGACTTCTGTAAGTGCAAGTGTATGATGTAAATGTGGATGATATGAATGATGTAAATTGATTTTATTTTTACCCCAATGGAGAAAGGGGTTTTTGCAAGTGTAGATGTAAGTGAATTCTATTTTTGTCCCAATAGAAAAGGGATTTTTACCAAATGTAGATGTATGATGAATGATGTAAATGATGTATCCCAATGTGGGAACTCAAAATCAAATTTAGTTACCCCAAGTTTGGGGTGATTTCATGTTGTTGGAAAACATGCCAATTGGCATCATTGAAATGCAAAGTAATGAAAATGCAAAAAGAAAAAGAGTTAACCCTTGGAGGTCCATATAGTGATTGTAGGATAATTCCTTCAATTAAAACTAATAAACCTAGGCAAGGTCTATCTCTGTGATGATTTTCAATATAAAAGAAATGTTGAAATGTGATGTTTTCCATGTTTCAAGCCCCACGAACAAGGCCATCAATGATAAATTTTTATGCAAGTTAAATTGGGCATAGACTCACTTGAGAAATGAGTATTCTGAAATGATTTTGTGTTCAAACAAGAGGATGTTGAATGATTATGGGTAAGTCTCCTTATGGTAATTTATTCATATTACATAATTGCATGGACAACCAATCACTACAAGTGTCAAGGAGATAGAATAAACCACTAGGTATGAGGTTCACTTAAAATTGTAGATGAATTTGGCAAAAAAATATAAATGCAATGATTGATGGATGAGAATGATGTTAAAATGAAGGTGTGATAATGAAAATGTATTGATTATTGGATTGCATGATTTTGTGAAATTTTGCATTATTTTGGAGCATTTTGAAAAGCAATTTTGGACAATTTTGCAACTTTTTGGGTCACAAACAAAAGTTAATCACCCAAATCAATCCATGTTATCACAAGGAATGATGAAATTATGTGATGGATGATTAGAATAATGAATGTGATTTTTTTTGTGAAAATTTGGACCGTTTTGGGATGTTTAGAAGTTTATAAGGTGATTTTAAAACTTTTGGTCACAAGCAAAAATTAAGTGCTCAAATTGATTTTTGGTTTCACAAAATATGATATGATGATGAAATGAATATATGGATGCAATATGGAGTGATTTTGTGAAGGTAAGCTAAATTTTTGGAGTATTTTAGTCTTTTTACAAAATTTTGAAGTCAAACACCGGCTAGCGTCCACATCATGCTTAGATATTGGTGAGTGTTTGCCACTATATACACATTGGCCAGCATTTCATTACACCATATGAATGCCCATGGGCATTTGAGTGCATCAAAAATAGGTATAAATAGTATTTAGATGTAAAATTAGATTCATTATTGCATTCATAAGTTCCAAAAGCTATGTCTGAGGAAATGTGAGTGATTGAAGGAGCGAGGTGAAGTGGAGTGAAAGCTATGGCAATGGAGAGTGTAGATGTAGCAACAGGAGTGGAGATGTAGGTGGTTGAGGTAAGTATCCTTGGCATGCATTTTTTTGGACTTGCAATTTTATTTTTTGAATTTTGCAATGAATGTGACATTAATGTGCTTGCATTGTGCATGTGTTGTGCTGCATTAACAATTTTGGAGGTCCAAAATAGGTTATCACCTCTCATACCAGGGGTGATAAAGGTGCTACAAAATGAGCATTGGGATTGGTTGGAATTTGTGAGGCTAGTTGGAGCCACACAAATTTATGTGG
The DNA here is from genome assembly GCA_028583015.1 of Wollemia nobilis. Lineage (NCBI taxonomy): Eukaryota > Viridiplantae > Streptophyta > Pinopsida > Araucariales > Araucariaceae > Wollemia > Wollemia nobilis. Next base: position 198,527 of record JAQPPZ010000028.1, read on the forward strand.
TGAAGGAAAATGAGAGGAAACTCTCTACCTTGGCGGGGAGATGGGATCCAGATAGGGGGGCCTTTTAGCTCCCTACTTCTAAGGCAACAATGACACTCAAGGATGTATACCACATTCTCTAAGTGCTAGTGAAGGGATTACATGTAGAGATTGAACATGAAAAGGAGTACGAGATGAGTCATATTTTTGATATCGATGGAGGGCTATGAGTGTGAAGAGTGGAGGGATCATGTACTTGGTGATGTATACCAATAAGTATTTAGAGGCATTTCCTCCTTGCTCATGTTCCTATTGGCCAACATAGTGGCACTGAATAGCACTAGCTATCAGTTCCCATGGAACATGATCAGGCTGGTATACAATATGATCAATGAGCCTCAAGTGTATGTATGGGCACCTACTCTATTGGCTTAGTTGTACTTAGAGTTGTACAATGTGATGGGGCAGGGGTGAAAGGGGCTAGGTTGTAGTGTATTACTATAATTTTTGAGTTGGAAGTACTTCAATGTGGCTCAGCCTATGGGCCTGCTTAGTGAGATGCGGAATGGGGAGTAACTCTATGATTTGTGATGGCGGGTGGGTGAGGAGGTGCAACTGAGTCATCCTAGATTTAATGATCAGGAGTACAAATATCTATGGGTAGGACTGACAACTTATTAGGTGCATTGGAGGCCATGGTGAGGTTATAGTTGGACTAATTATAGCAAGCAATTATGGATAGTTTGGTAGGATATATGGGTGGTTGGGTGACATAGAAGTAAGGTGAATTTGATCTAGTTCTCATGGGTGCTATGATAGTTTGGGATATATAAGGGGATACCTAAGGTACCAATGTTGTACAGGTGCCATCAATATGATATAGGTCTATCCTATGCATAGGCATGGTGGGTGACCTATGAGGATGGTGAGGAGATAGATCTTCTTGATGTGGATGATGTAGGGAGTACCACTAAGTATGATGTATGGTTCATTACATAGCCCCCATGGGTACCTAATAAGTAAATGGATGAGGGTGATGAGGATGATAAGGAGGCCAAGGCAGATGAGGTATATGTGGCTCCTAGACATTGGAGACATCATCGATCTATACATATATGAAGGTAGGTGAGGGATGTAGTAGAGAAAATTCTAGAAATTATAGGTGATGGAGGTGGTATCGATGATATTGATGAGGTTCTAGAGAGACCTCCAGGTTGGAGTAAGGAGGAGTGGATGAGGCTTGAGCAGATGGTGGTGGATCGATATGGAGAAATAGCTTAGTTACAAGTAGACTTAGAGGTGTGGATGGTTGCAGGTGGATGCAAGAATAGTATCATGAGCCTCCATGCAGAGCTAGCATAGAGGGACCATTTATAGAGGTAGAATATACTATGCCTTTGATCCAAATATGGATACAACCAGGATTTGGAGGATCTATTGACACAGCACCACATTGGGCTTCTAGATCTATCCTCTTCCTCCTTATCTATGTTTTTTAGGCATAGTGTCTCTAGGTCTAAGGCTCCATCAGTATCATAGGGGTCATCTTATAGGTGTTAACTAGTATTAAGATGCATTTTTGTATATGAGCCTTGGTTCTCCAATGTATATAGCCTACAGGCATTCATTGTACATGCAATATATATATATATACATGGATTTTACTTGTGTTATGATTTTTTATGAATGTTTCTTATGTGAATGCATGTTTGTATGTGTGATGGAAGATAATGAAATGATAATGTGTGTGAATGCAAATGAATTAATGCTCTAATGATCATTCATAGTTTAGATTTTACTTGACCATGTATTGCATTATTGTTTAATAAGGGGCACCAAAATGGTGGAATTTCAAAATGGAAGACTCATGTAATTATATGGATGTTGATATGGAAAATTTATTATTTTGTAGAGACTCAGACATACTAGTCATATCTGACAAAACCACTAAATGTTGTCTAATTTATCTAAGATCAAATGTGTGTGCAGTGAATTCATTTATCAAATAATGAGTATGGTAATTAATTGAAGCAATCAAGAACCAATGTGTTTGCAAGTGAGTTCATTGACCCATATTGAGTAAATTGAGCAAAAATATATCATGGAGGAGACCGAGAAGCTAGTTTACTCTTATGTGCAGTCATAGGTCTCTTCAAGGGAGACATGTCACCATGCATGAGCGTAATCCACTACTAATCAAGCATCTATAGACCTGGTGGATATTATGTCCATAGTCCAAGAATCCGATCTCTAAGCTTTGGGGATTTATACTACCTAACCATCTGACTGGAAATGTAGTTTTATCCTTACAACTTGAGGATCTGTAGTGTGTGATATGTAAAATATTTAGAGCTTTGGATAATTGGATTCTCAACTAAAGTGTGATGAGAATGTTACCATATCCTTACTACTCTTTATCTTATTTGGAAAATATTTTGATAGTGGTGAAAACCACTATTTTCTATTTTTGTACTATGAGCATAATGGGACAATTAAGGAGTACCCTTTTCACTTCAAGGTTCAACCCAATCATGGTATTATCTCTCTTTGACACAATATGTTTTTAAGATGTGTGATTGTATTTGGTTCAAGAGTGTTATAGTTAATTCCTATAACTCAATATTTTTTTTGTGAAAATGTGTCTTCATCCTAAATAAAACTCAACATGTATTAGAGGTTTATAGAAACATTAGGAGTGATTGAGTGACTAAAAATACCTAGGAATTATGGAAATGTGGTTTGCAAATTATAATTTGACTTTGTGGAATGGTGCAATGAAATGGATGATGATTTGGAGGTTCCCCTTATTAAGGCAACAAAACTATATTGGACCAATTGTTATCTATATTGAATAAATGACCCCTAAAATGTGGATGAAATGCAATTTATGAAATGAAATGTGTGCAATGCAATGTGTGAAATGCAAAGTGAAAAGGTAATGTGTGCAATACAATGTTGTTTTTGTGTATTAACCATGGATATATATATGTGTGTGTGTGTGTGTGTGTGTGTGTGTGTGTGTGTGTGTGTGTGTGTGTGTGTGTGTGTGTGTGTATAAGTCACATTAAGCATAAAATACTCTCAAGTGGATGATGTTAAGTGGTTCGGGTTATTTGAATCCCTCTATAATGGAAAGCCTATAAGCTACTTTACCCACTTTTTGAGTGATAGTGTATGGACCTAGCCAATTAGCTATGAATTTATCATGAAGATGCGAAAATACATTGGTATTTTGTTAATTCTCTTTAAGAGCAAAGTATCCTACTTGGAATTCACATAGATGAACTTTGGTTTTGTAAGCATGCTTTAGTTAATTTTTATAAACTCATAAATTATCTAAAGCATTAACACACCTTTCATTAATAAGCGTGAGTTGGCCAAAACATGCTTGTCTAGAAATATCATCATATATGAATTATTGCAATGAAATTTGTAACGATTGTATCTCAAGCTCAAGAGGCATAATTGCTTCAGCTCCATAAACCAATTAAAATGGTGTTGCCCTGGTAGGCATGCGTATGCTTGTTTGATAAGCCCATAATGCAAAGGGGATTTGAGTATGCCAATCTCAATAATTTTATTTGACTAGTTTATTGAGAATGGCAATTAAGGTCTTATTGGTAGCCTCATCTTGTCCATTTGCTTGTGGGTAGTAAGGAGTCAAGAAACTATGTTGGATATTATATTTCATGTAAATTTATTGAACATCCTTGTTTTTGAAAGACTTACCATTTTCAAAGATGATTTTCAAGGGAATACCAAAATGATAGATGACAAGATGAAGTATAAAATCCACAATTCGAGGTCTTGTCATACTGGTTAGAGAAATTATCTCAACCCAATTTATGAAGTATTCAGTCTCCATAATGATGAATGTATGTTATCTTGAGGAATGAGGTGATATTTTGCCAATCAAATCAAGATCCCATTGTGAAAAGGTCCAAAGGATTTGTATAGGTTGTAATGCTTGTGATGGCACATGAGTTAAATTAGCATGTTATTGAAATTTATTATAATTCTTGATGTAAGTGCAACAATCATGTTCCATGGTGGGACAATAGTAACCCATGCATATAATACACTTTGTAATGTCCATTCTACTAAAATAACCACCACAAGTACCATCATGAACTTCATCTATGGCTATTTGTACCTCTGTAGGCTTGAGATAATGAAGGAGAACTCCATCATAACCATAATTATACAAAATATTCCCAAAGAGAGTAAAACGAGCTACCTTTTTCTTGAAAGTGTATTTAACAGTCTGTGACATGTTTTATGGGAGTGCTCAAAACTTGAGGAAGGTTATTATTAAATAACACAAGATTATACTAAGAGGGGGGGTGAAAAGTATAAAATCAACTTTTAATTATCTTTCCCAAAAAGTATTATCCAATATTACCAATTATAATATCAATATCAGTAATCAAAGTAATGCATAAATCATCACACGTATGAGAGACACAAATTTAACGTGGTTCACCCAATGTAGGTTATGTCCACAGAGAAAATATTTCTTCTAAATTTTCTCAATAAATCTCTTGGGAATCAATTTCTTATTACAATGTTTATGGACCTCTGTCCAAAGGAGATCTCAATCCCTAATGCTCTAGTGTTTGGATCTCTCTCCACAAGATAACTCTATCCCCTTTGATTTGGTTTGTGTATCTCTCTCCATAGGAGAATCCTATACCCTATGCTCTATTTTGTGGATATCTCTCCAAAGGAGAACTCTATCTCCTATTCTTTGTTTTGTGGATATTTCTCCATAAGAGAACTCTATCCCATCTACTCTATTTTATGGACATATCTCCACATGAGAACTCTATCCCTCTACTATAGTGTGTGGATCTCTCTCCACAACAGAACTCTATCCCTCTTCTCTGATTAAATCTACTTTAATCTACCCCAAGCATTAACACAAATCTTAATAAAATCAACAACCAAACTTACTCTCAACTTTATCTCAAATAATCACAAGTGTAGCACAAATATACTCTAAATATTCTTACAAATTTGCATCAAAACTATCCCAAGTATTCTCATAAGACTTGCTCAAATATGTCTCAATTCTGCTTTAATTCTTCACAATACTTTCTCAAATCTGCCTTCAAGCCTTATCAAAAGACTTGCAAAAATTTACCTTCAATACTTCTCAAAAGACTTGCTCAAATCTACCTTCAAGCCTTCTCAAAATACTTGATTAAATCTGCCTTCAAACCTTCTCAAAAGACTTTCTAAAATATACCTCAGTTATGCTCACTAAACCTACTTAGATATTTCTAAATCTTACATACAAACAAATGCTTATATCTCTTTCAAAAATACTTTATTCAACTAGGCAATTCAGACATATTCTACCCAGAATTTGTTTAACCTCTGGAACATATAGAGAATGATATGTATTATAAAAAATCCAATATGTTCTTCACATTCACAAATATTGCATTCAACTAATTCAATCTCTATCTCTTGCAAAATCCCTTTCAAATCAAATCAAACTAGCATATAACTTTGCTTCCCAAAACTGATCTATCTTTCTTGTAAATTTGCTCTCAAACATCAACCACAATAATGCACAAGTAGGTCTCAAACCCTAATGCAATTGCTTCCAATTTCATTCAACAATAATGCACATGTAGGTCTCAAACCCTAATGCAAATATTTCCAACAATGTGCTCTAATCAATCCTTTTAACTCCATCTCAAAATTACTTTCTCAAAACACAACCACCTAGATAAAAATTTGAACCACCATACCTCAAAATTTTTGATGAAGAAATGTCCTCAAGAACCTATCTCACAAACAACCAATCCTTCTTGTTCCACTTCAAGTGTTAGATAGCAAAATACATTTTGAAAACTTGAACAAGAACTTTCTTCTCAAAATAACGTGCACAATGAGATATAAAAATTATGCTCTTAATACCCTCTTTTGTTCTAAAAAACAAGGCATTAATATTTCAACAAAGCCTTTCATATCTTCCTTTCACCATGCAAGATTTATAATAAAATGTCAAGCAACTTATCACACCTTATTACGCTTAATATTGCAAAATAATATCCAACCCAACAAAGCCACAAATTACACACATTAAATTTCTTATAAAGCTTATACCTCCTACTTGAAATAAAATATTTCAATGCACTTCAAATTTCAAGCATGACCATAACATCATTTATTTTATGCACCACACATAGAACTTAGAAAAAATTTACACTATTCCCTTTTAATTCAAACAAAATTAATAAATCCATTCTATCCTTTTAATCCAAAAATAAAAATAAAATAATCACCTTATGAATCCCTAAGAAAGTGCATACCTTAGCCTTAGGAAATATTTATTTCACCAAAAATAATGTCCTCCTTGTTGTCATTACCATGATTTGAACCTACGCCACTTGCTGGCCTGCACCCTAGCTTTAACTAGGCCACCATGGGGTTAGCTACCCACACAAAACCTAAGTGCACATGTTCTTCCTTATACTCGATCTCAGGTGTAAAAAATATTTTCAACAAAAACTTTAACTTCTTACCTCTGTCGTGTCTCGAAATTGAAATCTCTCTTCTACCATGCCTTAGCGCTGATGGTTCTACCATCTGGGCTAGCTTCCTAGATGGAATTAAAGTCAGCTACCCCAAAAATTTATCCACACACTCTACCTCGAAATTTGAATTTGACCTTTGTCTTCTTCTCCTCCTCTACCGCGATCAAACGAATTAATAAAAGCGCATAATTTTTTCATTCAATTTTTAGCCTTAGATTTGCACTTTAAATATATAAATGTGTCCTTGGCCCTTGATGTCGGTGCATGGAAATATTTGATTTCCAACCTTAACCTTTGGTGCCCACATTTTATTTTTTAATTATTATAGTATTTTAAATCTTCATAGATTTAAATATTATAATTTATTTTTCTTCTTTGGGCCTTTTCTCATTTAATTTTTAATTATTATAATATTTTAAATCTTCATATATTTAAATATTATAATTTATTTTTCTTCTTTGGGCCTTTTCTTTGGATAAAGTCTTTGCCACCATAGAACATATTTCTATTTCCTTTGCAAGTACCACAATGGTAAAACCATTAAACCTTGATTTTTAGTTTGACATAAATGACAACCAATGTCATGAATCCTTTGACATCAATGAAAACAATATACTCAAAATTTCTAACAATTATTTAGTTGGACCAATCCTCATACAACTCTGAATGGATAAAGAAAATGTCCTTCTCATATTTAGATTTAGTATGAATGATTGTAGATTTAGAGATTGTTGTGATAATGATTGGTTGTACCTATCCTATGGAGTTATTTAGAATCAATAATCCTAGAGAGTCCATAGTATCTACAAATCTATTAGTCGAACGTAGCAAACTATCGATTTCATACCAATCAAATTTAGCGATCAAAGTCATTGCTACTTCATGGTAAACCTTTATTGTTGGTTCCTTGCAATGGTATTCTCTATTTATTTGGTGAACAATAATTTTAGAGTTACAAAATATCCTAATACGCTTTATGTCCATAGCTATGGTTGCTTGAAGACCTAATATTAAGGCTTCATACTCTACATTGTTATTTGTGCATTGGAAGTCAAGTTTGAAAGATAGGGTAATAGGTACCCCTTGTGGTATATGAAATATGACTCTAGCACCTTGACCTTTTTTACAGTTAGAACAATCAAATAATAGTGTGATACCAACATCTTCCTCTGGAATGACATCTTCTTCTTGTTCAATGATAGTGAATACCCAATCATCTAGGAGCTCAATAATCAAGGATTGATCACTAGGAAGTGGATTTTTTATAGCTTGATCAAATATGACTTGAACTTTAATAGATTTTTGGCTGATGAACTCAAGATCAAATTCAATGAGAAGCTTTATTTTTTTTATGGTGAGGATTTTCAGAGGATTTTCATGAGCTATGTCATATGTGGCATGACTAAGCATATAATATATGTGTTTCTTAGTGGTAAAAACTTCTAACCACAATTTTTCTACGTAAGCATATCTAGTTTCATAGATTACCAATGTTCAACTAATGTAGTAAACAACTTGCTCTCAATGGTTTTCATTATTTTGTGCAAATATTTTTCGTAATGTAAAGTTCATTTCTAAAACATGAAGATGGAAGGGGATCCCTAGATGAGGAGGAGTTAAAACTAGTGGAGAAGATAGGTATTGCTTTATATCATAAAAATATTTTTGGTACTCATATGTCCATGAAAATGTCACCCCATTTTATAGCAAGTGATTGAATGGTCTGCATTTGTGAGAAAGTTGTGCAATGAAACGATAGATAGATTGGATCTTTCCTTGTAAACTATATAATTCCTTCAATTTTTTTGGAGGCATCTCTATGATGGCCTTGTATTTGTTTGGGTCTACCTCAATGCCTCTTTTGAAGACAATGAGTCCTAGTAGTTTTCCTAAGGTAACATCAAGATACACTTTTTGGGGTTCAACATTTCATTATGCTCTAGAAGTCGATCAAAGACTTCTTCCAAGATACCAATATGCTCTTGTCAAGTTTTGGATTTTTCCAAGAGATAATCCACATAATATTTGATGATCTTATGGATGTAATCATAGAATATGTATGTCATGGCACATTCATAAGTTGCACCTACATTTTTGAGGCCAAAGGGCATCACCTTGTAACAAAAAGTCCCTCAAGGTGTAGTGAATGTTGTTTTATATTGGTCATAAGTATTGATTCGAATCTGATTGTATCCTAAAAAATCGTCCATTAGAGAAATAATTTCATGTCCAGTGCAAGTGTCAACAAGAGTATCAATGTTTGGTAGAGGAAATTCATCCTTAGGACACGCTTTGTTAAGGTCTCAAAATTTAGTGCAAATGTATATCACCCCTTTAGGTTTACAAATGGATACCATTTTTGAGATCCACTTAGGATATTCAATGGGATCAATGAAACCCACATCCAATAGCTTTTGAAGTTCCCCTTTGACCATGAGGTCAATGGTAGGATGCATCTTTCTCAATTTTTGTTTGACCAGCTTAGCATCAGAGTGCAAGGTGATATTGTGGACAACCAAATTAGGGTCAAGACTAGGCATGTTTTTGTAGGACCATGCAAAAATGTTGTTCTTCTTGAGGAGAGCAATTAGTTGCTCTTGTTCATCTACAGATAAAATTTTACCAAGTTTGATAATATGAGGATTCTTTGCATCTGAACTAAGGTTCACATTGATGGTATCTTCAATGGACATATGATAACTTTCCTCAAGCTGATGAGGTGTTGGTATCATATGAATTTCATCTATAATGGTATCAAACTCTTCTGACTCTACCTCTTCTATGTCTTCGTGTAAAACCTTAGGATCTAAATATGAAGGTGAATGTTAAGGTGGAGGTGACAAAGGAATGTAGTTGGCTAAAGACATTAATAATTCCTCAAAAAGGATGAATTCGGAAAAGGATGGAGGGAGGAAATTCAGTCCATATAAATAAGGCTCATGTCAATTGGAATTGGCTTTGCAAAATCATATGGATTATTGAGTGGTGTGAATAAGTCAATAGGATTCATGTTAACTTAAAATGGAAAACTAGTGGTTGTTAATGTGGAGGATGGATAGATCCTATCTGTTATAACCGGTATAAGAACTCTTGGAAACTAAATAATAACAATCAACATAAATAAATGCAACCAGCAAAAATACATGCACATGCAATGCAATGATGATTTTTGTTTTTGTTTTTTGTATGTTTTTCATTTTTTTTGCACATATATTACAAAATTATTTGGTGAGGTCGATCAATGAAGTGGAGGTGGTTCACTAGTTGGTTCGAATTTCTCCCTAGATAGGAGGAAATGAAATATGACCTGATGGATGAGGAACATTCTAAGGTAATTCCCATCCTTTTTGGTGAATAGAATAATGGGCATTGATTCTAAGCTACCTCTTTCTTGGAGTTTGGATCCTTTACTATTATCATCTCATAAGCTATGATAATTCCATGTACCTCATCCATAGTCAATGTATCAATATCTCTCCTCTCTTCTAGAGATAAAACCTTTTCATAATACCTCATAGGGGGTGATATTAACACTTTTTGAGCAACACTGGAGTATTCAATTTCAAATCCAAGTCCATGCATGGTACTAACAACCTCATCCACACAAAGTAAGTATGTAGCAATATCTTCCTCATATTCAATATTAAAATATTCAAACCTTTTCTTGTGGCTTTACAATTTTGCTATCTTGACCTTTTTATCTCTTTCATATGTTTACTTCAATTTTTCCATATCTCTTTTGCTGATTTATAGTGCATAAATTTTATAAATTTTTCTTCATGTAATCCACTTAAGATTCTATTCATACCCTTGGCATCATTTATATGTAATAGCTTACCATCCTTATCTATGGCAGGAGTAGTTGTAGGTGTGAACCCATCCTCAACTGATTACCATGTCTTATATCCTTATGCCATCAAGTAAGTCTTAATTATTATACTCCAAAAGGCACAATTGTCCCCATCAAAAAATGGAGCCTTATTTGATGAGGATACATTCTAAGATGTCATCTGTGTTCTTTTAATATCTTCCTTCAAGATGTTAGATGTTTTCAAAGGAACCCACTCTGATACCAATTTAAGAACACAAGCTTATACTAATATGGGGGTGAACAGTATAATATCAACTTTTACTTTTATTTCCAAAATAATATTATCCAATATTATCAATTACAATATCAATAGCAGTAATCAAAGTAATGCATAAATCATCACACACATGAGAGACATAAATTTAATGTGGTTCACCCAATGTGGGTTACATCCACGAAGAAAATATTTCTTCTAAATTTTCTCAATAAATATCTTGGGAATCAATTCCCTATTACAATGTTTATGGACCTCTATGTAAAGGATATATTAATCCCCAATGCTCTAGTTTTTGGATCTCTCTCCATAGGATAACTCTATAACCTTTGCTTTGGTTTATGGATATATCTCCATAGAATAACTCCATCCCCTTTGATATTATTGTGGATATATCTCCATAGGATAACTTTATCCCCTCTTATCTAGTTTGTGGATCTTTCTCCATAGGAGAACATTATCCCATTTACTCTGGTTTGTGGATATATATCCATAAGAGAACTCTATCCCCTATACTATTATGTGTGGATATCTCTCCAAAGTAGAACTCTATCCCTCTACTCTTATTAACTTTGCTTTAATTTTCCCTAAGAATTGACACAAATCTTGATCAAATCAACAACCAAATTTGCTCTCAACTCTATCTCAAATCTGTACAAAACCCCATCACAATTCTAACACAAATTTAATCTAACTCTACTTACAAATATTCACCAAAACTATCCCAAGTATTCTCACAAGACTTGATCAAATCTGCCTTAATATTGCTTTAAGTCTTCACAAGACTTGCTCAAATCTGCCTTTAAGCCTTCTCAAAAGACTTGCTCAAGTCTACCTTCAAGCCTTCTCAAAATACTTGCTCAAATACACTTTCAAGCCTTCTCAAAAGACTTGCATAAATCAAGCTTCAAGCCTTCTCAAAAGACTTGCTCAAATCTACCTTCAAGCCTTCTCAAAATACTTTCTCAAATCTGCCTTCAAGCCTTCTCAAAAGACTTGCTCAAATATACCTTCAAGCCTTCTCAAAATACTTACTCAAATCTACCTTCAAGCCTTCTCAAAATACTTGCTTAAATTTGCCTTCAAGCCTTCTCAAAAGACTTTCTCAAATATACCTCAGTTTTGCTCACTAAACCTACTTAGATATTTCTAAATCTTGCATACAAACAAATGTTTATATCTCTTTCAAAAATACTTTCTTCAACTAGGCAATTCAGACATATTCTACCTAGAATTTGTTTAACCTCTGGAACATATAGAGAATGATATGTATTATAAAAAATCCAATATGTTCTTCACATTCACAAATATTGCATTCAACTAATTCAATCTCTATCTATGGCAAAATCCATTTCAAATCAAATCAAACTAGCATATAAATTTACTTCCCAAATCAATATTTCTTGTAAATTTGCTCTCAAACATCAACCACAATAATGCACAAGTAGGTCTCAAACCCTAATGCAATTGCTTCCAATTTCATTCAAAAATAATGCACATGTAGGTCTCAAACCCTAATTCAAATATTTCCAACAATGTGCTCCAATCAATCCTTTTAACTCCACCTCAAAATTACTTTCTCAAAACAAAACCACCTGGATAAAAAGTTGAACCACCATACCTCAAAATTTTTGATGAAGAAATGTCCTCAAGAACCTATCTCACAAACAACCAATCCTTCTTGTTCCACTTCAAGCGTTAGATAGCAAACTACATTTTGAAAACTTGAACAAGAACTTTCTTCTCAAAATAACATGCACAATGAGATATAAAAATTATGCTCTTAATCCCCTCTTTTGTTCTAAAAAACAAGGCATTAATATTTCAACAAAGCCTTTCATATCTTCCTTTCACCATGCAAGATTTATAATAAAATGTCAAGCAACTTATCACACATTATTACTCTTAATCTTGCAAAATAATATCCAACCCAACAAAGCCACAAATTACACACATTAAATTTCTTATAAAGCTTATACCTCCTACTTGAAATAAAATATTTCAATGCACTTCAAATTTCCAACATGACCATAACATCATTTATTTTATGCACCACACATAGAACTTAGAAAAAATCTACACTATTCCCTTTAATTCAAACAAAATTAATAACTCCATTCTATCCTTTTAATCCAAAAATAAAAAATAAAATAATCACCTTATGAATCCCTAAGAAAGCGCATACCTTAGCCTTAGCAAATATTTATTTCACCAAAAATAATGTCCTCCTTGCTTTCATTACCATGATTTGAACCTACGCCACTTGCTGGCCTGCACCCTAGCTTTAACTAGGCCACCATGGGATTAGCTACCCACACAAAACCTAAGTGCACATGTTCTTCCTTATACCCGATCTCAGGTGTAAAAAATATTTTCAACAAAAACTTTAACTTCTTGCCTCCGTCGTGTCTCGAAATTGAGATCTCTCTTCTACCATGCCTTAGCGCCGATGGTTCTACCATCTGGGCTAGCTTCCTAGATGGAATTAAAGTCAGCTACCCCTACAATTTATCCACACACTCTACCTCGAAATCTGAATTTGGCCTTTGTCTTCTTCTCCTCCTCTACCGCGATCAAACGAATTAATAAAAGCGCATAATTTTTTCATTCAATTTTTAGCCTTAGATTTGCACTTTAAATATATAAATGTGTACTTGGCCCTTGATGTCGGTGCATGGAAATATTTGATTTCCAACCTTAACCTTTGGTGCCCACATTTTATTTTTTAATTATTATAGTATTTTAAATCTTCATAGATTTAAATATTATAATTTATTTTTCTTCTTTGGGCATTTTCTCATTTAATTTTTAATTATTATAATATTTTAAATCTTCATATATTTAAATATTATAATTTATTTTTATTCTTTGGGCCTTTTCTTTGGATAAATTCTTTGCCACCATAGAACATATTTCTATTTCCTTTGCAAGTACCACAATGGTAAAACCATTAAACCTTGATTTTTAGTTTGACATAAATGACAACCAATGTCATGAATCCTTTGACATCAATGAAAACAATATACTCAAAATTTCTAACAATTATTTAGTTGGACCAATCCTCATACAACTCTGAATGGATAAAGCAAATGTCCTCATATTTAGATTTAGTATGAATGATTGTAGATTTAGAGATTGTTGTGATAATTATTGGTTGTACCTATCCTATGGAGTTATTTAGAATCAATAATCCTAGAGAGTCCATAGTATCTACAAATCTATTAGTCGAACGTAGCAAACTATCAATTTCATACCAATCAAATTTAGCAAGCAAAGTCATTGCTACTTCATGGTAAACCTTTATTGTTGGTTCCTTGTAATGGTATTCTCTATTTATTTGGTGAACAATAATTTTAGAGTTACAAAATATCCTAATACACTTTATGTCCATAGCTATGGTTGCTTGAAGACCTAATATTAAGGCTTCATACTCTACATTGTTATTTGTGCATTGGAAGTCAAGTTTGAAAGATAGGGTAATAGGTACTCCTTGTGGTATATGAAATGTGACTCTAGCACCTTGACCTTTTTTACAGTTAGAACAATCAAATAATAGTGTGATATCAACATCTTCCTCTGGAATGACATCTTCTTCTTGTTCAATGATAGTGAATACCCAATCATCTAGGAGCTCAATAATCAAGGATTGATGAATAGGAAGTGGATTTTTCATAGCTTGATCAACTATGACTTGAACTTTAATAGATTTTTGGCTAATGAACTCAAGATCAAATTCAATGAGAAGCTTTATTTTTTTTATGGTGAGGGTTTTCAGAGGATTTTCATGAGCTATGTCATATGTGGCATGACTAAGCATATAATATATGTGTTTCTTAGTGGTAAAAACTTCTAACCACAATTTTTCTACGTAAGCATATCTAGTTTCATAGATTACCAATGTTCAACTAATGTAGTAAACAACTTGCTCTCAATGGTTTTCATTATTTTGTGCAAATATTGTCCCTAATGTAAAGTTCATTTCTAAAACATGAATATGGAAGGGGATCCCTAGATGAGGAGGAGTTAAAACTAGTGGAGAAGATAGGTATTGCTTGATATCATAAAAATATTTTTTGCACTCATATGTCCATGAAAATGTCACCCCCTTTTATAGCAAGTGATTGAATGGCCTGAATTTGTGAGAAAGTTGTGCAATGAAACGATAGATAGATTTGATCTTTCCTTGTAAACTATATAATTCCTTCAATTTTGTTGGAGGCATCTCTATGATGGCCTTGTATTTGTTTGGGTCTACCTCAATGCCTCTTTTGAAGACAATGAGTCCTAGTAGTTTTCTTGAGGTAACATCAAGATACACTTTTTGGGGTTCAACCTTGCATTATGCTCTAGAAGTCGATCAAAGACTTCTTCCAAGATACCAATATGCTCTTGTCAAGTTTTGGATTTTTCCAAGAGATAATCCACATAATATTTGATGATCCTATGGATGTAATCATAGAATATGTATGTCATGGCACATTGATAAGTTGCACCTACATTTTTGAGGCCAAAGGGCATCACCTTGTAACAAAAATTCCCTCAAGGTGTAGTGAATATTGTTTTATATTGGTCATAAGTATTGATTCGAATCTGATTGTATCCTAAAAAATCATCCATTAGAGAAATAATTTCATGTCCAGTGCAAGTTTCAACAAGAGTATCGATGTTTGGTAGAGGAAATTCATCCTTAGGACACGCTTTGTTAAGGTCTCGAAAGTTAGTGCAAATGTATATCACCCCTTTAGGTTTACAAATGGATACCATGTTTGAGATCCACTTAGGATATTCAATGGGATCAATGAAACCCACATCCAATAGCTTTTGAAGTTCCCCTTTGACCATGAGGTCAATGGTAGGATGCATCTTTCTCAATTTTTGTTTGACCAGCTTAGCATCAGAGTGCAAGGTGAGATTGTGGACAACCAAATTAGGGTCAAGACTAGGCATGTTTTTATAGGACCATGCAAAAATTTTGTTCTTCTTGAGGAGAGCAATTAGTTGCTCTTGTTCATCTACAGATAAAATTTTACCAAGTTTTATAATATGAAGATTCTTTGCATCTGAACTAAGGTTCACATTGATGGTATCTTCAATGGACATATGATAACGTTCCTCAAGCTGATGAGGTGTTGGTATCATATGAATTCCATCTATAATGGTATCAAACTCTTCTGACTCTACCTCTTCTATGTCTTCGTGTAAAACCTTAGGATCTAAATATGAAGGTGAATGTTAAGGTGGAGGTGACAAAGGAATGTAGTTGGCTAAAGACCTTAATAATTCCTCAAAAAGGATGAATTTGGAAAAGGATGGAGGGAGGAAATTCAGTCCATATAAATAAGGCTCATGTCAATTGGAATTGGCTTTGCAAAATCATATGGATTATTGAGTGGTGTGAATAAGTCAATAGGATTCATGTTAACTTAAAAGGGAAAACTAGTGGTTGTTAATGTGGAGTATGGATAGATCCTATCTATTATAACCGGTATAAGAACTCTTGGAAACTGAACAATAACAATCAACATAAATAAATGCAACCAGAAAAAATACATGCACATGCAATGCAATGATGATTTTTGTTTTTGTTTTTTGTATGTTTTTCATTTTTTTGGCACATATATTACAAAATTATTTGGTGAGGTCGATCAATGAAGTGGAGGTGGTTCACTAGTTGGTTTGAATTTCTCCCTACACAGGAGGAAATGAAATATGACCTGATGGATGGGGAACATTCTAAGGTAATTCTCATCCTTTTTGGTGAATAGAATAATGGGCATTGATTCTAAGCTACCTCTTTCTTGGAGTTTGGATCCTTTACTATTATCATCTCATAAGCTATGATAATTCCATGTAACTCATCCATAGTCAATGTATCAATATCTCTCATCTCTTCTAGAGATAAAACCTTTTCATAATACCTCATAGGGGGTGATATTAACACTTTTTGAGCAACACTTGAGTATTCAATTTCAAATCCAAGTCCATGCATGGTACTAACAACCTCATCCACACAAAGTAAGTATGTAGCAATATCTTCCTCATATTCAATATTAAAATATTCAAACCTTTTCTTGTGGTTTTACAGTTTTGCTATCTTGACCTTTTTATCTCTTTCATATGTTTACTTCAATTTTCCATATCTCTTTTGCTTATTTATAGTGCATAAATTTTATAAATTTTGCTTCACGTAATCCACTTAAGATTCTATTCATACCCTTGGCATCATTTATATGTAATAGCTTACCATCCTTATCTATGGCAGGAGTAGTTGTAGTTGTGAACCCATCCTCAACTGATTACCATGTCTTATATCCTTATGCCATCAAGTAAGTCTTAATTATTATACTCCAAAAGGCACAATTGTCCCCATCAAAAAATGGAGCCTTATTTGATGAGGATACATTCTAAGATGTCATCTGTGTTCTTGTAATATCTTCCTCCAAGATGTTATATTTTTTCAAAGGAACCCACTCTGATACCAATTTAAGAACACAATCTTATACTAAGATGGGGGTGAACAGTATAATATCAACTTTTACTTTTATTTCCCAAATAATATTATCCAATATTATCAATTACAATATCAATATCAATTATCAAAGTAATGCATAAATCATCACACACATGAGCGACATAAATTTAATGTGGTTCACCCAATGTGGGTTACATCCACGAAGAAAATATTTCTTCTAAATTTTCTCAATAAATATCTTGGGAATCAATTCCCTATTACAATGTTTATGGACCTCTATGCAAAAGATATCTTAATCCCCAATGCTCTAGTTTTTGTATCTCTCTGCATAGGATAACTCTATAACCTTTGCTTTGGTTTATGGATATCTCTCCATAGAATAACTCCATCCCCTTTGATCTTATTGTGGATATATCTCCATAGGATAACTTTATCCCCTCTTATCTAGTTTGTGGATCTTTCTCCATAGGAGAACATTATCCCATTTACTCTAGTTTGTGGATATATCTCCACAAGAGAACTCTATCCCCTATACTATTATGTGTGGATATCTCTCCATAGTAGAACTCTATCCCTCTACTCTTATTAACTTTGCTTTAATTTTCCCTAATAATTGACACAAATCTTGATCAAATCAACAACCAAATCTGCTCTCAACTCTATCTCAAATCTGTACCAAACCCCATCATAAGTCTAGCACAAATTTAATCTAACTCTACTTACAAATATTCACCAAAACTATCCCAAGTATTCTCACAAGACTTGATCAAATCTGCCTTAATACTGCTTTAAGTCTTCACAAGACTTGCTCAAATCTGCCTTTAATCCTTCTCAAAAGACTTGCTCAAGTCTACCTTCAAGCCTTCTCAAAATACTTGCTCAAATATACTTTCAATCCTTCTCAAAATACTTGCATAAATCAAGCTTCAAGCCTTCTCAAAAGACTTGCTCAAATCTACCTTCAAGCCTTCTCAAAAGACTTGCTCAAATCTGCCTTCAAGCCTTCTCAAAAGACTTGCTTAAATATACCTTCAAGCCATCTCAAAATACTTACTCAAATATACCTTCAAGCCTTCTCAAAAGACTTGCTTAAATCTGCCTTCAAGCCTTCTCAAAAGACTTTCTCAAATATACCTCAGTTCTGCTCACTAAACCTACTTAGATATTTCTAAATCTTGCATACAAACAAATGCTTATATCTCTTTCAAAAATACTTTCTTCAACTAGGCAATTCAGACATATTCTACCTAGAATTTGTTTAACCTCTGGAACATATAGAGAATGATATGTATTATAAAAAATCCAATATGTTCTTCACATTCACAAATATTGCATTCAACTAATTCAATCTCTATCTATTGCAAAATCCCTTTCAAATCAAATCAAACTAGCATATAAATTTACTTCCCAAATCAATATTTCTTGTAAATTTGCTCTCAAACATATACCACAATAATGCATAAGTAGGTCTCAAATCCTAATGCAATTGCTTCCAATTTCATTCAACAATAATGCACATGTAGGTCTCAAACCCTAATGCAAATATTTCCAACAATGTGCTCCAATCAATCCTTTTAACTCCACCTCAAAATTACTTTCTCAAAACACAACCACCTAGATAAAAAGTTGAACCACCATACCTCAAAATTTTTGATGAAGAAATGTCCTCAAGAACCTATCTCACAAACAACCAATCCTTCTTGTTCCACTTCAAGCGTTAGATAGCAAACTACATTTTGAAAACTTGAACAAGAACTTTCTTCTCAAAATAACGTGCACAATGAGATATAAAAATTATGCTCTTAATCCTCTCTTTTGTTCTAAAAAACAAGGCATTAATATTTCAACAAAGCCTTTCATATATTCCTTTCACCATGCAAGATTTATAATAAAATGTCAAGCAACTTATCACACCTTATTACTCTTAATCTTGCAAAATAATATCCAACCCAACAAAGCCACAAATTACACACATGAAATTTCTTATAAAGCTTATACCTCCTACTTGAAATAAAATATTTCAATGCACTTCAAATTTCAAGCATGACCATAACATCATTTATTTTATGCACCACACATAGAACTTAGAAAAAATCTACACTATTCCCTTTTAATTCAAACAAAATTAATAACTCCATTCTATCCTTTTAATCCAAAAATAAAAAATAAAATAATCACCTTATGAATCCCTAAGAAAGCGCATACCTTAGCCTTAGAAAATATTTATTTCACCAAAACTAATGTCCTCCTTGCTATCATTACCATGATTTGAACCTACGCCACTTGCTGGCCTGCACCCTAGCTTTAACTAGGCCACCATGGGGTTAGCTACCCACACAAAACCTAAGTGCACATGTTCTTCCTTATACCCGATCTCAGGTGTAAAAAATATTTTCAACAAAAACTTTAACTTCTTACCTCTGTCGTCTCTCAAAATTGAGATCTCTCTTCTACCATGCCTTAGCGCTGATGGTTCTACCATCTGGGCTAGCTTACTAGATGGAATTAAAGTCAGCTACCCCTACAATTTATCCACACACTCTACCTCGAAATCTGAATTTCACCTTTGTCTTCTTCTCCTCCTCTATCGTGATCAAACGAATTAATAAAAGCTCATAATTTTTTCATTCAATTTTTAGCCTTAGATTTGCACTTTAAATATATAAATGTGTACTTGGCCCTTGATGTCGGTGCATGGAAATATTTGATTTCCAACCTTAACCTTTGGTGCCCACATTTTATTTTTTAATTATTATAGTATTTTAAATCTTCATAGATTTAAATATTATAATTTATTTTTCTTCTTTGGGCCTTTTCTCATTTAATTTTTAATTATTATAATATTTTAAATCTTCATATATTTAAATATTATAATTTATTTTTCTTCTTTGGGCCTTTTCTTTGGATAAATTCTTTGCCACCATAGAACATATTTCTATTTCCTTTGCAAGTACCACAATGGTAAAACCATTAAACCTTGATTTTTAGTTTGACATAAATGACAACCAATGTCATGAATCCTTTGACATCAATGAAAACAATATACTCAAAATTTCTAACAATTATTTAGTTGGACCAATCCTCATACAACTCTGAATGGATATAGCAAATGTCCTTCTCATATTTAGATTTAGTATGAATGATTGTAGATTTAGAGATTGTTGTGATAATGATTGGTTGTACCTATCCTATGAGTTATTTAGAATCAATAATCCTAGAGAGTCCATAGTATCTACAAATCTATTAGTCGAACGTAGCAAACTATCAATTTCATACCAATCAAATATAGCAAGCAAAGTCATTGCTACTTCATGGTAAACCTTTATTGTTGGTTCCTTGTAATGGTATTCTCTATTTATTTGGTGAACAATAATTTTAGAGTTACAAAATATCCTAATATGCTTTATGTCCATAGCTATGGTTGCTTGAAGACCTAATATTAAGGCTTCATACTCTACATTGTTATTTGTGCATTGGAAGTCAAGTTTGCAAGATAGGGTAATAGGTACCCCTTGTGGTATATGAAATGTGACTCTAGCACCTTGACCTTTTTTACAGTTAGAACAATCAAATAATAGTGTGATATCAACATCTTCCTCTGGAATGACATCTTCTTCTTGTTCAATGATAGTGAATACCCAATCATCTAGGAGCTCAATAATCAAGGATTGATGACTAGGAAGTGGATTTTTCATAGCTTGATCAACTATGACTTGAACTTTAATAGATTTTTGGCTGATGAACTCAAGATAAAATTCAATTAGAAGCTTTATTTTTTTTATGGTGAGGGTTTTCAGAGGATTTTCATGAGCTATGTCATATGTGGCATGACTAAGCATTTAATATATGTGTTTCTTAGTGGTAAAAACTTCTAAGCACAAATTTTCTACATAAGCATATCTAGTTTCATAGATTACCAATGTTCAACTAATGTAGTAAACAACTTGCTCTCAATGGTTTTCATTATTTTGTGCAAAAATTGTCCGTAATGTAAAGTTCATTTCTAAAACATGAAGATGGAAGGGGATCCCTAGATGAGGAGGAGTTAAAACTAGTGGAGAAGATAGGTATTGCTTGATATCATAAAAATATTTTTGGTACTCATATGTCCATGAAAATGTCACCCCCTTTTATAGCAAGTGATTGAATGGCCTGCATTTGTGAGAAAGTTGTGCAATGAAATGATAGATAGATTGGATCTTTCCTTGTAAACTATATAATTCCTTCAATTTTGTTGGAGGCATCTCTATGATGGCCTTGTATTTGTTTGGGTCTACCTCAATGCCTCTTTTGAAGACAATGAGTCCTAGTAGTTTTCTTGAGGTAACATCAAGATACACTTTTTGGGGTTCAACCTTGCATTATGCTCTAGAAGTCGATCAAAGACTTCTTCCAAGATACCGATATGCTCTTGTCAAGTTTTGGATTTTTCCAAGAGATAATCCACATAATATTTGATGATCTTATGGATGTAATCATAGAATATGTATGTCATGGCACATTCATAAGTTGCACCTACATTTTTGAGGCCAAAGGGCATCACCTTGTAACAAAAAGTCCCTCAAGGTGTAGTGAATGTTGTTTTATATTGGTCATAAGTATTGATTCGAATCTGATTGTATCCTAAAAAATCGTCCATTAGAGAAATAATTTCATGTCCAGTGCAAGTGTCAACAAGAGTATCGATGTTTGGTAGAGGAAATTCATCCTTAGGACACACTTTGTTAAGGTCTCGAAAGTTAGTGCAAATGTATATCACCCCTTTAGGTTTACAAATGGATACCATGTTTGATAGCCACTTAGGATATTCAATGGGATCAATGAAACCCACATCCAATAGCTTATGAAGTTCCCCTTTGACCATGAGGTCAATGGTAGGATGCATCTTTCTCAATTTTTGTTTGACCAGCTTAGCATCAGAGTGCATGGTGAGATTGTGGACAACCAAATTAGGTTCAATACTAGGCATGTTTTTGTAGGACCATGCAAAAATGTTGTTCTTCTTGAGGAGAGCAATTAGTTGCTCTTGTTCATCTATAGATAAAATTTTACCAAGTTTGATAATATGAGGATTCTTTGCATCTGAACTAAGGTTCACATTGATGGTATCTTCAATGGACATATGATAACGTTCCTCAAGCTGATGAGGTGTTGGTATCATATGAATTTCATCTATAATGGTATCAAACTCTTCTGACTCTACCTCTTCTATGTCTTCGTGTAAAACCTTAGGATCTAAATAT
This sequence comes from Wollemia nobilis, assembly GCA_028583015.1. Classification (NCBI taxonomy): domain Eukaryota; kingdom Viridiplantae; phylum Streptophyta; class Pinopsida; order Araucariales; family Araucariaceae; genus Wollemia; species Wollemia nobilis. The sequence goes on from JAQPPZ010000028.1 coordinate 220,854, forward strand.
GAAGGTGAATGTTAAGGTGGAGGTGACAAAGGAATGTAGTTGGCTAAAGACCTTAATAATTCCTCAAAAAGGATGAATTTGGAAAAGGATGGAGGGAGGAAATTCAGTCCATATAAATAAGGCTCATGTCAATTGGAATTGGCTTTGCAAAATCATATGGATTATTGAGTGGTGTGAATAAGTCAATAGGATTCATGTTAACTTAAAAGGGAAAACTAGTGGTTGTTAATGTGGAGGATGGATAGATCCTATCTATTATAACTGGTATAAGAACTCTTGGAAACTGAACAATAACAATCAACATAAATAAATGCAACCAGTAAAAATACATGCACATGCAATGCAATGATGATTTTTGTTTTTATTTTTCGTATGTTTTTCATTTTTTTTGCACATATATTACAAAATTATTTGGTGAGGTTGATCAATGAAGTGGAGGTGTAGACACCAAAACAGCACCAATTCGATTATGTGACTACAAACACTGATCGCTTTGGCAAACACAGCCCCCAGGGTAGCCCTCAGAGGTTAAACAGTGGTCTTAACCACTTTCATAGCAATTTTTTAAGGTCAAGAAGCAATTTGGCACACTTGGAAACTTTGCCCAGTACTCGTCTCACCCCGGGACGAATTCAAAATAGAATCCGTCCCACCCCAGGATGAATTCTAAATCCGTCCCTAGGTGGGACGAATTCCAAGCTTAACGGGCAAAAAGGCAAATGGTGCCAAGTGGCAGCCCAGAACAGTCAGTTAAGGGCTCCTGCCTTGCACGCATGTGTAAGTGGATAGATGGGGGCCTTTAGAGGACTGTTACAAAAAGCATTTATCAAATTTCAAGTCAATGGAGGACTCCCCTCCCTCATGGGAAGACAAGACTGCCACATGGCGCCTATGGCCAACACTTGGCATTTGTGCTTCCCTCCCAAAAGAGACCCCTTGGGTCTATAAAAGGTGGGACTTTTCTCACCCAAAACATACAGGTTGAAGGAGTGTTCAAGCAATGAAGTGCTGCCGAATTGAAGACTCACTTGCATCCCCCTTGGTTCACCTTCCCACATCCACCAATCTCTTTTGCAAGGGAGGTTGTTGGGTGGCCTTTGGAAGCTCGAACCTTACCCAAATCCGACGCATGGACACCTGAACCTACCAATTCGCCGACCCCCCAATCCTAAAAGGTTTTGGGCCCATCCCTGGTGGATTGGCTCCAAAATCGAGGGCCAACGGTGGGAGGCCCACTTGGGCACCCCCGCACCTCCCAAGTCCTAATTTTAGTTTTTGAGCATTTTAGATTATTTTTCGATTGCATTCGTGTTACTAGGTCTGATTAGTCCATAATTGCAATTTTGTAACTTTTGGTCAGATTTTAGGATGTTTTGTATTGCTTTGTCGTTTTGCTAACTTGCAGGTGTCAAGGTCAAATTCCCGAGGGTGGAGGCCAAATTGGGAAAATCCGACCATCTGGGTCGTCCCAAAATGGCCCCAATTACATAACCCCCCTATTTGTAGGCATTTTGCAGGTCCCGAGATCCGACATTGGAGCAGCAGCAGGTCGATTTCCTCAACACAGAAGAATTCGTCCCACCCAGGGATGAATTGCAGTCAGAATTCGTCCTGCCCAGGGACGAATTCTAGTTTAAGGTGGATTGGCCAGCTGCCTCAGTGGCAGTGGCCTTCTGGTAACTTTTCTTACCTTCTGTCAAGTTTTGAAGCAATTTGGTTTCACTGTATTCGTTGTTTCAGGCAAATATTTATATGCATATTTCGTTATTTTTAGAGAGAGAATGCTTTTCATTTGCAGCAGGTGCTACTGACATCTTGGTCATTTCTTTGTTCATAGGAGAAGTAGCAGAGGCGAAGAACTCATCGACATCAGCGACGGCATCATCTTGGCCTGCCCATTGCAATCGTGGGCACGCGAAAAGAGGAATCATTCAGCGATTGTAATCAAACTCTATTTGCACTCCTAGCCCTTGAAAAGGGAGGAGAGATCATTGTAACAGAGATCAAGGGAAATTAAAGAAAGGGCTGTGTCTTCTCTATTTGATTGTGTCTCTTCCAATGTGTCTCTTTTCCATTTCATGCGATTTACATTTCTAGGACTTAAGCGTACTTAATTTTGAATGCAATCGCACTTAGTGTTTCCTTTGACTGGAATCTCGTGCTTTCAGGAGGTGGTTCACTAGTTGGTTCAAATTTCTCCCTAGATAGGAGGAAATGAAAAATGACCTGATGGATGGGGAACATTCTAAGGTAATTCTCATCCTTTTTGGTGAATAGAATAATGGGCGTTGATTCTAAGCTACCTCTTTCTTGGAGTTTGGATCCTTTACTATTATCATCTCATAAGCTATGATAATTCCATGTAACTCATCCATAGTCAATGTATCAATATCTCTCATCTCTTCTAGAGCTAAAACCTTTTCATAATACCTCATAGGGGGTGATATTAACACTTTTTGAGCAACACTGGAGTATTCAATTTCAAATCCAAGTCCATGCATGGTACTAACAACCTCATCCACACAAAGTAAGTATGTAGCAATATCTTCCTCATATTCCATATTCAAATATTCAAACCTTTTCTTGTGGTTTTACAGTTTTTCTATCTTGACCTTTTTATCTCTTTCATATGTTTACTTCAATTTTTCCACATCTCTTTTGCTGATTTATAGTGCATAAATTTTATAAATTTTTCTTCACGTAATCCACTTAAGATTCTATTCATACCCTTGGCATCATTTATATGTAATAGCTTACCATCCTTATCTATGGCAGGAGTAGTTGTAGGCGTGAACCCATCCTCAACTGATTACCATGTCTTATATCCTTATACCATCAAGTAAGTCTTAATTATTATACTCCAAAAGGCACAATTGTCCCCATCAAAAAATGGAGCCTTATTTGATGAGGATACATTCTAATATGTCATCTGTGTTCTTGTAATATCTTCCTTCAAGATGTTAGATGTTTTCAAAGGAACCCACTCTGATACCAATTTAAGAACACAAGATTATACTAATATGGGGGTGAACAGTATAATATCAACTTTTACTTTTATTTCCCAAATAATATTATCCAATATTATCAATTACAATATCAATATCAGTAATCAAAGTAATGCATAAATCATCACACACATGAGAGACATAAATTTAATGTGGTTCACCCAATGTGGGTTACATCCACGAAGAAAATATTTCTTCTAAATTTTCTCAATAAATATCTTGGGAATCAATTCCCTATTACAATGTTTATGGACCTCTATCCAAAGGATATCTTAATACCCAATGCTCTAGTTTTTGGATCTCTCTCCATAGGATAACTCTATAACCTTTTCTTTGGTTTATGGATATATCTCCATAGAATAACTCCATCCCCTTTGATCTTATTGTGGATATATCTCCATAGGATAACTTTATCCCCTCTTATCTAGTTTGTGGATCTTTCTCCATAGGAGAACATTATCCCATTTACTCTGGTTTGTGGATATATCTCCACAAGATAAATCTATCCCCTATACTATTATGTGTGGATATCTCTCCATAGTATAACTCTATCCCTCTACTCTTATTAACTTTGCTTTAATTTTCCCTAATAATTGACACAAATCTTGATCAAATAAAAAACCAAATCTGCTCTCAACTCTATCTCAAATATGTACCAAACCCAATCATAAGTATAGCACAAATTTACTCTAACTCTACTTACAAATATTCACCAAAACTATCCCAAGTATTCTCAAAATACTTGATCAAATCTGCCTTAATACTGCTTTAAGTCTTCACAAGACTTGCTCAAATATGCCTTTAAGCCTTCTCAAAAGACTTGCTAAAGTCTACCTTCAAGCCTTCTCAAAATACTTGCTCAAATATACCTTCAAGACTTCTCAAAAGACTTGCATAAATCTACCTTCAAGCCTTATCAAAAGACTTGCTCAAATCTACCTTCAAGCCTTCTCAAAATACTTGCTCAAATCTGCCTTCAAGCCTTCTCAAAAGACTTGCTCAAATATACCTTCAAGCCTTCTCAAAATACTTACTCAAATCTACCTTCAAGTATTCTCAAAAGACTTGCTTAAATCTGCCTTCAAGCCTTCTCAAAAGACTTTCTCAAATATACCTCAGTTCTGCTCACTAAACCTACTTAGATATTTCTAAATATTGCATACAAACAAATGCTTATATCTCTTTCAAAAATACTTTCTTCAACTAGGCAATTCAGACATATTCTACCTAGAATTTTTTTAACCTCTGGAACATATAGAGAATGATATGTATTATAAAAAATCCAATATGTTCTTCACATTCACAAATATTGCATTCAACTAATTCAATCTCTATCTATGGAAAAATCCCTTTCAAATCAAATCAAACTAGCATATAAATTTACTTCCCAAATCAATATTTATTGTAAATTTGCTCTCAAACATATACCACAATAATGCATAAGTAGGTCTCAAACCCTAATGCAGTTGTTTCCAATTTTATTCAACAATAATGCACATGTAGGTATCAAACCCCAATTCAAATATTTCCAACAATGTGCTCCAGTCAATCCTTTTAACTCCACCTCAAAATCACCTTCTCAAAAAAAAACCACCTAGATAAAAAGTTGAACCACCATACCTCAAACTTTTTGATGAAGAAATGTCCTCAAGAACCTATCTCACAAACAACCAATCCTTCTTGTTCCACTTCAAGCGTTAGATAGCAAACTACATTTTGAAAACTTGAACAAGAACTTTCTTCTCAAAATAACGTGCACAATGAGATATAAAAATTATGCTCTTAATCCTCTCTTTTGTTCTAAAAAACAAGGCATTAATATTTCAACAAAGCCTTTCATATATTCCTTTCACCATGCAAGATTTATAATAAAATGTCAAGCAACTTATCACACCTTATTACTCTTAATCTTGCAAAATAATATCCAACCCAACAAAGCCACAAATTACACACATGAAATTTCTTATAAAGCTTATACCTCCTACTTGAAATAAAATATTTCAATGCACTTCAAATTTCAAGCATGACCATAACATCATTTATTTTATGCACCACACATAGAACTTAGAAAAAATCTACACTATTCCCTTTTAATTCAAACAAAATTAATAACTCCATTCTATCCTTTTAATCCAAAAATAAAAAATAAAATAATCACCTTATGAATCCCTAAGAAAGCGCATACCTTAGCCTTAGAAAATATTTATTTCACCAAAAATAATGTCCTCCTTGCTGTCATTACCATGATTTGAACCTACGCCACTTGCTGGCCTGCACCCTAGCTTTAACTAGGCCACCATGGGGTTAGCTACCCACACAAAACCTAAGTGCACATGTTCTTCCTTATACCCGATCTCAGGTGTAAAAAATATTTTCAACAAAAACTTTAACTTCTTACCTCTGTCGTCTCTCAAAATTGAGATCTCTCTTCTACCATGCCTTAGCGCTGATGGTTCTACCATCTGGGCTAGCTTCCTAGATGGAATTAAAGTCAGCTACCCCTACAATTTATCCACACACTCTACCTCGAAATTTGAATTTCACCTTTGTCTTCTTCTCCTCCTCTACCGCGATCAAACGAATTAATAAAAGCGCATAATTTTTTCATTCAATTTTTAGCCTTAGATTTGCACTTTAAATATATAAATGTGTACTTGGCCCTTGATGTCGGTGCATGGAAATATTTGATTTCCAACCTTAACCTTTGGTGCCCACATTTTATTTTTTAATTATTATAGTATTTTAAATCTTCATAGATTTAAATATTATAATTTATTTTTCTTCTTTGGGCCTTTTCTCATTTAATTTTTAATTATTATAATATTTTAAATCTTCATATATTTAAATATTATAATTTATTTTTCTTCTTTGGGCCTTTTCTTTGGATAAAGTCTTTGCCACCATAGAACATATTTCTATTTCCTTTGCAAGTACCACAATGGTAAAACCATTAAACCTTGATTTTTAGTTTGACATAAATGACAACCAATGTCATGAATCCTTTGACATAAACGAAAACAATATACTCAAAATTTCTAACAATTATTTAGATTGACCAATCCTCATACAACTCTGAATGGATAAAGCAAATGTCCTTCTCATATTTAGATTTAGTATGAATGATTGTAGATTTATAGATTGTTGTGATAATGATTGGTTGTACCTATCCTATGGAGTTATTTAGAATCAATAATCCTATAGATTCCATAGTATCTACAAATATATTAGTCGAACGTAGCAAACTATCGCTTTCATACCAATCAAATTTAGTGAACAAAGTCATTGCTACTTCATGGTAAACCTTTATTGTTGGTTCCTTGCAATGGTATTCTCTATTTATTTGGTGAACAATAATTTTAGAGTTACAAAATATCCTAATATGCTTTATGTCCATAGCTATGGTTGCTTGAAGACCTAATATTAAGGCTTCATACTCTACATTGTTATTTGTGCATTGGAAGTCAAGTTTGAAAGATAGGGTAATAGGTACCCCTTGTGGTATATGAAATATGACTCTAGCACCTTGACCTTTTTTACAGTTAGAAAAATCAAATAATAGTGTGATATCAACATCTTCCTCTGGAATGACATCTTCTTCTTGTTCAATGATAGTGAATACCAAATCATCTAGGAGCTCAATAATCAAGGATTGATGACTAGGAAGTGGATTTTTCATAGCTTTATCAACTATGACTTGAACTTTAATAGATTTTTGGCTGATGAACTCAAGATCAAATTCAATGAGAAGCTTTATTTTTTTTATGGTGAGGGTTTTCAGAGGATTTTCATGAGCTATGTCATATGTGGCATGACTAAGCATATAATATATGTGTTTCTTAGTGGTAAAAACTTCTAACCACAATTTTTCTACGTAAGAATATCTAGTTTCATAGATTACCAATGTTCAACTAATGTAGTAAACAACTTGCTCTCAATGGTTTTCATTATTTTGTGCAAATATTGTCCGTAATGTAAAGTTCATTTCTAAAACATGAAGATGGAAGGGGATCCCTAGATGAGGAGGAGTTAAAACTAGTGGAGAAGATAGGTATTGCTTGATATCATAAAAATATTTTTGGTACTCATATGTCCATGAAAATGTCACCCCCTTTTATAGCAAGTGATTTAATGGCCTGCATTTGTGAAAAATTTGTGCAATGAAATGATAGATAGATTGGATCTTTCCTTGTAAACTATATAATTCCTTCAATTTTGTTGGAGCCATCTCTATGATGGCCTTGTATTTGTTTGGGTCTACCTCAATGCCTCTTTTGAAGACAATGAGTCCTAGTAGTTTTCTTGAGGTAAAATCAAGATACACTTTTTGGGGTTCAACCTTGCATTATGCTCTAGAAGTCGATCAAAGACTTCTTCCAAGATACCAATATGCTCTTGTCAAGTTTTGGATTTTTGATGGCAAGCCGAGATTCAATCAACAGAACTTCAAATTAATTTTTTTGCAAATAGCTTAATACAGTCTTACATTACAGTTTCCAGGCATATTTCTCTTCCCCCTCAATCCCGAACTCACCATCCTCTGCCCTTACAAATTTCGAGTTTTTATCGAGGCCTCGATCCTCTAGGCAATTAATGCCCCCGCCTAACAAAAATTCAAATTCGATTTTCCCCCCGGTCGAGTTTTCAAATTTTTTTGCCATAAATGGGCAACTGCCCGATCCGCCATGAAGCTTGCATTAATGGCCTCCCTTAACCTGCACCCGCCATTTTGTTTTGATTGTTCTTTTGTACCGCTGTCTCAACCATAAAGTCCATCGCCTGTAATTGTTGTTCTACCAGAAATAATAATAAAAAGAAACATATGCGTGGTCGACATCTTTCTTTTCAAATTACGTGGCCCTCATCTTTGACTTAATACATGTATGCTTCCGCGTGTCAATTTCAACCTTACCCCCAACTGGTTGCGTCGCTTTTAACACACGTGGCAGCCACGTGTCTATTTCAGCCTTGCCTGGCCGTCCGCGTGTAAACTTTGGTCTGTCTTCTTATTGGCCGCGATATCGCGACATGTCACGATATCGCGACCAAAAGCGCCTTCACCCTGTCGAGCCCATTGGGGTCACGATTTCACGATTTCGTGACCCCCTTTTGCCTTTTCCTTGCCGAGCCTCTTGGGGTCACGATTTCATGACAAATCGTGACATGTCACGATTTCGTGACCCCCCCTTGCCTGCGTCTTGCTGTAGCCTTTAGCCTTGTCTTTCGCCTTGCCTTAGTAACACTGCCACATGGCAACTTTTAACTGGTCTGTCGTGATATCGCGACGGGACTTCCCCCTACGCCTTTGTTAGAAATATTGTCGCGATATCACGACGAAACTTGCCAAAGCCAAGTCGCAGCTTTTGAGGTCGTGATTTCGTGACCTCCTTCCCCCTTGCTTTAAAAAAACTTCCTCCTTAAAAAAAACTGAAACAAATCAAAATGTAAAGTACTTAGAAAAATCTGGAAAAATTTTGGAAGATGCAAGATTGCTCTACTATCGCCGGATGCTCCTGCATCAGACACCCGGGGTAAATTAAAAGTGATCCTCACTTCTATTTTGTTAGGGGAAGACCCAGGTGGTCAACCTCCATTTTTGACAACCAAGTTGCATCTTCAACAGGTCTGCCCTTCCACTTTATCAAATATTCAGAATACTGTTTGTTTCTGGTGCTTCTGCCTTCACGAGTGTCTAATATTTCTTCGACCTCGTCGGTGGTTGGAGTAGATGCTGGAATTTGCCATAATCCTGTACTTGGTACCTCTGTACTCTCTCCCTCATGATATTCCACTAAATCTGAAATATTAAAAATAGGTGAAATGTCAAGCCAACTTGGCAATTCCACTTCATATGCATTTCCTGACTCCCATTTTTCCAGTATTCTGCATGGCCCAAACTTCTTCATCTTCAATTTGTTATAAGTTTTGGCAGGAAATCTTTCCTTCCTGAGATGGACCATGACTTCATCTCCTACTTCGAACTCTTTGAACCGCCGCTTCTGGTCTGCTCTTGTCTTATATTGAGTATTCATTTTTATAATTTGTTTCCTTACTTCTTCATGCAGACTTTTCATATGTTCCGCAAATTCTTCTCGCCTCAGACTGCACTTTTCTCTCTTATCCAACTTTCTCAGTTCAGACACATTTCTTGGGCTGTTTCCATATATTATCTGGAACGGAGATTTATTGGTGCTCTTATTGACTGAATTGTTATACGCAAATTCCGCTTGCGATATAACTAAATCCCATCCCTTGGGTTGATCTGCTATCAAGCATCTCAGTAAATTACCCAGGCTTCTATTTACCACCTCTGTCTGTCCATCGTCTTATGGGTGGTATGCAGAACTGAATTTCAGATCTGTCTTCAACTTCTTCCACAAAGTTCTCCAGAAATACCCAACAAATTTTGTATCTCTGTCAGAAACAATGCTCTTCGGTAGACCGTGAAGTCGTACCACTTCCTTGAAAAATAACCCTGCAATGTGAACCGCATCACTTGTTTTTTGGCATGGAATAAAGTGTGCCATCTTGGAAAATCTATCAACTACTACAAATACAGAGTCATTTCCCCTCTGTGTTCTTGGCAATCCGAGGACGAAGTCCATGCTGACGTCCTCCCATGGCCGCTCAGGTACTGGTAACGGCTGATACAATCCCGTGTTCTATCTTCTGCCCTTTGCCATCTGGCATATTCTACAACTCTGTACAAACTTTTTCACATCTTGTTGTAGTTGCGGCCAATAGTAATTTTCACTCACCAGGGCAATTGTCTTATCCTGGCCAAAATGTCCGGCCAATCCTCCGCTGTGTTTCTCCTTGACTAAGTTTTCCCGCATGGAACTCCTTGGAATGCATAATTTACTTCCTCTGAACAACATTCCATCTTGGATTAGAAAATCCAACCATCTTGTCCTGTCCACAGTAATAGGTGTCAAGCAAGCCGTCCAGGCTTCTGCAAAATCTGGATCTTCAGGGTACAAACCCTTCAGTTCTTCAAATCCCACTACTTCCACTATCATTTTAATCAGTAAATTCTGCCTTCTACTTAAGGCATCTGCAACTCTGTTTGATTTCCCGCTTCTGTGCTTCAGCACAAAGGTATAGCTTTGGAGGAACTCCACCCACTTCATGTGCCTTTGATTCAGTTTTGTTTGACTGTTAATGTACTGTAAAGCCTGATGATCAGTAAATAGAACAAACTCCTTTGGCAATAAATAGTGTCTCCACTTCTTCAGAGCCTGAACTATAGCATAAAATTCTTGGTCATAAACTGAATACTTTTTTCGAGCATCATTTAGCTTCTCACTGAAATAAGCAACAGGTCTGCCTTCTTGACTCAGTACAGCCCCTATTGCACTGCCACTGGCATCACAGTCCACCTGAAATACCTTGTTAAAGTCTGGGAGTGCCAAAATAGGCTGTTCTGTGACCTTTTTCTTTAATGCATCAAAGCTCCTTTCAGCCCCTAATGTCCACTTGAACTCTTTTTTATCCCCTCTCATTGTTTCTGTGAGAGGTGCACAAATGCTGCTGAAGTTCTTTATGAACTTCCTGTAAAAGCTGGCTAGACCATGAAATGATCTTACTTCTATTGTGCTTCTTGGGGTAGGCCATTCGATGATGGCTCTCACCTTCTCTGGGTCCATTTTCAGACCTTCTGTTGAGATTACAAACCCTAGGTATACTAACTCTTTCTTGACAAAATTACACTTTTTTAGATTTATTAATAACTGCTCCTCCCGTAGCTTTTCAAAAACCCTCCTGATATGCATCAGGTGTTCCTCCAGGGTTCTGCTGAATATTAATATATCATCTAAATAAACAATGACAAACTTTCCCAGAAACTCTTTCAGTACTTCATTCATCAGCCGCATGAAGGTACTTGGTGCATTGGACAGCCCAAATGGCATGACCAACCACTCATACAAGCCCTCTCTTGTCTTGAAGGCTGTCTTCCACTCATCTCCTTCTCGGATCCGGATCTGATGATAACCACTTTTCAGGTCAATCTTCGTGAAGTACTCAGCTCCACTTAAACAGTCCATGATATCATCCATCCTTGGCAATGGGAATCTGTATTTGATAGTGATTTTGTTGATTGCCCGAGAGTCTGTGCACATTCTCCACTCTCCATCCTTCTTGGGTGCTAGTACTCGCAGAACCTGCACACGGGCTAAGACTCTCCCTAATCAATCCTTTCTCCAGCAACTCCTGGACCTGTCTGTTTAACTCAGTTTCTACAGGTGTCATTCTGTGTGCAGCTTTATTTGGCAAGCTTGATCCCGGCACCAAATCTATATGGTGGCTGATCTTCCTTATTGGGGGTAAACCCTCAGGCACATTATCTGATACAATATCTGGAAATTCCTCCAACAGATCTAGGACTTCTGTCGGGGTATCTTTGCATTCCTCCTCCCTAACTCTAGGAATTATTGCATAACACAAATGTTCATGCTTCAAACCGTCCAAAAATTTTCTCCCTTCAACTAAACAGATTTTGGAGCTGTTACACACCTTTTCATCCGCCTCCTTCATGGGTTTCAGCTTATGGCGTACACCATTCTTTGTCAATGAGTAGGTGTTGGCACGGCCGTCATGCACTGCACTCCGGTCGAACTGCCAGGGCCTTCCCAACAACATATGGCAAGCATCCATAGGCGGGGATGTCGCACAGGACCTCATCACAATAATTTCCAATATTAAATTTAACGGAGCACTCGCTCATTGACCAAAGCCCTATGGTCCTTCTCGTAACCATGCGACCCGATATGGATGCGGGTGCTTCTTCCTCTCTAATTGTAACTTGGTAACCATTTCTTCTGAAACCAGGTTATCCGTGCTACCATTATCAATAATAATATTGCAAACCTTGCCCGTGCATTTACACCTTGTGCGGAATAAACTTCTTCTCCCGATCTGTGTCCTTCTCCTCATTCAATAGGACTCTTCTTACGATCATTGCTTCCCCTCTCTCCGCTTCTTCGGAATGTTCAGACTCAGCATCTTCCTCTGCCACAGCAGCCCTGGCTGGACCCTCAGGCCTCTTGTTCGTCCTTTCTCGGTGTTGTGGACACTCAAATGCCCGATGCCCTTCTTCACCACAGTGGAAACATGTCCCACGAAATACTCCTCTTCCAAACCCTCGTCCAGATCCACCCCGTCCTCTTGGGTAGCTGTTCTGATCACGGGGCTGATAAACATCCTCTTCCCTTTGATCCTGGTTGCTACTGGCTTCACCAGTCTTCTTCAGATCTTTATATTTTTCTCCACTGGTTCTCCCACCAGTTCTTCCACCATGGCCCCTTCCTCTTTGCTTGCCTTCAAACCGCCTATTCAGTTTTTCTTCCACCTTTAAGGCAAACTGGTAAGCATCCTCAATGGTGCTTACCCGAACTAGGCTCAGCTCTTCCTGGATACCGAGTCTCAACCCATTGATATAACGGGCTACCTTTTCTTTGTTTGCCTCTAAATGTCCAAGTTCTAATAGAGATCTTGTAAAACTCCTCGGTGTATTCTTGGACAAACTCTGCATTTTCCTTAGCAGATCCAACTCGTAATCTGCCGAAATAAACTGTCTTTTTAGCTTTTCCACCATTCTATCCCATCTTGTTATTCTCTCCTTCCCTCTTCTGTTCCTCTCCAACTGTATTCCCCTCCACCAAATGCTGGCATGACCCTTCAACTTAGTCTTAGCAAATCTGACCCGATTAGGGTCTTCAACCTCCTCGTATTCGAAATATTCTTCTAAATCATTTATCCAGTCAATCACCTCTTCTGGATTTAGGTTTCTCGAGTATGTAGAAACCTCCATTTTTGGTTGCTTTCCAATCTGAGAGATGGCCTTGTACAACCTGGCTTGTGCAGGATCCACAGCCTCTTCTTCTTCCTCAGACTGGTCTTCTTCTTCATCAACTTCGTCTTCACTTCCCTCATCCCTTTCGGGCTCGTGCCTTCTGCGTAGCTCCTCTTGCAAGGCTTGAACTTGTCTCTGCAAGGCTCGAAAGTCTTCGGCCGGCACCACATTTCCTACTCCACCATGGTTTCTTCGTGGAGGCATTTTTTTCTTTCTTCCCTTACAAATCCTTCCACAGATCCTGGTGTAACTGCCTCTCTTCCGGCGATCTGTTACACGCTCAGGAGCTCCCGCTCTGATACCACTTGATGGCAAGCCGAGATTCAATCAACAGAACTTCAAATTAATTTTTTTGCAAATAGCTTAATACAGTCTTACATTACAGTTTCCAGGCATATTTCTCTTCCCCCTCAATCCCGAACTCACCATCCTCTGCCCTTACAAATTTTGAGTTTTTATCGAGGCCTCGATCCTCTAGGCAATTAATGCCCCCGCCTAACAAAAATTCAAATTCGATTTTCCCCCCGATCGAGTTTTCAAATTTTTCTGCCATAAATGGGCAACTGCCCGATCCGCCATGAAGCTTGCATTAATGGCCTCCCTTAACCTGCACCCGCCATTTTGTTCTGACTGTTCTTTTGTACCGCTGTCTCAACCATAAAGTCCATCGCCTGTAATTGTTGTTCTACCAGAAATAATAATAAAAAGAAACATATGCGTGGTCGACATCTCTCTTTTCAAATTACGTGGCCCTCATCTTTGACTTAATACATGTATGCTTCCGCGTGTCAATTTCAACCTTACCTCCAACTGGTTGCATCGCTTTTAACACACGTGGCAGCCACGTGTCTATTTCAGCCTTGCCTGGCCATCCGCGTGTAAACTTTGGTCTGTCTTCTTATTGGTCGTGAAATCGTGACATGTCGCGATATCGCGACCAAAAGCGCCTTCACCCTGCCGAGCCCATTGGGGTCACGATTTCGTGACCCCCTTTTGCCTTCGTCATGTCGAGCCTCTTGGGGTCACGATTTCGCATGTCGCGATTTCGTGACCCCCCCTTGCCTACGCCTTGTTGTAGCCTTTAGCCTTGTCTTCCGCCTTGCCTTAGTAACACTGCCACGTGGCAACTTTTAACTGGTCGCGATATCGCGACCGTCGTGATATCACGACGGGACTTCCCCCTACGCCTTTGTTAGAAATATCGTCGCGATATCGCGACGTCGCGATATCGCGACGAAACTTGCCGAAGCCAAGTCGCAGCTTTTGAGGTCGCGATTTCCGATGACATGTCACGATTTCGTGACCTCCTTCCCCCTTGCTTTTACAAAAAAACTTCCCCCTTAAAAAAAACTGAAACAAATCAAAATGTAAAATACTTAGAAAAATCTAAAAAATTTTGGAAGATGCAAGATTGCTCTATTGTCGTCGGATGCTCCTGCATCAATTTTTCCAAGAGATAATCCACATAATATTTGATGATCTTATGGATGTAATCATAGAATATGTATGTCATGGCACATTGATAAGTTGCACCTACATTTTTGAGGCCAAAGGGCATCACCTTGTAACAAAAAGTCCCTCAAGGTGTAGTGAATGTTGTTTTATATTGGTCATAAGTATTGATTCGAATCTGATTGTATCCTAAAAAATCATCCATTAGAGAAATAATTTCATGTCCAGTGCAAGTGTCAACAAGAGTATCGATGTTTTGTAGAGGAAATTCATCCTTAAGACACGCTTTGTTAAGGTCTCGAAAGTTAGTGCAAATGTATATCACCCCTTTAGGTTTACAAATGGATACCATGTTTGAGAGCCACTTAGGATATTCAATGGGATCAATGAAACCCACATCCAATAGCTTTTGAAGTTCCCCTTTGACCATGAGGTCAATGGTAGGATGCATCTTTCTCAATTTTTGTTTGACTAGCTTAGCATCAGAGTGCAAGGTGAGATTGTGGACAACCAAATTAGGGTCAAGACTAGGCATGTTTTTGTAGGACCATGCAAAAATGTTGTTCTTCTTGAGGAGAGCAATTAGTTGCTCTTGTTCATCTACAGATAAAATTTTACCAAGTTTGATAATATGAGGATTCTTTGCATCTGAACTAAGGTTCACATTGATGGTATCTTCAATGGACATATGATAACGTTCCTCAAGCTGATGAGGTGTTGGTATCATATGAATTTCATCTATAATGGTATCAAACTCTTCTGACTCTACCTATTCTATGTCTTCGTGTAAAACCTTAGGATCTAAATATGAAGGTGAAGGTTAAGGTGGAGGTGACAAAGGAATGTAGTTGGCTAAAGCCCTTAATAATTCCTCAAAAAGGATGAATTTGGAAAAGGATGGAGGGAGGAAATTCAGTCCATATAAATAAGGCTCATGTCAATTGGAATTGGCTTTGCAAAATCATATGGATTATTGAGTGGTGTGAATAATTCAATAGGATTCATGTTAACTTAAAAGGGAAAACTAGTGGTTGTTAATGTGGAGGATGGATAGATCCTATCTATTATAACTAGTATAAGAACTCTTGGAAACTGAACAATAACAATCAACATAAATAAATGCAACCAGCAAAAATAAATGCACATGAAATGCAATGATGATTTTTGTTTTTTTTTTTGTATGCTTTTAATTTTTTTTGCACATATATTACAAAATTATTTGGTGAGGTCGATCAATGAAGTGGAGGTGGTTCACTAGTTGGTTCAAATTTCTCCCTAGATAGGAGGAAATGAAATATCACCTGATGGATGGGGAACATTCTAAGGTAATTCTCATCCTTTTTGGTGAATAGAATAATGGGTGTTGATTCCTCATCAAATTCATTAGAATTTATCAACATAATATTGTATTCTTCATAGATTTCTTCCTTAATGTCTTCGGTATGATAGGTTTCTTATTATGAATTCAAATGGATATTTTGAAAATCTTGTTCAAAAGAACAAGTGGAAGAATGAGTGTGACAGCCTAAACTTGAACAGTCAAGCACTTATCAATATGGAGTATCAATGATCTCACACATTCCTTATTCATGTCATCCTAGGCAATATCCTTTCTAGTTGACTTGATGAAAGTATCGAGATAGAAAACCTGATATGTGTTATATGTTAGCAAGTGTTGGTTTTTAGGGTTCATCAAGAGAAAATATATTGGATGATGAAGTAATCAATCCCCATACACAAAATTTATGGTATTAGGTATTGAACCCATGTTCTGTATCACTCCTATAGATAAGGGTGGGTCATGCGGATGACCATAATCCCTAGTATTTTGGATCTTAAGTGGTGTGATAGTAATATCTTAGACCACGTATTCACCAATACCAGGATTAGCGAGGTGGATCACAACTTGGGATGATGTAGAGGTGGATGTGGAAGACTCATGATTGGATTGTGGCTCTGATAATGGAAGAGGTATGGAATAGAATGATATCTTACAATCTATTAATTTGACTTATGAGAGATCAATTTATGTGGATGAAGGTGGATTTGGTTGAAGTATTTGATGAAAAATATGACTATATGGAAGGAATAATGATGGGGGATGTTGATGTTGATGATGTGGACAATGTGGATTGGGCTCAACCACATGTACATGTAGTTGATGATAATGAAGATGAGGACATGGAGATGGAAGCTTTATGTGAGGTAGTGATGGGTAGATCCTCAGGAATAGGAACTTTAGATGAATGTGTGGATGGTATGGTGGATGATGTGGTTGATGGGGTCAAGAAAATATGAGTGGATGGAAGAGTGGATTTGTAAGGATTTGAGATGAAATTACAATACTTAAATGGTTTTATGTTCACTGGTATGTAATGAATTTATCCCTCATGTATATATTTTAAACATTAATGGAGTATAGAGGGAACACATCTCATTTCCCTAATCTAGGGGTATCTAAGGAGTCCATTGTACACCATGGATCCTTACAAGTTGTGGAACATTGTATGTAATGTTTTTACCCCCACTTTGATGGGTAAAATAATAGTGCCAACTTTCGAAAAAAAGCATAATTGAATGTTTTCAAGGTGAATGTGGATTTGGTTATGTGATATGGTGGAATATTAAGATGTTGAATAGTGAAGGTGATGATGATATTTATGGAGAAGCTAGTATCAAACAAAGCTCATTTGAATGGATTTCTATCAATTTGAGCCATGATGTATAATGGAGGGTCCACTTATTCTAATGATATTGGTTTAATTTCAAAATCATAGAATGTAATGGTAGTCTTCACACATGTTTGAATATTCCCCACAAAATTTCTAAAGGCATTAGTATTCTGATATTGGAGTTCAATATATTTTAGAATCTTCATTAATGCCTCACGATGTGGGGGAGATCATTGTATTCGCTTTTAAATGGATAGTTTTGTTGAAGCTATTTTAAGGCTAGTAGTTAATCAGCTACTTAGAGAAATAATTTACCTTTGTGGATGATTATACAGGTGAGTGGGTAGATATGGACAGTTTGGAATATAAATTGGTTGGTAAAAATTGGTGGAGAATTGAATGGGTGATGATGAAATGGTAGGTTGAGGAGAAACACTTACCTGATATGCTATGGGATATTGAATAGTCTGTTGTTGTGCATTTTGTTGATTGGTAGTGCATTTTTGACCTTTGGTGACTACATGAATAACACCCACAAAAACTTGGTATTGTTGCACATGGTTGACTTGATTACAAGGAGTCTTGGTTTTTGACCCTCATATTGTTGGTTGCATTTCTTTGTGATAAGGAAGTGGTGTTTGGTAAATGCAAAGGTTCTAATTTTTTGAGCTAAGGGACTATAAACCTTGACGACCCTTAAGTCAATTATATCTTGCACTATATATTTGAATGTGAAGTAGTCATTAATATCATACCCATTTTATCGATGATAAGGGCAAAATAAATGTTCTCTATAGCTTATGCTACACTTGGTAGGATCATATGGTTTAACCTCAAGTAAAGCAATCTGATTTGTATCATACAAACTACAAAATATGGAGGTATATGATTTAACAAAGGGTGTGTAGTAGCAATTTTTTCAAACATATTGTCCATAGTTGACATTGTGTTATAAACTTTTTATGGTGGGGGAACCACTTGATATGCAATTTTTTGTGGTTGTTGTTGCATTGGTTTTTGTTGATCCACTACCAGTTGGCTCATGAACACTTGATTTGCTTGATTGGCCTAATTTGGCTTAGATTGGCCAGAATAAATTCCTTTGGATTGGCCCTTGTTCTACCATTCTTTCTTTTTAGGATTTAGCATACCTTCTTGGATTTGTATTTCCTTAATTATGCTATCCTAGGCAAGAAATTTTTCAAATGAGTTGTATTGTTACAATTGTAATAACCAAGATATGGGCTTTAAGAAACTCTTAGTGAACAATCAAGTTAAATATTTCATTGGTAGGTAGAATGGTATTTTTGTGATAACATTCCTCCAACGGTTACCAAAATCATATATTCACTCATCATAGAATTGTTTAAGATTGTATAAATCATACAATGTGACTTTTTTACAAAAAATGAGGGAAAATATTTCAAGAAAGTGGTTTACCAACTGCTCAAATGTATAAATACTATGATGAGGTATATGGTTATACCATTCTATGACATCTCCTCCAATATCTAAGGAAAGTTTCTAAGCATTAAATAATATTGATTTTAAATTATGAATGAATGAGTGAATGAATGTGCTTACATGCTATCTAGGGTCCTCAATCCCTTTAAAATTATCAAAATTTGACACTGTAAAATCTACCAGATATGATGGTGATGGTATCAAAAAGTGATTAGTTTGATTGAATAGCTATCTTAATATAGGCTTATGGTTCATCATAATAGAAGTGTGCTAAATCAAGCTATCAATCTGCTATTGCAATGCCTAAATTCTAGGATCTTCCCCAGGTATGTGGGAGACCTGAATTACTTAGTGATTATATGGAGATGAAGTGGTGAAATACTGAGGTGTGATAAGATTTTGATGATTTCATGTATCGTATTGTATTTTATGATGTTGGGATTGATGAATGAATGATTGTGGGTGATGGAATGAAGATGAAGTTTGAGTACTATGAATGTGATGACTTGTGGGAATGGATTGGGTATGGGTTAATGAAGGTGTGGGTATCGAAACCATAGAATATTATGATACCCATGTTGGATTTGGTGTATATAAGGTAGGTTGGGTTTTAATGGACTAGCGCTTAAGATTTGCCATCTATATTTACTATTGGGAGCAAGAATGAGCATTTTACAGAGCCAGAAGAAATTTTTTGAGGTGTTGCCATGCTTGTTGTATGGCAATATCTAAGGCAGATGGTGTAGGTGTGGTGGAAATGGATGAAGTGGGTGGATGATAGGTTGCAACCGAGATTGCAACTAAATGGGGGACATTGGATGTAGTGGAGACTAGCATTGAAATGTGCTTCATACAATGGATTTCCATAGGTGGTGGTATAGTAATATTGGATGGGAATGCTTTGGAAACATTATTTTTATGAGAGGGGCAAGTGATGGGAAGGTGCAAATGACACCTCAAAAAGAGGATTAGTATACACCTGGGTTAAACTAGAATGCTGCGAGTGGGCTAGTACCTATTGATAAGAAGCATCATGCTTAGGTCGGTTGTTTATTTGATTTAGAACATGGTTAGTGGATATTAGAGAAGCTCCAAATTTAGCCATATCTATGTAGGTGATGTTAGGATTGGTAGGAGATGATGGATCAGTTTTTGGAATGGATGGCTCTATGCAATGCATCAGTATTTGAGGTATACACAACATGTGAGGGTATCATATATAAACTAGAACAACTTGTCTATATCACACTTATAGGATTCACCATAGAAGTGGTGGGGAAAGATGTGGAACACTCCATGGATGAAGTGGTTTGGGTAACGAAAGCTTGACTCAAAATATTTGCTTGTCTTCAAGTTGAAATTATAATATAATGAGTTAGTTATGGATGGTGAATGTGTGGAATGTAAAAAAATGATGCAATGAAAATCACATAGAATAAAAAAAGCAACTCAATCCTATGTTTTACAATATTTTTTTATGTGGGGTTTGTGTGTTGTTGATGTGCTGACCTAAACTATTATACAAGGTGTATCTAAGTATGGATAACAAATGAAAATATTTCTCGGGATGAAATCTAGAAATATTACTCATTGGTGCTATGGTTGATATGGGGAAATATGATGGATGTAAATGAAGCCCACCATCGCCAACATCGATCAATGGTTGGTGATGAAATCCAACTCACTACTATTAAATGTGTGATATGTAAAGTGTGTGATTCATTTCAATATTTATGTTATCTATTGTGTTCACTCAATGTTGAAAACACCCTATTTCACTTGTATAAGCTAGAATCCAAGGATACTAACATTGAGTTCCTCAAAAGAACTTAGGGTACACTCCTTAAGACCCACCCTAAATCATCTAGTGATTCCAAAAGTGGAGGGTTCACCCAGTTATTTCACCCTGAATCATCAAGTGATTCCAAAAAAAGGAGTATACTTAGGTATTGTGACCTTATTCCAAATTAGAAAAGCAAAAATAGAATCTTTTAAACCTAGTATGAAACTACTTATGCTTTTGTTATGTCAATGCAAACAACATATAAGAATAGTGAATAAAACACCATTAAGCAACAAAAACCTAAATTAAATGTGATGATGCAAATACAATGAATGCAGGAATGCAACTCTACTATATACGCAAACTATATAAAAAATGCAAATTTCTAAGATGAAAATTTGCTTTTTTTAAAAAAAGTAGATATTTTCCTATTGATTTTACTATTAAAAGTATAAAAATGAAAACAAAAATGAATTAGGGTTTGAACCAGGCTTACCAAGAAGCCTACATATTTCCTTCCCACTCTTCTAAACACCACCCAGAGTCTCATGAATGATGTGAGGCATTTTACAATCTCTACATGGTGTTCCTCGAACATTGTAGGGCATCCGTATGGCTACTATTCAAACTCTGCAACTCCAAAAACCCTTGTTTTTGTGATTTTTGTGTGATCAAACCTCTGGAAATCTATGAAATAGAAACAAAAACATAAATCAGTGAACAAGGTAAATCAAAATAAATAACCCTTTGGGAGTCCCACTATGATAACCATTTTATAAATAAAAAATGAACAACACCAATACAAAGCAAAAGTACAAAAGCACAATAACACCAAAAAATGCACAAGATGAATAATCTTGATTAATATAGGTAGATTTTTGAGTTGTACAATGAATGTGCCCAAAATTGATATTGCAAATGCTTTTGATATAATTATTACAAATAATAGGGTTTGAAAACCCTATTTCAATGAACAAATGGTATATTTTGGTTTTTTTTTATTCAAACAAGTGTGCGAGTGGGCTTGTGTATCCCTCCAGGATCACCCTAGCTGAAAAGCTTCCAAAAATATGGTTCCTACACCTAAAAATAGAAAACAATATAAAAGGGGTTAAAAGCACCTACGAGGGCTTCACTGTGTGAGGCCCTCGAAAAGATAAAACCTCTAAAACCTTAGATTCTGAAATATTAACTATAAATTAAATGCAAGAACATAAAATAAATGCAACAAATATCTTACTTTTTCAATTTTGATTTATACTCCTACTTCTATGTTTGAGAGTTGTACAAATGCTTGGAAGCATATGATGGCTTACACACTATAAATTTATTGCAAGAAACACCTAGAAGCATTCAGGGATGGTTGCAAACACCCAGTAGGGTTCCAAAAATGCTCAGTAGTATTCTGCAAACTCTAGATGGTGTTCGAGAGTGGATTGGAGTGAGGCAGAACAAGATATGGTTAACGAGGGTTTTACAACAATAAAAATGGGGGGATTTGATGGCATTGGTGATGGAATAATATGATGGTAAACTGGATAGGGTTTGTGAGTGGAAAAAATGCTAGGGTGCTTGTGATCTTAAAAATCAAAACCTTGATTCATCAAAATGAATCATCTTTTATAATATACCCTTGATCATGCTAGGGTTTCAATGACATCAATGGATGGTCAAGATTAAAATATGAGGAAGGGTTGATATTGAACTTGATTATGTGATTGAAAACACGAGATTCCAAAAACAAAAAGGAAATACTAAACAAAATTGTATTAAAAGGAAAGAACACAAATGAATGAACACAAGATATAAAAGCAATATAAACTATGGCCCTTTTTATTGATATTCTTTTCAATTCGTGTTACAATGCGTCTCATTCCTTTTTAGGGGATAGGAGCGTTAGATATTGATCTCTACAACTTGTTTTAGAATTCCTTCGTCCGCGTTCCCACATATAAAATGGGCGAACCAAAACATTTTTGCCGCTTGCGTTGATAAAGGTCGATTCCTTGCTGCTCCTCCAATGCTGCAAATCTGCGTTCAAAGAAACAAACAAAGAATCAGTAGCACCTGTGTATGAAAAATAAAATATAAATCTAACTATAGCTAAAATGAATCTAAATGAACTAAAAACTTGATAAAAGCATAAACATGAAACTAGCTAAATACTATAAAAGAAATAAAGCGGGGGGAGGATGCCCGAAGGCAAACCACCCGTGGATGAAACTTTGCTTCGACACCAATCCGCTTAGGATGGGTCCGAAACCTGATGTGATGTGTTGTCGACAAATTGGTAGGATATTGTAGTCAGAAAAATCGATGTTGGTCCTTGATTCGTGCCTTCAAAAGTCACCCAATAACCTCTCTTTCGATTAAGAGATTATAGATGTTGAAAACACAAATCGCAAGTAAATGAATTAGCAGCACTTCGTTGCTCAAAATGCTCCTGCTCGGTGTATCTTTTGGGTGAGGAAACTCACCATTTTATAGACCCAAGGGGTCTCTTTGAATTAACATGCAAAAGTGTTTCTTTGCATGAATGCTTTTTGTGTGAAAAGAAGACTTCTTCTTGATCAAGGGATTCTTAAATGTCTCTGTGCATGTCTTTGTGTGTTTCAGAAAAGCTCACTTGCACTCCCATGCAATGAAGGAATAGCTAAGTGGCAAATCTGAGTTGTCCTAAAAATCTCACTCTCATTCCCATGCAGTGAAGGAAATGTCAATTGGCAGATATGAGTTGTCAAAAGAACTCACTCACACTCCTATGTCATGCAGGAAAAGCTAAGTAGCAGTTTTGAGTTGTTACATGCCGAGATTTGACTTTTTGTCGGTCAAACTTGGCATTCGTCCCACCCCAAAGCGAGCGCTGGTAATCGTCCCTGGGTGAGACGAGTATCAGTCAGCACTCGTCCTTGGGTAGGACGAGTAAAACCTGCACTCGTCCCTGGGTGGGACGAATAAGAAATAAAGTGTCTAAAAGGTGCCAAATTGGTTTTTGACTTGCAAAACTATTGTGTGAGTGGTTAGAACCACTGTTTAACATCTGAGGGCTGCCCTGGGGGCTGTGTGTGTTAGTGCGATCAGTGCTTGTTGTCACATAATCAGATTGGTGCTGTTTTGGTGTCTACAAGTGATACGAATTAATGTGGATGAATGGCTAAGATTAAGTTATGGTGGATGGCTAGGATTTATTTACATAAATACATATATATTTGTTAAATATATATAAATATAAATATAAAATATTAATATTTATGTATATATTAAATACACACACACACACACACACACTATATATATATAATATATATATATATATATATATATATATATATATATATATATATATATATATATTAGACTGCTATGATTTGAGGATACGAATGGATGACAAGTGGTTAGATTTTGGTTTCTAAAAGTGTATTTAATTTATTGTAATATTTTACTATGTAAGCCCTATGGGTCGTGATTAACCTTATTATGGTTAAATCCACCTTATATATTGTGATTAATGTAAATCCCTTGTGTTATGTTAGCCTAGGTTAGACTTATAAATGAAATTTGGGGATTATGTATTGGTATAAATACGATCCACTACTCCATCCACTATATTAGAGTGTTGTGATTTACATACATAAATAATATAAATATTATCCATGGTGCCTATGGGCATCTTATAATTTGTATCTCTTATTATATCTGTCATCCTTTTATGATATCTATATAAGATTTAAGTGGATGGATTGCTTCTATTCATTTTAGAAAATAAGTGTGAATTCCAACATGGTATCAAAACAAGCATGAACCTTCCTCACTTGGTCACATAGAAATATAATTTGGAGTCTCTAAATTTTCTTCCAAATCTTAGTATGAATGTATTTTTAAAATACTACAAGTCATGGATAGTAAATAGATAAGAAGGTTTTGCCTTATTCTCTAGTTTCATCCTTCTAAAAGTATTCGAGAAGAATTTTATTTTTCTCCTTGAGAAGAGATTCAAAAATTAATAGGATAAGGGTCATCACCTAATCTAGAATTGAATCTTAAAAAGGTCAAAAGATAAATCTACTAGGGTTATTTGTAGGTAGTAGTGAGCACACCATTTTTGTATTTTAAATTAATATTTCTTGACTATTTGTTCTTGGCTTCATGCAATGAAATATATGTAGCATTCTCCTTCAAGGAGAAGAGACGTGACCCTATGCAAATTATAAGGATACAATTAAAGTTAAAAAAATATAATATAAGGTGCTTACTTGTTATGTGCATGAGTTGGAAATCTACCAAGTGCTACATTTGGAGGAACATGGTGATTTTTTGTTCTTGGAACTCATGGCATTGACTTGCATCACCAAAGACTAATGTTCAATCATTTTCATGGTGGCATTATCATTGATTTGAATATTAAATAGGAGTACTATATGATATCAAATCATTCTTATTGATTTTTTTCATGAATATGGAATTCACATTGCATTCATCACCAATTGTTCCTATGACAATAAAATATTCTTTGGGGCATAGATTTAGGCATTGGAATCAAACAAATAATGTTATTTTTTTCATGTTTTGCTACTTGATATTGTGGGATATCCTTGTAAAAATTTAAGAACCTCCCTCCCTAAACACAACTATGGCATAGTGGTTACAGGATTGTTATGTACACTTAATATACCATAGTTTGAGACTCTACAATTGTTTATGATTATATTTTCAAGAAGAATATATCCTTAGCTAATGTGGTGGTTGACATGGCCATTTTTAGCAACACAACAAATATTATTTTATTGTTATATAATTCTTACATAAATCAAAATATTTCTATTTGTTACAATCACATTCAATAAAGGATACTAAAGTGGAAAAAATAAGTGATAATGCAAGGTTAGATTTTATTTTTCTAAGTTTTGGGTATTTAATTTTTAATTTTTTGAGATCCATTACTAAAAATATTTTGAATACCATAACATTTTCATATAAAAGTATTTTTAGCCTATTTTTTTCAAATTACTTAATTTTTCAAGGTCTATTCTCTAATGCCATTAATTGAAGGACCTATTGTAGTAGTTCCCTAGTTACTCCCCTCAATGGGTCAATTTTTAAAATTTTATCAACCCAAATTATTGGTATATTGTATAGTAAGAACCTATGGTGTATCATTCAATAAAATAAGTAGAAACTCTTTATAAAGACACTTACAAGGAAAGGAAGCAAGAACCTCTTGGTCTATTTTCCTTGTTCTAAAACTTATCTCTAACATCAAATAGTAGAGTGAAACTATTAAGGCATGGTTGTAATTACATGAGTTATATAGAAAATTTAATATAACTAAAGTAAGTTGTTTAAAACTAGAGCTTTCTTCTATCATATTAATCAATTTTGATAATTTTTAGGACTATAGTATGATATTTAAGACATTGATAATAAGTAAAGCATATTTAGATGCAAAAGAAAATATGATGTAGAATGTGTGAAGATTATCCTTTATAATATCTCTCTTTTCTTTTAATATGTTGAACCTCATAATTCATATGATCTCTATGTTCTTGGAATCTCAAAAGGTTACTCTTGATCAACATTTCTCTCTTCTAGTTCAATTTTAGCTGCTAATGAGGAATTATAGTAGCACTTAACAAATTCAAGATCATGCAAAGGAATTAAAACCTAAAAAATCTAAGACCCATGGGCCTAAGGGGTAAGTTAAGTATTCAAAGAAATCAAAGACTATTTCTAGATACTACAAGAGAGAAGAGCATCCAACAAATATTTTTTTGCTAAAATTGCAAAGGATTGAAGCTAATTTTTTAATATGGGTGGATGTATCCTAGATAATAATGAGGATTCAAAAGTAACTACATCAATTGTAGACATCCACTATAGCATACATTGTAGGGGAAGGCATTATTATCACTAATATCTTCTTTGTGACCCTTTAGTTTATATTATGAGGGTGTGTTTAAAGTGCAATCCAGGTTATAGCTAAGGTTAACATTATATAATGTAATAATGTATAGGCCTAGTAGCAATCATTGTGGAATATATTTAATTTATTGTACTATTATATTATGCAATCCCTATGGATCATGGTTAACCTTGTTATGACTAAACCAACCTTATAACTTGTAATAAACCTAAATATCTTGTGTTATGTCATCTTAATTAAAAATTATTAATGTAATTTAGGGATTGGTTGTTGATATAAATACCCTTCTACTCCATCCATTATATCAAAGTGTTTTTATTTTTATCCATAAATAGTATAATAATTATTTATGGTGCCTCTGGGCATCCCATAATTATTGTATATTATTTCATTCTTTAATTCAATTATATTTTATTTATAAGAATTAAATAGATTTGTAGACACCTAAAACACATCATATTTAGGAGACTACTCATATGGACATATTTGTAGGTCATATGATTGATCTTGGACCTTACCAAGACTAAACAATGGTTTTAACCACTCAAATAGGGCAACCTAGTCCTATGCAGCTCTAGCCACTAATGTCAATAGTAGTTGAGATCTTAGCCACTGATGATCAAAGTGGATACAAGCTAGTCATACTTGTCAATAGAATATATGATCAACATGCCCATAGCTATGCCTATCAATAACATCTAACCCTATAACAAACTCAAGATCTCGGAGCCAAGTAAAATTAGTTGTATTTAACCAATTTGTAATGGTTCTTGATTGGTTTTTTTTGTGAAGGTTCCAGAATCCTCTTCCTAATTGCTCCATGCTAGCTGGTTCTTGATATTGGATTCCTTGATAAGCTAAGGTAAGGATTTGGAAAGTCAATTTAAAGGCCTCCCAAAAAGAGTTAAACATCCTGAATTTATTGCAATGAAGCCCTGTCAGATTGGAGAGCAACTTTGTATCCCTGTGAGGTGTAGCTAAGTGTTGTATGATTGTAATATGACAATTGTCCATCCATTAATGGAGCTTCCAAAGGCTTTAGGAGAAATTTTTATATTCTTCATCAATTTACCACAAATAAAAAATAATCCACCACGAATCCATGTTCTGAGATACAAGCGACCATTGAACGTCAATTTAGAACAAAAATTGAGCATCATTAAGCTAGTATTTAAAGAGCAAAATACTTTCCTCATGGCCACTATTTTCAACAATGGCCTGCAAGCTTAGTTGTAAAATTTGATAGTGGCTAGCAGAGCCAACTGCTCTTATTTATAGTGACAAGGGTTTGATATATCTTTTCCTTAGTTTTTAGCATATATTTTACATTAGTTGTAGTTCATTTACTTTCTTAATAAATATAAATTGCATTTTAATTCATTATTTATGCTTTATTCTTAGTATTTCATGTACTTCATCTTAAATTTATGTATTTTCTCTCTTTCTTGCTTTCATTTTGAAACTAGCCTCATCTCGAGAGACATCATGTGCTATTGATGTATCTTATAGTTTCTTTGTGGGCAGGTGACAAATCTATCCAAGGATAGAGCATCATCAAGATAATAATTCTTTATATCAAACAAGGAAGTAGCTAATAATCTCTCTTATAATCAAAGTAGTGGGGTGAAAATAATTGGAATGCATCTCTCCCTTTTGAGGGGCCACAATATATGTAATAATTGTATCAAATTCAGATATTTCCTAAGAGGAAAATATTGTAATCAAGATTTATTATGATTAATAAAGAGCACCCCAATTTTGATCATCTTTTATATTATAATGGTTACATGCTTTCTTATTTTCAATTTGTTACGTGCTTGCAAATAGATTAGATGCATTATTTTTACTACTTACAAGTGGCGATCATGATGGTAATGCCCTATTTTTTGTTGTTAATTGATAACTCTATTATTTTCCTTAATACATGTATAGTTGCTCTGTGTGAGAATGGCTAGCAGTCTTAGCCACCATCAACTTTAGTAGCTAGCATCACAGCCGGCCTAATCGATAATGGCTAGGGAAAATATAGCAAAATAGTTTACAATCTATTTCTTCTTTGGATGTGAATCAACTTGTAAGTGGTCCTATCATTTTTTCCTATTTTCTTGCTTATGTTGTATTTTTGAAAATGCATTAGGATTAATTAAGTTACATAGAGAAAAATCTAACGAGGTAAATCATTTTTTTCTATGTTTTTGTTAGTTGTTGTTGGGAATAGTGGTTACCTCTGCTAGCTACTGTTGGGAACAGTGGCTACCTCTGCTAGCCACCCCAAAAGTCAGTAGCTAGGATTCTAGCTTCTACTATGTATAACAACCACAAATGTGTATCATTGACTATAGTAGTGGCTACTATTTAGACTTGGTTGTAGTTCTATTTGCTTAAGGCTTTTTCAAATTCTGATTCATATTAATTTGTATTGCATATTTCTTAATCTAAAACATATTTTCTTACTGCATTTTTGAATATAAAACACATTTTATATGCATGTAGGTGAAAAGAGCATTGTATGTTGTTTTTACACAAATTTAAAATAAACCAATCACACACCACGATCTAAGTGTAAACATCAGTGGCATTGGGCTCTCACATCCAAACCATTGATCAAGACCAATGGTGGAATTTATTACCACTTTATTGTCTTGTTTATTGAGAATTGTTCTTCATTACCCATTCATGGCCAAGGCCAATTCAAGAACTATCATATCCATAGAAAATAACATGTACTCTTATTCACAAGGTATATTGCTACCTATGGTGTGTTGGGTGATAATCGTTAGTACCTATGCTCCCTGACCGGATATAGATTTCATCTCCATATCTTGGTGGGTAGGCAACCTAGATGTCATTACCAGGTTTGTCGCTGTGAGTATATAGGTGAAATATTTAAATAATATAAGAATTACATCAACTACTTCAAAAACAATAAGATTTTTTATTTTATTCACAACAAATAAAAATACACGAAATAATTTTTAGGAACACAAATAAAATTTAAAAGAGATAATTATGTTGCCTACTTTGTGTGTTTCTTTATTGTTTGTGTAATAAAAATAAGATCTTACCATCCGATATGGGGCCAAACCCTAATCGTAAGTAAATTGCTACTTTTTTATTATGCATCTAACGAATCAAAAATCATGCAAATAAAATCTATAATGAAAAATATATGTTGGTTTTATGATTACTCTATTTATGAGTTATTTTTAAGACAAAAATAGGGGAAAATTGTACTAAAAAAGTCATAAAACATAGACAACCCCAAAAATTGCCAAATTTGTCTTTTTTGTCTTAAGTTAGCTCCTTTTGCACCTATCACAATAATTTTGAATCCTAATTTTGTATTTTCTCAAAATTCCCCAAATTATTCATTTCTCCACGAGCCTTAGTTGGCCAAATATCCCAAAAATACAAATTTTGAACCAAAAGTCACTTTTTGGAGTCCTGGCCCATTGTGATCAACTCGTCACACTGATCATTTTGGTACATGACACCCATTAAATTTTTTTGGGAGTTAAAATTTTCTTCAGTGTGGGTTTCCTTCAATATTTGCCTAGTCAACACATCATGACAACTACATATAACCGAGTTCAATCATGATCTAGTGAAGCAATATAAACTTAAAATAGATAATCACATTTTTTACTTTATTTTTTTCATAAAATTTACACATGAGATAATTCACAAGGCTATGGTCACCACGAGGCCATTCTTAATCCATGACTGAGGTGACACCCAATGCACCAGAGGGCCTAGACTACCCTAGAGGCAACACATGTGACCATAACATACTTGAACAAAATTTGAGTAGTTTTAGAGGTGACAACACCACTCACGATGGATATCACCAAGAAAACCCACCCAAGAGAACTAAAATTAGATTTGATCATGATCCACATGAGAAC
This sequence comes from Wollemia nobilis, assembly GCA_028583015.1. Taxonomy (NCBI): domain Eukaryota; kingdom Viridiplantae; phylum Streptophyta; class Pinopsida; order Araucariales; family Araucariaceae; genus Wollemia; species Wollemia nobilis. Next base: position 250,905 of record JAQPPZ010000028.1, read on the forward strand.
ATTTCTAGACCTACTTCTTCTCATCACATTGAGAGATCAAATCCACCCAATGAGAGGTAAGGTAAAGGGATTTTAACCATTCACATGCCAATCATAATTTCAAATCCTTCCAAGAATGGAAAGTGTCATTTATCCTACCATATTATTTGTGGGAAAGGTATGCCTCTTTCCCAACCTTGGAAGACCCATCACCTTAACTTCTTAGATCAAGGTGTTGGAATGTCATAATATAGGATAGTTGAACATGGAAGCATATATCATGATCATACTCCTCGAGGTTCCACTAAGGAATAAATCATGGAAGAGGGAACTAAAACCTAATTATGTCCTATACATACCCTAGGTGAGTGTTCCAGGTAAACACACGATATCCCCACAACATCCTTGCATGAGGATCATACCCCTAGGGAAGATATTATTGTTAATGCAACCTCAATTAATTGAGGAAAGATATTTGCCAACCTTTTTGTGCAATTTGAGGTAAAAAAAAACCCTCGCATGAATTTGTGAAGCCAAAGGCCCTATATAGCAAACTGATCAGATCATTCAAATGGATCAGATGCAATTCAGAGAGAACAAATGCTCCAATATCAATTGGATAATTTGTGCATTGAGTGTGAGCATTTGGAGAACTTAGAATGGTAAAATGTAAAATAATAGATGTTGTACCAACAATGGTTATATGAACACCACCTAGAATATCAATTCCTCCTTAATAAAAAGGAGTTCAAAAAGCAATCAAATATATTGGCTCAATCAAAACTACCTCCTTAGAGTGAGTATAGGCAACAACACGCTGAGAGAGGTGTTACATCGCACCTTGAGCTACATACTATGTGAGTAGACAATCATATTCACCATACTATCAACATGCTTCTTGGTAAAATAAGCATCTATCACAAAACCAACTAGAACATAGCTAGTATGAAGAATCAAAATGGGATGAACAAGATCAACAGTATCCTGAACAATATTTTGTAGATGTGGTCGATGAATACAATTGACCACCTCAAACTCCAAGGAACCTACCACATCCTGCTCCCCTAAGATCCCTTTAGGAGGAAGAGATCATCTCTTCTCAGGCCTACAAAGTTATTATAGAGAGTCAATTCTCTCAAGAAAAAATATGCAGCTAGTCAAAAGTTCACTCTAAGAAATATTCACAATCAACCCTTGTGTCCATCAGTACCAAGCCCTGCTTATCCTAAATATTTTGAAATACCTTGATTGGATAAGTTTAAGGGTGATGAAGATGCATAGGAACACATAACAAGATTTGTGAATTCATGTTTCCAACTACAACATGATTATGCCTTGCTATTAATAACATTCGTGATTACCCTCTTGGGTGTAGCCATTTAATGGTATAACCAATTACCAAGGCACAACATCACCAAATTTGAATAGTTGATGAATGATTTTCTTGAAAAATTCTCATTTGGCATCAAGAAGAAGATTAATATATCTAACCTAGCTAATATACAATAGTATGATGATGATCGGGTCATAGATTATGGGAATAGATGGAGAAAAATAATGGTAAAAATACCATTCTCCATTCCCACAATAGAACTTACCTGAATGTTTACAAAAATTTGTGCAATATTATATCACTATTGCTTCAACTACAGTAATATATGTCATTCAAGGAGGATTTGGTATAAGCCAAAGTAATTAAATATATCAAGTTACAAGAAGGATATCTAAATCTTTGAACCAAGAAGGAATGGAACAACAAGAACACACACAACCAAAAATATCAGGGTAAACCTGCACTTGTCAACCAAGTTAAATATTCCTAAAGGGGATAAGATCCAACAACAATAGAAATATCAAGCTCAAGCTTCCCTTGTGGACTATAACTAGCGCAATTGGAACCAAGGCAAGGACAAACAAAAACATCCACCTCACAACTATACACCATTAACTGAATCTTTGGCATTGTTATTCAACTACCTTTGTGAGGCTAAATCTTTGATCTTGCATGAAATACGTACCCTATATCCTAACTACCCCAAATATAAGGGGTACATGGAATATTTGTATTGTGTATATCATCAATAAAATAACCATGATATCCAAGATTGTGTTGCATTCAAGAATGTGGTGAATAATATGTTGGATAAAAACAAATTGTAAATAGATAGTTCCATGGCTATTGATAATCAAAACATCAACATATTCAAAAACCCTATTCCCAACCATGAGGGCTAAAACAATCAAGTTGAGAATTTTAATGAGGTGCACATAGCCCCACCTGATGAGGGTTTTATTGGTATGATCAATACTACAACAGGAAGCAAGAGATGCCTCGATTAGTCCAACATACCAAAAAATTCAACTAAAGATGATCATGTAGCATGGTCCTTCCCAACATTAAATTCAATTCACTTACACAAGGACCCTGTGATTACCTTTCACAAACAAGAGATAAAGACAATCTCTAGGGATGAACCTGACCCACAACTACACATCATAGTGAGTATCAATTAGATTCTATACAAGTGAGTCTTGGTTAACACTAGGTCATTTATCAACATCATCATGATTGTAGCTTTGAAATATATAAATTTGCCACCTTCACAAATTAAGGACTCAATATTCACATTAAGAGCCTGCAATGATGCAACCTCCCCTATGATCAACACAATAATCCTACCTATTCAGGTAGGGATAAAGACCTTACCTACATTGTGTCATACAATGGGGGGTTAGAGGTACTATAACATATTTTTTGGTAGATATTAGATGAGTTATATGGAATGCATACCTTCCATAGTGCACCAAAACCTTAAATTCATACATCAAGGAAAAGTGTACGTGGTCCCCAATGATATTGAACCTTTTAAATATTACAAAGTGATCAAATATCCCCAGGAAACTCTTACAACATGCAAGACTCAAAATTTCCACTCAGATGAAATCAAAAAATATTTGACAAAATCTTACATCAAGAAATTGATATCTTCTCCCATAAATAAAACTCATGATATTACATTATCTTATGAGAAGGAAACATCAGTTGACATAACTGATACAAAATCATCTTGACCAGTTGATGATCTTCCAATAACTAGTTCAAAAGCCAAAACACCTTCTCAGGAGTTTATGGTAATAGTCAACATCAAGATAGAAAGCTGAGTGACTCTAAAGTATTTAAAATAATAGATAATGCATGTAGATGTGTCTACCACATTGAAGATGTCAAAACCATTTAGATTAGTCACTATTTATTTATTTATCATGGTACCTCCTCAAGAGCAATAATAGGCACCTCCCCCATGTCAAACTGGGGGTACTCAAGCTCACATAGTTCAACACTAAAAAGTGAAACAAAAATATGAATTGAGTAAAAAACCAGAGCATGTGGATGCCACTATCAAAGTGAATCATCAAGAAGTGTCAACATCATTTCAAATGAAGAAAATTGGTAATTTGCATTTACCTAAGGGCTTGGTAACATCCACTCTTTCATCTCCTTTAGTAAATTATGGTATTCCAAACCCATCGCTAGTGATACACCTGAGAGCCTTATCAATATTGGAAAATATACAAGATCACCTAACTAATATAAAGGTGCATTAGGAGCAACAAAATGAGGTGTTGCAATTTATCATGATCCAGCTTGATATCCAAAAACTACAAAAGCAACCCACATCTGAGGTTGAACCACCTCCTGTACAACCATAGGAAAAGCCTCAATAAGAGTGAGCACTAAGTCAGCCTCACTAGCAACCAAGAATGTATCCACCATTACCCAATCCTGCAATAGTAGTTTTTAATCGATTATATGCCACAAACACCATCACCTTACTTGAGGTCCTACCTTTAGATCCAAATCATTTTAAACCCCAGGTATATGAGTAGGATGAATATTGTTTATACCATAGATAAAATAGACATGAAATTCATGCATGTTGTGGTTTTAGAGCCATGATATACAACATGATCAAAAAGAGGTAACTTTAGTTTGTAAATCGATAAATAATCATAGCCAGTAATCCATTCCTTGCATAAAAAATCAATAAGAGCCTCCTCAAAAATTAATTAACATACATGTGGCTTAGCCCCTTCATCAAACTAAGCTAGAGCATGCTACATGCTCAAAACATTAATGATGTGTTTGGACTCCATTAAATGAGTCTATGTCAGTCATTTTTTAGAAGCTGCAAAATGCTAATCTCATCATCCTACTTGAAATAAATCCTCTAGACCCAAATAGAGCTAAAACCCAAGGTTATAGGGAGGATCACTTCTATATATATCATCGAGTAGAGTGCCATGGCATTTACAACTATTATAGGTTCAAAAACATGTTTTGAGATCATTAATAGTGGGGCTTTACCCATAAATGCTCCATCCATAGCACCTTTACCTACCATGATGAATGCCATATTATCCCATCTACAACCTCAAGGTTAGTCACATCCTCATAGGACTAATAAGCCAGCTCATCGAGTGATAACATTTGAGATAACTGCTATGACCCTATTTCAAAATATATATGAGAAAAATGCATTCACATTGCCAGATATTAATCCAAGAACACCCAAACTTGGGTCACCTGATGAAAATATCTATTTCATTTATCATCATATATAAGGGCATGACATTCGTGGTTTCCATTCAGTTAGGAAGGTGTTCAAAAACTTGCTAGAATGGGGTGAGCTCCATGCATACGGTTCACTTATTGTATTCCACTAGAACACTAGTACCTTATAGAGGTCCATGCCATAGTAGGGAAAGTTAATGTTTGTAACTCTTCCTAATAAAACTAATTATATTATAGTGAGCAACATATGCAATGGGAGTCCTCTAGGTAGTGCACCTTTCCTACTATCCACAACAAGATCAATGAAGTAAAGTAAGACCTCCAAAGGTATCACACCTTCCTCACTTTCATTGAGTGGAACACAAACTAGGGGTACCTAAGGTAGCATTCCTTCCCCCTAAAAACATAAAAATAAACAAAAATAATGAAATAATAAAAAATCTAAACAATTTAGAAAACAACAAAATACAAAAACAATTTAAAACATCAAAAACACAAAAATAGTTACATTTTACATTTTGTACATGCATTCATTTAATTGTATTGCATTAGGCATGTCATCCATTGCACTTGCATTAGTATAGGTTGTGTTTAAAATCTTACAAATGACACCACTTTTGTATGCTAATAATGCATCCACAAATCATCATCACCCATCATCCCCTATGAGTAAATATATTTTTCAACACAACCATTCAGTTGATATGAGGTATATACTAGGGGTTTCTTGTCATTCATTCATACCTAGTTTTTTTTTCATATTTTGTAGAAATTTATCTTCACTTTTGAATATGAGGTCTATTTTTGATAGCACCTTGTATATATCAAAATCCCATTACAATTTAAACATTAATAATCCTAGTTTGAACAAGGAAATATGAACACTACAAAGTGGTCCTAATCACATTAAGCAAAAGGTTTTACTTGCTAATATCGAGATGTGCATGGTCTAGGATCTTGATAATTGGAAAAAGGACAAGATCCTCCCACCCAAAGAAATCCCTTGCTTTCATACAAAATTAGAAAATTATTGAATTAAGGAAAATCAAAATAAATAGTGATTTTACATCACTAAGAAAATCCCTTGCTTCAAAAGAAAACAAAATACAAAATAAACAATGGTTATCATCACTAAGCATGAGAAATTATCCTAATAAATGAAAATAAAATAAGGGGGTGAAGAGCTTGAATCCCTGTAATAGTCAGTATTCGAAAGCCATTGAATGATCTCCATTATAGCAATGGGTCAAATGAATCTTGCCTAGCAATGGAATAGTTCTAAGCAATTTATAGATGAGCTAGCTTTAAGTGGCTTGTATTACCTAGTAGTTTAATCTAACTACGTAAAAACATAGGATTATGATGAACATATGGTGATCCTCACTATAGTAATGGGCTGAATGAATCCCATATGGAAATGAGGTAGTCTTATGCTTCATCTAATATTTTCATTTGCACACATAGGGATAATGAATATCTTGGTCTTCATAACAAAAGTTTTTATCTTTTATAAGTCTTGTGTAGTCATTATACAACTTTTTATTAATCAACTAGGGTGTTTGAATCTCATGGAAAACCTCAAAAATCCCCTATAGCAACAAATCATCTCATAAATCAATCATAATTTTCCTTATGAGGTTTTTTTTATTAAGGGATGTTCATGAAATAGGATAGATATCGGATAGATATCAACAATGATATTTAGACGACCACTGACTATTTTGTACACATGTTTTAATTTACAGAAGCTTATAGAGAAAACCCATACATCTCACATTATCTCATTTCACATATGGATGTTTAAATGATTAATTATTATGATAAGATTTACCATTTTTATTCATAATTTTCAAACATTATGTGGTGTCATCCAGTAGTTTTTTAAAAACATATTAGATTCATTCCTTATTTTTTAAGTGATTAAAGCATACATTTTTATTTACATTATATCATCCTCATGTAATTAATGCATTACACAGACATCATCTATCATGTCATATCACATAGACTAAATGCATAAACAATTAAAATAAATTAAACATGCATTTAACATTCACCATTGCATCCATATATGCATACATAATAGTGCATCTACACATCTAGATCACAACATCTACTCATACATCTATCATCTAGCTAGTGCATGTCATCAGTACAACACATACATATAGCATAATCAATGAATCATATAGGCATTACATCCATTAGTGCATACATAAAAAAATCAAATAACAAAAAAATCTCAAGTGCGCCTCATATCCAATTATTTATCCTATACACTTGGTGGTTGCAGCGACTTGTGCTCTATGCAATCTGACAGGATGAGTAAATTCCCATAAGGCCATTTGAACCAAATTATTTATCGATGAATCAAAATGTCTTCACTTCAATCCTTAAGAAGGCCATTGTGGTCAGACTACTCCATAGGAATGAGGTATTCATTTCGCTTCTTCTATGAAATTTCATCAAATCATCGAACATAGTGATTCATCACATGCTTAATTGAATTGCTATCATCTTGATTTCCTAAGAAGGCCATTATGGCTAGACTGCTCCATGGGTTAGAGATGTACAATTACTATTAATATTTAAAATCACACTTGTAATAGGACCTACCTTACAACAAATTTAATCATCTTGAACTATCCAAATCAATAATTTTGGTCAAGTGACTTAATGCTTTCATCACTTGTCATTTTCCTCATTGATTCGTTGCTTGAGGGGGTAATCATAATAACAAATAATTCATAATAAAAATTAACAATTGAATAACTAATCTTGTTAATCACATTCATATTATGAATCATTACTAACAACTATCATAAGCTTCCCCATTTATAGAGGTAAAAAGTAAATATAATGAGTTAAGCATTTGTTGCTCCGTCTATTGGTCTGATCCGATTATACCCGAATGTGCCAAAGCACTAATTAAGCCTTCCATGCCATTGGAATCTATGATTCTGGTATGCACGTCCTTTCCAGGATTAGCTCATATAGCGTTGACTAGATCAATTAACACCAATTAACATATAATATGGCTTTAGGTTGTCTATTTTTTCTTAGCATTGTGTTTTCCAACAATGCATCCCTAAAGGAGCATCTATAGACACCTAAAATATGTCATGTTTAGGAGACTACTCATATGGACACCTTTGCAGGTCATATGATTGATCTTGGACCTTTCCAATACTAAGCAATGGTTTTAACCACTTAAATAAGGTGACCTAGTCCTATGTATATCTAGCCACTCACATCAACAATAGTTGAGATCCCAACCACTAATGATCAGAGTGGCTACAGTCTAGCCACACTTGCCTATAGTGGCTATGAGAAACATGCCCATAGCCGTGTCTATCGATAGGGGCTAACCCTGTAATAAACTCAGGATCTTTGATCCAAGCAAAATCAATTACATTAACAAATTTGCAAAATTTCTTGGATAGTTTTATTTGCAAAGCTTCCAAAAACCTCTTCCTAACTACTCCATGCTAGCTAGTTCTTGATATTGGCTTCCTTGAGAAGCCAAGGTGAGGATTTGAGAAGTCTATTTAAAGGCCTCACAAAGAGAGTTAAACATCCACAAATTCATTGCAGTGAAGACCTATCAGATTGGAGAGTAACTTTGTATCGCTATGAGGTGTACCTAAGTGTTTTCTAATTGCAGTATGACAATTATACATCCATTAATGGAGCTTCCAAAGGCTTGTAGAGCAATTTTAGTATTCTTCATCAATTCATTGTAAATCCAATATAATTAATCATGAATCCGTGTTCTAAGGAAAATGCGACCATTGAACATTAATTTATCTAAGAAATTGAGCATCATCAAGCTGGTATTTAAGGAGGAGAATACTTTCCCCATGGCTACTATTTTCAACAGTGACCCACAGGCTTAGCCATCAAATTTGATAGTGGTTAGTAGATCCAGCTACTCTGATTGATAGTGACTAGGGTTTAAGATGTCTTTTACTCAGTTTTAGCATAGAGTTTACATTAGAAGTAGTTCATTTGCTTTCTTAATAAATATAAATTGTATTTTCATTTAGTCTTTATGCTTTATTCTTAGTATTTCATGTATTTCATCTTATATTTATGCATTTTCTCTCTTTCTTGCATTCATTTTAAAACTAGCCTCATCTTGAGAGGCATCATGTGCTATTGATGTGTCTTGTAGTTTATTTGTGTGCAGGTGACAGATATATTTAAGGACAAAGCATCATCAAGATCATACTTCTTGATATCAAAGGAGGCTACTAATAAGCCTTCTTATAATAAAAGTAGTAGAGGAGTGAATATCATTGTAATGCATCTCTCCCTTTTGAGGGGACACAAAATTTGTAATAATTGTATCAAATGAGAGATTACCTAAGAGGGAACGATTGTAATAAATACTTATTGTGATTAATAAAGAGCACCCCACTTGTTATCATATTTTTATCTTGTAATGGTTACATGCTTTCTTATTTTCAATTTGTTACATGCTTGCAAATAGATTAGATGCATGATGAAAACATATAGTTGGTAACAAAGTCCAAAAAATGAAAAATGGGTGCCCATAAATACATTTAAATACAAGATTTAAATTTTAAATTTGAAAATCCTACCCAAAACTACAAATACTTTCAATGAACAAAAATTTGAAATTCCTCTCACCATTGGGAACTTGAATCCGTGAATCAAACCTCCATTATTGAAACCATGAAAGGCCTCAACACTAGAAACCCTATGATAGAGACCAAGTTGTAGATTTGATATCACCCTCGGATGCCCAAAAAACCATTTGGGCCTAACAAAATTGTACCAGAAATACTGAAATCACTTGTTAGATGTTTTTCTAAACAAGGTCTTTGGAGGCCTGCCAATTTTTTTTTATCTCAACAAAAAATCCTTTTTTTAGACCATCCTAGGCCTCCTCAATTGGAAAATCCTTCTCTTTGGTATGAAAAAATTCAAGCAATCCATTATAAGGGGTTGAAATCCATGAGAAATATTAGATTCAATCTCCCTTTTCCTGCATACTCTATTTCTATGTCTTCCCACTTTCCTTTTGATCCCTACATCAATACAAGCTTTCCTATGACTTCTAGTCTTTGGACCTGGAGAGCCTATCTCTAGCATCGAGGGTAGAGGGATTTCCATTAATTGACAAAGAGTCATATCATCCATGTCAATGCATTTAGAGGATTTTTGAAGGATAATACCATGGGTACTTATCTCTTTTTCGTAATCCCCCACCTTGGGAAGTTGAACAAACTTCCCCACTCTAGGGCTTGCATCCATTTGCTCCGTAGGAGTCTTATATAACTCTCCATATTCATCAAGCATGTTCTCTAGAATAAGGGTTTCCTCCTAAGATTCGATACTAAGCCCAACTTGAGCATTTTATAAGGGTTTCCTCCTGATATTCAACACTAAGCCCAACTTGAGCATTTTCTAAGGGTTTCCCATTTAGATTCAACACTAAGCCCAACTTGATAATTTTCTTCCTCGTGTGGTTTTACACTAATACCAACTTGATAATTTGCATCCTCGCATAGTTTTTCAACTAAAGCTAAGATACAAATTTTAATTTTAATTATTTTTTATTACATAGGATATTTGGTTACAACCACTATCTTTAGTAACTAACAAGCGTAGGGTTCAAGCCCCAGGGACTATTCCCAACAAACCTATCCATATCATTCTTGTTGACCCAAAGTGATATGGGGACCACCGATCACTCGGGGTTCATACCATCATCATCGATCTAGAGCGCACTTAGAGTATTTAGAGCATACTACTACCTTTGCAAAGGGTAGAGTATTTAGAGCATACTACTACCTTTGCAAAGGGTTGGATTCCCCCCCAAGGTTTGAACTTAGTTCTCTTATTTGTAAGTACTCGACCACACGTACACTTACCAATCCACCTAGCCCTTGAGGGTAAGAATTCTAAATTTTAATTGTAATATAATACATGAGTGTTGCATGAAGTAAAATCCATAAAAAATATTCTTCTATTGGAGGCTCAACAATATGCAGGATTTTATGGTATAAATAGAATCAATAGAGTAATATGCTAAGTATATTTTACCATATTATATTTGTTAGTTACCTTACATTGGTGGGTGTATACCCCTAACCATATTTCTTCTCAAATAATATTAAATTATATATGAAAATATTGATGAAGATAATTAAATAGAATTTTAATAGGTTTCATTCCTCAATGAGGATATATGTTTTGAAAATATTATATCATGCATTCCATGAATTACTTTACTGAGTTACAATAAATTTTATTAGTAAAACTTAATCTAATTATACTTATATATATATATATAAATTTATTAATATTATATTTTCATATTCAACACATTTTTAATGGGTTATATGGGATTGAAAGGGAGTATATATATATATATATATAATGATCATGTTTTCATAATATTTTAGAAAACATATGAATTCAATGAAATTATATTTTGTTAATAAACACTTTTTAATTGGTTACACGATATTAAAATGAATTTCACCAATATTATATTATGATTGTGTCACCATAATATAATTAAAAATAACATAGTAGTTTTAATACAATACATATTTTAGAAATTGATAACTACCTTTCATTTTGGAACAATTGATTATAGGGACAAGTCACATTGCCTATGATGATAGCATCAAATCATGGTGCTACCACTATAACTCCTATATCACCTTAGTAAACACAACCCGAAGTGAGGGAGACTCTTGGTGGCTCAGGGTTGGTACCACCCTCATTAATCTGGCACACACTTAGCACACTCAGGTCATACTACTAAATTTTCTTACATTGGACAAGCCCTTGAGGTTTAAACCTAGGTATCCTCTTTGTAAGTGCCCAATATCTTACAAATCCACCTAGCCCTCAGGACAATACCATATTACTTTAAATATTATGCTTATATCACTTGGTAATACATGAAGCTAATTTTTGATATTAGAAGTCCACATTTTTTACCACTTGAGATCCATATGATATATATTAAACATTATTGAGGTAATGGTTCATAATATTTTATAAATGAGAACTACGAACAATATTTCTAAAATTATTTTCTAAAGAGCTCAACATGTTATTGGTAAACAAATTTATATTTTTAATGTTATTTGATATATGTCATATTATTTACAATTTAGATGGTTATATTCAATATCATTTTAGTTCCATGCCTTGGAAAATATAAGTTCTATGTAGAAACTATTTATTTGAAATAGTTTTATCTTTGAAAAGGTATTACAAAACTTTATTGCTTAGTAATATGGTTGTTCTCCATTATCATCTCTTTTATGTAATTTTTTTTTATTTCCCTCCTTAGCCCTACTCATATTAATAATGACCCCATAGTAATATTCTAATATCTTGGATATCAAGCATGTATTACTTTTCAAGATTCAAACCTAGGTTTCCTTCTTTAACATGAAGGGCTTTAACTGGTTGAGCTAATATCATTTGATTTTTTAAGGTTCACCCATAAGATTTAAAATTTGTTTAAGGGTATGAAATTGTTATTCCCTACCAATTTCTCCTCCTCTCATATTTCTCCTCTATTGGCTAACATGTTTTCTACCATATTGTCTTCCCTATATATATGGACTACTTCCACCTCAACAAAAAATTAGTGATCATTCCTAATATCTTGAAAATATTAATTATTTTCTAATTTTTATTTTCTTCTTACCTAAGAGAGTTAATGATATTTAGATAATCTTCTTCCACTACTAACTTTCTTACTCCCAAGTGTCTTGCTAGTTTTACCCCTATCAATTGAGTTTAAGCTTTTGCTTGTTGGTTTGTAGTGATTCCCAAATATTCATAGATTACATCCTTTATCCTCCCTTGATCACCTCAAACTATAGCACCTGCTTGTAACTTTTCTATGTTTCCATTTAAGGCCGCATCAAAGTTATTCTTGATTCATCCTTGTTAGTCTCACAATGACACTGAGAGGGGGGGTGAATCAGTGTGGATTTTTAAAAATTAAAAACTTCAACTGTTAAAGCCAAAACAATGAAAACTTAAAACCACATAAAGCAAATATAACAAGAGAGCATCACACACAACACAAGATGTACCGAGGTTCACCAGTTTTGGATACTCCTAAAAAATAGATTGTTTGGACTCCCATCCAAATCCAGCCTTTGCAAAGCAACAACTTTACAATCAATTTACTAGAACCAACTAGAAGGAGCACCAACCCCTGATTTATCTGCACCAATAGAAAGGAGCACCAAACCCTAATTTATCTGCACCAATAGAAAGGAGCAACAACCCCTGATTTATCTGCACCAATAGAAAGGAGCACCAACCCCTAATTTATCTACACCAATAGAAAGGAGCACCAACCCTTGATTTACCAGCACCAACTGGAAGGAGCACCAACCCCTAATGCCAAGCACCAACTTGGACTTTTGTTCTGAATCTAGATGATTGACATAAATATGCCTTCACTTTTACAAGACCCTGACTAGTCTATTGCTTTCTCAACATTGCCCACTCATTACCCAGCACACACCCTGCTCCCTCGCCCCCTATGCACTCTCTTCCAGCAACACTTTCACACTCTTTCGGTAGCACTTTCACCCTATTTTTGGAAGCACTTTCACACAATTTTAGCGACACGTTACTATGCACAAACCACATTTTATACACATATTGTATTTTTATAACTCCAGTTGTAACTCCTTTCATTTCTCATGCGCCACTTGTCAGTTGTAATGCCTTCTCATTGTAACTACTTTTGTATATATATAGGGTAGGCTTTTCATCAACCACGATGCATGTTATGAATTTACAAATATACCCCTACCATGACTGTTCGTATTTCATTTCTGTGCATGCATACATATTCGATTATATTTATACGACTGTTAGATTTCTCCTTCTTTGAATGTTCTTTTATTAGCTACATGATGATCTTTTGAAACAGCCCCTGTAACTTTCGTATAACTTCAGTTAACTGTTCTTAATTTAGATGCATGAATTTCTTCTACAACTGCACCTGTAACTGTAGTATAACTCTAGTTAAGCCTTATTATTTTAGATGCATGTTTTTATTTTACAACTGCACCTGTAATTGTTGTATACCTTCAGTTAACGATCACATATCTTATTTTGGCTGGGTTCTATTTTTAGCTCGTGCCATGGCGACCTATCGTGAAATCGTGACACTTCTGCCTCTTTTTCCTATTCTCAGCTTGTATCCATGAAAACACATGTCGCGATATCATGACACTTTTGCCTCCATACTCTTCCTTTTTACTTTTGTCACGATATCGCGACACTTTTTCTCCTTGGCACTTTCTCTTACCTTCGGGTCGTGAAAACTCGACATGTCGCGATATCGTGACACTTTTTCTCCTTAGCTCTTTCTCTTGCCTTCAGGTTGCTAAAACCTAACATGTCACGATATCGCAATACCTTTTCTCTCAGAATCTCTCTCCTACATCATGTCACGAAATCGTGACACTTTTTCTTTCGGACTCTCTCTTTTGCAACATGTCACGAAATCGCGACACTTTTATTTTGGACTCTCTTTCCTGCAACATGTCGCGAAATCGTGACACTTTTTCGTTCGTACAATCTTCCTTGCAATATGTCACGAAATCGCGACACTTTTTCGTCCATACAACCTTCCTTGCAATATGTCATGAAATCATGACACTTTTTCATCCGTACAACCTTCCTTGCAATATGTCATGAAATCGTGACACTTTTTCTTTCTCTGCCTTCCTCTTCGCTTCGGACCGCAAAAATGAAACATGTCGCAAAATCGTGACACCTTTTTCTCTCTCCTCTTTCTCTTCGCTTTGGACCGCAAAAATGAAACATGTTGCAAAATTGTGACACCTTTTTCTCTCTCCTCATTTCTTCGCTTTGGATCGCGAAAATGAAACATGTCACGAAATTGCGACACCTTTTTCTCTCTCCTCTTTTCTTTGCTTTGGACCATGAAAATGAAACATGTCACGAAATTGCGACACCTTTTTCTCTCTCCTCATTTCTTCGCTTTGGATCATGAAAATGAAACATGTCACGAAATCGTGACACCTTTTTCTCTCTCCTCTTTTCTTCGCTGTGGACCACAAAAATGAAACATGTCGTGAAATCGCGACACCTTTTTCTCTCTCCTCTTTCTCTTGCAATATGTCACGAAATCGTGACACTTTTTCTACTTGTCTTTTTCTCTTCCAACATGTCGCGAAATCGTGATAGTTTTTCTTTCTTCTTCTCTCTCTTCCAGCATGTCACGAAATCATGACAATTTTTTTCTTCTTCTCTCTCTTCTAACATGTTGCGAAATCACGACAGTTTTTCTTTCTTCTTCTCTCTCTTCTAACATGTCACAAAATCATGACAGTTTTTTCTTTCTTCTTCTCTCTCTTCTAACATGTCATGAAATCATGACAGTTTTTCTTTCTTCTTCTCTCTCTTCTAACATGTCACGAAATCGTGACAGTTTTTCTTGCTTGCGCCTTCTCCCCAAACATGTCACAAAATCGTGACAATTTTGCTAGCTTGCACTTTCTCTCCAAACATGTCACGATATCACGACAGTTTTGCTTTATTACTCTTTCTCTCCAAACATGTCGCGATATCGCGATAGTTTTTCTTTCTTGCTCTTTCTATCCAAACATGTCGTGATATCGCGACAGTTTTCCTTTATTGCTCAACATGTCGCGATATCACAACAGTTTTCTTCCTTGTGATTTTCTTTTGATTTTTCTCAAATGGTCCACTTCTATCATTTGGAAAATCACTGTACATACTCTGAATAACTTCTTAACTCCTGTATACTTCATCAACTGATCTCTGAAGAACTTCTTAACTCTTGTATACTTCATCAACTTTTGTTGCACCTTGCTCAACAAATACTCTGCAGAACCTCTTAACTCCTATCCACATCATCAACTGAAACCTCTTAACTCCTATCCACTTCATCAACTGATCTATCTGACTCTGTTGACAACAATGACAATACTTTTGCTGCACCTTGCTCAACAATCTCCCCCTTTGGAATTGTTGGCAACACTCATGCAATCTCCTATAATTCTTCTCCCCCTTTGACAATAATACCAAAGGGTTGATGCAGACTCCCCCTGAGTCCATGCACATCATTCTCAGGCACACATTATGATAGTTAGCAAAAATTACAAATATGAGCAAAAATATAATCAAATATATAAATGCTCCCCCTGAGAAAGTGGTCCCTCACTCAGATCTATCTTCAACTGTGTTGGCTTCTGGATCTCTATCCGTTGAGACTCTATTCGCTGTACTCTATCAATAGGCTCACTGAGAACATGCTCTAGCAAGCTCACCAAGAACTTGCCCAGATATTATAGAATTATAAAAAGAATTGTTAGAGACTCAATATGTTCTATACTTAATGCTCAATCAATATATTAACTAGATCTCATAGAAGCATAAAGAGAATTGTTAGAGACTCAATATGTTCTATAATCAAATCCCAATCTCAACTCAACTCAACCAATCACCTCAATGAAAATCCCTTTATCACAGACCCTAGTCAAAGCATGTATCAACCAACTCTGTGTAAGCACAAACACTATACCACAACTATTTCCCAAAGGCCTTCTCAAAGGCTCAATCAATCATGCTCAACCAATCATCACCAGACTGGAAACCATCTGGCTGCTCATTATAAACCTCTCCTTCAATCTTCTCATTCAAAATGCTGATTTCACATATGTCAACAAAATTGACAAGTGACTCACACTTGTACCAACTTTTGTCCAATACTGTACCAACACTACAATTTTACTACCAACTCTATGCAAGCATCAAACACAGTACCACAAAACCAACCAAAACATCTGAATTGTTATAATACTTAACTTTTGATAGTGGTAGTAGGAACCATCACCAGTACAACAATGACATACAGCAATACTACCTATAATGACAACTCTCAATTTAATCACCACCCTTCACGACACTACCACAAACAACTGTATGAACAGAAAACACACTTTGAAAGCTATACAAAAACTCCCCGACTACTTTCCTTTCATCCTTAGATAACTACACAAATACATAGGAGCATTAAAATAAAACTTTAACATTGCTCCCCCTGGGGATGTGCTACCTGGAGCTGCTTAGTGCAATAGAGGAGTAATCTCCTTCTGTCCAAGGAGACACGATTTCCTCTCTTCTTTCTTTCTCTAGTATTTCTTGAACTTAGGCTGAAGGTTTTCACCTACATCCCCATTTTGAACCTTTTCGTGAACTTGAACATTTCTCTTGGGTGGTTGTCTCTTGTACATCCTTGATGGATGATTCTTTTCCTTTCTTTGATGCACATGATTTCTTCCCTGTCTGTGTTGCATTCTTTGCGTCTGATGAAATCTACTATCTTGCCTTAGATTTGGATAAGACCTTGCTATGTGCCCATGACCATTACATTTAAAACATTGCACATGGTGTTCAACTGAAATAACAGATGTATTTATACCAGCATAACTCTTTGATCTATTATTCAGTCCACAATACATTGCCTTGTGACCATACTGGTTGCATCTAAAACAATTTCCATTAAAAGCATTATTATGAATAAAGTGAGAGCGATAGAACCTCTTTTTTTGTGGTTGCTTAGCTGTAGATCTCCTTTGAAGTTTTCTTCCTTTTGAGGATTCAGTTTCAGGCTTTTCTTGCTTTGATCCTTCAGCAGTGGATTTTTTCTTCTCTATATATTTAGGAGATGAAGGTTGTTCAGCTTCATATCCAAGACCAAGCTTGCACAAGGGGCTTCTTTGTTGCCTTATCATTTTATCTAGTAGCTCTGTGCTCTTGTCGAATTTGAGATTTGTATTGGCCTCTTCTAGTTGTTTCCTCAATAACATAATCTCCCCTTCTTGTTTGCAACCAACAATCTCTTTCTCATTGATCTGCGACTTCAAGGCTTCTTCTATTTTCTTGGCTTTGTGAATTTGTAAGAAGAGATCTTCAATATCACCCTCATATTCTTCCAAATTCTTGGATAGTCTTTTGTTATTTTTCCTTTCTAAACCCAACTCTTCAAGTGCAGAGATCAACTCTCCTTCTAGATCTACTTCAACCTCAGAGTTTTCACCACATACTTCAGAGTTAACTTCTTCTTCCTTTTCAGATTCTTCTTCTTCAAATTCCATGTAGAGAGCTTCACCTATTTCCTCTTCAGAATCCTCACCGGAGTTGTCTTCTGATGAACTGGCATTCCTGGAGATGAAACTTTTCTTCTTGAAGTTGTCATTTCTAAAATTTGTCTTTTTCTTCCAATTACTTCTTTCTTGGTGCAATCCTTCATCACTTTCATCCTTCTCATTAAGTGGACATTTAGCTGTAACATGCCCAATGCCTCCACACTTGAAACATTTAAATGGTAACTTTCCTCTATATTTTTCTTTTCCCCTTATTAGTTTTCGAACAAAGTTTTCTTTCGTTTCATCTTATGTCTCTTCTTCCTCGGATTCTTGCTTTGCTTTTATATTTTTATGTGCTTTAAAAGTAGCTTATTTGTTTGTGGGTTTAGTATTTCCTATTCTCATCTCATATGCAGTCAAAGAGCCATGCATCTCATCCATACTAAAATTATTTAGATCTTTAGCCTCTTCTATTGCTAAAACTTTAGAATAAAATCTTTGAGGAAGAGATCTTAGTACCTTTTTCATGACGACAACATCTTCCATTTCCTCTTTGAGTCCTCTAATCGCATTAATGATTCCATTGACTCTCAGAATGTATGCCTCTATTTTCTCATTGTCATTCATCTTTAATGCTTCGAACTAAGCTCGATGTGTTTGTAACTTGGCATCCTTGATCTTATCATCTCCTT
Organism: Wollemia nobilis; assembly: GCA_028583015.1. Taxonomy (NCBI): domain Eukaryota; kingdom Viridiplantae; phylum Streptophyta; class Pinopsida; order Araucariales; family Araucariaceae; genus Wollemia; species Wollemia nobilis. The sequence continues at coordinate 269,312 of JAQPPZ010000028.1, forward strand.
CATGAATGCTCCTCAGTTTGTCCCATATTTCTTTTGTCATTTTACAACCCATATTTTTTACTAGTTCACTGTCCATTAATCCACACATGATGGCATTCTTTGCTTTTGAGTTGTTCTCAAACAATTTCTTATCGGCAACATCGGTTGGAGAAGTTGTGGGTATTGTGTATCCACTATCTATCGAATCCCAAATGTCATATCCCAAAGCACAAAGATATGTCTGCATCCTGAGTTTCCAAAATGTGTAATTAGTTCCATCCAACAATGATGCTTTGTTTGATGAGAATCCTTCACCACCTGCCATTGTCTCACTTCCAAGATCAACCCTAGCTGATTTATCCTGTCAAGAGAAACTAGCTCTGATACCAATTGTTAGTCTCACAATGACACTGAGAGGGGGGGTGAATCAGTGTGGCTCTTTAAAACTTGAAAACTTCAACTCTTAAAGCCAAAATAATGAAATCTTAAAACCACATAAAGCAAATATAACAAGATAGCATCACACACAACACAAGATGTACCGAGGTTCACCACTTTTGGCTACTCCTCAAAAATAGACTATTTGGACTCCCATCCAAATCCATCCTTTGCAAAGCAACAACTTTACAATCAATTTACCAGCACCAACTAGAAGGAGCACCAACCCCTGATTTATCTACACCAACAAAAAGGAGCACCAACCCCTAATTTATCTACACCAATAGAAAGGAGCACCAACCCCTAATTTATCTGCACCAACAGAAAGGAGCACCAACCCCTAATTTATCTACACCAATAGAAAAGAGCACCAACCCCTGATTTACCAGCACCAACTAGAAGGAGCACCAAATCCTGATGCCAAGCACCAACTTGGACTTCTGTTCTGAATCTAGATGATTGACATAAATATGCCTTCACTTTTACAAGACCCTGACTGGTCTATTGCTTTCTCAACATTACCCACTCTTTACCCAGCACACACCCTGCTCACTCGCCTCCTGTGCACTCTCTTCCAACAGCACTTTCACACTCTTTCGGTAGCACTTTCACCCTCTTTTTGGTAGCACTTTCACACAATTTCAGCGGCATGTAATACTACGTGCATACCACCTTTTATACCCATATTGTATTTTTGTAACTCCAGTTGTAACTCCTTCTTTCATTTCTCATGCACCACTTGTTAGTTGTAACGCCTTCTCACTGTAACTGCTTTTGTATATATATAGGGTAGGCTTTTCATCAAACACGATGCATGTTATGAATTTACACATATACCCCTACCATGACTGTTCGTCTTTCATTTCTGTGCATGCATGCATATTCGATTCTATTTATACGACTATTAGATTTCTCCTTCTTCGACTGTTCTTTTATTAGCTACATGATGATCTTTTGAAATGGCCCTTGTAACTATCGTATAACTTCAGTTAACTGTTCTTAATTTAGTTTCATGAATTTCTTCTACAACTGCACCTGTAACTGCAGTATAACTCCAGTTAAGCCTTCTTATTTTCGCTGCATGTTTTTCTTTTACAACTACACCTGTAACTGTTGTATACCTTCACTTAACAGTCACATATATTATTTTTGCTGGGTTCTATTTTTAGCTCGTGCCATGGTGACCTATCTTGAAATCGTGACACTTCTGCCTCTTTGTCCTCTTCGTGACTTGTACCCATGAAAACACATGTCGTAATATCGCGATGCTTTCGCCTCCGTACTCTTAATTTTTACTTTTGTTGTGATATCATGACACTTTTTCTCCTTGGAACTTTCTCTTACCTTCGGGTCGTGAAAACCCGACATGTCATGATATCATGACACTTTTTATCCTTAGCTCTTTCTCTTGCCTTCGGGTCGCGAAAACCCGACATGTCACGATATTGCGACACTTTTTCTCTCGAACTCTCTCTCCTGCATCATGTCACAAAATCATGACACTTTTTCTTTCGAACTCTCTCTCCTGCATCATGTCACAAAATCGCAACACTTTTCTTTCGGACTCTCTTTCCTGCAACATGTCACGAAATCGTGACACTTTTTCGTCCGTACAATCTTCCTTGCAATATGTCACAAAATCGTGACACTTTTTCGTCTGTACAACCTTCCTTGCAATATTGTTGGCAATTTTGGGTACTTTGGGTACATTGCCTTTGCTCAAGTGTATAAGTTGTCATTGATGTCAAGAAGCTCTTGAAGGAATTTGATTTGATGTCAAACAATTTGTTTTGATGAAGGTTACGACATGACAGTTTCAAAGGTCTTTTGTAAACCCCAAGTTGGCAGGTTTAAAGATTATAGGTGGATGCATTAGTTTAATGCATTTGGGTCCAGGAGGAAGTATTTATTTAAATAATTAAAAACCTTGTTAAGGTTTCTTTTAATTATTTTTAAATAAATATTAATTTATTGTTTGCATTGGGTTCTCCTAACCCATGGCGCAAATGTCTTAACTTTGATGGCGCTATGTTCTAAGATTGTGGGCGCTAGCCAAGACCTCCGCCGACGTGTTAAACTCCTCACCGACGTCAAGAGTTTATGGGAAATATGCATATAAATCTCCCACGATGAAGATCAAAGATTATCCCATCCGCATTTTTGAAAAGTGTTGCTCGCTGTGATTTCGCGATCTGATGTTCGATTTCTTCTTTGCTGAGATTTCGTGATCCGTTGTTCGGATATCCGTCGTTCATGTTTTGTATCCGCCGTAAGGTTTCGTCGTCGTCGTTCGCGTCAGAAGACAGGGAGGCCTGTTGTTTATTTTAGCCTTGGCATAGAAGGTACAAGGGAAACAGAGTGAGGTTCATACCTCACCGGACGCCTTTGGCGCACCGGTAGCGGCTAGGCTGTTGGCGCGCTACCCGAACGGGAGGTTCCACGTTCGAATAACGCGAAAGGGTTTTTCTTCGTTGAAGTGGACGTAGCAGGTGGTGTTAGAGTTCGTGCGCAATTTCTCCATAGCACGATTTTTGGTGTTGGCCAAGGTATTTTCGAAATTAATTTTTGCTAGTGTATTTTGTGGATGGAGGAAGTTTATTAGAGAGAAAAACAGCTTAGGAGTTATAAGGAGTTTGAAGCTTGCTTTATTTTGATAAAAGATTCTTTTTAAGGTGTTGTTTGCATTATCTTATTGCATTCTTATGAGAGATAAAGTTTATTGTTGATAAGACTATAAGGGAGAAATAAGGTGTATAAGGGATAAATATTTCTTGTAATGTTGAGAGTGCTTTTGGTTGATTATGGAAATGAAAGCATGATGTTTTAAGGTTAGAATTGCTTCTTGTGTGAAAGTGTGAAACCTTAAGTGGGCAGCTTTGAGATTGACATTAGCTTTCATTAAATTGGTTATAATCAAGCTATTCTTTACTTGGTTAAAGTGTTGGGCTTGCTTCTTTGTTGATGATTTGAAAAGTTGTTTTGTGCTATTGTGATTTGAGTTGGTGGATGCTTTTTGTTCAAATAATGTTGGAGAGAAAAGGAGTTCTACTTGTTTCCTTTTCTAATGTTGATTGTGAAATGCTTCAAGGTTGTGTTTTGAGTTAAATGGTGTTGATTGAACCTTGGTTGATGAGCATTGTTGTTGAAGCCCTAATTGATGGTGAAAAGAACATGAGTATCATTGTTATGTGATTCTTTGCATAGTTGGCAATTGTTGGGGTTTCATGTTCTTGAAAGAAAGCATTCTATCCTATCCATTTCAGATATTGAGTTGAGTTTTCAGATTTGAGATTGAGATTGAGCTGAGTTGATTTGAGTTGAGTTTTGAGATTGGGAGTTGAGTATAGAACATATTGAGTCTCTAACAATTCTCTTTATGCTTCTATGAGTTTGAAAAATCACATTGGGTCTCTAACAATTCACTTTGTGATTTCCTACTAAGAAAGTTTTTCTTGGTGAGTTTACTGAGTTTTTGGACAGGTTCCGATGGGGACTTGTGAGCAGTTTTTGGATAGGTTCCGATGGGGACTTGTGAGCAGTTTTTGGATAGGTTCCGGTGGGGACTTGTGAGCAATTTTTGGACAGGTTTCGATGGGGACTTGTGAGCAGTTTTGGACAGGTTTCGGTGGGGACTTGTGAGCAGATTTGGACAGGTCCTAGCAGAGGACTTGTGAGCTGAGTTTGATAGTTCTATCAGAGAACTTGAGGACAGAGGTGCACTGGTTCTAGGAGAAGAACCTGAGGACAGATTTGGCAAGTCTTTGAGAAGGCTTGTATGTAGAGGATTGATTTGTTCAAGAGTTGGACAGATCTGACAGACAGAGGAAGACTTGTACTAGACCGATTGACTATGTTTGGTACAGGTTGTTGAGCTGCTGTGGACATGATCATAGAAGGCAGAGGTCTCTTAGGCTAAGCATTGAGGATAGGAGGTCTTCGATGGAAAGGAGTTCCACATGTTGGCAAGAGGTAGAGGCAGTTGATCTTCTGAGGGATCATTTCCAGAGTAGAGGGGAAGGTATCTCCTTTGAGCAGAGGCTCATAAATTTTGATTGGGGGAAGGTATCTCCTTTGAGCAGAGGCTCATAAATTATGATTGGGGGAAGGTATCTCCTTTGGGCCGAGGCTCATAAACATTGTAATTGGGAAGGATTCCCAAAGAACTTTGAGATAAATTTTAGAGAAAAGTTTTGTGGACGTAGCCCGACCATTCTGGGTGAACCACGTTAAAATTGGTGTCACTTTGTGGATGATATTGTGCATTGCTTTGATATTGCTTTGGGTATATTGCTTTACTATTTTGAAGTATAATGGAAAAAGTAAAAGAGGTCTTATACTGTTCACCCCCCCTCTCAGTATAAGCTTGTGTTCTTCAATTGGTATCAGATCAGGGTGCCTTCAGAAAGTTTAACAACTTGAAGGAAAAGCTAGTAAAGAACACAATGGATCATTCAAGTGGCAATGAAGCACCTATTCTTGATGGGTCAGATTTTGGTCTTTGGAGTGCAAGGATGAAGGTTCATCTAATGGCACTTGGGAATGAGGTTTGGGAAGTGATTGAAGATGAGTACACTATTCCTGAACATGGTCCTAATACTAAAGAAGAAAGGCTCCTACATCACAAGCAATTCAAAAGCAATGAATGCAATCCTGAAAGGCTTACGGAAAGCAGATCTCACCAAAGTGATTCACCGCAAGACAACTAGTGAAATGTGGAATCAGTTGAAGGTGGTTCATACAGGTGATACAAATGTCGGAAAGGCCAAGTTGAGACACTTCAAAGGTATGTTTGAACAACTCAAGATGAATGATGATGAAAATATTAGTGACTACATGCTTCGTATGGATGAGGTTGTTAACTCCATGAAAGACTTAGGTCTTGAGCTTGCTGAAAATGATGTTTGTGATAAGATTTTAAGATCTCTTCCTAATAGATTTAGTGAAAATATTTCTGCTATTGAGGAAGCTAAAGATTTGGATAAGTTGAAAAAGGATGAGCTCCATAGTATACTTGCAGCATTTGAGTTGAGAACTCAAGTGAAGGTTGATGTCAAGAAAGAGGCAGCTTTCAAGGCTACCAAGAAATCCAAGGGTAAACAACTTCAAGATAGTGATGAGTCTTCTAGTGATGAAGAGGCATATTACTACAAGAAAGGCAAGTTCTCTAGAAAGCACAAAAGTATGAAAAATATAAGATGTTTCAATTGTGGAAAGTTTGGTCATTATGCTACTGACTGTACTATTCCCAAGAATGAAAGTGATGAAGATAAACAAGATTCTAAGAGCAAGGATTCTGAAAAGCACAAGCATCACAAGAAAAACAAAGATGAGCACAACAATCAAGGAAAGAGGTATTCTCACAAGCACAAGAAGAGTTTCTACCTAGACAAAGCAAGTAAGTGTTCTAGTAGTGATAGTGAAAGTTCTTCAAGTGATGATGAAAATGAGATGTTGTTCATATCAGAAAAAGAGGAAGAACCGAAACATAGATTCATTATCATGAAATGTCTTAGATGTGGAAACTTTGGTCACCTTGAGGATGATTGCACAAATAATGATTTGGTTTCTAGTATGTATGAGGATGCTTCAGAAAACTATAAGGAAGATGCATGTATGGTTTTTGAAAAGGGTAGCACCTCTAGTGATAAGAAATCTGAAAAAGGCTTTGATGATTCAAAAAGCAAACAAATAGAGGAAGATATAGAGGAAGGTGAAGTAGATCTTGAAGGTGAACTTATTAGTGCTCTTAGTGCTTTGAAAAAGGAAAGAAAGAAGAATGCTAGACTCAAGGATAAGTTAGATGAATGTTATATGGAAAGAGATGATCTTATAGAAAGTCTTGACTTCTCTATAGCTAAGACACAGGAACTCAAGGATGAGTTAGAGTCTAAGGTTCTTGAGTATAGTGAGTTAGAACAGAAAATGGCTTCTTTGAAAGAGGAAACTAAAGAGTACAAGGATAAGCTTTACAGGTTTCAAGATAGCTCCAAAAAGGTTAAGTCACTCATCAAAGGTCAAAGAAAGACAACAGATAAAACAGGCCTTGGTTTTGTTAAGCCACACAAGGAACAAGTTGGAGAGTCTAGTAAGAGACTCCAAAAGGAAGAGAGTTCCGATGAGGAAAGTATTTCAGAAAAGGAGTCCTTGAATGATAGATGCACAGAAATAGAAAACAGAATTCAGAATGAGAAGAAGAAGTTTTCAGAACCTAAGAGGTCAAATAAAGGAAAGTTTCAAGGCAGATGTTTTGCTTGTCACAAGTTTGGTCACATGGCTTCACATTGCATGGCTCAAGTGAAGGAGGTAAATGACAGTTTTAGAAGTGCTAGTTACTTTCAAGGGTATTGCTACTCTTGTCAATAGTTTGGGCACAAGGCAGTTTATTGCAAGGCAAATAACAGGAACAGGTTTGGTCAGAACAGGTTTGGTCAGGACAGGTTTGGCCAGAACAGGTTTGGTCAGAACAGGTTTGGTCATAATAGGTTTGGTCAGAACAAGTTTGGTCAGAACTCGGTGGATTCAAAGATCAGGTTTACCTCAGAGAAACAACATCGTCAAGTGTTTCAAGTGCAACAATGAAGGTCACATAATCGGACAAGTGTAGAGCTGAAATTCTAGAATACAAGAACAGGAACAGTGGCATGATCAAGTCCAAGGATCAAGGCATGGACAAGAACAGGGATGAGAACAAGAACAAGAATAGTGACAAGAATAGGAATATGGGCAAAGAGTTCAAGAGAAGGCCCGACAAGGAAGTTATAGACGCTGATGATGATCAATGCCTAATGGGAGTTTTACTCCCACCCCAGAATTAATCACCTCATCAGGAGGTGGGGGAGGGACTAAGCTAAGAGGCTCATTCTTAGTCCCGAGCCCCAAAGGTGACCCTTTGCCATTGATGACAAAGGGGGAGAGATATGAGTAAGGGGGAGAGCTTCAAAGTGAAGAGGAGAGCTTCAAGTCGGGGGGAGCAAAACTTCAAAGGAAGATTCTCAGTTGTGGGCACAGTTGGTCAATTGTTAGCACAGTTGGTTTCAGTTTTGGCTCTTGAGAAGTGTTTTCAAGAAAGGTTTGCCATCAATGACAAAGGGGGAGATTGTTGGCAATTTTGGGTACTTTGGGTACATTGCCTTTGCTCAAGTGTATAAGTTGTCATTGATGTCAAGAAGCTCTTGAAGGAATTTGATTTGATGTCAAACAATTTGTTTTGATGAAGGTTACGACATGACAGTTTCAAAGGTCTTTTGTAAACCCCAAGTTGGCAGATTTAAAGATTACAGGTGGATGCATTAGTTTAATGCATTTGGGTCCAGGAGGAAGTATTTATTTAAATAATTAAAAACCTTGTTAAGGTTTCTTTTAATTATTTTTAAATAAATATTAATTTATTGTTTGCATTGGGTTCTCCTAACCCATGGCGCAAATGTCTTAACTTTGATGGCGCTATGTTCTAAGATTGTGGGCGCTAGCCAAGACCTCCGTCGACGTGTTAAACTCCTCGCCGACGTCAAGAGTTTATGGGAAATATGCATATAAATCTCCCACGATGAAGATCAAAGATTATCCCATCCGCATTTTTGAAAAGTGTTGCTCGCTGTGATTTCGCGATCTGATGTTCGATTTCTTCTTCGCTGAGATTTCGTGATCCGTTGTTCGGATATCCGCCGTTCATTTTTTGTATCCGTCGTAAGGTTTCGTCGTCGTCGTTCGCGTCAGAAGACAGGGAGGCCTACTGTTTATTTTAGCCCTGGCATAGAAGGTACAAGGGAAACAGAGTGAGGTTCATACCTCATCGGATGCCTTTGGTGCACCGATAGCGGCTAGGCTGTTGGCGCGCTACCCGAACGGGAGGTTCCACGTTCGAATAACGCGAAAGGTTTTTTCTTCGTTGAAGTGGATGCAGCGGGTGGTGTTAGAGTTCATGCGCAATTTCTCCATAGCGCGATTTTTGGTGTTGGCCAAGGTATTTTCGAAATTAATTTTTGCTAGTGTATTTTGTGGATGGAGGAAGTTTATTAGAGAGAAAAATAGCTTAGGAGTTATAAGGAGTTTGAAGCTTGCTTTATTTTGATAAAATATTCTTTTTAAGGTGTTGTTTGCATTATCTTATTGCATTCTTATGAGAGATAAAGTTTATTGTTGATAAGACTATAAGGGAGAAATAAGGTGTATAAGGGATAAATATTTCTTGTAATGTTGAGAGTGCTTTTGGTTGATTATGGAAATGAAAGCATGATGTTTTAAGGTTAGAATTGCTTCTTGTGTGAAGTTGTGAAACCTTAAGTGGGCAGCTTTGAGATTGACATTAGCTTTCATTAAATTGGTTATAATCAAGCTATTCTTTACTTGGTTAAAGTGTTGGGCTTGCTTCTTTGTTGATGATTTGAAAAGTTGTTTTGTGCTATTGTGATTTGAGTTGGTGGATGCTTTTTGTTCAAATAATGTTGGAGAGAAAAGGAGTTCTACTTGTTTCCTTTTCTAATGTTGATTGTGAAATGCTTCAAGGTTGTGTTTTGAGTTAAATGGTGTTGATTGAACCTTGGTTGATGAGCATTGTTGTTGAAGCCCTAATTGATGGTGAAAAGAACATGAGTATCATTGTTATGTGATTCTTTGCATAGTTGGCAATTGTTGGGGTTTCATGTTCTTGAAAGAAAGCATTCTATCCTATCCATTTCAGATATTGAGTTGAGTTTTCAGATTTGAGATTGAGATTGAGCTGAGTTGATTTGAGTTGAGTTTTGAGATTGGGAGTTGAGTATAGAACATATTGAGTCTCTAACAATTCTCTTTATGCTTCTATGAGTTTGACAAATCACATTGGGTCTCTAACAATTCACTTTGTGATTTCCTACTAAGAAAGTTTTCTTGGTGAGTTTGCTGAGTTTTTGGACAGGTTTCGATGGGGACTTGTGAGCAGTTTTTGGATAGGTTTCGATGGGGACTTGTGAGCAGTTTTTGGACAGGTTCCGGTGGGGACTTGTGAGCAATTTTTGGACAGGTTCTGATGGGGACTTGTGAGCAGTTTTGGACAGGTTTCGATGGGGACTTGTGAGCAGATTTGGACAGGTCCTAGCAGAGGACTTGTGAGCTGAGTTTGATAGTTCTATCAGAGAACTTGAGGACAGAGGTGCACTGGTTATAGGAGAAGAACCCGAGGACAGATTTGGCAAGTCTTTGAGAAGGCTTGTATGCAGAGGATTGATTTGTTCAAGAGTTGGACAGATCTGACAGACAGAGGAAGACTTGTACTAGACCGACTGACTGTGTTTGGTAAAGGTTGCTGAGCTGCTGTGGATGTGATCATAGAAGGCAGAGGTCTCTTAGGCTAAGCATTGAGGACAGGAGGTCTTCGGTGGAAAGGAGTTCCACGTGCTGGCAAGAGGTAGAGGCAGTTGATCTTCTGAGGGATCATTTCCAGAGTAGAGGGGAAGGTATCTCCTTTGAGCAGAGGCTCATAAATTTTGATTGGGGGAAGGTATCTCCTTTGAGCAGAGGCTCATAAATTCTGATTGGGGGAAGGTATCTCCTTTGGGCCGAGGCTCATAAACATTGTAATTGGGAAGGATTCCCAAAGAACTTTGAGATAACTTTTAGAGAAAAGTTTTGTGGACGTAGCCTCACCATTCTGGGTGAACCACGTTAAAATTGGTGTCACTTTGTGGATGATATTGTGCATTGCTTTGATATTGCTTTGGGTATATTGCTTTACTATTTTGAAGTATAATGGAAAAAGTAAAAAGAGGTCTTATACTGTTCACCCCCCCTCTCAGTATAAGCTTGTGTTCTTCAAATATTTCATGAAATCGTGACACTTTTTTGTTCATACAACCTTCCTTGCAATATATCGAGAAATTGCGACACTTTTTCTTTCTCTGCCTTCCTCTTCACTTCGGACCACGAAAATGAAACATGCTGCAAAATCACAACACCTTTTTCTCTCTCCTCTTTCTCTTCGCTTTGGACAGTGAAAATGAAACATGTCGTGAAATCGTGACACCTTTTTCTCTCTCCTCATTTCTTCGCTTTGGATCGCAAAAATGAAACATGTCACGAAATCGTGACACCTTTTTCTCTCTCCTATTTTCTTCACTTTGGACCATGAAAATGAAACATGTCACAAAATCGTGACACCTTTTTCTCTCTCCTCATTTCTTCGCTTTGGATCACGAAAATGAAACATGTCACGAAATCACGACACCTTTTTCTCTCTCCTCTTTTCTTCACTTTGTACCGTGAAAATGAAACATGTCGTGAAATCGTGACACCTTTTTCTCTCTCCTCTTTCTCTTGCAATATGTCACAAAATCATGACACTTTTTCTACTTGTCTTTTTCTCTTCCAACATGTCACGAAATCGTGACAGTTTTTCTTTCTTCTTCTCTCTCTTCCAACATGTCACAAAATCATGACAGTTTTTCTTTCTTCTTCTCTCTCTTCTAACATGTCATGAAATTGCGACAATTTTTCTTTCTTCTTCTCTCTCTTCTAACATGTCACGAAATCGCAATAGTTTTTCTTTCTTCTTCTTTCTCTTCTAACATGTCATGAAATCATGATAGTTTTTCTTTCTTCTCTCTCTTCTAACATGTCGTGAAATCACAATAGTTTTTCTTGCTTGCGCCTTCTCCCCAAACATGTCACAAAATCGTGACAGTTTTGCTAGCTTGTGCTTTCTCTCCGAACATGTCATGATATCGCAACAGTTTTTCTTTCTTGCTCTTTCTCTCCAAACATGTCGTGATATCATGATAGTTTTGCTTTCTTGCTCTTTCTCTCCAAACATGTCGCGATATCATGACAGTTTTCCTTTATTGCTCAACATGTCGCGATATCACGACAGTTTTCTTCCTTGTGATTTTATTTTGATTTTTCTCAAATGGGCCACTTCTATCATTTGGAAAATCACTGTACATACTCTGAAGAACTTCTTAACTCATTTATACTTCATCAACTGATCTCTGAAGAACTTCTTAACTCCTGTATACTTCATCAAATTTTGATGCACCTTGCTCAACAAATACTCTGAAGAACCTCTTAACTCCTGTCCACATCATCAACTGGAACCTCTTAACTCTTGTCCACTTCATCAACTAATCTGTCTGACTGTGTTGACAACAATGACAATATTTTTTCTACACCTTGCTCAACAATCCTTATCAATATGGTAACCATTTAGTATTAGCCATTGATTGGTTCTAAATACCATCTAAAATACTAGATGGGTCTAGATTCTAGGTTCTTCTTAATCTAGCCTCACATCCTATTATAGGTTTAGCAAAAAAAATAATTATCTTCACATTTTTTGAATCGCTTATATAGTAATCTACACATTTCTCCCTATTATTATATTATCCTCCTAAAATATTTTCCTATTCCTTTCCAACCATATTCCCCAAGCACAATGAAAATGAATTAGATTCCAAATTCTATTGAGCCTAGGACTAATGAAAGGCTTCTTCCATTGCTCTAACCAAGCTAGCATGGTATTTGATAAAGCCAATAATACTCCACCTTATTTATTAGTTCATGCAGTATCTTTAGTGTGTAGTCAAATTCTAAGAAGATATGTTGAACTGATTCCCCTCTTGCTCATAAATAAAGCATATGTTTGGGTAGTGAATTCCTCTCTTATGCAAATTTTCTATAGTCAGTATCTTATTCTATGTAGAAAACCATAAGAAGACCTTTTATTTGAGAATTGATTTCTTCCGCAATATTCTCTTCCAAGAAAAACTATATTCTATAGCTAGGTCAAACAAGTCATGGGATGATTTGACATTAATTTTACCTTCTCCACATCAATGGATCTTGTTGTATCTCTAAAATTATATAATACGATCTAAATTTTGTGTCCAAGTTACTTAATACTTCATTATTCTCTTAGTTTATGTTTAACTCTTTCCATCTAAACCAACCTTCTACCATCAACATATAGTCACTTACTAGCCTGCCATATCTTGATTCCAAATCCTACCAAAGTCTATGCATCTCCTCAACCATATTTAGTTGTTTAATTTCTAACCACACACCCTAAAAAAATCTAATGGATATACCATCCCCTACTTTAATTTGTACTCCCTTCCATAATAACTCCCTCGTCTTCATAATGTAATTCCATAATGAAGACCTTTGACATGGATCTAGTGTAGTAAGTAGTCTAACATCTTTCCTACTCTCTAAATATTTTTCCTCCAATATTTTAGCCCATATTGATTATCCCTCCTTCATAACTCTCTACCCTACCTTTGCAATTAGCACTAGTGTGATATTTCTAATTTTATGAAGGTCCAATCCTCCTTGTGTCTTTGGTTGGAATACCTTCTCCCATGATATTAGAAATAATCTACTCCTTTCTTCTAAACTACTCCATAGAAATCATTTTTGAATTTCTTCTATAGTATTAACCACTTTGATAGGTATTTTAAAAATTGATAGCTGATATACTAGGATAGCTTGTAATGTACTCTTAAAATGTTAAGGTAAATCATTGGTTATTATCAGGGTTGGGTCTCTTGGATGAAAACCCAAAAACTTACCACCATGCCTTCCTTCCTAGGATAATTTATATTATATTCACTATTATATATAGTTTATATTTGTTGTTAAACTAGACTTACCCCTAATATATGATACCTTTCATATTTTTTATTATCTTATTTGAGGATTGTGATATAGTTTTATTTTATTTTAACAAGTATTTGAAAAAATAATTATAGAAAATGCAATTATTTTAGGATAGTATACCTTTATACTATTCTTAATGTTAAGATCTTGATACATTTGTTGTACTTGCTATAAATTATATATTACATCATTTTGAACATCTCTATGCATATGCATTTTGTTTGAGTTTAATTAAATTTTAAATGATACAAGTATTAAGATCCCTATATCTACCACATAATAAACTTTATTCTATATAAGAATATTAAATATGAAATTAAAAGTCCTAAAAAAATTAAAGAAAAATACGTAGAACAATATTAAGCTGGAATATTTAAAATTGGGTCCTTCAATATTGTATTACAAATTTTACATGTATTTACTGCTAAAATCATATAAGGTATACCTAAAATATGGGGAAAAATTCCATTATATGAATTTATGAAAATGATGATAAAACCAACCTTTGTCACGATGAACTATTATAATATTCATATTTTTAGCTAAGTTGTTGTAATACCATTATAATATCATCATGATGTAATATGTGTGGTTGTATTGCAATTCCATACAAAAAATTAAAAATAAATAAATATAATGTTTATGCTTTTGAATTTAGAAATAATTATCATGCTTCCTTTAAAATATGGGGATATGTATGGAAAACAATTGTGCAACTATTGAAGCTATATTGATAACATATATATTATATGAAATATTTATTGCTAAATTAAAAGAACACCCAACATTTTTTTATGAAATCCACTATAATTTGGAGTCAAATAAGTATGTGCTTGATACCCCAAACTATATGGCATGTATATAAAAAATTGAAAGAGTTCTTGACAAGATGGATACATATCTAGTATCCTTTGGGGATCATTTAATACTATGTTCATGTTTTATTATTATTTTTTTAATTTCTAGAGATCTAATTAGTCTAGAGAAACAATGAAACATCCTTAAAGATTTTTATTATTATTTTTTATTACTACATAATGTTTGTAAAACAAAAACTATAATGTAAAATCCTAAAAGGTAAATTTTTCATACTTCTCTTTAATAGTCACTCATTTGAGCAATTATAATCCTACAAATATTTAAATAATGGATTTAATTATAATATATCATATATGAAGGGAAGATTTTATATAGGTTGAAATTATTTCCATGCCCTATTATATATTTTTAAATTTATTAAATATTTATATTTATCACTACCCAAAATTCTAGATTCCTAACCTCTTAGTTTTTTTTTTTAGTCCTTGGGGACTCCATTTCATTGAAATGTAAATGAGTATCTATTCAGTTACATGGTATTCATTAAAACTATTCACAGACACACCAATATCTACTACTTACACAATTCTTTCTATGCAAGAGTATTAGGTACCACACCCACATCTACTACTTATATAATCCTATTTATGAAAGAGCAGTAGGTGTTTCACCCTTTTAATATTTCAAACTCATCAGCCATATGAGCTAGCTTAAATCCCATTCCAATATTTCAAAAATGAGGTGATCTAATCTCCATACTCATGCAAATCCTTTTGCATGAGTATTCTTAGAATCATGGATGTTGTCTATTCATCTCATTCAACTAATGAAATAGTCTCCTATGTCTGTAACTCCATATCCATACCAGTACTTTAGTTCTTTTTGAGCTATTTTTATTTAACAACCCTATGCTCTCTAAATTTTTTAAAAATTATATTAACAATAAGTTTAATACAATTCTATTATGTCTATACTTTTAAATAGATAAAAATTAATGGAAAACTAACTTATTAACTATACACATAGCCATATTTCAAAATCAATATTTTTTAATAAAACTTCCATATCTTATCCTTAAAAGAAATACTGAAAGAGCTTCTAGAGATTGTTGTTTTTATGTGCAAAACCCACTTAAATTACATATTTAAAAATAGTTTTCCTGTTTATAACTTGAGAATATATAACTAAAATACTTGTTATCTTCCAAATAGATTTAACACATGTTTTATTGAATATCAATTGCCAATAGATTATAATTTCGAGCCACTAAATAAGCCCTCTTATTTAGATACAAAAGACCTCACCCTATTTGGCCTTACATTCCTTCTTGAAATAAGGTCAAACATTAATACATTGAAAACATTACAATGTTAATGTTACCAAAGGGTTTCATTACAAAGCATATTAATGAACTGTTACCCAAATTGCCATCCTAAGGATTCTACTCCTGAGTATATTTTTTGGAATCCTCTTTCAGCAAGAACATAGCATCCAACATGGTTTCAACTACACTGCTGCATCATACATCCCTTTTCCAAAGGATTAATTTCCAACTCTAATACTTCCAATAGCATTGAAAGGTTGAGTGTTCACCGACTCCTAACATTGTCCTTCACTTGTACTAGTTGTCCTTCTTCTCCGATATTCATTAACCAACAAGAATATTTTTCTTTTCTAGAGGGATAAGATATGGTCACCATAAATTATCATGCATACACATTGCTCAAAGAGAAAATAAACCCATATTAAACAATTCCATTTCAATATCATAGTTATTTAAGAAAACCAACAACATGCAAACCATTATTTGGTTGATCCCAATTCAAACATGATCATTCAGATAACAATATTTCCAAGAAAGTAAAAACAATTAGAAAATTAAGTCTAACTAATTTCATATCATGGATTCTAGCATTGACCAACAGAAGAGCCCAAATCTATTTCTTCAAAATGACAATGGTTGGAATAGCTTGTTATTTGTTTTACATAAACCAACTAAGACTACATATCTATTTTATCAATTAAGGAGTACCTTAAGCACATTATTGCTATAATTTTAGAAGTATAAAATAACAACAACAAGTCAAGTATTTTTATTCTATTTAACCTACAATTATACATAATTCAATCAAATCGAAGACAAGAGAATCATTTTTCTTTTTCAAAAGTAATATGTGCACAACGAATGTTATCCATATTTAACCACTAATTTATACCTTGATACTAGAAAGACAACATATTTAATATATTTTTGTGTGTTTGTGAGGAACATTAGACTCCTAACCATGATCGTGTAAGTGGTCTTGTCCTTTATTTCTAACTAGTTCCATACCAAAGAATTAAAATCCCATCATTTATCTAACTATTCTACATTTCTTTCTCAATGGTATCTAGTTTACAATCTCTTGCCTTTTGTCTAGTCTCATAATAATTATGATAATTTCTTCATAGTTTACTTTTTAATCCCATTCTCATGATTCAGATTTGGGAAGGCTTTTGGGACATAATTTTTAGACAGATTTGAGACAACTTTTATGCATGATTGGTTGAGACTTTGGGAATGCTTTTGGGATAGAACATCTGGAAATATTTAAGACAACTTTTGTGCATGATTTTTTGAGCCTTTTGTGAAGGTTTTGAGAATATATTTGGGACAAAATTTGAGCAATATTTTTTGAGTTAACCACTAATTTGTAAGAAACATATCATTATTACAAATGAGCAAACATTTCCCAAATAATAACACTATCACTTATCTAACCTGTAATACGTCAACCCATTGTTTCCACACACAATCTAATGAATCATAGGAAACAACCTAGTTTCTCCAGCACCCTCTTTTGCTTATGTTCTGTAAGCACTATCCATGGACAACTATAGCTATATTTATCAACCACATAGAAAGTATTCAAATAATAACTATTTCACAAGTTTCCCTATAGAACTACATGCTATCAGATTCATTTAACAAAATTAATGAAGTAAAAGGCACAACCATTACATAAACAAGAATCTTCAACTATCTAAAAGATAATACATTTCTACCCAAGCTAATTTTGCATGTCAAAACACATTTCCAAGGCCTACCTATCAAAGAATTTATTTATATTCTTCAAACAGAGTTACCAGTTTCACAAGGTAAAATAACCCTCATAGTCCCTACCATTTGTAAATATATTTATCTTGTGTAAATGAATTTACACTATATATTTGTACATAGATGTATCGAATCTACCTCAAATATTTTCTAATTTTATGTATACATATTAGTTTCATCGAAACCAAAAACATCAAAAAATACTAAACTCTTGGAATACCAAAAATTAGAGTTATAGTTAAGATAATTAATATGTTAATTATTTCTCTTGAAATTGAACCAAGGAAAACAATCTATTCTTTTAGTAGTGAAACTCAAGAAACACATATATTTTTTGATAAATTCTGTAAATCTTCTTAGAATAACTTCACCATTGTTTACTTTAACAAAACTATAAAAGTTTACAAGCAAAACCAACAAGTTATAGAGCTACTTGATTACTCTTGATGCTTATCACCGTTGTGTTTTTCCTTCCAATCCTCATCACAACTGCCATGTATTTTCCTATATTCCTCCTTTTTCTTTCTTTGAAAGGATAACCAACCTTTGATCCCCATCATCTCTGGTTTAGTGAAAAGTAAATGAAAAACATCCTACCATTCCACTACTATCTAAAAAACATCCTAACCAGGTAAAAATCATTCATCCAAAGAATAGACTATTCATTAGCCCACTAGTGGTCATAGTTGGATATTGCAATAATTTAACCCTGCTTTGGTCATTCTATTTATAATGGACAAGCCAACATTTTTAAATAAAGAAAACACCCACAAATAATTTTTCTTATGATAAATAGAATAAAAAACCCACTTGATGAGATAATAAAAAAAAACCTACCATTATTTTCACTAAGAGATAATATCAATCAAAGATATATTCTTTATGTATTGCTTTCTTTTTCTAAAAAATAATTTAAGACATCAACCAAGTCTTCCAATATTATTTTCATTTTCATAAAATCTCATCATAAAGAGAATTTCTATGCAGCAAAATAATCAAGCAAATTCAATATTTTTTTCATCTTATGCAAATCATGTTATGCATATTTGTGAGAGGAGCATTCATTCATGTTGCATCCCAAAAAATCTAATGAATTACCCATCACATAATTTCCCTTAAGATAACTCATTCTTTATGGTTAGTTTTTATTCCACCAGTAGGAAAATTGTTGGTCAAATATATGCCTAATAAACAAATTCTACATTTGTGCACCCTAGATATGGCCAAAATTGAAATACCAGAGGAAATAAATGTCCCCCATGTCAATATCCAGAGATGTTTGGTTCCCGAACTAAATCCTACATGGGTAGAAGACTAGGGATGCAGGAAATGAATTAGAAAATACAGAAAAAAATGGGAAATATGCCCACAGTCCGAAGTGCAGGATTCAGGGTAGACTAACAGCAAGAAATTCACCCAAGAATGAAATAACATTTAATAGAGAAAAATTGTAGTAGATATTACTTATAAAATTGTAGTAATAACCTCTAGAATAACACTCCAACATTCACTCCCTTACTAGCAATATTTAAATCCAAATGCAGAATTTAAATCTAATAGCAAACAAGAAATATGAATGTAAAATAGAAGTGCACAGTACAGAAGGAAATTAGACACAAGATCATATAATATAGAAAATATTGAATGCTTTGGAAATGTCTTTACACCTTGGAAATCATGAAAATTCTCCTACTCCTCTTGCAAAGCTTCTTTTCTACTCGGGATCCATGATTCGAGTTACTCATTTCCACCATTATTTAATGTGTATAAATATGGTGCCCTCAAAATATTTGACTGTGATCCATTTCACCCAATCTTATGTTCACCTTTATAAAACCCATTTCACCTCATCCTTCTTCAAGCACTTAGGGTCATTTCTCAAAAAATGCGTTCACCTATGTGAAGGGCAAATAGGATGTTTACCCTCAACCAGGGCGGACATGACATTGTCTTCTTCTCAGGGTACATTCACCCAAAGGAAGGGTGAACAAGATGTTTACCCCTTAACTGGGGTAAATGCGATGCCACTTTGTATTTGGGTAAACATAATTGCATTTGAATGTTGGAGCACATTCGCCCAAAGGAGGAGTGAACGCAAATGTGTTTAACCATGCTTCCTTTGCTTCTCCTTGAGTTTTTTTAAATACTTTGTCATTTTGTTCACCCGAACCTGGGGTGAATGGGGTATTTACCCCTTGTATGGGGTGAACACGTTGGCATATTCAAGATAACAAAATTCTTAAAATTCTCCTCCCAATCATTCATTGTTCATTTCACAGGCCTGAAAGATGTCTTTATTCTAACAAGGAAAACTTAAATCTCGAATGACGTTCTCAAATGATGTTTTACAAAATTACTTATAACACCAATATAAATATGTAAATAAATAAGGAATAGATGAAATAAAATCTACCATAAATAGATAAAATTGTATCATCATATTGCATAAAAATACATCAAAATGTTTCAACACAATCTCCAATGTGGCAAAGTCTAAAATTGCCAACATTTCTTGCAACTCACAGGATATCTAGCTCGCATGGTTGCAAGCAAACCCAAGCCTTTATTAAATGGGTAATGGAGTCTTTGGTTGGTGCCTTCATAGATTTTGTAGATGTCTTTTGATGAGCGTCTTACTTTGTGTGCTCCTTCTCTTCTACTTTGACCACTACCTTGAGTACTTCAGCATGCTTAGCCTCTTCTACTACCTTCTTCACCACTACGTGCTCTACCTCCACCTGCTCCTCCTACTATTTTATGGTTTCAAAAATAACCTCATAAGATGTGACTACCTATTTCCAAGTGTGAGTGGTGAAAAATTATGAAACGCTAAGTGACTAATAAAAAAAACAAATATTCTGAACATCTGTCAAACAGAGGCACTTCGCTCATTGAGCCAACTTGTATAATGGTAGTTCCAAGTGTGTATACTTCTACATCAAAGGAAATATCTATGCTTCTATGAGAGGCTCTTCCCAGACATCAATTTCAAAAGTATCTTCAACGAACTTCTTCTAGAGCTCTTCCAATTGTTCCATATGAAGAGGTTCTCCCCAATTATCCATAAAATTCAGGAACGCCAACTCATTGATGGTCTCAAAATGAGTCATGGAAATATTGTGCTCATGTTCAATGGTGTTGAGGATGGACCTCCCCTCCCTTACCAGGTCAATTCATTGGAAGTAACTATACAATGTTATTTTCTCCTTGGACCAGGCATAATTCATCTCACTAAGGGGGCAAATGTATAAATTGGTGTTAGTTAAAGCCTGTATCTTTACAGCCATCTCCATATAGGCCGAAAAAATCTCCTCCATGGTATCAATTAATTTTTACCCCAACTGAATCTGTATCTACACCTCCCACAAATATTTCAATACCTTAATAGCTTGTATGACCAAATTCTCACAATTATGTGCAGAGCGAAGGTGGGTTCCCTTGATGTTATCGCATGAAAATCCTATGGCCTATGCCTCTTTCTCATCTAAATACTTTACATTTTTGAACTATTGTTGAATCTTGTGCATTTCAATACTTGTAGCATCACACTCATTCAAATAAAATTTGACCTACTGGCACAAATAGGCATCCTCAATAGTCATCGTCTCCTATTGGGCTCTACTTTTTTCCAGGGCATTTTCAAGCTCAATTACTTTGTTCTAATTTTTAAAATATTTTTCCTTAAAGTGCTCACCATGCAGGTACATTGATCTCATATCCACTTGAATATTACCCATATTTTCCATAGGATCTATCCATATAAGGTCTTTTGTTATAGTCTTGGAAATGAGATCACCCAGCAACAACTCTCCTTGGGGCTTCTGAACCAACAACATAATTGTAGTAATATGAGCCTCCTTCATGATGATATCAAAAGCAAATTTTTTAATTGGCCAAGATGGAGCCAAGGCCTATTTCCACCATATAATATTCAACCATTGTGAAGATCTTAGGTGTGCACAGTTGATCTTCTCTATGTCGGGCTGCTTGTGGGCCACCTGCACATCAGGAACTATCTGCAACTCCAAAGATTGGATGAATAGAACCAAACAATTTGAGTGATTCAGCCCAGTAGAAGTGGATGACGTGGCTAAAATAGGAGGAATAGAAATATTGGTCTTGGTGAAGGAAGCGGTTTTAGCTGTAGTTAAGCTTACTCTAGGAGGAGCCTACATACTTACAAACTCAATGGTGGTAGAGGCGGGAACGGAAAGAGATGGGTGCAAAAAGGGATTTGACCCTAATGTGTATGAACTAAAAGAAATGGAAGACAAAGAAATGGGAATAGGGGAGGGAGCAGTAGTGACTTCAAGGGTGGAAGAAGATAAAAATGAAATGGATGTGGAGGGTATACCAAAGTGTAAAGAAACAAATATCGAGGATGATGAAAATGGAATAGATGGAAGTGATATAGAAATCACTACTTGCTCTGAAGAAGAGTAAGGGGGAAGAAAAGACATACCTTCAAGTGTAAGCGCCATGTGCTACAGTGATGGAGGTGGCTGTAAAACTGATTCTTCTTCATGCACTTCCACCCTTTCTCCAATGTCCTAAATCTCTTCTTCATTCATTACTTCAACATGATAGCTTTTGGACTATTGATCTTCCATCGATGCTTAAGCCATTAAAAAGACTTCAATAACTTTGGTTGGGATATATTCCATGGGTAAAGGTTTTACAATAGTTGTTGATACATCAGTAGCAGTGGTAACAGTTACAACTGGCGCTATAGAAATTGCAACAACTAAAACTATAGGGGCCTCAATGGTAGAATTCATAACTACACTGGACCTTGGCCTTTTTGCCACCTTTGGAAATGGTGGTGCCTTCAGTAAATTTTTATTTTTGGGCACGGGTGTCTCCTCTACTTACCACTTTGTTAATCGAGACCTCCTTTTAAAAATATATTACTCCTCTTCTTCCTCCGGGGTCTCATCTTCAACTGTTGGGTGCACCTATTCAGTTTTGCCTTTGCCACTATCAAAATGCTGAAATATTTACAAAAAGATATTGGTGAAGGTGGTGGATTGATACTAATCTACAAATTTTTCATAAGTGTCTGAAAACTGTTCATCCAATTTCAACCTGTAAATATTCGTTGGCTTCCCACAATGAATTTTCATAATCCACCAATTCATTATTTTCTCTTTAGTCCAGTTGGGTTCGACTTCCTTAACAGAATTGAATAAGCCTAGTGGAGGAATTTGAGTCTTATTTTTGGCTAGATTATATTCTATCTCCTTCTCATAATAATCATGCCATCGTGGGAGGGTCGTCATTTTTTCAATATTCCAATTCATGTCTGGCCCATCAAAATTGTTTCTCCTCTTCTAAATATCCAACCAAGGATAAAAATGAAATGAATTAGCCTTCACAATATCTAATAATGTATCGAGAGGATAATATAACCAGTGTTGTGGCAATTCAATCAAACCCAAATCTTGGAGTACCACAATCAAGAGCCTATTCTACCCAACTTGGCTTACTTCTATACTACCAAATTTGAATGGCATGTTGCATGTGGTCTTCTTTCCACACCTAGCTCCATATATATCATTCACATGATCAGTCTAGTGCACAACCTCCATGGCAAACATATGCTCCATGGAAAAATATGGTAACAAAAATGGCTTACCCATAAAACCAAAAATTCACACGACTACGCCCTGGGTAAGCAAAAAATATGCCACCCTTTTCTTGCATGACAACTGCATCCCTCAAATTTCATGGAACTCTCTCATAGGTACCGCAAAGCAACTCTATTATCGGCCCCAAAAACCAACTATTGAAGTTGTACACTGACTCCCTCCTTGTAAAAATGGGAGTCCACATATAAATCGACAAGGGCTCATTCTTTTTGCCCAATTGTGTCATTGCAATGAAGGAGAAGCACTACTACAATTGGAAAAATAAAAACCATACTAAAAATGATGTATGCAAAAATGACTTGGACTCCCCGGTTTGCATTTTTTCCAACTGAAATTTTATCCTTCGGGAAATGAAGTCAGCCCAATAAAATAAAATGGGATTGTCGCCTTACCTCATGGTAGAGGGGGAATAAAAATCTACTTTACAAACACACTATGAAATATCCACCTACCATTTATATACAGTTTCATCCGAAGGAAATCCAAAAACCCAAGACAACATGGAGTATATATCTTGACTCTTGAATTATGAGAGTGGTTCCTTAATAAGTTGCATCTCCATAAATTGGTGCATCATCAGTGTGGAGACGTACCTGTCCTCTTGCTCATCGGTATGTAACTTTTTGTTAACTGCATAAGAGGGGGACTTCAACCCACAAGAAAAGGCCTCCCAAATTTCATCCAGAGTAATGGTAAACATAATCTCCCTCCTGGCATTTCTGACAACCCTAGTGAACGGGTCATAGAACTAGGTAATAAGCTGCACCAACTCAGGGCATTGATGAACGGGTGAACATAAGTACCAGGACAACTACGAATGATATGGCACTATTAGATAGCTATTTTATGACACTCCTTGACTCACCGTTGCTTCTACCTCTTGTATTAATATTTTGATTCCTTTGTGCATGATAAGGCAGTCTCTAATATTTGCCATGGTATCCTTGTATGGGTCTAGGTCTACATAATAATTTTTCTGAGCCCTTTTGGCTCTAAATATGTCCTCTTTTTTCTTTGATTTCTTAGGCTTTGTAGCCTCTATGATGTCCTTGGGCTCCTTGCTACGTTTTCCTATTCTCCTTTTTTCCTCTCTAACAAATTATCTGAGTAGACTCTAAAATATTTTGTGTTGCAGCTATAGTTCGGGAATACAACAATAAATTTTTTAAAAGAACCCAAATATAAACTATGACTTTTACCTTATAGCTTTTATAGAGCCATCTGACACTTACTACAATAAATGTAGAATTAATTGCAAGCACTTTTGGGAAGGAGAGGGTATCAAACTGCTAGCCTAGCACCATTCCAAATATTTAAATGGCTTCACCTTCGATTCATTGTCGGATCCTCCTAAAAAAGTGTTCCCAACTTGCCGCATAATTCCTTTATAAATTGTGCCCTCCTGCTTGAAGCTTTTTGGGGAAGATAAATCGACTGCTTATCAACCAATAATTTAATTTTTGCAGCTCCTTAGAAATCAAAAAATTGGCACATCCTATGTTTCTAATTTAATTTTCTTCTACCTACAATTATTTCCCTCTGATTTCTTATACGTAACCTAGGGGCACTTTTTATTAGACAACATGCTTCCAAAACTGCTATAATTATTTCCTCCTTCCAATAAAATTACTTCGGGTACAAAGCAATTTCGTCCTTCCCTGGTGATTTCAAAATTGAGATCAAAACATCATGCTTTACTTAGTTTGAGTGCCTTCGATCTATTTGAAAACCCATGGCGAATAGCTCTTTTTAAAATAAAACTTTGTTTGCTTCTGCTTTTTCCATGTACTTCAAAAATCATATTTTTCTTTAAAAATATCTTAAGGCTACTTTTTCCCTTTTTTTGAAAGCACTTTTACAAATAAGAAAAATTCAAATAGAAAAGCACGTGATTTTAATTTTAGACATGCAAAAATAAACTTCGTCACCTTTCTTAACACGTTCCCCCATAACAGGGATGAACGGACCATTCACCCCTCTCTTAGGGTGAATGCAATGTCAATCCAATGTTCACTATCATCGAACTTGTCATCAGTTTAAGTTCTCCCCTCCAGAAAATAAATGACCAAGCTTTAGTTTACCAGGGGCGAATGCATTTAGCACATAATACATCGTTTGTTCTCTGCATTTTCTAATTTTTTTTTTTTTTTTTTTTTTTTTTTTTTTTATAAAAAAAAAAAAAAAAAAAAAAAAAAAAAAAAAAAAAAAAAAAAAAAAAAAAAAAAAAAAAAAAAAAAAAAAAAAAAAAAAAAAAAAAAAAAAAAAAAAAAAAAAAAAAATCCTACCCCAAAACTAAGCATTTCCGAATTCACCACCAAAATTTGAAAAGGGCCTTCCCATATAGCATCAAAATTATGGTGATTCCATGGCTTAGCCTTCTTTTTGTTCCATTTTAAAACTAGATATCCCACCTAAAAATTTCGCTCATTTTATTTCTTTCCAAACCATTTCCTCATCTCTTTAGTATGCTTATAAAATACCTGATAAGCCTGTTCCCTATTCTCCTCTAACTATAGCAATTGTGCCAACCTTGCACTCATAGGGTCATATTCTTCATCCTCATCCTAGAACAACTGCAATGTTTGGAGTACTAGTAGCTCAATATGTGTAGGGAGGACAACTTCTTTCCCATAAACCAAGGCATACGGGGAAGTCTTGATAGATTTCTTTACTGAGATGCGATCTGCCCAAAGAGCTTGATTCAACAACAAATGCTAGGCTCTCTTGTTATTGCCCATTATTATTTTTAATATTCGTAACAAATTCTTATTGGTAGACTCGGCAAACCCATTCCCTTGTGGGTAATAATTGGATGATGTCTTCAAATAAATGCCATATTTGCTAGCAAACTCTATAATTTTGGCCCCAATGAATGGAGTGCCATTGTCAGTTACAATAGAATCTGGTATGCCAAATCGAGTAATGAGCCCCTCTAGAAAGGATATAACAATAGCTTGATCGACCTTCTTAGTGGGAATAGCCTCCGCCCATATGGTAAAATAATCGATCACCATTAGGATATACTTGTGTTCCACGAAATAATGTGGATCAATGACGCCAATGAAATCAAGACCCCACTACTGGAAAGGTGCTTCCACTTGGATTGGACATAGATGCAAAGCTCCTTTCCTAATTCTACCCACATATCATTGACAACTATCACACTGCTAGCTTATTTTATGAGCATTGGTGAACAAAGTGGGCCAATAATAACCCGCTCAGATAATTTTAAAAGCCATGGGCCTACCTACATAATATCCTCCAGATAGCCCAGAATGAAATTCTTCCAATATCTTCTCCTTTTTAGACGCTTTTACACACCTGAGAAGAACTCCATCAATGTTCTTATGATACAACCCATTAGGCAATAATACATACTTGAGCACTTGCAGCCTAAACCTCCGATGCTGTGAAGCATCAAGGTGAGTTGGACATCTCCCAAAAGTAAAAAAATCAACCAACTATTCTATCCAGTCATGGTCACTCACAGTATGATTCACGCAAATTCTTTCACCTATGTCCTCCATGTGCACCACATCCAACATCTCAATGACAACACTTTTAGCTAACTCCTGGCATAAAGTGCATCCATGAACTAGCTTTGTCGGTCGGATCTCCACATCGTATTCTTGAATTTTAGATACCCACCCTGCTCTCTTATCACCTAGTTCTCCTTGTAGTATAAAGTTTCGAACATCAGGATGAATAACATAAACAATAGTCTTTCTATGAGAAACAAAGTGTCAGAACTTTTTCAATGATTTCATCACGGCATAAACCTTCTTCTCAATAAAGTTGTATTTCTCCTGATGTGGTGCAATAACTCAGCTCAAGAAAGCGATTGGCTTCTCTTCTCCATATTCTTATTTCTATGTCAACACTACAATATAGCTTTCTTGCTCTCCTACTACATAGATAATGAATTCTTTCAAATAGTCAGTCTTAATTAAGACTGAAGCCTAGGTAATTCTTTCTTTGATTTCTTGAAAATCTCATCTCTTGAATTTTGTCCACTTAAACTCAACATTATTTTTCAAAATCTTGGTCACGGGCTTCACAACTTGGGAAAAAATGGTAATAAAATTGAGGATGAAGTTAATTTGATCGAATAAAGATTACATGTCTTTCTTATTAGCAGGCAGTGACAATTTCATGAGTGCTTCAGCTCTTGCAGGATCTATCACCAATCCTTCTTGTGAGATTACATGATCCAACAATTTCTCTTATTTTATGGTGAATATCAAATTCTTTGGATTTATGGAGATTTCAAACTCATGAAATTTCTCAAACACTTGTCTTAGATGAGCAACATGATCTTCTTTGTGATGGGAAAACATAGTCATATCATCGAGATATATCACAATAATTCTATTTAGTAACTCACCGAATGTGACATCCATGGCTCTCTAGAAGGTAGCACCAGTGTTCGAGAGACCAAAGGGCATCTGCTGGTAGGTGAATGTACCCCACTTGGTAGTGAATGCCATTTTATATTGATCCTCATCTTTCACCCAGATTTGATTATATCCAGAGAAGCCATCTAATAGTGAGAATCTCTAAGCACCAAAAACCACATGAAGAATCTAATCTATGTGGGGTAGAGGTTCAGGTTGTGAAAATCAACACACAACCGTATGTCTCCATTCTTCTTCCTTACTGGGACCAGGTTCGCCACCCAAGTCGAGTGCTTAATCGGGTATATAATCTTTGCCTCCAACATCTTCAATAATTCTGCCTTCATGAGCGCTTCAATCTTAGGATTGACAGGACGCTACTTTTTTCAAAAAAAATTTACCCCCTCCTGTAGTTCTATGGTATGCTAGATCATGTTCTTATCATATCCCTTCAAATCCTGATAGCTCCATGCCACAATGTTAGGGTATTCATAGCACAAGTTTTTAATACCTTCAAGTTCATCCGACACACAATCAATCCCGATCTTGATAACATTTTTAGGGTCCAACTGCAATTCCTTGTACTCCTTGGCATCCACTTTAATATTGTGCTTATCAGCTCTATCATTTTGATCAAATAAACTTTCCAATGAGATCAAACCTCAGGGAATGTGATTATTCCTTAATTGAATCATCCCTTCTTTCTCCTCTTTAGCAAGTACTTTGTCATCTACACTAGTAGCTTCCCTGAGCAAAAAATTGACTATTTTTTCATCGTTGTCGAATACTTGCCAATAAATATTCTTGTCTAGAACTGAGGGTCTATAAATCACCCTGACAGTCTTGGGCTTTCGGACCACTTGCTCCATGGGGGAATAATTTGCACCAAGGGAAGCTAAAATATCAGCATGTTTATTCTGCTCCCGAGGAATCACCTAAATGTTCAAAGCTGTGAAAGCTTCAAACAAATCCTAGACCCTATTGCGATAAGCTTTTAGGTAATGCTTCTTTGATACGCATTTATTAGTAGTCTAGTTGACAATAAGCTCAGAGTCACCAAAAATCTGCAACTTGTTTAATGCCCAATTTTTCTACCTTTTTCAATCCAAGGCACAATGCTTCATATTCAGCTGTGTTGTTTGTACAACTCCAAGTCAACCTATAAGAATAATTATTTTGTATACCTTCAAGAGAGATCAATACGACACCAGATCCTATGCCATTCTTACATCTGGCACCATCAAAATATAGTTTCCATAATTGATTTGTGTTAGAACTCTGTGAATCGAGAACTTGCTTTTTCAGCTTGCTCCGATTTAGTTATTGTGTAACAACCAATGTCCATTTCGATCATTGCATTAAAATATGTGAGCAAAAACTCATCCTCCAAGTGAAGCTCACCCAATGCTTCTCCTACCAAGTCAACTTCTTCTAGTTCCTCAGTCATCATGTTCACTGCGCCTGGAGATTGTTCTTCCTCTTCTAACATTTCAATGTGAAAAGGTGAAGGTTTTTCATTATGGATACAAAATTGTTTTCCTTTGAATGGTATCTCCAAATGTGAATAATCCAAGGAAAGGTATCCTCCTAGCTTAGTTGTGAACTCCCTTGAGAGGCACATGCTAAAGTATGGCTCCAAATAAACTACTACCACTTCTTGGATGACTGTGATCTATGACATAGTGTGGAGGATAATAGGGATGTCTTTGATTACTCCCATTGTCTTGATTGGATTCCCATCCAGATGTAACACTCTTAGGCTGCTTCTTGTATATTCCATCCCCATTACTTCACATACTACCTTTGGCATGACAATAGTTGTAGCTCCAGAGTTGATCATACAATTGTGTACAATCCACCCTTCCATTCTTAGTGACAAATAAAATGAGGGAGGCCTATTTTTTCCTATCGTGGAAGTGGATAACGCTTGCACTAGGACTATTTGATAAAAAATATTTTTTTGATATTTAGCAGTATTCAAGGATTCTTGTAACAAATCAATTTGTCCTCGCAACTGTAGTGCATCATACAAGCTAACCTTCACTAGGATCTTCTTCATTTCCTCTACAATATTGTAACTTTGAGAAGCCAAAAACTTCTTTTTTGTAGCTCGTTCATATCTATCCCGATAGTGTTGAGTAGCCTCTACTCTTTGTCTTTTTGTCAAGGATGGGTCCTTAAGTTGCTCCCTATCCTGCTCTTTTGTTTCATTTTGTGTTTGAGTAGCCTCTACAGGTTGTGAAACTGATGCCTTATTTTGTACTTTCTCTTGAGACTACTTAGGCAATAAATCTCTCAACTTGACAGACTCTTGCTCCTTAGTTCTCACACCAGGCGCTTTCACTGGAGGTGGTCACTTTTCATCTTGAACCTTTGGTTCTGCTGGCACCTTCAAAGGTTCGAGCTCAGTCGGATCTACAATTACTAGCTTCTTCCTGGACCTTGTGAGGACCGAAACTTGCTCCAACAATGGTATCATCAAATTATGATCAACTTATCTGATCATATTAACTTGTCTGCCAACTAAAATCTCTGCTAATGTCTGCACATAGTTCATATGCACCATAAAGGTATCTTCTCCATGAGGATCATTACATGTCGAGCACCAATATACCTTTTTTGTTGTGCTAGTCTCCTCAATTGCTAGCACTGTTGTATTTTTCTTAGGTCCTCTGCTGGTAGAAGCTTGTTCCCGAGTAATTGGTGGAGTTTGGAATCTTCATGATTGGAACTCAGCCTCTGCTTGCTTCTTCCTTACTATTGTGAGCTCATTAGATATTGTCCTCAAGGCTACGTTATTGGACTTTACTTCCTGCAACAACACCGTGAGGGGGTCAAGATTAGACGGTGGAGTGGGCGCTGGCAAAGGTAAGGGTGCTTGCAGCGTAGGTAACGGCAAGGGAGTTGGGGGTACTAGAAATGTTGGGAAAGGGATAGGCATTGGAAACTGGGGAACTGATTGAGTCGATAACTAAGAAAATCTTAAGGCTAGACATTACGGGATAGGGATCAGAGCAACATGAGGTGGGCTAGAACTCCATGATGGAACTAGGTACATGGAAGGCATGGGTTGCAAAAATGTGCTTGAATACAAATACTATGGAAGGTCAGGGACAATGGGTATAGTCATCTTTGAAGGAAGCCTACCTACAACAATCAAATTAGATTCAGCCTTTTGAGCTTGCATATACAAGTCTGGAAATGTAGTCACATTGGCCTATCATACAACCATACCAATTTTGGTGCTAAACACCCTAAGATAGTAGAACACAACTTGCTCATGTGTGGGCCGTAATCCATCAGGGACTCTTTGCCGATCTACATGAATCTGACATTAAAATCTATGATCTCCTCTTGTGGATGTCTTTGAATCATCATGAACTGGTGCAACAAAGAGTATGGATCAACTTGTTCATGAAAATTTTTTATTAGCAACTCCACCAACTGATCCCATGAGGTAATAGTACCTGGTTGCAGTGATCGATACCAATAAAGAAATTTCCCTCTTAGCAATAATACCAATAATTTTATCATTAAATATTTATCTGTTATGTCATGGATGGTCGCTAAAGAAGCCACATATTGAATATGTTCATATGCAGTTTTACCGATACCATCATAGGTTGGCAAGGCTTTCAAATTAGCTTGGATAACTAGGTTTTGTGCTTACAAGTTCAAGGCTCTTGAGCTATTCCATACTGGTAACTTCCTTGGCAATTGATGTTGATGGGGTACGTGGTTCTGATCCATATGGACTAGTATATGAGGTGGAGGTGGAGAGAAACTTGTGGTGCTACTAATTGAAATTACAGGAGTAGAGAATACACCAGCTAACTGTAAGGATGTAACAAATGGTATGTGGGATATATGGGGCAATGAAGACATACATTGAAAAGTGGATAATTGGGGATGCTCTCCCAACCTTTGAATATCAAGTTCATAGAACTCGATTTGATGATTTGGATTTTTGGCTTTTGATCTTGTATTCATGAGATACAAAGCTTTCGCTACTCTCACATTCGGATATTTTTGAGTATAATCGATTTTCTAGATGTTCTAATATTACAGCATAAAGGTAAACATCAAACCTTAATACTACTGGAAGTGGAACTTTGAAGTCCCACCGGGCATGCCAAAAACTGTTGGTCAAATATCTTCCTAATCAACAAATGCTACATTTGTGCACCCTAGATATGGCCAACATTGAAATGCCAGAGGAAAGAAATGTCCCCCATTCCAATCTCTAGAGAGGGTTGGTTCCTAAACTAAATCCTACATGTGTAGAAGACTAGGAATGCAAGAAAGGAATTAGAAAATATGGAAAGAAATGGGAAATATGGCCATAGGCCAAAGTGTAGGATTCGAGGTAGACTAACAGTAGGAAATTCACCCAAGCATGAAATATAATTTAATAGAGGAAAATGAAAGCAAAGATTACTTATAAAATTGTAGTAATAACCTCCATAATAACACTCCAACATTCACTCCCTTACTAGCAATATTTAAATCCAAATATAGAATTTAAATCTAATAACAAACAAGAAACATGAATGTAAAATAGAAGTGCACAGTACAGAAGGAAATTACACACAAGATCACTTGAAAATTCAGAAGCCTAATGCCTTGTATTAATGTAGAGAACTTGGAGAGTATTCTCGCAAAGTGTCTAACCTCCATTTTACAATAGAAATTCCATTAGTATTTATAGAGGTTTTTGCCTCTTTCATTTAATGCACAAGAGAGCAAAATGATCTCGGATTAGAAACAAAAATGAGAAAACTCCTCCTCATAATCATTGAAAATCCCTTCTTTAGAGACAACGATCCATATTTCAAGGAATAATTCCCAAGAAACCAACAACTCGGGCATCGGTGCATAGATAATTTGGAAAACATTGAATGCTTTGGAAACATCTTTATGCCTTGGAAATCATGAAAATTCTCCTGCTCCTCTTGCATAGTTTATTTTCTACTCAGGATCCATGATTCGAGTTACTCATTTCCACCATTATTTAATGTGTATAAATATGGCGCCCTCGGACGCTTTGACTGTGATCCATTTCACCCAATATTATGTTTGCCTTTTTATAAAATTTGTTTTACCTCATCCTCCTTCAAGCGCTCAGGGTCATTTCTCAAAAAATACGTTCACCTATGGGAAGGGCGAACATGATGTTCACCCCTCAACCAGGGAGAACACGACATTGTCTTCTTCTCAAGGTACATTCACCCAAAGGAGGGGTTAATAGGACGTTCTCCCCTCAACTGGGGTGAACATGATGCCACTTTGCATTTGGACGAACATAATTGTGTTTGAATGTTGGAGCACGTTCACCCAAAGGAGGGGATAATGGGACGTTTGCCCCTTAGCTGGGGCAAATGCGAATGTGTTTAGCCATGCTTCCTTTGCTTCTCCTTGAGTTTTTTCAAATACTTTGCCATTTCGTTCACCCAAACCTAGGGTGAATGGGGCGTTCACCCCTTGTTTGGGGCGAACACGTTGGCATCTTCAAGATAATGAACTTC
The DNA here is from genome assembly GCA_028583015.1 of Wollemia nobilis. Classification (NCBI taxonomy): domain Eukaryota; kingdom Viridiplantae; phylum Streptophyta; class Pinopsida; order Araucariales; family Araucariaceae; genus Wollemia; species Wollemia nobilis. The sequence continues at coordinate 301,839 of JAQPPZ010000028.1, forward strand.
TTAAAATTCTCCTCCCAATCATTCATTGTTCGTTTCACAGGCCCAAAATATGTCTTTATTCTAACAAGGCAAACTTAAATCCCGAATGACGTTCTCGAATGACATTTTACAAAAACACTTATAACACCAATACAAATATGTAAATAAACAAGGAATAGATGAAATAAAATCCACCATAAACAGACAAAACTGTATCATCATATTGCATCAAAATACATCAAAATGTTCCAGCAAAATCTCCAATGTGGCAAAGTGCAAAATTGCCAACAAAAACCTATTCTTGCACAAATGCAAATCTATGAGAAACATATTATTTCTTAATATATTATATATCTAGTAGAGTTAACACATGAAATTGTTAGTCATTCCATGGATAAATTACATAAAATTTCCATAAAAATACATATCCTGCAAAAACAGATTAGGAACTAGTCATTCATTCCATAAATCAAGATGATATAACCAAAATCATGAAATCATCCATCAAAATTCTTGTTCAAAATAAATTTTTTCAAGGGAGGGTCATGAAATCCTCCCCTCCTTAAGTTTAACATAGTCCTCTATGTTTCATCATAGTTTAAAACTAAACAACAATTACAAATCATTTTCAAACAAGTATGGAAAATGTCTCTACATGTCTACTACTTCCTCCTAAATAGCATTTTTCTTATATTAGCGATCCTATTGGACCTTGCATTGCTCTAGAGTCATTTTCCTCATTAACTTGGATTGAAACTCGAGTATATTTATTGGTCGAACCTCTATAGCCTCTCGATTCACCATATATAGATTAGAAAAGTCCCACACATGCTTAAGGTTAGCAACATACTTTATAAGAAAATAAATGTGAAATGTGCCATGAATCTTGGATAGGATGGGTGGTAAGGCAAGTTGATATACCATAGGATGAATCTTCTTTATAATCTCAAAGGGTCCCACAACACACAAAATAATATTTGTAGACTTATTAGAACTTGTTCTTGGTATCACTCTCAGAAACACCTTGTCTCCTACTAAATGTTAGAAATAGAGTCTATTCCATAATTTGGGTTATGTAAATGTATCTTCCAAGGTACATACTTAAGACAATAGATTACTTTAGGGGGAAGTTATCTAGTTACTTCATGAAATGTAATAAATGCACAAGTATCAATGTGCAAGTTGTATATGTGCAAGTTGTACCTTACATATCTAGGTAGAGTGTTGGCCAAGGAACCTATATTCCTATATAAGAAAGGCCTAATTATTAGATATATATTATAAGGGGGACATAGATAGATAGATTTTCTTATATCATAGTCATAGGTAGTAGTGCAATGTTTTTTAGATCACCATATATTGGTGATGGTTGAAATGTAGTTTAATAGATTCATTAATGGATATTTCACTTCCTTCATAGCTATGTTGTATTCATTTATGTTATTTATATGCATAACATACTTCAATCATCTTACATATTTAATTTATCTTATATTATTTTGCATCTTATGATTTCTATATCCCATTGCTCATTACATAAAAAACTAACAATGGTATGAGAGCCACAGTAGATCTAGTCTGTGTAGGTCAATAGGGAAACTGCCATTATTATTGAGCTTGATTATTTTGTCAACTTGATGCACTACTAGACTAGCGACTATCAAACTATCTCAGAAGAGTCTAGGTGGTAGGATTAGGGAGAGTTAAAAATTTAGGATTGAAAGAAATATTAGCTCCAAAAATATTGTTATTACATTTGACTGGAGTCTTTCCACAGAGTTGCAATAAGAACTCGTGAAGACTAGGACTCAGCATTCAATCCACTAGATTGAGAAATGATCTAGTGAAGATCACTCAAGATATTTGAATTATGTTGACTATTGCCTAAAGTTTCTCTTGTTGCAAAAAATTAATTCTTAAAGGATTGGTACTCCTCCTACAATAGAAAGCTAGGAGACTCCAAATTTGTCACCTAAATGTCAACGTGCCTTCATAGTGTAGAGATTGATTCCTTGTGTAAGAGAAGAATATTGTGGAAGAAGACTTTTGGTGAAGAGTCATGGTGAAGTTAGGAGACTGAAGATCTCCATTACTGAATTGAAGAACTTCACAATTCGAAGAATAGGCCATGGAAGCCTTGATACAAAAATGCCATAAGAGCCTTGAAGAAAAGGCCATAAAAGCTTTGAAGTAGAAGCCACATAAGTCTTGATATTGAAAATGCCATAGAAGCCTTGATACTAGAAAAGACCATAGAAGCCTTGGTATTGGAAAAGGTCACAAAAACCTTGATACTAAAAAAGGCCATAGAAGCCTTGGTACTAAAAAAGGCCACAGAATCTTTGATACTAATAAATACCACATAAGCCTTGATCTTGAAGAAGAATTTGAAGATAATATCTTATTTATAAGTAGACTAAATGTTTTAGTACTAATACTTTATTTTAGGGAAAGAGATTCAGTGAGTTGGGAAACTTCCTAAAATAAAGTTAGGAAGAGTATCTTCTTTAGAATTAATTCATTACCTGAAGCAAAATCAAAGAAATCAGAAGATCTCATTGAAGAACTTCTAGTCAAGGAATATTGAAGGACTAGGTGAGTCCTGCTCAAACATAAAACTAGAAGAATCAGAGATCCAAAAGAAGATCTTAGCACCAACACTTCTATGAGCATAAGGTTGAAGATAAGATCTCAAGGAAGATCATAAGAAGCTGCAAGATCAAAGACCTTGGGAAGGTCACATTGAGCATCGAAAAAAGGCAAGGAGAGCTTTATTGAATAAATTCTCAAAGGATAACTCATCAGATAAATCCACTACTAAGGAGAAGCCTCTAATAGTGAAGGAAATGGGACAATTGTTGTTATCCAATAACAAGCCCAAGAGAAATAAAATTTGGCAAGAAGTGCCAAATATGAGAAGTAGAATTTGGCAAGGAGTACCAAATCCTATAATAAGATCCTGCTTGAAGTTAAAATTTGACAAGAAGACTTGAAGATAGAAGAAGCTCACCAAATATTGGATATTTTAAGATTAATTCTCACAGTAAGAAGGCACTGCTTCAGAGACAAATGTAATAACCCGTTTTCACCTAACCAAAAACTAACCATAATACCCATCGAATTTATTTTTTTTTTACTTACAACCTTAAGTAATGTATGAGAGTCTTTTATATGATTTCCATTTGAGAAAGTAATCACATGAGTTCAAGGTTGTGCACCACACAAGAATCAACTTGATCAGAGTCTATCCATGTGCATGGGAGTGGCCAGTGTCCCATAATGATCAGTAGGAATTTTCCAGTCTTGTTTCAACCAGAACATACATTTCCCTTTTTGTTTAACCCCATGTTAAACCGTCTCAACCATAGGTGTCTTTCAACCTAACCAAAAGTGTATGCCTTGTTGACTACTCATTTTTTAACAATAAGATAATATTTTAGGTGCAATGCTTAACCATCTAACCATGTTACATATGGTTGTTAAGGGAATCATCAAACAGATTCGCATAGACAGATTGTTGTCTACCATTTTTCTCATTGATTACCACTCTTTGGTTTTCATTTAAGTACTCTTGGAAACACTTATAATCATTCATAGATACCACATTTATGCTCATAAGAAAGTAAATATCAGTTACTTCAAATGTAAGTAAAGCATCTACTAAAGCATTCTAATAACATAATATAACATATAAACAAAACATGTATTTCCAATATACATAATCTTCAATGTAATTACATAGCTCATATCCTTTGTACATAATCAAGTATTTGGAAACTACAATATTCAATCATGCTCATAGCTTAAATCACAAGCTCCTAGAATCTATTACAAAGCTTCTTCCTCTAGGGAATATTTGTAGTACAATGATATTTTTACAAGACTGAATGCAGATTCAACTTCTTCTAGTCTTCACTTCAATTCAGGTTCATCAGGAACGTCAGGTACTAGTTGTCTCATTTCCACCAGTACTAAGTAGTTGGGTAATTTAGGGATCAGGACAATCCATTTATGATTATGCATAACTAATCACACAATGCCATGCAGTAGTAATCCATAGAATGCAAACAAGCTCTTTAACAAATACTTTAAGCATTTGTAAAAACCAGCATTCACACAATTCAAGAGTAGGAAATCCCATACTTTCCTAAGAATGAAACTTTTCTCTTTCCTCATTTCATCCCATATCCCATCACACAAAATACATGCCCTTGAATCTATACTAACTGCATTCATTGTCATGGCCACGAGGAACCCCCATAAGTTCCCGAGAAATGCAACCCAGTTACCATTTCCTCCATATTAGATTATGCTTTTATATTCCTTAATTCCATATTTATCATATGCATGATTTGTAGCTATATGGTTTCTATTTATGCATTTCATTGTAATCACAACAATGCAAAACAAATCATTCTATACTAGGTTGTCTAATTCTTTAAGACATTAGCACCCAGAAATAGCATTTAAACAAACTTTGTACACAACTCATCATCACAACATTAAAGGAGAAAACTCTTTCATTCAACCCTTTTTGGCCTAAACATAATCATGTTCTTCAAGGGCTTTTAACATAATTTCATCTTACATAGCCTGTCTAAAAGCAACCATCATAGTGACTTAACCTTCTATGATAAAGCTATTTAAATCATAAGCTTTATCTTATACTCATATAACCAAACACACCATATCCTATATGTCATCTAGAGCAAGCCAATCCTTTTTCCAACTATAGATTAATTCTCTAAGTTGGGACATAGGATAATTATTCATATATAATATGTTTGTGTCATAACTCCATGGTACTAGACTAGGGATATCTTAACCCTTAAATAACTCAATAAATGGTTAAGTTTACCTGTGATGTTTTTTTATTATTATTTTTCTTTTAAATACTTATTTTCCTTTGTTGAACTTAGCTTTTAGCTAAAGTCCTAAGCTTGAGTCTTTATAAGATAATGGGTCTAATATTATTGTTTAGACCCTTTTTCCCATATAACAATTAAATATATATTTAAGACCCAATAATATTGGTATGTGTTAATCTCATTTCTTTAAACACATAAAACCCTTACAATTAAATATATATTTAAGACCCAATAATATTTATGGTATTTAACTCTAATGGCTTATACTCCTTCCAAGAGTATTTTAAATCAAATCTTTTTATGCTCACATATCTTGACCCAATTTAATTTCATTAAATCCAAGATATTCATTTTTGGTCAATTAGCTTTTGACCCTTTTAATTATTATGTCTACCAAGTGGACATTTAAATAGGGGTGCTTTCCCCATATTTGATTTTATTTCGCTATATTAGTTTCTTTGGGCACATTTATCCTAGCCCAATATTTAAAACTAATTTCTTTGGACTCATCGTTATATTTATTCCACACAATATTCCATACAATACCACCTTTTATTTATTACTTTGTCACAATATTCCATAATATCACCTTTGGTAAAAGGTGTATTTCCCTTAACATAATATATTTTAGTCTTCATGCTAAAGTATATTTAACTCTATACTTATGCATTCCCTTACGATCATTGCCTACAATATTTAAATCAACATTTAAATCATAGATTGCTCAAGCCACTAAAAATAAAATATTCCCTAAATTGTCAGGGCTACCTAGCCATATTACTAGAGGGATTTAATATCTACATAACCCAACCATTTAACCAAATAGATCATAGATCATAGATCACAAATCATAGATCACAAATCATAGATCACAAATCATAGATCACAAATTGGTTTCCAACATCAAGATGAAATTTTTGGAGGTTCTAATAGTGTACTACTAGAAACAAGGTTTTACTCCTTTGTTTGACCTTTTAAAATGAACCTCACAGTGATACGTTAGCTCTTGGACACCATTCTAAGCATGTGTGAGGTTAACATCTTGGCCCTAAAGACCTATCAACAAGCCATGCTAAGCTACATTTATTTCCCAGACAATATTCTAAATATATATGAGACCAGTAGCTATTTCAAGAAGACCTCTTCATCTATATTTTAGTAAAACCAAACATGATTTCCAAGAAAAATCTCATAAAACTCAGATCAAAAACCTTCTAACACAGTTCATTTCAAACCCTTAATCTCAACAACAAGAAATATTACCATTATACCATTAACACATACACAAAACAACATGCTCATCATTTAACCTATAGTTTAGGATCTTCATCCTGACCTAAAATTTTCCACAGACTTTCTCTGATCCAAGCTCTAGAAAGACTTCAAGCACTTCGACTTACTCCACAAAACTTTTTCTCAGCAAAGCAACAAGGTGAAGGAATCTATGGTAAGTCTCAAGGACCATCTAGTTTCTGATCCGAGCAAATCTAGAGAGCATACTCCCTAGGTTTCTTGAGACTACCTATGCCAACTTGCTAGAGATGGTGAGATTTCTGATTTCTGATCCAACTTAGTTGGAGAGCATAGTCTCTGATCTCAACTCTACAAATTTCACCTATCCCTTTGCCTTACCGAATGCTTCTATTTATAATGGAACTCACCCCCCTCCCATAACCATTATTTTATTATTAAAAATTGCTCGAGGGATGCCCACAATAAATGTTGTCTAGAGAGTAGAGTTGCTATTAAGTTATCTTTGACTTTGTGCCCAAGGTGGTCCAATCACACTCAAACACCTAGCAGCCCTTCAACTAATCTTTGCTTCACCATTAAGCAACTAATATTTAGCTAAGTTAATTACAATTAGCTTGCAACTAATCTAGGGATAAAATAGCACTAGATTAAATGTCTCTTTAATGTTGTCCTTTAATCAAGCTTAACACTAATTAAAGACCATAGTTAACTAAATCAATCAATCTTAACAACTAATTTCCAACTAACTAAGGAGACAAGGAAACACCTTAAATAAATGCTTTAAATGCCATTAACATCTCATGTTTAGCACCAAATAAACCTTAGTTAGCAAAGCATAATAACAATTTCTATTTCATAATCACTCCTAAGAAATCAAGCCTTAAGCCATATGTTGCAAACACAAGAAAGGGGTAAAAAATTGGGATGTGAAAACAAATACTTCTCCAAATATACAATAGAATGAGAACATAAGAGGAGAAAAAGCCACCAAATCCTAGGCTCATGAAAGAAATTTTGAGACCATCATTTGGTGAAGGAGCTATTTAGGACAACCTATAAAGAGCTACAATATCATACTTAAAGTAACAACTTGGTGATCCTAGACACCAAGACCTACATCCTCTATAGAAGCGAAAAAAAAGCTACAAAAATGTTCAAAAAGGTAAGCAACTTTTGGTGTAATTAGATTCATTAATTGGATTACTTATTATATTTGTTAGAGCACTTGAATTTGGATTAAAGTTGAAATATTGGATTACAGTATTTAAAAGTGCAAAAATAAAGGTTCTTTTAAAGGTTCATTTGCACATTAATTAGGAGTTGATTAGATTTTAGAATTGGTTCTATCAACTACCTATTATCTACTTTGAAAAAATAAACAGAAGACTAAGTCCTACAATATTAATTGCAATGAATATATAGAATAAATCTTGAAGATTCATTTCATATTATTCTTGATTAGTTGTAGTAAATTTGATTAAGTGCATAAATTTGAGAGTTGATTGGAGTGATAAGGTGAAATTGTGAGTGCATTAAAATAAATTCCATTAGATTTATTTGCAATATTCTATTGCTCTTAAAAGTATTCTTATTTGTTTTCTTGAGAAGGGCACAAATCAGAAATTTTCAAAGTGTCTAAAGACACTATTAGTGCATAAAAATATACAAAACATAGTGGCCAAGTGAAGCCACAAAAATAGGTTAGAATTCAAAAAAAAATTAGATAATAATATGACTAACCAAAACAAAAATAGAAGCTTCAAATATTGAGACTTGGTGAGTCTCAAATCCAAAGCATTACAAGGTTAATTGCAAGGATAAAAATTCATAAAATTGCATCATATAAAGAGATTTTATCTACTTCTATCGAAGCTTGGATTCATCATCATAATATTCAAGAAAAAAGGGGAAGGTTTCAAGTAAAAATATAACCTCAAAAACCCCTACACTACATTCAAAATTTTTTCATACAAATCAGAATATTAGACCTACAAAAAAGGAGTGCAAGAAAAGGTGCAAAAAACATCTTATTTACAAATATTGTTACATTGAGTTGCACTTCTCTAATTAATTCTACATAATAAAAAGGGTATATTTGAAAGTACCTCAAAGGTACACTACAAGAAACTTCAATCATCTAAAGGCTTTTGAATGCTATCATTATTCTGAGCATAGCTAATAGCTTCTCTTTTGGCTCATCTTCAATGTATCTTAGATGATCGAACCTACAAAATAAAAGGCACAAATCCAGGGGAAATCAAGCAGTGTATAAATCAAATAGCATTCCTACCATAATGGTAGCATCAAGGAGTTGTTAGCTTTTGATGAATGAGCTATGAGAGATAATAATCACAAGATGTAGAATAAGATGTAATAATTTAAATCTGCTAGATGATTGAAGTATGCTAATATAAAATATATAAAATATTACAATGTAGCTATGGAGGAAGTGAGCACTCCATTAACAATTCTATAGATCTACATAATATCCATCACCAGTAAATGGTGTGGAACACAATCCACTAACCTACACTATCTAACAATATCTTATGGTTGTCCTATCTATCTATCTAAGAGGCCATCCTTATATATGAAAAATAGGATGCTTACCCAAAACCCTAACTAGATGTGCATAGGACACCTTGCACATGTACAACTTGCACATGGACACTTGTCCATTTATTACAATGCAGGAAGTCACTAGATAACTTGCATAAAAAGTAATCTAGGTATGTATCTTGGAGGATACATTTAAATAACCCAAATGATGGAATAGACATTATTTCCAACACCCCCCTGTATTATATTATTTGGGTATTGAATGCTTTAGTCTTCAATATATATTCTCTTCATCTGCTTCTGCATGATATGGTTCTTGTTCTACTTCTATAGTCTTCATGTCAATGCTTCTTATCCTTTTTTAATTCTATGCTCCTTGGTCTCAAGAACCTTTGGTGATTTATAGCTCTCATGATTGTGCATGTTTTGAGTGGATTTGAATTGACCCTTATTCCTTATTTTATCCCTTGGTAATACCTGGTTCTCTGTCCTTCATAAATATCAACCATGAGCTCAACGTTAGTAGATTTAACTAATTTTTTTTTTTGAAGATAATAGTTTAAGGTTTGAAGCAATATTATTTCATAGTTTTATAATATCTATATTTGAAGTGACAATATAAATATAAGTGATTTATTCCCTCATAATATTTGCATGGATGTAAACTCCAAAAATTCATTTTTCATGACCATGTTGATTGCAAAGGATGCGCAATACATATGATCTAGCAATTTTGTCATCAATTTTAGGAATATCATGTTTGTCTATCTCTTTAACAAGATCTACAAACCATATGTGCACAATTGAAGCTATTCCATTTTGCATAAAGTCTTGTTGATCAATATTTCCCTATTTTTGTTCAATTGATTCATTAGATGAATCTTCCTTTGCATAGTTATTGACTTCAAAAATTATGTCATATTGTAGAGGTTCTTCCTTTCATTTCATATTTTCAAAATTGGATTCCATCAGGTTCTTGATCCACATTGGTATTTTTTCTATTCCATATCTAAAAGCATTACCAAGAATTCTAGTAGACATTTGTATGACCTAAATTTTTATAGCTCCAAAATTTTTAAAATATGTGCTTCTTGATTGAAATATATAAGCTTGATTTTGTGAGAACCTTTATAGATCCTTATATTTGTGGAATAACTTATAACTCCCAGCTAATTTAACGATTTAAATAAAGCTTAATTCTTTCCAACTTGATAATATTAGATAGATAATAATATTATAAAGTTTTGTAGAATCCTTGTGACTCCCTAATATTTTGGAGTATGCTATAGTGCTAAGGATATAGTTCAAATTCGGTTGATTTTGTACAAGTTTTGCAAGAATACAAAATCAAATTTTAACACCTTATTACTCCTAGTTGAACTAAGCACTATTTCAATTTTGAAGAGGTTTTGATTGTTGGAATTTTTTTATCCCATTTTTAGAGATTTGAGAAAAGTAAAAAATAAATTTATCCATGAAGAACACAAGCTTATACTGAGAGGGGGGTGAACAGTATAAGATCACTTTTTACTTTTCTTTCCCAATCAATATTATGCAATATATCAATGGCAATATCAACAAAAATAATCAAAGCAATGCACAAATAACCACACACAATAGAGACACCAATTTAACGTGGTTCACCCAATGTGGGCTACTCCATGGAGAAAATATTTCACTAAAATTTTCTCAACAAATATCTTGGGAATCCTTTCCCTATTACAATGTTTATGGACCTCTATCCAAAGGAGACACCAATCCCCTAATCAAGTTTGTGGATCTCTATCCATAGGAGAACTCCTTCTCCTCTACTCTAGCTGGTGGATCTCTCTAGAACTACCCCCTCTCTATCCACTAAAGACTCTTGCCCTCACTCAAAAGACCTATCTTCACTACCCTGGCTAATGGACCTCTATCCACTAGATACTATCATCCTCTATACTCTGTCACCTCCAAAGCTTGCTCTCAGCTCTATCTCAAATCTGCACTAAACACAGTCCTTCGTTCTAGCACAAATATGCTCAATATCTATCCTCAAATCTATACTAAACATAGTCCTTCGGTCTAGCACAAATCTGCTCAATATCTATCCTCAAATATGCACTAAACATAGTCCTTTGGTCTAGCACAAATCTTCTCAATATCTATCCTCAAATCTACACTAAACATAGTCCTTCATCTAGCACAAATCTACTCAATATCTATCCTCAAATCTATCCTCAAGCCTTAACACAAAGCTTGTCTCAATCATAAATCAACTCTACTAGATCTTCCCCAAACCTTAACCCAAGGTTTGAACAAATCAATCAATCAACTTTACTCACAAGTCTTCTCAAAGACTTATCTCAAATATGCCTTGTAAGCTTTCACAAAAGCTCACACTAATCTATCCATAAGTTCTCTCTAGAACTTGTCCAATATGCTCAACAAGTCTTCACCAAGACTTACCTCAAATCTGCTCAACAAGTCCTCACTAGAACTTGTCCAATATTCTCAACAAGTCTTCACCAAGACTTACCTCAAATCTATATTGTAAGCTTCCACAAAAGCTTACTCAACTCAACTCAATCTAACACAAAATCCTCTTCAATCACTTAGACAAGCTTCACACAAAAACTTGTTTAATCTCATAGAAACATATAGAGAATTGTTAGAGACTCAATATGCTTCACACTCACAACAATGCTCAATCACTTTCAATCTCTTTCTCAAATCAATTTAGAAGTATAGAACAATTTGTTTCACAAAACTTGAACTATCAATTCAACACTTCCACTTGACTAGGCTCAATCAACTCCACTCAATCAATCACTCAATGAAACATTCCTTGCTTACAAACCCTAGTCCAAGCACATGAACACTCACTCAAATATTTCCAACAATGCTTATCAAACAATCTCACATAACAATGATACTCATGATCTTTCACAAAACCTAGTTCAAGATAGTTCTCAACTTCACATAACAATGATACTCATGATATTGCACAAACCCTAATCATGCATATGAAGGTTCATTCAATATTTCCAACAATGCTTATCAAACAAGGTTTTTATCATCAACTTTCACTTAGAAAAACCTTTAACAATCAAACTCAACAATGCTTATCAAACAATCCTTTTCACTCCAACTTAGCATTCATAACATCCAACAATCACTCTCAAGGATAATGTGCCCTTACCTCTTGTTTGAAGATGATTTGACCTCAAACACCTATCTCAATCACAACCACTCTTTTTACCAATACTAGGGTTAGATAGAAAATATCTGTCCTTAATAAATTCTCACAAAGATATTTCACCAAGTCAAAATATCAATACTTACTCAACCTTATTTCTCCTTTCAATACAATTTTATTAACTTTGTTTTCAATAAATATTTCTAACTCCTTTGGCACACCTTATTACTCCTCTCAATAAGCTCAAAGCACTAAAAAATCAAACCCTAACATAAAATAATGCATATCCTTTTATCTCCCTCACAAAAACCTTTATCACATGCAATTTCCACTTTATAACCTTTAAAAAAAATTATTTCATAAATTTCGAAACCTCCACAATTTTTGGAACCAAGAAAACTATTGCATACCTCAATCATTCACAAAAAGGTGCCTCAACGGGTTTCGAACGTGGAACCTCTCCACAGTCAAGCACCTTTGCAAGGTGCACATGCCCACCATGTGGGCTACGTGCCTCCACACAAAGGGAAAGGCTAGTGCCTTCCCTTTGTCCTTTGCCTCTTGCACAACTTCCAACAAAAGACCTTCCTTGCTCACCAAAATGTAGACCATGGGATTCGATCCCTCAACCTCACACCTGCCAAAGTCTTAGCATCGCCCTTGGCTACCAGTCATGCTACACAACACCTTGGAACATAAAGCAAAATCCCCTCTGCTTTGTCCTATCTTCTGCCTCACAAAACCTTTGAAAACACATGATCTTCTACCTTGCAATGCACACAAATTTTACATATAACACTTGGATCACGGATGAGTTATGCCATGGTGTTTTGCCCTCCTTTATATGCATAATGTCATATATTCGATGACGTCAGTGATTTCGATTAATTCAAATATTTTCAAATTAATTTAAAATTTATAACCCTATCCTTTAGGGTTAGTTAAATTAATATATAAATTAATTTATAATTAAATTATAATTAATTTATAATTAACTTAATAACTCTAAGAGTTAATTAAATTAATTTATAAATTAGTTTATAATAAAACTATTATAATTAATTTAAATCCTTGGGTCTTGTCCTTTTAATATTATAATAAAATATTATAATATTATTTTTCTTGGGCCTTCCTTTTGCCCTTTAGACCTCATCTGACCACTTGGGAGCAATATTTATTTTGCACTTGATTACGAAACCTGAAACTGATGTTGCTCACTAAAACTGATGCTTATTGGTGTTGACTTCTTGACATCAATGACAACAAAATCTGCTCATATTTCCAACAATATCCCCCTTTGTCATTGATGGCAACCCAATTACCTTTTACCATTTTCTTAACCTTTTTCTATTCTTCTACCCTTGAGAAATTTCTCCCCCTAACTGAATGCTCTCCTCCTAACTAAAATCTCTCCCCCTTACTCAAATCTCTCCCCCTTTGACATCAATGGCAAAGGGTCACCTTTGGGGCTCGGGGCTAAGAATGAGTCTCTTAGCTTAGCCCCTCCCCCACCTCCTCTTGAGGTGGTTAATTCTGGGGTGGGAGTATCTCTACTCCCATCAAGCATTGATCTTTACCTTTGTCCACTTTCCTCCTCATCTGATCCTTTTGATTCCTCTGAATATTCTTGTTCCTACTTGTCTCTAGAATTTCTTCTCTACACCATTTTGTTGTATGCCCATCATTATTGCACTTATAACACTTAATATTGTTATTCCTTGGAGGTGCAAATGTCTTGGGATTTCTCCTGGTGAAGCCATATCTATTCCTATCATGAACCCTGCAATTCATTGCCTTATGACCAAACTGATTACAAGAGTAGCAATACCCTTGAAAAAGTTGCCTATTTTTGAAATTCCCATATTCCTATCTTTCATGTGTCCTGCACTTGTGAAGCCTTGTGCCCAAAATTATGACATGAGAAGCATCATCCATTGAAACTACCTTGCCTTGACCTCATTGGTCTTTTAGTCTCTTTTACCCTGTGTTGGTTCCTATTCCATATGTTCCTCATTTGTGCATTGTTCCTTTCCTTGTTGAACTTTCTATTGTCCAACTCATCCTTAGAAGTCTCACTCTCTCTTACACTCTCTTCTTCTAAAGTTTATTCTTCTTCTTCAGAACTTGAGGTTGACTCCTCTCCTTGTTTCCTTATTGTACCTGTTCAAAACCAAGACATGTATTGTTTGTTGATCATATTTGTACCTTGATAATATTATCTATAGTTTTTGAGCTCTTTCCAAACTTGTGTAGCTTATCCTTAGACTCTTTTACTTCCTTCCTTAGTGAAGCTACTTCTTGCTCTAACCTTTCACATTCTAAAACCTTTGCTTCTAACTTCTCTTTGAATCTCCTTGTCTTAGCTATTGACTTATTTAGATCCTCTATAAGCTTTCCTTTCTCTTCATCACATTCTTGAAATTTAAGCTTGAGTTTTGAGTTTTGCTTTCTTACCTCCCTTAATGCATCAAGGGCATGAATAAGCTCACCCTCAAGATCAACTTCTCCATTCTTTGATTCTTCCTCTATTTGTTTGCCTTTGAAAATATCTTCATTCTTTTTTGACTTATTTTCTATAGGATCACCTCCTTCTTCCTCTAATGCCATAAGTAGATTCTCTTCTGGTCCTTCAAGTGTATCTTCATATTCATCATCACTAAAACTGAAACCATTCCTTGTACAACTATCTTCAATATGACCAAAATTTCCACATCTAAAACACTTGAGAATTATTGGTGACCTTTTCCTAACCACTTCTTTTTCCTTTGCTAGAAATAGTACTTCATCATTTTCTGAGGAACTATCATCACTATTACTTGAGTACTTACTTGCTTTTTCTGCATAGAAACTCTTCTTCTGTATTTGGAAGAACTTATTTCCTTGCTTGCCTTGTCCATCCTTGCTTTTCTTTTGGTACTTGTATTTTTCTATTTCCCTATTCTTATGATCCTATTTTTCTTCATCATTACTATTTATAGCTTCTTGAAAATCAGATGCATAGTGACCATACTTTCCATAATTGAAACATCTAACAGATTTTGTACCTTTAAAATTTCTTGGATCCTTGTTCCTTCTGCCATAGTTTACTTCTTCATCACTGGATAACTCATTGCTTGAATCTGAATTCTTACCCTTTGTCTTCTTGGTAGCTTTGAAGGTTGCTTCTTTCTAGGGATTAGGTTCCTCTTTTGTTCTCATCTCAAAAGTTGTGAGAATGCCATGTAATTCATCCCTTGTCAAAATATCACTATCTTTTGATTCCTCTATAGCTGAAATATTTTCACTAAACCTTTTTGGAAGTGACCTTAAAATATTATCACAAACATCATATTCTTGAACTTCAAGTCCAAGTCCTTGCATGGAGTTAACAACCTCATCTACACGAAGTAGATAAGCACTAATGTTTTCCTCCTCCTTCATTTTTAGGTCTTCAAATATTCTCTTGAGATTTCTCAACTTTACCTTTTTGACCTTTTTATCTCCTTCATATATGCCTTGCAATTTATCCCAAATATCCTTTGCTGATTTGTAGTGCATAACCTTTATAAACTTTGTTTTATGCAAACCTCTCAAAATTGCATTCATTGCTCTTGAGTTGTAATGATGTAGAAGCTTACCATATTTATCTGTAGGTGGAGTAGCTGGTGGTGTGTATCCATTTTCAATTGCTTCCCATATTTCATTTCCAAGTGCCATCAGGTGGATCTTCATTCTCATACTCCAAAATACATAATCACTTCCATCAAACACTGGTGCTAAATTATCTGAGGATCCACTCTTAGAATCCATTTGTGTTCTTGTAAGATTTTCCTTCAAGCTATTAAACTCTTTTGAAGGAACCCGCTCTGATACCAATTGAAGAACACAAGCTTATACTGAGAGGAGGGGTGAACAATATAAGACCATTTTTTACTTTTATTTCCCAATCAATATTATGCAATATATCAATGGCAATATCAACAACAATAATCAAAGCAATGCACAAATCACCACACATAATAGAGACACCAATTTAACGTGGTTCACCCAATGTGGGCTACTCCATGGAGAAAATATTTCACTAAAATTTTCTCAACAAATCTCTTGGGAAACCTTTCCCTATTACAATAATCCATGAGAGATAACAATCACAAGATGTAGAATAATATGTAATAAAGTAAATTTGCTAGATGATTTAAGTATGCTAATATAAAAGATATAAAATATTACAATGTAGCTATGGAGGAAGTGAGCACTCCATTAACAAAGCTATAGATCTACATCATATCCATCATCAGTAAATGGTGTGGAACACAATCCACTAACCTATGCTATCTAACAATATCTTCTGGTTATCCTATATTTCTATCTAAGAAGCCATCCTTATGTATGAAAAATAGGATTTTTACCCAAAACTCCAACTAGATGTGCATAGGACACCTTGCACATGTACAACTTGCACATGACACTTGTCCATATATTACAATGCATGAAGTCACTAGATAACTTGCACAAAATGTAATCTAGGTATGTACCTTGGAGGATACATTTACATAACCCAAATGATGGAATAGAAATTATTTCCAAAACCTCCTTGAATTATATTATCTGGGTATTGAATGCTTTAGTATTCAATATAGATTCTCTTCATCTGCTTTTGCATGATATGGTTCTTGTTCTACTTCTAAAGTCTTTATTTCAATGATTCTTGTCTTTTTTAATTCTATGCTCCTTGGTATCAAGCACCTTTGGTGATTCATAGCTCTCATGATGGGTGCATGTCTTGATTGGATCTGAATTGACCCTTCTTCCTAATTTTATCCCTTGGTAAGACCTAGTTCTTTGTCCTTCATAAATATAAACCATGAGCTCAACGTTAGTATATTTAACTCAAACAAATTTTTGAAGATAACAATTTAAGATTTGAAGCAATCTTATTTCATAGTTTTATAATATCTATATTTGAAGTGACAAGATAAATATGAGTGATTTATTCCCTCATAATATTTGCATGGATGTAAACTCCAACAATTCATTTTTCATGACCATGTTGATTGCAATGGGTGCACAATAGAGATGATCTAGCAATTTTGTGATCAATTTTAGGAATATCATGTTTGTCTATCTCTTTAACAAGATCTACAAACCATATGTGCACAATTGAAGCTATTAGATGAATATTCCTTTGCATAGTTGTTGACTTAAAAAATTAGGTCATATTGTATAGGTTCTTAATTTTCTTTCATATTTTCATTATTGTATTCCATCAGGTTCTTGATCCACATTGGTATTTTTTCTATTCCATTTCTAAGAGCATTACCAAGCATGCTAGTAGACATTTGTATGACCTAAATTTTTATAGCTCCAAAAATTTTAAGATATGTGCTTCTTGATTGAAGTATATAAGCTTGATTTTGTGAGAACCTTTATAAATACTTAGATTTGTGTAATACCTTATAACTCCCACCTAATTTAAGCTTTTAAAGAAAGCAAATATCTTACAAAGTTGATAATATTAGATAGATAATAATATTATAAGGTTTTGTAGAATTCCCTGTGACTCCCTAATATTTTGGAGTATGCTATAGTGCTAAGGATATAGTTCAAATTTGGTTGATTTTGTACAATATTTTCAAGAATAAAAAATCAACTTTTAACACCTTCTTACTCCTAGTTGAAATAAGCACTATTTCAGTTTTGAAGAGGTTTTGATGTTGGAATTCTTTTATCCCATTTTTAGAGATTTAAGAAAAGTAAAAAATAAATTTATCCATGAAGAACACAAGATTATACTGAGAGGGGTGGTGAACAATATAAGACCACTTTTTACTTTTCTTTCTCAAACAATATTATGCAATATATCAGTGGCAATATCAACAACATTAATTAAAGAAATACATAAATCACCACATAAAATAGAGACACCAATTTAAGATGGTTCACCCAATGTGGGTTGCTCCACAGAGAAAATATTTCACTAACATTTTCTCAACAAATATTTTGTGAATCCTTTCACTATTACAATGTTTATGGACCTTTGTACAAAGGAGACACCAATCCCCTAATCAAGTTCATGTATATCTATCCACAGGAGAACTCCTTCTCCTCTACTTTAGGTAGTGATAGTCTAGAAGAACTGCTACCTCTACTACAATGGCTTATGGATCTCTATCCACTAAAGACTCTTGCTCTCACTCAAAATATCTATCTTCACTACCCTTGCTAATGGACCTCTATCCATTGGAGACTATCATCCTCTATACTCTATAACCTCTAAATATTACTCTCAACTCTGTCTCAAATTTACACTAAACACATTCCTTCGGTCTAGCACAAATTTGCTCAATATATATCCTCAAATATACACTAAAAATAGTCATTCAGTCTAGCACAAATATACTCAATATCTATCCTCAAATATACACTAAAAATAGTCCTTTGGTCTAGCATAAATTTGCTCAATCTCTATCCTCAAATTTATACTAACACAAACCTTCAATCTAGCACAAATATACTCAATCTCTGTTCTCAAATCTATCCTCAAGCATTAACACAAAACTTGTCTCAATCACAAATCAACTCTGCTAGATTTGCTCCAAACCTTAACCTAAGGTTTGAACAAATAAATCAATCAACTCTGCTCTCAAGTCTTCTAAAATACTTGTCTCAAATATGCCTAGTAAGCTTCCACAAAAGCTCACACTAATATATCCACAAGTTCTCTCTAGAACTTCTCCAATCTGCTCAACAAGTCTTCACCAAGACTTACCTCAAATCTACTCAACAAGTCCTCACAAGAACTTTTCTAATATTCTCAACAAGTATTCACAATGACTTACCTCAAATTTGTATTGTAAGCTTCCACAAAAGCTTACTCAACTCAACTCAATCTAACACAAAATCCTCTTCAATCACTTAGACAATATTCACATAGAAACTTGTTTAATATCACATAAACATATAGAGAATTATTAGAGACTCAATATGCTTCACACTCACAACAATGCTTAATCACTTTCAATATATTTCAAAAATCAATTTATAAGTGTAGAATAATTTGTTTCACATAAATTGAACTATCAATTAACCACTTCCACTTGACTAGGCTCAATCGACTCCTCTCAATAAATCACTCAATAAAAATTCCTTACTTACAAACCCTAGTACAAGAACATGAACACTCACTCAAATATTTCCAACAATGCTCATCAAACAATCTCACATAACAATGATACTCATGATATTTCACAAAAAATAGTTCAAGATAGTTCTCAAATTCACATAATAATGATACTTATGATCTTGCAAAAACCCTTAATCATGTGTATGAAGGTTCATTCAATGTTTCCAACAATGCTTATCAAACAAGGTTTCTAGTATCAACATTCTTTCTAGAAAATCAAACTCAACAATGTTTATCAAACAATCCTTGTCACTCCAACTTGGCATTCATAACATCCAATAATCACTCACAAGGATAATGTGCCCTTATCTCTTGTTTGAAGATGATTTAACCTCAAACTCATGTCTCAATCATAACCACTCTTTTTTCCAATACTAGGGTTAGATAGAAAATATCTATCCTTAATAACTTCTCACTAAGGTATTTCACCAAATCAAAATATCAACACTTACTCAACTTTATTTCTCATTTGAATACAATTTTTATTAACTTAGTCTTCAACAAATCTATTTAACTCTTTTGCAACACCTTATTACTCCTCTCAATAAGCTCAAAGCACTCAAACATCACCCTAAAATAAAATGATTCATATCCTTTTATCTCCCTCACAAAAATATTATAACATGCAATTCCACTTTATAACCTTTAAAAAAAAAATATTTCTGCAAATTTTGGAACCCTCGCAAATTTTAGAATCTCCACAATTTCCGAAACCAAACAATTTTAGTGCATACCTTATCATTCACCAAAAATGTGCCTCATTGGGTTTCGAACGTGGAACTTCTCCCCATTGAGTGCCTTTGCTAGGCGCACACCCACCATGTGGGATACATGCCTCCATGCAAATGGAAAGGCTAGCGCATTCCCTTTGTCCTTTGCCTCTCGCACAACTTTCTACAAAAGACCTTCCTTGCTCACCAAAACATAGGCCATGGGATTAAATCCCTCAACCTCACACCTACCAAAGTCTTAGAACCACCCTTGGTTGTTATTCGTGCTACACAACGCCTTGGAACATAAAGCAAAATCTCTCTGCTTTGTCCTATCTTCTACCTCATGAAAAATTTGAAAATACACGATCGTCTACCTTTTAATACACATGAATTTTGCATATAACACTTGGATCGCAGATGATTTATGCCATGGTTTTTTCCCTCCTTTATATGCATAATTCCATATATTCAATGACGTCGATGATTTTGCTTAATTCAAATATTTTTGAATTAATTTAAACTTTATAACCCTATTTTTTAGGGTTAGTTAAATTAATATATAAATTAATTTATAATTAAAATATAATTAATTTATAATCAAACTATTATAATTAATTTAGATCCTCGGGTCTTGTCCTTTTAATATTATAATAAAATATTATAATATTATTTTTCTTGGGCCTTCCTTTTGCTTGTTAAATCTCATCTGACCACCTGGGAGCAATCTTTCTTTTGCACTTTATTACGAAACCTAAAACTGATGCTTACTGGTGCTAACTTCTTGACATCAATGACAATAAAATATGCTCATATTTAAAACAATCCAACCTTATAAAATCCCATAATAACCTCTTTTATATACTTTGTATTATTTCTAATTTCCAAATAAAATAAATTTTATGGAGTAACCCTTATGACTCCCAAGGTTTGGAAATTTAGAGAAATGATAATAATATTTACAATATAGTTTAATCCAAGTTAAATTACTTATTCCTCCTAAGTAGGATTGCAAAAATTAAAATAATAAGATAAGTCACCTCTTATGCTTTCAAAACCCTAATTTTTAACCTTATTTTATAATTCTTATAACTCCAACTTATGAAAGAAATGAATAATGAGATTTAGACCTTACCCTATACATAATATCTCCTTCATGTTCGATGCTTTCCACAACTAAATATAACAATATCTTAAGTGTACCTTAAGTTCTTGTATTAATGGATATTCGACGTGAATTTTGTATGTAGGCATTGAAATGTTTACCTTATGATAATGGGGAGCCTTTAATTCTCCTTCTCCTGTGTCTTCCATGTTGTAGAACATTTTTGCTTCTTCTCTCATGCCCTTGAGTATGCTACATTTGTCCTTCAAACATCTTGACTGTGCTTCACTCTTGCATGTTGGTCTTGGACTAGAATATGACTTTTAAGAAATATGTATCATAGGCATTGTGACAAGTTCCACGTCCATTATGTGTGAGCACTTCCTTATTTTTGTAATTCTCTAGAATAATTCATCAACACTTATTGAAAATGTATAGGCCATTATGTAAAGCTAATAAAGGTAACCAAGTGGCATGTATTTGCTTGTAAATCCTTTGTAGAAGCCTCTAGAACATTGAGAGGAATTCTAACTAAAATACCAAGTGTCATTTTTGTATGGAAACCCTTCTTGTAATACCTTTGAATATGGAGATTATAATTCCATAAAAAATTGTCTTTCTAATTTTTTTTGGGCAGCAAGCAAGCTTTCTTGTAACTCCCTCAAGGATGGAGATTATAATTCCATATCTCCTTTTATTTTCCAATGTTTCTTGGGCAAAAAGCAAACTATATTTTTCGTAGGTGAATGGGCAATGCGCTATGAAGCTTGGATGGTAGTTCAATGCTTCCTTTGGTGAGTGGTCTTCTCTAATATTGAGGCCATGAATGTAACACCCTTCTTCCTTTATTTTATACCTCTAAATGTATTGATTTTTCTACTACTAATTTGACATATTTTTGAGATCGATATGCACTTGCTTGACTACATAACTATGGATCATGGATGATATAAAAAGAGTTGTACTTCTATAGGTGTGTACATCCAAGGATGAGCTCTCGAATAGCTCCTTCTAGCTTGGGAGGAGTGCTGACACCCAGTATTTGATGGTTGTTCTTTTCCCTATAGGAAAATATGCCCTAACATGGCACTTTCAAATATGTACCTATGCAATCAAAAAATAGATTAGAGTAGTGCAAGATGATGTATTATATTTTGTAATAAGGCTTTTAATAAACCTTATTTTGCACTCTATTTCTAGATTTTTATATTCTGATTTTATGGTAGATTTCTTGCAATGTAAAGGTTTGAAGTTTTATTTGATAATAGACTCTCCTTCCCATTTTTACTTGGAAAGTTTTGATAGCAAGTCAAATTTTCAATAACAGTAGATAGAAGTTCTTTCAATTGATGCAAATTTTTTACATTCTTTTCTTTTTGCATTCACTTGTAATGCTTCTCATTTTCATAAACTTCTATCTCTATTTTTGGTTAGTTATGTTCTTCTCCAAATATAGAGGATTCTAACCCTTATTGGTGGATTCTATTGGCCACATCTAGTTGCATATTTTTGTGCTTCAATAGTGTCTTTAGAAACTTGATACAAATCAGATTTTGTGCCTTTCAGGAAACACAAAATTAATTTTTTTTATGGTAGTAGTATAATAGTACAAAATTTTTAATGCACTAATATTACACCTTATCACTCCAATAAACTCTCAAGTAAATACACTTAATAATCTATTGTAACTAATCAAGAATAACCTAAAAATAATCTTTAGGAGTTATTCTGCAATTTCACTACAATAAATGTTGTAGAACTTAGTCTTATTTTTCAATAATATATAATAGGCAGTTGATAGAAATTAATTTGGAATCTAATAAACTCCTAATAAATATGCAATTGAATCCTTAAAATTAATCTATTTTTCCTTTGCACTTTAGAAGACTGAAAATCTGATTTTCTTTTTGAAACTTTAATCCAAATTCAGGTGCTCTAATAAATCCATAAATAGTTTTGTTTAATGAAAATTTTTGCACCATAAGTTGCATACCTTTTTTTGTAGCTCTTATCCTACATTTGTAGAGGATGTAGGCCTTGGTATCTAGGAACACCAATTTTCTACTTCTGGTATGATGTCATTCATAACTTTTTTTTTTGCCAAATTATGGTCTTGAACTTTATTTTATGAGCCTATGATTTGGTGGCTTGTTCTCCTCTTGTGTTCTCCTTATTCTATTGTATATTTGGAAAAGTCTATGTCTCTAGGGTGGTGCCTTATTTATATGGGAGGAAATATTCAAATCTCCAAGATTTGGTGAGTTTATTCTATCTTCAAGTCCTCTTTTCAACTTTTGACTTCAATCAATATATTATTCTAGGGTTTGGCACTCCTTGCCAAACGTCTTATTAGATTTGGTACTCCTTGCCAAATTCTCCTCTTGGGCTTGTTGTTGGATGGTTACAATTGTTCCAAGTCCTTCATTGTTAGGTACTTCACCCGGATAGTGAATTTATCTAATGAGTTCTCAAAGAATTCTCTTGATCTTTAGCAAGGCTCTCCTAGCCTTTCCTGGATGCTTGATGATGCCTTATCAAGGTCTTTGATTTGGCATCTTTTGATGGTCTTTCCTTAGACCTTTTCTTCAACCTTTTGCTTTTAGAATTGTTGGTGGTGAGATATTATCCTGGAGAGTGGAAATCTCCTATTTATTCTTCTTCTTCTTCCAAGACTAGAAGTTCTTCAATGAGATATTCTCCTGATCTCTTCTCTTTTGATTCAATATTAAGCTAGTTCTAAAGAATATGCTCTTCCTAACTTGCTTTTAGAAAGTATCTGAACTCACTAAATATTTTATTCCTACAATAGGAATGTTAGTACTAAAATATTTAATCTGATTTCAAATTAGATATTATTCTCAAAATCTTCTTCAGGATCAAGGCTTCTATGGTCTATTTTTATGTTGAGGCTTATGTGGCCTATTTTGATGTTAAGGCTTCTATGGACTTTTTCAGTACCAAGTCTTATTTGGCCTTTTTTAGTATCAAGGCTTCTATGGCATTTTAAATACCAAAAATTCTATGGCCTTTTTAGTGTAAGACTTATGCAGCTTCTTATGCAAGGCTTATATGACCATTCCATACCAATGCTCTTGTGGTTTGTTCTTCAAGTATGAATTTTTACAATACAAAAATGGAGATATTCAGTTTTATATCTTCACCACGATCCTTCATAGAAATTCTTCATTCGTAGTATTCTTCTATGACATGATGAACTAACCTCTACACTATGAGGGTACGTCGACCATTAAGAAAAAAGTTGGATTCTCCTAGTTATTTGTCATAGGAGGAGTCCCAATCCTCTGAGGATTAATTTTCTACAACAAATATACTTTAGGTACCTATTAACAAACTCTAAATGACTTGGATGATCTTCACTAGATGATTTGTCAATCTAGTGGATTGAAATGTTGAGTCCTAGTCTTCACGAGTTTTCATAACAACTCTATGGAAAATACTCTAGATGAAAATGATCTTAGTATTTCTAAAAATAAGACTACTTTTAGTCATATCTTTGTGACTCTTCCAAAATATACCACCTAGATTCTCTTGATATAGTTTGTCAATGGTTGGTCCAAAGGTGTGTCAATTTGTCAAAATGGTGTAAACTCAGCTACAAGAGACCAACAAAATGGACTCCAATCACATAACACAAATGCAATAATGGAATAAAACTACAAATTGATATTCTTCTCATTCCTAAATTCACACCCCTTCTACAAAATATTACAATCCATCATATAGCAACCGAAAACCAAAGAAACCCTAAAAATGTCTTTTTTTTAAAACTGCTAAAAATTGATCTTCTTTCTAAAAAATTCTAAAACTAGAAATGATTTGGATTGCACCCAAATTCGGTGCACACATCCCTCTTACAATAACAAACCTTAATTTAAAATATTAGGACACTATATGGAGGAGTTAGGACCCGCAAATACTTTTTTTGGAGAGTGAGGCCAATCAAATATTTTCCTGATGCAGAACACACACAAAACCACCTGTTAAATTTCAAGACCAACGGGTGTACGGTTCATAAGTTATGGCTCCGGCAAGGTGCATCATTCTCCTCTAGTGAAAAAGAACTCAGATCCTATGAGTTCAACTAAATTGAAATCCTGTAGCTTCTAGTTATCAATTTTCTTTAGCTCTAACTCTAAAACCCAAGTGTTATCTGACTATGGTAATCCTTCCCACTAAACCAGAAATTTTTTGTTGCTCCCATGTCTAGTGGTAATCAACTTCTTATCGAGCACTTGTGCAACTCGATATTTTTTCTTCTTAGGCATCTATCATGCCCAATTTGCTATCTCCTATAATTTTCCATCCTCGATAGTACCAAGATATTGAAATAAATTAGAAACATTAAAAATGGCTGAAATATCAAATTCATCAGGCAACTCCACTTTATAGTCATTATCATTGATCTTCTTCAAAATCCTACATGGCCTAATTTTCTTAATTTTTAGTTTGTTATACTTCCCCTTAGGAAATATTTCTTTTCTAATATGAACCATGACCATAGTACCCTCTTAAAACACTTTCACCCTTATGTGTGCATCAACAGACTCTTTGTAGTGAGCATTACTACTCTGTAATTTTTCCCTCACTGACTCTTGCACTTTTTGGATATGCTCAGCAAATGCTTCTGCATCATCACTAACTTGTTTCCCAATTGGTAACTAAACCAAATCTAATACATCTCTAGTATTTTGACCATAAATAATTTGAAAAGGAGATTTACCTGTCGACCTGTTCATTGAAATGTTGTATGTAAATTCAGCTTGTGACAAGGCTAAATCCTATTATTTTGGTTTTTCTCCCACTATGCAAAGTAAGAGATTTCCAAATATTTTGTTCACTACCTATGTTTTCCCATTATTCTGTGAGTGGTAAGCACTACTGAAATGTAGCCTAGTGTTTAAATTTTTCCACAATGTCTTGCAAAAGTGACTCAAGAACTTAGTATCCCGATCAGAAGTAATAGTCTTTAGAACACCATGCAACCAAAATTTCATCAAATAATAGGACTATAGTCCTAGTTGCATCATTGGTTTTCTAGAAAGCAATGAAATGCACCATTTGTGAAAATATGTCTACCACAACAAAAAATGAATCCTTACCCCTCTGTGTCTTGGGCAACGCCAACACAAAATCCATACTCAGATTGGTCCATGGTCTTGTAGGAACTGGTAGTGGCATATACAACCCTATATTTTGCATATGGCATTTAGAAATTTGACATACTTTGTATCTAGAGATAAACTTGATTATGTCTCTCTTCACTTTTGGCCAATAATACTTCTCCTCTACAAGAGTGGTAGTTTTGGCTACTCCAAAATGACTAGCCAAAATTCCACTATGTAATTCCCTCAATATGTTATCTCTCATAGAGCCATTGGGAATGCACAATCGATTACCCTTAAACAAGTAGCCATTATAAAAAAAATACTCTTCAAAAATAGTATGGGACTCACCCCCTACCATACTTTTGCATTGTTGCACAACATTCTTAAAATTCGCATCAGATTCATACAGATATTTAATCCCCTCTAATCCTACCACTTCATTCTCCATAGTGGTCAACAACAAGACTCTCCTACTCAATGCATCAGCAACCTTATTATGTTTTACCGACTTGTGTTTTAGGAAAAATGTATACTATTGCAAAAATGAAACCCATTTGGCATTCCTGCTATTTAACTTTTTTTGAGAATTTACATACCTCAATGCTTCATGATCAGTAAACAACACAAAATACTTTGAGATTTAGTGCCTCCAATGTTGTAATGCTTGCACAATTGCATAAAATTCCACATCATATGTAGAATAATTCTTCCTTGCGTCATTTAGCTTCTCACTAAAAAATGCTATAGGTCGGCCCTATTGAATTAAGACACCACCAATCCCAACAAATGACGCATCACTATCAACCTCAAAAACCTTACTAAAATTTGGTAACACTAGAATAGGGGATTTCGAAAATTTCTTCTTCAAGAGTTCAAAACTCTCTGTTGCTGCCATAGTCCATACAAACTCTTTCCCCTTTGTGTACTCAGTTATAGGGGCATCTATACTACTGAAGTTTCTGATGAACTTCATGTAAAAGGTATCTAGTCCATGAAAGCTCCTTACTTTTGTTATAGATCATGGAAGGGGCCATTCTAGAATCACCTTCACTTTCTCACCATCCATCCTCATGCCATCTATCGAGATTACAAATCCCAAAAACACTAAACTATATTGAAGAAATCTACATTTCTTTAGGTTGACATACAATTTCTCCTTCTTGAGCACTTCTAACACTAATTTTAGGTGTAACAAATGCTCTTATTCACTTTTACTATAAATCAAAATATCATCAAAATACACAACCACAAACTTACCATTATATTCCCTCAGTACTCTATTCATCAACCACATAAATATATTGGGTGCATTAGACAACCCAAATGGCATCACCATCCACTCGTACAATCCATATTTTGTCTTAAAATTTGTCTTCCATTCATCCCCTTCTCAAATTTTGATATGGTAGTAGCCACTCCACAGATCAATTTTACTGAAGTATTTAGCTCTAGCCAATCCATCCATCATATCATCCACTCTTAGCATAGGATACCGATACTTTATTATGATCTTGTTTATGGCTCTACTATCCACACACATCTTCCAGTCATCATCTTTCTTCGGGGTCAACAATTTTGGAGTCACACATGGACTAATACTCTCTCTAACTAATCCCTTTATCAAATCTGTCACTTGCCTACTCTACATTCTGTGTTGGGTTCAAATGATAAGCTACCTAATTTTGGAGCATTGATCCTGGAATAAAATCCATGTGATTTTGGATATCCTTTTTTGTGGTGGCCCATCTATTAACTCCTCTAGTGTGACATCTTTATATTCACTTAGCAACTTAGCTACTACTGTAGGTATAACCACTTCCTCTATTTCTAGCTTCCTAGTTGTTAAGGCATAATAGAAGCTAGTGTCCCTGATATCTACAAGAAACTTCTTCATCGTCAACAAGCTCTCACTTGGCCCATCCTCCTTCAGAGGCACAAGAACTACCTTTACACCTTCCTTCCAAAATGTGTAAGTGTTCTTTATCCCATTATGGTTAGTATCCTTATCGTACTGCCAAGGTCTTCCCAATAGAATGTGACATGCATCCATAGAGATCACATCACACCATACTTCATCCTTGTAAGTGCTCCCAATTGAAAATTTAATTAAACACCTCTGATCTACTATTACCTCATTCCCATTATTAACCCATGATATGCAATATGGATAAGGATGTTTTTCACATTTCAGGTGCATTTTTTCAACCATGACATTTGACACCATATTCTCACAGCTACCACCATCAATGATAATGTTACATACCTTCCCTCCTGATGTACATCTTGTTCAAAATATGTTCATTCATAGCAAAGGATCTTCACCATATATGTTATGCCCCTTTTCTTTGCTCTGCACCATCTCTTTCTTAGGAATAATCAATGTCATCCTTATCATAAAGACTTCCCCCATGTCAGCAACAACTTCATCCTCATACTACTCTTGCATATCAACCAGATTGATCCTTCCTTGTCCTCCTTGACCCCTTTGTAGGACATCACATTTGGGACACTCAAATTCTTTGTGCCCCTCCTCACCACATCCATAATAGGTATACGACCTCCTTAGATCATTCCTATTTTGTCCACCACTATAACCTCTACCTCGTTGGTATCCTCTTCGTCTCAAATTATGCCCATATTCTTCTTGTTTAGCAGGTATTGAGGATTCTCCCTTGAGAAAATTAGATCCACATTTACCCTGACCTAAAGAGGACGTGAATCCCTTCTTACCTCTTCTATTAATCCTTTTCAATTTCTCCTTCACCTTGAGGGCCATTTGATATGCATCCTCCACTGTAATAGTGTGATGCATGCTCATCTCATATTTAACAACAAAACTTAGGCCATTTACATACCTAGAACCCTTTTGGTACTCTATCTCATTGTGCTCCAATCGAATGGATAACTTGTAGAATTCATTAGTATAGTCATCAATGCTTTGATCCTTCTATCGAAGATTCTAAAATCTAAGAAATAGGGTTTAGGATTAGTCTATAGGTATAAATTTTTCATGTAACTTCTTCTTCATATTTGTCCAATCCCTGATATTTTCCTTTCCATTCCTTTGTCATTTATTCTATAAATGATCCCACAAAATCAATGCATGTCCCTTCAACTTTGTGCATGCGAGCTTAACCTTATTCTCTTCAACAAGGTTACTCCATTCAAAATATTTTTCTATGCTATTGATCCAATCGATCAACTCCTCTGGTTTGAACCCACCAGCATATTTGAGAACCTCAATCTTGATCCCATATAAATTCCCCTTAAGCCCCTATAGATCTTGTATCAGTCAATTTTCAAAACCATGCCCTTCTTCCTCTAGGCACTCTAGTTCTACTTCTACGTGGACCTTAGATCCATGTTCCTAAGGTATGTTTTCATCATCAAATACTTAATATACATGTGCCCTGGGACGTCTCTCTCCCATATGATCAATCACACTAGTCAGATGTGCTATTTTTGCATTTAGATCCTCTATATATCTATTCATATGGGCATATCTTCTAGGTGGCATCCTTCCTTCATTAGCAATCTCACACCTACTCTGATACCAAATGGTGTAAACTCAGCTACAAGAGTCCAACAAAATGGACTCCAATCACATAACACAAATGCAATAATGGAAGAAAATTGCAAATTGATATTCTTCTCATTCCTAAATTCACACCCCTTCTACAAAAGATTACAATCCATCATA
This sequence comes from Wollemia nobilis, assembly GCA_028583015.1. NCBI lineage: Eukaryota > Viridiplantae > Streptophyta > Pinopsida > Araucariales > Araucariaceae > Wollemia > Wollemia nobilis. The sequence continues at coordinate 331,480 of JAQPPZ010000028.1, forward strand.
TAGCAACTAAAAACAAAAGAAACCCTAAAAATGTATTTTTCTATAACTGCTAAAAATAGATCTTCTTTCTAAAAACTTCTAAAAATAGAAATGAGTTAGATTGTGCCCAAATTTGGTTCACACATCCCTATTACAATAAAAAACCTTACTTTAAAATATTAGGTCTCAAATTAAGGTATAACAAAAGATAATAAACTTCTAACAACAAAAAAAAACCCAAAAAACCCGAGAACCTATTCTAAAAGCTAATTTTGGGACGCTATATGGAGGAGTTAGGTCCCGAAAACACTTTTTTTGGAGAGTCAGGCCAATCAAAGATTTACCTGATGTAGAACAACACACAAAACCACTTGTTAAATTTCAAGGCCAATGAGCGTACGGTTCATAAGTTATGGCTCCGGCAAGGTGCATCACAAAAACTCTTAGACTAACCAATAATGGTGGTTCCTTAAAGAACTACACATATTAGATCTATTGTAGCTTTGATACCACTATTATATTTTTATGAATAAGCCATGAGAGATAACAATGACAAGATGTAGAATAAGATACAATAAAGTAAATCTACTAGATGACTTAAGTATGCTAAAATATAAAAGACAAAATATTATAATGTAGCTATGGAGGAAGTGAGCACTCCATTAACAAAGCTACATATCTACATCATATCCATCACCATTAAATGGTGTGGAAAACTATCCACTAACATACACCATCTAACAATATCTCTTGACTATCCTATCTATCTATCTAAGAGGCCATCCTTACATATGTAAAATATGATCCTTGCTCAATACTCTAACTAGTTGTGCATAGGACACCTTGCACATGTACAACTTGCACATAGACACTTTTCCATTTATTACAATGAATGAATTCAATAGATAACTTGCACAGGAAATAATCTAAGTATGTATCTTGGAGGATACATTTACATAACCCAAATTATGGAATATACATTATTTCCAATAGGAGTCTTCATCTAAGTGCTACCGTTCAAACTCCATTTTAGGGCCATCAAAGCTCCACCAAAGCTCCTCCATATCTCAACCATAGCTCCATAAAAATCATTGCTTGGCTAGAAACATCTTATAATATACGTAAAATAGCAAAGAACAAGGTGTAAAAGTATGGTTTAAGGTCTTTAATAAGGTGTTTATAATACAAGGACATGCAAGGTAAATAGTTCACCACTTTTCATCCTCCAAAATAATCCTAAAAAACTTAAAGGAGACATTACAACATTTTGGCGGTAGAGGAGTTATGTACAATAAGGATCATTATAGTCAAGTAAGCACTGAAGTAGAAATATCTTTCTAGATAGCGCATGAAATGGGAGTGAAGAGTAATATCTCAAGAAATTGTGACACTTGTCACAAGTGTTGAGACAAGATTTAGACCTCCACTAAACATCTAAAACTCTCTTGAGTGCTTGATAAAATTATTTTGACACTTGTCACACCTTTGAATGCCTATTAAAGGCATCTTGAATGGTAGCAACAGTAGAAATGGCAGCAAGGAAGTCTAAAGAAACTTGGTAGAAACATGGAAGCATCTTGGTAGTATCATGGTAGTAGCTTGATAGCTACATGGTAGCTACATGATAGCGGATCGGTAACAACTTGAAGAGGATTTGGAGAGCAATATTAAAATAAATCATGTGTATTAAATGCTAACTTTTAAAGGTAGGCATACCTATAAATATGTTTATGATTAATATAATCATCAGAAATATAATACTAATCTTTATCATAAGAGTATCTGAAAGTAGGCGAAGGACATTATTACTAGTCAAATGGGTCAAGGAAGTATTAAAGTGAGTATTGAAGCAAATATAAAGTGGAAGAATCTTCCATTAGTCATAGCACTCAAGAAGGACAGTCTACCATTGGCTTCCTAAAGGTACAATTTTCCCATCTAATTTTGTTTCCTTAAAAAGGGAGTTAAAAGGTTATATTATAAGGTTGAATTATTGAAAGGAATCAATCTTAATTTTAAAGCAAAATTTAGGGAAATTATATATCAAATTTGAATAATATTTGTAAAATATAACCTAGGATAAATAAGGGTTACTACTTGGAATTAAACCATTTAAAATTTCCAAATATTAATATGTTCTAATTTTCCAATTTTGGGAGTCATAAGGGCTTCAACTCCAAACTAGGTTATTCGAATTTAGAAATAATCCAAGGAATATAAAAAGAGTTTATTAAGATTTTTACTAAGTTTGGATAATTATAATATTCTTTTCTCAAAAACTCCTCGAAAAGGACAAAAGAAATCCAACATTGAAACCTATTCAAAATTGAAAAGTGCTTAGTTCAATAGGAGTAATAAGGTGTTAAGAATTTGACTTTTGATATTTAAAAATGTTTTACAAAATCAACCAAAATTAAACTATATTTTTACAAAAGCACTATATTATATTCCAAAAATATCTAGGAAGACATAAGGAAGTCCTCCACAAAATATAAGAATTGATATTATGGAGATTCTAATAGCATCAAACAAATTAATCCTAGTAGAATCTCAACTACTCAAGGGTCCAAATTATTTCTCTTGGAGAAATAAAGTGAAAGCAATATTAGTATATGAAAAACTTTGGGATGTCATCAAAGGAAAAACATAGAGACCTACCATAGGTGAAAATGAAATCCTAAAGTTTGAAGAAAATGACTCAAAGGCTTTAATAAAAATTAATTTTGCTATCACTAACGAGATTCAACCATACATCAGTTTAACTAAAACATCTTCAAATGCATATAAAATCCTAGAGATAATTTTGAAAGAAAGAATAAAGTGACTATCCTTCATATCAAAAATCAACTTCACTCATTAAAGATGAATAGTGGATAAAGCATATAATTTTTCCTAAGGAAAGTAGCAAATATTAAAAGGAAATTATTGACCTTAGGATAATCAATTAAGGATGAAATTATAACTCAAGTAACCATGAGAGCACTTCCAGAAAACTATAAACATATGGTCACATATTTACAGGTTTTAAGCAAAGATACTTCTTTTGATGACCTAGTCAATATACTTCAATAATATGAAGTGGAAATAACTATGAAATATGAGATGTCTAACACGACATTGGCATCAAAGTATAATCCATAGAGAAATATTATTTCTTCAGGAAGAGGACAAAAAATATGGTATTATCAGATATGTAGAAAGGAAGGTCATAGTACCAGCTATTGTAGATACAATCCCAAAAAATGAAATAAAGGAAATTATATGAATAATGGAAATCAATTTTAGACTTGATAATATCATAGGAACCCTCATCAACAACAATTTTAGTGACCAAATAGTTATCCTCAACTGGAATACCAGAAGATAAATCATAAGGGACACCTGGTCTAGAGGATAGAAGAAATTGAATAATTGGAAGAACCCATAGATGCCTATGAGGTGAAAGCTCTATCAATAAATGCTACATATTATAGAGACACTAATTATTTGCTTGAACAGGTTACAAATAACATAGAGGAAGAATACAAAGATTAATATGAAGAAGAAGACCCATATTAAAGACTAAAGTCTTCAATACCCAAATAATATAATACAGGGGGATGTTAGAAATAGATTTTATTCCATCATTTAGGTTATGTAAATGTATATTACAAGGTACATACTTAGGACATTAGATTACTTTAGGGGGAATTTTTCTAGTTACTTCATGCAATGTAATAAATGCACAAGTTCTAATGTGCAAGTTGTCCCTTGCACAACTAGGTAAAGTGTTGGCCAAGGAACCTATCTTCCTATATAAGAAAGGCCTCATTATTAAATATATATGAGATGGGGGACATAGATATATAGAGCTACTTATAGCATAGTCATAGGTAGTAATGTAGTGCTATGTAGATCATCATATATTGGTTATGGATGCAATGTAGTTTAGTAGCTTCATTAATGGAGTATTCACTTTATCCATAGCTATGTTGTATTCATTTATGATATTTATATTCACAACATACTTTAGTTATCTTGCAGATTTACTTTCTCTTATATTATTGTGCATCTTGTGATTTATATCTCACATTTCTAATTAAATCAAAAGTTAACACAAAAAACTCTCGTGGTGTTCTCGTGGTGCTTCCCACAACTAAATATAACAATGTCTTAAGTGTACCTTTAGTGCTTAGATTAATGGATATTCAACATGAATGTTGTACATAGGAATTAAAATGTTGACCTTACGATAATGAGGATCCTTTAATGCTCCTTCTCTTATGTCTTCCATGCTGTAGAATATTTTTGCTTCTTCTCTCATGCCCTTGACTATGCTACGTTTGTCCTTCGAACATATTGATTATGCTTCACTCTTGCATGTTGGTCTTGGACTAGAATATTACTTTTAAGAAAGATGTATCATAGGCATTGTGACAAGTTTCACGTATGTTATGTGTGAGCACTTACTTATTTTTGTAATGCTCTAGAATAATTCACCAACACTTCTTGAAAATGTATAGGCCCTTATGTGAAGCTAATAAAGGTAACCAAGTGACACGTATTTTCTTGTAACTCCTTCGTAGAAGCCTCTAGAACATTGAGAGGAATGATGACTAAAATACCAAGTGTCATTTTTGCATGGAAACCCTTCTTGTAATATCTTTTAATATGGAGATTATAAGTCCATAACATTCTATCTTTCTAATGTTGCTTGGGTAGAAAGAAATATTTCTTGTAATACCCTGAAGGATGGAGATTATAATTCCATATCTCATTTTATTCTCTAATGTTTCTTGGGAAAAAAGTAAACTATATTTTCCATAGGTGAATGGGCAATGCGCTATGAATATTGGATGGTAGTTCAATGTTTCCTTTGGTGAGTGGTCTTCTCCAAGATTGAGGCCATGAATGTAACACCCTTCTTCCTTTATTTTGTAACTATAAATGTATTGATTTTTCTACTACTAATTTGACATATTTTTGAGATCGATATGCACTCACTTGACTACATAACTATGGCTCATGGATGATATAAAAATATCTATACTTCTATAGGTGTGTACATCCAAGGATGAGCTCTTTAGTAGCTCCTTCTAGCTTGGGAAGAGTGCTGACACCCAACCTTTAATGTTTGTTCTTTTCCCTATAGGATTATGTACCCTAACATGGCACTTTCAAATCTATACCTATGCTATCAAAAAATAGATTAGAGTAGATCAAGATGATGTATTATATTTTATAATAAGGCTTTCAATAAACCTTATTTTGCACTATATTTCTAGATTTTTAGATTCTTATTTTATGGTAGATTTCTTGCAATATAAGGTTTTGAGGTTTTCTTTCATAATAGACACACCTTCCCCTTTTTACTTGGAAAATTTTTATAGCAATTCTAAGTATCAATAACAGTAGATAGAAGTTATTTTAATTGATGCAAATTTTTTGCATTCTTTTCTTTTTGCATTCACTTGTAATGCTTCTCATTTTCATAAAATTCTATCTCTATTTTTGGTTAGTTTTGTTCTCAAAATATGAAGGATTCTAACCCTTATTGGTGGCTTCTATTTTCCACATCAAGTTGCATATTTTTGTGCTTCAATAGTGTCTTTAGACACTTGATACAAATTATATTTTGTGCCTTTCAGGAACACAAAACTAATTTTCTTTATGAGAGTAGTATAATAGTACACAAATTTTAATGCACTAATATTACACCTTATCACTTCAATAAAATATCAAATAAATGCACTTAATCATCTACTGCAACTAATCAAGAATAACCTAAAAAGAATCTTTAGAAGTTATTCTGTAATTTCACTACAATCAATGTTGTAGGACTTAGTCTTATTTTTCAATAATAGATAATAGGCAGTTGATAGAAATTAATTTGTAATCTAATAAAATCCTAATAAATAAGCAATTGAATCCTTAAAAATAATCTATTTTTCCTTTGCACTTTAGAATACTGAAAATCTAATTTTCTTTTTGTAACTTTAATCCAAATTCAGGTGCTCTAATAAATCAATAAATAGTTCAGTTTAATGAAAAATTTTGCACCATAATTTGCATACCTTTTTCTATAGCTCTTCTCCTACCTTTGTAGAGGATGTAGGCCTTGGTATCTAGGAACACCAATTTGATACTTCTTGTAGGATGTCATTCATAACTTTTTATTTGCCAAATTATGGTCTTAAACTTTCTTTTATGAGCCTAGGATTTTGTGGCTTCTTTTCCTCTTGTGTTATCCTTCTTTTGTTGTAGATTTGGATAAGTCTATGTATCTAGGGTGGTTCCTTCTTTCTGTGAGAGGTAATATTAAAATATCCAAGATTTTGTGAGCTTCTTCTATCTTCAAGTCCTCTTTTCAAGTTATGACTTCAATCCGGATCTTCTTCTAGGGTTTGATACTCCTTGCCAAACTTCTTCTCAGATTTGGTACTCCTTGCCAATTATTACAATGTGCACTTTTCCATTTATTATAATGCATGAATTCAATAATTAACATGCACATGATGTAATTTAAGTATTTATCTTGGAGGATACATTTACATAACCCAAATTATGGAATAGAAATGATTTCCAATAGGATTCTTCATATAAGTTCTACCATTAAAACTCCATTTTAAGGCCATAAAAGCTCCACCAAATCTCCTTCATATCTCCACCATAAGCATTGCTTGGATGGAAACATCTTAGCATCTATGTAAAATAGCAAATAACAAGGTGTAAAAACATGTTTGAAGGTATTTAAGAAGGTTTTTATAAGACAAGGGCATGCAAGGGAAATAGGTCACCACTTGTCATCCTCCAAAATAAACCTAGAAAAATTCCACAAAGGAGACATTAAAACATCTTTCTATACAATGCATGAAATGTGAGTGAAGATTAATATCTCAAGCAATTATGACACTTGTCACAAGCGTTGAGACAAGATTTAGACCTCCACAAAACATCTGAAGCTCTCTTGAGTGCTTGAGAAACTTATTGTGATACTTGTCACACATTTTACTACTTATTAAATGCATCTTGAATGGTAGCAATGATAGCAACAGTAAAAAAAAGTCTAAAGCAACTTGGTAGTAATGTGGAAGAATCTTGGTAGTATCATGGTAGTAGCTTGATGGCTACATGGTAGCTACATGATAGCAGATCAGTAGCAACTTGAAGAGTATTTGGAGAGCAATTCGGATGATAGGTATTAGTATTGTATTGCATTTAATATTAACACAAATCATATGTATTAAATGCTAACTTGTAAAGGCAGACATGCCTATAAATATTTTTTTGATTAATGTAATCATAAAAAATACAATACTAATCTCTATCATCAGAGTATCCAAAAGTAGGCGAAGGACATTATTCCTAGAAAATGGGTCAAGGAAGCATTAAAGTGAGTGTTGAAGCAAATAGCAAGTGGAATAATCTTCCATTACTCATAGAACTCAAGAAGGACAGTATACCATTGTTTCATAAAGGTACAATTTTCCCATATAATTTGCTTTCTTTAAAAAGGGAGTTAAAAGGTTATATTATAAGTTTGAATTATTGAAAGGAATCAATCTTCATTTGAAAGCAAAACGTATGGAAATTATATATCAAAGTTGAATAATATTTTCAAAATATAACCTAGGAGAAATAAGGGATACTACTTGGAATTAATCCATTTAAAATTTGCAAATATTAATGTGTTCTAATTTTCCAAATTTGGGAGTCATAAGGGCTTCAACTCCAAACTAGGTTATTGGAAATTAGAAACAATTCAAGGGATATAAAAAGAGGTTATTAAGATTTTTACTAAGTTTGGATAATTATAATATTCTTTTCTAAAAAGCTTCTCTAAAAGGACAAAATAAATCCAACATCGAAACATCTTCAAAATTGAAAAGTGCTTAGTTCAATAGGAGTAATAAGGTGTTAAGAATTTTATTTTTTATATTTACAAATTTTGTACAAAATCAACTAAAATTAAACTATATTTTTACAAAAGAACTATATTATATTCCAAAAATATCTAATACGGCATAAGGAAGTCCACAAAATCTAAGAATTGATATTAGGTAGATTATAATAGCATCAAACAAATTCTTCCTAGTAGAATCTCAACTACTCAAGGGTCTAAATTATTTCTCTTGGAAAAATAAAGTGAAAGCAATATTAGTATATGAAAAACTTTGGGATCTCATCAAAGGAAAAACATAGAGTCCTACCATAGGTGAAGCTAAAATCCTAAAGTTTGAAGAAAATGACTCAAAGGCTTTAATAACAATGAATTTTGCTATCACTGACGAGATTCAACCATACATCAGTTCAACTAAAACATCTTCAAATGCATATAAAATCCTAGAGAATTTTTAAAGAAATAATAAAGCGACTATCCTTCATCTCCAAACTCAAATTCACTCATTAAAGATGAATAGTGGAGAAAGCATAGAACTATTCCTAAGGAAGGTAGCAAATATTAAAAGGAAATTATTGATCTTAGGAGAATCAATTAAGGATGAAATTCTAACTCAAGTAACCATGAGAGCACTTTCAAAAAACTATAAACATTTGGTCACATCTTTACAGGTTTTAAGCAAATATACTTCTTTTGATGACCTAGTCAATATACTTCAAGAATATGAAGTGGAAAATATTGTGAAAGATGAGATTTCTAACATGACATTGGCATCAAAGTATAATCCATATAGAAATATTGTTTCTTCAGGAAGAGGACAAAAAATATTGTATTATCAGATATGTAGAAAGGAAGGTCATAGTACCATCTATGGTAGATACAATCTAAAAAATGAAAGAAAAGAAATTATATGAATAATGGAAATCAATTTCAAACTCGATAATATCATAGGAACCCTCATCAACAATAATTTTAGTGACCAACTAGTTATCCTCAACTAGAATATCAGAAGAGAAATCAGAAGGGACACCTGGTCTAGAGGATAGAATAAATTGAAGAATTGGAAGAACCCACAAATGCCTATGAGGTAAAAGCTCTATAAATAAATTCTACATATTATAGAGACACTAATTATTTTCTTGAACAGGTTACAAATAACATAGAGAAAGAATACAAATATTAAGATGAAGAAGAAGATCCATATTAAAGACTAAATTCTTCAATACCCAAATAATATAATACAAGAGGATGTTAGAAATAGAGTCTATTCCATAATTTGGTTTATGTAAATGTATCTTCCAAGGTACATACTTAGGACATTAGATTACTTTAGAAGGAATTTTTCTAGTTACTTCATGGAATGTAATAAATGCACAAATTTCAATGTGCAAGTTGTCCCTTGCACAACTAGGTAGAGTGTTGGCCAAGGAACCTATCTTCCTATATAAGAAAGGCCTCATTGCTAAATAGATATGATATGAGGGACATAGATATATAGAGCTACTTATAGCATAGTCATAGGTAGTAAAGCAATGCTATGTATATCTTCATATATTGGTGATGGATGAAATGTGGTTTAGTAGATTCATTAAAAGAGTTTTCACTTTCTCCATAGCTATGTTGTATTCATTTATGTTATTTCTATTCACAGCATACTTCAGTCATATTGCAGATTTACTTTCTCTTATATTATTTTGCATATTTTGATTGTTATCTCCCATTTCTCATTACATCAAAATCTAACACAAAAAAATCTCATGGTGTTCTCTTAAGATTGGCATAACTCTATTGTTGACCTACAACTTCTTTCAGCCATTTGTTTATTGTCCTTAACTGTTGCTCCATCTCTTTGACCATGTCTAGACCAATAATAATCTGGTATTTTGTATTATCCCATGATAATGGTATCATGCACCTTATGCCATATAATGCTTCAAATGGAGCCATACATAGAGTGAAATGGTGACCATTATTGTAGGTAAATTCTACCAAGTGTAGGTAGTCTTCCCATCAGGTTTTTTGATCCATAGAGTACATGCAAAGCATTTCCTCCAACACCTAGTTCACTCTTTCAGTTTGTCCATCTATTTTTGGGTGATAAATAGAGCTAATATCCAATGTAGTACTAATGGCATGATGTAAGGCTTGGTAAAACTCATATGTAAATATTGAGTCCCTATTTGATATAATTACTTTTAAAAAACAATGAATTCAAAATATTTTCTTGGAAAATCTATTAGCCACAACTACAACATCATACTTAGTATTTTCAGGTATAAAATCTACAACCTTGGTCAATCTATTGACCACCACTAGGATTTTGTCATGCTAAAATCGATTTCTAAGCAACGCTACAGTAAAATCCATTGAAATCACCTACCATTGTCGCGTAGGTACATCATGCAAATACAAAGATCTTGTAGGATGTCTATGTTCTACCTTAAATTTCTTGCATTCAATTCATTGAGTGATAAATTTAGTTATGTCTATCTTCATCCCAGACCAATAGAAATTTTTCTTCATATCCTCTCTCATTTGTGCTCCTCCTCGATGAGCAGAATATGGAGATCTGTGTTCTTCATTCATGATCATTTTTCTAAGATCATTAGTCTCAGGTATTATCACCCTATCCTTGAGGTATAAGAAACCATATTTGAAGCTAAAATATTTTTTTTAATCCAGTTTATTTTCCATCCTTTCCTAAATTTATTTACAAAATGCATCTTGATGTTGCATTTCCATGACTTGCTCCATCAAGTCAAAATGAATGTGAGATAAAATAGTTATGTGTCTCCTCCTACTCAATGCATCAATTAATTTATTCTCCTTTCCATTTATATATTCAATACCAAAATCATATTCATGAGAAATTCCATCCACATTTTTTACCTAGCATTGAGCAAAGGTTGAGTAAATATATGCAACAAACTTTGATGATATGTCCTCAACTCAAAGGTTCTCCCTACCAATTAATGTCACAAATTCTTGAGATAAAACACTACTGCTATCAATTCCAAAATATGGGTTGCATAATTTAACTCATGTTGTTTCAATTTCCTTGATCCATAGGCTATCACATCTCCTCCCCATGATAGCACTCGTCCCAAATATTCCAATGAAGCATTTATATAAATATAAAAACTCCCTTGAGGATTAGGTATCTTTAGTATAAGAGGTATAGTAAGCTTTTTATTAAGAATTTCAAAAGCTACCTCACATTTATCTATCCACTTGAATTTTTTTCATTTCATCTATGAGTTAGTTATTGGATAGGTAATCTTGGTGGTATTTTACATATCACCTATAGTATCTAGTCAATCCTATGAAAATTTGAACCTCTATCACATTTGTGAGTGGTGGCCAATTCAAAATAACTTCTATTTTCTTAGGATCCACCACAATCCCTTCGAAGAACACAAGATTATACTAAGAGGGGAGATGAACAGTATAGCACCCACTTTTTAATTTATTTCCAAACCAATATCAATTAGTGTCCTTAATTGCAATAACCAAATATAGCGATGTGCATTAATGACATAGATAACTATAGTAATCAAGAGCACAAATCACCACATATAATTGAGACACAAGATTTAACATGGTTCTCCAATGTGGGGTAGTCCACAAGATAATCTCGTTATAATATTTCAACAATAACTATGGATCCTCATCCCAATACAAATGATTACTTTCATCTGCTCAAATCTAAGCTATCCATTGATCTTTTTAGGTAGGCAATCAACTAATATGCTCAACAAGGCAATCCACTAATTTGCTTACTTAGGAAATCATCATATGCTCAGGTAGGCAATACACTGATCTACTCAGATAAGCAATCCACTAATCTACTCAGATAGGCAATCCACTGATCTGCTCAACTAGGCAATCCATTGATTTGCTCAGCTAGGCTATCCATTGATCTGCTTCAACAATATCACCAAGAAATTGCTCAAAATATGATCCAGCAAGCTCACCAAGAACATGCTCAAAATATGCTCCAACAAGCTCACCAAGAACTTGCTCAAATTGGCTCCAAAAATATCACCAAGAACTTGCTCAAATCTACTTAGAAATCTCACCAAGAACTTGCTCAAAATATTCTCCAGCAAGCTCACCAAGAACTTTCTCAAATCTACTTCAAAATCTCACAAAGAACTTGCTCAATTCTGCATAGCAAGCTCACCAAAAACTTGCTCAAAATCTACTCAAATTCGTCCAGAAATCTATCCCAAAAGCCTTCTCAAAGGCTCAATAAATCATGCACAAAAGCTACCTCAAATCTGTCCAAAAATCTATCCCAAAAGCCTTCTCAAAGGCTCAATCAATAATGCTCAAGTAGCACTCAAATCTCATCCACAAATATATGAAGGCAAGGCTCAATGATGAACTCAACAATGAATGGAAATGCACTCTTCAATGGATTACAACAATTATCCAAAATGATCTCAACTCAAATCAATATCAACTCAAATCAAATCAAATCAATATCAACTCAGCTCAATATTATAGAAGCACAAAGAGAATTGTTAGAGACTCAATATGTTCTATTCACAAACCCAATTTCTTTCTTAACTCAAACTCAACTCAAATAAGAATATAGAAGTTTATTTCATGGAACTTGAACAACCACTTCACACAATCACTTGACCAAGATCAATCAACTCAACTCAACCAATCACCTTAAGGAACAAATTCTTCTCACAAACCCTAGATCAAGCATGAATCAATCAACTCAAAATATTAAAAAATAATAATTTACCTTTTTCCTTGATGGGATTCGATCCCTCGATGCATCCTTGCTTAGCACCTTAACCGTGAACAAGATACCATAGGAGCTATGGGCTCATTTGGGAGGGAAATACACCATGTGCTTCAAAACACTCCTCCCTATGATGCAAACCAAAAATGATTTACGTGCTCTTTCTTCCAACGCCTCAACGCCTTATAACGAAGCCAAGGGGATTCAAAACCTTGACGTTCATTTTACCACTTACCTTAGCCAAAAGCCAATTGCCAATGCACCACACTACCTAAGGTGACTAGGATTTCATACGTCATCCAATTTATTCTTTTCTTCCATCACTTAACCCTCTTTTGCATGAGCTATTTTTGCTTTCCAACAATCGCATTAACTCACAAGTGCAAGCCTAGAATTAATTAACCTTAGGCACCCTTTTATATAGTTTTCTCCCTCATATTCGATGATATCGACAAATTACTTTTATTTTTAACATTAAAATTAAAATTAAAATTTTAAATAATTTAAAATTTAAACTAAATATTTAAAATTAAATATCTCCATCACCGGGGCACCTTTTTCAATGAAACAAAAATCCAAATTGGGTTTTAATAAAAACCCATTTCAAATCTACCATTTATGGTTTTAAATAAAACCCTTTATTTTTCCTACCTTGGTTTTCAAAAAAACCCTATATATATCCATGCTTTCCAAAATATCACTAATGATTATTTATGAAGTGCTTTTGCCACCAAAACTCAATGTGATCCATGTGACATCAATGAAAACATAAAATAACTCAAATTTCCAACAATCTCCCCCTTTGTCATTGATGGCAACACCTCTAATGCAAATCACCACAATCACTAAAAAAACCATCTTTGAGAATCAAAGCTACTCCCCTTGACTCAATAATATCTATGGAGGCTACTCTCCCTAACTCAATGCTCTCTTTGGAGGTTGCTCTTCCTAACTCAATGCTCTCCCCCTTACTCAAATCTATATCCCTTTGACATCAATGGCAAAATGGACACCTATGGGGCTAAAATATATGACTCTTAAGCTTAGATCCCTCACCACCTTCTCTCTTGAGGTGATTAATTTTTGGATGGGAGTACTTTTACTCCCATATTACATTGTTTCTTTCCTCTGTCAACTTCCTTCCATATTTTTCTAATATCCTTTTCTTGATGAGTTACTTGATCTTCTTGTCTTGAATCTGTTTGACCTTCTTACCTTGAACTTTTTTGGAATTGAGTCCTACACCATTTTGCAATATGTCAAAAGTTATTGCAATTAAAACACTTGATATTGTAGCCTTTGGATGGTGCCCATATCCTAAATTATTTCTTGAAATAATTTCCATATCCATTCCTTTCCTGAACCCTGTATTGTGAAGTTCTGTTTTCATAATCATTATGACCATGACTTATGAATTGTGTAGCTCTAAAACCAAAACCATGTTGCTCATTTTCTTTGCACTGAGAAGCTCTATGACCAATCCTGTTGCATAGTAAGCAATGTTCCTAAAAACCATACCTTCTTCATTTGAATTTCCTTCTATAAAAATTAAACTTCTTTGATCCATAGACCCTATAGTGTATAGCCCTGTGTCCAAATACATTACAAGAAAAACAATATCCTTGAAAAGCCCTTTGTTCATGTCTTGGTTCCTCATGCCTTTCTTAACCATTGTCCTTGTGATCATCTTCGAATTGTACATTGTATTCTTTAACCTTCTTTGTAGTATCTAAATCCTCTTCCTTAATTTCTTCCTTGCTTTCCTTTTCAATAATTTCTTTTCCTCTTGAACTTGATTCACCTATCTCAAAACAAGATCCAAACTGGATGTTTGGATCCATAGGAACTTTGTAAATTTCTTCATAAATTTTAGGTGCTTCCTTGCTTTCATATTTTATAACTTCCTTTACTTTTGAGTGTGATTCCCCAAACCTGAAATATGAGACCTTTGGTGCTTTGAAACCTTCCTCTTATTTCTCTTTATTTGTGTCAAATAGCAAATTGGTATCCATATTTATTGTCTCTAAAATACATGTTTCCTTCTTAGTGAAAATATTTTGACATTTTGAGTCATGTGATGGATCAAACTTCTCAATTATGAAACATCTCAATTCTTTTAGACTCTCCTTAACCTCTTGTAGTTACACATGGATATCATTGAAGTATTCCTTTAGATCAACTGAGACATCTGTCTTTCTTATAATATTCTCTTGTTTAACTTCTTTTGTTTGGAGTGAATGTTCTTCTTCTACTTATTTTATCCCATATAAAAACCCTTCTTCATCTTCACTATCACTAAGATCATTATAATATTCTATATCAAAAAAACTCTCATGATTTCTTTGACCATGCCTATTTCCTTGATGTGTCATCTCATCTTAAATATCATTGAAGCCATTGCAATATCCTGATCTATGATCTATTTGACCACACACAAAACATCGTTCTCTTTCACCTTATATTCCTAGGAATAGATGTTCTTATTTTTAATCACATGACTTGTCTCTATCACTGTGATCTGAGCTATCACTTACTTCTTCAATGTAGAAATTTTTATGTCTTACAGAAACTTTTCTTCTTCTCATACCTGCTTTGCTTATTCTTTCCATCTTCTTTTCTTCTGTAACCATGTTTTTCATCATCACTATTTTCTTCATGTGGAAACATGTTTGCATAGTGATCAAAATCACCACACTTGTAGCATTTGACTTTCTTCATATCCCTATAATTTCTTAAGTCCTTTTTCCTTTTGATGAAGTTAGCTTCCTCATCATTATGTGAATCTCTATCTGTATCTAGAAATTTCCCTTTATTTTTATCTAAAGCTTTGAATGCAATTTATTTTATTGGAACCTAATTCTTACTTATCCTCATGTCATAAGTTGTGATAATTCCTTGTAGTTCTTCCATTGTTAGGTTGTTGATATCCATTGTTTTTTCTATTGCTGAAACCTTTGCATCGTTCATGGGAAATGATCTCAAAACCTTTTGAGTAACATCTAATTCTTTCATCTCAAATCCTAGACCTCTCATGGTGTTAGTAATCTCATAAAATCAAAGTAAAAACTTTACAATATCTTCAGATTATTCCATTTTCAATTCCTCAAATATTTTTCTATGAGTTTGTAGTTTTGCCAACTTTACCTTGGAATATCCTTCATAGGTATTTCGCAAATTGGTCCACATTTAATTAGCTAAATTACATACCATGAACTTTACAAAATCTATCTCACGTAGCCCACTCAAAATACAATTCATTTCCCTTGCATTGATCTCAACCAATTTCCTGATAGTCTTATCTGCCTTGGGATCACCTTCAACCTTATACTCTTTTGCAACCATTTGACATACCTCATATCCTTGTGATATCAAGTAGTTCTTCATTCTCATGCTCCATAAAGCATAATTGTTACTGTCAAACAGTGGAAACTTACTTGTAGATGATCCATCCTGTGAAGCCATCTGTGTTCTTGTAGAATCTGCCCTTAAGTTTTTAGCCTTTTCTAAGGAATCCAATATGATACCAATTTAAGAACATAAGCTTATACTGAGAGGGAGGTAAAATAGTATAGATCCCACTTTTTACTTTCTTTCCAAACCAATATCAATTAGTTTCCTTAATTGCAATAACCAAATATAGTAGTGTGGATTAATGACATAAATAGCAATAGTAAACAAGAGCACAAATCACCACACACAATTGAGACACAATATTTAATGAGGTTCCACCAATGTGGGATAGTCCACAAGATAATCTCCTTATAATATTTCACAAATAAATAGGGATCCTTATCCCAATACAAATGATTACTTTGATCTACTCAAAGCTAGGATATCCACTGATCTACTTTGGTAGGCAATACAATGATCTGCTCAACAAGGCAATCCACTGATATTAGGTAGGCAATCCACTGATCTGCTCATCTAGGCAATCCAATGATATTCTTAGCTAGGCAATCCACTAATCTACTCAGCTAGGCTATCCACTAATCTGCTTCAGCAATATCACTAAGAACCTGCTTAAATATGCTCCAGCAAGCTCACCAAGAACTTGCTCAAAATATGCTCCAGAAATCTCACCAAGAACTTCCTCAAATTGGCTCCAACATGCTCACAAAGAACTTTCTCAAATATTCTTAGAAATCTCACCAAGAACTTTCTCAAAATCTGCTCTAGCAATCTCACCAAGAACTTTCTCAAATCTATTCCAAAAAGCTCACCAATAACTTGCTCAATTCTGCTTAGCAATATCACTAAGAACTTGCTTACACTGCTCAAATTTATCTAAAAACCTATCCCAAAATCCTTCTCAAAGGCTCAATAAATCATACACAAAGGCTGCCTCAAATCTATCCAAAAATCTATCCCAAAAGCCTTCTCAAAGGCTCAATCAATCATGCTCAAGTAGCACTCAAATCTCATCCACAAATCTATGAATGCAAGGCTCAATGATGAACTCAACAATTAATGGAAATGCACTCTTCAATGGATGACAACAATGATCTAGAATTATCTCAACTCAAATCAACTCAAATAAAATCAATCTCAACTCAGCTCAATCATATAGAAGCATAAATAGAATTATTAGAGACTCAATATTTTCTATTCACAACCTCAATTTCTTTATTAACTCAAACTCAACTCAAATTAGAATATATATGTTTATTTAATGGAACTTGAACAACCACTTCACACAATCATTTGACTAGGCTCAATCGACTCAACTCAAACAATCACCTTAAGGAACAAATTTTTCTCACAAACCCTAGGTCAAGCATGAATCAATCAAGTCAAAATGTTTCCAATAATACTCAACAATAACTCTCACATAACAATGATACTCATATTATCCTCTAACTCAAGTTCATGTTATTTGTACAAGCAATGGGATTCAACAACAATGCTTATAAAACAAGGTTTAATCACAAATATCAAACCAGAAAACCTTGAAGCATTCAACCAACCACTTTTGAAAATAAAACCATAATCAATACTTTTCTCTCCAATGATATTTTAGAAATCAACCACCATAAACAAATTCAATGGAGAATATTGCTCATACCTTTTTGATGTCTTATTAGTTGTCCACTAAATCTGCCACACTAAATAAAAATTATTTTTCAACTTTCAATAGGGGTTAGATATCTTGATTAATAACACAACAATAATATCCAAATAACATCTTATTACTCCTACTCGATAAAATACACCATGTCCCCTCATGAAATAATTAATCCCATTTGAAAAAGAACAAAGAAACCTTCACTTTTGAACCCCTTTACAAAATTAGAAATATATATTTACACATCTTATTTCTCCCTCTAAGCAATTTAATCAAATATCCCTTGAAATAAGCTTTCCAACGATATATAATATGATATACTTACAAAAGGAAAATCACTAGAAATCTCTCTTTTTTTTAAAGTGCATCACAACCCTTATTTCTCCTAGGGCAACTTTAGAAAAATAAAATATAAAAAAAAAATTAACTTGCCTTTGTCATTTACGGGATTCGATCCCTCGATGCCTCCTTGATTACCACCTTAATCATGGCCAAGATGCCACACAAGGTATGGGCTCATTTGGGAGGGAAAGTCACCACGTGCTTCAAAACACTCCTCCCTCTCATGCAAACAAAAAATGCTTCACGCACTCTTTCGTCCAATGCCTTCTAACACAGCCAAGTGTATTCAAAACCTTGACATTCATTCTACCACTTGCCTTAGCCAAAATCCAATTTTCAATGCACCACACTGCACAAGGTGACTAGGGTTTCATACATCGTCCAATTTATTATTCACTTCCATCTCTTAACCCTATTTTGCATGAGCTCTTTTCGCTTTCCAAAAATCACATTAATTTACGAGTGCAAGCCTAGGATTAATAAACCTTAGGCACACTTCTATATAGTTTTCTCCCTCATATTTGACGATGTCGGTGGATTACTTTTATTTTTAATTTTAAAATTTTAATTTTAATTTTAAATAATTTAAAATTTAAACTAAATATTTAAAATTAAATATCTCCATCACCGGGGCACATTTTTCGATGAAAAAAAAAGCCAAATTGGGTTTTAAGAAAACCCATTTCAAATAGTCCATTCATGATTTTAAATAAAAACTTTTATTTTACCTACATTGGTTTTCACAAAAACCCTGTATATATCCATGCTCTCCAAAATATCATAAATGATTATTTATGAAATGCTTTTGCCACTAAAACTGACGTCAATGACAACATAAAATAACTCAAATTGCCAACACCCTTCTGCTGAAAAAAATGTGCCCTAAATATTATACTTCTAATACGTAAAATTTATACTTGGAAAAATTCTCATACAACTCTTTTTTACTTAAAAACTCTAGCATAATCCTAAGGTGTCTATCATGCTCTATCTTATCTCAAGAATATATCAATATATCATCCAATAATACAAATACAAATTTGTCTAAATACTTCCTAAATATACTATTCATCAAATTCATAAATGCATCTAGTGTATTTGTTAAATTGAAATGTAAAACAATAAACTCATAATATCCATATCGAGTTTTAAATGTTGTCTTGTGAGTATCCTCCTCTCAGATCCTCAGTTGGTCGTATTCCTATTTAAAATAAATATTTAAAAATATTATGGCATCCTTAAGATGATCGAAGAGATCTTCGATTCTAGATAGAGGATATCTATTCTTGATATTTTCCTTGTTTAATATTATATAATCCATACATAATCTTAAAGAACCATCATTTTTCTTCACAAATAGCATTGGTGCACCCTAAGGTGACACACTTGGTCTGATTAGTCCTTTCTCTAGCAACCCTTGTAGTTGCACTTTAGCTTTTGTATTTCTATGGGATTCATTCTGTAAGGAGCTCTATGTATAGGCTCTGCTCTAGATTGGAGCTCAATTGTGAAGTCAAATTCTTGTTTAGGTGGTAATCCAGGTAAATATTTTGGAAATACATCTATAAAACCTTGCAAAAGTGGGTATTTTTCAAACACCTCTATAATGTCCCCTCTTCTAGGAAATCAATGTATCGGGGAGATTAGCCTATATACGAGCTCCCGTAGGCTAAGTAAGTTGTTGGAGATCCATCTAGAGATTTTATTATCTTCATCAGATTATAGATAGCTCATTTTTATTGGTCGTTTGGGCTTATTTGGAGATCATTTGACTAGACTTGCTATTTTTAGTAGTGTCCATTTTTAGGGTTTCAGATGACGACTTTAGCATAGTATTATTCTTCAACAAAATGGGTATCTTGAAAAATTCATGGATTGTTGATTTGAGGAGCAGTGGTACAGTATTTTAATGGGTGAAGTTATATTCTATTAAAGTGATTTATTATTTAATGACTTTATATTATGAAATCACTTTATGGATGTGAAAGGGGTCACTTTATAATAACGTTAATTTATAACTTAAAAAACAACTTAAAGTGTTATGCCTAGGCCAAAGGAGGAGGGGCGTGGCCCTCTTTATGATGTAAAGGGAAATAAATTAAAGATATTAAAAATAAAAAACAATACGTATGCGCAACCCTAATTAGGGCACCCAAACCCTAATTGCACCTTTACATTTTGGATTTGGGTCTCATTTTGCATATGGAAGATATTGTTTTTTTGTGAAGCTTTTCATAGGTATTTTCACTAGAAGATCATAGGGCTTGTTGGGAGTTATCTTAGTAGGAATTTGTTAGTTTAATGTGTGAGATATCACCTTTATCTGATTGGGATTGGAGCTTTCACTTCAGAGAGTTCATCTGAGCATTCACGGGGTAGATAAGGGTTTTATGAAAAGTGAAGTTTTCTAGATCAAGAAATGGAGGATCTGGGTATTTGTATTTTGGCCATATTCCACCTAGGTAGGAGTTATATTTCATAGATATAAAGGATTTTAGTGATTTATAGATCAGGCTATACAATTGCATTGGAAAGTGTGCCAACATTTTTGGGGGTTTCAACCTACAATTTATCAGTTGGAAAAGGTCTGCCTAGACTCCAGGAGCAGTTAGCATTAGACGACACATGATTTAGATACCATACAGTGAAGATATCAGTGATTCACTATTTTAGCTTATCATCCAAGCACACCCAGAGCCACGGATGAATTTTGTATTTTTTTTATTTTAGGTCAGAATAAATAAAAAATTAGTTTTTATTAGTATTATTTTATTTGTTGTGTTTTTACATTCTATTTTTAGTCCATTTATCTTTATAAACCCTCAATATGAAACACAAGCAAAACCAACATTAAACCCTCAAAAATAAAAAAAAATCATATTAGAAAGCAAATTAAAATAAAATAGATCATACCAGTGTGCAATCTATTCATCAGATCGGGGTGTACATATCAGTGGTATCAAAATTCAAGTTTAGCCCTGCCAGCCTATTCAGGTATTGAACTATGGCTCTAGTCAATGCCAAAAAATAATGGCACAAGAAACTATGGTTTGTAGGTAAAATATTTGAACAGTTACTACCATCAGATGATGATGCTATTGTCATACTGAATAAAATAGAGGAATTTTTGGCCATGGTGGAATAATAGCCTTCAGTGGAGTGGCAAGTTGCCATACTTCCAACACTAGATGCTTTGAGCTAGGATAAATGGATGACACATTCATATGATAGGATAAGAATCGATGTTACTTGTTATTTAAGTGAACTCACATGGATCACAGATCCAAAGGCACCATATGAGGATACAAAATTGAAGGAAATTATGCATATGATTGTTGATAGGTTCCAGGGATTGAGTGATATAATAAGCCCATTATTTGGTAAGAAGGTAAAGAATTTGGAGTTGATGGCCAGTCTTAATTCAAGTAAACTATTGATTGAATTGGGTTGTGACAATGATATCTTTCGTATGTGTTATTATTTCATATCTTCTATTGGTGAGGAACATGACGATTTCATTTGTTGTGACATGGAGGACATCATATCCTTAATAATTGATGAATATGACTCCATTCCATAGCCTCTGTTAACCTTGTTATTAGCTATTTGGATGCAGGACAAGGTTTATTCTTCTACAACACATAGACTGGTTGACATTTTTGTAATAAGGTGTAAGAAGAAGCTGAGAGTCTACCTGGACAATGAGGAGAGTTGGAAAGAGGAAGAACAAAAATCAAAAAATTCACATGAGGTAGGTGTGGATAATTCATAGGTTGATCCAGTAGCTAGGGCTACACATACATATGATGAGATTGTACTTCATGAGGATACCAGATCAACACTAGCTAACATTCATCCATCACATCTTGGTGATGGTAGTACAGGTGAACACAGGTTGTATTCTCAAACCCAAACCATTATGATGTATGCACCTGCGAGATACATATTCTTGGGTGATCCACAAAGTGATTTGTAGTTAGGATCAAAAAAACATAATGCATATGATGGTTATGTTACATATTTCATAGTAGCCTTTTCCGATGAGCCTATACTTGATTTTTCCAATCATAACATAGTTGAGTTTGTTTTTGATCATAGATCATATTATCATGATGGTTCACCTCATCAGGATAGCCAAGAAGACTTGACGAATTATGGGTCTAACACTAATTTTAGTTCATATTCAAATTGTGTGAATGATGATTTTGATGAGGATGGACATAGGGAGGCACAAGAAGCTTGGAAAATATTAGAAGACACTACTGAAATTCATGAGGTTAGTTCTAATTTCTGTCTGAATTGTAGTAGTAGTCAGTATAATATTTATGACCATGACAATTTGGATAAGAATTGGAAGAACCAACTCATAGTGTCTACTAAAGACAAAGTGCATGTGTTTTCCACCACTAATGACACTAAGAGAATGCTCGAGGACATCATTCATAAGGCCCCTAGGAACTGATATGAACATGTGGTTTCTCTAACTAATTTGAAACACATCAAAGGTACACTGGAGGAAATCAAATTAGCATACTTGTAGGTAATACATGACAGGGATACAACTATCAAAGTTGTAGATGTCACATTGGATGATTTCCATGAGAAATAGGACGAGGTGGATAGACTATGTTTGGATATTAGTTTGGGTCACTATTCACTCTTTCAAGCTGAGAATCAGTATTCAGAGGTAGCCATAGATAGGGGTAGGTAGCAGAGGTGAGATGCATAGAGATTCAACACTTGGTGGAGGGCATTGAGGAACTCCATAAGGACTCGTTTTTGGGGCCTAGAGATTCATGATGCCCTCATATTAAGCATGATGACTATGAGTTTGACCTTGTTGATACATCACAAGGAGAGGAGACATTGGGTGTCTTAGTAGAGGCTAAGGTTGAGTGGTTGTGTGTTATACAGACATGCATTCCTGACTTATATCAAGTTGATGTTCATACCATTTGTGGTTGGGTGTAGTTTCAGGGTGATAGGGCCACTTTGGAATTGATTTCACTCACCCAAGATCATATGATTGTATATATGAGCTTAGAGGATGATGGTAGGACCGTGTTTTGGGTGAGGATTGATTATGGATTGGAGTGGTATGTTGTCATTTACTCCTTGAGCAACCATGACATCTATCCATTTGTGCTTATACAAGTGTATTGGAGAGAGGTATTGAACCTAGCTTAGAGAATGGTGGACTTGTTGATGTTTGGGAAGCACTGGTACTCATGGGATATCCTACTTGACTCAAGGAGTCAGATTATCACTATGGATTTTTCAATTTCTTATGGATGATACATTTTTTGGATGTCTATTTACAATTCTACCCTTGCTATCTCTGACCCTACTGGTTGCATAGTAGATATTGGTCACCATTTGGGTTGGAATTATCTGATGAGATTCACTAAGTATCCTGCTTCTGTATTGAGCATAATATTTTATCAAGGTCTCAGTTCTATTATGATCAGTGGGAGTGTAGGAGTGGACTAGATTGAGTCACTTGTGCCAGAGATGTCACCTAGGACAAAGCTCAGAATTTATGGGCATACCAATTTAGTCTATGAGGCTAAGTTTCTTGTTGAGTTTTAGGAGTGGGATGTGGATGATTATTAGGATATCATATATATTAGTTTACACCTAACTTTTCTAAGTTTGATGATGGATGATATCTTTCCCAAGTGTGTTTGGTCTTCTATAGTTGATTGGGTGGCATGGGATCATCCAGGTCACTTCTAGAGTACGTGTGCTAAGCTGAGTTGGGTAGGTGAAGGTTATGGAGGAACTCCTAGTGTTGGTTTGGTAGTGGAACATGATGTTGATCTCTTGGTTATGTTGTGGTATGAGATATTTTGATCTAGTTTAGTCAGGCATGTTGGTGCTAAACTCAAGGGAGATTACATAAAGCTATTGCAATTGGGACTTCTGTAATTCCATCTTATTAGAGGAGTAGTGTGGAGAAGTGTGGTGCAACATCAGCTTGGTAGGTACTTTCTAAGGTTTTTATAGGATCCAGGTATTCTATGTGGCCTCATATAGGATGTATACCACTGACTGGGTTATGTTGGGGCATTGCTTGAGGATAAGCAATATTTGGGAAGGGCAAACTGTAATGTCCCCTCTTCTAGGTAGTCAGTGTACCGAGGAGATTAGCCTATAAAAAAGCTCCTATAGGCTAATTCAATTGTTCAAGAGTCATATGAAGAGTTTATTATCTTCGTCATATTATAGAGAGCTCATTTTTTCTGATCGTTTGGGCTTATTTGGAGATCATTTGACTAGAATTGCTATTTTTAGTAGTGTCCATTTTTAGGGTTTCAGATGACGACTTCAGTACAATATTATTCTTCGATAAAATGGGTATCCGAAACCATTCACATATTATTGCTTTGAGGAGCAGAGGTCCAATATTTTAATGGGTGAAGTTATAATCCATTAAAGTGATTTATTATTTAATGACTTTATATTATGAAATCACTTTATGGATGTGAAAGGGTCCACCTGAAAAAATAATGTTATAACATTAAGTTATAACTTAAAAAACAACTTAAAGTGGTATGCCTAGGCCAAGGGGGGTGGGACATAGCCCTAATTATGATGTAAAGGGATATAAATTAAATATATTAAAAATAAAAAATATAAGTATGTGCAACCCTAATTAGGGCACCCAAACCTTAATTGCACCTTTATATTTTGGAGTTGGGTCTCATTTTGCATATGGAAGATATTGTATTTTTATGGAGATCTTTGTAGATATTTTCACTATAATATCTTAGGACTTATTGGAACTATCTCAAAAAGAATTTTTTAGTTTCAGGTGTGAGAGATCACCTCTAGCTGATCAGGATTAGAGCTTTCACTTCAGAGTTTCATCTGAGCATGCACGGGGCAGACAAGGGTTTATCGAAAAGTGAAGTTTTTTGGTTCAATAAATGGAGATTCTGGATATTCGTATTTTGGCCATATTCCACTTGGGTAGGAGTCATATTTCATAGATCTTAAGGATTTTGGTGATTTACAGATAAGGTCATACAAGTGCATTTGGAAGCATTCAAAAATTGTTGGGGTTTCAACCTATAATTTATAAAATTGAAAAGGTGTGCCTAGCCTCCAGGAGTAGTTAGCATCAGACAACATGTGATTCGGACACTAGACGGTGAAGATATCAGTGATTCACTATTTTAGCTTATCATTCGGGCACACCTAGAGCCATGGATGAATTTTGTAATTTGTTGATTTTAGGTCAGAATAAATAAAAAATCAGTTTTTTTAGTATTATTTGATTGTTGTATTTTTACATTATATTTTTAGTCCATTTATATTTATAAACCCTTAATATGAAACATGAGAAAAACCAACATTAAACCTTCAGAAATAAAAATAAAAACTAGATTAGAAAACAAACTGAAATAGAACAGATCAGACCAGTGTGCAATATGTTCATCATATCGGGGTGTACGTCTCAACATCTTCCTTATTTTCATTAT
Source organism: Wollemia nobilis (assembly GCA_028583015.1). Classification (NCBI taxonomy): domain Eukaryota; kingdom Viridiplantae; phylum Streptophyta; class Pinopsida; order Araucariales; family Araucariaceae; genus Wollemia; species Wollemia nobilis. Next base: position 356,985 of record JAQPPZ010000028.1, read on the forward strand.
CTATCTCATTTATATTAACAACATAAACCATACCTTATTTCTTCATGGATTTTTTGAGTTACATTACTAAAATTATTTGGTATGGAAGAGCCCCTTGTAGGCTATACACCCTTTGTACTTTCCCATTATCTTCCACGTACTCAATCCATTTATCTTGAAATTTTATTACAACCCTATGTGCTTGTAGCCAATCCATTGGTAATATTACATCAAAGGCATTCAAGGGTGCTACATATAGACATCCTATGGTCATTCCACTAGGTAGGGTAATTTTTGCCAAAGGGTAACACTAAATTACATAATAGGTTTATCCTAAACCATACTTGACCTTCCACCCATGTGCCAAGATTCTAAGCCTTTCTGATAAATATTTAATTAAATTAGTGGAAACAAAACTATCTGTAGCACCACTATCAATCAAACTTTTAACATTCCTATCAAATATCTTATCCTTTATTAGTATCGAAGTGGCTTGAACTTCCATATATTAGTTCCCCATCACTGCATAAATATTATGTGTTAGTTCCTTACATGTAGGTTCTTTGTGCATTGGTTTATTTTATTTTGAACTCACTCCTACTCTATGTAGACAGTTGTTGTTGTAATGTGGTCCACCATATTTGAAGCATCTAGTATTGGGTCTTGGACGTATTTTTTATTTTTACCCATCATCTATTTTCACTGTTGATGGCGGGTTAGCCTATACCTATGATGGTCTATTGTTACCACTATTGCAATTATTAGGATTATAGTTATTCCCTTGGAACCTCTTCCTAAATTTTCCTTTTTTCCTTTCATTCATTCTATCATATCTGGATAAGTTCTTATTTGCCTATTATCCTTCACACTTTACAAAACCTGCACTGTTTCTTTTCCTTAGTGCCTATTTTCCATGTTTGTCTAACCCTTCATAGTCGATTTAAGGTTTGAGATAGGTTTTAGATTTTATAGCTAAATCATAGGTTTTTTGTAGAGTAGTAGGTTCCCGCATATCTACCTCTTACCCTATTCTAGTATCTACTCCTAGTATAAACCTATGGATCTTTATTTTCTTATTGTATGCAGGCACATATTTTAGTAGCTTGATAAATATTTGATAATATTTTTCCACTATCCTAGTTCCTTGCTAAATTTTAGTGAACTCCTCAAATTTTTGGGAATAAAAGTGCTCTGTGAGGAATCTCTCTTTAAAGGCTACTACAAATTCTTCCCATTTTAAGTTGACTACTACCACAAGTTTTCGATCCTCACTAAAATTTTCCCACCAATCCAAGCCATCACCTTGTAAATGTAGTGTGGCATAGGATGTTTAAGTTCTAGAGAAGATGTTCTTCATATTATAGTATATTTCTATCTCTTTCAACCATGATTTAGTTTTATCACCATCTTCCTCTTCATTGAACTTGGAAGACTTTAAATATTTCATTTTCTTCCTTAACTCAGCCTCAACTCAAATCCTAGCCTGTTGGGCCTTGGTAAGGGGATCATTTTTCTATTCCACTCTAGATTTTCTAGCTTGCATTTCCTGATTCAATACGGTATCCAATATTTGTTTCTATGCTTACATATGTTCATGTAGTTTGGCCATTATTGCTATGAGGCCATCCCCTTCATTACTAGGATTCTCTAAACCCATATCTGGGGTTCTAACCTCTACATTGTTCTATCATGTCTACCTTCTTAATGGGGCATCACTTCCTTTTATTATCTTCAGTGGCATTTCCCCTAGCCACACATAGAAGATTCAATAGGATTCAATTCCCTACAGTAAGTGAATTCCTAGTTATTCTATCTAACAAAGTCCAAATCGCACTTACATATATTTCCTATTACACATCATCATTGTTTTTGTGTAGTGAGCCTATTCAACTATGAACCATGCTCTGATACCAAATATCACTACCCAAAATTTTGGATACTAACATTTTAGTTTTTTTTAGTCCCTGGGAAATCCATTTCATTGAAAGGTAATGGAGTATCTATTCAGTTAACATTGTATTAATTAAAACCATTCACAGACATACCAATATCTACTACTTACATAATTATTTCTATGCAAGACTATTAGGTACCACACCCATATCTACTACTTATATAATCCTATTTATGAAAGATCACTAGGTGTCTCACCCTTTTAAGATTTAAAACTCATCAGCCACATGATCTAGCTTAAATCTCATTCCAATATTTCAGAAATAAGGTGAGCTAATATCCATCCTCATGCAAATCCTTTTGCATGAGTATTCTTAGCATCATGGATTTTGTCTATTCATCTCATTCAACTAATAAAATAGTCTCCTATGTCTGTAACTCCATATCCATACCAGTCCTTTAGTTACCATGGGCTATTTTTATTTAAAACCATGAGATCTCTAAAAAGTGTATGATTAACAAGATGTTTAATGGAATTCTATTCTATCTCTACTTTTAAATAATAGAAATTAATGGAAAGCTAGTGTAATAACTATATGTATAGCCTTATTTCAAAATCAATCATTTTTATTAAAATTTCTCTCTTATTTTTAAAATAAATACGAAAAGAGATTATAGAGATTGTTATTTTTTTGTGCAAAAACCACTTGAATTACAAATTTTAAAATAGTTTTCCAATTTACAACTTGAGAATATAACATTGAAATATTTATTATATTCCAATCCGATTTAACACATTTTCTTCGATATCAATTGCCAATAGATTATACTATCGATCCACTAAACAAGCCCTTTTATAGATACAAAATACTTCACACAGTTTGGTCTTACATTCCTTCTTGAAAGAAGGTCAAACATTAATACATTGAAAACATTACAATGTTAACGTTATCAAAGGGTTTCATTACAAATCATATTAATGAATAGTTACCCAAATCACCATCCTAATGATTCTACCCCCAAGTATCTTTTTGGGAATCCTGTTTCAACAAAAACATAGTAACCAATATGGTTTCAACTACACTGCTATGTCATACATCCCTTTTTCCAAAGGATAATTTCCAACTTTAATCCTTCCAATAGTGTTGAATGGTTAATGAGCATATGTCATTTCCTAACACTGTCCTTCAATTGTATTAGTTGTCCTCCTTCTTCAATCTTCATTAACCAATGAGAAGAGTTGTATTTTCTAGAGGTATTAGAGACATTCACAAAAATATTATCATGCATACCCATTGCTCACATAGGAAATAAACCCATTTTACACAATTCCACTTTGATGTCACAGTAATTTGGATATCCATATTTTCAAGAAAACCAACAACATGCAAACCATTTTCTGGTTGATTCTAATTCAAACATGGTCATTAAGATAACAACATTTACAAGAAATCCAACTTATTGGAAAATGAAGTCTAACTAATTTCATTTCAATATCATGGATTCCAGCATTGACCAATAGAAGAGCCCAAATCTATTTCTTCAAAACGACAATGGCTAGAATAGCTTGTTATTTTTTCACATAAAACAACCAAAACTACATCTCTATTTTATCAATTAAGGAGTAAATTAATCACATTATCCCTCTACTTATAAATTTATGAAATAGCAACATCAATTCAAGCATTTTTATTCTATTTAACCCAAAATTATACATAATTCAATCAAATCGAAGACAAGAGAATCATTTTCATTTTTAAAAGTAATATGTGCACAATGATTGTTATCCATATTTAACCACTAATTCATAAGCAACATATCATTATTCCAAATGAGTGAACATTTCCAAAACAACAACACTATCACTTATCTAACTTGTAATACATCAACCCATTTTTCCATACACAAACTAGCAAATCACAAACAACAACCCAATTTCTCAAGTACCCTCTTTTGCTCATCTCCAGTAAGCACTATCTATAAACAACTATAGCTATATTTGTCAACCACCTAGTAAGTATTCAAATAATAACTATTTCACAAGTTTCCCTATAGAACTACATGCTATCAATTTTGTTTAACAAAATAAACAAAGTAAAAGGCACTACCATTACGTAACCAATAAGCTTAAATTATCTAAAATATAATGCATTTCCATCCAGGCTAAGTCTATGTGTCAAAATACATTTCCAGGGCCTACTTATCAAAGAATTCATTTATGTTATTCAAATAGAGTTACAAATTTCACAAGGTAAAATAATCCCTCATAGTCCTTACCATATATAAATCCATTTATCATGTACAAATAAATAAACACTCTATCCTTGGACATAGATGTCTTGACTCTACCTTAAATATTTTCTAAGTTTATGTAGACATATTAGTTTCACCAAAACCAACAACATCAAAAAAGGTTAAAATATTGGAATACCAAAAACTTAGAGTTACATTCAAGATAGTTAATATTTCAACTATTTCTCTTGAAACCAAACCAAGTGAAACAACCTGTTATTTTAACAATGAAACTCAAGAAGCACATATTTTTTTTTGATAAATGCATGGAAGCTTCTTAGGATAATTCCACCATTGTTTACTTTAACAAAATTATCAAATTTTGTAAGAAAAACTAGCAAGTTACAGAGCTACTTGATTAATCCTGACACTTATCACTACTGCTATATTTTCTCTTCCAACACTCGTCATAGTTGCCATGCCTTTGCTTATCTTCCACATTTTTCTTTCTTTGAAAGGATACCTAGCCTTTGATCCCCATCATCCCTAGTTTGGAGGTGAACAAATGGGAATTGTCCTACCCTACCAATATTATCTAAAAAACATCCTTACCCAGGGAAAATCATTCATCCAAATAAGAAACTATTCATTAGCCCACTAGTAGTCATAGTTGGAGATTGCAACAATTTAACCCTGCTTTGGTTGTTCTCTTGAAAATTAACAAGCCAACATTTTTAAAGAAATAAAACACCCAAAAATAATTTCTCTTATGAAAACAGAATACAAAAGCCACTTTGTGAGATAATAAAAAAACCAATCAAAGATATATTCTTTATGTATTGCTTTCTTTTTATAAGAAATAATTTAATACATCAACCAAGTCTTGCAATATTATTTTTATTTCCAATAAATTTCATCATAAAGAGAATTCCTATGTAGCAAACAAAATAAACAAACTCAATATATCTTCTCATCTTATACAAATCATGTTATGCATCTTCATGAGAGTAGCATTCATTCATGTTTCTCCCTAAATAATTCGATAAATTACCCATCACATCATTTCCCTTAAGACAACTCATTCTCGATGGTTAGTTATTTCTTCCACTTTTAGGAAAGAATGTTTCTACACAAATGTAAATCTATGATAAACATCTTATTCCTTCATATATTATATATCTTGTAGGGTTAACACATGAAATTATCAATCATTACATGCACAAATTACATAAAATTTCCATAAAAATACATATCCTACAAAAATAGACTAGTAACTAGTCATTCATTCCATCAATCAAGATGATATAATCAAAAACATGAAATCATCCATCAAAATTCCTATTTAAAAGAAAGTCTATCAAGGTAGGGTCATGATAATATTGGAGAACTGAGAACACACTATTCTATATTCTTATTTTTTGCCATGTTATATGGTTTTGATACACCTGGTTATGCTTTATAATTGAATTTTAAAACTAAATAATGCAACTGTAATTGTTTTTCATAAATTATTGAATTCTTAAGGAACCAAATACCCTATACTATTCTCATTATGTAAGTAGAAGTGCCATATCACTAATTAGCACATGTAAAAAATATGTATTTAATGTTATGAAATATATACTCCCTTATATATCTAGAAATATAGTTCAAATAATTTAACATGGTTATTTTATAATTCTATATGCAATTGAGATGAGCCCCACCTATATTACACTATTATTGTATTATCCAAACATTCCATACAATATTATAGAGGTATTACTTATTTCAGCCATATTTTACTCATCCAAAATAGGATTGAGCTAAATTTTTAAGGTTAGATGAAAAACAAACCCTAGAACATCTCCACCAAATTTTATATCATTTGGAAAAACACAAAGCCTAGTGCATCCCTATGTGTGAAAAATATTTTTATCAAACGATTGTATGAGGGTTTCATCTAGGTTGAGCAATAGTGGAGGTGATGGTGAGTGAACAAGTGGTTTTAGGTGATCGAATGGATTCAGGGGAGTGAGGAGAAGGTATGAATATAAAATTTCAAATCTCTACAAGTGGATATATCCCTCAAAACTTATCAAATATAGGTAACGCATGCAACAACAAGAAAGTGTGCCTCAATTCAGAACCAGATGGCACGGGGTTTTTAGGGAATACGAAAACTTTTTGGGGAAAATATCCTCTAGACAAATAGAGCAAGGCCCCCAAAGATATTTTTTCCCTATTTCTCACCTTTTCTAAAAAAATGAAAGGGCATGAGTTTTAGAAATGCGGAACAGGAAAATATTATTCAGCAGAGTTTATATACAGGTTACAATGCCGGGAATAGTCACCGGCTGAACTGAACTGTTACATGGTTGTAACAGTATACTAAATGATGTAATACAAACAAAATTAAGTACGCTAACATCCCCCTTTATTACATTATTTGGGTAATGTAATAACTAATAGCTATACTAACATCCCCTTACATCATTTTGCAATACAAAGAGAGCTGTGAAACAATTCAAATTTGACACGTCCAAGTGCCTTAGTGAAAATGTCTGCAACTTGAGCATCGGTGGGAATGTGTTGAAGCTGAATTCGGTGCTTTGGAACTTCATCTTGAATGAAATGACATTGTGTGTCAATGTGCTTTGTTCTTTCATGATGGACTGGATTCTTGACGAGGTTCAGAACACCCTGATTATCGCAAAACAAGTGTATTGGAGATTTTTATGGATGGCCCATACTTGTCAGAATGCGACGTAACCATATCACTTCGCACACAGCTTCACGTGCGGTGCGATACTCTGCCTCTGTTGATGAAATAGCAACCACCTGTTGCTTCTTGCTATGCCAAGAGACAGGACTGGATCCCAAATGAAAAATGTATCCAGAAGTTGACTTGCGATCATCAAATGATCCAGCATAGTCAGAGTCCGTGTATCCTTGCAAGAAGAATTTGTTGTTCCTCTTGTATTCTAGGCCATATTCCATAGTACCACGGACATAGTGAAGAACACATTTTGCTACTTTCCAATGAGTGGTCTTAGGCTCCTGCATGAACCTCGAAAGATAGTTGATAGCAAATACGAGATCTGGCCTAGTATTGGTCAGATATATGAGACTCCCAATCAACTGTCGATAGAGAGTACCATATACCTGAGGTGAATCATCATATCATGATAACTAAAGTCCATTCTCCATCGGAGTTGCCATTGGCTTGCAATCAGTCATGCGATATTTTTCCAGCAATGTCTTGGCATATTTTTTCTGAGATACTTTGATGAAGTGCTCCTTCTGGCTGAATTCCAGACCAAGACAGTAATGGAGAAGTCCGATATCTGTCATCTCAAAAGATTTGCACAAGTTTCTTTTGACAGTAGAGATCATAGTTTTTGAACTCCCTATAATGAGCAGATCATCCACATAGAGTACAAGCAACACTATCTCAGAACCCTATTTCTTGAAATAGAGGTTTGCATCTGACGTAAATCTCTTAAATCCATGCTGCATAAGGTGATTGTCCATTTTTATATACCAAGCTCGAGGAGCTTGTTTCAGACCATATAAGGATTTTACCAATTTGCAAACCTTCTACTCTTGGCCTTCCACTTCAAATCCTTCAGGCTGAGTCATGTAGACTTATTCTTAGAGATCACCATTTAGAAAGTCACTTTTGACATCCATATGGTGAACTTTCCACCCATATTGTGCTGCCATAGCACACATAACCCGAATTGTGGTCATCCGAGCAGTAGGTGCAAAAGTTTCCTCGTAGTCAATGCCTTCCTTTTGAGCATAGCCCTTTGCAACAAGACGGGCCTTATGCTTATCAATTGTTCCATCTGCCTTGTAATTGACTTTATATACCCATTTGCAGCCAATGGGTTTCTTTCCATGCGGCAAATCAACAAGCTTCCAAGTTTTATTTTTCATCAAAGACTCATACTCTGTATCCATAGCGGCCTTCCACTGAGGCTCACTGAGAGCATCTTGCACTGATGTAGGTTCAAGATCATCTATGGTAGACATGAATGCCCTGTCATCATCAATATCCATATCCTCTACTTCTATACTTGGAGTTACAGAAAGTTCCTCAAAATATTGACAAAGATCATCAACCTCACCAGTTTCTTTGGCTTCTTTTTCCTTTTGAGCCATACTGCGTGTACGAGGTCTATCCAAGTTCAAATTGGGAGGAGTGGATAAATTTGCGTCTCTGATTGTATTTGTACACCATTTTGGGTTCTTCTTCGGTGGTGGTGAAGAAGATGTAGAAGGACCTCCTGTCTGTGTTGACGAAGGAATCTTCTCTTCCTTAGATTCCACAAGATCTAGGTGTACTTTAGATGTGCTCTATGATGTGAAAGCTTCATCAAAGACAACATCTCTACTGACATGAATTTTCTTGGTCAAAGGATCTATCAAACGATATCCTTTAGAGTGCTCATCATAACCAAGAAAAATACATCTCAATGTTTTCTCATCTAGCTTCTTCCTTTTCTCTTTCGGTATGTGCATGAAAGTGTGACATCCAAAAATACGTAGATGAGATATGGAGGGTTTTCGACCACTCCATGCTTCCTGTGGAGTCATTCCTTTTAGGTCCTTTATGGGTGCCCTATTCAATAGATATACTACAGTGGTGACAGATTCTGCCCAATATTGTTGCCCAAGAGTAGCTCCTATGAGCATACAATTAACCATTTCCATGATAGAATGGTTCCTTCTCTTAGCAACTCCATTTTTCTGAGGAGTATAGGTAGTTGTTAACTGTATCTTGATTCCATGCTTATCTAAGAATGCAAAAAATTCATTAGAGGTAAACTCTCCCCATCGATCTGAGCGAAGGGTTTTAATAGAAGCTCTTGACTCCTTCTCAACAGATTTCTTGAACTGTTGGAAGAATGCAAAAGCTTCAGATTTCAGTTGGAGAAATAAAACCCACATCTTTCATGAGTAGTCATCTACGAATAACTTAAAGTACCTCTTCCCTCCACAACTGTTGGGTGTGAAAGGACCACACAGATTGGTGTGAATTAACTCCAGAGGTTTTCATGCTCTTGTTGAGCTCTTCTCAAATGGTACTCTATGCTACTTTCCTACCAAGCAGTCAGAGCACACTGGCAATGTGGCAAAAAGGGAAGGAAGACCCTTTACCATCTCATACTTACTGAGCTCAAGTAAGTAGCTAGAACTAAGATGCCCATATCTCTTATGCCATAGGGAAGTTGCCTCCTTGGTAGAGACAGTCATGGCAACATGTGGAGTAGAGATAGCATCTAGTGCAAATAAGTTGTGCTTATATGAAGCTGTTGCAATCTGCTTACCCTTCCTGGTAATAGTACAACACTTCTTGCCATTCTCAACATGAAATTTGACAACCATATTTCTATCTAGGATTTGTGTGACTGATAGCAAATTGTTAGCCAATCTCGGAACATAGAGGACTTTGTCAATCTGACACTTGCCATCAGGAAGAGTGACTAAAACTGTACCCTCTCCCTGAACCCTGTAGGTTTTATCATCAGCAATGGTGATAGGTTTGCCCTCTTTGGCCATGAATGATTCAAACCATGATCTATCGCCAGTCATATGTTTTCTAGCTCTAGAATCGACATACCAAACATGATCCCTCTGTGTGGAATCTGTGGTAGTCATGAGAACCTTATGTTCCCATTCAAAATCTGAGTCAGATTCTTCAACAACAACATTCACCTGGGGTTTCTTGTTTTTATTTTGTGGTTTTTTTTGGCCTTTCTGCTTGTTCTTATGCCAACACCTGTTGGTGTCATGGTTGTCTTTCTCACAAATCTTGCACCACATCTTCTTCTGTTGAGGTTGTTTGCCTTTTCCTTTCGTATCTTGTTGAGAATTTCCTCCTTTCTGAAAGTTGCCTCCTTTTTGTCCATTACTTTTCTTCCTAGAACCCTGCTTGTTGGTGTATAGGTCTGTATTGGAAGAATCATCCTTGTGAAGTTGGCATGCCTCCTGTTGTTGAAGCAGATTGACCAACTCGATGTAGGTAATTTGTCATTGAGACACCTGGATGGAGGTGATCAACATATCAAATGAAGAAGGCAAAGCTCTCATCACAAGTGAAATGAGAAGCTTTTCGTCCACAGTATCTCCCAAAGAATTCAATTTCTCTTTCAATTCAGACACTGCACAGAAAGAGTTCAACTATTTCACCCTATCTCAAACTCAGGTTATGAAGTTGTTGTTGAAGATGAAGAATGGTTGAATCATTCTTTCCCTCATAGATGGTTCTAAGGGCATCCCATGCCTCTTTACCACTTTCTTTGTCAGCTATATGAGGTTGCACTTCATCTGAAACAGACAAACAAAATGAGCACCTTTGCTCGACTGTCTTTCTTGTCAAAAGCTATCTGATCTGCGGAAGGACCTGTGGATCCTGTTGTTGGTGAAGGCCTAGTTGCTACTCCAGTAAAAATATCCCACAAATATTCCATTTGGATAATGGCCTTCATCTTATGTTTCCATGGTGTATAATTTGGACCTTTCAATAACTGATGAGGATCAGTCATCAACTTTGCAACAATGGCCATAGTGAAGGTTCCTTATAACACCAATTGGTCCCCCTTTCGATATACCTTTTTCTAGGCCATTATACCATACAAAATACCCGCCCTTACATGAGGGAAACTATAGGTATTTAGAAAGATCAACAAAAATCACCCTCCCTTACGTGAGGGAGACTATAGGTGAGTTTTAGAGATCATACGATACGTGGAACATAAGCGGTACTAAAAGGGAATCGCCTTGTTGATGGCACCTACCATAGAAGATTCTTCTCATCCGTGGGGTGTAACTTCCCCTAAACACTATGAAGAATACTTCAGTCAGGATTTATGCCTAAACACAAGTGCGATAAAGGGTAGTGGATGGAGTAAAAAAATGCAAAAATGGCTAACTTATCTCTCCCCGACGATTTATAGAGAACAATCTCAGATGTCGTTGTAGCAGCTATATTAGGTGGCGAATACAGTAGCCCAATCATGATAGCTTTACCTGTAAGTGTTGGCCAGAGGTATCACAAATACCGAATGCTACAGTGCAATAAATTGCACGGATGGGTTTTAATTATTCCGGGGACTTAGGGAGTGATTTGATTTTAATTTTTAATGTTATAGTGCAAAAATGAAATATGCAACATACAACAAAAAAAATGCCCACAAGAATAACCCACAAGGTGTCGGTCACGATAGAAAATGCACCTTTTACAATTCGCCAAATTGCTTTTTCAGAAAATTACTCACATTCCCCCTTTGATTTTTTGAAAAAAAATATCCCCCCTTAAAAAAACCTCTTTAACAAAGCATTTTAATAATTATTATATATTTAAAGTTAAAAATAAATAATTTTAATTTATATAGTTTTTAAAACTTATGAAAAAATAAATTAAAAAATTAAATTTTAATTTATTAAAGTTTTAAAACTATAGAAAATAAATTAAAATTAAAAAATTTTAACTAAAAAATAATAATTAGAAAAAAAACTTTGAAAAAAAAATATTATACCTTAAGGGGGAGTCGGCGGGATTTGAACCCCCGACCTGCAGGCTCCCAGAGCCTTACCGCATAGCTCACTGCCAAGTGAGCTAGCGGGCTGATCCAAAAGGATCAGCGGACCTCCCTCTTTTTCAACCCCTGAGCCTGCCTCCTTCTCTGCAAATCGCGGCCTCGCCGCTGCAGCTTCCTCCGCACGTTTTTTTTTTAATTTCTTGGGGGGCGGGGGGGGGGCGTTGGACGTCAGGGACGACGCACAACGCGGGTGGGAGGGGCAAGGATTTTTTTTTCTTTTCACCCCTACGACCCAGTGCGTTCAACGGGGGGGGGGTTGATTCTTTTTTTTTTTTTTCACCACCGCAACCCAGCGCGTTCAACGGGGGGGGGGGGGGTGGAATCCTCCGTATTTTTTTTCACCGGGGGGCATCCACCCTGCACCCTGGTGGGACGCGCGAGGGGCCGTCCTCCCGCGTCACAGCCTCTGCCTGCAACACGGAGACGTCTGCACGTCCTTTTCGCGCAGCGGATTGTCTACGCGCGTCATGACAGATGTCTGTCTACGCAGACGTCTTCGTCTGCGCGCGTCCTGATGTCGACTCGTCTGCGCGTGGAGACGTCTGTCTGTGCGTCCTCTCTGCACAGCGGATTGTCTGCGCACGGACGTCTGCGTCTGTGCGCGTCACGACACGGACTCGTCTGCGCTTTTTTTTTTTTTTTTTTTAATACATCGCCTGGCCAGAACAATTCTCTGCCTGATTATGCCAGAGGAAAAAAAAAATTCCGGCTGGCAATTCCAGAGAAAAAAAATCTTTAGCCTGGCTATTAAAAAAAAATTCTCCGCCTGCCAATCCCCTGCGCTTCTTTTCTTCCGCTCCCAGCTTTCCTCTTCACGCCACTGGCTCTAATGCCATGTTAGAAATGCGGAACAGGAAAATATTATTCAACAGAGTTTATATACAGGTTATAATGCCGGGAATAGTCACCAGCTGAACTGAACTATTACATGGTTATAACAGTATACTAAATGATGTAATACAAACAAAATTAAGTACGCTAACAATGAGAAATCTATTTTAAAAAAATAAATATCAACACCTTACTTCCCAATGGTGAATATCTGGTTATCCCTGATGAGCCCATGACTAAATATCTTGTTCTTGAGTCTCACACTCTGGTTGGAAAATTTATTGGAGGGAGACCTAACATGGAGTCCATAAAACAGTTGGATTTTTCTAAGTAGAAAACCCTAGGTAACATGGATCTAGTTGCCCTATCTCAAGGTTTTTTTATCTACCTTAATAACTAGGATGATGTCTCCCAAATTCTCACAGGTGGGCCTTGGTTTTATGGTTAGAAAAGTTTTTTTCTATAGAAGTGGGCTGAATATTTCAATCCAAAAAATCAAAGTATTAACTATGCTCCTATACGAGTTCATCTTCCAGATCTACCTATCTAGTTCTGGCATGAAGACATCTTGCATGGTATTGCTAAATCCATTGGAGAATTAGTAGCTATTGATCCTGTCACTAAAGCTCGGAATTGCATGATTCATGCAAGAATCTACATTAATGTAAATTTGGATTCTCAATTATTGACCTATATTAACCTGGTCTATGAATTATATTATAGATGTCAGGCTATTGAATATGATAATAAGCCTACTTTTTGTATTGAGTGCCAGAATCAATATCACCTCAAGTATTAGTGCTCGTATCTCAAAACCTCTAAAGAAATGGCTAACTCCTGGTCCCATGTTGGGTGTCCAGGTGACAAGTTCTAAGGAAATCAGAACCACATTGGGTATTACCAAAAAAAAATTGAATTTAGCTATGCTTAAAGGGAAGCAAGTTGTAATTTCATATCTAGTGGACAACCATGCTAAGGTTAGCTCTCCCTTTGCTTACCCTAAAAAAATTTGTGTATTAGCTAAAAAAATCATTTTTGAGTTTGCTCCCTTAGATGAAATGCTATTGCATGAGTCTATACCCCTTGGACCCGTCACTTCTATCCAAGGGGAAACCCACTCCCTATCTATATCTGGACCTTCCCATATTCCTTATAAACCTCCACCTACCCCCCAAGGGCATGTTGAAATTTATAGTCCTACTCCTATCAATACTAACTCTAAAATTTGTAACCCTAACTCAGCTAAACTTGAGTTTAGCCCTATCAACACCAAAAATTACAAGAAAGCCTCTATGGATATCGATAGTGAGAAAAAAAGGGAATACCTTCCATAAATAATAATAAAAGAAACAGTTAAAAAAATTCCCAATGGTATTCAAAATACTCTTTTCTAGGATCTTTTCAATTAGGAGAAATATGAATAAAAAAGATCCAAACCTCCCTTACAATAGTCAAAGGGAGGTAAAAAAGTTTCCAAAATTTCTAAATGAGGATCCTCTCATGGAATGTGAGAGGTATCAATAGTGATATCAAGCGAAGACTTGCATGCACTTTGAGGAAGGAATACATGTCCACTTTCATGATTGTGTAAGAAACAAAGGTTGACCAAAACAAAATCCAAAAAATTGCTAAATCTATTTGGAAGAATAGTGATTTCAATTTTAGCCCTGCTCAACGCACTTTAGAATGACTAATTTATCTACGATATTCTAGTAAGTTGAAGGTAGAATAATATTTTCATTAGAAAGAGTTCTGAACATTCTGTTCCACTACAAATACAATAATTATTCATGGGTTTTATCCAATATTTATACCCCCAACAATCCAACCAGTAGAAATATCTTATGAGATACCTTGAGACACATAAGGAATGCTCTCAAAAATATTTCATGGATCCTTGTTAGAGATTTTAACTCCCTTATTTTCCCATTATATAAGCAAGGAGGAAATATCACTCTATCCAAAAGCATTGAATATTTTCATATTTTTTTAACTGACAGTGAATTAATGGACATTCAAATTAAAGGAGAAAAATACACCTGGAACAACAGGAGAGTTGGGTATCAACATATCCAAGTTAATCTTGATGAATTTTTTCTTTCTCAAGAGGCTATTCCTGTTATGGGTGATGCTAATCTCATTTTTCTCTCGAGATTTGGCTCTGATATTTGTTCTCTTTTATTTGAAGCTGATAAAGGCCCCAATTTCAAGATTTCTTTGAGATTCAAAGCCATGTGAATGCAACACCCCGATCTTCGTAATCGAATTTCTGATTAGTGGTATCAGGATTTTTCTAGATTTTTCATTGCTCAAGTTTCCCATAAACTCAAGGTTGTCAAAGTAAGCCTCAAAATCTAGAACATGGATATTTTTGGCAATATTTTTGAAAGGAAAACTTAGATTATGGATAAACTAAAAAGCATTAAAAAAAAACATAATGGCCAACTGAGTGACCAAATCATAGTTGAGAAGAAATAACTTTTAGTAGAGTATCATAACCTTTTGGGCAAATAAAAGATATTTAGGAGGCAAAAATCTAGAGCCCTTTGGCTCCAGGAGGGTGATTATTATACAAAAAAAATCATGCTTCCACCCTCAAGTACAAAAGTTCAAACAAAATCAAGGAATTGACCAAAGGTGACGACTCCATTACCAGGGATATTTTTGAAATTTGATATGAAGCCTATTATTTTTTTGAATATCTCTTTGGTACCTAGCCCCAAAATTCTGACCAGGCCAAGAATCAGTTACTCAATCGCATTCCTACATTGGTCACTCCAAAAATGAATTCCTCACTCATCAAGCCTCTTTCTCTGGATGAGATCAAGAAATATTTATTCACTATGCACCCTAATAAAGCCCATGGGCCTGATGGTTTCTCCCCTTAGTTTTTTAAAACATTTTGGGACATTATTGGGTAAGATGTGTGTAAGGCAATAACTGAACTCCAACATGTAAAATCCATGCCTAGAAGTATTAATTCTACCTTCATAGATCTTGTTCCTAAAGGGTATGTGCGTAAATCTATGGTGGATTTTAGACCCATATGTTTGTGTAATGTGATTTATAATATCATAACCAAATATATGGAATCCAAAGTGAAATAATTTCTTCTCCAAATCATATATCCCTACCAAGATAGTTCGGTAAAAGGAAGATCTATAATTGTTGGTATAATAACTTTGCATGAAGTCCTCCATTCTATCTCTAGCAACAAAAAAGTTTCCCTGGTCCTTAAAATTGATATGAATAAATATTTTAACAAGGTCAATTGATATTTCCTACTTTTTTTCCTTCTCAAGTTTGGTTTCCATAGAGATTGGATTAAACTTATTCAAGGCTGCATTTTTAGCCCCTGGTTCTCAATGTTAGTGAATGATCCTGTAGTAGGTTACTTCCCAAGAAACATAGGGCTTAGGTAGGGGATCCCTTGTCACCTATTATATTTATTATTCTTGTTGAATCACTTGGAAGAGATCTCAAATCTTCTTGCTCAGATGGCACAATCTCTGGTATTCAAGTTGCTTCCAACATGAGACCCCTTTCTCAAAAGCAGTTTGTAAATAATACTATATTAGCCACCCATGCTTTAGTTTTGGAAGCAAAGTAAATATAAGGTATTTTATATCTCTACGAGGAGGCTGTAGGGAAAAATATAAAATATGCCAAGAGTAAAGTTTTCTTTCTCAATACCCCGTATCTAAACAGGTCAATATTACTTGTATTCTTTAGTGTGTCATATTTGAGCTTTCCACTATCTATTTAGGGCTTTCCCTATTCACCAGTTGCCTCAAAGAGTCTATGTGGAGCAATGTTATTGAAATAATCAATAAAAATATTGCATTTGGAAAGGACCCTCCTATCCTAAGCAGCCAAAGCCACTCTCACTATGGCCTATCTTTAAAGTATTCCTATTTATTTTATGTCAGTCTTCAAAACCTCAATTTTTGTTTATAAAAAAATTAAATATATTTAGAAGAGATTCCATGGCACTATTGGCCAAGAAGGATTGGAAGGTGTTTACCAATTGCAATCTTGAATGGGTTTCCATCATCAATAAAAAATACACTCACATCTAGAATTTTATGGATGAAAATATTCCTAAAGTTGGGTCCACCTTCTGGAAATCAATCCTCCTGGCCAAACCTATTATTCAAATGGGAACTATATGGTAGCTTGGAATAGGAAATAGGATAAATTTTTGGTCGGATAGGTGTATCTCTAATCAAACACTTAGTAAGAACAACAAAGGCTCAGTGGTGCAACCTTTGTTGGATACTCTCATAGGCAGACATGTGGCTAATTTCATAGACTCTTTAGTACAACCCAAAATATGTAAATAGGTTCACATTGCAAATTTTGATGCCCAAATTTCAAATATCATCACAAAATTATCAATATTACTGAGGGTAACTGTAATTCCATCTGGTATGTCTAATGATACCCCTTTCTAGAAAGAAATTGACTTTGGTATTTTTCTTTCAAATCTGCTCATTTTTTGACTTTCACTCCCCAAAAATATCTCATTCCTTTCAATATGGTTTTTATTAAACACCTCATACCTAAATTTACTATATTTTCATGGTTGACCATCCAAAAAAATATCCTCACTATTGATAATCTCATGAAGAGAGGGATGGTTGTTGCTAATAGATGTCATATTTGCTTGGTGGTCTGGGAATCTATCAACCACATATTTATAGAATGTTATTTCTTCCACTCTACCATGGATCATTGCATGTCCACATTTCATATATCCTGGGCCTAGCCTAACTCCCTGGATATTTTTACTCCCAGTGACCAATGCCTTTCAAAAATTCTAGGTTGTCTTCTTTTTGGAAAGTTTATCTCCATCATCTCCTATGGTAGATCTGGCTTGAAAGAAATAATAGAATATTTAAAACACCCTCAGGGACTCTATATCTATTTCCAAAAAAGAAATCATCTTTTCTATTGAAAATTATAAGATTTTCCCTTGCACCAAACCACCTGAGTTTGCCCTTGAGTCCACTGTTTTCTTTTCCCTCAGTATTCTCCATAGTCCCAACTCTACTCCTTCTAATCCTCATACTAGAATTACTGCTCATTGGACTCCTCCTCCTGTAGGATGGCTTAAAATTAACTATGATGGTTCTTATAAAGGAAATCCAAGTGCAAAGGGTTCTGAAGGTCTTGTCAAGGATCACAATGGATGACTCATAGTGGCCTATGTTGATTTTTTAGGCGCCCAAACTAACCACTATGCCAAAGCTCATGTATTATGGAGAGGGCTAGAAGTTATTAGATATTACATAAGGAAATTTATAAATTTAAGGTGATTCCATGAATGTTACAAACTCTATCATTAGTGACACAATGCCTTCATAGAATGTGTCACTATTATTTAGGAAGATAAGGTCTTGATGCAGAATTTTTGCAATACTACAACCTGCCATGTGTATCAAGAAGCTAACAAGTCTATTTATTTTCTCACCAATATTGATATTAGTCACAAAAAATCTATCCATTTGGCACCAAAATTTCCCTCAAAATTTTCTTAATATTGCTACTATCAACTTGGAAAATCACAACCAGCCCTAAGAGGTATGCTCTTCTCAAAAATTATGATGATGGGAGTGAAAAAACTATTTCTTTGGTGGCCATATTCAACTTGGTACACAAAACCATCCTTAGTAGCATCATCAGTGGCATGGATATCATTAGCGCCTCCCTAAAACTACTTGTCAAGAAACATGGCCAAAAGAGATTTGTAGCTAAAAATATTGTCGATGATTAGAGTTGGTTTGTTTTATCTTTTGAGATATGTTCCCCTACATGGTAATTTTGGTACTAATATTTTGACCCGTGTGTGGGAATTGGTTTAATTTAATTTTATGTTATCCTTAGTCCCTATGTGGGCTCTCTCTTTTGATCTTTACTTTTTTGTTAAACAACTCCTATGTTGGTCTATTTTTCTCTGGTCTGATTCATGGAGAAATAGGGTGTAGACATCCTATTTTGTGTTTCTCTACGTACTTTTTGTCATATGATTATGTTTTTGGTTTTGGAAACCAATTAAAACCCATATAATATAATTTATACCACCTACCAAAAAATTGAATCTTTATATTTATTTCTTTTTTTATGGAAAACATCCTAATTGGGATGTCACTTTTGGGTAGGAGGTAGGTGTATCTATTCTACCAAAATTACCTAGGTCTTGCACTTGGCATGCCCCCTTTGGAACACTCAAATGGCATGCATAAAACAAAAAAAACATGAATAAATAAACACAAAAACAAAAATAACACAACAACAACAAAAAAAACACAAAAATAAAAAAAGACAACAAAAAACATAAAAACAACAAAAATTTCAAAAAACAATAGTTATGGAGTGGCTAAGGGTAACCCTAGCCCTACTGGTGCTGGAGGCATTTTCAAAAATCATGAAGGGAAGATCATTATAGCATTTATATAAAACCTTAGTGTCCAAAATAATCTTTTTTTTGAAGCACGAGTGTAGCACCCTAAAATTGGTGCAGTTAAACCCTTAGTAAAAAGATAAAAATTTGAATTTTAACCTCGAAACTGCTTGTTAACTGCTCCCCCCATTTTTTGTGCCATTTTTAGGAGTTGTTTTGACCATTGGACGATATCATCATCGATTAGATGAAATAATCCTAGATCGGATGAATTCGTCTGGATCAGAACGTCCAAACGATTTCGTCCCAAAAATAAATTTTCATAATTAACTTCTGTTTCAACAACCTCTCCAACTTGGGCAAAAGCGTGTCTGCGTAGTTGGAGATTCCTCTATTGGAGATCTCCAAGATTGGGATGATCCCCAACATCCTAACCTCCCCCTAATCCTATATAAATTGGGATTTTCTCAGTTTATCCCCCTGGCTGGCTCTGGCTGGCTCTCCTCCTGACTCTCTCCCTGGTTGATTTTCCCTACCATTTAGCTTTGCTGTGTTAAGAAATCCTATACACCATTGTTTGCACTTGTAGTTTTAAGTTTTCATTGCAAGTTTTCACTATGCTTCATCTAGAGGAAGCATCGTCGCAAGTGATTCCACATGATTTCGGATGATCCTATCACAGATCGATGACGATCTCAACTGCATTTTAGATTGGGGGCAATCAGAGCCCTGAGTTTGCATTTCTCATCTTCCTTCCTTATTTTACTATGCATTAGCTTGATTATTTTTCATTCTGCATCTTGGAGTTCACCTCATTTAGCATAAATGCATGATAAATTTAAAATAAGTTATTAAAATAATGCATTTCCTTTAATATGATATCTAGATTTATTAGTTAAGCATTTATACTCTCACTTCTATCATTTTGCATTATTCTTGCAATTGCATTTTTAGTTTTTGGTGTTTTTTTTTGTGATTGCAGGTTTCTGACAAATTCGTCTGACGAATTTGTCAGATCGACGATGATTGTGTTTGATCTCAGACGATCGCCTATGATCTGGGATGATTCTGTACAATTGTAGATGATCCTATCATATTCAGGATGATCTGGACTCCTACAAGCTTCAAAATATTCATCAGACATCTGGAATCAGGTGCATTCTTTCTCATTTAACATATTCCTTGTAATAGGATTCATTCATGCTTTATTTATTCATATAAATCGACATCTTCATGTAGAATATCTTAGATTCATTTTGGCCAACCTAGGAATATGAATGATTGAGTATAAAATGAATACATAAAAACCATTCTCAACCTAGGCATGGAAACTACCACTCAAAGTTTCTTGGTGAACCCCACCATCCATAAAAAATTCACCCTTATACCCCTCCCCCGAGAGGCGCGACCTTCAAAGGGCATTTCAGTCCAAGGTATTGTCCCATCCTTCTCGCATCCCCCTTCTGGGCACGGATCCTATAGACTAAAGGTAAGGGTGCAAAAAATTTGGATCAATATATTTTGGTGAACCCGAAATGAAACTAAAAGCCTTTTGAAAAAAAACAAAACAAAAAAAATAATAAAAAATATAAATATAAATGCATTATTAAGAACATCTAGAATCATTAGACAAACACTTAAAATTGCATATTAGACTTAGATGGTAGATTATAATAAAATATGAGTTGTCACCATAAATGTTGAAAATCAATTAATAGCCATAGATATTACTTCTGTGCTTAGGGTACCTCAAAAAAATAGAGTCCAACCTTTGTGGGACGAACTTGATAGGATATTGGGTATTATTGAATCTAGATCTGTAGAACTTAGGAAAATTAAGAGGTTTGTCCAAGATAGAATCCTGGATGCTGATCAGGTGACATTGTACCATGAAATTCAGAGAGCTTTCTATAGGTGGTTAGCAAATAAAAGAGCACTTGTGTCTTCATAATTGTACACCTTTGAGGAATACATCGAGAATGTAGTTGTAGTACATTAGTTTCTATCTCGTATAAAGGATCAAGAAGTCATTCTTACAGATAGAAAGAGATGGAATAGAGTCCTATTGTGGCTGATCCACAACACACCCCAAAATTGGGGACCCACCTTTTTTGCATGCTTCCAAAGAAGACCTCAGTGACCCAGATGCTAAAAATCAAGAAAAAAGCAAAATTTCACAAAAGAGAAAAAGTGTCGCGATATCGCGACATGTTGCTCCGTCGCGGCCGAAAATGAAAAGTTGTCGCGATATCGCGACATGTTGCTCCGTCGCGGCCGAAAATGAAAAGTTGTCGCGATATCGCGACATGTTGCTCCGTCGCGGCTAGAAATGGAAAGTTGTCGCGATATCGCGACATGTCACGTTTTCGCGGCTAGGAGCAGCAGAATGCATCATGAAGAGAAAATGTCGCGATATCGCGACGATTGTGAAATCGCGGTCATAGAAAAGAGAGAAAGACAAAATGTAAAATTGTCGCGAAATCGCGACATGTCACAAAATCGTGGTCAAACCAAGTCAAACAGGGCAAGGCACTAAAGTTGTCGCGATATCGCGACATGTCACGATTTCGCGACAGGAAGCAACAAAGGGGTACGAAGCAGAAAAACATCGCGATATCGCGACAGGTCACATTTTCATGGCTCCAAGCAACGAAGTGGTACGGAAGGAAAATATGTCACGATTTCGTGACATGTCACGTTTTCACGGCCAAATACAGCAGAGCAGCCCAAAATAGAAAAGCGTCATGATTTCACGATAGAAAGCAACAAAGTGGTACGAAACGAAGAAGCGTCACGATTTCACGACAGAAAGCAGTGAGACACGAAAGAGAAAAGCGTCACGATTTCACGACAGAAAGCCGCAAGATAGCTCCAAATGAAAAAGTGTCACGATTTCACGACAGGAAGCAGCCAAGGCGTACGAAGATGAAAAGCGTCACGATTTCGCGACAAGAAGCAGCCAAGGCGTACGGAGATGAAAAACGTCACGATTTCATGACAAGTTGCATCCATGCGGTCCGAAGCAGAAAAATGTCACGATATCATGACATGTCTCATTTTCGCGATGCATGATGACAAACAAGGCTGTTGACAGGAAAATGTCATGATATCGCGACATGTCGTGTTTTTGCGATGAAAGTAGAGGAGCAAAGCTGCATGCATAAAAACGTCGCGATATCGTGACATGCTATTTTTTGTCATGATTTACAGGGGGCCATTATAGAACATGCAAAAAAGTGTGGAACACGTGGCGTACATGTGTAAGGGCTGCAGAGGCGTTACAGTTCATAGAGAAGATCAAGCGTCTCAATGTCGAGCATAAAGTCAAAAGCAATGGAAAGGCGGGGAAGGTGAAACGAAGCAATCTGGAAGACGAAACGAACCATCATGGAAGGAGAAGCAATTTACCAGAACTTTAAAAGTGGAAGCACAGATTGGTACGAGGGTCGAAAACCGCTATGGGTAGAGTTGCAGTGCCGAAGGCGAGAAGCCATTCTGGGCCTGCTTGGGAGTGTTTTTCTTCCCCTTTTTTTGGTTTTGAGAAAACCAGAGATTCTGCTATTGTAACATGATTTATTTTTAATGCAGGAGTGTTCAAAAATTTGCATCTTATGGGCAAGAAAGAAGGAGATCTTCTGTGCATGCTATAGATTTAATGTTTATTCTTTCATTTTTCAGATTTCGGATTTATAGATAATGTTAAATGCCACTTTTGTGGGTTGCATTAGGCGAATATTCGAAATTTGAATTTTATTTCAAAACCCTTTGAATCAGCACTTAGCTTATCAGGATTGTGCGTGTTTGCAGGTCCAATAGGTTAGGTTGCATGCATGGAAACCTCACATCTTCGGTTTTGCCAGAACGGGATAGCATCAAACTGAATGCAATTTTAATTTCTTTTTTCTTTTGCATTTTATTTTCTTTTTGCTGCACTTTATTTTTCAGAAGTTCCAATTTTATTTTTCAAGCATTAAAATAAAATTAAAAAATTAAAAAACTTCAAAATCCATAAATAATTCCTTCATTTTATGGCATTTCATTAAATTTCATTTTGAAGTTATAGCATGGTCATATAAGGACCAAATCACATTTGCTTTATTAGGGTTCAATGAACAATCATTAAAGTTTCACAGTAAAATAAACCACAGTGCCCCTTGTTTTTAGTTACTTGCAACCACTAAGGTGTTCCAAGCATTTTAATTGAATATCTTCATTTGAGATTATTAATACACAGATGCAAAATGCTAACATAACAGGAACCTTGGAGAAGTTACTTGTTTAATTTCTTTGCAAGTAGAGGATTTAGAACCCAAATCCTATCGGAGAGTGTGTTTTCACAATTGGGTGAAAATACCACTCAACAGATTGGCGCTAGAAGGAGGGAAAAAAAAAAATAAAAAAAATAAAATTACCACTAACACCACTCAACAATTGGCGCTAGAAGGAGGGCATGAAAAGGTTTATTTTATCATGATTTTAGATGCTACGGGTTTATAATTGTTTAAGAGCTTTACATTGCTAAATATTTCAAGTCCATTTGATTAGCATCTTTAGCCTCCTCTAACACCACTCAACAGATTGGCGCTAGAAGGAGGGCCGAATGGTTTATTTTAGTTTTAAATTTAAATTTATTATGCTTTACTCCTCTAACACTCACATTGTAGAAAGATGGCCTGAATTTATTTACTTGTTCTATTTTAAGCAATTCAGGTATGCTGTATATTATTCTAACACTTTTTGATTGTTCATACAGAAATAAAGTGATTTGATTTAATTTTGAAAATTTTGGTCTTGACTAACAAAGTGTTGTTTCATGCAATTACTTTCATTTGATTTTTACATCTCTTGGTTGATGCTAACTTGATTTTTTTTTTACATTGCAGGTTGAATATTCAATAGATTTGGTTCTAAAATTACATTTTAAGTTTCACTAATGGCAACACTTGAGGAGCAAATGGTATCCTTGAGAAAAGAAATAATGTCTCTAAGAGAAAGAATGGTATCAATGATAGAGGATCATTATAAGGGTTTGTCTATACCTGTGGTACCCTATCAAATTCCTACAATGTTATTGGATTTTTTACGGTGTTTTAATCAAGAGGTGCCACTAGGATACTTGCAAAAACTGCATGTCTACAAGAATACATTATGTCAATTCCAGATTTTCTATGAGGAGGTAGCTTGTAGGTTATTTGCATACATTTTGGATGATAAACCATTCTTTTGGTACAGCCAACTACCCATGGAGGTTAGGACTTCTTGGATACAACTAGAAGCAGACCTATCTTTACCATTTTGGTAATCAGGTTGACTTAGAAATCCTGAAAAATCAGTTTACCTCCATATGTAAGGAGCCTAATGAATCCTTGAGTCAATTCAATGGAAGATTTCATGAGTTGCACTCCCAAATGTGGGAAAATTTTAACACATTAGAAGAGGAAGCCATGGAAGTATACCTAGGAGCCATACACCCCACACTTGCTTCACTCATTGAGGAAAAACTGAGTGGTTTGTCTTTAGAGAAAATCCATGAGATCTTAGAAGAGATAGAACGACAAGGTCTTGAAGAAGAAAAGGCACAACATGTTCATATGAGAGATTGTTCTTTTGATGCCAACCTACACCAACCATCAAACATAGCACCCTCCACTCCAATGATATCTAAGGTAAATGATCAAGGGGATGAATTTGAATATCCAAATCTTACAACCACCTTAGATGTAGTCCACGGGGAGGTGCAAATTGATAAGCCAACATCCACTAGTGAGGATTATGCAGAAATGATCTCATTCATAGAGATACACGATTATTCGGATGAAGGGGTTCTAAATTCAACAATGTTTGAAATATGTGATAGGACAGAACCTACCATAGAATTGAATGAAGTGGTTGAAAGTGAAATTGGGAGAAAACCAATAAATGAATTTGAAGACATGATAGAGTTTCACCACTTGTTCTTGGAAGATACTATTGATGAGATGTGTAAAATTAAGGATCAAGAAATTCTTCACCCTCCAAATTATGATAAAATTGAATCATGGGTTACTAATTTGGACGATGATAGCCTTATAAATTTGAATTCAAGAAATAACCCACTTTTGGAAATAATTGAACCATCTAAGGAAGGTGAAGATGAATTTGATGAGAAGCACATTGATGAATTGGAAGATGTTGAAGAAGTAGTTGAACGTCACCACTTGATTTTGAAAGATGATTATTATGATGCTTGGAAGAAGTGGGAAGACTTCACTCACTCCAAAACTACTAATGAAACTTGTGTGCCCATTGATATACAGGACAACATAATCGCCTACTCAAAGGAAGACTTTACAACTCCTGTACAATTTGAGGATGTTTTGGAAGAAAGTTTCAAATCTCATCAAATTTTGGAAGATTATAATGATCCTATTGCCAAGGACAAAGAAGAAAAAGAATTTATGAATGAATCAAGAGATCATGTCACAAACATCATGGAATTTCATTCTATGGATTTGGATGACGATTTTTACAATGGTTGGGGGAGATATGATGATGCATTCTTTTCTCACATCTCTATAGATGAAACTCATATCTCACTTGATATGCAAGATATGGAAACTTCCACCTCACATGAAGAGATACCATGGATAGTGAACAAAGAATTAGAACCAAATGATAAAGAGATTGATCAATTGGAAGCAACTCAAATGAAGGATCATCAAGATGAGTCATGGGACATACACTTTGACCAAAAACATTTGAGGGTTGAAAAGGAGGGGCATGTTTTCAATTGGGTGCCCAACTTTGGTATGTTTGATAAACAAGTAATCAATGAAGAGTATGAAGACCATGAGGTAAAAGAGGGAATTGCAAATCCCCATCAAATTTTGGTAAATAAAAATGTTCAAAAGTTAGAATCTAACCTTTTGTGTTCAAGTATCCAAGATTTGGGTGAGGATTTGCATGACCATGTTTTGAATTTGAATGATGAAATGTCATTAAAGGTAAATGAAAAACAAGGTATAATTTTTAATCACACCTTTAATAACATGGTTTTAATGAATGGAAAAGAAGTTGATGCACTTGAATTGTTAAACCAAATTCATCAACAATTACTAATTGAATCTAGGATAAAAACTTTTAATGATCCTAATTTAGTAAATATCCTAGATGCTTGTAAATTGTTACACAAATTTGATTGGCCTACAAATTTGGAAAATGATTTGGCTTTGAAATTTGTAGAAATAGGCTCCTACTTACAAAATTGCATATTTGAAAAGGATAGCCTAATTCTAAATCAAGGAGGGAATTATGAAATTTACATTTTAAAGAATAGACATGATAAAATTGAAAATCATTTATTGTCTAATCATTTTAGTAATTTGATGCTCACCTATGGGAGTATTATTGGAACTAAATCAAATTGGTATGGTGAGCATGGCAAGTGGAAATTTGTTGCATTGTTTGGTCTAGTCTTGTTTTTGTGGGATTCCCACAACATTTGGCATGCATATCACGTTATATTTTTGTTGAAATGTTCTAATCATGTTTGGGATCCAGGAAAGTGATAATCCAAGCTTTGCATCATCTTGTATTATATTGTACATTTGTATATAGATTTTGGTTTTTTGGGTTTTGGTTTGTGTTTTCAAGTCGTTTTTGAAGTTACTTTGGGTTTGGTTTTGGTTTGTGTTTTCAAATTTTCATTTTTGGGATTGCAGTTTGGTTTTGGATTGAATAAGTTTTAATTTAAAGTTGTGTGTTTATTTGACATGTTTTGTTTGTCTATATAAAAAAAAAAATGATGAAAAAGTTGTCTTGAGATGCTAACTTATGTTCTAGATCGGGGAAATATGGAACATTGGAATTATGTGGTAGAAAGCTCCGCAAGAAATACAAACAGTTTAATAGTATCGTTTGAAACTTGTGATGCATGAAGTAGTCAGTTTTATATGGCAATATTTCATCATGCAATTCAAAAGACAATGCATTCATATTACATCTCACTTTGCACATGCATGCCATCTTAGTTGCATATGCATTTCAAATACAAATCATTAAAGTGTGTCAAATCCTCTTAGGGTTATGCTATCACATAAATAAGAAGAAAATCCTAAGGTTGGGAACTGAGTCTTGAGATATCTAGAACCAAGCACATTTTATACACATTAAAAAGGATCTTGAGCAAAATGATCAAAACCTTGCTTGGAAGAAAAGGTTGGGCGAAAGAAGTATTTCATGTCTATCCTATTATGCAACATGATCCTTAAAACAGTGGTTTTGACCACTTCCATAAAGCTTAAAGCCTAAAATCGGAGTAGTAAGGATAGGGCTAAATCCTCATCGAACTTAGGTTGAGGATCCAACTCCCCAAAGCTTTGATTTGACCTACATGGAGTAGTAAGGATAGGGCATAAATTCTCATCTCGCTTAGGTTGAGAATCCGATTCCCCAAAGCTCCTATGTCTCATTTCATCATAAATCTTGGATTGGAAGGATCGTACTACATGTCCTCTGCAAAGGATGGGTAGTCATCCCTAAGGTCCAAGAAATAAAATTAATATTTCTCATTTTCATCTAAATCTTGGATTGGAAGGATCGTACTACATGTCCCTAGCAAGGATGGGTAGTCATCCCCAAGGTCCAAGAAGTAAAAAATTAATATTTCCCATCTCATCTTAATATTGGATTGGAAGGATCGTACTACATGTCCTCTACAAAGGATGGGTAGTCATCCCAAAGGTCCATGGAAAAATAAAAAGAGAATAGAATGAATGAAGCTAAATCATGGATTATGGGGTTAAGTATGCCCATGCATGGCAGCATGTCTTGTCTAAAAAACAAGACCACTGATTGTTCAAAGGGTTAGACTAGCATGACCATTTCTTCCATAATTGGTTAAATTATTTTGCTCAAAGTGAGGTAATGAATTCCAAATCAGAGTAGTAAGAATAGGGTTAAACTCCCATCTCGATTAGGTTGGGAGTCCGATTTCCCAAAGCTCCGATTTCACTTTCACTTACACATGGGTTCAAGATAGTAGTGACTCATAACCAACTTTGGGATCTAATAAAGCAATTCATTATACATATAGTTGATCCTAAGAGGGTTTGATAATCTTGAATGTTTGTGTATGATACTAGAAGGACTATGCCTTTTATAAAAGCAAAATCTCTTAGCATATTTATTAGGTTACACAAATCATTCACAATCTCACATATGCATTCATGTAAAACTGACGATGGAATGTTGATCAATTTCAAACGATAGGGAATGAAACACATTGCACACACCGAGCTGATACTTAATGATTCGATGATTCATATATTCCTGATCTATGGGCATTTGTTTATATTTCTTATGTGCTAACGCATGTTTCCGAGTTTGTATACTTCCGAGGTTGGGTTCTCACCAAATGCTCGGGAGCATTTGATAGCAAAGTCACCATTTGTTGTGGCTGATCCACAACACACCCCAAAATTGGGGACCCACCTTTTTTGCATGCTTTCAAAGAAGACCTCAGTGACCCAGATGCTAAAAATCAAGAAAAAAGCAAAATTTCACAAAAGAGAAAAAGTGTCGCGATATCGCGACATGTTGCTCCGTCGCGGCAAAAAATGAAAAGTTGTCACGATATCGCGACATGTTGCTCCGTCGCGGCCGAAAATGAAAAGTTGTCACGATATCGCGACATGTTGCTCCGTCGCGGCTAGAAATGAAAAGTTGTCACGATATCGCGACATGTCAGTTTCGCGAGAAAAGTAGGAAAGAAAATGTCGCGATATCGCGACATGTTGTGAAATCGCGGTCAGAGAAGAGAGAAAGACAGAATGGAAAATTGTCACGAAATCGTGACATGTCACAAAATCGTGGTCAAACCAGTCAAACAGGGCAAGGCACTAAAGTTGTCGCGATATCGCGACATGTCGCATTTCACGACCTGAAGCAGCAAAGGGGTACGAAGCAAAAAAAAACGCCACGATATCGCGATAGTCACTTTACGGCTCCAAACAGCAAAGTGGTACGGAAGGAAAATATGTCATGATTTCCTGACATGTCACGCGGCCAAATACAAGACAGCCCAAATAGAAAAGCGTCACGATTTCACGAGAAAAAGAAAAGTACGAAAAAAAAAGCGTCACGATTTCATGAAAAGAAGTAAATGAAAAGCGTCTGATTTCCGACAGGAAGCAGCCAAGGCGTACGAAGATGAAAAGCGTCACGATTTCGCGATAGGAAGCAGCCGAGGCGTACGGAGATGAAAAACGTCACGATTTCGCGACAAGTTGCATCCATGCGGTCCGAAGAAAAAAATGTCGTGATTTCGTGACATGTATCATTTTCGCGATGCATGAAGGCAAACAAGGCTGTTGGCAGGAAAATGTCGCGATATCGTGACATGTCATGTTTTCGCGATGAAAGTAGAGGAGCAAAGTTGCATGCATAAAAATGTCGTGATATCGTGACATGCTATTTTTTGTCATGATTTACACGGGGCCATTACAGAACATGCAAAAAAGTGTGGAACACGTGGCGTACATGTGTAAGGGCTGTAGAGGCGTTACAGTTCACAGAGAAGATCAAGCGTCTCAATGTCGAGCATAAAGTCAAAAGCAATGGAAAGGCGGGGAAGGTGAAACGAAGCAATCTGGAAGATGAAACGAACCGTCATGGAAGGAGAAGCAATTTACCAGAACTTTAAAAGCGGAAGCACAGATTGGTACGAGGGTCAGAAACCACTGCGGGCAGAGTTGCAGTGCCGAAGGCGAGAAGCCATTCTGGGCCTGCTTGGGAGTGTTTTTCTTCCCCTTTTTCTGGTTTTGAGAAAACCAGAGATTCTGCTATTGTAACATGATTTATTTTTAATGCAGGAGTGTTCAAAAATTTGCATCTTGTGGGCAAGAAAGAAGGAGATCTTCTGTGCATGCTATAGATTTAATGTTTATTCTTTCATTTTTCAGATTTTGGATTTATAGATAATGTTAAATGCCACTTTTGTGGGTTGCATTAGGCGAATATTCAAAATTTGAATTTTATTTCAAAACCCTTTGAATCAGCACTTAGCTTATCGGGATTGTGCGTGTTTGCAGGTCCAATAGGTTAGGTTGCATGCATGGAAACCTCACATCTTCGGTTTTGCCAGAACGGGATAGCATCAAACTGAATGCAATTTTAATTTCTTTTTCTTTTGCATTTTATTTTCTTTTTGCTGCACTTTATTTTTTAGAAGTTCCAATTTTATTTTTCAAGCATTAAAATAAAATAAAAAAATTAAAAAACTTCAAAATCCATAAATAATTCCTTCATTTTATGGCATTTCATTAAATTTCATTTTGAAGTTACAACATGGTCATTTAGGGACCAAATCACATTTGCTTTATTCGGGTTCAATGAACAATCATTAAAGTTTCACAATAAAATAAACCACAGTGCCCCTTGTTTTCAGTTACTTGCAACCACTAAGGTGTTCCAAGCATTTTAATTGAATATCTTCATTTGAGATCATTAATACACAGATGCAAAATGCTAACATAACAGGAACCTTGGAGAAGTTACTTGTTTAATTTCTTTGCAAGCAGAGGATTTAGAACCCAAATCCTATCGGAGAGTGTGTTTTCACAACTGGGTGAAAATACCACTCAACAAGTCCCTAGAGCTGTACTGTATCGATAATATTGCCATGAACTTTATTTTTACTAAGAGTCTTAAGTAGATCACATTACCATAGCACACTTTGTCAATTTCTTGAAAAACCACTTCCAATTTGAAGAGGAGCATTTCATGACTCCTGATGAACTTGATCCTATCAACGATATCCATAAACTATTTATAGAAAACTAAGTTATTCTTTTTATTTTTGTTATTTCTTGCAACTAGCATGATGTTTGTTATTTTTATACTTGTGAAATAATAATACAAAAAAAAAACATATAAACAAAAAAACAAAAACATTTCCTTTTTAAGTATTATAGTAGGTATATAATTAAAATATATACCTCTCAAACCTATCGCATATATATATACAAGTATATATATTTGTTGAAATCTAAGTTTAAGCACAATGCCTAGACTTAGGAATGGAAAATAGACTAAAGAAGAAGAAGATTGGTTAGGAAAACCATTAAATAACCTAGATGTCCTTCCTAAAGATCAACTTACAAAAAAAGAAACCCTAGACCAGTAAGAAGAAGAGCTTGCTTTAGGAAATGAACATGAAGAAATTATTACAGAGGAAGGATCCTCATCCCCTAAAATGTCTTCAGGAGGAGTTGTTACTTCTGAGAACATGAAACAATTCTGTAAGTTCATCAATACTAATATTGGTGTTCTTAATAGAGCAGTCCATATGGACAAGGATCAAATTAGTGACACTCAAGAAACCCTAGAAGAAGTATTTCACACATGCACTAATCCCTTGTCCTTTATTGAACAAGAGAGTGATCAAGCTGGACCATCCAATTTGGATATGGCTGCTATAATCCAGAACATGCAACAACAACAGCTTACCCAACCATATAAAATGCCTGTTAGCAAGCCTAGGGTTATTCCCACACAAAAGAAACCATCATTCACTGATCTATTTTTCCAAACTATTGAGAAACATACTTCAAATCAACAAAAGCCCAAAACAAAACCAAACACCAATTACCAACAATCTGGGATACAACATAATACTACTACAAATCTCCTTCATAATACTCTTCCTACCAACACTTTACATAATAGCAATATAGCATCTAATCCTTATGTCACACCATCATACACTCATAAATCCCATACCTATGTCCCACCAAACCAATATGGTGGACAAACTAGTAATCTTGAAACCATGGTGAAATAGTTAGTTTCCCGCATGGACCAGATAGATCCCTATCGTCCCTCGTACAATTATCGAGATATGTGTAGTCAACCTTTAGATCCTATAGTTGTAGCACAACCATATCCTAAACATTTTCCTATGCCTATCCTTCCCATATATAAAGGAACAGAAGATCCCATAGAGCATCTTTGTATGTTTAGGATTGCATGTCATGATATATCACATGATGACTTATTATTGCTAAAAATGTTTCCAAAAAGTTTAGGAGGAATGTCATTAGAGTGGTATTATCAATTACCCACTAATTATTTGAGGAATTTCAAAGAAATGGCCGAATCTTTTTTTCATCAATTTAGTGCCTACATCAAAAGGCATGTGACCATTAAAGACTTGTACAACTTAAAAAAAGACAAAGATGAATGTTTTGTTGATTTCCTAGCTAGGTGGAGATAGTTGAGAGGAAGATTGCACTTTGTGTTACCTTATAGGGAGATGTTGGACATCTTTATTAATAATTTACAAGACGAACTATCCTACGAGTTATGAACTTCTACCTTGACCATCTTCGATCAGACTATAGACTTAGCTAGACGAGTGGAAGATGCTCTCATTAGGAGAGGTCAGCTTAAAAGGAAATATGATGAGAAAACATCCAAAAATCAATATAATAATAAACAAGTTGTGGGTGATGGAGTCATTGATAGTAGAAATATTGCTACTATTAATGTTGCGAAGACAACAGAGAAGTTTATACTGAAACCTCCTGATAAACGTCCTTGAGAATTTACTAGGTTAAATAAACATTTATCAACCATTCTACCACAATTATTATAATGAGGTTTGATTCAATTACCAAATATCTGGGAACCTGATCCAACTATACCGAATACAGAGCTGATTTACATTGTGACTTCCATAGAGGACCTGGACACACTACCAACTCTTGTAAAATATTAAAACATAAAATATAGGACTTAATTGATAACAATGAGATGGAGGTGCAAGCCTTTCAACCTAAGAAAAATCCTCCTAATAATGCTCAAAATAACATCCCCCAAAACCAAAATTAGAATGCCAATTAGTCATTGGACATATTTCAAACTCCTTTACCAAAAAATGGCAAGGAAGTGGCTAATCAAATTGAAAATCATAATGTTCCCCCTCCTACCCGATATGTAGGGACTATTAGTGGGCATTTACCCATTCATGATCCAAAAATATTTGACACAACCTTATCTGTGGTTACAACAAGGCATCTATATAATATTTAGATACCTAATCTTAGTGATACAGAATACGAGACTGAGAGTGATATGGAAATCACATCAAATCAATCGAATAGCTCTAAAGATGAATCGGATCCTATTATCCCTATCACAAGTTATATGGTTCCAGAAGAACCATTTCCAAGAATAGTCACTACTATACCTTCCTCTCACCAATTACTTTCTAATGAGCAATCCATAAGCATTAGACCAATACCCATTCATCATCCACAGAATAATATTGTGGGTACCATCGAAGTTGTTACTAGACAACAGGCTCAAAATTCTCAACAAGATCAAATACAGAATTATGGATCAGCTCCATTTGTTTTGAAGGTTCCTAATAAATGGAATCATGCACCTAATGTCCAACCTAAACCTCCTTATAATATTAATGAGCAACTATCAAATATTACAGTTAAAATTTCTCTTTTGGACCTTTTAAGATCTTCTCCTACACATAGATATGAATTAATGCTCAAATTAATCAAGATGATGGTACCACAAGACATTCAACCTGAAGCCATGGCTAATACTATAATAACTCATATAGTTGATTGTATTGAATTCTGGGATAGAGACATACCACAACATATTATACATAAGGATAACCCCTTATATATTACTGCCTTAATTGGAGATGTAGTAGTTAAACGAGTCTTGATTGATAATGGTTCATCTTAAACATCTGCACTTTTGACTTCTACCAAAGATTTGGGTTTAGAAGTGATGAAATGAAAATAACTGATATGATCATAAAAGCCTTCAATGAAAAAACACAAGAAACATGTGGATTTATCACCATCCCATTGCAGGTTGGTCCGAGAACCTTGGATACGACCGTGTTTATTGTACATTGCCTTGCATCGTACAATATACTCTTGAGTCACCCTTGGATCAACGTGATGTGAGTTGTTCCCTCAAATTTACATCAATCTAAATTCAAATTTAAGAATCAGTTGGTTACCATTCATGGTTATCCTAGACCCTTTGATATGTGTGCTTTGGCAAAACCTATTAGAGTTCAATTTAGCCCAGCTCTTTCATCCACACATCCTAATTCTCATTATCTATCTAAACATGTGAAACACACACCCACAATGTCATTTACTTCTTCTCCATCAGTTCCATCCCTACATACAGTTCAACCATCCTCTAAACAAACGACATTAGGACCTCAGAAAAATCCTAATCCCACAACCAATGCCTCTTGTTCTACTCCTATAACTTCTATACCTATATTATACCCATTCATCTACATCTCTACAAAATCTACATCCACCAAAGGCATAGTTTCCACATCAGAAGATGTAGGAAATGTTCCTTCTACCTCTTATGCTCTTACTAACGAGCTCTTACCCAATTTATCTAAAATTCTTATATCAGAAGAAACTAATGTTTCTATGCAATATTCCCTTGTTTTAAATAAATTGCCACCATCTACTCATACCTTGGGCCTCCCACAACCTATGGTAAGTATTTACCAAGTCGAGAGCTATACTTTTATTTATAAGGGATATGACTGGGGTAGAATACCCAGAAACATCAAAATTCATTATGATGGATATGCTCGATGTTATTTTACTAATGAGTATGTTAAAGCCAAATATATAATGCTTAAATTGGGATATAAAGGGAAAGGTTTAGTACCTTTCCAAAATGGTATGAAAGAACATTTTGAGGTAGAACCGTGGCCTTCCCGATGTGGTGTGGGCCTATTTCCTAGTAAGGGTCAGCCCTTCCCATTTGAGGATGATGACCATATCATATGTTATCAAGATTATTTGGATGAGCATGATGCTTTGCATTTAATGAATAAGCCATTTGCATGTAATATGCTATCTATAGCTTACCCTGAGATGATCGTTGAATCTAATGATGAGTTGGAGGGAGATATCTTCCATGATGTCTCCGTCGAGGAGTTGTTACATAATGAATTTTATTTTGATGGCTCTATACCTAGTATAGCCCATCTTGAGGCCACGACTCCTCAAGACGAATTATCCAAGCTAACCTTGGCAAAATTACAATAATTGGGTGTTCCACCTGCCCCACCTAATTTTGAGAAAGATCTCCACATGGAAGTAGAAAATGTCATAAAAATTAACATTGGAACTGAGGATAATCCTCACATAATCAACATTGGATCAAAATTTAGTCAAGAAAAATAGGATAAATAAATTGCATTTCTTAAATAATATGAATATGTTTTTGCTTGGACATATGAAGATATGCCAGGTTTAGACCCTTCTATAGTTATGCATCACCTAGTAGTCCATCCGGATGCTAAACCTGTTAAACAAAAACTTAGAAAAATGCATCCTAAAGTGGCATTACTAGTCAAAGGGGAGTTATAAAAACTCCTGAATGTTATTTTTATACAAGCCATTGATTATGTTGAATGGATCTCGAATGTAGTTCCAGTAACTAAGAAAGAAGCTACCAAAGTTAGGTTTTGCACCTACTTTAGAGATATTAATGCTGCATGCCCTAAAGATGATTTTCCTCTTCCCAATATGGATAAGATCATTGATTTTACTACTGGGAGTGGAATGATATCCTTAATGGATGGATTTTCTAGTTATAATCAGATCAGGATAGCTCATGAAGATTAGGCTAAAACAACATTTATTACCCCTTGGGGGACCTTTTTTGGAAAGTGATGCCATTTGGTTTGAAGAATGCAGGTGCAACATATCAACGAGCCATGACTTATATATTTCATGATATTATACATGATATACTACATTATTATGTAGACAACATTATAGCTCATTCTATTAACGAAGAGGACCATTTATATGACTTGAGAAAAGTATTTGTCTGGTTAAGGGAATATCTTATCCGATTGAATCCAACCAAATGTATATTCGGAGTTAAGTCCGGTAAATTATTGGGGGTTATAGTTTCTTTATGTGGCATTGAAATTGACCCTCTCAAGATTACGGCTATCACTGATATGCTTGTGCCCACAAATATATCTGAATTATAGAGTTTACAAGGTAAGCTTCAAGCTATCCGTCGCTTCATCGATAAGCTGGCGGATAAAATTGGACCTTTTCTTAAGATTCTTAGGAAGGATGTCTCTTTCCATTGGGACAACGAATGTCAAGAAGCATTTGAAATCCTCAAACAATATCTTCTTAACCCACCTATGTTTTTGCCACCTAGACCTGATTGCCCATTTATATTGTATATTTATGCTTCATATTTTGCCTTAGGAGCTATGTTAGCTCAACTGGATGATGAGAAAAGAGAGCGTGTCAATTATTACATTAGTAGAACATTAATTAGTTACGAAACCCACTACACAACATTAGAAAATTATGTCTAGCAGTCGTATTTTTGACACAAAAACTATGCCACTATATGCTCAGTCAAAAAATATATGTTATTATTAAATTGGATCCTTTGTGGTATCTCATGAGTCAACCTTATTTATTTGGTCGCACAGCAAAGTGGGTTCTTGCTCTAAGCGAGTTTGAACTCACGTTTATAGGACAAAATTCTGTTAAGGTTCAAATCATAGTAGATCAATTAGCTGCTACACCCTTAGAGTCTACCCATCCCCTCATCATTGAGTTTCTGAAGAATGCCTTAAACTAGAGGCAGACCATCCAGAGCAATGGTCCTTATACTTTGATGGAGCCTGATGCATGAGTTGAGCTAGTGCAGGTATTATTCTAATATCTCCATAGAAAAATATTATACCTTTGTCCTTTAAATTAATGTTTGCGTGTACTAATAACACTACTGAATATGAGGCTCTAATCCTTGGCTTACGAGCTACCTTGGCACTAAAAATTAAAAATCTATTAATTTTCGGTGATTCTCAACTTGTTATAAATTAAATTAATGATGTTTATCAGACCAAAGATGATAAATTGCATCCATATAAAGCATATGTATTACAATTAATATCTTAATTTGATCAAGTTACCTTGGAAGCTATTCCTAGTACCAATAATCGTGCGGCTGACGCTATGGCTGTAGCTGCATCTCTTTTACCCTTGGAGTTAGATGACGAATATGCTGCCATCATTATTTGTCGACTCTAGGAACCCTCTTAAAATAAATCATGCTTAGAACCTTTGGATGTGTTTCTAATCAACGAAACTACTCCTAAACTTTGGTACACTGATATATTCAATTTTATTCAAAATGGGACCTTCCCTAAAGGTTTTAATAGAAACTAGCGTCGGTTATTACGTATACGAGCAAGTCGCTTTGTAATAATTGGCAATACGTTATATAGGAGATCTTTTGAAGGTATCCTATTGAGATGTTTGAATCTAGAAGAATCTAGATTAGCTTTGAGTGAAGCCCACGATGGATCTTGTGGGGGATGCTTTAGTGGTAGTGCCATTACTAAGAAGCTCCTTAGGATAGGATATTTTTGGCCTACCATGGAGAATGATGCACACGATTACGTGTGCCATTGCGACAAGTGCTAGAAACATGCTGACCTTGTCCATGCACCTGCACAAGAACTACAGGCTATTTCATCTCCTTGGCCCTTTTCAAAATGGGGCTTAGACATCATTGGAAAAATCAATCCTATGTCATATGATGGACACAAATTCATCATAACCACCACCGAGTATTTAACGAAGTGGGTTGAAGCTATGCCCTTAGCTTCTTGCACTAGAACCCAAGTTTCCAAATTTATTTTTAATCAAATTATTTGTAGGTTCGGAATTCTTGTAAATCTCATCTCGGATAATGGAACTTGTTTCAAAAATAAATATGTAAAGAAACTATGTCAAAAATATAAAATTCAACATCGTTGGGACACTCCCTATTATCCTTAGGGTAATGGCCAAGCAGAAGCATCTAATAAAACATTAATTAAAATCCTCAAAATACTGGTCAATAAATCTGGTTGATATTGGCACATTCAATTATATCCTGCTTTGTGGGCTTATCAAACTAGCATTCGTACTCCCATGGGAACTTCACCTTTTTTTTTGGTTTATGGCACTTAAGCTATTTTTCCATTTGAATTAGAAGTTCCTTATTTGGCTCTGCTAATTTAAGATACTAAAGTAGGAGATGAATATCATGCTAGCAGATTTAGTCAGCTGGAACTCCTAGATGAGAAGCGCATCAAGGCTTTGGAGCATCTTCGAACCTACCAGAACAAGCTCAAACGAGTGTATCTTAAGAAAGTTCATCATCGATCCTTTGAGATCGGTGACCTTGTCTTAAAAGAAAATAAAAAAAATACTAATGCAACTAAAGATCTTAAAGATAAATTTGAACCTAACTGGCTTGGGCCATATATCATCACTGCTAAGTTTGGATCGGGAGCATACAGATTAGCTATCTTAGATGGTAAATATCTTAAAGAACCTATGAACATTATGCATATTAAGTGCTATTATGCATAAATCTGGTAATTTCGTCATTGTATATATTGTACATATTGTCTCATTTTAGTAAATTCATATAAAAATTTCAAAAACAATCATATTGTGTATCTTCTCAATTCATAAATCAAAATCAAAATATAAAAAAAAAAAACATCAAAATCTTCAAAAAAATAAAAAAACATCAAAATCATCAAAATATTAAAAAAAAAACATCTTTTATTTTTTGCACCTATCAATTCTTAAAGTATTGTAGTCATATTTTCAGTTAGTTTGGATAAATTAGCATTTATTTGGAATCCCACACTTTCACACTCACATGAATAAATATCTTGATTTTATTTGGTATGATTACTAATCTCTCTTATATCAAAATCCATAGTTGAATTAAATAAAGTTTTGAGCATAGAGAATTGATCTTGTTATTTACTTGAACCAAGTATATCTGTTCACATTAAAATGATTTCATTGTAAATTCAATATGATGCTACATAGTAGAAGTGGTTTCTTGAGCAAAAAGTTTCCCTTGCTATCCTATCATGCACATGGTCTAGAATATTTGAGAATTGACAAAAGGACAAGCTCACCCCTGCCTAGAATAAAAATTCCTTGCTCTACAGCCAATTCGAGCAAGTATCCCTAGTATAGGAAGAAAAAGAAAAGTCAAAGAAAATGAGAAAAAGAAAAAAATATCATTTTTGTACCATCGCAGCAATATTTCAACATTACCTCAGTTCCAAGAAAAAATACAAAAAAAAAAAACAAAGAGAAAAGAAGAGAAAGAGAAAAGAAAAAGCAAAATGTAATAAATCCCTTTCCCTACCTATTGAAAATAAAATAAGGGTGAATAAGCTTGAATCCCTGGAATTCTCAGTTATTCAAAAACCGTGAGGTAAGCCCCATAACAAGTGGTTTGTGCCCAACCCGCTTGGCCTTGGGTAACTCCTAGCGTGGTGATATGTCTATCATATTAGCGACCTTATTTTGTATAGACCTATGTCCGCTTATGGATCAGCTAGCTCTTGATGACCTGACTTACATAGTAGTTTAGTACGGTTACATGCATATAAATCATGGTCAACGAACACTTATTTGGTTAATTCAAATTACTTGTATCAAATTATCTTGCTCAAAATTGGTAAATGAACAATACATTTGCACACACATTTGTATTTGAGATATTTTGTATCATTATGATAAATCAAGATTGGCAATGAACTCACATATGCACATGAGTGTTCCTTATAAATCTATATTTTGTCTTTGAGATAATTTAAAATATTTATGCAAATATTTTGGAATAATTTCATCTTCTTAGCGTAAAAACAATTAAATACATTTTTTTTCCAAAATCCAAAATTTTCTTTCAAAACATGTTCAAAAATCTAGCTATAAAGTCACATTTATATATACTTTCGACTTCTGCAATGATGGTATAGTTCCTAAAACCTAAACTGGAATTTTATGCCTAGCGCAAGTCCTCATCTTATATATTTTTTGTTTATCTCAAAATAAAAAATCAATTATGCAATAAAAAATTTTATGGATTTCGTGATGATGGTATAAGTCTATACTTATAATTCTATGCCTAGCGCAAACCATTGTTCTAATTTTATTTCCTATTCATTTTAATTCATAAAAACATATGGCTTACATCATTATGTTACACAATTGTGCTTTAAAAAGAACGAACACTTTTTTCTATTTCATTTCATTATGTCAACATTCAATTTTGCAACGATGGTATAATTCCTAAGGAATTGTTCAAAATTTTATCACACTTAGGAATTTTATGCCTAGCAAAAATCATATTTTTTTTATATATTTCATGCATAATATTTTCATGAAAATCTGAAAACAAATCATCACCATCATCATTTTTTTCATCATCACAACACAAAGTCTTAAGATAGTCTCTTAAGCACTCTTTTA
The DNA here is from genome assembly GCA_028583015.1 of Wollemia nobilis. Classification (NCBI taxonomy): domain Eukaryota; kingdom Viridiplantae; phylum Streptophyta; class Pinopsida; order Araucariales; family Araucariaceae; genus Wollemia; species Wollemia nobilis. The sequence continues at coordinate 397,277 of JAQPPZ010000028.1, forward strand.
ATTTTAGAAATATTTCTATACTGGGATTAGCTTGATGACCTAGCGAGCGGTGACTCCATGAAATGGTCATATAACAGCGAAAATGTCCTTTGAAATTATTGTTAGAAGTCCCTTTATTTTTCACCAAATCATACCACAACAACCAATTTGTTTACATCATATTATTTCATTTAAATTTTACAGCATGACATTAAATTATACTATTTCCAAACTACATAATTACATGAATAATCAATCCACAATTCAAAATTTAAAGCATCATAAAACATATGGACAAGTCATATCACAAAATATCATATATATATATCAAATATATGTACATCATATTAAAACTAGATTGGTATGCCACAATATATACCTTGGCATACTCAATCCTATAAAAAATATATAGTCTATAGTCAATATGTAGCTAGTATTGAGAAGCCCTTGATCTCTCAGCCTCATCTCCTCTCCTGCTCTGAGGTGGAGGAGGTGGTCCCATCGAGGTATATGTTGTATCGTGGGTCCTCTTCATCGATCGTGAAGATGTCCTCGACGATCCCATCATGATTGGCTCTGTAATGGGGGTTGGCAACGGTATCCTCTAGTTCTATGGAACCACATGATAGTACAATCCCTGGTATAATGTGATCTGAGCAATAGCCCATGCCAGATCCTGAGTGCTCGCCCCTTCGCTCTGAGCCTTGAGTCATGTAGCCTCATCCTGCAGTGTTTGCACCTGAGCTCGTAGGTGGGCAGTCTCCACTCGAAGAGCCACCACCTCGCTACTCTCCCCCACCTTGACACCCTTTCACTTATCAGGTGATGTTGGCCTATCCCTATGCTAAAAATGGAGTCCCTCCTCCCTACTCTCTAGTTGTTGTGGTCTCTCTAGAGCTTGTGGCACTCTCTAGCATCTCTCCTAAGGAGACCGTCACTGCTCCCTCCCTCTATGACTCCTTGCTACATCAATGTTAGCCTAGTGCTAACTACCCATCTGTCACACCATAGCATGCATTGGACCTTGTGCCATCATCATCTTAGGAGTACGAATGCCTGTGTACCAGGCATCTTATCTATTTGTGACCTTAGCATCATCCCCATCCACCGGTTGAATGGGGGCATCGTCAGCATCCTAACTCTAGAATCGCTACATATTTGGAGCCCCACTCAGTGTAGTGTTATCTTGGATAGTCCAAGAGTACTTGTAGTCTCTAAGAGAAGGGATCCCCTACTGTAGATTGGACTACCTCAAAACTCGATCATAGCGGTGGAGCTCTACCTCTCCCCACTCTATCCTCAGCCAAAAGACTCACCTGATGTGAGCCAACTCCTGTCCATCCTCTCCCCACCCTGGATGCTCTCTCCATGGACTCCAAGTGATCTGGTCAGGGATGAGGTCATCTAGCAACCTCTAATACATTGGTAGATCTATCCACCACTGTGACCATCTCTAGAGCCACCAATAGAAAACCCATGGTCTCTCCCGATCAACCCCTATCAGTGGAAGCCCTATCGGCATTCACACTACAATGTGCTCCCATCACCAAACCTTTAGCAGCGATGCCAATACTAGACATCAACCTCCCTTGTATACGACCCCATATAGGATCCTATACAAGCAGCATAGTATGAAGCTACCCCAAGAAAACCTATAGTCGTGGTCTCTCATGTTGTAGACCACATCTGAGAGCAGCCACGGTAACCTGCATCCACTTTGGTGGCATAGCAGTAGGACACCCACTACCTCTGCCAAAACTTGAGTCAATCAAGATGCCCCAGGCATCTGCCTCAATGTCTCGATGTTTACTCTGCCCTGATTGGCCATAGGAGTCATCAATCACCCATGTATGGGGATCCTCAAGATCGTCCATACATCCTCTAGAGTGTGAGCCATCTCCCTTGTTGGTAGCCAAAAGTAGGATGACCTCGGATACCATCTCTTTGCTAGGGATATCAATAGCCCCATGTCTATAGGTATTTGTGGCATCTCTGCCACATGCTGTAGCCCAACCTTCGATAGTCGGTCTCGCTCTACCTGATCAAGCACGGCTACATCATCTCTGAGACCCCTGTATTCCACTCCTGACTTTTTAGTAATCCCCTCTGCAAAATAAATAATAAAACAACAAAAATCATTAATAGATAATCATTAAAATCAGTTAAATCAATTTTATTTTAAATGATATCAGCCATTATTGGATGATATCGTACTAAATTAAGTCAAATCTTCCTTGGTAGGATGAAATCATCTCTAATTTCTCAACTTGGGGATTGCCCCTTGTTGTACGGGATCGCCCCTATTTCGTTGATTTTACCCCTAGACGAAATCGAAGATCTAGGGACGATTTCAACGAAATTTGGATGATTTCGTCCCAACGTCGTCAACGGCCTAAAAATGGCCGCGATGCCCAAAAAATAGTCAAAATTCAAATTAAAAATCACTCAAATCAAATTAAAAATATAATGCATCAATTTTAGATCCTTACCCGCAACCCGTGTCGAACCTCTTTCGATCTGTGTGTTGTTTCCACCATTTCATCCGTAGAACTCTGAAATAGGAAAAGTGAACAGTAACAATGAATTAGGGTTTTACCCTATTTTTTTTAATTTTATATAAAAAAAACTTTTTTTAAATTTTGCTTTTCTGTACTTTTACCTCAAATGTTTGATTTGGATAAAAACATGGAGGGGGTACCATAGTAAGCAGTCGTACGATTCGACGGAATAAATTTTTTGCTTTCTCGTAAAGCATAAAAAAACTTGTCTTTAACGCATTTTATTCGAAAAATTTGCTAAAGAGGGGGTAAAATGTAGCACCCTAAAATTGGTGCAGTTAAACCCTTAGTAAAAAGATAAAAATTTGAATTTTAACCCCAAAACCGCCTATTAACCGCTCCTCCCATTTTTTGTGCCATTTTTAGGAGTTGTTTTGACCATTGGATGATATCGTCGTCGATCAAACGAAATCATCCCAGATCGGATGAATTCATCTGGATCAGAACGTCCAGACAATTTTGTCCCAAAATTGAATTTTCATAATTAGCTTTTGTTTCAACGACCTCTCCGACTTGGGCAAAAGCATGTCTGCATAGTTGGAGATTCCCACGTTGGAGATCTCCTAGATTGGGATGATCCCCAACCTCCTAACCTCCCCCTAATCCTATATAAACTAGGATTTTATCAGTTTATCCCCCTGGATGGCTCTGGTTGGCTCTCCTCCTGACTCTCTCCCTGGTTGATTTTCCCTACCATTTAGCTTTGCTATGTTAAGACATCCTATACACCATTGTTTGCACTCGTATTTTTAAGTTTTCATTGTAGGTTTTCACTGTGCTTCAGCTAGAGGAAGCTCGGATCATCGCAGGTGATTCCACATGATTTAGAACAATCCTATCATAGATCAATGATGATCTCATATGATTGGAGGCGATCTTGACTGCAGTTCATATTGGGGGCAATCAGAGCCCTGAGTTTGCATTTCTCATCTTCCTTCCTTATTTTACTATGCATTAGCTTGATTATTTTTCATTCTGCATCCTGGAGTTCACCTCATTTAGCATAAATGCATGATAAAGTTAAAATAAGTTATTAAAACAATGCATTTCCTTTAATCTGCTATCTAGATTTATTAGTTAAGCATTTATACTCTCACTTATATCATTTTACATTATTCTTGCAGTTGCATTTTCGCTTTTTGGTGTCTATTTCTGTGATTGCAGGTGTAGACACCAAAACAGCACCAATCCGATTATGTGATTGCAAACACTGATCGCTTTGACAAACACAGCCCCCAGGGCAGCCCTCAAAGGTCAAACGGTGGTCCTAACCACTTCCATAGCAATTTTGTAAGGTCGGGAAGCAATTTGGTACATTTAGACACTTTGCCCAGTACTCGTCTCACCCGGGGACGATTACTAACTTGCAATCGTCTCACCCCAGGGACGATTGTTGTAATCGTCCCACCCAGGGACGATTACCAAGTTTAACGGGAAAAACGACAAACGACGCCAAGTGGCAGCCCAGAACAGTCAGTTGATGACTCCTGCCTTGCACGCGTGTGTAGGTGGACAGAAGGGCCGTTAGAGGACTGTCACAAGAAGCAATTATGAAAACACAAGTCAATGGAGGACTCCCCTCCCTCATGAGGAGACATGACTGCCACATGGCGCCTATGACCAACACATGGCGTTTGTGCTTCCTTCCCAAAGGAGACCCCTTGGGTCTATAAAAGGTGAGACTTTTCTCACCCAAAAGGGAGAAGGTTGAAGGAGTTTTCAAGCAACGAAGTGTTGCCGAGTTGAAGACCCACTTGCATCCCTTTTGGTTCACCTTCCCACATCCACCAATCTCTTTTGCAAGGGAGGTTGTTGGGTGGCCTTTGGAAGCTCGAACCTGACCCAAATCCAACACATGGACACCTGAACCAACCAATTCGCCGACCCCCCACTCCTAAGAGATTTTGGGCCCATCCCAAGTGGATTGGTGCCAAAATCAAGTTCCATCGGTGGGCTGCCCACTTGGGCACCCCGCACCTTTTGGATTTAGTTGTAGTTCATTTTCTGTCATTTGTTCATATTCCATGTTATTCTCTGCTGTTCAATAGTTCAGAATCTTGAATCTTGATTTCAAAAGGTTTTCATCGAATATTATCATGCTTTTGTTATTTTGGTTGTCCCACTGACTTGCAGGTAACAACGTCCAATTTCTCGGTGATGGAGGCCAAATTGGGAGAATCCGACCATCTGGGTCGTCCCAAAATGGCCCCAATTACATAACCCCCTTGTTTGCAGGCATTTTGCAGGTCTCGGGAATCGACATTGGAGCAGCGGCAGGTCGGCTTCTTCAACACAGTATCAATCGTCCCTGCAGGGGACGATTAACAGCAGCAATCGTCCTTCCAGGGGACGATTAACAGTAGCAATCGTCCTTTCGGGGGACGATTAACGGTAGCAATCATCCTTACCAGGGATGATTACCAGGTAAAAGCAGATTGGCCGGTCTCAGGGGCAATGGCCTTTTGGTAACATTTTTCGTCTTCTGTCAAGTTTTCAAGCCATTTGGACTCACTTGTACTTACTGTTTCGAGGCAGATGTTTACATGCATATTTCGTTAATTTTAGAGAACAAACACCTTTCCTTTGCGGCGGGTGCTACGACATTTTTTATTGTTTCTTTGATTGCGGGAAAAGCAATCGGGAGGTGAAGAACTTATCCACATCGGCGGCGGCGGCATCTTGGCCCGCCCATTGCAATCGTGGGCACGCGGGAAGAGGAAGACTAGGTCACACATTGTAATGAAGACAAATTTAACGCTCCTAGCCCCCAAAAGGGGAGGAGACGTCTATGTAACCGAGGATAAGATATTTGAATAAAGAGGGCTGTGATTTCTTTACATCTTGTCTTTCGTTTCCAAGTTGTCTCCTTTCTCTGTTTTAGTGCATAGGATCAAAGCGTTACATTTTCGTCTTATGTTGCATAGCTAGTGTTTCCTTTGCCCGAAATCTCGTGCTTTCAGTGGCGATCACGGTGGGACCACTGTCCCCTATTTTTAAAATCATAGAAACCGATTGAATTTTTGTGTTTGTGCTTGACAGGTACATTTTTTTCTTGCGAGTTGTTAATCGTCTCTGCAAGGGACGATTTCTGTTCGGAAATCGTCTCACCCTAGGACGATTGTAAAATCGTCTCTGCAAGGGACGATTTATGTTCTATAAATCGTCTCACCAGGGGACGATTGTAAAATCATCTCTGCTAGGGACGATTTCTGTTACGTTAATCGTCTCACCAAGGGACGATTTTACATGCTGCAACTTTTCGAGCAAAAATTCGGAGGCAAGCTGGAGCGAGCCAGAGAAGAGGTAGGGATTTTCATCATCTCTGTTGAAATTTTCTGTTTCTGTTTCTGTTTCTTTGATTGTTTTCATTTTTAGCTTGCATTGCTTAGGAAAAGTCATTCATGCATGTTTCATTTTCGTTGGATAAAATGAACCTCACACACTCCACGAAACAATTTTAAACCAAGGAGCTGGTCGTAAGACCCCAGCCCTTGATCAAGACCATTGGTGGATTTAATCACCACCTTGGCTTGATTTGCATACATTTCTCGATTGTCAAGCTGTTGTTAGGCGTAAATCTCGACGAAGACAGACCGAGCGTAGCTGGGGTGATTCCCATGCGTGCGAGGATAAGTTTTCTATGGTAGGTGCCATTAACAGGACAATCCCCCTTTCGTACCGCCTACGTACCATGTACCTTCTGCTCTCACGTACCTATAGTCTCCCTCTCGTAAGGGCGGGTATATAGAGAGGTTGGTATATCGGCCTGGCTGGTATATTGAAGGGGCGACCTTTTGGGAGTTATAAGAGCCTACATGATGCATTTAAACGTTCTACAAAACCTACAAAGACAAAACAAAACACCAAAATACACTAAACCAGTCTAGGGCACACCAAGAATCCTTAAAAGAGATAATCACGGTTTTGTGAATGTGTGTGTTTAATTATATTTAGTGTAGAAAAAAAAAAAAAAATCATTAAAAACAAGATAAAAATCTACTTAGATAGTGTGGACGCACCGCAATGGTGTACACCCGCAGCCAAGCCCAATCAAGGGCAGCAACTCCGGAAGGTACACAAGAAGCAGGCACAAGTCGCCTTCGCTTCAGTCCTGAGGATTTGGTCATACCGCCTTATCGGTCTAACCTACAAAAGAATCCAATTCAAAATCCTCGGTGGGGTATGCCCATTCAAAGCAGCCCCTCTCAAAAAGACGCCCTACATGCAGACCTTAATGTAAACAGAGAATCGCCCTCTCAAGCTAGACATGAGTGGCCACGGCGCGATGAAGCGCTAACGGGGCACTGCTTGTCCATTTGGAGGGACAACGTGGATATGGCGTCCCTTCTTTACCTCTCATCGGAACAGAGAGACCAAATCCGGAGCGTAGGGCTCCTTACACGGGGCGACCCTAACTCCGCCTGCCCCTTACGCACCTATGAGAGAGAATATGAGGAAGATCATCGCATTCCTCAAGGACAACAACATACAACGCGGGAACCTTATGCTTCGCACCAGCCGGATATCATAATCACCCCTTGAGGCCGGAACCTCGAGCACATACCACCTACCTCGACGGAGGGAAGCGACCCCTTGAGATTTTAGAGCATCAAAACTGAGGTAAACCCATAGGAGGAACATTTGAACCTTCGAACAAAATAGGGTAGATCAAATTGACCCGGTTGTCGCCAGATATACCACCCGTCAAGCCCAAATCATGCGGCTTAAACAAAGTCAGCAAGAGATAGAGTATCAATACCGCTTGGATAAAGAACGCATGCAACGTGAAGCGGATGAGTTACAATATGAAATACTTGAGAGAGGGCCAACCCCTCGCGTCCAAAGAGCCGAACAACATGAGAGGCATAACCCTTTAACGCAGGACGGGTCTCCACGACCTCGTCAAGCTTTGCCTCCGAGACCTCATAGACATGAGAGGGAGGCTACTCCTCGAAATGATGATGGGTACCTTCAGCGGGGACTCGATCAAGGTCAGAGGTTTCGCCCAGAAACTCCTCAAGAATTTTATGAGGAGTACGAACCAGAGATAGAACATGTTGAAACTCTCCATCAAGGCGGGAGGGCTGCCATTCGGCCACCCCTCCATAGGCCCCCAGTTTATCATAACGTACAACGGGAGCAAGCAAGAGAGGAAGAAATAAAATCTTTCGATGCATACCAAGCGCTATTGGAGCGTTTGGAGTCTGTGGAGACAAAAGCTTCTGGGCATCAAAAACCCACATTACGTCTACTCCGCAGTAATCCGGTGCATCCCTCAGTGCCTACACCTCTTTACCCCGAACACTTCAAGTTGCCTCAATTGGCAGTTTTTAAAGGTGAGGAGGACGCACAAGAGCACGTTACAAGATTTCTAAGCCGAGTGCTTCGCAATCCAAGATAATGACGCGTTGCTTGGCTTAGAACATTCATAACCACATTCGTAGGCCCTGCCTCGGATTGGTTCACACTAGCTGCCCAAACACGGCATAAGCGGCTTAGATCGGCTAGTAGATGCGTTTCTTGAACGCTTCGCCTTCAACACAAGGAAGAAGGCATCACTTAGTGATCTTGCTAGCCTTAAACAATTTGAGGAGGAAACAATGGCAGCGTACGGGAACCGATGGAGAGCTTTGCTTTCTAAGTTACCCTACCGTCCTCCCATGTCGGATCTCACGCAAATGTTCGCAAAAAGTTGCTTAAAATCAATCTCTGGTCTATTGTTGCTGTGACAATACGACAGCCTAGAAGAAGCTTTGGCCCAAGCCAGACTTATAGAAGAGATTAAGATAGGCGAAGGCGCAATTGCCAAGCCTAAGAAGAAAGAGTGGAACAAAACCACTAAAACCGGGACAACGCAACCACAACACGCTGCGAGTCAATCAAGTTGCGATAAATGTTCCCGCGCACTATGCAAGAGACACAACCCCAAAGGGCTAATTACCAGGCAGTGCCTCATGCCTACGAAAGATATAACGAGAAGACGGGAGCGATATCGGCGGCGTCGCCCTAGGCGACAATTCACCCCGTATGCGGAGTCTAGGGACTCCTTATTTGACCGCTTGTCGGCGGCAAATTTAGTTACTCTCGCAGAAATCCAAATTTTTGACCCTAACATTCCCAAGCCTAGGGGGTATAGGGAGGAATTGTATTGCGAGATTCCATAGGCGCGAGAGGACATGACCTAAATGGGTGCTTGAAATTCAAAGAACTAGTCCAGGATTTGATCGACAACGGAACATTGGTCGTGGACAACCCCATCGCACCAAACAACCAACAAATGGGGGTATTCAAGGACCCCTTGCCTACCCACGAGGCACAGACAAAACCGCTCCAGATTAACGAGGTGCGACAAGATCTTCCCGCGCAAGGATTGGTGGGAATGATTAGCATTGTAACAAGGAACAGAAGATACCCAGCAGTTGCCCCAGAGGTAGCTGCGAGGGAAGTTTCGTCGACATCGCAGCCTCAACAACGCCCAACGCGAGTTGCCTCCGCCTAGACCCGAGGTCACGATACGGACCAAACTCATGCAGAGTCTGCGGACCACATCGGCTAGGTTGTCCATCTACGAGCTTATCCAACAATCAGCTCCCCATAGAGAAGCTCTTATGGACATTTTAAAAGCCATTGAAGTACAACCCCATGAAGCAAATTCTTTCAACGCCTTCGTGGGACATGTGAAACAATGTACGGAGCCTGTCATCACATTCAGAGAAGACGAGGTCAAAACGATATCAAATGACATGGCGGATCCACCCCTGCACGTTATCGCGTGGGTCAACGGGATCCCGTACAAGAGAGTGTTGATAGATACTGGCTCGTCCAGTAACATTATAACCACTACAGCGTTAAAACATTTAAAACTGCCAGCCTCTCACATCACCGCTTCCACGTACACACTGCGAGCTTTTAACGATGCAATTTGCTCGACAGTCGGCACGGTTGTTCTGCCTATCCGGGTAGGACAAAAGTCAATACCCACACTTGTGCCATGTCTTTGGAAGGTGAAATGGCTTATAATATCTTGCTAGGGCGGCCTTGGATCAGGGACATGAAGTGTGTCCCCTCGATCGCACACTAGTGCTTGAAGTATGCCTATGAAGGGCAAATACATGTAGTCCCAATGGACTTAGAGCCCTTCAAGTATTGCAATGCGGTACAATTCATACCTCAATCGACCCTCCCATCAACGCATTTGGATTTTCAATTAAATCCATCTAAACAAGGTCCGATACCGTAGGTACCACTGGTGGCCAACAAGGCAAAATCCCGGCCAGGTGAGACTTCATCACCTACTCCTTCATCATCAATGCCACCTATCGTGGCCCAACGGAAGGACAAGGGAAAGCAAATCATGGAAGAGGTTAAGCCTCTAGAAGAGGGGTTGCCCATGATTTCAATGATATCAACAGAGGAAACACCCAACACAACACAAACCAAGACTCCTGAACAACCAAACATGGAATGGACTCAGGAAGGACTACCATTTCCTCCTACCCAATCATCAACAATCACTGTTGAGATGGCCAGTACGGGCACTGGGGAGTACTTAGTGCAAAACGTTGTGGCAACCCCCACATTGGAGTCGGTGCGGGACATGGGAAGACCTCGCCTTCCCATAGGGACAATTGTTCCACTAGGCTACCCTCCCAACCAGGACGAATTTTGTGTATGGGGGCCTTGATCATGGTTATGAACCATGCGAACAAAAGGAAGCAGGATGAAGAGCCTTTTGTCGAAAACATCAATTATCTGTCGAACCCAGAATTTGCCCTAAAATATCTCGAACAATGCAATTGGCATGGGTATGGGCTAGGCAGATATGAGCAAGGGACGTGAATCCTTTGCCAACCAAGATATCAGATGCCATACGACAAGTCAGGAGTGGGGTTCAACCACCCCTTGCCCTTAGACAACTTGGTTGAAAATATGCAAGGCCTAGAAATAGGCAACAAGGGGGGATTGGCACAAGACCCGTACGCCAATCCAAACACGAGAATACACATTGGGGGACTATCTCCCATGGTCTACAAACACCCACGGAAATAGCAATAATCCCTCTCCTTTGCTAGAGAGAGGTGAAAGTTCAGAGAGCAATCCTCAAAGAGAACAACAACGGCTTTCGGACATTTTTCTGAAGTTGTTTCCCCTAGAGATTCCAGATGAAATGACACAATGTCAAGAGAATCAAGTCCCTCCACCAAGAGTGGAACAACCACAATGGGACTGGATTAACTTATTGGAACAAGAAGAGTCCTCAACGTCACAAGCAACAGATGCTGAAGAGGATGAACAATTTTGGATCTATGAAAGTGAGTCAGAAGACGAGACTGAGATGGACTATCTCAGACACGCACGACGGCATCATCGTGCTTTAACGCATGAAGATCTAATGGGACAAATGGGCATCCTATTAGGACATGAATGGCAAGTAGACCCAGCGAGGTGGGACCAAGTGTTAGACCTATGGCTCCAAATTCAAGAAGAGCATCGTCCACCTCGAGATCCCATCAGGACAGCAATACCGAGGGAAGACCCCGCCTTCCTTTTCGCACATAGAGATGAGTTTGCACCTAGAGAGGATCCATTCGTGCCCGTTCCCGTAGAGCCAGATCCAGAGTATAGGGAACAGCTAAAAGAATCAAGTCATCACACCCGCGGTTACGGAGACCAAATTCATTCCATCCACATGATCTCCATTGATTTGACCGCACCCATCCGCAATCCGATCGATCCATCATAGCCATTGCATCTAGACATGGATGCCATCGACTGGGATCGCGTCAATTCGCCATTATCACCAGCAGAGTACTGGCCTTTCGGTGAAATGCTTCATTCCGCCCCAAGGACAACTCAGGATATTTTTCAAGCTGAAGAGGGACCCGAGGTTCCAAACGTAGATCTTAACTCAGCTGATGATATCCATTTGATCCCAACTCCACATCAGTTGGAGGACGGATCCCACATGTCGATCGAGGAGACGGTCGACGTGAGACATCGGCACGGATCCAATGAATCCACGGATTCTCAAGGTGAGGGTAAGTCTTTCCCCCGAAGAGCAAGTCGCTTACATTGCCCTTCTTAAAGAGAAGGAGGAGGTTTTTGCATGGTCGTACAAGGATATGCCGGGACTAGACCCGTGGCTAGTCATGCACAATTTAACGCTTGATCCGACAATCAAGCACTGTAAAGCAAAAACTAAGAAAGATGCACCCAACAGTGGCCTTGATGGTCAAAGACGAATTGCAAAAGTTGTTGGATGCACAATTTGTCATCTGCGTGGATTATCCGCCATGGCTGTCCAACATGGTTCCCGTCAAGAAGCCCGACGGGAGGATTCGCATATGCACCGATTTTTGAGACCTAAACAAAGCGAGTCCTAAGGATGATTTCCCCTTGCCAAGCATCGACGCATTGGTAGACGCTACGGAGGTCACGAAATGCTCTCCCTAATGGACGGTTTCTCGAGGATACAATCAAATTCGTATCAATCCTGAAGACCAACTCAAAACGGCATTCACAACGCCTTGGGGGACATTTTGCTATAAGGTCATGCCTTTTGGCCTTAAAAACGTTGGCGCTACATACCAACGTGCTATGACGTATATCTTCCACGATTACATGCACAAAACTTTGGAAGATTACATGGATGATTTGTTAGCCAAATCTCTCTTGCGCTCAGACCATCTCGGTGACTTAAGCAAGATTCTCGATCGCCTCATAGAGCATAAGGTCAGACTGAATCCCAAGAAGTGCGTGTTCGGCGTCACATCCGAAAAACTCTTGGGTTTTATAGTCTCAAAGAGAGGCATCGAAGTGGACCCAAACAAAGTCAAGGCAATCCTTGAAATGGCTCCCCCAACCACTATCAAGCAGCTAAGAAGTCTGCAAGGAAAGGTCGCGTCGATTAAACGCTTCATAGCGCAATTATCTGACAAATGCCGACCAATGAACAAACTATTGCACAAGGGGGTCACATTTCATTGGGATGACGAGTGCCAGTCAGCCTTTGACGAAATCAAACAATACTTGGCTTCGCCGCCAGTACTGGCACCACCTAGACCAGGAGTGTCGTTCTACTTATACATCTCAGCCTGCGAGGTGGCACTGGGCGCCATGCTAGCCCAGAAGAATGAACATCACAAAGAACAGGCTACTTACTATCTTAGCCGCACCACTGGTCGATTACGAACTTAACTATGCATACGTTGAAAAACTCTGCTTGGCGGTGGTGTTTGCTACCAAAAGGCTACGCCACTACATGCTGAGCAACACTACGTATGTTGTGTCTAAGGAGAATCCATTGCGATACATGATGAGTCGTACTTATCATAGTAGTCGCACGGCGAAATGGATCATGTTGTTGACGGAATTTGACATTGAATTTATTGGGCAAAAATCTATAAAAGGACAAGTCATAGCCGATCAACTAGCAGAGGCTCCTCTTGAAGACGATCAGCCTCTGGCTATAGAACTACCCGATGATGGGGTCTTCCATGTCTCAGAATCGCCAGATTCTGAAGAGCCTGAGTCACAGGCCGACATAACCTTATTCTTTGATGGTTCTAAATGCGAGCAGGGGGGTGGCGCAGGAATCGTATTCTTCACACCGCAGGGTGCTCCAATGCCCCTGTCATTTAAATTAAACTTCCAGTGCACCAACAACAATGCAGAATATGAAGCCTTGCTCCTAGGTCTTCAAACAACAATCGCCATGAACATCAAAAGACTAAACATCTTTGGTGATTCGCTGTTAATCGTCAATCAAGTCAAAGGGGTATATCAATGCAAATGCCCAGTTCTGAAATCCTATAAAGCTCTTGTGGACAAATTCCTGGAAAAACTTGAGTGGTATGACATCGAGGCACTTCCTCGATCATCGAATCATTTTGCGGACACAATGGCCTCCTTGGGGTCACTAATCCCGCAAGACCTTTCCGGTGACATGACAACTATTCAAGTCAAAACATTATCGCAATCCGCGATGGAGCGTGCAAGCTCAGACTTGACGCCGGGAATCCACATGATCCAGATCGAACCATCCTCGGATAAGTTCTTTCGAATCCGAGATAGTCTGAAACGTGCCAAGCTGGGGTCCTTATTTTCCCCCACTCCCATTGATAGCAACACAACGCTATTCTTACAAGTTTTATCCCAATCAGCACTTGATAGGGAAGAACTTCAAAAGGGATTGGTTGTTCATACTGTCGAGGTTTTCGATCAACAGGACTGGTATTTACCAATCAGAGACTACCTCAAGTTAGGTAATATTCCCTTTGGATTGACGCATGCCGCAAAACGGACATTCAAATAGAAAGCGGCAAAATATGTCTTGATAGGAGACATTTTGTATCGTCGTAGCTATGACGGAATTCTCCTTCGTTGCTTGGACCAGCAAGAGTCCACTTGGGCAGTCGCCCAAGCGCATGACGGTACATGTGGCGGCCACTTTAGTGGTATGGCCATTGCAAAGCGCATTCTTCGCATGGGCTATTATTGGCCATCTTTAGAGCAAGATTGTTGCGCGTATGTCAAGAGGTGCGTAAAATGTCAACATCATGCCAATCTGATGCACGTACCTTCCCAGGCCTTACAGACAGTCCAGTATGCTTGGCCATTTTCGTAGTGGGGCCTCGATCTAATCGAAAAGATCTCCCCTGCATCGTCAGGCCGTCACACGTTTATCATAACGGCCACAGAATACTTTACCAAATGGGTGGAAGCAATTCCGTTAACCTCTACGACAGGACCCCGCATTGCGGAGTTCATCTTGCATTACATCATATGTCGTTTTGGTATTCCATCCAAAATAATCTCGGATAATGGGCCATCATTCAAGAACAAAGACGTGCGTGCTTTGACCACAAAGTACAAAATTCAGCATAGCTTTTCAACACCCTATTATCCGCAAGCAAATGGGCAAGCAGAGGCATCAAACAAGACACTAGTTGCCATCCTTAAAAAGACCGTCACGGACAGTCATAAGGATTGGCACATACAAATCCCACTTGCACTTTGGGCTTATCGCACTAGCATTCGGACGCCAACTGGGGCAACTCCGTTTTCACTAGTGTATGGCTCAAGAGCAGTAATGCCTCTCGAGTTGGAAATTCCTTCCCTCCGCATATCAATGCGGGAATTCATCGATGATGACACTGCACGGCAGGCCCGATTAGACCAACTTACGTTGCTTGACGAACGACGCGTTAATGCTCTCGAGCACTTACGTATCTATCAAGAGCGGCTTAAGAGAGCTTACAACATGAAAGTTCACCTAAGAGACTTTCGGGTTGGTGATTTGGTTCTGAAGGAAAACCAACAAAATTCTAATTTGCCGTCCCATATGAGGGATAAATTTGCGGCAAATTGGTTAGGTCCTTATGTCATTGATAGCAAAATAGGACCGGGAACGTACAGGCTAGCTTCTCTTGATGGTATCAAGGAAACAGAACCCTTGAATATCAGTCATTTGCGACCATTTCATATCTAAGAAAGCCATATACAAAAAAAAAAAAAAAAAACTCCAAGGATTATCGCAATCTCTTGGTCACCCAAAAAGCTCCAAGGATTATCACAATCTCTTGGTCATCCAAAAAGCTCCAAGGATTATCGCAATCTCTTGGTCAACCAAAAAGCTCCAAGGATTATCGCAATCTCTTGGTCAAACACAAAAAGCTCCAAGGATTATCGCAATCTCTTGGTCAACCAAAAAGCTCCAAGGATTATCGCAATCTCTTGGTCAACCAAAAAGCTCCAAGGATTATCGCAATCTCTTGGTCAAACCAAAAAGCTCCAAGGATTATCGCAATCTCTTGGTCACCAAAAAAGCTCCAAGGATTATCGCAATCTCTTGGTCAACCAAAAAGCTCCAAGGATTATCGCAATCTCTTGGTCAAATCCAAAAAGCTCCAAGGATTATCGCAATCTCTTGGTCAATCCAAAAAGCTCCAAGGATTATCGCAATCACTTGGTCAAACCCAAAAAGCTCCAAGGATTATCGCAATCACTTGGTCAAAACCCAACAAAAATACATCAAAAACAACAAAAATTTGCATCTCATTTCTACGCATTCTCAAATTCATCAATTGAGAGTTTTCTCACATCTCATCTTCATATTCGCCAAACTCAATTCATCGAAAATACAAAAATATGTAGCTGCATTAAGCATTGCATTCATACAGTCCATCTTGTTCCCCACTGTTCCATTTCATAAAAACAACAGACACACCATGCATTGCTTCCACCACACTAGAGTCAGTGGTCTTTTAATGTATCACGAGTTTCGATATTCAGCCAAAATTTTCCTCTTTAGCCATGTAATGTATCAAGTCGAACAGATTTTACGAAGGTAGAGTCATACTTGAAATACACCTTGATACGTAACATCCCAACACAAACTAAACACATTAACAATTCCGAGTTATGTGAAAGAAAGATGAAGCGCACGGTAATCTAGGTCACCATAAGCGAAACGGTTATCTTGCTCATCCCCCTGTGCGGATGACCCAAAGAATCCTGAGAGTTGGCAAAAGGACAAGCATCACCCCTACCCAATTCCCAAAAATCCCTAATCTCAATAGTTGCAAAAAAAAAAAAATCAAAAAAATTTGCAAAACGTCAAAACATCAAGATTTGACATCCTACAGTGCACACATCAAAATGCACTAAGAAACAGTGATTTTTATCACTCCAATCCCTTGCTCAAAAAAAAAAAAAAAAAAGAAGAAAACAAATCAAAATAAACAATGATCTTATCACTACAAACGAGCAAGTATCCTATTACAATTGAAGAAAAGAAGGGAGTTGAACTTGAATCCCTGGAACTCTCAGCATTCTAAAGGTCTTCTCGCATGACGATATATCTGTCACATTAACTTGCGTATAGATCAATGTTTGCATGTGGATAAGCTAGCTTATGACATCCTAGAAAACATCGCGGATTAATCTAACTAAACATAACAAAGGAGTTAGTGGAGCTAGTTAGGTGATCCTCAGTACAAGTTCGGTTGAAAGCCCATCTGGCACTGGCGGTATCCTGATAAATACCACATAAATGAACTCAATGGCACACACAGGGATGTGAAATAGCTTGGTCAAAAATAGGTCTGATTCATACCTTGTTCAAAAATCATGTAAGATAAAGTACAGTCGTGGCTAGAGAGCTAGAACTATCTGAGTCTCAGAAAAACTTAGCTACATTTCTAAACCAACTGCGCTACTTTTCGTCTTTGCAATACCATCAGAAAATACAAAAAAAAAAAAAAAGAAAAACCACATGTATACATACAAATTCATGCATCACAACAATCGCCTAAAAACAAAATAACAGAGTTCTAAACAATCTATGGTGCCATAGCCAAACATCACAAATCCCATTCATCCATTTCATCTCTTGCATATCACATATAAATCAAAAACATTTGCAGTCATCATAGCATATGCATCCATCAAAATAAATCAACATAATACATCCATATTCATCAACCATCATGCACAAGATCAAAGAATATCAAAACAACAAAAACAACAAATAAATGCAACACAAAAACAAAAAGCAATAAACATTGCCAAGCACAAGTGCTCTTGCACTTAACCTCTTGGCATAGCAAAACTGATATCGAGGTTTACATTGTCACTATCCTACTCCCTAAGAAGGCTACCATAGCCGGACCGCTCCACGGGAAAACGGATTTCAGACAATTTAATCCCCAAATGGTGTCACAAAACAACAAAAACATCACAAAAAAGCAACACAAAAACATAGCAATAAACATTTCCAGACACAAGTGCTTTTGCACTTAACCTCTTGGCATAGAAAAATAGATGTCGAGGTTCAAATTATCGCTCTCCTAATTCCCCAAGAAGGCTATCATAGCCGGACCGCTCCACGGGAAATAGGTTTTCGATGATTTCACCTCATTATGGCATCACCAAAAGGGTTAACACCCACCAAAAATAGGTCCATATGTTGGAAAAATTGCACACGCTTAACGGTAAACCCTCTAAAGGCACCCTTGCACAAGTCATCTTGGGTCAAGCGACTCGTCGCTTCTCTCACAAAGGTCATTCCCTCATCGATTCGTCGCTTGAGGGGGTAGTCACACTTAGTCACCAACCAACAATCACACACCCAATTAAGGAAAACGACATGCATTCAAAGAATCATTGACAAAGACAATCACGCTCCTGCTTGGGGCAGTAAACAAGCAACAATCAAATCAATCAAACACTTGGCATTTCGTGAATCATGAATACAAGGTTCCCCCGAGGTAAAAACGCCCTTCGCCTATTCATGGTGATCAATGTCTAAGTTCAAGTCACACCTCACCAAAACAGGTTAACACTTGAAATCAAATTCCTTAGCTCGTCGGAAGCAAGGATTCAAGAATGCATGCCCTTTCCATACTTGGGGCATCAAAAGTTGGTTAGGTTACCAAGAAACCCTAATCATTAGTGCTTTGGTTATCTATTTTTGCTCGAGCATCTGCGTCACCCGTAGCGCTTCCCAAAAAGGGGCATCTGTAGACACCAAAACAGCACCAATCCGATTATGTGACTGCAAACAACGATCGCTTTGACAAACACGGCCCCCGGGGCAGCCCTCGAGAGGTCAAGCGAGTGGTCCTAACCACTTCCATAGCAATTTTGTAAGGTCGGGAAGCAATTTGGTACATTTAGACACTTTGCCCGAGTACTCGTCTCACCCAGGGACGATTACTAACTTGCAATCGTCTCACCCAGGGACGATTGTTGTAATCGTCCCACCCAGGGACGATTACCAAGTTTAACGGGAAAAACGACAAACGATGCCAAGTGGCAGCCCAGAACAGTCAGTTGATGACTCCTGCCTTGCACGCGTGTGTAGGTGGACAGAAGGGCCGTTAGAGGACTGTCACAAGAAGCAATTATGAAAACACAAGTCAATGGAGGACTCCCCTCCCTCATGAGGAGACATGACTGCCACATGGCGCCTATGACCAACACATGGCGTTTGTGCTTCCTTCCCAAAGGAGACCCCTTGGGTCTATAAAAGGTGAGACTTTTCTCACCCAAAAGAGAGAGGTTGAAGGAGTTTTCAAGCAACGAAGTGCTGCCGAGTTGAAGACCCACTTGCATCCCTTTTGGTTCACCTTCCCACATCCACCAATCTCTTTTGCAAGGGAGGTTGTTGGGTGGCCTTTGGAAGCTCGAACCCGACCCAAATCCAACACATGGACACCTGAACCAACCAATTCGCCGACCCCCCACTCCTAAGAGATTTTGGGCCCATCCCAAGTGGATTGGTGCCAAAATCAAGTTCCATCGGTGGGCTGCCCACTTGGGCACCCCGCACCTTTTGGATTTAGTTGTAGTTCATTTTCTGTCATTTGTTCATATTCCATGTTATTCTCTGCTGTTCAATAGTTCAGAATCTTGAATCTTGATTTCAAAAGGTTTTCATCGAATATTATCATGCTTTTGTTATTTTGGTTGTCCCAGCGACTTGCAGGTAACAACGTCCAATTTCTCGGTGATGGAGGCCAAATTGGGAGAATCCGACCATCTGGGTCGTCCCAAAATGGCCCCAATTACATAACCCCCTTGTTTGCGGGCATTTTGCGGGTCTCGGGAATCGACATTGGAGCAGCGGCGGGTCGGCTTCTTCAACACGGTATCAATCGTCCCTGCAGGGGACGATTAACGCAGCAATCGTCCTCCCGGGGACGATTAACGATAGCAATCATCCTTTCGAGGGACAATTAACAGTAGCAATCATCCTTACCAGGGACGATTACCAGGTAAAAGAATATTGGCTGGCAATGGCCTTTTGGTAACATTTTTTGTCTTCTGTCAAGTTTTCAAGCCATTTGGACTCACTGTATTTACTTATTTCGAGCGAGATGTTTACATGCATATTTCGTTAATTTTAAAGAACGAACCCCTTTCCTTTGCGGCGGGTGCTACTGACATTTTTATTGTTTCTTTGATTGCGGGAAAAGCAATCGAGAGGTGAAGAACTTATCCACATCGGCGGCGGCGGCATCTTGGCCCGCCCATTGCAATCGTGGGCACGCGGGAAGAGGAAGACTAGGTCACACATTGTAATGAAGACAAATTTAACGCTCCTAGCCCCCAAAAGGGGAGGAGACGTCTATGTAACCGAGGATAAGATATTTGAATAAAGAGGGCTGTGATTTCTTTACATCTTGTCTTTCGTTTCCAAGTTGTCTCCTTTCTCTGTTTTAGTGCATAGGATCAAAGCGTTACATTTTCGTCTTATGTTGCATAACTAGTGTTTCCTTTGCCCGGAATCTCGTGCTTTCAGCAGGTTTCTGACAAATTCATCAAATCGACGATGATATTGTCTGATATTAGATGATTTCCTATGATCTAGGATGATTCTGTATAATTGTAGATAATCCTATCATATTCAAGATGATCTGGACTCCTACAAGCTTCAAAATCTTCATCAGACATCCGGAATCAGGTGCATTCTTTCTCATTTAACATATTCCTTGTATTTAGGATTCATTCATGCTTTTTGTATTCATATAAATCAACATATTCATGTAGAATAGATTAGGTTCATTTTGGCCAACCTAGGAATATGAATGATTGAGTATAAAATGAATACATCAAACCCATTCTCAACCTAGGCGTGGAAACTGCCACTCAAAGTTTCCTGGTGAACCCCACCATCTGTTGAAAATTCACCCCTATACCCCTCCCTAAGAGGTGCAACCTTCAAAGGGCCTCTCAGTCTGAGGTATTGTCCCATCCTTCTCGCATCCCCCTTCCAGGCATGGATCCTATATCCTGAAAGTAAGGGTGCAAAAAAATTGGGTCAGTACAATGAGCTCTTTTTCAAGGTCTATCTCTTCCACCCCGCTTACATTATCCTAATTTAGTGGTTGAAGGTGATTCCATGAATATCATTAAAATATTTGCATGGAATCAGTCTACTTCCTAGAACATATCTAGCCTAATTTTTTAAGCCAAAACCCTCTTGATCTTATCCAAAAATTTTATCATTTAGCATGTCTATAGAGAAGGTAACCAAGCTACTAATCAATTAGCCAATTGGGTATCTCTGAGCCCAACCTTACCATTTGGACTAAAAATTTCCCTCCTGCACTACTCGATGGCAATTTCCTATCTATATATTTTAAGTGATCTATCCCCAAAGGGTTGGAGGGATGTTATGTTCCTTTTATGGGGCTTAGCTATCATTACCATCATCCACATCTATTCTACAATACAAAGTTTTCATTTTTCCTATGGAAAGGTTTACAGTTCATATCCATCTCTTTGAGGTTATTTGTGTTTAGAGAATTCTTTTAACTATCACATGGGAAATATGTGTATCAATGAATATTTCATAGGTATCATTCGATACCTATTTTTCATCCACCACAATGCAGCTCTCACAAGCGACAATAGTTGCTATGTATAGAGGACCTATTATATTGTGGACTTTATATATATTACCTAGTGCCATGTATGGAAGATATGTTTCAACACAGGTGAAATTTATTATCCTCTTAGTTTTAGCAATTTATCTCTGATAACCCATAGAGGATCTAATGCTTTTGCTATATATTGGTTGGGAGATTTTCTCGCAATCATCATATTTTTGTAAAAGGTTATAGGATCCTTTAAAAAACCCTATTCACCAATAAAAAAACACAAACACACATAAAAAAACCACAAAAAAGAACAAAACAACACATAAACACACACAAAAAAATACAAAACATAAAAATAAAAATAAAAATAAACACAAAAAACATAAAAACACTAAAAATAACACAAAAAAAATACAAAACGACACACACTAAAAAACTAAAAAAAAGGAAAAAATACATAACAACTTTGGCCTTTTAGGCTAATAGTCTATTCCGGCAATAATATTTAGAGGAAAACATAAAAATGATTAGTCTAAGCAAGGGAACTAAAATACACTAACCAAACCAAAAGAGAAGCAAAAACAAAGTAAAAAGAAACTAGGTACCTCTAGTACTGGAGTCATCCAGTGAAAGGATAGAAATAAGAGTTTCCCTTATTTATGAATCCCACAATCTAGGAGGGTGGCCATAGTAAGTAAGACCACCTTTGTATAATACCTAATTAGATAAATTATCAATACTCCTATTTTTTTTTTAGACCACATGATTGTATTCAACTTTCAAAAAGCTCATTTGAATTAATTGAATCTTCTCAACAATTATTTTTACTCTCTAATCATCCTTATGATTCTTAGAATAAGTTTTCAATAGATTAATCATGAATTGAGATTTTGATTCAACCAAAAAAAATTTCCATCCGACCTTAGCAACCTCTCGAATGCCTCTAAGGATGTCATTCACCTTAGCAAGGTTATTGGAAAGGATGCCCAAATTCTCTACAAAAGTGAAAACTAAAGAACCATTTCAAATTCTACCAATTCCTCCCACACTATATTTTATAGGGCCTAGAGATTCCATCGATATTAAATTTTCCAAAATCCTTATGGGGAGGTTGCCAATTCCTTTTTTTATCCATATTTCGATTACTCACATTCTCTTTAAATTGGTTGCCCTTAGAAGAGTTAATATTTAATATTTGCATCACTTGATACCAACTTAGGTGGGATTTTTGGGGGTGATTGAGGATTTTTGGACTAATTCAACTAATTTAGAAATGGTATTTTGCTAGATATAGTGAATGCCCTTCCTTTCCTGATTGAAAATTTGGTTGTTTCTTTCCTTCTAGATATTTGAAGGTCGAATGGTAGAACCCATCCCAAATAAATACCTAATAAAATGATCAACACCATACTAATTAGGTGAATACTTCAAAATATATTCAAAAGTGAAAAAATTGGACCACTATAAGCCAAGTAAGATGAAATATTTGTGTTTTCTTAGAAGTTCATCATTTAACAAATTAATTTCATCCAATTTCACATGAGTCATTTTTAGAATTAAAAAAATATTAAAAACTGCATTTATGTGTTAATCATTAGAATAAAGCTTATTAATAAATTTAAAAATAGTAAGAATCAATAAATATTATTAGCATATAATTTAAGAAATTAAGTATTTATTTTATTGTTGGACTTGTATCATTATAAGACAAACTATGAATATTTTTGGTGTGATCAATATAATTTTGTTAGAATGTAGATTTTATGAGAGAATTAATATGTGTAATATACATTAAAAACATTTCCTTACATTATTAAGAATCAATAAATATTATTTGAGAGTTCCAAGGTTCAAACCCCACTCAGTATAATGGGACCAAGACCCCTCTTAAAAACTTGTGTAAACTTATTGAAAAAAGAACCAATAAATATTATTAACATATAATTTAAGAATTTGACACTTTATTTTATTGTTGAACCTTATCGTTATAATATAGACTTGTAGACAAGAAAAATTGACCCATAAAAATGAGTCAATTCTTCCTTAGATCGCTGGCTAGCCACCCAAACTTGTTAAGTGTAAATTTGGGGCCTTTTTGTCTTTTCTCTTTCACCTATTTTATTAGTTTTACCAAATTCATACTTGATACATATGGGGCATGATTTTGAATTGCTATATTCGTGCCCTGTAATAACGAGGTACAAATTTGGTATTCTAGGGGTTTTACTCACTAAAACCCCTCTCCTTATCGACTCTTTCTAGGGCCAGCCTTTGCCCATGGTGAAATTTATTTTCCAATTTGGTGTGCCCTCCAAACCTCTTATATATAAATTTTTGTATTCCCTCCTTGATCCCAACAAGTTATTTTGAAATTCGAATTCTTGACTTGCTCGTTGTTCATGCTAACCAGTGCTCATCTGCTCCAAATTGCTATTTTTGTTGTTGTGTTCTTTGATGGTGGCTGCCCTTGGGGTTTGAGTGGAGTCTTGAAAAATAAATAGATAAAACTTATTTAATTTCTTCATCCACCTCTTCATTGCTTCTTAAACTCTCCATTAGCTCATTAGGTTTGGTATTCATGTTAGTTGTTTTTTAAGTCTATTTTTCACTGTGTTGTGCCTCATTTTTCATCATTTTAGGGCCTAAAAAGGGCATTTTAACCACATACATGCCCCATCCTTACAGGGAATTAATTTGGTCAACCAAATTCATGCTATTTCTTTACGAGGCATAAGTTTGGTAAATTAGGGCTTGGGGGCAAGTTTTGCACCGCAAAAACCCTAATTTGCATCTTGTATTTTAGCATTTTATTATGTCCATTCTATCTAAATTTTATTTTACCATTACATATCTATTTCACTATATTTGTGCATGTCCAAAGTTCAAAGATCAATTTTAATTTTTAATTATTAGCTAAAATGACCAAGGGGAATTGACTACTATGCCTCCAAGCATAGTCTTATAGTGGCCTAAGCAAGCCCTTAAACATTGATTAAATTTTATAGGGTTTATAAAGGTATTTTATAGGTTTAAAGCTATCGGATAGTCTGGATGCAAGATAAATTTCGGATCAATTGTTAGATTAGATATATGAACTAATATATCTTTAGGTTTTTTGGTGTTTGCTCTTATTCATTTATGTCCAAAACCTATATTACAAGTAAAGGAAAAAATATTTTATTAAATTTCTAGGCATTTGAAAGAAATAAAATATAGTGTGTGTTATTTTTTGATGGTTTATGCCAAGGGATAATGAAATCACAAGATTCAAAATATGCAAAAATGGAAGATGTTAAAATATGCTATTAATGGAAAGTGATAAAATTGATACAGTACAGAATGGAGGAAATCAACACTCCAAAACTGATTCTAAAGAACTACATTGTATCCATCACCAATCTATATGGTGATATACCTAGTATACTTAATACTACATACAATGATATATTATCACTCACTATGAGGCCCTTTATATAGAAATATGGATTGCTTGGTCAACACTCTGCCTAGCTATACAAGGGGACATCTTGCACATTTACAACTTGCACATAGACACTTGTCTACTTATTATATTACTTGAAGTAACTAGATAACTACCCCTTAAAGTAATATAGTACTCTAGTTATGTACCAATGGTGGTACAAATGCTTGAACCAAATGATGTAATATACTCTCACTCCCCCCTATATTACATTATTTGGGTATTGAAGGCTTTAGTCTTCAATATGGATCTTCTTCTCATTAATAGTCTTTGGCTTGCACTATATGTGTCCTTGGTCTGATTATTCCTCTTCTTCTTTAGCCTTTGCTTTAGTATTTTTTTTGTACTTTTATAAGTGGTACTGCTATCCGATCCTTCTTTATCCTTTATGCATGATGATTGAAATATATTTTCTAAGTATGATTCACTCAACTCTATTTTCTTTTTAAGATCTTCTATAAATCCTTTTTGTTTTGCATTCTCATTCTTGTAATAATTGTATATAAGTAATGCCATATAAAATATGATTACAAAATCTAAGGAAATTGGAATGTTGCTTTTTCCATTATCAGTTGCTTCACCAAGTCATACATGTAGATAATGTTTTATAGTATCAAAGTTATCTTCTAAGGCTTCACTATGAATCACCTCTAATATAAGATCTAATATTTCTTCAAATTTTATAAGTAGATTCATGATTACAATTTTTATGGCATTTACTCTTTCCTTTCTAATAGTGTTGTTCATGTCATTGTGTGTTGTATTATTGGAGGTAGGCATCCTTATAGCTCCCTAGATTAGAGTATATGAATTAGTTTCATAAAACTATTCAATTCTAAACTTTTGTAGAATCCCTTATTTCTCCTTAGTTAATACATCTAAACTATTTTGATAAAATATTTCTTGGAATTAGGTTTTGTATGCTTCCTTATATCTCCATAATAATTAGAGTATGCTTAATTCACCTTCTAAGTTGATTTTGTAATGTTTTGAGAATAATCAACCTTTTAATTTTACCTTATCTTTTCCAATGAAGTATAATTTAATGTTTGGAATTCTGTTTTTCTCCTTAGAATGAGTATACGATAATTTTTACCAATTAATTTGAACTCTATATGTGGGAAATTTATTTTCTTCTCTTTCCAATAGATTAATTTTCTAAATTCCAATTATATGTATATAGTTTAAAGTAGTATGCCTTATATCTTCATACTTTTTGGAATATTGGAAAATAATGGTATTTTATATTTAATAATGATTTAATAAAGGTTGAAAACCTTACATATCCTACTTTATTGAAAATATAAATATTCAATACCTTGAAATAAGCTTGCTTGATAATTACTATTTCTTGATATGTTTATTCTAATGTAATAGTCTATATAATCTTATAACTACAATTTTAATTAAATCAAGCAAGTATCCTTAGTAAGGCTTGATGCTCTACTTATTCTTGAGTAGCTCCATGTAATTTGATGGCTGGTTGGTACATATCTCAACGTTGTATTAATATTGCTTTGGCCTTGCTATCCAAAGAAGGGTCTGCATGCTCTTTCATTGAATTTTGTGCTTCCACGATACTTATTTTGGCTTGGTATCCTCTTTAATTGGTGCTTATCACCATGAAAATTTAATTATGATTTATGAAATTCCTTTATAACTCCTTTGAATCCAATTTTAGTGTGCTCTTACTCACTTGAATGTTGTAATTTTGCTCCAATTTTAGTTCACTTCTTTTCCTTGGATTTGAATGCTTATATAGCTACATGGCATGTGTATCTTGAGTAATATTTGAGGTGGTTTTTAATTCTTCTTTGAGATATATCCAAGTGGATTTTAGCTTCAACATGTATGGGATATTTTTACATAATTCTTGGGGTTGGTTTCAATGCCTTCTTGAGTAATGTTTGTGGCTAGAATTAATTTTTTTTCCAAGTGGCTTATGAGCTTTGATCATAGGTGAAACAAATGTAATGCTTCTTCCTATCAAAATGGTTCGTAGCCTTCTAACATTCGAGAATTTTCTTATGAGATGAGAATTTCTTGTCAGTGGTGACAAGTGGTAGATTGCATGTATTTTCCTTCCAACAATTTATCTTCTTCTATATACTCCCCTTGCCAACGTGAATCTAGCTATTTCTTGTTCTTCAATGCTTATATCAAGAAAGCATAGGTTAGATCTTGATTTTATGGAGGTCTTGAGAGATTAGATATGGTTCTATGGTGGTACAAGGGTTGGTCTTGGGAGCTTAGATATGGTTCTATGGTGGACATCTTCTCCAAGAAAGAGCTTAGGTATTGCTTCTTTTACTCTATGCTTTTCCTTTCAATATGTTGGTTCAAATTCTCCCTTTGCATTGTACAATAGATGATGGTCAACATAGATGGATAATGAACCTTTTGAGATATCTTGCAATTTAGGTTGATTGTTGAGACTGCCTACTTTCATGGCTATAAGGGTGCTTTTAGAAACCATAATGAGAGCTCTTTGTTAGCTCTTATCTCTTAATTCGAATAGTGCTCCTCTACGATCGCTTGTATGGTGTTCCTCACTTATGGAGGATGTGTCCTTAAGACGCTAAAATTCTATCCTTTTTCCTATGTAGGACAAGATGTTATGGTGTAGAATAATGTAAATATATTTGTAATACAATACCTTGATTTTGTACCTTCACTTTTGTAAGCTTATTTTACTAGTTTTAATGGCAACTTCTCTGTATTTTTTCTTGTAGGTAAGGGTTGATTGATGTTGTATTCTATTCTAGACAACTCTCTTATTTTCTTGGTTAATATAGTAATGAACCCAATAAAATAATCATGTAGATAATATGCCATTGAAGGAGTAATGTTTGCACTAATATTTTACTTGTAATGAGATCTTAGTGCACCTTGAATCTGAGATTCACTGAGTCTTGATTTTTGGCTTTATCACTGATTTAATGGTTGCCTTCTTCTTCTCCACTCCTCGGATGAACTTCAATATACTTTGTGTCTTCTATATGCCATAATACCTTGTAGGTATTGAGTTCTAAATAGTTTCTTTAGACACTTTTATTATTTGCATATTTTTATGCCCTTGATCATAACAATCAATACACAAAAAACCCTTTGAGAGTAACTAGTTTAAAGAAAAACTAGTATAGTGCAATGAAACAATATTATTTTCAACGAAATGCACTTTAATAATCTCACCTTATTTCTCTTGTTAATAAGATCTCAAAGTAGTTTCAAATGCACTAATGATCACTGTAAATTCCTTAATGTAGTCCTCTTATCATTAATTAGATAATAGGAAGAATGTATCTAACTCCTATTAATGTGTAGGTAATGAACCTTAATAGAAAATATCTTCTGCACTTTAATTGAGGACTTAAAATGAAACCTTCTATTTTTCAACTTCTAAATTCTAATAAATTGCTTAATGAAGATAAGTAGTAATCTGAATTAAGTGTTCAAGTAATGAACATTTTGCACCTAAGTTGCTTACCTTTGATGATGAATATCTTGATGAGTTGATTCACCAAATTTCTTATCTAGAATGGTAGTAGCTCATAGGTTTGAATGCTTCTAGTCTACTACTCTAAAATTGTAGTAGATGATTTTAGCTTCTCCTTTAGTATCTAGCCTGGAACTCCAAATTATTGTAGCTGGTAATGTTATCTTGATTGCTACCCTTTAAAAGTCAATATATTCACTAAAATGTTGTTCTTTAAGAACCCTTTCAGTTTTTTTCTATGAATCCAGCAAATCCCGATATTTGAAATGTTTCTTCTTTAGATATGAAGGGAAATTTCCAAATATTCTTGGATTTGGTAGGTTTCTTCTATCTGAGTTGTGACTTCAAACAATATATTATTCTCAATAATCTAAAGATCTTGAGGTCTTCATGAATCTTCTCTCTAAACTTTAACAAATTGTTTGCCAAATATTTCTCTTTTGATCTTGTTGTTGGATGGCAACAATTATTCCAAGTTCTCCCACTATAATTTGGAGTGAATTTCTCGAATGAGTTCTCCTAGGAACATCTTTGATGGCTTCTCCAATTTCTTCAATAAGTCTCTTCAAGCCTTCTCCTTGTTTCTCCTTTATACCTCTCCAAGGTATTTAGTCTTGTATATTCTCTGGTCTTCTTGATGAGACTTTTCCTTCAACTTTCAACTATAGAAGTGTTGGCAATGAGATATTATTCATGGATATATAGAAAATGAATTTTGATAGTCCTTCTCTATCTCTTCTAGGAATAGTATTTATTTAATGAGACCTTTGATGGGTCTCTTCAGCTTCTTCTAGATGAATTCTTCAATTAGAAAAGGAGATCACCAATCTCCTATCTTTCATGGAATCTTCTCTAGAGTCTTTTTTAGGTTCAAGGATTCTATGGCCTTTTATTTTTTATCAACACTTATGTGGCCTTTCCTTATAGATCAAGGATTTTGTGGCATTTTCATCTACAATGTGTAGGTCTGCAATAGGGATTCCCATAGTTTCCTTTCCTCCAACAAATTTTTAGTAATTTGATTCTAAATATTGTTAATTATGAACCTTCACTAGTTTATTTGTCAATATAGTCAAATGAATGTTGAATCCTAGTCTTCATGAGTTTTTCTATAACTTTGTGGAAAGACTCTAGCCAAATATAATCTCAAAAAATTTGGAACTAAGATTTTCTTCTTCTCTCAATATTTCTTGTGAATTTACTATTCCTAGTGATCTACTATGGCTCTTCCTATCCAATAACCCCTTGTAGTGGTGTTTACATGCAATGGAACACAATGGCAGATCCAATTTGAAAATATGTAGTAGAGTTAAGACCTTTAGTAGAAATTATGCTCTCTTGTGGCTCTCCCTATTCCTATTGATCTACTATAGCTCTGATGCCTCTATTAGATTTTGATGGTGTATGCCAAGGGATAATGCAATCGTAAGATGTAGAATATGTAGAAATAAAATGTGAAAAAATATTATATTAATATAAAGTGATAAAAATGAAATAATATAGAATGGAGGAAATGAGAACTTCAAAACTAATGCTAAATAACTACATTGTATCCATCACAAATCTATATGGTGATCTACCTAATATACCTAATACTATATACAATGATATCTTATCACTTACTATGAGACCCTTTATATTGAAATATGGATTTCTTGGCCAACACTCTACCTAGCTATACAATGGGACACCTCGCACATTTACAACTTGCACATAGATACTTGTGCATTTATTATATTACTTGAAGTAACTAGCTGAATACCCACTAAAGTAATATACTACTCTAGTTATGTACCAAGGTTGGTACAATTACTTGAACCAAATGATGTAATATACTCTAGCAATCTACATCTAGTATTTTAATATTGTTTGTGCATTACCCTTAGATCCTTGCTCAAATATTTTGAAATCCTAGGGTTAGACATAATTTAATTACAAAATCATACTAGAATTAGCTCTTGTATTCTTCCATATTGCATGTCTTGCATTGTTCTTTCATTTTTATAGCTTATTTTAGAAAGTCCAAAAAATAGGTGTATGCTTAATTGACACATCAAAAATTTCCACCCGTAGTCTTGGAGTGAGTTCTAAAACCATTCCTAGTTAACCCATCCTTTCATAGCCCCAAGTGTAGAGAATATAACACACCCCCATAGTTCACCTCATGTCCCAGCAGATCCATCCAAGAATCATACATGGTAGGGCAGTTTTCCCCCGCTACAAGACTAAATATTTTTTGTGTGATCAATATAGTTTTGATAGAATGTAGATATTATGAGAACTAATATGTGTAATGCACATAAAAATTAATGCCTTAAATTTTTATTATATTTTTTATTAGTTTTGATATTTTTGTGTGTGTCTCCTTATGAAAGCACGAGATTCCGAAAACAAAAAGGATAGACTAAAAATGCAATGTAAACGAAACTAAAATAACGCTCAAACCCTATGTTATTGAGAAATGCGTAAAAAGAAGGAACATGAACACAAGATATCAAAGCAATATAAAATACGGCCCTTTTATTGATATGCTTTTCAAATTTGTGTTACAATGCGTCTCCTTCCTTTTGAGGGGATAGGAGCATTAAATGTTGGTCTTTTACAACTTGTTTCAGAATTCCTTCTTCCGCGTGCCCACATATAAGATGGGCGAACCAAAACGTTCGCCGCTTGTGTTGGTAAAAGTAGATTCCTCGTTGCTCCTCTACTAATCCTCTCGCGTTCAAAGAAACAAACAAAGAATCGGTAGCACGTGTATGAAAGGAAAAACAAAAGATAAATATAATGATGGTTAAAATGAGTCCAAATAAACTAAAAATTTGATAGAAGCATAATCATGTAACTAGCAAAATACTGCAAAAGAAATAGTCACCAAACGCAATAAGGTAGGGGGTGCCCGAAGGCAAACCACCCACGGGTGAAACTTTGTTTCGACACCAATCCGCTTGGGATGGGTCCGAAACCTGTTGTGATGGGTTGTCGACAAATTGGTAGGATATTGTGGTCAAAAAATCGGGTTTTGGTTCTTGATTCGTGCCTCCAAAGTCACCCAATAACCTCCTTTTTGATTAAGAGATTATGGATGTGAAGCACAAATCGTAAGTAAGTAAACTAGCAGCACTTCGTCGCTCAAAATGCTCCTTCTCTGTATATCTTTTGGGTGAGGAAGCTCACCATTTTATAGACCCAAGGGGTCTCTTTGAATTAACATGCAGAAGTGTTACTTTGCATGAATGCTTTTTTGTGAAGAGAAGACTTCTTCTTGATCAAGGGCTTCTTAACTGCTTCTGCAACTGCTGTTGCATGCCCAAAAGAACTCACTCGCACTCCCATGCAATGAAGGGAGAGTTAGGTAGCTAATTTGAGTTGTCATGAAAAAGCCTACTCTCACTCCCATGCAATGAAGGGAGAGTTAAGTGGCAAATCCGAGTTGTCCTGAAAAGCTCACTCTCATTCCCATGCAGTGAATGGAGAGTCAAGTGGCAGATATGAGTTGTCAAAAGAACTCACTCGCACTCCTATGCCATGAAAGGAGAGCTAAGTGGCAGTTCTGAGTTGTCATGCACCGAGGTTTGACTTTTTGCCGATCAAACCTGGCGTTCGTCCCACCCAGAAGCGAGCGCTGATAATCGTCCCTGGGTGAAACGAGTACCAGTCTGCACTCGTCCCTGGGTGGAGCGAGTAAGTAGCAAAGTGCCTAAAAGGTGCCAAATTGATCTTTGACTTGTAAAACTATTGTGTGAGTGGTTAGAACCACTGTTTAACCTCTAGGGGCTGCCCTGGGGGCTGTGTGTGTTAATGCGATCAGTGTTTGCAGTCACATAATCGGATTGGTGCTGTTTTGGTGTCTACAGATGCCCCTTTTTGGAAAGTGCTGCACATGGTGCAGTGCTGAGCAAAAATAGATAACCAAAGCACTAATGATTAGGATTTCTCAGTAATCTAACCAGCTTTGGATGCCCCAAGTATGGAAAGGGCATGCATTCTTGAATCCTTGCTTCTGACGAGCTAAGGAATTGGATTTCAAGTGTTAACCTATTTTGGTGAGGTGTGACTTGAGCTTGGGCATTGATCAATCATGAATAGGCAAAGGGCGCAACCTTTTGTCTGTGGGAACCTTGTGTTCATAATTCATGAATGCCAAGCATTTAATCAGTTTATGATTGTTGCTTGTTTGCTGCCCCAAGTAGGAGCGTGATTGTCTTTGTCAATGATTCTTTGAATGCATGCCATTGCCTTGATTGGGTGTGTGTGTGTTGATTGATAACTAAGTGTGACTACCCCCTCAAGCGACGAATCGATGAGGGAATGACCAACATGAGAAAAGCGACGAGTCGCTTGACCCAAGATGACTTAAGTGAGGGTGCCTTTAGATGTTTTTCCGTTGAATGCTTAAGCAGTTTCCCGATTGTTGGACCTATTTTTGGTGGGTGTGAACCCATTTGGGGATGCCATTTGGGGTTAACATTGGCGAAAATCTGATCTCTCATGGAGCAGTCCGGCCATGGTAGCCTTCTTTGGGAGACAGAGAATGACAATGTAAAACCCCGACATCTATTTTTTGATGCCAAGAGATTAAGTACAAGAGCACTTGGTCCGACAATTTTTAGTGGTTTTGTTGGCATTTGTCATTTTTATATTTTGGTTGTTTTTGATTTTTTTTTTTTGGTATTCGTTTCGGGGGGGACGAACTCCATTATGGTACTCGTCCTGGGGTGGGACGAGCGCTCCTCCGAGGAAAAAGTGCTCGTTCCAGGCAGGGACGAATACCAGCAAGCAAAAAGTATAAATATGCAAAAATGATGGATTTGGCTCATTTGCACTGTGCATCGCGAGCGATTTGGAGCTCTGAGGAGGAGGGAGATTTTTTGACGCGAAGCGCTGTCGAATTTTCCAGCTACCATGAGTGCACAAACCGGGTCGTCAGGCGACGGAGCCGAGGCGAGACCAGTAAGTGAACTATCTCCTCGAGTTTTAATTTGAAAAGTGCAAATGTGTTTTTATTGTGTTTTTCTTTTGTGTAAGACATGGAACCCTAATTAATGAATTTAAAAGGTGAATGAATTTGATTTAAAGACCATGAAACAAAATGAAACGTGTATGCAAACCGATGGAAACCTGGATGGAAAACCGTAGAATAAACCCGAATGAAACTTAGAGTAACACCTTAGGGTAACCACAGTTACAAAAATGTTTTTTTTTTTTATGTGAATGGTAAAACGTAGGTCGAAACCGTAGGTAAACCATGTCACTTTTTGTCTGTTTTTATGATGAAACCCTAGATTTAAAAAAAATGGATGAATTTTTTTTTTTTGTTGGAATGGTAAACTTAGGTAAAACCGTAGGTAAACCATGTCAAATTTTGTTGTTTTTTGTATGAAATGTAAGATGAAAACTTGATGAATTTTTTTGTTGAAATGGTAAACTTAGGTCGAAACCGTAGGTAAACCATGTCAAATTTTGGTGTTGTTTTATGAAATGTAAGATGAAACTTAAAATTGATGAATTTTTTTTTTGAAATGGTAAACTTAGGTCAAAAACCGTAGGTAAACCATGTCAAATTTTTGTTATTTTGAAAATGAAACCCTAGATTAAAAAAATGGATGAATTTTTTGTTTGAATGGTAACACTAGGTAAAAACCGTAGGTAAACCATGTCAAATTTTTTTATATGAAAAGAAAAAAAAGTGATGAATTTTTTGTTTAAATGGTAAACTTAGGTAAAAAATGTAGGTAAACCATGTCAATTTTTTGTTATTTTTATGAAATTAAAGATGAAAAATTGATGAATTTTTTTGTTGAAATGGTAAACTTAGGTCGAAACCGTAGGTAAACCATGTCAATTTTTTTTTTTTGTTTGTATGTTTGTAAATTGTAACAGATGTACATGTGAATGAATGATGTTACTGTATATTGATGCATTTTTGAATATGTGATGGTGATTTGATGCATGTTTTTGATGTGTTTATGTTTTGTGATATGCAGGTGGTGAAGAGTCGGCATCGGGTACCGACTATTTTTTCTAGTGCCCGCGAGGCGTTGAGTGCGGAGGATTGGGAGTGGCTTGACGCCTTGGGGCTCAAGCATGTGGCACGATTGGAGGCAGTGGTTGGGGATCGGGCGTACTTGATAGCTTTGATCAGTCTATGGGATGTTCGGACGAACACCTTCCATCTCTCGATAGGGGAGATGACAGTTACCTTGGAGGATGTGTATCGGATTCTTTGGATTTCGATAGATGGGGTGCCCATCCGGACGACGCCACGAGGCCAGAGGATGGCTGTACTGACCCGATGCTTTGGACATGGGGACTTGGATGGGGAGGACGCGGTGTAGAAAGCGGAGGAGGATTGTCAGGTGGGTGGTATCCTAGTGCGGTGGTGGTATGAGAGGAGGGTGTTGGGAGTGAGGCATGCACTACTCATGAGCCTCATTTCCAACATGTTGTTGCCAGACTCCTCGGGGGCGAGGTTCCCATGGAACCTACTGGAGGTGGTGTGGCAGTTAGTGGATTGTCCTGTGATAGAGCCGGTGATCATGAGATGGGGCCAGACGCTTTTGGCTCAACTATATGATGAGTTGTATGAGGTCCGCTACCGAAAGCGGAAGGGGATTGGCTGTAGTTACTTATTGCAGTGTTGGGCCTGGCAGCATATAGCCGTAGAGCGACCACGAGGGCTACCCTGGACTACACGGGTTGACATGGTGGATAGAGACATTGGTTATGGGGCTTTATGGTATCGAGCTGAGGAGCGAGGGCAGAGTCGGCGGTTTGCGGGAGACGTGGACCATTACGTAGATGCATTGGCCCGACTGACTCCAGGAGATGTGGTGTGGAGGCCATATCGGGATTGTCCCGCATGGCCGAAGGCTGATGAGTGGCTTCGACGGGTCCGAAGGGGGAGGTGGGTCATTGGACGACACGGGACAGAGCAGGAATACTTCCATTATCTTCGAGTGACACGACAGTTTGGGGTACGCCAGGGGTTGCCTGGGGAGCCCTTAGTCTATCGACATCGGAGCGATGAGAGGACTCTAGCTGCATCGATCCTCGAGCCGCTAGGGGAGGAGGTGGATACAGTACTGGACACTCCAGACGTGGATGACGTTGGAGTTACTATCGAGTACCAGGAGTGGTGGATGCTCCGGCAATGGCGAGGTGAGGGGCCATTGGGAGGGGATGAGGCAGCGAGAGGCGAAGAGGGTGCAGAGGCACCAGGAGAGGGTTGGGGAGCTCCTGTTGATGTGGACATGGTGGAGGTGGCAGATGCGGGAGAGGACTTTGGTGAGGAGGAGCAGCCAGAGATGCAGGATGCTTCGGAGCAGGCCGATGCTCCAGAGAGGCCGACGCAGCCGACCGTGCCGGGGGATATAGAGGCGGGGTTGCGCGTGGAGGTGGCATGGTTGACGGAGTTATTGCGGAGGCGATATCAGGAGCTTGGGGATGCACTACGGGAGAAGGATCTCCTACGGGCGTAGTTGGGGCAGCGCGAGGCTAACCTTGCGACATACCATCAGCAGGCGAGGGACTTGGAGCGACAGTGGGATGAGCTGGAGGATGAGGTTATCCGCCTTGGTGGGCAAGTACCTGCATTCTCTGGAGGTGGATCATCACGATGCTCGAGAGGGAGCGACATGGAGCAGACAACATCCTCGTAGCAGAGGCAGCGAGATGAGGGAGAGGCTAGTGGGCATGGTGCAGGGGCGAGCAGTAGCCGCCCTGAGAGGTCTCAGAGGACCCGCACCATGGGGGGTAGTTCCCGTCGCACCGATCCTGCGTGATCATGGTGGACGATGCCCTAGACTTGGGGATTTTGGTGTATGATTGCGGGGTCAGAGGACCAGTTTTGTAGCCTACGGGCAATTTTGTTATGATATATATATATATATATATATATATATATATACAGATGACTCTTTTTGGTGTTTATACATTTTTCATGATTTATTTTGATGTACATGTTTTTACATTGATGTATGCATATGCGATTATGAATGCGATGGGTCTACTTTGTATGATGTATGCATATGGAATGAATGAAATGAATTGTTGATGATTTGTCGATGCACCATAGACTGTGCAAGATTTGACTGACTTGCTATAGTAATGGGATAACTTTGTGGAATGCTTGTGCATGTGAAAACTTTGTTTTTGTATTTTGTCTATTTTCTGATGGTGATGTACGGAATGAAATGTACTGGTTGTTTGAAAATGTAGTTAAGCTTTTCTGAGATGCAGATATTTTAACTAACTAGCCAAGACTGTACATTTATCTCGCGAGACTTTTGAACAAGGTCTAAATCCGACTTGAATTTAACCAAGTTATTTCACATCCCTGTGTGTGCAATTGAGTTCGTTTATGTGGTATTTGTCAAGATACCGCCAGTGCCAGATAGGCTATCAACCAAACCTGTACTGAGGATCACCTAATTAGCTCCACTAACTCCGTTGTTGTATTTAGCAAGATTAATCCACGTGACAATCTAAGGTACCATAAGCTAGCTCATCCACATGCAAACATTGGTCGACGCACATGCAAAGCTAATGTGACGGACATATCGTCATGCGGGTAGGATACCACCATTGCCAGGTAGGCTATCAACCAAACCTGTAATGAGGATCACCTAGATGGTTTTCGAATGCTGAGAATTTCAGGGATTCAAGTTCAGGTTATTTATTGGCTGAATGATTTGGGAGACTTGCTCGTCTATATAGTGATGAAAATCACTGTTTATTTTGCTATTTATTTTTCTTTTGTTTTTTTTTTTTTTTTTGAGCAAGGATTTTGAATAGTGGTGATAACCACTGTTATTTGATTTTGTATTTTGAGCTTTGTAAGTTTGAACTTGTGAATGGCCTTGATCCTTTTAGGTCTTGGGGATGACTACCCATCCTGGTTAGGGGCGTGTAGTACGAATCCTTATGACTTTGGGAACCAAGGGGATAATGGAGATGATGAAGTAAGGGCATTGATCTTTTAGGCCTTGGGGATGACTACCCATCCTGGTTAGGGGCGGATAGTATGAATCCTTACAACTTGGAGACCAAAGGGATAATGGAGAGTATGAAGTAAAGGCATTGATCTGTTAGGCCTTGGGGATGACTACCCATCCTGATTAGGGGCGGATAGTACGAATCCTTACAACTTGGAGATCAAAGGTGAATGGAAAGGTTAGGATGATGGTTCGTTGGAATTTTTTTTGTGAAGGGCGTTGATCCTTTTAGGTCTTGGGGATGACTACCCATCCTTGGCAGGGACGTGTAGTACGAATCCTTACAACTTTGGGGACCAACTATGATTTGGATTTGTGGGAGTGGTGAAAACCACTGTTTATTATGGTGAATGGATGGGGAAGAGCTCGTCCTTTTGTCAATTCTCAGCATTCTAGAACCATTCGCACAGGGGGATGAACAGGCTAATCTTTCACTTATGGTACCCGAGACTGCTTTGTAGGTTTCTCTTGCATTCACACAACTTAGGAATTATTTTATGTGTGTTAATTTGTGTTGGGATGCTACGTAACAAGACGTGATCCAAGTAAAACTTTCCCGTGTAAAATCCGTTTAACTATGTACAGTTTTGGCTAGAAATTTAAAGACAACTGAATGACGAAAACCCTATATACATTAGGAGACAACTGACGATGCTAAAAAAAATGGCGATGGTGCTATTCTAGATGTATGCGTTTATGAAAATGGATTTGATGTGGAAAATGATGGAATTGCCAAGTGATGACAGTCTATGGTGCGGTTGACTTGTATGACCTAGCGAAGTATGCAATGTATGGATGCAATGCCTAATGCAACCTATATTTTTGTATTTTGATTTTTATGAGAATGCAGGGAATTGAAATGCAATTGTTTTTGTGATTTTTGTTTTGATTTTTTTTTTTTTTTTTGAGTATGCATGGAATTGAAATGCAATTGTTTTTGTGATTTTTGATTTTTTTTATGAGTATGCATGGAATTGAAATGCAATTGTTTTTGTGATTTTTGATTTTTGTATTGTTTTTGTTTATTTTTGAATATTTATTTTGACCAAGCAGTTATGGGAATGCTTGGAGCTTTTGGTGTTTGACCAAAGGGTTTATGGATACCTGTGGAGCATTTTGGGGTTGACCAAGTGATTATGAGAATCCTTGGAGCTTTTGGCTTGACCAAAGGGTTTATAGATACCTTTGGGGCATTTAGGGTTGACCAAGCGATGATGAGAATCCTTGGAGCTTTTGGCTTGACCAAAGGGTTTATAGATACCTTTGGGCATTTAGGGGTGACCAAGCGATGATGAGAATCCTTGGAGCTTTTAGCTGACCAAAGGGTTTATAGATACCTTTGGGGCATTTAGGGTTGACCAAGCGATGATGAGAATCCTTGGAGCTTTTGGCTTGACCAAAGGGTTTATAGATACCTTTGGGGCATTTAGGGTTGACCAAGCGATGATGAGAATCCTTGGAGCTTTTAGTTGGACTATGGCTCTCTAGACGTGGAACGGCCTCAAATGACTGATGTTCAAGGGTTCTTTTTCCTTGATTCCTTCAAGAGAGGCAAGCCGGTATGTTCCAGGTCCTATTCTACTGTCAATGACATAAGGACCTAACCAGTTTGCCATGAACTTGTCTCGTAGATGGGACGACAAATTAGAATTCTATTGGTTCTCTTTTAAGACCAAGTCACCAACCTAAAATTCCCTGAGGTGGACTTTCATGTTGTATGCTCTCTTAAGTCGCTCTTGATAGATACGCAAATGCTCAAGAGCATTAACGCATCGTTCATCGAGCAACGTCAGTTGATCTAACCGGGCCTGCCATGCAGTGTCATCATCGATGAACTCTTGCATTGAAATGCACAGGGAAGGGATTTCCAACTCAAAAGGCATGACTACCTCGGAGCCATACACCAGCGAGAATGGAGTTGCCCCAGTGGGCATCCGAATGCTGGTGCGATAAGCCCATAGGGCAAGCGGGATCTGAATGTGCCAGTCCTTATGATTGTCTGCAACTGTCTTTTTAAGAATGGCGACTAGCATTTTGTTGGATGCCTCTGCTTGCCCATTTGCCTATGGATAATAGGGTGTTGAAAAACTATGCTGAATTTTGTACTTTGTGGTCAAAGCACGCACATATTTATTCTTGAATGGTGTCCCATTATCTGACAGGATCTTGGATGGAATACCAAAATGACATATGATGTTATGCAAAATAAACTCCGCAATGCGGGATCCAGTCGTAGAGGTTAGCGGAATTGCTTCCACCCACTTGGTGAAGTACTCTATGGCCGTTAAAATAAATGTGTGATGACCAGACGATGTAGGGGAGATCTTTCCAATTAAGTCAA
Organism: Wollemia nobilis; assembly: GCA_028583015.1. NCBI lineage: Eukaryota > Viridiplantae > Streptophyta > Pinopsida > Araucariales > Araucariaceae > Wollemia > Wollemia nobilis. The sequence goes on from JAQPPZ010000028.1 coordinate 436,511, forward strand.
AGCCCCACTATGAAAAAGGCCAAACTGATTGGATCGGCTGCAAGGCCTAAGAAGGTACGTGTGTCAAATTAGCATGGTGTTGACACTTCATGCACTTCTTCACATATGCGCAACAATCTCGCTCTAAAGATGGCCAATAATAACCCATGCGAAGAATGCGCTTTGCGATGGCCATACCGCTGAAGTGGCCACCACATGTACCATCGTGAGCTTGGGTGATCGCCCAAGCGGACTCTTGCTGGTCCAAACAACGAAGGAGGATTCCTTCATAATTTTGACGATACAAAATGTCTCCTAACAAGACATGCTTTGCCGCTTTCTATTTGAATGATATTTTCATGGCTTGTGTCAATCCAAGTGGGAGGTTACCTAGCTTGAGGTAATCCCGAATGGGTGTGTACCAATCCTGCTGATCAGAAACCTCGATAGTATGAACGGCCAATCCCTCTTGAAGTCCATCCCTAACAAAAGCTGAGCGGGAAAGAACTTGTAAAAACAACGTGGTGTTGCTATTAAGAGGGGTCGGGGAGAACAAGGACCCCCAGTTGGCTTGAGTCAAACAATCATGGATTCGAGAGAACTTATCCGGAGATGGTTCAATCTGGATCAGGTGGATTCTTGGCATCAGATCAGAGCTTGCACGCTCCATCGTAGATTGCGATAATGTTTTAACCTGAATGGTTGTCATTTCACCGGAAGGGTCTTGCGGGATTAGTGACCCCAAGGAGGCCATAGTATCCGCAAAATGATTTGATGATCGAGGGAGTGCCTCGATGTCATACCATTCAAGTTGTGCCAGGAATTTGTCCACAAGGGCTTTGTAGGCCTATAGAACTAGACATTTACATTGAAAAATCCCCTTCACTTGATTGACAATCAACAACGAATCACCAAAGATGTTTAGACGTTTAATATTCATGGTGATTGTTGTCTGAAGACCTATGAGCAAGGCTTCATATTCTGCATTGTTGTTGGTGCACGGGAAGTCTAATTTAAATGACAAAGGCATTGGAGCACCTTGCGGAGTGAAGAATACAATTCCCGTGCCACCCCCTTGCTCACATTTAGAACCATCGAAGAATAGGGTTATGTCGACTCGTGACTCAGGCTCATCAGAATCTGGAGATTCTAAAACATGGAAGACCCCATCATCAGGTAGTTCGAAAGTCAGAGGCTGATCATCTTCAAGAGGAGCCTCGGCTAGTTGATCGACGATGACTTGACCTTTTATGGATTTTTGTCCAATGAACTCTATGTCAAACTCCGTCAACAACATGATCCATTTTGCCGTGCGGCTACTATGATAAGTACGACTCATCATGTATCGCAATGGATTCTCCTTAGACACAACATACGTCTTATTACTGAGCATGTAGTGGCATATATTTTTGGTAGCAAACACCACTGCTAAGTAGAGCTTTTCAACGTATGCATAGTTAAGTTCATAACTGACCAGGGTGCGGCTAAGATAGTATGTAGCTCTGTTCTTTGTGAAGTTCATTTTTTTGGGACAGCATGGCGCCCAGTGCCACCTCAATAGCTGAGATGTATAAATAGAATGGCACTCCTGGTCTAGGTGGTGCCAATATTGGTAGCAAAGCCAAGTACTATTTAATGTCATCAAAGGCTGACTGGCACTCGTCATCCCAATGAAATGTGACCCCCTTATGCAATAATTTATTCATGGGTCAGCACTTGTCAGATAACTACGCTATGAAGCGCTTGATCGACGCAACCTTTCCTTGCAGACTCCTGAGCTGCTTGATGGTGGTTGGGGGAAGCATTTCAAGGATTGCCTTGACTTTGTTTGGGTCTACCTCGATTCCTCGTTTGGAGACTATGAAACCCAAGAGCTTTCCAGAGGTGATGCCAAAGATGCACTTCTTGGGGTTTAGTCTGACTTTATGTTCAATGAGGCGATCAAGGACCTTGCTCAAGTCACCGAGGTGATCTGGGCGCAAAATAGATTTGGCCAACAAATCATCCATGTAATCTTCCAAAGTCTTGTGCATGTAATCATGAAAGATGTACGTCATGGCACGTTGGTAAGTGGCACCAACGTTTTTAAGGCCAAAAGGCATGACCTTATAGCAAAATGTCCCCCAAGGCGTTGTGAATGCCATTTTTAGTTGGTCCTTAGGATTGATACGAATCTGATTGTATCCTGAGAAACCATCCATAAGGGAAAGCATTTCATGGCCCGTTGTGGCATCTACCAACGCGTCGATGCTTGGCAAGGGAAAATCATCCTTAGGACTCGCTTTGTTAAGATCTCAAAAATTGGTGCATATGCGAATCCTCCCATCGGGCTTCTTGACGGGAACCATGTTAGACAACCATGGAGGATAATCCACACAGATGACAAACTGGGCATCCAACAACTTTTGTAACTCATATTTTACCATTAAGGCCACTGTTGGGTGCATCTTGCGTAGTTTTTGCTTTACTGGCTTGATTGTCGGATCAAGCGTTAAATTATGCGTGACTAGCTATGGGTCTAGTCCCGACATATCCTTGTATGACCATGCAAAAACCTCCTTATTCTCCTTAAGAAGGGCAACATAATTGGCTTGCTCTTCGGGGGAAAGACTTACCCCCAGCTTGAGAATCCGTGGATTCATTGGATCTGTGTCGATGTCTACATCAGTCATTGCCTCGACCGACATGTGGGATCCGTCTTCCAACTGATGTGGAATTGGGATCAGATGGATATCGTTTGCTGAATTAAGATCATCATTAGGAATGTCAAGTTCCTCTTCAGCATGAAAGACATCCTGAGTCTGTCCTGGAGTGAAATGAAACATCCCACCGCAAGGCCAATACTCTGATGGGGATGGTGGTGTGTGCATGATCCCAATCTATAGCCTCTATGTCTAGATGCAATGATCATGTTGGATTGGCTGGATCATGGATGGGGGTGGTCAAGTCAATGGAGATCATGTTGATGAAATGAGGGTAACCTCCATTACCGTAGATGTGATAACTCTAACATTCAGGATGCTCTTGATGTGTTGGGTCTGGCTCTGTAGGCACTGGCACAAAGGGATCAGCCCTATGTGCAGACATGCAAACAGGGTCTTGTTGTGGCTGATCCACAACACACCCCAAAATTGGGGACCCACCTTTTTTGCATGCTTTCAAAGAAAATCTCGGTAACCCAGATGCTAAAAATCAAGAAAAAGGGGCAAAATTGTGCAAGGATAAAAAGTGTCGCGATATCACGACATGTCGCACCATCGCTGTTGAAAAATGAAAATTGTCATGATTTTGCGACGTGTTGCGCTGTCGCGGCCGAAAATGAAAAAGTGTCATGAAATCGCAACATGTTGCTCCGTCATGGCCAAAAGCAGAAAAGCATAGCGAAATCGTGACATGTTGCTCCATCGCAGCCAAAAGCAGAAAAGCGTAGCAAAATTGCGACATGTTGCTCCGTCGCAGCCCAGAGAGGAGAGAGAAAGGCAGAATGGAAAGGCATAGCGAAATCGTGACATGTCACAAAATCATGGGTCAAACCAGTCAAATAGGGCAAAGCAGAAAAAATGTTACGATATCATGACAGGAAGCAACAAACAGGGCACGAAGCAGAAAAGCGTAGCGAAATCGCGACGTGTCACAAAATCATGATCAACGCAGTCAGCAACAGCAGGTGGGCGAAGCCGTCATGAAATCACGACGTGTTTGATTTTCGTGGCTTGCAAATGGGTGGAAGGCATGAAATGTAAAATGGTCATGAAATCGTGACAAAACCGAGCCAAAGGCGATAAGGCCCGACAGTGTAGTGAAATCACGACGAGAACCGACACAAAGCGCATAAGTCGAAAGGTGTCATGAAATTGCGACGCGTCGCATTTTCATGGCACAAGTGGACTAAAAGGGACTACGTGGTAAAAGGTGTAGCGATTTCATGCAACTTTTGGAGGAAACATTCCACATGGACAAAAATGTCGCGAAATCGTGACAGAAAGCAGCGAAAGGGCACGAAGCAAAAAAACATCACAAAATTGTGACAGAAAGCAGCGAAAGGGCATGAAGTGAAAAAGCGTCGCAATATCACGACAAAAAGCAATGAAAGGGCATGAAGCGAAAAAGCATCGCGATATCACGACAGGTTGTGGCCGAAGGCGTACGAAGATGAAAAGCGTCGCGATTTCATGACATGTCACGATTTCGCGACATGTCGCGTTTTTGCTGGGTATGATGGCAGACAGGGCTGTTGGCCGAATAACGTCACGATTTCACTACCTGTCTCATGTTCACTGTGCAGGCCGAGGAATAGTGTTGCGTGCAGAAAAACGTCGCGATATCGCGACAGGTTATTTTTTGTCGCGATTTACAAGGGGGCAGTTACGAAACATGCAGAAAGCGCGAAACACGTGGCATACAGTTGTCAGGGTTATAGAAGCGTTACATATTAACAGAAAATATCGAACGTTTCGGGATCGAACATAAATTCAAAAGCAATGAAAAGACGGGAATACGAAGCGATGCAGGGTGAAACAGAGAGCCGTGCTAGACAGTATAAAACGCAGAGGCACTGATTGATACGGGGTCAGAAACCGCTGCGAGCGGGTTGCAGAGTTGAGGGTGATTAGCCGTTCTGAGCCTGCTGTGGAGTGCTTTTCTTCCACTTTTGCTGGTTTTGAGAAAAACCAGAGATTCTGCTATTGTAATAGGACACATTATTTTTAATGCAGAATTGTTCAAAAATTTGCATTTTATGGGCAAGAAAGGATGAGAAATTTTTTGCATGCTTCATTCTAACTGTTCTATGTTCCTCCTTTCAGATTTCAGATTTGTATATGAAATTTATGCCATTGTTTTGGATTATTTCATGTGAATGTCTGCAATCTAGAAATTATTTTAAACCTCAGAAGCCAACACCTAGTTTACTTTGATTGTGTTTGTTTTGTAGGTCAAATAGGCTAGGTTGCATGTACGAAACTCTCACGTATTCGGTTTTGTCGAAATAGGATAGCATCAGACTGAACGTGTTCTACTTTTAATTTTCTGTATTTCTTTTTGTTCATTTTATTTTATTTTCCAGAAGGTTTAATGAACATTAAAAATTACAAAATCTAAAAAAAAATAATAAAATAATGAACAATCACTAAAGTTTCTGGTGAAATAAACCAACATTGCCCCTTGTTTATAGTTACTTGCAATCACTAAGGTGTTCCAAGCATTTAAATTGAATATCTTTATTTGAGATTACTAATATACATATGCAAATGCTAATACAATGGAGACCTTGGAGAAGTTGGTTGTTTAACTTCTTTGCAAGAGGGGATTTGGAGCCCAAATCCTAAGGGAGAGTGTACTTTCACAATTGGGTGAAAATACCACTCAACATTTTGGCGCTAGAAGGAGGGCATGACAAAAAAAAAAAAAACAACATTTTGGCGCTAGAAGGAGGGCCTGAACCGGTTTATTTCATCGTGATTTAAATGCTATAGGGATTTAAATTTTGAATATTTCATGCCCTATTGATTATTATCTTTAGCCCTCTTTTAATATTACAACTTTGTACTGTTAAAAGGAGGACATGAATTGCTATGCATTGTTCTAACGCTTTGATTGTTCATACAGGAATAATGTGATTTAATTTAATTTAAAAAATAAATAAATAAATAAATATAAATAAATAAAAATAAAAAATTAAATTTGATATTAAAGTTATATTCTTTAAGATTCACTAATGGCTATGTTTTCACCGTGGATGACAGGTAGCCCATTGAACATACCAGGAGTTCAACATTATTTGCCCGTCGGTTTTGAGAGATGCCTTCCTCGATTTTTGTCTAACGGGACAAATACTGCAGGAGAACACATTCAAGCATTCAAATTTGTTGTGAATCACTTAACAATTTGGCATGATGATGTTGTTTGTAAAATGTTCCCTTACACCTTGGACAAAGTGGCATTTGATTGGTTTACAAGTCTGCCTTTAGGATCTATCACTTCTTGGGCTCAACTAGAGGCAGTATTTCTTAATCAATTCAACAAAAAGCAAGTTGACCCAATCCGCATGTATGAGCAGTTTGTCACTATTAAAAAAGGACCAGGTGAAAATGTGAAGTCATTTTCTGAAAAGTTCTTTGGATTATATGCTCAATTAGTGACATTTTATGCTCTTCAAGAAGAAATGGCTCTCCAAATATATGTAAATGCTCTTGACCCACTCATTTCCACATATTTGCGAGGGATGCCTCAAATCACATCTTTGACACAAGCCTATACTCAAGCAATGGCAATTGAGCAACAATTGAGTTGTCAAAATTATGGTGGGGGTTTTGGATCGTATAATCTTCAATCATTTAATACATCCTTTACCCATCCAATGATTTATCCACCTCAACCAAATTCAAGTGTAAATCAATTTCAGAATCAACAATCATTCCCAAGCTTCAATCAATTTCAAAATCCTCAACCTACTATGCAAGATCAACCATCTTTCTTAAGTATGAATCAACTTCAAAATACTCATCTTGATTCAAAGGATAGTTCTAAAATCAATTTCAATGATTTTCACAAGAATATGATTTTAGGCAAGGGAGGAGTACTAGATCCAACTAGTATTGAAACATGTGACAAATTGGAAACCCTTGACTCACCAAAAGATAAATTCTATGAGGATGAATCTGTTTCGGATGACATTGTTGAAAATGATGACCAAGAGGATCCACACCTTCCAAATTGTGATAAAATTGAATCATGGGTTACACATGTGGATTATGATAGCCTTATCAATTTGAATACAAGCAATAACCCAATTTTGGAAGTAATTGAACCATCTAAGGAAGGTGAAGATAAATTTGATGAGAAACATGTTGATGAATTAAAAGATAAAGAAGAAATAAGTGAGCATCATAATTTGATTTTGAAAGATGATCATCATGATTCTTGGGAAGAGTATGCTCACTCCAAAACTGGCTAATGAAATTTGTGTGCCTATTGATATGCAGGATGATACAATTGCCCTTTCACATGAGGATATTACAAGTCCTGTGCAATCTGAAAATGTTTTGGAAGAAGGATTGGAATCTCATCAAAGGTTTGAGAAGGATATGGATTTTACTACCATGGATGAAGAAAGAGAATCAATTGTTTTTGTTCCCCTTGAGGGGCAAGAAATCAAAAATCTTGATCCACCTATTGTTTCTACAATGTCTATGCCATCTCAAAATGGTGAAATTGCAAAGCCTAAGTGGTGTGGGTTTGATACTATTGATGATCCTAATGAAAATATGGATTTTGAGACAACTCAAGCCATTGATCATGGAAAGGTGTCATGTGACACATGTCTTGAAAAACTAAACTCTTGTTTTGAAAAATATGGACGCATGTTTGATTGGGTGCCTAACTTTGGTGTTTTTGAACAGGTGTTGGATGATGAAGAAGACAATGAAGAAAAAGAAAAAGCTACTAACACTCATCAAGTTGTGATAAATTCTAATCATGATGGGTTGAGTATGGGTGACAAAGTGAAATCTTCACCTTTGGTAGTAGCCACAAAAATTTTAAGTGATGGGTTACATGATATCCCTTTGGATGCTAATGTCATTAATGATGAAATGTCAAATCTTGGTGATGTTTGTCAAGTTTTGATTGATTTTGATTGTTTTAAAATCTTGAAAAATAATTTGAATTCAAGACTTTTAGAAATAGGCTCTTGTTTGCAATATCTCACATTTGAAAAAGAGAGCCTACTTCTAAATCATGAGTGGAATGATGAAACTTGCATTTTAGAGAATAGACATGATAAAATTGAAAATCAATCGTTGTCTAATCAATTTGAAAATTTGAATCTCACCTATGAGAATACTAATGGAACTAAATTTTATTGGTGGGGTGAGAGAAGAAAGTTGAAGTGGGTTGCATTGTTTGGTCTAGTCTTGTTTTTGTTGGATGCCCACAACATTTGGCAGGCATATCATGTTATATTTTTGTGGAAATGTTCTAATCATGTTTGGGATCCAGGAAAGTAATAGTCCAAGCTTGGCATCATCTTGTACTATATTGTATATAACTTTTGGTGTTGGTTTGGGTTTGTGTTTTCAAGTTTCATTTTGGGATTGCTATTTGGATTAGGATTTAAGTTGTGTGTTTGATTTTATTTGACATGTTTAGTTTGTTTTGATAAAAAAAAAAAAAAAGAGAAGAAAATTTGAGATGTTAACTTATGCCTAAAATCAGGAGAATATGAAACATTGGAATTGTGTTGTAGAAAGCTCCACAAGTAACACAAACATTTAAATAATATCGTTTGAATCTTGTGATGCATGAAGTTGTCAGTTTTGCACATTATGGTAAAATAGATGATATCTTCCAAAAGAAGCAGTGCATTCATATCTTATGTCATATTCCACATTGCATATACATGTCATCTTAGTTACATTTTCATTCCATGGGCAATTATTGAGAAGGTGTTGAATCCTCTTAGGATTATTACATAACATATATTAAAAGGATCCTAAGGTTGGGAACTGCTGCCCAAGCTATCTTGAACCAAGCACATTCCATGCACATTAAAGAGAGTCTTGAGAAAAATGGTTAAAACCATACTTGGATGAAAAGGTGAGGTGAAAAGAATATTTCATGTTTGTCCTATCATGCAACATAATCCTTAAAACAGTGGTTTTTACCATTTCCATCAAGCTTAAAGCCTAAAACCAGAGTAGTAAGGATAGGGTTAAATCCTCATCGAACTTAGGTTGAGGATCCAACTCCCCAAAGCTCTGATTTGACCTACATGGAGTAGTAAGGATAGGACTTAATTCTCATCTCACTTAGGTTGAGAATCCGATTCCCCAAAGCTTCCATTTTTCCCATTTCATCATAAAGCTTGGATTGGAAGGATCGTACTACATGTCCTCTCGCAAAGGATGGGTAGTCATCCCAAAGGTCCAAGCAATAAAAGTAAAACTAATTTTTTCCATTTCATCTCCATCTTGGATTGGAAGGATTGTACTACGTGTCCTCTGCAAAGGATGGGTAGTCATCCCAAAGGTCCAAGTAATAAAAATTTAATATTTCCCATTTCATGAATCTTGGATTGGAAGGATCGTACTACATGTCCCTAGCAAGGATGGGTAGTCATCCCAAAGGTCCAAGAAATAAAAGAAAAAGAATGAATGAAGCCAAGTCATGGATTATGGGGTTAAGTATGCTCATGCGTGGCAACATGTCTTGCCTAAAAGCAAGACCACTGATTGCTCATATGGATAGACTAGCCTGACCATTTCATCCATAACAGGTTAAATTATTTTGTTCAAAATGAGGTAATGAACTCCAAATCAGAATAGTAAGGATAGGGTTAAATTCCCATCTCGCTTAGGTTGGGAGTCTTATTCCCCAAAGTTCTGATTTCACTCACACTCGCACATGGGTTCAAGATGGTAGTGACACATAACCAACTTTGGGATCTAGTAAATTAATTCAGTATACATATTTTTGGTCCTAAGAGGGTTTGACATTTTTAATATATTTGTCCATGATATAAGAAGGTTTGAGCATTTATAAAGCAGGTTGTTACATCTCTAGCATCTTCATCATGCATCAATCATTCATAGCCTTGCATACAAATCATAAGTGAAACTGACAATGGAATGTTGAACAAGTTCAAATGATAGGGAATGAAACACATTGCACACACCGAGCTGATACTTAATGATTCTGGTGTTTCATGTATTTCTGATCTGTTGGTATTTGTTTATCTTCTATGTGCTGACGCCTGTATCTAAGCTTGTATGTTTCAGGTTGGGTTCTCACCAAAATGCTCAAGAGCATTTGACAGCAGAGTCGCCATTTGTTGTGGCTGATCCACAACACACCCCAAAATTGGGGACCCACCTTTTTTGCATGCTTTCAAAGAAAATTGCAGTGACCCAGATGCTAAAAAAATCAAGAAAAAGCAAAAATTTCACTAAGGAGAAAAAGTGTCGCGATATCGCGACATGTCGCTCCATCGCGGCCGAAAAATGAAAATTGTCGCGATATCGCGACATGTCGCTCCGTCGCGAGCAAAAATGAAAAAGTGTCGCGATATCGTGACATGTCGCTCCGTCGCGGCCAAAACGAAAAAGCGTCGCGAAATCGCGACATGTCGCTCCGTCACGGCCAAAATGAAAAAGTGTCGCGATATCGCGACGTGTTGTGCCATCGCGGCCCGAGAGGAGAGAGAAAGGTAGAATGGAAAGGCGTAGCGAAATCGTGACATGTCACAAAATCATGGGTCAAACAAGTCAAACAGGGCAAAGCGGAAAAGCGTCGCGATATCGCGATAGGAAACAGCAAAGGGGCACGAAGCGAAAAAGCGTAGCGAAATCGCGATGTGTCGCAAAATCACGGTCAACGCAATCAACGAGCAGTAGGTGGGCGGAGTTGTCGTGAAATCGCGACGTGTTTGATTTTCGTGGCTTGCAAACGGGCGAAAGGCATGAAATGTAAAATGGTCACGAAATCGTGACAAAACCGAGCCAAAGGCGATAAGGCCCAGCAGTGTAGCAAAATCACGACGAGAACCGACACAAAGCGCATAAGTCGAAAGGTGTCGCGAAATCGCGACGCGTCACGTTTTCACGATGCGAGTGGACTAAAAGGCCTAAGTGGTAAAAGGCATAGCGATTTCGCACAAATTTTGGAGGAAACATTCCAGACGGACAAAAACGTCGCGAAATCATGACAGAAAGCAGCGAAAGGGCACGAAGCGAAAAAACATCGCAAAATCACGACAAAAAGTAGTGAAAGGGCATGAAGCAAAAAAGCGTCGCGATATCACGATAGAAAGCAGCGAAAGGGCATGAAGCAAAAAAGCGTCGCGATATCACGACAGGTTGCGGCCGAAGGCGTACGGAGATGAAAAGCATCGTGATTTCGTGACATGTCACGATTTCGCGACATGTCACGTTTTCGCTGGGTATGATGGCAGACAGGGCTGTTGGCCGAATAACGTCACGATTTCGCTACCTGTCTCATTTTCGCTGTGCGGGCCGAGGAATAGTGTTGCGTGCAAAAAAATGTCGCGATATCGCGACAGGTTATTTTTTGTCACGATTTACAAGGGGGCAGTTACGAAACATGCAGAAAGCGTGAAACACGTGGCATACAGTTGTCAGGGTTACAGAAGCGTTACATATTAACAGAAAATATCGAACGTTTTGGGATCGAACATAAATTCAAAAGCAACGAAAAGGTAGGAATACGAAACGAGACACAAGGTGAAACAGAGAGCCGCACCAGATAGTATAAAACATAGAGGCACAGATTGATACGGGGTCGGAAACCGCTATGAGCGGGTTGCAGAGTTGAGGGTGATTAGCCGTTCTGAGCCTGTTGTGGAGTGCTTTTCTTCCACTTTTGTTGGTTTTGAGAAAAACCAGAGATTCTGCTATTGTAACAGGACACATTATTTTTAATGCAGAATTGTTCAAAAATTTGCATTTTATGGGCAAGAAAGGATGAGAAATTTTTTGCATGCTTCATTCTAACTGTTCTATGTTCCTCCTTTCAGATTTCAGATTTGTATATGAAATTTATGCCATTGTTTTGGATTATTTCATGTGAATGTCTGCAATCTGGAAATTATTTTAAACCTCAGAAGCCAGCACCTAGTTTACTTTGATTGTGTTTGTTTTGTAGGTCAAATAGGCTAGGTTGCATGTACGAAACTCTCACGTATTCGATTTTGTCGAAATAGGATAGCATCAGACTGAACGTGTTCTACTTTTAATTTTTTGTATTTCTTTTTGTTCATTTTATTTTATTTTCCAGAAGGTTTAATGAACATTAAAAATTACAAAATCTAAAAAAAAATAATAAAATAATGAACAATCACTAAAGTTCATGGTGAAATAAACCAACATTGCCCCTTGTTTACAGTTACTTGCAATCACTAAGGTGTTCCAAGCATTTTAATTGAATATCTTTATTTGAGATTACTAATATACATATGCAAATGCTAATACAATGGAGACCTTGGAGAAGTTGGTTGTTTAACTTCTTTGCAAGAGGGGATTTGGAGCCCAAATCTTAAGGGAGAGTGTACTTTCACAATTGGGTGAAAATACCACTCAACAGGTCTACCCTAGGCACTGATGGTTTGATAGGGTCTCCAGGCGAAAGATGCTCTCTGTGTACCTGGAGTGGCAGGTGCAGTAATTGCTATAACTGCATTGGGTTGAGGTGCCACCTATGTCTTGGACCCATGTGTAAGTGTTCAAACATGTCATCTATGTCCAAGTAATATTGCTATTGCATTTTTTGCCTTTGTTACATTTGTCGCATGTGGTTGAGATAGGCCATCTCAGTTTCATCTTTCGAATCGTTGTCGGAGAACCATAGGCCTTTATTGGCTCCAATTACTGCTTGTGACATGGGAAGCTCATCTTGCTCGAGAAAATTAATATGGTCCCAATGAGGTTGTGCCACTCTCTACGGGGGGACCAGATTATCTTGAAGTGGCATGTGCTCAACTGGAGCAGCCAATGGGAACATCATCAGGAAGCTTTCCTAATCATCATTCATTGGATATTCATGAGAATGATTGTACTCCGACTCATCTTCAAAAGACCCTTATTGGTCTTGTCCATCTTCCCCTTGTGGGTGAGTCTATGAGGTTTCTCCTTATTCGGCCAAAGGTAAAGGGTTGTTGAGGTCAACAAGGTTGTTTTTTTGTAATGGGAAATAATCCCTCAATGTATAAGTTGTATTTGGATTGGCATATGGATCTGATGGCAACCCATCCTTGTTGCCTATCCCTAGGCCTTGCATGTTTTTGACCAAGATGTCGATGGGCAAAGGGTGATTAAACCCTACTCCTAAATTGTCATAAGGCATTTGGTATCTTGGTTGGCACAAAACATGCACTCCTTGTTCATACCTGCCCAACCCGTATCCATGCCAATTGCATTGGCTAAGATATCGTAATGCGAAGTTTGGGTTAGACAAATAATTGACATCTTCCACAAAGGGCTCTTCATATTCCTCTTCTTGTCGGGAAGGTTCAACACCATGATCCAGGCCCCCAAAAATAAAGTTTGTCTGATTAGGTGGGCAGCCTAAAGGAACCATTGAGCCTATGGGGAGTCGAGGTCTTCCCATGTCTTGCATAGACTGAAGTGTGGGCGTTGCTACAACATTGTGCACTATATACTCCCCCATGCCTGTATTAGAAATCTCAATAGTAATCATTGGTGATTGAGAGGAAGTGAATGGGAGTTCGCCCTGAGTCCACTCCATGTGGGGTGAACTAGGCATCTCGACTTCCATTCTATTAGGCATCTCTTCTATCGAGATGTTGGAGACTAAGGGTGGTTCCGCTTCCAAGGGCTTATTTCCTTTGTCCGTTGGTTTGGCCACTGTAGGTGGCATCATTGTGGGAGGACTAGATGAAGAAGATGAACCTGCCTAGGGATTTGATTGATTTGGTAATGGATATTCTTGCTTAAGAGAACCCCTTTTAGATGGATTTAACTAGAAATGCACATGCGTTGAAGGAAGGGTCGACTATGGCATTAGTTGCACTGAATTGTAGTATTTAAAAGGTTCTAAATCTACGGGGACCATGTGCACTTGTCCTTCAAATGTGTACTTTAAACATTGATGAGCAATTGAAGGGACACACTTCATATCCCAAATCCAAGGCTGCCCAAGCAAGATATTGTAAGCCATCTCACCTTCTAAAATGTGGCACAACATATGAATGGTCTTTTGTCCCACTTGTATGGGCAGGACAATTGTGCCAACTATCGAGCATATCGCATCATTGAATGCTTGAAGGGTATAAGTGGAAGGTACAATGTGAGAGGCTGGTAGCTTCAAATGTTTTAGTGCAGCGGTTGTAATAATGTTACTGGATGAACCAGTGTCTACCAACACCCGCTTATATGGAGTCCCATTGACCCGTGCAATAACATGCAAGGGTAGATCCGCTACATCCCCAGTCACCATTTTTAATTCATCTTCCCTAAAGGTGATGACTGGTTCGATACACTGTTTGACATGCCCCACAAAATTGTTGAACGAATCTGCTTCATGGGGTTGTAGCTCAATTTCATTTAATATCTCCATGAGAGCTTCCCTATGGGGCACCGATTGTTGAATAAGCTCATAGATGGAGAGCCTAGCCGACGTGGTCCGTAGACTTTGAGTAAGTCTAGTGCGAATCGTGGCCACTGGTCTAGGCGGGGGAAGTTGTGCAAGATTCACTTGAGGTTGTGACATGGGTGGAACTTCCCTTGTGGCTGTCATGGGGGCAGCCCCTGAGTGTCTCTTTTTCCTTGTCACAATGCTGATCATCCCAACATACCCCTCCATGGGGCAATTCTGTTGCACTTCATTGACATGAATAGGTTTTGTTTGTGCATCATGCGCGGGTAAAGGATCTTTGAAAACACCCATTTGTTGGTTGTTGGGTGCGATGGGGTTATCCACTACCAATGTATTATTGTCAATGAGGTCTTGCACTAAACCTTTGAATGTCCAATAGATGTTAAGGTCATGCCCTTTCCTTCTGTGGAATCTACAGTAAAGATCCTCTTTGTAGCCCTTAGGCTTGGGTGCATTAGGATCTATTATTTGAATCTCTGGAAGATTAATCAAGTTTGCCGCTGACAAACGATCAAAAAAATATTCCCTAGACTCAGTGTTTTCTCCTCTATCCTTTTGCTTCTTCTAATGGCTTCTTTCCTTAGGAGTCAACAAAGGAATCTAGAATCTGATCAGATTTCTCAAAAATATGATTAGATTGATAGGTAGAATCATAACCTTAAGACAAAAGAGAAAGAACATGTTGAAACTAATACAAAATATTATCTCTATGATATGCCCAATGGTGGCTTCACTTTAATATCAATTAATCATTTATGGGGTTTCATAAAACATCACAAAGAAATTTTAATTGGAGTTATGGAGTGGAAAGCCCAGCTTGAAAGAGGTGAGGTGCCTCCTCCTCCTACCATATCTCCTACGAATGTTCATAAAAATCCCTTGTTTGAATATTTACATCATAATAATCCTTCTTATCAACCAAAATATACTACTACTATAACCACCAACATTGGAAGGGTTTTACAGATTCCTCCAACTAGTAGTGAATCTCAAGAATATGTTCAATTTCCTCTCATTCAACTAATCTAAAAATCCATACTTTTGTTCCACCAAATGCTATTTATCCTATCCATAAAGATACCACATATAATAACCAATACCATAATAGTGTCAATACCTCTAATATAAGTCAAGTTCTCTTTCAACAACCTACATATACCCCTACTTTAGGGAACCTAGCGGCATTGCACAACAAAAACCATGAAGTGTAGAGTTTAAAAAATATGGTAAAACAATTAGTTTCTAGAATGGATATGATTCAACCACCTAGTTTCACCTACAACTATAAAAAAATGTGCAATAAACCTGTAGATCCTATTATTGCCTTTAGGCCTTATCCTAAGCATTTTTCAATGCCTGTTTTTCCTATCTATAAAGGAACAAAATATCCAATTGAGCATTTAAGAATGTTTAGAACAACATGCCATGATATCATATATGATGACATATTGTTACTAAAAAATTTCCTTAAGATCCTTGGTGGTATGTCATTAGAGTGGTATTATAAGTTGCCCAATCATTCTTTGAGAAATTTTGAAGAGACACCTGAAATGTTTGTTCAATAATTTGGTGCTTATGTTGAAAAATAATGGTACTATGAAATATGTATATTTGTTGAAACAAGCTAAGGATGGATTTTTTTTAGAATTTTTGTCTCTATGGAGGAGTCTAGTTGGACACCTAAGATATACCTTACCTCCTCAAGACATGCTTGAGATATGTATTGTAATTTTCAAGAATAGATCTCTTATGAGTTTTAAACTACAACTATCACATATTTTGGCCAAGCTATAGAACTAGCTAGAAGGGTAGAACATGCCCTTATAAGAAGAGGTCATATTAAAGTGAAATAAGATAGGACTAATAAAAAATAGTATAAGAACAAGCATGTGGTTGGTGATAAAGTAATAGATAGTAGGATTTTTAATAGTGTTGTTAATACCCTACAAAATATGGTGGTTAACAATCCCCTAAAACCCCCATCAAGTATTTCATGAGACTCAAAACGCCTATGAATGTAGTGTTACAATAGCTTTTGGAAGCTAACATGATTGAGTTACCTCCCATAAGGTAACAAAATACCAAGATTGATTGGTACAATATTGGTTAGCATTGTGAGTATCATAGAGTAGAAGGACACTAGACAAACTCTTGTAAGTGTTTGAAACAATGTGTTTCAGGATCTAATTGATGAAGGAGGACTTGTCATAGATATTTCTCAATCCAATCCTCCAATAAACAATCAACTTACTACACAAGAAGCATCCACAACTAATCAAGAAATGAGGATATTTTAATATCCTCTCCCTAAGCATGGTTAGTAGGCAACTAATAAAATATCATATTAGAATGTGCCACCTCCCTGTGATAATATGGTTTGTATGATAGCAAAAACTACAAGCACAAAATAAATAGACTCAATTTTCTCTATAGGATATGATCATCCAACCCACCTTTGAAACCCACCTTAGTTTTGAAGAATACCCAAAAAATGAGCACGAGAATAGAAAAACCACCTTTAGTGTTGAAGCTACAACCTAAGTCTCCTTCGATATTCAACAACAATTAGCTAGTACCCCAACCAATATCTCTTTTAGAAATTTTGCAAACTTCTCCTATTCATGGGGAAGCCTTGTTGAAGATTCTATGACAAAAATCTATTCCTCAAGATATTTACCCTAGTGCTATAACTAATGTTTTAAGTTCTCTTAGGATACATCACATCACATTCTTGGATGACAATAAGCCTTCCTTAGACTTATGGGGGGATTCTTCCCTCTACATTACTGCATTTATTGTGAAAATGTTTATCAAGAGGATTTTTATTGATAATGATTCTTCCCTAAATTTATGCACTTACCAATTTTTTCAAAAGTTTGGGTTAAAAGAGGAAGACTTAACTAAATCTAACATCATCATCAAAGATTTTAACAATGAGTCCTAAGAAGCTTACGATTTTAAATCCCTCCCCCTTAGGGTTGGACCTAAGATTTTAGATACCTTGTTCTATATGGTGTCTTGCTCTACATATTTTAATATGCTTCTTTAATGTCCTTTTATCCATGTGATACAGGTATTTACTTCTACTTTTCATTAGTTTTTAAATTTTAAAGCTAACTATCAATTGGTCACCATTGTAGGTGATCCTAACCCATATGAATATTATTTTATGGTTGAGCAAGCTCAATCTGATATTAATTTATGCCCATTAGTTTTCTCATCTCACATAACCAAGAAACATAAAAATATTAAAGTGAGTGAGGAACCTCTCATCAATGTTTCATCATGGGATCAAGTTAATCCATTTCTTCAAATACCTCTTTTGGATCTTGCCAAGCTACCACCTTCACCAATAATTATGGGTTTACCTTGTATGAAGGGTGAATTCACACACATTGGCACATGTACCTTTATCTTCATGAGTACATCCCTCAAATAAAATATTCATGGTACAAACCCTTGTCCTATCGAGCATTATTTTTCCCATTGTTAGCTATCCAATTATTACCGAATTTCCAAGAAAATCCTATCTAGCATGGGATGTATAGATAAATATTTTGGTCCATGATAGAAGGGTATTCAAGAACCCTTGTATGTTGAGATTTGGCTTGGTAGGTGTGGCATAGGCCACATCCCTAAAAAATTCAACTTTGTCCTTTGACAATGATGATCATATTATTACTTATTCTTAATATCTATATCATAAAATATTGGAGTGGAGTTATGAGGACAAGGGACCCCCTATCCCTTAAATATTTTGTTTTTTAATATGGTAACCATCGAGTGTCCTGAGTCTAATGTGGCCCTAAAGGAAAACACTAAAAGTAGTATCCCTTGTGATATAGCTCATAAGGATATCTCCCATAATAGCTTTTCCTTTGATGATTATATACCTTGTGTTGCACATGTCAAGTATTCTCATTCTTGAGAAGACCTTGTTCCTATATATTATAGGGACCTTGTAAAGTTGGGGATTGCTCCTCATTTTATCAAAAAGGAAGGTATAGTTAGAGTTTGCACTAAAATTTATGTAGCATCTTCTAGAGAATGTACTATAGAAGATTCCCTTTGTTATGAGAATCATGAAGATATACTCCATCACAATACTTTATTTTATGGATTAGATCCTTGCACCACCATCATGTTTGTTAAAATAGGTGGCACACTCAAAATTTGTGCTAACTTTAAAAACAATAAATGTAATTTAAACCTTTAAATTAAAAAATATATATTAAAAACATTAAAAATAATTAATATTAATGATCTAAAACATTGTGCATGGCATTATATTTCTATTTAATCTAGTTAACATCTAGTTTACTTGTTCATACTACATGATTTCTTGTCATACCTTGCATGGTTTGCCTAACATTCTATTCCACTTGCATTTTTTCTTGTCTTACAATTGCATTGCTGCTTGTTCATATTTGGATGGCTATTTGATCATATAGATATTTGGGGATTTTACAATAATGGAAAGTGATGACACCTAGTTAGGTCATATATCAAATGAATTAAACTCTCACTATGGCTATGATATATAGAAAATACCCAAACTAGGGACCACTATGCATTTCCATAATTGCATTCACTTGTCGTTCTATATCCCTTGACCTTGAAAGTTTTCATTGCTTACATCTCTCCAAGTCAAGGGATATAGTTCTTGTTTTGCTCCATTGACCTTGTCCATACACTTTATTGCACACATCACACCCCTATTGGGTAGTACTAACTTTGGAAATATCATTCCCATCATCTCAACACCCCATAATGGATAGCTTCATGGTCATGAGTGAGGGACAACCTCCATTTGACCATTTGCAAGTATACATCCCAATGGGTATATATGTTCTTTTCTTTGGTCGTTAGTGAGCACTACACCCATAGTGTATTCAACTCCACCTTGTCCATATTTTTCAAGAAAAAAACCCTCATAGGATAGCTTCATGGCCACACATGAGGGGTAGCCTCCATCTCAGTCATTTACGAGCATACATCCTCACAGGGATTTGTTCTTTTCATTTTTATATGGCCTTTTGGAGCTTTGTTTTCATTTTCCCATGCATTTCATTTAGGTTTACATTTTACATGCATTGCACTTAGATTCATACCATTCCATCTCATTCATTTAGGATTCATTCATTGCATTCATTATGTCTCTGTTCACCATGCATACATACAAATATATAAAAAGTAATCACACATAAGCACACATATTTTAATTGTACCATAACACATAAAAAAACTATAACTAGTATTACTTGATAGCACCACGTATGTTTCTATCTATCTATGTACCACAATAGAGAGCTTGGCACACTCAACCATCCCTAGGGGTACATGCCATCATCAAAATTGACATGTCATCTTGATCTCAATCCTATCCATGTGAGCCTTTCCCATATCCTCTATCTACTAGAGGTGGTGGGAGAGTCATGTTAATAAATCATGAAATAGATTGTGCTAATGACTATGAACAACTCTATGATAATCAAGATGATGGTTCTAGAAACTTTTGATCAGTTAGGATGGCATGGTCATAGGTCATATAATAATAGGCCACTCTTTTTTACTAGCATCTCTCTCATCCTCTACAACACCATCAATAATAGGTGACCTCCCTCACCCTATTGACTGCCTACCATGACAAGCATCCCCTCTACCTGGATCTATCAACCCATATCCTCTATGAGGTGATTTAACTTAACCCATGTTGTATTCCACTTTGCTCAAGCTTGGTATAGTACACTATGAATGGACTCCATATTTGTCTATATTACTACCACTATGGCTCATAACCCCTCTACCTACTCAAGGTCTACCATATCTAGTATTGCTTATTACATAGTGGGAGAAACCCATATGGCTCTCCCTCCTCTTGAGCTAGAGATTGTGATGGTTTCACTCATAGATGTCACTATATCCACTTGAACTTATTCTTGTGATGGTTTGGATGGCTTGTGCCTATTTTTTACCTCTTAGTGGCACGTTGAGTGGCCTATTGAAGTGCCAACTATACTCATTAGCTCATCATCTAGCATCTCTACATTGGCACTAGTGGGGAGGTCCTCGATGGTATAATGCTACTATACCATCTCCTATACCCGAGGGCCACCCTAATGTCATCCACCCCTAGATCCACATATAGTGGGTCATCCAATTCCTCCTCTACTCACATCACCATATTAAGAGTGCCTTTGCATCTTGGTGGGTCCCTCCTCACCTATCAAAACTATTAGTCTCCTATGTCTAAAATTTCTTGTAGAATTCCAAACTAGCATTGTACTTAATCAAATATGAATAGCTCTTGCTCACCCTTCTTAGTGATAAGACATCATATCCTCCTCACCCAAGTTGGCTCCTCTATGTACTCCCTCTAGCCTAGGTGTAGGTACCATGGTTGCAATATAATCTGGTAATCTCATAGCTTATCTATAATCCACCTCTCTAGTGGCAAGATGTTAGTGTATGTCATATGCACACATTCATAGTGTTGGTCCCACCTGTATGTTGTTGGTCACTACACATTGGGAAATGGTCCTAGAAGTCCATTTGGTCTTCACACTGCTATGTGCTCCTAGCACCACACCTAGATAAATTTTGTATAAATCATCCCTATATGTTGCTTATACATGATGGCATTTAGCATATTGTATAATCGGGACAACACATACAATACCCATGTGAATCTCACTCTTTGATCTCGCATGTCTACCACTACTCTCACCAGTGCCCATGGAAGGTGTCACCTACTAGTATGGCATACCAACATCCCTACCACCACTCTGCATAGTATGTTTTTTAATTCTCCAACTCCATATCGATGTGGCATCTTATCTTATCCACTTTTATGGATCACATGTTTCAAGTCTCAAAACATCATCTTTGATACCACAATCAAAACAAATACTATGTAAACAATCCTCCTAATGGGGATCCTTAGGATGAACAACATGCCCTCTAGTGTGATCATCATATCCCTATTTTATAGATATAATGTGAATGATTTTGGGTATCATCGCTCCACCAAAGCCATTAGTAGTTCTCGATATACCTTAATGCAAGGCATCTTTGCTAAGTGTAGTAGCCCCATGTTTGAGTATCTCATGCTTTACCATTGTGAGCTCTCTCACAGAATACTTGAGTGTGCTCAACTACCACTCTCTCATATTAAGAATATATAGCTACATAATCACATAATTTTATCATAAATTTATTATTTACCACATATAAAACTATATAAAAATCATAAAATTTTAAAAATTCAAATATAAAGGTCATTTTTGTGCAAAATTTATCAAATTCACCCCTTGGAATGACTGAGCATGAGTTCTATAAATTTTCCCAATAAAATTCATACCCTATCTATACATGGCATGATTTTTTCTTGGTAAGACTACCAAATTCATGCTTTGCAACCAAATTGGCACCCCATAGTGAATTTTTTCAAAAAATGATTAAAAATAAAAAATACAAAGATTACTAAATTTTTTGTGTGTAGGTGCAAAATCACAAAAGAGCAAGTGGGAATAAATCCATACCTTCACCTAGTCAGTATTAGTCCCTACCTTGCCCTTCACCATGGTAGTATGGTGAGTTGGTAGCACCATTTATCCTCTTTCTTCTCTATATCTCTTTTCTCCTTGCGCGGTGAAAATGAGCCTCTTTTCCCTCATTTTTCCTCTTTTCTTCCCTATATTTTTATTTTTCTTCCATTTATTTTCTCTTCTCCTTTTTATTTTCCCTCATTTTCTTCTCTATCCTCTCTATTCTCCTCTTCTCTCTCTTTATATTGTTTTTTTGGCTATTTTTTTATTTTTCTTGCTTTTTGCCCTTTGTTCACCTTTTCAAGTTTTTAGCTGGGATTTTGCATTCCTTCTAAAAAATTGAGGGGAAACCCTAGAATTAAAGGTATTAATGGTATTTTTTCCATTATTTACATGCAAATATATGATATTTATGCTAACACCCATTTTTTGCATTGTTCCTTCGTCCAAACTCGACCACATTTTTTTGTGTTTGTTGTTTTTTTTTAAATAAAGGAGTAAAAATTTATTGATAAAAAGTTTGGATTATAGAGTACAACTGATCTTCCAACCAAGACTCAAATAAATAGCCAAACAAGATAAAACCACTAGACTAGAATGACACCCAAAAAAGATAGCAAGAATAAACCACATTAAGTATGTACATTGAGAGTCCCTGGATGGGAGACTCTTCCAATTATCGACACTCCAAGGATCCAGCAACTCAGAAGCTCTTTTGGCCAGGTAATTAGCAACCAAATTCGATTTCCTTGGAATGTGCACAAAGGATATAAATTCAAACTCTTCACTCATTCGAAGAATCTGAATGGCTATATAGGCCAACTGCCAATTAACTTCCTCCACCCTTTTAATGTTTAAAATATTAACCACAATTTTAGAGTCAGACTCACAGATAATCCTAAGCTAGCCAAGAGAAAACCCCCTCCACAAGGCCTCAAGAATTGTAAGAGCTTCCATAAAATTGTTGAAGTGAACACCTTTATAAATGGAAAATAAAAAACTGACACCACTAGTAGAATCTCTTCCAACATTGCCAATGCCAGCATGTCCAGGATTACCCCTGGATGATCCATAAGTATTAATTTTTAAAATTCCTCTAGGGGGTGGCCTCCACCTACCATCTCTCCTAACCTTCTTGTTGAATTGATAAAACCTAATAGGGCTAGAAGAGTTCACACCATCCCCAAAGAGACCAAGGGCTTGTTGTACCTTTTCCTCCCTATAATCCAAAAGAGGGTCCACATCACATTTGCTATGGATGGTTTCCTAAACCATATACAAGATCCTTTTCTAGATCTATTGAATAGCCAAATAACTACCCTAAAATATGTCCTAGTTATGTTCAAGATAAATTTTCTAGATGATACAAGAAGGGCCCAAATTCCAAGCCACCTGAAGGAATGGGGCCTTGGCCAAAGGTCTGCCCAGACTACTCCAAAACTCCACCAGGGACAACACATGAAAACATGGATGGTTCCAGGTGCTCCACCAATAGTGTCAAATATCTCTGGCAAAGGAGCATTGGAAAAATAAATGAGAAAATTCATCCTAATTCTTACTACAAAGGACACAAAAAGAGGGACCCTGAAATCCCCTCTTCCTCACATTATCCCAAGTGAGGCATTTATTACGAGCTACCAACCAGAGAAAGAAGTTACATTTTTGCTAGGAAAATTTGTTCCACACCTTTTTCCACCAAGTGATAGGAAGAATCCCATACTTTTGCTTATCAAGAACCTGATAACCATAGGATATCGAGTAGGTTCCCTTAGGATCAGGGTTCCAAGCTAGAATATCTTTACCCCTCAATGAATAACAAGGCATCCTAATAAGAATAATATTAAGCACCTCTCTGTCCTTTGCTAGTCCCCCCTAGGGCCATTCTTGCAGATATTTCCACCTATACATCTCCATATTTCCAAAATATTGGATTTTTTTAAAGTCCTCCACATGAGACCATCCTACCTCTAAGAAAAAATTCTTAGGGAACGTAACCTAGGATATTTATTCAAGATATGAGGGTGGCCATCCCAAGAATCCTCTCAAAAAAGAGCATTTGATACATGATTGTAAATCCATAACAAACCTTGCTTGATTAAATTAGCTGCTCTTTTCAGAGTGTCCCAAATAACTAAACCTTTCCCAACCAAGCTGACTCTAGGGATTTCAGCCTCAGAAATACCTCTCAAGTATTTACAAGATAATATTTTAGCCCAAATCTGATCTTGAGAGGTACACCATCTCCAATAAATTTTTGTAGCCAAAGCCTACCCAAAAAGAGTTGTCTATCACAACCCAAGGCCTCCCTCTTCCACCGACTTACATATAGAATCCCACCTAACCAAAATATATTTAGATTGATCAAGTTTTCTAGACCATAAAAAATATCCTAACAAAGCATCCATGTCCTTGATGAAGTGATAGGGAGCTATTTGTACAAAAAATCTATAAATAGGTAAAGCTTGAACAACATATTTTAAAAGTAACACTCTACCTATAGTGGATAGCCATATGAAAGTCTAGTGATTCACTTTCCTTCTAAACTTATCAAGCATAGAATACCAAGAAGATATAGGTAGAGGGTGAGATGAAATTGTAATACCAAGATAAATTAAGGGGGGAGTCCCAACCTATAATCTTAGAATGCGAGCAATCCTAGATTGAATAAGACGAGGGGTATTGAAGAAGAAAATAGAAGACTTGTCCTCATTAATCAACTGTACAGAAGAACCAAGATATATGTCAAGAGACTGTATAATATTTCCATATTCCCTGATAGTAGAAACTTCCAACAAGGTAGTATCATCAACAAATTGAAGGTGGGAAATTGGTGGCAAACTACTATCCCACTTCCACCCTTGAATGAGACCCTGCATGACTTGAGACTTGAGCAATATTCCCAACCCTTCTACCATAATGATAAACAAATAAGGAGATAAAGGATCTCCTTGCCTCAATCCCATTGAGGCCTAAAATAGCTCTGATGGCTCATTATTAAAAATAATAGAGAATTAGGAAGAAGAAACACAACTCATCACCCATCTAATCCATTCCTCAAATCCAAAAGTAGCAAGAAATTTTTGAAGAAAGGACCATCTAACCCGATCATAGGATTTTTCCATGTCCAACTTAATGAACATAGTTTTCTCCTTAGAAGTTTCCATCGAGTGAATAGCTTCTATAGTAATAACAACCCCATCCAAGATTTTTTGGCCAACAAAAACCCTCGCTCCTCAGATATGATTTTGCTCAACCATATCTTCAGCCTCTCAGCAATAATTTTTGTGATGATCTTATACACAACAGTGCAGAGAGCAATAGGCTTGAACATATCCAAGGAATTTTCTCCCTCTTTTTTGGGTATAAGCACCACAAAGGTAGCATTTAGGGCCCATAGAATCTATTTGTTCTTTTGGGACTCATGAACCACCTCCAAAAGATAAAATTTGATTAAATTTAAAAACTCCTAATAAAACTCAATCGAGAATCCATATGGACTTGGGGCTTTTTCTTTTTTCATCTTGAATACAACATTTTCCAACTCCTCAAGGGAAATTGGACCCATCAAGTGCTCATTCATATCTCTAGAAATAATCGTTGGAATATAATTTATAATAAGCTTTTCATTCTCATCATCTGATATGGAGTCCTTGAAGAGAGAGGAAAAATACCTCTTAGTCTCTTCTGAACTATCCATGAAAGAAGAGAGAAGGGCACCCTGAGAATTCACAAGAAAGGTAATCAGGTTACCATTATAGTGAGCCTTAACTGAGTTATAAAAGAAGATTGTTTTCCTATCCCCTTCCTAAATCCAGTCTACTCAAGATTTTTATTTCGAAAAAAATTCTTCCCTCAGTTCCCATTTAGCAAGGTCTTTCACAGCCTCAGATTCCTCAACAAGAAGCTCCTTCGTGAATCCCTAATATCTAATCTTCCTTGAAGCTTATTCCATCCTCCTAAGAGCTAAAAACTTAGCCAAGGAAAGGTTCCCAAAATTCATTCTATTCCATCTCTTCAATTTATGTTTTACAAATTGTAGTTGCTTCATAAAGGAATACATAGCGGTGCCATGAGGAGGTTTGCTAGTGGTCCACCAGCCTCACATGAAATCATGAAGCTTAGGATCACAAAGCCACATAAGTTGAAACTTAAATGAGGGATTATTTTTTAGCCCTAAATCCAAAGCAAAGAGTTTGATACACCAATGATTAGATCCCCTACCCTCTAGAATCACATAACTAGCACCTCTGTTATTACCCATCCAATAACTAGATATCAAAAACCTATCCAGTATCTCTAAGATGGAAGCTTCCCCACACCTTCTATTGTGCCAAGTAAAGATCCCATTATTTGGCTTGACGTCAACCAAGTTCAGGTCCTAGATATGAGCACTGAAGATATAATAAAAAGGCTCGATATGGTCCACCCCACCATGTTTCTCCTCTAGACAAGTGATAGATTTGAAGTATCCAGCAAAAATCCATGGGTATAGGGGAACCAAATTTCTCACAAAGCAAATTTACTTCCACAAATTCACTTTACCATTGTAATCAACATGAGCATACACATTTGTAAGTAGGATAATTTCACCAAATTCATTATCATGCTCGACCATTGAAATAAACCATCTGCTAGAAATCCAAGTAAGATGGGATATCTTAATCGGATCCCATAAACAAGTGACACCACCAAAATATCCACATGCACAAATAAAATGGCATTGCCTCCTTCTCCACAACTTAGAAGCAATATTTAACATACTATCAATAGCCAATTTATTCTCCTAAATAAAAACTACATCTATAGAATGCACACGAACCAAATCATGAACAAATTTTTGTCTGGGGATGTTATTCAACCCCCTTACATTCCATGAGAGGATAATAATTTTTGGGGGTTATAAAAATGGGAGTCCAATATTCTCACCAAGCCCGACTCCACCAAAGTCTCCCCCATTAACTTAATTTTATCCTGGTCCTTCTTCCTACCCACATTCATATTCTTATCTGAAAAACTTTTTTTAATTATTTTTTACTGCAATCCCAACACCATAGGAGTTTTGTAGTCCAAGGATGACTGCATCAGTGCTTGAGTAGGAGAGGGCATAAATAAATCTATACCACTTTTCAAAATATTTTCCCTTATAGGGCTAGACCCAACCATGTCCCCTATACTCATATCCAAAGCCCTTTGTTCTTCATTTAAACCCCCTAGATCTGATTCCTTAAATTCCCCCTCTAGAAGAGACATATGATTTGGGCTTGTTATATTTGCATTAGGTAGCAACATTTTAGATATCTCCATGCACTGATCAAGATCATCTAATATTTCAAAACGGTTGAGTAGATCATATAGATTGTTATCCTTAAGGTCTTTGTGTGCCCTTCGTCCTCTGTTTCAGGCTTTTACCAAAACAGAACCTTCCTTATCTTGTTCCCCTTCATTTATCGGGGCTTTTCCTTATCCAAATTTTGTCCAGATCGAGAGGGCCCAGGATTTGAAGCCACAGGTGAGACAAAATTAGGGAATTTTCTTTGCAGGTGGCCATATTCACAATAAATCCGACAACAAAATGGAAGAGCTTCATAGTCAAGTTTTTGAACCCATGTAGTTGATCCAAATTGTATTTTAATAGAATCTGGAATAGGATTATTTAAGTCAATTTCAACACAAATACGAGCAACAAAGATTACCTTTTTATCCATTGTCTATTGTGACGGTCCAACCGGCTTCCCAAGAAGAAGGGTAATCTTATGCAAGATATCAGTTCTCTAGAATTCCAATGGGAGCTATGGAAGCCACACATATACTAGAACCCACGATGGCCACTCCTCTGATAGGTTGAAACCCACATTCCAGTGTTTGAGAAAGAGTCCCACTTGGTTATATAAATAAGGAACCCCTTCAAATGTTTTTTTACGATCTGCAATACAAGAGAAAACCACCATATAATAGTTTTTCACACTTAGCATCACCTCCACATCACCTTTAGGATTCCAATTCTTCCTGACCCAAGCCTCCACAAAGGGGAGAGAAATTTGGATGCCCAAAAATTTACCAATAAGGGCATGTTTTTTTAGATACTCCACATCTTCTACCACCAAGTCTGGTTGAACCACTAGAACTGGTCTGGCTTCACATCATTCCAAACATCCATTGTTCTTTAACAAGCAATTCCCAACATGCACTAGAAAATCCTATTCCTTCTAGTTATTTTTAGATGAAAAAATATCATGAGCATACACTCTCTCTGTTGGACCCGATGCCATCATGAAATTCCTACAATTTTTTAGACCTCCTCTAGAATTTACAGCCATCCCTGTAGAGCAATTTTTCTTCATCAAACTCTAGCAGAGTAGTTTTATATATTTATTTATATATGTTTGTTGCTTTCATCCTTAGGAGTTTACATATTTATTTTATGCATTTATTTGGATATAAATGCATGAAATATGGGGTAAAATATAGACACATAAAATTGACCCATCAAAATGATTCAATTCTTTCTTAAATCCTTGGCTAGCCACCCAAACTTGTTAAGTGCAAGTTTGAGACCTTTTTTTCCTTTCCCTTTGCCCTGTTTCCTTAGCTTTACCAAATTCATGGATGGTCCATATGATGAAAGAATTTGGATTTCTATATTCATGCCCTATAATGATGAGGCATGAATTTGGTGTTCTAGGGATTTTTCTCACCAAAACCCCTCCCCTCATCGACGCATTTTGGGGTCGGCCTTTGCTTGCGATGTAATTTTATTTTCCCACTCATGTTTCCATCCAAACATTTATAAATAAGGGATTGGATTCCCTCATTGATCCCAATAATTTATTTTAAAATTTTAATTCTTGTCATGCTCATTGTTAATGCTAACAAGTGCTCATGTGCTCCAAATTGCCTTTTTTATTATTTTGTGCTTTGTTGGTGGCTACCCTTGGGTATTGAGTGGAGGAGTATTGACGAATATATAGAACAATATTATTGGAGTGCTTCATTCACATCTTCATCGATTCTTAAAATTTCCATTAACTCATGAAATTTGGTATTCATGTTAGTCACTTTTTAAGTTGATTTTTTGTTGTGTTGTACCTAATTTTTTTGTAGTTTTTGAAGCATACCAAAGGCTACCATTTGATCAAGCAAATTAACAAAGATAAATTAACATGCTCAAAAATACTTTCAACTTGTTTTATTGAGAAATTGATACAAGGTTATAGGGTGAATCTCATTTTATTTCTTAACAAAATGTGAAGCACTCTAATGGTTTCTCTTGGGGCCCCTCGAATGTAGGTGGGATTTAATGTGTGTGAGCCATCGTTGTGTGTTGTTGTTTCTATTGTATTTTCTTTTGAAATATGTATTTTTTGTTGTTGGAGAACCTACAAAATAGTATTAGTTCATTTGGGAGCCTGTTATAGATCAGATCCCATATAAATAAAGATAAAAAAAAATTAAAAACATGAAATAAAACTGGAAATGAAGTGTAAATATTATAAAATATGAAATAAAGCTTACCTAATATTTTTGCTACTGTATATTAGTTGTACGACCATTTCATATGTCAGGGGGTGATCTGGAACCTTATATCATAGGTCAGAGGATGAACCCAACTACAATTACATTTTGGTGGAGATCCTTCATCCAGATGGGCTCCTAGGGTGCTTAGATGTTATTTGTACCATCCATAATCAAAAGTAGGATTTTTGATGGGATTTTGGTAGAGTTTCTATAAGTTAGCTAAAAGGGAGAGAGATAATGAGAGGGGGACCCTCTATTTATAGGTAAATATGAGATTAGGAGAAGGGGTTAGATAGACCAACCCTTAGGATTACTCCATGCTGGAGTTAGGTTAGGGTTTTGACTAGGTGTCAAATCCTCATAGCCTAGAGAAATATCTCATCCTCACACATGTGTGAGGAGAGATTAGGGATAACTAGGGTCAGTTAGATCCTAGGTTAGGTTAGGGTTTCCCTAAATATCCTAACTAAGTGGGTGCACACATGTGTGGGGGAATAATTAGGACTAATTTGGGTTTAGGATCCTAATTAACATTTTTAAGTCATAAAGTACACTTAAGTGAAGTGACTTTACAATTAGAAATGCAATTAATTTAATTAGGAGTTTTAGGAAGTAATAGTCCTGTGGGGTTCTAATTAGGTGTAGGAAAGGGCTTAGGTTACCTTAGGGAATTAATATGTGACCCTATTGATAGATAGAAGGTATTTAGGACATTATTTGTGTAGTTTAGTAGGGGTTCATGCCTATAGACTAGTGACATGACCTAAATAGGTCTACGAAGGTCTACAATAATATAGAATAGTCTACGATGGTCTACAATGAAGGTGATGTTAGAGAAAGGGTGGGTGAATGCAGATTTGGAGTGGTTGGATTCCATATGGGTGAGAGGAGTATGGTAGTGTGTTACCATTCATTATAATTAAGCTTATATATTAGATTTATATGAGAGGTGGGATCCTGATAGGAGTACCTTCCATTTGTTGATGGGTGATATGACGATCACACTAGATGATATCTATAAGGTTTTCAAATTACCAGTTGAGGGTGTTCTTGTGAGGGTGGTAGATGATGGTAGGCATGAGGAAACACTAAAACATACATTTGGTGAGATATGGAGGGAGTTTGATACCAAGAAGGGTATTTATTATGAGTATTATTGGTATCATAAGATGTTGTCTAATCACCATTGTGTGGCGATGTTGATGATTTAAATGTGGGTGCTTCTTGATGCTTTTGGGATGAAGTTCACCTAGAACATGTTGGATGTAGTGTGTGACATGGTAGAGCACCAGGTTGTGTTCACATGGGCACCTACACTACTAGATCAGGTATAGAAAGAGATGCATGATATGGTGAGGACCGAGTGAAAGGGACTGAATTGGGTCCCTTTCCTACAAGTTTGGGTGTGGAACCACATATAAGTGTACTGACTAGTGCTATTGCTATACTTGGTGCATGAGAATAAGAGTAATAATTTACCATATACACTGAGGTGGCAGATGAATGAGGATAAGGGCATGAATATATTACATGAGGGTGATTGCTTATTTTTGAGGGTTACTTTCAGCTAGTTGGAGCTGAAAGATATTAAGTGGAGGCTTGGAGGGGAGGAGTTGTGTGGGATCAAGATGATGAGTAGCTTAGGGCTATATAATGGGGGTGATGGGTTGTAGGATAATATACCCATTAGGTTGAGTTCTGTTTCTTCAGTTGATAGATGAGGTAGTTTGGGTTGCAACAGGGTATTCTAGATGCACCTATCATGATCTACAGGTGGAGAGGTGATAGGGGGATGCATATTGTGGTACCTCCTTGGGATGGTGAGAGGGATCCACCAATGGTGATTCTAGATGTAGCTGATGTGGGTACCACTCTTGAGTATGATGCCTAGTGGGCTAGGTAGGATTGGGAGGTAGGTACTAGAGTTATTGAGTGTGTGATGGACCAATTGATGAGGTGTCTCCACAAGAGGGAGAAGCACTAGGTGGATTAGGTGTGAGGGTTGAAACATCCCTTCAGTGATCAAGGCAACTTCAAATATGGGATTCTAGTGCACCTAGTGATATGGGTGGGGCTTCACAGGATGCAAAAACTGGTGAGGATCCTGTAGAGGGGGATACGATGATGGAGGATGTTGATAACATGATTTATTTTAGGTATATGAGAGATATCCCATTGGAGGAGCAGGAGATGAGAGATTCAAAGGATGAGCTGATGATGCTACATGAGTGAGTACAAAAATTAGAGGGATAGGTGCATGATTATGAGGAATGATTAATAGAAGTTGATGTAGTGAGTTTTGTGGAGAGGAGATACCTAGAGATCTAGTGTGTGGAGTTGTGAGGGTGACTTACTATAAAGAAGAGAAAACATGCTGAATCAGTTGATAATTTGTGTGCCCTCATGATAGAGGCTATAAAAACTACAAAGATGTTCAAGATGGAGGTGGTTAGGATGGATCAACTGGAACCATATATAGAGACTGAGTATGCAAATCATGTAGCCAAGGTGACCAATTTGCATGCTGAGGTGGAGCAGTTATAATAGAAGTTGGGAGAGGTGAGGGTTCTTGTAGATGTTATTGCTTTTTAAGCTGAGATAAAGCGATTGAGAAAAGGAAATGAGGATTTGATGGATAAGTTGAGAGATGATGGTTTTATGAGGTAGGATTATGAGATACAATTGATGATCTGAGGTATCACACTACCAGATTAATATAGGCCATGATCAAGATTGAGATCACAGTCACGAGAATAGACTCAGTCTGAGTAGAGACATAGAAGTGTTGCTTTCATAGGATGGAGAGATATTGGGATTGGTAGGCTACTAATAGTGTAGGTGTATGGTGATGCTCTAGGATTAGAGGGATCTGTAGTAGTTATAGGTATTAAGGCATCTAGAGCAAGTGTCGATTCGAGTAGGGTGATAGTAGCACACGAAGTGGAGCAGGTAGGTGGGGCTCGAAAGGGGAGTGGGGAGACTCCTAGTGATTAGAATGGGTGATGTTTGTATGTAGAGGTATTAATCTCCATTATATACATTATATATTTTTGAGGATAGATAGTGGACACTATCCTATTTTTTAGCCTAAGGGTATTTTGATGATATTATATATATGTAGATTCGACCTCTATTACGGCTCTTATATGTGCATGTGAATTTGTAATTTGTATTTTATATTGCTTTTGTGTGTTATTATTGTAATGTATAGATGTGTAATGTATAATTTTTGTGTGTACATGTATGATAGATGAAATTATGTGTATGGGGAACACATAGGAAAATTATATTGTAGGTAGCAAATCCACCTCCCAGAGAAAGAAGAAGTAATTTGCTAAAGTTTTGACTGTTTTGCAGATGATTTTCTCTAGTTTTTTGAAATAGTATAGTAGGGAGAAAATCATACATAATACCATACAAATAAAGTGGTAAACTATACAGAGCAGTGGAAAATCATACAGGGTGCACCGAAATTCATTGAAATGTAAAGGAAATGCAATTTCGGGATGAAATGTCGTATGGATTTGCTAACTTAAGGTGTAAACATAGGAAAAGGCCAAAATAATATATTCAATTGTAATTGGGAAGTTGTGAATAAAATATTGTCTCAGGAACCACTTTTGAATGACTTGGGAAATGTTATATAAGGCCCCATTTTCGAATTTATGAGTCTAGCTACTAGTTTACCAGTTCATAGTTGCTAGGATAGAGAGTTAGCCATATTTTTGAGTTATTGCTATAGTATGGATAGAGTTCCAAATTGTACTGAGTTTATCACCATTAATAATAAATAACAAACATTGTGGATGACAATGTATGATCTTGTGTGTATGGTTGATGCATTATGGATGATTATTGTGTGATTGAGTTTCTTCCTTACTATCATATGTTAGTTTTAGGCTTCATTGCAGGTTGTGAGAAGATTTCTACTAGTGGGAATCATGGAGAATGATATAGGAGCATGAGGATATTTTCAAGGATGTATTGAAGTAGACTGTATGATTTTTGGGTATAATTTCTTGAACGAAATCACTTATAATCCTAGATTGGATGCTTTGCTTGTGTGTGGAATCATCTTATTTGGACTATTAAAACCTTAAAAAACCTTATAGAGAGATATTGGAGTATAATAGCATTGCAAATACTATCTTGTTGTACCTTTGGATCATACATATCATACATCGTACAAATTGTACATAGAATCCCTACCCGATTTGGTAAAATAGACGATTGATAGAAACTTACCCGATTTGGCAGTTTTGGTAATCGGCCTGAATGATTACAAAACTGTGTACGGTAGCATCCAAAATAGAATCCATAAATTTTTTTGAGTGAAATATCGTACTATCTTGGCCATTGTAAGATCATACAATGTATGTGTGGAAGGCCATACAAGAGATTGACAGTCTGTACGAGGGTAGTTTGGTTACTTGGAAGATTGTTCAATTTGGTACTTAAGATCAAGCTCATCCTAGGGATTATTCTGACCATCGAAATATACCTCCCCACTGGGAATAATCCACCACTATGTTACATTTGGCACTTTTGCCTTATCGAATTTGGCATTTTTTTTAAAACGGGTCAAATTTGATGAAACAATTGGAGGTGATTTCTTATGACAAACACCAGAACACAAAGTCGTGGGAGAAGAGAACCACGAGAGAACATTCCAGTAAGAAGGAGCATAAGGATTTCTCAAATAGGAAACATGAGTAACTCATATCAAAGTGCACACAAACCAGAGATAGATCAAGTTTTGACATCCAAAAAAGGAGACTTTGAGATGTTGATTGAGATAGAATATGAGGAAAACCCACTGATCATAGAGGAGACAGGTGAAAAAGAGAAAGTGCACGATGATGAAGAGTGTATGGTAAGGCCTGAGGAAGTAGCAATAGGGTTACGAGAGGGTGTAGAGTATGGGAGTCAATCACCAAGGGAACAATACATGGGGACTCAAGAAGATAGACCAAGAAAATCTCCATCACATCAGCGAAGAAGGTCATAGAGTGAGGATGCACGAGAATTTGGTCATTGAATGATGGGACAAAATAAGATACCTCAAATTGATTATTCTAATGATAATTAAAGTAAGACACCTTTGATGAGGAATTCAGTTGTGATTCCATGGGAGACCTTGAGTGAGAGTGACGACTCTTCCAAGATGGCTAATAGAGCAGCCAAGCAAAGATGTCCACCATTTTTAGGTGAGGGTAAGGAAGACCCCACACAGTACGTAGGAACTTGCATAACCATTTGGAGAATAAATGGTGTAGATAGACTGAAGGATTGGGTAGTACTCTTTCCTACCACTTTGAGAGGATTGGCAATAGATTGGTACCTAAAAAGAGAAAACAATGTTGATTTTCATACTTGGAACCAGATAAAGGAGAAATTCATTGAGGAATTTTGACCTTTGAAATATGATGGAGACATAGTCACTAAGATTTACGTGATAAAACAAAAAGCAAAAAAGGATATAAAATCCTACAACCATCAAATAAAGCAGTTAGTCTATAATATGCAGATGCTATTAGCAGACATGCTGATAAAATGATGGTTTGTATATGGGTTACTACTGAAATATAAGAGAAATATGAAGGGAGTACCATCTAACACATATGAGGAAGCTTTGAAACATGCAAAGACCTTTGAAAGTGAGTCCAAATAGACATATACGGGAATATCATCTCATACCAAGTCGAAATATTTGTATAGTGAGGAAGAGGACACTATCCAAAGGACAATAGCTTCGTTTTGCAAGGATTTTGATAAAATGGTTAAGGAGCAAAAGATCAAACTAGAGAGAAATGAACTATGGTGCATAGAATGCAAGAGTGAGGGACATACAAATATGAAGTACCCGAAGAATTATTACTGCCATATTTGTAATGTTATGGGGTACGATGTAGTGCTCTGTTCCTATAACGCAAGAACCCATCCACAGGTACTATCAATTTAGGAGTAGTAACAAAAACCTCAGGCCCAAGGGAGTGGCCAATAGGCAATGAATGGTGGCTATAGAAATAGCAGAAGGGGTGGCAAATAAAATCAAGGTAATCAATAGGGAGGATAAAGTCATTTACAATATGATTCATAAGGAAGACTGATCATACAATGTTGCAATTGCCAAGAGTGGGGGAATTTTGTGAAGAATTGTCCTACACCTCAAATGCAAGGAGAACCATAGTCAAGCACTACACATATGTGTAGATGTTGTGTTCTGGGGAACCACAAGGAGGAAAATTTTCCAAAGCAGGCTAGTTCGATTAACTCATAGAATGTGAGCTATTTGGACATTGAGGTTCCTCATGTTAAAGAGAAAACTCAAGAAGTATTAGCCATGATGCAGAATCAGGCTAAAAAGGACAAGTATCCAGAGCTAACAAAGAAGAAGCAACACTGGCAATTTGCAAATAAAATAATGCAAGAGGAAACTGAGAAAGCTAAGCAAGGAGAATCACGCACTCAAAATGAAGTATGAAGAACATCATAACAGGAGATAGTTGTCCAAAATTTGGTCACATAGGTATTAGATACCACAGTAGAACTTAAGGTATCTAAATTATTTGAAGCTATCCCATAATTTACAGAAGCAATTATGGAAGAGATACAACCATAGAAGGTTATGGAAGTAGAAATCCAGCCAATTGTAGGAGAAGAATGAAAGGACCAATTTAAGGATCCTATCATATTGATGATTGATGTGGGAAATAAACCTACATTAATGCATATGGATATTTTGGGACACAAATTGACACAAGTGATTGTGTATGGAGGTTCCAGTGTTAATGTGCTACCTAAAAGGACTTGGATAGAACTAGGCACACCATAACTATGGATACCGAGCCTCTAACTATATTGGGATGACTAGAATGATATTAAAATTAAGGAATTTTTGATTGCACAACAAGTAATGATAGATGAGCAAGAATTATTCTTGGATTTTGTTGTGATTTTGATCCAAAAAGTTGCATACAATGCTCTCTTAGGGAGAGGATGGCTACGAGTGGCCAAGGTTAATCACAATTGGGAAAATAATCATATCACCTTAAAAAAGGGACAAAATAAATACATGATCAATTTAGCTAATAAAATGGTGACTGAGGATGTAGCTACAATGGATGAATCAAAAAACTCATCAGGGGATGAAGAACATGAACCTGATGGAGAAGGAATCTTGTACATAGAAGAATATAGTGAGGATGAAGCTCAATATGATAGTGGACTTCTTCATTGGCAAATGGAGTATTATGAAGTATTTCAGCCCAATTGCTTATGCATTGAATCATAGGAGATTAAAGAGAAGGAAGATAAACTAGAAGCATTTACAAAGATATCGAAGAACTTTGGGATGGCCTTTAAGTCTATTGGTTTGCTTCTCAATGCATTTATAGAAGCAGGGATGACATTCCCAGGGTTGATGTAGCCTAAGGAGATTAGGCTAGATCAACCAGCTATATTGAAATGGGTAAATATTGTACCCATAGCCAAGGTGACTCCAGAGAAACCATAGATATGGAGTGAGCAACATAAGAGTGAAGCTCAAGAAGATACTTCTCCAGAGAAGGATGTTGATGTACATCATCAGAGGAAATTCCCAAGATGGTTAGATCCAAAATTGGAACAATTGGTACCTATTAGAAGGCAGTAGGAGTAGCCTCTCAAGAAATAAAGGGAGAGTAGTCTGATTCATATTAGGATGAGAAGGCAGAGAGAGAGGATGGTAGGAAAACCAGTTCCTAAAGTACAGAGAACGAAAGAGTCAGATTCAGAAGCAATGAAGTTGGAGGAAGTGTATTGGGAAGATTGTCAAAAAATTTCTCTCAATATGAGAACATGGATGCCTCTAACTTCTTTAGAGGATTTGAGATAGGGCACGATGGAGTGGCCACTACCTAAGAGGAAGTAGTAGTAGAGCTGAATAAGAAAACATGATACAAATTTGTATCATGAGGCTCTAGAAGACATGAAGTCTTAGAGAAGGAAGTGACACAATAAAGTGAAGCACTTGTTGCCCCGAAGGTCACAATGGAGGATGCACAGAAGCTGGAGGAGGAAAGGGTGGCAGAAGAGCAATAAGTGGAGGGCAAGGAGGAAGGCTGAGACAACACAGAGGAGCCACATGGAGGATCATATAGAGCAAATAAGGCTCAGGGATAGGATGAGCAACGATATCAGGAAGAGATCGTAAATATTGTAGATAATGAGGGGGAGGACAAACAAGAGAAACAATCTCCACCTCAAGAAAATATTAATACTGAGAGAGCACTTAGAGAGCTTGGAGGAAGCTCTAGCCACTTTAGATAAGAAGACAAACTAAGGACTCCTTTAGAGGAAGAAATGCAAGAAATGTGATCTAGTTATCTCTTGGAGATACCACGATTCAAAATAATTATGATAGAAGAGGAGGCACGAGGTGTAGAGGATAAGGTGGAGCACTTCTTTAGTCAATTAGGCCATGTGATGAATAGTGCAAGAACAAAATTTTGTATTGGCCATGTAGGAGAATTGGAACCATGGTAATAGCAAGTGTCTCTCGAGTTGGAGCATATAACGGAATGTATGATTAGTGCAGAGTGGATAAAGAAGATAGAAGAGATCCATGCACAAAATACATGGATGTTACCCAGATAAGAGGTAACAACGATGTTGGGAAGAGAAGACTTGTCAGAAGGGATGGTCATAAACTACAAGAGGGACCTGAGGATTTACCTGGATATAGTGAGTCATCCAACTTGCCCAACCAATATGGCAAATGTGGAGTATAGACGAGTTGCCACAAGTGTGTCCATTACCCTACAAAAGTTGAACATCCTAATTCATTGGATAGAGTGGCTGAGCATTGGGTTGATAGAAATCCATCGACTCAAGGAGGCACAAGTAGAGGATACTGTAGCCACTCAAAAGGAATTGGTCATAATGGAGTAAGAACTATAGAAAATTAGGGCAGAAGTAGAAGAAAATATAAGGAATTTGGAGGAGGATCTATCAGGTTTTAGAATAGAGTATAAAACCAAGATTACAATGCTTGAGGAAGAGAAGTGATAGATCGCTCAAATAGTAGAAGACAGGATCAAGGAGTTTGAGGCACAACTCAAAGCAAAGGATGAGCAGATGTCAACTCAGTTGGCCAAGAAATATAAGCAAATAGATATACAGGCCAAGCATATAGAGGAATTGATGATGGATGGTAAGAAGGACAATGAGATTGTCTTGGACAAGCATGCTCAAATAAGGACCAAGGAAGATCAAATATGAGCTCTCGAAGCTAACATCAAGCATCACTTGAAGATGATTTATGAGAAGAAAAAAGAGCTTCAAGCGACTGCGAGAGCCGAGGCTCATTGGAAAGATAATTTGTCAAAGAGTGCCTCCAACTGAGAGAAATAGATGATGGAATTCATGAAAGGTGTTGAGGAAAAGGCTAACCTTCACAGAGCTAAAGCCTTCAATATGGGGAGCTACGAATCCAAGCTAAAAAATGAGAGATAAATGTACAAGACCCAAGTCAAGGACTTGGAGGCTGAGGTAGCTTGATTGGAAACATTACAAAAGAAGTGGAACGAGTCGTCGAGGACACCAAATAAAATAAAGGGGAGGTCAGATGTAGGCAGCAAATCCATCTCCTAGAGAAAGAAGAAGTGAATTGCTAAAGTATTGACTGTTTTGAAGATGATTTGCTCCAGTTTTGTGAAACTGTATAGTAGGGAAAAAATCGTACATAATATCGTACAATTGAAATGGCAAACTATACAAAGCAGTGGCAAATCATACAGGGCACACCGAAATACACTTAAATGTAAAGGAAATGCAATTTTTGGATGGAATATCACATGGATTTGGTAACCTAAGGTGTAAACTTAGGAAAAGACAAAAATAATGTATTCAGTTGTAATTGGGTAGTTGTGAATAATGGATTGTCTCAAGAACTACTTTGGAATGGCCTATGCAATGTTATCTAAGGCCCCATTTTCGAATTTATGAGTCTGGATACTAGTTTACTGGTTCATAGTTGCTAGGATAGAGAGTTAGCCATATTTATGAGTTATTGCTATAGTATGGATAGAGTTTCCACATTGTACTGAGTTGATCACCATTAATAATAAAAAATAGATGTTGTTGATGATAGTGTACAATCCTATGTGTATGGTTGATGCATCGTGGATGATTATTGTGTGATTGAGTTTCTTCCTTATTGTCATATGTTAGTTTTAGGCTTCATTGTAGGTTGTGATCAGATTGCTACTAGTGGGAATCATGGAGAATGATCTAGGAGCATGAGGATATTTTCAAGGATGTATTGAAGTAGACTGTATAATTTTGAGGTATAATTTCTTGAACGGAGTCACTTATAATCCCAGATTGGATGCTTTGCTTGTGTGTGGAATCATCTTGTTTGGAATGTTAAAACATTACATAACCTTTTGAAGAGAGATTGGAGTAGAAGAGCATTGTAAATACTATCTTGTTCTACCTTTGTATCATATATATCATACACCATACAAATCGTACACATAATCCCTACCTAATTTGGTGAAATAGACGACTGATAGAAACTTACCTGATTTGGTAGTTTTGGTAATCGGCTTGAACGATTACAAAACTGTGTACGGTAGCCTCCAAAACAACATTCATCAATTTTTTTGAGTGCAAGATCGTACTATCTTTGCCACTATAATATCATTTAGTGTATGTGTGCAAGGCCGTACAAGATATTGATAGTCCGTACGAGGGTAGTTCGGGTACTTGGAAGATTTTTTGATTTGGTACTTAAGATCAAACTCATCCTAGGGATTATTATGACCATCGAAATATGCCTCCCCACCGAGAATACTCCAATGTTGTGTTACATAGATCATTATAATGTAGAAAATAGTTTTTAGTGATGTGACACTAATAAATACATGTTGGAGAGATGTAATATTGCATGATGAAGATTTAGATGTTTATGTGTAATGCAATGTAACTAACATGTATGTATGATATATGCAATGTTACATGTATCTTGACATTTGAAATGCATTGAGGAAATACTTGTATCATGACATAAACCTATGTGGATGTGATCTATACCATAATATCATGGATATAAGATGGTATAGGGATATGTGTAAGACTCTTGACTAACATAGTTATTGTAATCAAATGTCCTAAATAACTAAACTGGGTTTTTATTGACATTTTAAGACTAACATTGCTAGGTCAAAGTATATCATGGACCTGTGTGTGTAAATGAGTGATATGCATTTATCTATTTTGAGAGACGTAGGATGAACTTATTGTAAACATAGCCAAGGTAGCTATCTCATCCACAAGAACTCAATTATCTCTACAAAAGAATGTCATTAATGTTACAGATGTGTCACCACATATAAGACTATTCTAATGGTAGGCAGGCTCTTAGGGTCTATAGCTAGCGATGAAAATCATACCATGATGTTATGTTAAACCTAAGGACCAAAGGCGATGAAGCATAACAATTATGATATCTGGAGGCTTTTCCTTTTATTTTTTGCCCCTTGTTTATTGTTTGTATTTCATTTTGTGATGCTTTTTTTCTCTTTTTTTTGTATGGGTGTTGGCTTTGTTTTCTACCTATATTTTTGATGATTTATTATGCTTATCCATTTGTTTATTCCTATGTCATATGTTGATAATGCAAATGATAGGATGAGCAGGGGAAACCATTCGCTATATGGTGATATCTACGCAAGGTGTTATCTTATCTATACTCAAAATGTGATTTAAATTTTTTCCATGTGTGAATGGTCCCTAAAATAAGTTGAATCAGGAATGGAAAGATATAAGGAGTGTAATAACCTATCATCTGGAGGTGATGCTTGATTGTTTGTAACTATACGATGGTCTAAAATTACATGATACCCTATAATCTATGATCCTGAGTGAAAGGTATGGATATCCATGTGGTGATGCTAACAAGTGTGTATGTTATTTTCTATTATGAGCATATTTTTGAAGGATAATATACAAACTTGAATAAAAATACGATAGAAGTGATGAATATATCCAATGCAAGGTGGGGTGTAAGAAGAAGATTTTATTACAAAAGGAATTTGTGCATGTAATAAATCTAGATGAACATTATGAAATTCATATATATATAGATGATCATGTGTAGTTATGGTGATGATAATCATAAGATACGCTGAGGTTGCCCTAGTGTGTGGGAGGTGTATTGAACCTAAAGAGTTAGGGTTAGATCATGTATGGGTTGGTTATGTGACAAGGTAGCTTGAGTTCTGTTGAGTTGTATAGTTGGCCAACCATTGGAATTGACATGATGATATTGTTCTGCATTCATAGGATGGAAATGAGTGAGATACCAGGTGATGTAGAGGTCTCTGAAGCCAAATGGATGAAGGGGTATCTTCAAGTGATTGGATTGTTTATCCAAATAATATATCATTTACAAAGGTCTTAAAGGGATGAAGCATGTCGATGTCATGCCCTGGTTGGTGATGGTAAATGTAAAATTGATTCTCATGAAATTTTCACTGCTTGGGATGCAGTGGATCTATAGGATAAATTTTGGGTAGGGAAATGAGGCCCTATTGCAGTAACTGATGGAAGGTTTGGTCTAGTGGTGCGAATAATATTGGTATTGGGTAAATGTAAGGCTCATGTGGGGCCAAGCAAGGAAGGGATGAAGTAGAAGTGAATTTTTAGGAGGTCGATTGCAAATATAGCAATGGTTGAATTCTAGGCCTAGTGGTTGGCCTAGGATGAGGTGTGGAGATTCAGGATGTGGTAGGTTGGTGAGGGGGGGGGTACAAAAAGGATAATGACTAAAATGGAGTTCAATATTATTCATGAATGAAAGAATGTGTTGGATATCAAGTGAATAAGGTGATAAAATTAATTGTGGTGGGTATTGAGACTCTGGTGAATATGTTGGTGTGTGGTGTAGCTATGAAGATCTAGGTGAAGAGGAAGGAGAGTGGAACTATACCACTAATGATGAGGTAGACTAAAATGGAATATTGTATAGTGTGTATGGTGGTGTTTGTAGCATAGGAGGAATGGTAGATGGATCGATATTATTTTGATAACAAGTTGGGATTGGTTACCCGGTGGTAAGTAGGGCAACATGTGCTTATAGGGTTTGAAGGTATGGTGATATACCAATCGATAGGGATGGAGGTAAACATGGAAGGCATGCTGGGTGAAAGGTAGAACTCCTATTAGGTGAATAGTAACATAAAGGGAGATGATGGGCCAAAGCCGATGGTATGTAAGGGTCCCTCTCATCACGATATGGATACGGTGGAGATCGTCACAAGCAAGTGTGTGAGTCATCCTCCTTGTCATAAAATGAGGATAGTGAGACATGAATATCACCTGATTGAGGTGAGTAGGAAGAGTTTATTTGAATAGGTGAAAGACTCTGGGGTGATGGGTGATGATATGAGTGGAAATATGGTGAGGATTATCGAACATGATTTGAGGCAAGCAATTATGTAAGATTGAATGGATTGATTAGAAATTTGGGTAATACTAGGGGGTCCTACATGGTAGGATCTAGAGATGTTGTGGGTGTATGCATGGAACGGTGTATATCTGTTGATTATGTGGTAGTCAATGACATGAAAAACTACAAAAATATACAAATACCAATAATATATAAATGGTGCAAAAAGAAGCAAAATATTCCTACTATAAAACATAAAGTGAAACATTGTGTGTGAGGCGTTGTGTGTGATTTTGTCTAAAGTGCAATTAAATGATAGTGTCCATAATCGATGACATCATAAACCTAGATAGACTAGGCATTAAATTCTCACAAGTGAATGATGTTAATAGGTTTAGATTCAACATATCCTTCCAAATTTACCAATCAATAGGTATTAAAACAAAATATGTGTATGATAATGTATGGGCTAAGCCATTTGGGAGTGAACTTGTCTCGCTGATGGTGGGGTTGACTCATGATTTGTTGATTTTCCTTGAGTACCAGATCACCAATTTGAAATTCATGCTAATGTACCTTACTATTGTAGGCACAATGAAGGTGATCTTGATAAACACATGTGTGTTTGATGGTGTGGATATGCCGCTCATCTAGGAGTGTTAACTAATTGAGGTGGGATTGATGAGTAGTGTCATCGTTAATGAAGTATTTCATGGACACTTGTAAAGAGGGTATTTTGAGCTCAAAGTGCATGATGGCCTTAGCTCCATAAAATAATGAGGATGGGATTTTCCTAGTGGAAGTATGAATGCTTGTGCAGTAAGACCACAAAGCTAATGGTATTTGGTTGTGCCAATAATGATGAGACTCTATGGTTGTATTATATAAGATAGAAAAAATATTTTTGTTGGTGGATTCCACTTGACCATTACCTTGAGGATAATATAGGGTAGAAAAACTATAGTGGATGTGAAATTTAGTGCAAATAGCATGGATATTTTTGTTCTTGAAGGATTTTCTATTGTTTGATATGATTTGGGATGGGATATCAAAGCAGCATATGATGTGGTCAGTAATGAATGCTATGATTTTAGACCCCATGGTTTGAAAAAGTGGGATTATCTTGACCCACTTTGTGAAATACTCTAGTGGTTATGATGAACTTATGACTATTTGATAAAGAAGGTGTGATTTGGCCAATAAGGTCAAGGTATTACTAATATAAGGGCCTCATATATTGGATAGGTTGGAGCCCTTACGAAGGGATATGTGTGATATTTGTGTGTTGTTGACACTTGAA
This sequence comes from Wollemia nobilis, assembly GCA_028583015.1. Lineage (NCBI taxonomy): Eukaryota > Viridiplantae > Streptophyta > Pinopsida > Araucariales > Araucariaceae > Wollemia > Wollemia nobilis. The sequence goes on from JAQPPZ010000028.1 coordinate 480,411, forward strand.
GCATCACTTTACATAATCACAACAATAATATTCCATTTTGGGCCAATAGTAGCCCATGTGTAGGATACACTTTGTGATGGCGATACCACTGAAATAGTCAACACAAGTACCATCGTGAGTTTCTTGTACTACTCATTGGGATTCATATGGTTCTAGGTAGCGTAAGAGGATGCCATCGTAACTACGATGATAGAGGATGTCCCCTAGTAATGTATAATGAATTGTCCTTTGTTTTAATGCTCGATGATGAGCATGTTACAAATTGCATGGTAAGAAGCCTAGTTTAATATAATTCTTGATTTTCAAAAACTAAGGATCATGAAGTTTGGTTTGGACAATGTGAATGCCCCCATCATCTATGATGAGTCAAGGTGCAATGGAAGATTAGTTTAGGGTGTGAACGGACACATGTGTGGTATCAAAGAGGGGATTTTTGGATATAAGTGATCCCAATGAAGCCATGATATCCACAAAATGGTTTGACGAGCATGGGGTAGATTCGATAATATACCACTTGAATTAGGTGAGAAGTTATTGGGAAATTTGTTTGTATTACTAGAGAACTGGGTAATGATATCGCCAGATCTCTTGTACCTGATAAACAATTAGGAGGGAATAACCTATGATGTGAAGGCATTGAATGTGCATGGAATGGGCTTGTTTAAATCCCATGATTAAGACCTCATATATTACATTATTATTAGTGCATGGAAAGACTAATTTGAATGAAATGGGAGTAGTTCCCCATCTGGTTTAAATAAAATGATGCCTTCACCTCCGACATGAGTGCAACATGATCCATCAAAGAAGAGTGTTAATTCCATTGGTGTTTTAGGTTCAACATATTCTTTAGCTTCTGTGACATGAAATATAGAGTCATCAAGGAGTTGGATGAGAAGTGGTTGGTCATCCTATAATGGAGTTTCAGCCAATTGGTCTATGATGACCTATCCTTTTATGGATTTTTGTGAAATGAATTATAGATTGACTTCAGTAAGTAGCATGATCCATTTGGCTATGTGATATTTATGATAACTCTTGTTCATCATGTATCATAGCAGGTTATCATGAGCGATAACAAAGGTGGTATGGTTCAACATGGAATAACATAGTTTTTTAGTTGTAAAAACTACCACTAGGCATAGTTTTTCCATATATGTGCAACATGTATTGTATCTAACTAGGATATGGATAATGTAATAGATGGCTTACTCATGGTTGAGCACATTATTTTGTGCTAACAACATACTAAGTGAGAATTCTATAGCAGCGATGTATAGAATAAAAGGTAGCTATGGGTGTGGAGGAGATAATACTAGTGAGAAGGTGAGATAGGCATTGATCAAGTCAAAATCTTGTTGACATTTGTTGTCCCTTTTGAAGGAAACTCCTTTATACAAAAGGTGATTGAAAAATTGACATTTTTCTAATAATTGAGGGATGAACCATAGGATTGATGTGATTTTACCCTATAGGCTACATAATTGCTTAAGGTTGGTGGGAGGAGACATCTCAATGATAGCCTTGACTTTTTTAGGGTTGACTTTGATGCCTCACTAAGAAACAATGAACCCCAAGACTTTTCCTAATGTAACACCAAATATGCACTTCTTTGGGTTGAGGTGCGCATTGTGTTCTAGGAGGTGATCAAAGATTTTATGTAAATCGGCTAGATGTTGCAAATATTATTTAGAATTTAAAATGAGGTTATATACATAATATTCCATGATTTTAGGCATGTAAATGTGAAATATACATGTCATTGCGCACTAGTAGGTTGCCCCAACATTTTTGAGTCCAAATGGCATGACCTTGTAATAGGTCCCCTGGGGGTTGTGAAGGAAATTTTGTGCTGATCAATAGGATTGATCTTACTTTGGTTATAACCTAAAAATTCATCCATAAGGGATATCATTTCATGGATAGTAATGGAATTGATAAGGGAGTCAATGTTTTAAAATGGAAAATTATCTTTGGGACAAGATTTTTTTAGATCATGGAAGTCAATGCAGACTCAAAACTTGCTTAAAGATTTGGGTATTAGTACCATGTTAGAAACCCATTTGGGATAGTCAGTGGGCTAAATAAAATCTATGTCAAGGAGATTTTGTAGCTTGGATTTTATTAACAAATAAATCGTAGTGTGCATATGTCATAGTTTTTTTGGACATTCTTAACATCTTTGTCCAATGTAAGGTTGTGAACCACTAAGGATGTGTCAAGATGTGGCATGTCTTTGTAGGGCTAGGTGAATACCTTTATGTATTATTTAAGGAAGGTAGTGAATAACACGTGTTCTTAATGTGAGAGGCTGACATCAAGTTTGATGATATGGGGGTTGTTAGGATCATCAATGATATCAAAATCAATGGTTTTGTTCGATCAACATGTGGGAACCATCATGAAGTTCCTCTAGGATAATAATGAGGTAGAGTTCATTGATGACCTCGGGTATGTCATATTCATCATCTAAATATGTCTGTGTGATGTATTTGTGGGATGTGAGGTAGATTTTATTATGAAGGAGCATTTTCTACACGTAAGATGTGTAGAAATAATAGGAAATCATGTGGATAAGATATTGATGAAATGTGAGTTAGGTCGATGAAATTTAGGTTGGGGATGTTGTCACAATTTGAGCAAGATATGTATCAAAGTGGCATGAAGAGTTCCACATAAGCCACATTAATGTAAGTGATAGAAGAATTCGATAGTGATGAATCTGATGATAAATATTCATGAGTTTGTGAGTGTCAAGAAATATGTAATGGTAGACACAAGATAATTGGTGGTGATCAAAGTCATTTCATGGATTTCTGGAGTTGGTAGCACATGTGTGAGGGTCTATCTAGATGCATTGGCCATAGAGGTGGAGGTGTGATATTGCACTATAGATATTTAAGTGTGAGGGACAATATGATAAATTGATTAACTAGTTCATCGATGCAACATGAAGACATGTCATTTTGGGAGGAGACTTCTAAAATAAATTTTAGGGAACTATGATCATAGAGTGGGGAGATGATTTCTCATCAAAGAGGTCCATATCAACATATTCTTCTAAAGTGTACACAGGATGTGGGGTGGGATGCAAGGAAATATCTTGTAGTTCATCCTTGAGTCTATGGATAGCTATAGGTTAGTATCCTAGACCTGATTTATTTGTAGGTAGTTGGACACAAGTATTTATGGGGGTACGTAGCCCTTATTCATAATATCCCAACCCAAATCTATGCCAATGATAGCATCATAGATAACATAATGTGAAGTGGAGGTTGGACATGTGATCTGAAGTACCACAAAAGTTGGATTGTGGTGGTGGAGGGACAATAGGCAGGATTGAAGAATCAATGCCTGCATACACAAATTTGGTATAATTTCTATGGAATATAATCACACGACTATACCAATGGTAAGTACCAAAGTGGATGGGCAACCAAAGTCACAGGTAGGTTGAATTGGAGGTGGATGCAAATGAGCATCATGGATTCTATAGTCGTTGGGTCTAGTGTTTGTCATGAAGATAGAAACTTGGGGTGATATACACATGGGTTAAGTAGGTGGTGAGTATGAATCATATGATGATGGTGTGAGCTAGGAATATCCAATGGTGGTCGTAGAGGATTGAAATAGCTGGTCATCAAGGTGGGTAGCTCGCTACTTCCAATCATGGCATTCAATGGTTTTAGATGGGATGGGTTGGTAAGAATGTGGGAATTGTGAGGGAGTAGGGGTATGTGTTAAAAGTGACATATGAGGAGATGTGAATGAATGAGGTCATAGCAAAAAAAAGAGTGGTGGTGTTTGTGATGTGAGTAAGAGAGGAGGTTCTATAGAGGAAGATGATTGGAAGTGGGGTATGACCTTGATGAATATGGAAATACAGTTGTCGATACAGGTGGTGTATTTGAAGATGATAATATTGTTGTCAAAAAGAGGTTGGTTAAAATGGTATAGGAGTAGGATATGGTGATGTGCTAGATGATGATGGTATAGACATTGCTGGCTATGAATGCGTATGTATCTCAGATGAAGGTTGTGGTGAAGGCACTAATGGAGGAGGTATGAATACTCATGGTGGGCAAGGATTAGAGATGGGAAGAACCTATTTCATGGATGAATAAGGTCTAGGTGGGAGATCTATTATATTGCATAATTTGAAAGGGTCCTCATTGATAGGAACACAATGGACAAGCCCGTTGGAGACATATTTAAGATAATGGTATAATGTAGATGGCACACACTACATATCTCTAATCTATGGATGTCCAAGCAAGATGTTATACTACATTTTCCCTTGAATAACATGGAATAGAATCATAACCATACGTACATCGACACATATGGGTATAACAATGGATCTGATCATATTTCGTATTGAATAGTAAAATGCATGAAGATCCAGTGAGGGTGTGGATAAGTGAGTGGATGGAATGTGCAGGTGATGCAAATCTACGATGGAAATAATGTTGATTAAGGACCTAGTATCAATGAAAATACATTTATAAGTGATGTCATTGATGGTGGATTGAATGTGAAGGGGAGGATCGTCTACTTATCCTATGATTTTTATGATATTTCTATCATGGAAATTGATAGATGGTTGAAGACAGTGTGGGATATTACCCATAAAGTTAAAAAATATATTATTATCATGGATATCAAGGTTGATAGAGTGAAGGATGTTATTAAATATCTCATGATGGGGTTGAGATTGTTGTAAGAGGTTAAATATGGACAATTTGGTAGGGGCATTATGTAGCTGATGTGTAAGGCTACCACAGATGGTAATGATATTCTATGGGGATGACGTGGAGGTTGAGGATCTTTAGGCACTTATGTGGAAAATAATGGTGCTTGTGTAGATACTAGCAGTGTAGGCTGATGTGGAGGATAAAATTGGTTTTGAGTGGTAAGGTTGATCATACCCACTATGCCACGTGAAGGAGGGTTGTAGTGGATATTTTTGACTTGTCTTGGTGGCCCTAGGGGGTTATTTTGAGGTGTTTGGGGATTAGTCCCCTAGTGTTTAGGTAAGGGATTCTAATATATCCCTAGGTTCTAATTCTATGATGTGAGAGGGTTTGAAACCTAAATGGTTCCTTGATCGATAAGATCTTATACTATACCACAAAAATAATGACATGATTTGATATCATGGACGTGTTGTCTATGGTATGCATAGTAGGCTTGCTCGATGTAACATCGAGGCTTAGGTACATTTGGATCGAGAGGTTGAATTTTTGGTAGGGTAATGTGACCTACATTGTATAGCCTCTAGAATAAGGCTGATAGAGGCTTAGAAAGCAGTGTTAAGTTATGCTATGGAGGTGGGGAATGAGGTCCTTGAGCTGGTTGTGGCCTATGTGGGAGAGGTGCATTGGTTTGAAATAATTGTTGTTGTGGAGGAGGAGATCGTGGGGCTGATGTTAGGACTAAATAAGTTATGTCCACTTGCTTATCTTGCGGTGGTCATGGAAATGGTTTATTAGGTGTGTTTTTCTAGGCCTAAAATTTTTGCACTCCTTTCCTCTAGGCTAATGGATCTACACCTCATAGGGGAATGGAAAATAGTAGTGCTACACCTCGAAAGAGAGGCACTTAGTTGTACCTTCTTATGGTGATTTTTGATGAATTAAGGGTTCACCAGGAAAATTTTAACGACAGTTTCCGTACCTAGGCTTGGAGTATGTTTGATGTGTTCTTTTTATAAATCTTTCTCATACACCTAGGTTTGGCATTTATGCAACTAAATTATCTATATGCGATTTTGATTTAATGAAGATAGAAAACAGTGAATACAAAATGAAATACAATGCATAATATTGGAATTATAAGAAATTATAAGCCTTATATGAGTCGGATGTTCGATGAAGATTTTGAGGTTTGTAGCAAAACAAAATCACCCTATTTCAATATAATCACCTTCGATTTAACAAAATCGAAAGCGATTATGTTGCAATCCTGCAGCAAAATAATTTGATAGAAATCAGTTTTTTCTTGCACAATACAACAATTTTCTCGTATTCCAAATTACAAATATGTCTTAATATCTATATTCAAATAAATATGAAATGATATGAAAACAATATGATGTTTGTTAAAACTAATATGTGATGGATTTATGCGATTATGAATCTTGATTTTAGTATGCAACTAATTGAAATGATGGTGAATGCCAGGATGCAATATGCAAATTTAAACAATAACTAAAGAAATACTAAACAATGCATGAATAAAAACATAGAAACAGGGAAAGGGATGCAAACAATGATTTGAATCCTTGCCCCCTTGCTAATTTGTAGACAGGATCGCCTGCCTTCTAACAAAATCATCTTTGATCTGATGAAATTGCCTAGTATTTCTAACGATCATCAAATGATTATGCTGGTATCTAGGTGATATAACTTGGACCTACAATGACAAAATTAAATAATAGCGGTTCTAGGAAATGGAATTCTATGGAAAATTGATGTGAGTGATTCTTAAGAGAATTTTAGTAGTAATGTCAAGAGATATGAATTCAACTTGCCAATCAGTCAATCAATCAACCAGGAGGAAAAAGGTAAAAGGGCATAGATTAAATAGGCCAAAGAGGGATTTGAGGAATTTGGGTGGTTAGGCTAAACATGGAGGAGGTTTTTATCTCTCCTATTTTTTCCACCTTCAATCTATTTGCCAAAAACCCTGATCCGAATGATGGCTAAACTAGGTAAGAGGTTTTAAAATGAATTTTGTCTTTTAGCAAATTTGTTAAAATTCTATTTGGGATAAAATTTCCTGGTGATTTTGTCGATCATCAGGTGATTTTGTTGATTGTTGGACGATTTTATCCAACGGTCAAGAATTTTGGTTTGTTGGTACAAAAACAAGGAAAACAATGTCAAAATTGGACATATTATATACCGTTGGAAAGCTCTTTTCAAGTCCTATCCAATGGTATAAAATTTAATAAGAATTAAGATGATTTGATAGGGTAAAAATGATCTTGAATATGAACTTACTTTTCTAGGAGAAAAACTAAGGAAAATGAGTCATTTTTTCATGTCTACTTTTTACCCCCTCTTTGACATATTTATGAACAATAAATGCATCAAAGGAAAGTGTAGAAACTTGAGTAGAAATTATTATGATTTGACATGGGAAAAAATAGAGTATATGGTTTAGAATGAATAGTTTATGTGAAATTGATGTCTTAGATAAAAATAATTACTAATTTACTGACTAGGATGTCCCCTCGAGTTTTTACACCAAATTCTATGTTTGGTGGAAAACTCGAAATTGATCTGATATATATATTGATCTTATTTGTTTTATGTGACATTGTATGATTTATTGGATGATTTATTACATTTTCTTATGATGGTTGTGTTACATAATTTATTGTAATCATGCTTTGATTTTTTCAATATAATTTTGATCATGCTTAAATAAATGATTTTGAATAATGTTTTGATAGAAAGACAAAAAATGTTGTTGTTATGTTTTATAAAATAATATTTTGATGAACTTAGAAATGAACCTCAAAATGAAACTGTGCGGTGATGTGGTCGTTGTGGATATCACTCCTTGCTATGTCAAAAAGCACATCCTATTGTGAAGGAGTTTTTGTATTGCTAATACCAAAATATTGTGTGCTTAAGAATCAATATTAAGGCTTATGATGAGAAAGAAATAATTGATGTTGTATTAGGACAAGATTTTTGATAGATTATAGCAATAAACCTCAAAGGATGTTGTGCTATTATGAGACTGTTGGTGGAGTTCAAAGCTCGCTAAGTCTCAAAGCTAATCCTATTTGTGAGAAATGTTTTTGATATTGCTGAGAATGGTTATATCTTAAGAATAATCTTAAGTCTTCTGTGGTAATAGGAATATGTGTGATGTTTGTGAAACAAATTGAGTAAAGCATGAAAAATTCGAAGGATGATTTATGCTAAGAATAGAATTCCTAAGTGTGAAATTATATGAAATAATTACTTAGGAATTATACCATCATTGCAAAAATCAAAATGAAATGCATGATGATATGAAATTATTTGTTCTTTTTTAAATAGCAAAGTAATGTAAGATAAATCATTGTGTCACATATTCCAAAAAGATTATATAATTTTTATGAAACTATATGGACTAATTTTGGGCATGAAAAAATTAGAAAGATGGTATGCGCTAGGTATAGAATTCCTAGTGTGAAAATTGAGAAGAATAATTCCTAGGAATTATACCATCATCGCGAATTCATGAATGCTATGTATGATAAGTGATTTTGATCTACATGTTATTTTTGCAATAAGTTGTTTTTGAGATTTTTGAAATTTTAGAAATATTTATGTAATGTGTTAATTTGAAAGTAATGATAAACTAACGTTGTCCGACAAATTTTAAAGAAATATTTTAACTTATTTCTAAGATAAATTCAAATTTATCAAAAACTAGTGTGATAATTGAGTTTAGTATCCATATTGATTGTCATGATGATACAAAATAGCTCAAGGATAAAATGTGTGTGCTGTCATGATGATACAAAATATCTGAAGGATCAAAATGTTCATTTACCAATTTTGAGTAAGGTAGTGATGCAAGCAAACTTGAATAAACCAATGTGTGTGCAGGTGAAGGGTTCATTAACCATGATTTTTGTGCATGAAAATGTACTAGACTACTATGTAAGTCAAGTCATCAAAAGCTAGATAATCCACAAGCAGACATAGGTCTATACAAAAGAAGGTCTCTAATATGATAGACATGTTGCCATGTAGAAATAAATTACCCAATGTCAAGCAAGTTGGGCACAAATCACCTTTTATGGGGTTTACCTCATGATTTTCAAATAATTGAGAATTCTAGGGATTCAAGCTCATTCACCCTTCTTTTATTCACTTTAAAGGGGTAGGGATTTTGTTCATTTTTTTTTGAAAAAGGGGATTTTATTGCTTTTTTTTTTCTATTTTCGTTCTCTTTTTTATTTTATTTTTCTTTCTTTCTTTTTCTTTTGATTTTTGACTTTTGCTTTTCTTGATTTTTCTTTTGGTATACTTGCTCGGATTGGTTGTAGAGCAAGGAATTTTTATTTATGCAGGGGTGAGCTTGTCATTTTGCCAATTCTCAAAAATTTCTAGACCATGCGCATGATAGGATAGCAGGGGAAAATTTTCGCTCAAGAGACTAAGACTACTATGTAGTATCATTTTTTGAATTTGCAACAAATCATTTTAATGTGTAAAAGTGTACTTGGTTCAAGAAGTAGCAAGATCATTTCCCAAAACTCAAAATATTATTTAGTGAAATATTGATCTTCAATACAAGAGAGATTTATAATCATAGTAGTAAAATTAAAATAATTAATTTGTAAAATTAAGTGTATGGTTCAAGATAGCTTCAAAATTGTGAAAATACAACAATGAATAACAATGTAGAATGATCTAAAATATTTTTGATACTTTTTTATTTTTTTAGTTGTTTTATTTGATTTTTTTTTTTTTTATAATGAGATTGGTGGTATATACAATATGATATATACACTATATGATATTATTTGTGTATAGCATGTCTAAGGAATAAAAGGAGGTTTTTGTTGTGGTGTATGTGAAGTTTTTTGGTTGATAGTTGAGATTGTTGTGATGAAGAATGAGATGTAGATGAAGAAAAGTGATGGACAGAAGATGAAAATGATAAAGAGAAAAATAATAGATAAATTTATGTGATAAGAATAATGAAAGAGAAAATGAAGAACAAAAGGTGATTAATAAAAGGTAGTGATAACAAAATCTTTTTTATAATGTAGAACAATGTAGCAAAATATTAGACTTTTATGTGAAAAATTGATCGTGTTACAAAACAAAATGTTAGAAGGATAAGAAGGTTCTTCATTATTATCACTATATTCCAAGTCTTGATAATATGGAGGGAGCATATATGAAAGATATGCATGGGTGTTATTTGGTAAACAAGGATGATCGGGTATGGATGAAGAAAAGTGATTTATGAGAGGTAATTGTGACAATGGAGAATGTATAAAACTTGATGTTTCAATCATTAAAGATTCTTCAAAATGGTGTTGGGTCACCATGTATGGTAACAATTTTATTTGCAAGTTTAAACTTCAGACATTGATTAAGGGTGGAAGGGAAAATCCTCATCATATGAATCCAAGGACTTCTAAGAAGTAGGTTGTAAGGTGAAGAGCAAGATGCTACACAAAACAAAGTATCTAGGACCTTGGGTCCACTCTTGAGGGGAAGAATTATAGTTCCTCGAGCTTCTTGAATTTCATTGTTAAAATATTTTATAATAACATTTGATTCATTCTGATCTTCTTCCTATAATTCGAGTTATTGGAATAATTGATAAATGCATAAATTAAGAGAGGAGCCATTATCTACCATTATAGTTTTAATAGATGTTTCTTTAATAAATACTATAATGTAAAGAGAGGAGTCCTCTTTTGGAGTAGAGGAAGGACTCTTATCATCATAGAATGAAATATGGTTAACCTCAAGAGGGATTACACAATTAATTATGTTAGGAAAAATATCATGAGGAACAAATTGTTGGCTAGGTATTTTGAACAATGTTTCCCTATGATAACTTTGTAATACTTCTAAAATGAGTATCTTTTCTTGAGGATTAATAACTTGTTGTTGGTTATCAAATTGAATTTCATATTGATATTTTGATGCTAAATATGGGCTTTCCATGCTTACATTCCATTTTGGATCATTCTCTAGAGCCAAATATAGTTTTGAATGTTGGTAAAATGAGGAATCCATATCTTGAATACCAAATTAAGTTGATTGAACTTGAGGTTTCTCATTTGTAGTTTCTATTATAATATTAGTGGTATCATTGTGATGGGACATATTAATATGTAATATTTGACGGGTTTCCTATTGTATATAATTGAATAGGGGATCTTGGGAGATCCCCATGTCTTGATTTATTATGGATATTTGTTGTGTAGGAGTTTGATTGTTTATTGGAGATTTATAATTAGTCGTAGATTATAATTCCTTTATAGTAAAAAGATCCTCATCAATAAAATCTTGAATTGCACATCTTAAATATTTATATTTTTGTGTCATATGTCCATCTATTCTATGATATTCACAATGTAGCTCAGTTTTATAACAATCTGTTGGGGTACCAGGTTGTCTTATGGGAGGTAACTCAATCCTATGTGTATCAAGTAAATGTTTGAGAATTATATCCATTGGTTGATTGAGCTTAGTAAATTTATGTGATGAATATTTTCAAGATGCTTTTGATAATTACCTTAGTAATTCAACCATAAAAGGAGTTAATGGTTTATTACCTCTTTTTTATTTATTATGGGTAGAATGATGATAGAAATATTGTGAAGTATGATGTGAGTGCATGGTAGGATTGGAAGAAAAAGTATTTTCTTGTTGAAATAGATGTGTTGTGTTGAAATAAGAATGTTGAAATGGTGGGGAAGGATTGTATGTGGATCGATAGACATAATATGAATATGTGGGAGAAAAGATAATATCATTATGAAGATGATTGGAAAAGGTATTTTCTTGTTGGGGTAAGGATGAAGAATGAGAAAAGTGTGATAAAGGTGATGTTGAATATGGATGAGGTTGGTCATAATCAACAAATGTATTTGGCATAATTTTCCTAACATTACTGATGGGCTCATATTGATTTGAGTTAAGACTCAAGGTTTCTTTAGTACTTCTAAAAGTAATATTAGGTATCTAAAATTTAGAATTGAGTATAAAAAATACAAATTTGAAATGATAATTTTTTTGTTGTTTTTCTTGTATAATATTGTTTGTTTGTTTTTTTGAAATAAGAAGAAATGCCTATGTATTCACGTTGGGTTCACCAAATAATGTATGCCTAAAATTTTTGCACTCCTTTCCTCTAGGCTAATGGATTCATGCCTCATAGGGGAGTGGAAAATAGTAGAGCTACACCTCGAAAGAGAGGCACTTAGTTGTACCTTCTTATGGTGATTTTTTGATGAATTAAGGGTTCACCAGGAAACTTTTAACGACAGTTTCTGTACCTAGGATTGGAATATGTTTGATGCATTATTTTTATAAATATTTCTCATACACCTAGGTTTGGCATTTATGCAACTAAATATCTATATGCGATTTTGATTTAATGAATATAGCAAATAGTGAATACAAAATGAAATACAAAGTATAAGATTGGAATTATAAGAAATTATAAGCCTTATCTGATATGGATGTTTGATGAAGATTCTGAGGGTTTTAGAAGAACAAAATTACCTCTATTTCGATATAATCTCCTCTGTTCTATATAGAATCACCTGTGTTTAGACAGAATCTCCTATGATTTAAGAAAATCGTAGACAATTATGTTACAATCATGTAGTAAAATAATTTGATAGAAAATAGAGTTTTCTTGCACAATACAACAATTTTCTCGTATTCCAAATTACAAATATGTCTTAATATCTATATGCAAATAAATATGAAATGATATGGAAACAATATGATGTCTGTTCAAACTAATATGTAATGGATTTATGTGATTATGAATCTTGATTTTAGTATGCAACTAATTGAAATTATGGTGAATGCCAGGATGCAATATACAAATTTAAATAGTAACTAAATAAATACTGAACAATGCATGAATAAAAACATAGAAATAGGGAAATAGATGCAAACAATGATTTGAATCCTTGCCCCCTTGCTAATCTACATACAGGATCACCTACCTTCTAACAAAATTGTCTTTGATCTGACAAAATTGCCTAGCATTTTTTATGATCGTTAGGCGATTATGCTGGTATCTAGGTGATTATAACTTGGACCTACAATGAAAAAATTAAACAATAGGGGTTATAGAAAATGAAATTATATGGAAAATTTATGTGAGGGATTCTTAAGAAAATTTTAGCAATAATGTCAAGATATTTAAATTCAACTTGTCAGTCAGTCAATCAATCATCTAGGAGGAAAAAAGGAAAAGGGCCTAGATTAAATAGGCAAATGAGGGGTTTGAGGAAGTTGGGAGGTTAGGCTAAACATGGAGGAGGTTTTGATCCCTCCTATGTTTGCCACCTTCAATATTTTCACCAACAAACCTGATCCGAATGGTGGCTAAACTAGGTATGAGGTTTTAAAATGGATTTTTTCTTTTAGAAAATTTGTTAAAATTTTGTTTGAGATAAAATCACCTGGCGATTTTGTTGATCATTAGGTGATTTTGTTGACTATTGGATGATTTTTTCCAATGGTCAAGAAGTTTGGTTTTTTGACATAACAAAAGAGGAAAACAATGTCAAAATTGGACATATTATATACCGTTGGAAAGATATTTTTGAGCCTTATCCAATGGTATAAAATTTGATAAGAATTAAGATGATTTGTAGGGTAAAAATTCTCATGAATATGACCTTACTTTTCTAGGATTAAAATTAAGGAAAATGAGTAATTTTTCATGTCTACAGTTTTTATTGAACCAAAAGTTGGATTTGTATAAAGGATTTTGTCTTAGTATGATTTCTTTGGATTGGACTTTGATGTACTAAATGACTTTTGCTTGTGAAATGGCTTACTCAAAGGTGTGACATTCGTGAAGCTATAGGGAGGTGAAGATGTGTTTATGGTAACTCTTTGAAAATAGTGTAACCAACTATGCAGATGGGAGGCTATGAGTGAGATCATGTATGACCGATATCTATCTAGAGATAAATTATGTGGTTAGCTCATCATTAGCCTATCATAAGAGATATATGTTAGAGAAGTTTGTATTATTTTTTATGTTGATGGAAAAGTGCTCAAGGAATAAATTGGCCAACTACTCAAAATTTTAGAGGTTGTGGCATGAGAGCATGTTGTACCAGTCTAGGGATTGTCCCCCAAGTGAAAAGGAGAAGGTACATAACATGACAGGATTTCTACAATGAAGCTAGTAGCAAGCTAAAATTTGGCATCTCAAAGTGATATAGGTAAGGAGGAATGAGAACTGAGGGATGTACTAGATCATTATAGAGCTCATTGTATATGGGTTTCTATGGCCCACAATAGGTGGTGCAAAGGTTTAACATCTTAACTTCATCTTGTAAGAGTTGAATATCAAGTGTTAATGGTGTAGGAGATGGCGCTAATGGAGGTGAACCCTAAAAGTGTGGGGGATATTAAAATTGTTGTTCTTCCTAATGTGGATGATTAACATATTTTAATAGATCCTAAGGATACTATTGTTGTGTGGGATAAGATGTTGAAGCAACTAATATAGCCTATTTTAGAGCAAGTGGCTGCTAAGGATAGTAGTATTTTGGGTGTGTAGTCTGAGGTTGTTGTATGGGGGTTTGTTGGAGAGGAACCTACTACAATGGTTGTGCCATGGGAGGTAATGACCAAGAAGGAAGTGGTGTGAAAAATATGGGTCCAGTAGAGATAAATGCATTTGAATATTTTTGAAAGGATTGTGTGAATTGAGGACAAGATGAGGCATCTAAGGATGATGTTTGCATATGGCTAGGTAGGAATTGTGGGTAAAGTTTTACTTTATAAGCTTGGTATGTTGGGTACATAGGTTATGAGGGATGTCGAGGCTCAAACATGGGTAAGTAGCTCAAAGTTGGAATCTAAAATTATAGAGGTGGAGGTATCCAAAAGGGAGGCATAGATGATGATGGATTAGAAGATGGTGCACCATACAGTTACAATGGATGAGATCTATGTGGTAGTGATGATGCATATGGGATATAGGTTTCTATGGTAGAAACCTAGGGAGGTGGTGTGGTGAATGTATTCACACCGGATTGAGAAGATAAAGTTTATTGATGTCATGGATATTGTGTGTGTTGGGATTGCATATCCAGTTGTGATGCAACCTCTAATAATGGAAAAAAGAATTGTTGAGTAAGGGATCATGGTGCTACTTCCTTTGTGTATTGATGTATTGAAGTGGATGGGGTTTGTTGTTGTTGTAGTGGAGTCTATTCTAAAGGGGATGTATGTGCATCCATGATAAAGATCGATGGGTATGAAACCTTCCCTACAGTAGGGGCGAAGGACATAATATTTGGATGGGTGTGATTGAGTAATAAAGAATCATTCTAAAAAATGGATTGAGTTAGATTTTGGAAAAAGGGATGAGTGAAGGTAGGGGATGTGGGATGAACCAATTCCTCAAAAATTAGGGAAGGAGGTGGTTGTCATTATGTTGTATAGATAACATGATCATAAAAGGTAGTATAAGGATGAGGTGATGGTGGATGGGAAAGGAGTGGATGCTCATAAAGTTATGTGGCAAAAGCATCTCTAGATGTAGATGTCCCACCTTGAGATATAGTACCGAACGAGTCTAGCCCTATGAAGAGGTCTACTATAAGTATAGACTTACCCTTCATGGTTGAAGGGGAGGGATAGACTGGTTGGAAGAAGTGCTAGTCACCTCTTACCCAAGGTGTGCTTGCTTGTGTGCCTAGCTATGGGTGATAATATGTATGGTGCTATCTATCAGGGATTTGTTCTTAGAACTATATAGAAATTGAAATTTGGTGTTTAGGTATGATCTGCATGGGGTATATATGTAATCCAATAACATCTGTGAGGTTTCTATATATAAAAATTTAAATCATAGGTTTGAAGGTGATCTAAAATTTGAATTTTTAGGGCAAGGAGTGAATTGGACTGTGAGTGTGAAAAAGACATAAAACTAAAAATGATAGGATACAAATAGTCCCTAGGTGTACTATCAATAGGTGAATGTTCTAAAACCAGTTTGTGTAAGCATGCAAATAGCGTATGACTCGAATCAGTTCTAAATGCAAAAAATAAAAAGTGTTGCTTTGTTTAGTGTGTTTTAATGTTAGAATATCCTAGAAAGTATCATGAGTGGTGAGGTGAACTTCTAGATAAAACAATATTGTTGTAAGCACAAAACCTCCTACGACATCCAAAGTTGTAAATAATGGAATAATGCTTCAACAGGTAAATGGTGACCTAATATAAAGGTACAACAAAACAGATGCTAAAATGGGAAGAACTCAAAATGCTGAAATAAGATCATTGTATCCTCTCATGAGAAGATGTGGTATTGTCTACGACCTACTACAGGAATACCCATGCTTTTTCTTCACCCTCAAGTGGTATTAGTCAATAACGATAGTTACCATGTTCACTAATTATGTAAGCCTTGTGAACAAATGTGTCTAATCCTATCCCACTTTGAAGGCTCCTTCCGATGATGAATTTTAGAAGATCAATCTCAAAAGTGGAGGATTTTTTGGTGATGAAGTCCAAAAAAGCACTCATGTAGGGCTACTAGGTGTCTAGGGGGGTGAGCTAGTGGAGGGTGAAACTCCTACCTCACCAGTCTCAAGTGATGGACTGGGGATGAAATACAATCTCACCACTTGTATGTACCATGTAAATGTGTGGTTTTAAGTTGTTTAGCAATGATGGGAAAGTAAACTGCAACTAATTAAATGCATTTTTGAAAAGAAATCTAGGCCTAGATGCATTTTTTGAAAATAAACTAAGTATCTAATTGCATTTTTCAAGGAGATAATATAATCCTAGATGCATTTCTAAAAGGAAAATTGATATAGGAAAGTGTGGAAACAGGAAAACTAGAATACATGAGAAGGAAGATGAACTATATACATGTATTAGAAAGAATTGCAAGTTCTACTTTAGATGTTTGTGTAAAGACAATGCAAGTTACCCTGAGGGTTTGAAAAGTGATAAAAATTCCTTAACCTAGCTATGTTGTGAAAAGGAATGCAAGTGATGTGAGAAGAATTTAGCAATTCTATTGTTAGAATCAATGCTTGAAAGGAGAAGCAAAGTGGAAATGCCTTTTTGAAGAGAACAAAGAAATTTGCAGGGTGATGTAAAAGTGATTTTGAATCTAACCCTAGATGCAAATTTGAAGAGAAATTTTTGAGAAATGTGAAATACAACTTGTCAATTTGAATTGGAATAAAATCTAAAAAATGATCTTACATATGAGTATGAAGAAAAGCTTACTCCAAATGTGCTTGAAAGGAAACTTGAAAAGAGGTTAAGAAAGACATCAAGCAATTTACAAAATTCAAATCTAATTATGTCTGAACATAATTCTGAAAATGAACTATTATAACTATGTTTATGTCAATTTGAAACCCTAATTTGTTGTATTTAAATTAGGATTTTGAGATACTAGCATAATACATGTAATAGAAAACTAGTCTTGCAAATAAAAGGTATCAAAGATGATTCTAAGAAAAATACCTGGATTCTAAGGTAAAATTTGAATTTTTTGAAGTCTCTGCTATGACTCCTTATTGTTTTGGGATCTGTAGAGCAGTTTTATCAGAAATCATAGGTCAAGGGGTGACCTGACCCTGGATTCATAGGCGAGGGGATGAATCATATTTAGGAGCCTAAAACTCGTATTCTGATGAACTGAGAGGTGTCTCAAGGTTTTAGGGATCCTGTAACAGTCACAAAAAATAAAAATTATATTAGATTTGCAGTAAAATAACCTAATATAACCTAATTTGGGTGGTCCCACTGGGCGTGCCAGAATGAAGCATACCAAAGGCTACCATTTGATCAAGAAAATTAAAAAAGACCAATTAACATGCTCAAAACTATTTTCAACTTGTTTTATTGAGAAACTGATACAAAGTTACAGGGCGAATTTCCTTTTCTTTCTTAACAAAATATGAAGCACTCTAATGGTTTCTCTTGGGACCCCTCGAATGTAGGTGGTCTTTAATGCATGTGAGCCACCATTGTGTGTTGTTGCTATTGCTATGTTTACTGTTAAAATATGTATCTTTTGCTACTAAAAAACCTACAAAATAGTGTTAGTTCATTTGGGGGTCTGTCATAGATTAGGCCCCATATTGATAAAGATAAAATGACATTATAAACATGAAATAAAATCATAAATGAAGTGTAAATGTTATAAAATCATGAAATAAAGCTTACCTAAGGTTTTTGTTGTTGTATATTAGTTGTACGTCCATATAGAAGGGCACAGGGTGATCTGGAACTTGGGTTCATAGGTCTAGGGGTGAACCCAACTGTAGGTGTCTTCTGGTGGAGATCCTTCACCTATATGGGATCCTGGGGTGCTTAGATTTCATTTGTACAAATTTTGGTAGAGCTTCTATAAGTTAGCTAAAAGGGAGAGAGAGAGATATTGAGAGGGGGACCCTCTATTTATAGGTAAATATGAGATCAATAGAAGGGGTTAGATAGAACAACCCTTAGGATTACTCCATGCTGAAGTTAGGTTAGGGTTTTGACTAGGTGTCAAATCCTCATAGCCTAGAGAAATATCTCATCCTCACACATGAATACTGCATCATTCAGAAGCTCAATGGTCAGAGGTCTATTGTTCGACAACGATGCCTGAACAAACTGATTAGCTATGACTTGTCCCTTAATGGATTTTTGGCTTATAAATTCTAGATCAAATTTTCTCAGTAGAATGATCTACTTTGCAGTACGTGTGTTATGATATGTCTTACTCATCATGAACTAAAAAGGATTTTGTTTGGATATAGCATATGTTGTATGACTCAGCATATAGTGCTACAATTTCTTTGTAGCAAACACTACTACTAAATAGAGCTTCTCCACATATGTGTATCCAAGCTCATAGCTCACCAAGGTTTGACTAATATAATATATGGCCTGTTATTTGTCTTACATGTTCTTTTGGCCCAAAATGGTCCCTAATGCAAATTCGATTGCCGATATATAGTAGAAATGGTACATTTTGCCTTGGTGGAGCTAGAACTGGTGGTGCCACTAGGTATTGCTTTATTTCAGTAAATGTTGATTGACAATCCTCATCCCAGTTGAATGGGACCCCCTTGTGTAGCAGTCGATTCATGGGTCAATATTTATATAATAATTGAGATATAAATTGCTTTATAAATGCTACTTTGCCTATAGTCTTCTTAATTATTTTATGTTTGAGGGAGGACACATCTCTAGAATAACGTTGACCTTTATTGGGTTGAATTCGATGCCTCACTTTGAAATGATGAATCCTAAGAGATTTATTGAAGTTACACCAAACAAGCACTTCTTAGGGTTCAACCTAACATTGTGCTCTATCAGGTGATCGAAGACCTTCCTTAAGACCTCTACATGCTCTAAATACAGTAATAACTTTACCAACAAGTCATCAATATAATCCTCTAATATTTTATGCGTATAATCATGAAAGATATATGTCATGGCATGATGATATGTGGAACCAATATTTTTATGGACAAATGACATAAATTTATAGCAAAATATCCCCCATGGTGTTATAAATGCAGTTTTATGCTTGTCTTTAGGTTTAATACAAATTTTATTGTATCTTAAAAAACCATCCATCAGGGAGAGAATCTCATGACCTGCAGTTTCATCTAAAAGAGCATCGATATTCAGAAATAGAAATGAATCCTTTGTTTTTGCCTTGTTCAGGTCTCTAAAATCCATATAAATACGGATCCGTCCATCAGGTTTTCCTATAGGCACCATATTGGATACCCATTTTGGATAGTCGATGGAGATTACAAACTCTATGTCCAACAACTTTTGCAGTTCATATTTCACCATTAAGGCTACTATTGGATGCATCTTTCTAAGCTTCTACTTGACTGGATTTTTTCACAAGTCTAACGAAAGGTTATGGGTAACCAATTTTGGGTCTAGACTTGGCATATCTTTGTAAGTCCAAGAAAAAATATTAGGTCTCTATTTCAATAGAGGGATGAGGGTGGCACACTCATCTGGAGTGATACTCTCTACAAATTTAACCTTCCTTGGATTGGTGGGATCATTATTGATATCCACATCAAAGGTTTCCTCTACTCACATTTATAATCCCTCATCAAGCTAATGAGGTATAGGGATCAAGTGGATGTCATCTGTTGGGTTCATAGGTTCCACATTGGAAGCATCTTTAGCATGATAGACATCATAATCCTATCTTGGAACAAAGTGGAATAGTTGTAGCATTTATTCATTAGGGAAGAAATTTTCAGGATCAACAGGCGATTCAGCATGATCCCAGTTGATAGCATCTACATTTAAATGCAACAGTTTGGATGGATCAGCTAGATTATAGAGTGGAGTAGTTTAAATAAATGGATACCATATTGATGGAATGGAATTGATATCTAGACACATGGACAAACATCTACATCATCGATGTAGCTTCCGTACCCAAGATTTGGCTCTATCAAAATAGGCATGAATAGGTCCTCTCTATGCCAACTATGGATAACTGGGTCCTCTCTATACACTGATTGCAATATTGGATCATTTAGCTCAATGATATCCATGTATATAGGAAATTAGGGAAACACCATATGATAGATCACATCAATGTTCGGAGGTCTTCCCTAAGGTGAGGATTTATATTGATATCTCTATGTATGTCCTCAACCATATACGATACATTGCAATTGTGTAAGTAGGGAGGTCCTAGGTAGGCTCTCTCTATTTCATCTTCTTCATCGCTATCGTAATACAAGCCCTCATTTATCCCCACTATAATAGGATGTTATAGCAAATGTGGACCCATAAATACTATATCCTTATCACTATCATTGTTGTCTAGTAAAATCAGGTATAAGTACCATAAATACGATAATGCCTCATACGTCGGCTTAGCTTCATCTCTCGACTAATTTTTAGCTGAAGACTCATTGTCCACCAAGATATCCTCATGATACGTCTTGGGTGGTGCTATGGTGACATAAGACACCATCTGGTTATATCTCTAGAACACAGAAGGATTAGGGTGATATGGGTTGAAATCCACATTGTCCCCCAAACTAAGGTATAGGTGATCTAAATATATGATAAGAAAATCATCCTATCCTTGTATTTGCAACCCTATCCCAAACCTATCAGTTGCCAACTGATAATGCAGCTCAATTGGAGTCCTATGTTCTTGCTCAAAAAGACCAAGGCCATAGCCATACCAATGATATAATTCAAAGATGTACATGGAATATTTAGGGCTGGATAGGTAACAAACATTCATTGTGAACTATTTGCCATCATCCTCATCCATGGGAATTTGAGTAGGAATCTGATCCATCCCAGCATAGATGAAGTTAATTTTATTAGGTGGATCTCCCAATGGAACTATTGATCCAATCAAAAAATTATGATCATGCGGTTGACCCATCTCTTGTGAAGTCTCTAGAATTGGTCTAAAGGTTACATTCTACTCTTGTGAAGTCTCTAGAATTTGTCTAAAGGTTACATTCTACACAATATATTCACCTAACTGTGTGTTGACTAGATGAATAGTCACCCACAGTGTGGATGACCATGCTGACGATGTAGGTAAGGCAAGTTGAGGTACCTCCTCGACTTTTCCCTGGGCTTCTTCCACTTCCATGGGAGAGGAAGCCTCTTTGGTGACTAGTTTGGGCATATGCTTCTTTTTCTTTTCAAACATTTTCACCTTTAACTTCCTTTCATCCTGAAGCATCGTTGATGCAGTCGGTTTCAACGAAGTTGTTGTAGTGTGCTTGGATTTGATTGATACAGATGTCGATGGTTGAGAATACACTTGTTGTTTGCCTCATGGATTCTTAACTGGTGATGCTGGTCAGATGTCCAGGTGCATTTATGGGAGTATGAAATCCCTAGGAAAATCATCTAGATTCACAAATTTGAAGGGCTCTTCATCTGACGATACCACATGAACCTGTCCCTCATGAATGTACTTTACACATTAATGTAATATGGAGGGAATGCAATGCATTTATCAAATCCAAGGCCTCCTTAGTAGGATGTTATACTACATGGCAACTTAGATCATATGACACATCATGGGGATGGTCTTTAGACCCACCTGAATAGGTAGGACAATCATGTCAACCATCGAACATAGCATGTTGGTAAATGCTCTCAATGTGAATATGGTGGGTAAAATATGTGACTTGGGTAGCTTTAAAGGAATTAATGCCTTGGTAATTATAATATTGATCGATGAACTAGTGTCAATCAAGACCCTATTGAATGGCATGTGATTGACACATGTAATGATATGTAACGATGGGTTAGTCATATCAGTAGGAACTGTCCTGATTTTGTTATCATAAAATTGGATCGTAGGTTCCTAGCACTGTTGTACGTGTCCCACAAAATTGGTGAATGCTTGAGCATCCTGGGACTACACTTCGATGTATCTTAGAATGTCCATGAGAGTCTCCCTATGTATGGGGGACTGTTGTATCATCTCATAAATAGACAACTTCGTAGGAGTTGTCTACAGGTTTTAGACCAACCTTCTTCATATAGTCACCATCGATCTAGTTGGTGGACCTGGAATATTCTAAGTTGGTCGTTGATTCAGTATATCTTGTATCCTAATGGGAGCACAAGGTTGATTTGGTTGCTCATACCTCCCATGTTTTGTAACAACATTAACCATACCTATGAATCCTTAGATAGGTGGTTCTACATGCACTTGATTGACATGGATGACATTATTGCATGGTGCCTCATGGTTTGGTAATGGATTTTTATAAATCCCCATGTTTTGGTTGTGGGGTGCCAGTGGGTTATTCGGAACTATAAGATAACCTTTATCTATCATATTCTACACAATATGTTTGAAATACCAACACACTTCGATGTCATGGCCCTTTGTGTGATGGAATATGTAAAATAGATCATCTTGATACCCCTTTGACTTGTTCTGATTAGGATCAACTAGATTAATCTCAGGAAACCTTATTGTTGTAGCCTCACATAATTTATGGAATATTGAGATCAATGATTTTTGTCAAAGGTGTGAATTGGCAAGGCGAGAATTGTTCTTTATTTTTTCCCTTGTAATTATTATTGCATTGCTTGTATTACGCAGGAAGAGGTTGGGCCTGATAATTCTACTTTTATTGCCCCTTATCCTCTCCTTGGAGGTTTAACCTCACTTGATTTACATGGGCCTACTTGCCCTGATGTTTCATGAAGCTTTTCTTATACCCCTCATCCCTGTTCCTAAGCTTCAAGTTGTCCTCTTGCAACTTGGTATCCTTAATTACTTTGGCTTGCACCAAATATTCCTTGAATTTCTAGTACTATTATAGTTGCAACAATAACGAGATGTTCTTAGCACAACTCTTCATGAACATCTAGGTCAGTTCTGTAGAAAGAATGGGGAATGGCAACTTTACCATTAATCTCCTCTACCTCTTTACCTATTCTAGTACTGGCTCATCATCATGCTGAGCTAACACAACTATATAGGAAAGGTTAGCTTGCTTCACGGTGCCAAAAGAAAAGAATTCTAGGAAGGCGTCATATAGTTGCTCAAAAATTGTGATAATATGCTTCTTCAATTGACTAAACCACTCTTGGGTTAGACCTGAGAGGGTTGTGATGAATATATGCAAAATCAAGGTATTGTTGCTTGCAATCTAGAAGCATACAACCAAAAATCTTGTGACATGCTCTTGCGTGTCTTTGTCATCTTTGAATTTATCTAACATAGGTATGACAAAATCCTCAAGATATGTTGGAGTAGGCACCTAGGGGTCCAATGGCTCATTATGAATCTTGCTCAATGTCAGCTTTTGAAAAGTCATGTCTTGCATATCAATTTATTTCACCTTCTTTGCTAGAACCTTATCGGCCTGCGAGGAAATAAATTCCTCCTCCCTAAGCTAACGTGAGGATGGTCTTGGAGGTACATTCTTCCTCTATCAAGGTGGATGATGTTGCTCTTCCTCCTCCTCAACATGAAAGATTTTAGTATATCCATGATCAGATCCATCTCCCTTTTCTTCCTCATATTTTCATTACCTTTGATATTTGAACGATGGTGGCTATTCTCTCTATTGGGCATTGACATGAGTGTGAGTGTCTCTGCACTCCTAATGCACGTCGGCTTGTGAAAATGCCCTCCTATGAACATACTCTCTGTGCTTAGTGTGAGTGTATAAACCTACCCTAGCTATCCTATCCTCTTGTTCTACATGCTCCTTTTGGGTAAGTATGCATTCCTCATGCATACACTACTCATATAATCTTTGTCTAATGAGCCTTTGCAAGTGAATATTCTCATATTCAATGCATTTCCTCTCTGCACGGTCATCCTCCAATTGATATTTAAGGAGTTGTCATCTTTGCTCGGATACCATTCTATACAATCTATCAATGTGATCGGTTGTAAGAGGCCTTTGGTATGTATGCTCCATGCAAGTGACCTTATGGGTTTTGTACCCAATTGGTGGATTTCCTATGCCTTTGCATTTTTCTATAAATATGACATCGACGTCATGCTAAGTTTTGTGTTGTGTGCCACCATGCACAGATAGTGTATGCAAGCCATGAGGCACTTGGAAGCCTCCCCATGTTCTCTGGTAGCCCTAATAATGCCCCTACTATGCTCACTCGAAGAATGAGTGGGCAGATCTAAAGGCTTATAGCCTAACTGCTCGAGGATGCCACCTAAACCATCCAAATTTATGGATCACCATGTCTCATGCGATTGTGTACCATTGGCTCCCACATTTGATATGTCGATAGTGATCTTGTGAGTTTCACTAAGCGTGGGAGTGTGAATAGATCTATGCTCGAAAGTGGGCCTGTCAGCATGTCCCTAAATGGGAAGATCTCAATCTCTTCTATATTCTAAATTTGGAGGTATGGAACCTCCTCCAAACTTATTATGTAGGGATACCAAATTGGCTCCTTGGATGACATACTCATCGAAAAATCCTATGGATGCATGTGCACTACGATCTCGATAATAGATTTTGAGTGGAACACCCTCATGTTGAGAGGATCCATGCTCTATACTATGTGTAGAAGAGTGTATAGAAGCTCCTCTATCGAGGGTATGCTCAATGGGGTCCCCTCATGTTGAATTGTCTCCTCTAATTCTTACCAAATGATGTTTGGAAAGCACATGTGGATGAGGGTTCAACAAATTTTATTGTGAATTTGGTGGGGCTTGGTCATTAGCATCAAAATTGAGCCTCTGTCGACCTCCCCATGTCTCCACCATGGTTCACCTAGTGTCTAGATTTATCTTTTATTATGCAAACAAGGTATAAAATGATGATTATCTCTTTTATAATTTAAAATAAGCCCTAAACTGTTTGATGTGTTTTCAATTTTTTGTATCAATATTAGAAATTCTTATCGTGTTTGAAATCTTATTAGATGATAATCTCAGTTTAATTGTCTTTCACCTATATACTCGTATCTCGACAACTTGGCTATGAACTCCAAGTCACGTAATCCAACCTATAATGTGTGGTAATGAAGCCCACACATGGTTAGGGAGCACAGGTCCACCCAGATCCTCACCCATTTTCCCCCAGTTAGCATTATACCCTCTGAAGAGAATACATGTAAATTTTCTAGGGTATAAAAGGTTCTCAAATCTAGTATTGGTCTAGTATCCAAGGGTACGTAGGATTTGGACCAACGGATGGAAATCACCCCACCGTCGTTGAACCCTACTAGTGGTTGGATGTCACTCCCAACTAACTAGCATTTAATTTAAAGGTGGTGTGTGTAGTTATTTTTAATCTTTGCATAGAAATGAAAATGCATAATACAATATGAATTATTATTTCCTACATGATATGCAAAAATAAACATTTCATTTTTAGAGAATGCATGCTATATCCTATATGACTTTTTGACAATGCAAATTATGATGATATAGCCTCTAATTGGGCCTAAGACATGCAAACCAACACACAATTCTAATCTAGCATGCTATATTATAGGGTGGACTGCACTCAAAGGTTTGTTGTTCCTAGAAGTGCCTAGCCAAAACTTAGAAAAAGAAACCCTAAGGACCTAATTCATTCTATGTTCGTTTTATCCTTAATAATTTTAGATTTCAATTTCTCAGTTTTGGAAAAATACAGAGGTAAAGTACAGAGACAGAGAGTGTTAGAAGGACCTACCTCAGTTTATCATCTAATTTAGCTTTGAAATCATGCTCTATGATGTACCTTATACTAACCACGACTCTGATGCATTGCTGCCACTGTAGATGATGATTGTCACCCGTGGGCCAACTTTTTGACCGTGGCTGTCATCCGTGGTGAGCACCTACAATAAAAAAACACAAATCCACTTAGTGAAATGTGGCAATAATTGTAGAGTTCCACATGATCGCCTACTATAACCACCAAAAAGGCTTCACCTGATATTGCAATTGCTAAAATGAAGTAAAATTGGGCATTCATACACAAATTGACAAAGATGAAAGAAATTAAATGAAATGCATATTTTATTCCTCTTTGAATCAATTCATTCTCTTTTACAAATCAATCCCTCTTAGGGATACCCTTTTGATACTTCGATTACAATGGATCTATTCCCTTTCTAGGGTAGATGCAAATCAAACGCCTTCTAGGGTGACACAAACTGCTCTAGGGTGGATTTAACCCTCTTCTTCGCATTGAGGAAGGAATTGGATGATTGAATCTCCTTCAATATTTGTTCCCTGTGATCAAGAAACAATAATAATACATCAAAAGCAAATGTAACCTCTATTGATGAGGTATTTTAAGTAAGTTTCATAAAAGGATGCCATAACAAGCATATTGTAATGACTAACCCCAATCTGAGAGAACTGATACTCTGCTTTGTTTTTGGTAATGCTTGGTATTTTGTAATTTTTTTTGTAGTTTTTTCAATATATGTTTTTTTTTTTCTTTTGAGAATGATAACACATAGCTGGAAATGAATACTATCGTAACTTTCAAACTACTTAACCAAATACAATGAAATTTTGACACAAACTTCTTTTTATCATAATACATAAACCCAATGAAGGAAAATGTAGAAAGATAAGTTTACCCGTAAAAATCTCTGGTCTGATATTAAACTGGAAATTTGCATCAGCTATAGAAAAACATGTTTTGCTCATAACTTATAAAATACTGACTTCTCCATTGATTGGAAAATAGTTACAAATACCCCTTTTTGCTGCTTAACAAATTCCACTAAGTATCTCCAGTGCAATCGATGAGGAATGGACCCAAACACCCACGTGGGGCTGCAAATGTACGGCCCAATGTTGCAGAGGCACGGTTGCCCTGTAGGTTATTTGTTGCTCTTAAAATGCTTCTCAAAACTGACTTAGAACCCTCATTACAGTCTACAAAACTGCTGGTAAGCAATGCCAATGTCTTTCTTGTGATATGCAGCTCGAACTCACCAAAACCCTTCCAAAATTGTTTGGCCAGCTGGGGAAAATGCCCAATAGAGATTGAAGCTGGAAACTTGATAATAACTCTGCATATGATCTGAGATAACTTCACACATTTATTAGAAAACTGCCTTCAATGTCTTCTTCACTTGTAAACTGAAAATCCAAGCATTGTGATGGTGTCTTTCAACCACAACAACACTGTCCTTGAGGGTGGGCTACGTCACCAACAAGCTGAAGCTTCGAACTCCTGCTCACAGCAAGAACTCTCATACAGAAAAAAATAGTAAATGCTCATCTCCCCAAATTTGATATGAATGCTGCCGAAGAAATCCTCAATAAATGATGCAGAATGTCTCAATAAACCCAATTGTAAACCCTGGCTGGATTTACCTCAAAGAAACTCTAGGGTTTTCGTCCTAGGTTTCTAGCCAAGAGGGTTTTCGTCCTCAAAGCTATCCCTTGCAGGGTTTCGTCCGCAAGAGAGAATTCTCTCGTAGGGTTTCATCCACAAGAGAAAAGTGTATTAGCTGCAAAGCCAAATACAACAATGTAGAAGAGATAAAATGATCCAAGCTCCCTCAAATGAGCCCCCTACTCCTCTTTATATAGACATTCTTTTAATTCTTTATTGAGGTTGCACTTTTTGATTTCACTTAATAATACCTTAGAAAATAATAATAAAATGATATTTATTCTCCTAATGGGGCATACACCCTCATTTCCCCCTTTTTATTATTTAATTGCCAAATTTCACCAAAAATACTCTTAACACACCAAAACACATCAAGACTCCACTCCACAACTATGTATAATAAAAATATGAAAAATGGGGACATTACAATACCACCCCTCCCAAAATTGCTTGTCCTCAAGCAATTCCAACACCATCTTCTCATCATCAAGCTGAAACCAATGGTGATTCCAGGATCCCAAATAAATGTTAAAGGAGTAGGTCCATCATGCGGATGCTGCGCCACTGTCCTCTTCTTGGCAGAATCAACATGTAGAGACACAATTCTCCAAGTATCCATCAAGGCCACTCCAAGGTCCATACATGCTGATTTCTGAAGTACTATCTTTGCCATATATGCTTCATCTTTCATGTTTTGCAAATAAGTGTATATGAAGTCTACCAATTCATGTTCCTCAATTTCCCTTTTCGAAACAAACTCAGTTCTGATTTCTGAATGAAAAGCAGTCTTTGACATCATGAAAAACATTCCTGCACACTTTCTATCATGAACAATTTCATTCCCCCTCTCAATCAAAACTGAAATTTGGTGTGATGTAGCAGCCCTTCTAATCAAGTAAAACACAGCAAATATGAGAAAATCAGACCTGATATGAAGCGCAGCCCCTGATGTCTCATCAATTAGCCTATACAAAGTGAAAACTGTTTCCAATTCTGTCTCACAAAGTGTTGTAGGTGCAGTCATAGTTTGAATGCAAAATGAATCCCAATGAATTACCAGCGATGCCAACTTTTTATTCCCAAAAACAGTTCCAATGGCTGCCCAAAAATCAGTTCTGAGAATTAGCAAGATATCATCTCCAAATGCTAATGTCCTGCTCTCAAAAATACTCCATAATGCAGCCCAATTTCTTCCACATGACGTGATTATGCCATACCAATTACCAGCTCCATCCATCATCAATCTTTCATTCCCATAACTTATCAATGTAACCAACTCATGAATGCCAAAACTCTTCAAACAGCTGTCATAAAAATCAGAATGAATGTCATACCTTATGTAAGTAGTATCATGGCTGATCCATGTCTTCAAGTGGTGCAAAAGTGACCCCAAGAGAAGAACGTTTTCCCCCAAACACCCCAATACTGAAGATGTGTTCCCAAGATTATCCAAGAATGAAATGGTATCTTCCTCCTCCTTATCAAAACAATCTAAGCAAGGCTGATCAGAATGTAATGTCCCATGGCTGATCAAAATTGCAGTCCTTCTTATAGAAATGGCAGCCATCAATGTGTTATCAACAGAATAAATTATGGTTGCTTTCAGGATGCCATTAGCAACCTTCCAAGGCTCCCGGGATGCAACGTCTATCTTCCCAATGTTTGCAGTCCCTATTTTCCATCCTATGAATGTTTCTAAGGCCCACCATGTGATAATACCAATGCCAAACTTGCCATTTACCTCAAATGCCCTTACCAATGCTGCCCAAAATAGCTCCTCAAGAAACACAGCTCTAATTTTTGAAGAAAAGACAGTCCTAAACAACATGCAAAACACCTTCTTATACATCATGTAAAGTGCCAATTCAAACCTCATGAAGATCTCAATTAGCTTGGGAGGAATTGTCCCAAACAATGTGTCACATGTAGCCCCAAAACTCATTGTCAACGCAGCTGCATCAGTCATCATTATTGCAGTCCTATTTGTCATGGAGTTTGCAGTCTTCTTAATAAAAAACTTGGCCAAAGCTTCCCTCAAAAGTGTTGTCCAATGAGTCAAAAACACAGCCCCATCGGTCATAAAAAATGCAGTCCAGTATGTTGTCAACATTTCAGTCTTAACTCTCTCAACAGAT
Source organism: Wollemia nobilis (assembly GCA_028583015.1). Lineage (NCBI taxonomy): Eukaryota > Viridiplantae > Streptophyta > Pinopsida > Araucariales > Araucariaceae > Wollemia > Wollemia nobilis. The sequence continues at coordinate 510,117 of JAQPPZ010000028.1, forward strand.
GTTGCCTCCAAAGACAAATATGCAGTCTCACAAATAAACCAACATGTAGTCCCATACATCTCCAACTCTGTCCCAGAATTCATCACAAAAACAGTCCTAAAAGACAGAGAAGATGCAACCTCAAAAATCAGTGAACAATCAGTCCAAGTTGCCCTTAGAAAAACAGCCTCATTAGTTATGAAAGATGCAGACCAAGGCGTCTCAAACAGAGTGGTAAGATTAGACACAGAAGTCACAAACACAACCTCTTTTATCAAGAAGTGTATGTCCTCATAGAACATGAAATGTGCAGCCTCAATCTCCATCAGTGATGTAGTCATTTTGAACAAAAACTCAGTCCATTCTATCATCAAAGATGCATCCTCATTCATTACCAAAAATGCAGTCTTAGGTCTCAACAAGAATGCAACCATAGGTGCCATCAATGTCTCTTTTTCCACAATGCTATGAGATCTACATACCCTTCCAAAGAACAAATGAAACTCCTCTATTGTTGTTAAGACGACTGTAACAATAGGGAAATGAGCAAATTCATTCATTACAACCCTCATATAATTGTTACCTCTATCTTTGGCCAATTTGGTGATGTAATCCATGGGCATGTTTCCTTGTTTTAAGGCTGAAATAGTTACTCCTTCAAAATTTACCTCCCTCCAATCCACTTGTATAAACACATATGGATTCATAACATGACTGCTCAAAGAGTGAACAACAGCAAGTAAGAGAGCATCATTACAAGTTGTATCATTCATAAGCAAGGGGTGACTGTTACAACATACTCTGGAAACCCAAATGCTCCTCCAAAACTGAATTGAGTTAGCTGCAACAATCATGTAATAACAAAATCCAACCTTACCATCCAGCTGAATGTTCCCAAATAGAGCAGTCCTACTTCTGTCCAAAACTGAAAATGTCATCATATGGTCTGATTTTTGGAAAATCAGCGTACCACATATATCACCACTACTGCATATCTGAAATATGTCCATTGGAATGCTAACACTGACCACATTAACGGAAAAGGTCTCCCAAAAATTTACTAACTCATCAAGCATCCAATCCTTGTTCAAAATTTCTTTCCAATCCATTTGTATGATCACAAATGGATATATATGGTGGCTGATAAAAAGAGGAGCAGCAGCATACCTTTCAGCAGTGTCTATCAGGCTACTCCGAGCTCCAAGTGTCTCTTTTTTGACATAAGAAACATCTTCATCCCTTGGGTTCCAATTAGAATCCGCATCATGCATGAAATTTTCTGATTTGTCTAACAATTCATTCCCTTTTAAATTCTGCTCCAACTCAGATTTTGGAACTGCTCCTGAGTCCCATATCCTGATACTGTCACCAATAGTGCCTTCAGAACTAATGAGTGTTCCCATAAAAGCCACTCGTAGATTTGAAATATTCTTTTCATGTTCCAAGCTGTCATAGGAACAGTCAATGCAAGCAACCTTCTCCTTGATTTTTTGTAAGTGTTGTTTTGCTTGAGAAGCTATCATTTTAGCTTCCTTGGCTCTCCTTAGCCACTCATCACACATTTTCTGGTTCCTCGTTACATCTTCTGTGTTTGTTGGAAGAATGATTAATTTCTTTCCTTCCTCATCTTCATATGATGTTTCAGTATTTGCTGATTTGGCAAATTCCAAATCAACATACCCCTTAATCACCGTACTGTCAGGAAGACTTGTGTTCTTCTGTTTGCTTGCAGAAACACATGAGGAAACAACCTCATCAACTACTGATTTAACATCCTCCAAATCAGCATATCCCATGATCTCAATAATCTCATGATGACCATCATACACTTCTCCACAAGTAGACACACCATCATGCACCAATGAACTGCTGCTCGGAAAAGTGCAAGGCTCATCATACCTTATGTCCAAGGTCTCACAGACCCCACTGGATTGCTCTGGAAACAATTCCACAACTGCTGTCCTATCATTCCCATCATTATTAAAGTCATCCTGGGTCTCTGCCATGCTTACCGCATGAGGAGAAGCATCTGTTTCTAGCTCTAAGGTCTCAACCTCCCTGCTGTCCATAACTTTACTTGGATGCAATAAGTCATTCTCCTTGTTAATTTCACATGTGTGGCCAAGTGTCCAAGATTCCTGACATGTGAAACACCTGTGCTCATGTCTCATTTGGTTCTTTCTCATCCGTGGTAGTCCTGCGACCTGTAAACCACTAAAAACCATTTCTTTTTCTGCCAACTGCCTTTTAAAGTTTTCTGGAACAAGTTCTTCTATCATCTCGACCTTATTGTACCCAACAACGTTTCTTTGGATAGTAATTGAGGTGGGAGACATTGGTTCATCTTTTCTCTCCTTCCTGTGCAACTTCTGTTGATGATGTTTACCTCTCCGATTAGGTTGTTGCCTCATCCTCATGTCCACCCAATCATGAAGAGACATCATTTCTTTGAATTTCCCACTAGCATTGGTCCATTCCTGAACAAACTGATCCCGTAACTCTGAGATGGTGGGCTCAACCTTAGCCTTAGAGGAAACCGTAGGTGCTGACTTAGGTGACATAGCAACTGTCAACTGCTTGAGAGTTTGTTGCAACTCTCTCTGACCTTGCCAAAACTCACGCTGAAACCTATCCCAATCACTGTGTGGCTCCATCTTCACATTGAACTAACCAACTCTCAACTGCAACTATTATGAGGAAACACACTAGATAAAGAACCCAGACAGGCTGGAAAAATATTTGGCTCTGATACCACTGTAGTGAATAACCCCAATCTGAGAGAACTGATACTCTACTTTGTTTTTGGTAATGCTTGGTATTTTGTAATTTTTTTTGTAGTTTTTTCAATATATGTTTTTTTTTCTTTTGAGAATGATAACACACACTGGAAATGAATACTATCGTAACTTTCAAACTACTTAACCAAATACAATGAAATTTTGACACAAACTTCTTTTTATCATAATACATAAACCCAATGAAGGAAAATGTAGAAAGATAAGTTTACCCATAAAAATATTCGATCTGATATTAAATTGGAAATTTGCATCAACTACAGAAAAATATGTTTTGCTCATAACTTATAAAATACTGACTTCTCCATTGATTGGAAAATAGTTACAAATACCCCTTTTTGCTGCTTAACAAATTCCACTAAGTATCTCCAGTGCAATCGATGAGGAATGGACCCAAACACCCACGTGGGGCTGCAAATGTACGACCCAATGTTGCAGAGGCACGGCTGCCCTGTAGGTTATTTGTTGCTCTTAAAATGCTTCTCAAAACTGACTTAGAACCCTCATTACATTCTACAAAACTGTTGGTAAGCAATGCTAATGTCTTTCTTGTGATATGCAGCTCGAACTCACCAAAACCCTTCCAAAATTGTTCGGCCAGCTGGGGAAAATGCCCAATAGAGATTGAAGTTGGAAACTTGATAATAACTCTGCATATGATCTGAGATAACTTCACACATTTATTAGAAAACTGCCTTCAATGTCTTCTTCACCTGTAAACTAAAAATCCAAGCATTGTGATGGTGTCTTTCAACCACAACAACACTGTCCTTGAGGGTGGGCTACGTCACCAACAAGCTGAAGCTTCGAACTCCTGCTCACAGCAAGAACTCTCATACGAAAAAAATAGTAAATGCTCCTCCTCCCCAAATTGAGTTTTCCCCCCCAAACCCAATACAAAACAAACTCTGAAAAATCTGACTATAAGCACAATTGAATAACAAGGTCAAACCCCAAATCTGATATGAATGTTGTCAAAGAAATCCTCAATAAATGATGCAGAATGTCTCAATAAACCCAATTGTAAACCCTAGCTGGATTTACCTCAAAGAAACTCTAGGGTTTTCGTCCTAGGTTTCTAGCCAAGAGGGTTTTCGTCCTCAAAGCTATCCCTTGCAAGGTTTCGTCCGCAAGAGAGAATTCTCTCGTAGGGTTTCATCCACAAGAGAAAAGTGTATTAGCTGCAAAGCCAAATACAACAATGTAGAAGAGATAAAATGATCCAAGCTCCCTCAAATGAGCCCCCTACTCCTCTTTATATAGACATTCTTTTAATTCTTTATTGAGGTTGCACTTTTTGATTTCACTTAATAATACCTTAGAAAATAATAATAAAATGATATTTATTCTCCTAATGGGGCATACACCCTCATTTCCCCCTTTTTATTATTTAATTGCCAAATTTCACCAAAAATACTCTTAACACACCAAAACACATCAAGACTCCACTCCACAACTATGTATAATAAAAATATGAAAAATGGGGACATTACACATATACTCAATAAAATGAGTAAAGCATGGTGAACCAGTGTTAAGAATATTCAAGAAAACGTGTATTATCTATCTACTAGATTAGTTAACAAATAGGAAGCAAAGGTGTATGAAACAACCTACAATTACACCAATTATCAAATTGACAACATGAAAGCAAACCTACTTCAAATTCCTAATCCGACTAATCATATGTCTCTAAAACTCTAATTGAACCTATATTAAGCCTAACATGATCTAACTAATTAATTTTCAAGAATAACATAAGGATATCTATGGCTATTCGCTCACCATGGGTCTGATATGTGTTCAACACTGTATCCCGCGGTTGATAGTTGCAACGAGGCTATGAATATATTTTCCCTTAGAATTAAGGCTTCCTCTATGATATACCTTGCCAAATTGATGGTCAAGGGTCACCTCTATGTCCTCTAACATATTTGGTGATTGAATTCCACAATTGGACCTCTTTTTTCATGAATTCATGTTTCTTGGCATTCTATGTCCTTAGGGCATCCATGAGACAAGTTGACATGATGCTTGATGGATTAGAAAATTAATTGGTAAAAAATCTCTCTCAATAAACTCAGGTGAGTATACAATTTGATAGGGATTTGCTGCTTTGATCTCAATGCTCTCTCTCTCTTTTGCCCTAATTTTATGGGGTACTTATAGGATTACATAACGGCTAGGGGTGGCTTCCTCATGAAGCTAAGATCAAGATCGGGTAGTTGAGTCTATTGGATGGAATATTTTGGACCCCTCCTCGCTAAAAATGCTTCAATATACAACCAACTTTTGGGGTAGGATGAAGGCCAATTGAACTTTAGTCCTAACCATGGGTGTCATCTATGGCCAGCATTTCTAACCACAATTGTCAACCATGATTCCTAATTGATATATTTTGGGCCACAATTGTCATCCGTGGCTAGTACTAACTAGGCACAAATACCCAATTGAGTGGTAAAAACCATTGCTATACCTTGGATTTATCCAAAGGTCTTCCATATTATCTTCTAGCATGTTCCATATGAGTATTTGCCATCGACATGACATGTTTTAGGTGTCTACATGTCCTTATCTTGATACTACAGCTATGATTAATCATCCTTGCCTATATAAGCAAGGCACCTTCATTGTACTCATTGAGCGAGAGGAAGTTTATTATTCATATATAATATATGATATTTTTGATCATTGTTTTGCATATCCATTTGTAATATTATGCTATCAATTTGCTTTCAGATTATTATTTTGGTTGAATGTGGTTTTCTAGTTAATACTTGAGATCCTTGCAGCTTGGAATGATCTGATTATCATTCCTTTCAAAGATGAGACCAATAGTGGAACAACAAGATTTGGCACCTCGACCAAGAGAAAGAAGAATATTGCAAGTACATGTGAGATTCACAGATGGGACCGAAAGAATAATAGAAGAAGAGAAATGAATTCCTCCAAATGAAATAGGCTATCAGGAGATAGTACTATTACCCAAGAATATGGATGCGAGGTATCCTCAAGTGGAACATAGAGAACTACCTTGGTAGAATGAAGGATGAAGAAGGATAAGGTTGACAATATGCCATGAATATAGAGTGGATACATTTGAAATCGAAATTCTAGAGGATGACAGGGATGAAACCATAGATGAAGAATTAGTTGGAATTTCTCCATTATCTAAGATAAGGCTCTTACAATAGAGGATGCGAATGCAGACTCAAAAACTATATGAGGAGTATTAAATATTGCGAGATCATAATGCAAGGTTGAGAGAGCAACTCATATAGTAATTGGATGGCACCATACGAAGGCTGAATGAATAGAGAGAATTCAGGCTACAAGAGATCAGAAGTGAACTTTTTGAGGCCGAAGTAATAACTCCAAGAAGTGGTGGATGGAATGAAGGTGCAATCACAAGTTTACAATCACCATCGAGTGACCTACCAATGACAAAAATATATGTAGAGATGTTTTTTTGAGACATAGAGGAGGCAACCACATCACCTAAATTACAAGACAATTCACTATTGGATTTGATAGACTCTAACAATGAAGAGATGTCTTGGCTAGTAAGGTAACTTAGCATGAATAGTAGTGATGAGAAATATTGCCCAAGTAATTCCCATAATCTTCACGAGAGCCATGATCCTCTAACAACTGGGAGAACACAACGACAACTAGGGAGATCACAGGAGCATCATATCAACATTGATCGAAAAGCATATATAATAACCCATTTATAGTTAATAAGATAGCGAAGGGAAGTAAGGATATTGGAGAGGTTGATGAATTTACCAATATTTTGGGTAAAATAGAGAGATTACAATTGAAATAAATCTATTTTGGAGAAAAATTTCTCTGATGCATAAAAGGAAGTCTTGGCAGCATCATCCCCACAAATATCCTTTGAGGAAAGAATATGAAGATGTCGTTTAGTATGTGTTGACCATAGAATCAAAACTTTTTAAAAATTGGAACCAAATAGAAGTCCACTAGCCAACATTGAGTTGGTAGAAATTACTCCTGATAACCAAGGAATGAGAGGAAGAGGTAGATGAGGACCCCTCTGACTTTAGTTAGAAAGGGGAAGAGGTCGTCAACCAAGAAGTGACTAGAATCAAGGTGATGTTACCAATAGAGGAGGAAGAGGACGAGGAAGGTTTTTACCTCCTACTCCTATATGGACTGGTGATACACCATTAGCATGCATGAATTGGACAAGAAATCTATAAGGTATACCAAGAATGAGAGGAATATTACCAAATAATGCGAGTCAAGATATATGGAGATAACAATCCTTAATAAGACAAGGAACTCAATGAGTGATGGGTAGTAGATGATTAATCCAGGAAAGAGAGGAATCAGTATTAGCATAAATAATCCCAATTTCAAGAGAAATAGGATGGGGTAGACATTTGCACGGTAGAAGCCTTGCTGGAAGAGGAAGAGTACACTTTGTGGATGAAATAAATTTTTGCCAACAAAGGATCACCAAGTTTGGATCCAAAATTGATCTGAGGTGATAGGTGAAGAATTCAGTTAAATTATAGTAGAGTAGTAAGGACACCACTACCACAAGATCAATCACCTACATGACAAGAGGAAAGATCACCAGGTGAGGAGACTCCATCTTGCAATTGTACAGTTCCAAATTGTACACATGGTAGAGGAAGGCCAAAAAATACAGTAGCATCATAGGAGGAAACAAACCGACCAAGAGAGAACATAGTTCTAGAGGGCACAATAACATGGAATATTATGATCAAAACTCAAAGAGAAGATTCAGATAGAATCATACAAGTGAATTTCATTGTGCGATTGCCAATAACGTAAGTGTAAATAGTTAGGAAATGAACAAAAAAAAGAAAAAAAAAAGAAAGGAAAAAATATATATAAATAAATAAAGTGCCTTAATTATGAAAATCCCTCGAGACACAATTAAGAAGGAATTGGGTTGAAAATCGAAAATAATAGTCTCTTCAGAGAGAAAGAAAAATAGAAAATTTCTCTAAGTACAAGATCGCACATGTCAAGATTGAGGATTAAAAAAGCAAAATAATGAGATCGTACAAGCAAAATTGATAAAAGGACATTCTAAATTATACAAAATGACATGTTATACAATTTGTGTTGTACACTATACAATTATTTAGCATATTGTATGATATCTAGCTACCCCATTTAATGCGGCATGTGAGAAAAAACAACAGTTGGAGGAAAAAAAGGGGGAAAAAATACAAAAATAAAATAAAATAACTACTGAGTTGTCAGTCATCTAAGTTAAGAGGATGAAAAACATGCAAGGTGGCATAGTCTAGGAATTTAGGTGGTTAGGGTTTAATTAGGGTTTTGGAATTTCCTTAAATGGAAAGAAAACTTGCAATTTTCATGAAATCGTATAAGTGAGAATTAAAAATTTTTAGGAGGATGAAGGTGGAAATAATGCAATTTAATGGATAAGACCATATGGGCAGATAAATTCACCAACAATATGAATTTATGATGACCCATTCTAATTAGCATCAAGGAGTACTTTTCATTTTTGGAAGAATCAACCCGGAGAAGGAACGGAAGAGGAAAAATAGGGTTTTACTTCATGAAAGGGAAAAATTTGAAGTGCAACTAGAAATAGGAGGAATATACAAAAAAATGTGCCCAAGTACAAAATCAGTGGTGAAAATGGTAGATTAGGGTTAGGGAAAGTGAAAAATTGAAGCCAGACTATAGGAATTGCAAGGAAAGTAAGATTTAAACCCTAAATTCAGAGAAATCAGGAAAAAATCAAGCTAGAAAATATAGGAAAAGGAAGAAAAATTTTGTATAGCCATAAAGTACAACAAAAAAATTGTCATTTGAAGATAAATTACACCAGAGGTGGAGAAGTTGGGAAATTGCTCTCGAAAAGCACTGAAACGAAAACTCGGGGCAATCCGAAAAATGTGTTAGTGAAAGATTCAGCAAAGGAGGTAAAATTTCAAATTTTTTTACAACCTAGGGTTTGAAAAGATCTACTATATAATTTTGAAGGTGATTTTCATGATTTCATGAGAAGATAGTACAATTTTGAGTGGCTTTCAGGTTTTTTTTTACAATTTTCATCAAATCGTATAAAATCATATAAAAGTGTACAACTTCCAAGGTGGAAGGAAATAAAAAAAAAACATTGTATGGAGTACTATCACACTATATTATTTCAATTTTACATGTATGATTTGGGGAAGTTATGGTAGTATGAAGATTGAATAGGCTAGAAACTAAACTATGGTAAAGGAGCAGTGTACGATTGAGAAGTGGTTGTTGAAGGTGAAACCATACATGAGTACAATGGAGAGCATACTGTGTGATTACAGTAAAACTATATTATTTTAGGAGTACTTACGATTGCAAAAATAGTGATGTTTGGGTAGTTAGTAAACCGAAATCATGGCAAAAGAATGATCTTAGTGGAAGAGTTTGAACGTCGGTTAAGGTGGATTGTAGTGAATAGGGTGGAAAGATCACCAGGACCCCTACATGAGAGAGAATAGTATCCACGAAAATGCCAAAGGTGATAGTTTTAGTCCTGTGATTGGCATGGTAATTGTATTTGAAGGAGAGAAGGATATAGGCCATGAAGAAGGTAGATACATTAGAGGGTTGACTAAATAAGAACACCACAAAGGTACTGAGATGATAAAATGGCATAGGAAATAACCTCAATGAGGGAGGTAATAAGTGAAGTTCACATACTAGATTAGGAGGAGAATTTGAGTAGCAGATAGGAAGAAGGTTAGGTAGAAATATGAAATATAACATGTGTTCAACATGGAGCGGACACATGCCAGAATTTGTGGAGTGAGAGATAAAACAAGCACCACCCATGGAGGAAATAATTAAAGGAGGTAGGTGTAGCAGTCATATCACATGTACCACCATTCTAGAATACCTTCTTCTATAATTATATATTACATATAGTTTAGGCATATAACCCTGCAACCAGGACAACCTATATCAATATGGATAAGAGGGCAGTGAAGGTAGAGTTTTTGGTAGAATAATTTAGGAAGACATTTGGATTATCAAAGGATGGTATAAAGGTAGTGAAAAGGTCAGCATATCAAATAGAGACATACCACCTCATCACTACACTTACCAATGTTACATCACCGATCGACACAAAGATCTCGGGTGCAGAAGCAAGAGGAATCAAGCAAATCCAGCTGGTAGGGCAACATTTGACATGTGCCATATATAGTTATGGATCGACTAGTAGGGGATACAAGGCCAACATAAATGCCAATTTTGATGGCCTAGTATGCAAAAGGTATCACCAAAGGGATCAAGTACGATTGGGGTACCTATATAGAAAGGAAAATGAATGAAGTACTGACGAAGCGGCCAAAGAACTTTGAAATGACTTTCCATGCCATTATATTGTTATTGAATGTTGTTACTAAATTGGGAATCCCTTTCCTAGGTTTTACAGAGCCTTGGAAAATTGAGAAAATATATCCAACTATATTGATATGGGTGAATTCAGTACCACTACCAAAGGAGACCCTGGAGAGACCTCAAACAAGGAGCAAGTAGTAGGTCATAAGAGAATGAGAGGAAGCCACTCCGAAGGAATATGAAGATGTACACCTTTAGAGGAAAGATCCTAAAAATTTGGAGCAAGAGCTAGAACTATAAGTACCTAGGCAATGACAGTAGGAGCAATCATAAAACTAGAAAAGGGAGGAAAAGGTGGAGAGGCAAGGCAGCCCAGTGTAGGTAAAAACAAGAAGACAACAAGAAATAATGGTAAGTAAACCAGTTCCAAAAATATGAGAAGAACCTACATAGGAGGAGTAGAAGGAAGATGGAGAATAGTTAGAATAAAAAATGATAGAACCTGATGAGTTGTACTAGACAGAGGCAAAAATAATAGTGGTATCTCCATAAATTTTCCAACAATTTAAGCGGGTGGACACTTTTGAATTCTTGAAAGGACTAGAGGTAGGGAAAATATTTCAAGAGGATAAAGTCACTACTCAAGAGAGAATAGAAATAAGAGTAGATACCTCAAAGGAAGAGTCCAAGAAAAATCCTCATTACAGGTTTATGATGGGAGGAGGATCAAGTAAGGGTGATGCACCTTAAAAGATGGAGGCATCACCAGAATAGGAAGAACTTGTTATTGAGCATGTCATAGTAATGGAGAATTAGTAGAATCAGGAGGAAGAAGTGATTGAAAAACAATAGGTAGGTAGTGCAGAATAAGAAGTAGCCCAGGAGAGGATATAATAACAATAGGTGGGGCTTACAAAACAAAAGGAAGCCCAAGAATAGGTTGAGCAGCAACAATATCAACATGAGATTGTGAAAATATAGGATAATGTGGAGTCAAAGAATATTGAAGAGTATGATCGACTATGAAAAAATATAGATACTAGGAGAGCATTCCAAGAGCTTTTGGAAAGATCTAACCACCACACATAAGAGGAAGATGAACAAAATCCTATAGAGGAAGAACTGCTAGGGATCCAACCCAGTTATCTTCTAGAAATATTAAGGTTTGATAGAATTGCAATTGAGGATGATGCACGTGGAATAGAAGATAAGGTGGAACATTTCTTCTCTCAGTTAGGCTATGTCATTAATAGTGATATATTAGAATTTTGTGTTGGCCATGTGGGATAATTGAAGTTGTTGGAAGAACAAGTGTCCCTCGAGTTGGAGAAGATAACATAATGGGTGAATAGTGTGGAGTGTACAAGGATAATTGTAGATATTCATGCACAACATCCATGGAGGTTATCCACGGAAGAAGTAACAACAATTTTGGGAAGGGAGAACTTGCTATAAGGGGTGGTAAAAAATTATAGGAAAGATCCAAGGGTGTACTTGGAAAAAACTAATTGCTCAACCTATCCTACGAACATGATAAATTTGGAGTACAAGAGGGTTACTACTGGATTGGCTATCACTCTGAGGAAGCTCAACTTCCTAACAAACTAGAGAGTGGATGAGCATAGGATTGGAATAAATCTATCAGCTCAAGGAGGCTCAAAAGGAGGAGATTGTAGCCACTCAAAAGGAATTTGTGGTAATGGAAGAAGAACTGTAGAAAAGCAAAGCTATAGTAGAAGAGAAAATAAAGAAACTAGAGGAAGATCTATCATGCATTAGAGATGATTTTGAAGCCAAAATTAACACACTTGAAGAGGAAAAGTGATAGATCTCACAAATGGTAGAGGATAGGATTAAGGAGTTGGAGGTACAACTCAAAGCAAAGTAGGATCAGATGAGAGCATAGTTGACCTAGAAGAGTGAACAAATGGTAAAACAATCCAAAAATATAGAAGATCTGACAAAGAACAACAAAATACTAAATGTGATGGTACTAAAAAAGTAAGATCAATTTAAAACCAAGGAATATAGTGTTTGAGCAATGGAGGCTGATATTAATAATAACTAGGAGACCATTACAGAGAAGAATGAACTGCTTCAGGTGGTATCCTGAGCAGAATCTCACTATAAGGAGAATCTAAAAAGGAGTGCCTCGTATCAAGAAAAACAAATGATGGAATTCCTAAAGACTACCTAAGAAAAGGCTAACTTCCATGGGGTGAAAGTAGTAGAGATGGGAAGCTACGCAGCTAAGTTGAAGAATGAACGAGAAATGTACAAGTCATAAGTAAAATACTTAGAGGTAGTAGTGGAAAACTATGAGGCTCAGTTGAATCAACATAATTATTTGGTGAGGACACCAACAAAATTAAATGGGAGGGTAGATGTAGGTAGTAAATCCACCTCCTAGAAGAAGAGAAAGTGACAAGAAGGATTTGCTCGATTTTGAAAATTGTGGCAGTTTGTCCAATTTTTGTAAAATCGTATAGGTAGGATCAAACCATAAAATAGGAGGGCAAACTATACAACCAATATGGCAAACCGTACAGGGCAAGAGCAAATTGTACAATGCACACTTAAATGCATTCAAATGCATGGGAAATGTAATTTCGGAGAGCAATGGCGCATGAATTTGCTAATTAAAGTGTTAGACTTAGTAAAAATCTAAATTTATGAATTTGGTTTTACATGGGTAGTTTTAAGTAACTAATTGCCTCAGGAACCACTTGGAATGGCCTAGGAAACATTATATAAGGCCCCATTTTCATTTTTGTAGGTCTGGACATTATTGGATATGCTGAGTAATTTACTGGTTGGAATCTAGAGATAGATTGTTGAGTTCTGAGTTATTGCAAGTAGATTGATAGAGAATCCATACTGTAATTGCATTCATGGTAGACTAAGACACAAATGAGTATAATTATATTTGTGACAAGTGGTGTATGATTTTGGCATGGATGGATTGTGAATTATGGGTTAATCTTATTGCATGTATTTTCTGGTAATTGTTTAGCTTAGTTTTATGCATTGTTGCAACTTCTTGATAGAATCTAGCATTGGTGAAACTTGAGGAATGATCTCTAAGCATGGTAGCATTAAGTAATATGTCATGAACCCTGTTGTATGATTTATGTACATAGTTAGTTGAATGGAATCTCTCACCAGCCCCATTAAGATGTTTTGCATGTTATGGAGAATGGATTAATTGGCATATTAAACCATTACAAAACATCCTTTGAAATATTAATTTGTTGTATCATATTATTTCACACTTGAATATACCTTAAATTTGTGTAAATCATACACCATATTTCTTACAAATCGTATAAATACAACTTACCCGATTAAGTAAAACATATGATTAAGGGGAATTTACCTGAATTGGAAGTTTTGATAAATTGACTTGGACGACTACAAAATTGTGTATGGCAGCCTCTAAAACTGGATCTAATAGTTTTTATGAGTGTAAAATCATACAAGTCATGACACTGTATGATTTGGTATCATATAGTGTGTGCATTTGACTTCCGTACAAGCTGATCATTGGGTGCAAAAGGGCAGTTTGAGGGACTGTATGGTTGTACGATTTGACAAATGATTTGGGACCTATATATGGATCATTATTAGCCTTATAATATACCTAGTAATCCTACACCCCTATGCTACATTTGTGTTTTTTCTTGTATCATTATTTTGGGGTGTTACATCAACGCTCTATCCTCTATCCTCTTCATTTTATGCAATGATATTCATGCACTCTTAAGACAATATTCTTCTCACTTTAATGCACTTTTAAATGTGTAAGCTTGATGTGCGTGCTCTATTTAGATAGGGATATAAATACTCCACTTCATCCCTCTGGAATGCAAGCCACATGGCACTTTACATTGCAATAGAATGTAGGACTTCTTGTTAGGTGGAGTTGGGAGGTTACAACATTTTGAAGGTATTAATTTAGGTGGTGTAGGCCTTGTAATATGATTTGAGCATTGCAATAATAATTGTTATTCCTTATCGATTGGAATGGGGTTTTACTACATACCTGGGCACTCTCTTTCTTTGTGTAGGCATTATGTCATTGAGGATACATAAGTTCTATTCTTACTTTGTGCCAAGTGGTGCAATATTCCTTTGGTTGGTGTGGCAAGTGGAGGCTTCTTTCCTTGCATGCAACCAAAATCTTCAATGTCCCTTATCACCTGTTCTTGCCAAATTTCTTTGCAAGTTACTTTGCTTCTCTTGTAACAACAAGATTTCTTGATGTTCAACGTATGGTGGCTCCTCTCCAACAAAGGTGGCTCCTCCTATGGTATTTGAATGCTTTATTCAAGGTGGTCATTCATCCAAGCTCTTCTCCACTTCTACTTGGGTAATGCTTTGATGTTATTCCTTGTTATTTTCACCTTGTCTTATGTTATTCACCTTGTGCTATTCTTCTTATTTCTACAAGTTATATTTTTACCATAAGTGCTGCTTTCATGGGACTATGGTGCTGAATTGGATGTATTAAGACACATTGAATGGGATGATATTTATCCCTTAGATGGCTCTATCTCCTATGCTTCATACCTTGTGCTTTAACCTAGTTAATACTACCACATGATAACTATAATTTGCATGCTTCTTTGGTGTCTTAAGAAACTTGAACTTTGTCTTACTTTTGTTGCTTTGTAAAGCTATTGAAAATTGAACTAAATCTACAATAAAATAAGATAGAATACCTTAGTTGCACCTGGCATTTTGAGACCTTATAGTATCTTTATGTAGCTTTATTTCTTGAATCTAGTATGATGGCACTTGGTCTAATAATTGGTGGTTATAATACTTCTTTTGGTGGATTCTATTCACCAAGAGGTGCTACAGTTATTCTGTACTCAATGGTGTCTTTTGAAACTTCAACTCAACCTTGTTTTGTGCACTAATATTCCTTTCTTGCTTAATACTTAATGCACTTTAATAGCTCTTATAAATAACTTGTATTATGCACTATAGTCTATGTAACATTTACTTTAGAATAATGTCTTCTTTACTTCCAAAAGATAATAGGAAGTTGATATTTTTATTTCTCTTGAAATATATCTAACTCCTATTTCTTATGTGCAGGTTTTAACCTTGTAAAAACTATATTCTGCACTACCTTGAAGAATTAAACTAGAAACATTCCTATTGCAAATTTAAATCTTGAATTTGGTGCTTAATAAAACTTAATAATAATATAAATATAAATGTTCAAATAATGAACGTTTTGCACCAATGTTGCATACCTTTTTAACCTTTGTATGGTGATGGATTTCTTGGTGATTTAATTCACCTAAATGCTGCCCTATATTTTATGGATTTGCAGCTCTTTGTTTCTGTCCAAAAGAGATCGTTAACTCACAAATTTTCAGCTTTGTAACTTATTTCACATGCTTCATGAAACTATGGTTTTGTGGCTTCAATTCTCCTCCAAGTAGCCTTCTTAAATTTTAAAAATTAGCAGCTATTAATGCTGCCCAAATGTTTTCTTTCTTTCCGTCCTTGAATATTTTAAATTTTGTAGGAAACTCCTATAAATTGCATTTTAAGATTCCCTTCAAGAAAAATTCAATTTTATGTTGTAGAAATCAGAAAAATCCTTTATGCAAGTCAGCCTTCGAATCCTTCAAATGCAATCTTCAAATCTATCAGATTTGGTGCCTTCTTCTAGCTCCTTTCTCTTTCAATATCCTTGTCAAATTTTGACTTCAATATTGGGCCTATTTAGTGGCCTTCTTATCAAGAATATAAATGTATTGAGGTATTTGGAAAACCTTTCCAGAGTTTGGAAAAATTCTTGTCAAATATTTCTTTCTTTTTGGCTTATTTTCGAATGGAAATAATTGTCCCAAATTCTTCAATATCAAGAACTTCTCCTTGCTAGTGATCTTCTCCCTTGAGTTCTCCTCAAATATCCTACAATGGTCTTCTTCAAATATTCTTCAATGACCTTCTTCAAATATTCAATGATGCTTTCCTATCCTTCTCCTTTCAAGTATGCTTGAGGTCTTCTTCTCTTGGGCTTTCAAATTCTACAATTTCTCCTCTTCTCAAAACTTTAATGAGACCTTCCATGATCTCTCTAATCTTCAACTATGGAAATTTTTCAATGAGATCTCTTTCTTGGATCTCTAAATTTATTTCTTATAAAATCTTGAATAGGACCTTTGATAGTTCCTTCTCTATCTTTAATCTTCCAAATATTGAAGTTCTTCAATAGGACCTTTCTCTTGGATATCCTTCTTCTAGATATTATTTCTTCTTTCTTCACTATGCAGTATTTAATCTTCATATTTATATGAGGACCTCATTATTGGTTCTCCTAAATATTCAATGGATATCTATTTATTGAGTCTCCTTAATCTTCTCTCTTGAAATATACAACTCTTGCAATGGGATATTTTCCTTAAGGCCTCCAAAATATTCAATATTCAACTTGTTGCTTCAAGTTTTGGATTGATTCTAAAGAAGATATTATTCCTAGATATCTTGTAGGAAGCTTCCCAAATTTCTTTGAATATCCTATTTTCTACAACAAAGTATTAGAAAAATTATAATAGTAATTTCTATAAATCTAAAGATAATGAATATTCACTAGTTAATTTGTCAATCTAGTGGAATCAATATTGAGTCCTAGTATTCACAAGTTTTTCTACAACTTCACGGAAAGACTCTAGCCAAATAGAAATTCAAAAAAAATGAAAATGATATTTCCAATATCCTCTCAATATTTCTTGTGGCTCTCTCTATTTCCTATCAATCTACCTTGTGATCCGATACCACTGTTAGCTTTTGAGGATATATATTTAAGGAAATGTAACCATAAGATGTAAAATAAGTAAGCTATGTTAAATATATGATAATGTCAATTTAATATGTAGGAAAAATATATGAGAAACTTCTACAGTAACTTAAAAAATAGCCGTTAATGAAATCTCACAAAAATAGTACAATGTAATATAATGGAGGACTTCCTAGCTACTGAAAACTCCATGAATCATGCATGATCTAAATTCTACCTATTGAACTCACTATACTTCCTAGCTATCTAACTAGTAATCCCCCTTTTTTCACTCTACTCTCTCAAAGGTATATATATAGGAAGATATATACCTTGGCATTTCATCTACCTAACCTGTGACTCATGTACATGTGGAAATACATGCACATTTACATCATTACACATTCTAACACTTGTGCATCTAATAAATTGCATGAAGTACTAATCAAACCTTAATCTTATACAAACTCCTCTAGTTATGTACCCAAGGTGGTACATTAGTATGTACCAAATAATGTAATATATTTCAACACACCAAAGATAGAGGGGGAGGAAGAATATAATTAAATTATCAATCTATATACACATAGTAGTGTTCCCAAATTAAGGATTTCTTATAAATAATGACCCCATAACTCTTCTACAATAAACTAATCTCATGCACTATAGTATCCAATGAAGTTTGATATATCAAAAATCATGCTCACCACTATAGCAGGAGACATCTAGGGTTTGATTAGATTGATTAATGTACATGAAAATAAAACATGTCACCTTAATATTTTGAACACATACCATATATATGATAAGTTGGGTTGAAAAAAGGTGGTTGTATTATGGAATTTTAATTAGGGTATTGTTTCTACATTGTACCCATTATATAATTATTTTATAATGGAATTCACCTTACCTTTTATTGTGTAACGTTGTTATGGATTTTTTTTTATGTTTTATTTTTTATTTTATTTTATTTTATTTTATAGGACCCCATTGTTATTTTCTAATTTTCATAAAGTCTAAATTTGCATGAATGGATACATAGAATATTAAATTTTTACATTATGTGTCTACAATTGGTCTTGATTTATCCATCCTCTATTTTGGTAGAAATGGAAGGAGTTAATACTCCCATCAAACTGACCCTTTTTTTTTATTTTTTGCTTTTGCCAAATAAGTATATTTTACAATACCCCAATGTTATTTGCAAATATTCATAAAGTATAGCCTTGAATGCATGGATACACAAAATATTAAATACTTTCCTTGAAATCCTATCTTAGGTCTTGATTTATCCATTCTCTATTTGGCAAAGATGGAAGGAATTGGTACTTCCATAGAATTGGCCCTTTATTTATTCCTAATTTTTCCTCACAATTGTATTTTATAGAACCCTAATATTAGTTTTAAATTTTCATAATGTCTAGCCTTGCATTCATGGAGATAGAGAAGATTAAAACCTTACCTCATGTGTCTACCTTTAGTCTTGATTTGTCCATCCTCCATTGTAATGGAGTTGGCATACTTCCATCGAAGTGGCCCATTATCCACAAGTGTGTAGGGATTCATAGTTGATTTGAACCTTCCATTTAAGCATAGTGATAGTAATAGTAATAAATTTGAATTTAATTTAAAGGTCATCCAAATATTTAACATGAATATTTTATATGATTTTATCTCATATTTATTTCACCTTTTAATAAATTAAATTATTTTTAGTTCTATGAATTTTAAATTTATGTGAACCTTAATTATAAATTTTGCATGTTTGCTTGGTTTCTTTATTCTTAATATTTGAATAAGGGTTCAATATTTTATCTAGTGTCATTTTATTAAAATAGTGTTCATTTATTGTACTCACTAAAATGGAAAAGAATAAAATTATCACCAGTATAACCATTACTAATGACACACCAATGACAAAATTGTGAGAACATATGAAAGATTTATTTGATATCTATTAGCAATTAAAGAGCATGATATTTTTTGATAATATTATCACATATGAGGAAAAACTACTCTAATAGGGTTTGATGAAGAAAAACTACTCTGTGGGGATGGTAGCAGCTTCTAGAGGAGGTCTCAAAAATTGGAGGAATGTCATGATGGCATCGGGTCTAGAACAAAGAGTGCATGCTCGTGATGTTTTTTCATTTGAAAATGACTGGAAGAAATAGGATTTTCTAGTGCATGTCAGTAACCGCTTGTTAAAGAATAATGGATGTTTGGAACGATGTAAATCCAGGCCAGTTCTAGTGGTTCAACCAGACTCGGTGGTGGAAGATGTGGAGTATCTAACAAAACATGCCATTATTGCCAAATTTTTGGGCATCCTAATTTTTCTCCCCTTTGTGGAGGCTTGGGTTAGGAAGACTTGGAATCCTGAAGGTGATGTGGAGGTGATGATGAGTGCAAACAACTATTTTATGATGGTTTTCTCTTGTATAACAGAACGTAACAAAGAATTTGAAGGGGGTCCTTATTTATATAACCAAGTGGGACTCTTTCTTAAACTCTAGAATGTGGGTTTCAACCCATCAGAGGAGCATCCATCATAGGTTCTAATATAGGTGCGGATTCCATGGCTCCCATTGGAATTCTGGAGAACTGATATCTTGCATAAGATTGCCCTTTTGCTTGGGAATATGATTGGACCGTCATAACAAAAATTGGATAAAAAGGTAATCTTTGTTACTCGTATTTGTGTTGAAATTGAATTAAATAATCCTATTACAGATTTTGTTGAAATACAATTTGGATCAACTACATGGGTTCAAAAACTTGACTATGAAGCTCTTCCATTTCATTTTCAGATTTACCATGAATATGGCCACCTACAAAGAAAATGCCCTAATTTTGTCCCACCTATGGATTCAAATCCTAGGCCCTCTCGGTATAGAGAAATTTTGGATAAAGGAAAAGCCCCGATAAAGGAATGGGAACAGGATAAGGAAGGTTTTGTTCTGGGAAAAGCTCAAAATAAAGGATGAAAGGCAAAAAAAGACCTTAAGTATAGCCATCCAGATGCTTTACTCAATAATTTTTAAATATTAGATGATCTTGATCAGTGCATGGAGATACCTAAAATATTTCTACCTAATGCAAATATATCAAGGCCGAATCAAATGTCTCTTCTTGAGGGGGAACTTAAGGAATCAGATCTAGGGGTTTAAATGAAGAACAAAGGGCTATGGATCCGAGTATAGGGGACATGGATGGGTCTAGCCCTATAAGGGAAAATATTTTGGAAAGTGGTATAAATTAAGTTATGCCCTATCCTACTCAGGAATTGATGCAGTTATCCTTGGACTGCAAAACTCCTATGGTGTTGGGATTGCAGCAAAAAATAATTAAAAAAAAAATTAGATAAGAATATGAAGGTGGGTTGAAAGAAGGACTAGGATAAAATTAAGTTAATGGGGGAGACTTTGGTGGAGTCAGAATTGGTGAGAACATTGGACTCCCATTTTTATAACCCCCAAAAATGATTATCCTCTCACAAAATGTAAGGGGGTTGAACAACATCCCGAGACAAAAAGTTGTTCATGATTTGGTTCGTGTGCATTCTCTGGATATGGTGTTTATTCAGGAGACTAAATTGGCTATTGATAGTATGTTCAATATTGCTACCAATTTATGGTGAAGGGGGAAATTCTAGTGTATTTGTGCATGTGGATATGTTGGTGGCATCGCTTGTTTATGGGATCCAGTTAAGATATCCCTTCTTACTTGGATTTCTAGCAGATGGTCTATTTTTATGGTCGGGCATGATAATGATTTTTGTGAAACCATCCTACTTACAAATGTGTATGCTCCTATTGATTACAATGGTAAAGTGAATTTGTGGGAGCACATTTTCTTTGTGAGAAGTTTGGTTCCCCTGTACCCATGGATTTTGGCTAGAGACTTCAACTCTATCACTTGTTTGGAGGAGAAACGTGGTGGGGTGGACCATATCGAGCCTTTTTATTATGTCTTTAGTGCTCATATTCAGGCCCTAAAATTGGTTTACATCAAGCCATATAATGGGATCTTTACTTGGCACAATATAAGATGTGGGGAAGCTTCCATCTCAGAGAGACTAGATAGGTTTTTGATATCTATTTATTGGATGGGTAATAATAGAAGTGCTAGTTCTGTGATTCTGGAGGGTAGGAGATATGATCATTTGCCTATCAAACTCTTTGCTTTGGAGTTAGGGCTAAAAAATAATCCCTTCTTTAAGTTTAAACTTATGTGGCTTCATGATCCTAAGCTTCATGATTTTATGCGAGTCTGGTGGACGACTGGCAAACCTCCTCATGGCAACGTTATGTATTCATTTATGAAGCGACTACAATTTTTAAAACATAAATAGAAGAGATGGAATAGACTAAATTTTGGAAACCTTTCATTGGCTAATATGGTAGCTCTTATGAGGATGGAAGAATATTCAAAGAATATTAGATATCAAGGATTCACGAAGGAGCTTCTTGTTGAGGAATTTGAGGTTGCGAAAGACCTTGCTGAATGGGAACTAAGGGAAGAAAATTTTTAGAAACAAAAAGCTCGAGTAGATTGGCTTTAGGAAGGGGATAGGAACACAACCTTATTTTAAATCCAATTAAGGCTCACCATAATGGTAACCTGATTACCTATCTTATGAATTCCCAGGGTTCCATGCTCTCTTCTTTTAGGGATATTTCAGAAGAGACTAAGAGGTATTTTTCATCTATCTTCAAGGAGGACTCCCTATTAGATGTTGAGAATGAAAAGCTTATTCTAAATTGTATTCCAATGATTGTTTCTAGAGAGATGAATGAGCACTTGATGGGTCCAATTTCCCTTGAGGAGTTGAAAAATGTTGTATTCAAGATGAAAAAAGGAAAATCCCCAAGCCTAGATGGATTCCTAATTGAGTTTTATCACGAGTATTGGGATTTAATCAAATTTGATATTTTTGAGGTGGTCCATGAGTCCCAAAATAACAAACAGATGCTAAGGGCCCTAAATGCTACATTTGTGGTGCTTATACCCAAAAAATAAGGAGCAAATGCCTTGCATATGTTTAGTTCTATTGCTCTCTGCAATGTTGTGTATAAGATTATCACAAAAATTATTTCTAAGAGGCTAAAGATATGGTTGGGAAAAATCATCTCTGAGGAGCAAGGAGGGTTTGTTGATGGTCGACAAATATTGGATGGGGTTGTTATTGCTACATAAGCTATTCACTTGATGGAAAATTATAAGGAGAAAACTATGTTCATTAAGTTGGATATGGCCAAAGCCTATGATTGGGTTAGATGGTCCTTTCTTCATAAAGTTCTTGTTGCTTTTGGATTTGAGAAGGAATGGATTAGATGGGTGATGAGTTGTGTTTCTTCTTCCTCATTATATTTTCTTATTAATAATGATCCATCAGAGTTGTTTGAGGCCTTAAGGGTATTGAGGCAAGGAGATCCTTTATCTCCTTATTTGTTTATAATTATGGCGGAAGGGTTGGGAATATTTCTCAAGTCTCAAGTCATGTAGGGTCTCATTCAAGGATGGAAGTGGGATAGTAGTTTACCACCTCTTTCCCACCTTCAATTTGTTGATGATACTACTTTGTGGGGAGTTGCCACTATCAGGGAAGCTGGTAATATTAGACAGTCTCTTGAAATATATCTTGGTGCTTCTGGATAGTTGATTAATGAGGACAAGTCTTCTATTTTCTTCTTCAATACCCCTCCTCTTATTCAAGCCAGGATTGTTCATATTCTAAGATTTCAATTTGGGACTCCCCCCTTCATTTATCTTTGTATTCCAATTTCATCTCATCCTCTACCTAGATCTTCTTGGAAGTCTATGCTTGATAATTTTAGAAGAAAAGTGAATCACTGGATTTTTAGATGGCTATCCACTGCAGGTAGAGTGTTGCTTTTAAAATATGGTGTTCAAGCTTTACCCATTTATAGATGTTTTGTAAAAATATCTCCCTCTCACTTCATCAAGGACATGGATGCTTTGTCAAGATAGTTTTTATGGTCTAGAAAACTTGATCAATATAAATAAATTTTTCTTAGGTGGGATTCTATATGTAGGACGGTGCAAGAGGGAGGCCTTGGGTTGTGACAAACAACTCTTTTTGGGCAGGCCTTGGCTGCAAAAATTTATTGAAGATGGTGTACCTCTCAAGATAAAATTTGGGCTAAAATATTATCTTGTAAATACTTGAGAGGTATTTCTTAGGTTGAGATCCCTAGGGTTAGCTTGGTTGGGAAAGGTTCAGTTATCTAGGACACTCTAAAAAGAGGAGCTAATTTAATCAAGTAGGGTTTGTTTTGGATTTGCAATCAGGGATCAAATACTATTATTTGGGAGGATTCTTGGGATGGCCACCCTCCTATCTTAAATCAATATCCTAGGTTACGTTCCCTAAGCATTTTTTCCCTCGAAGCTGGCTGGTCTCATGTGGAAGACTTTAAAAAATCCAATCTTTTGGAAATATGGAGATGTACAGGTGGAAAGATCCAAAAGAATGGCCCCAGGGGGGACTGGCCAAGGATAGAGAGGTGCTTGCTCTTATTATTATAGGGAGGCCTTGTTCTTCATTGAGGGGTAAAGATATTCTTGCTTGGAACCCTAATCCTAAGGGAACCTAATCGGTAGCCTATGGTTATCAGGTTCTTGATAAGCAAAAGTACGGGAGTATTCCTGTCACTTGGTGGAAAAAGGTGTGGAACAAATTTTCCTGGCAAAAATGTAACTTTTTTCTCTGGTTGGTAGCTCGTAAAAAATGCCTCACTTGGGATAATATGAGGAAGATGGGATTTTAGGGTCCCTCTTTTTGTGTCCTTTGTAGTAAGAATGAGGATGACTCTTCTCATTTATTTTTCCAATGCTCCTTTGCCAGAGACCTTTGGCACCATTGGTGGAGTGCTTGGAAACATTCATGTTTTCATGTGCTGTCCCTAGTGGAGTTTTGGAGTAGTCTAGGTAGACCTCCGACCAAGGCCCCCTTCCTTCGTGTGGCTTGGAATTTGGGCCCTTCTTGCATCATCTAGAAAATTTGGCTTGAACAAAACCGATGCATATTTTAGGGTAGTTATTTGGTTGTTCAACAGATATGGCAAAGGATCCTATATATGGTTAAGGAAACCATCCATAGCAAATGTGATGTGGAGCCTCTTTTGGATTCTAAGGAGGATAAGGTATAAAAAGCCATTGGTCTCTTTGGGTATGGTGTGAAATCTTCTAGCCCTAGTAGGGTTCCTCAGCTTAGCAAGAAGGTTAGGAGAGATGGTAGGTGGAGGCCACCCCCTAGAGGAGTTTTAAAAATTAATACTGATGGATTATCCAGGGGTAATCTTGGACATGCTAGAATTGGCGGTGTTGGAAGAGATTCTACTTATGGTGTCAGTTTTTTCCTTTCCATTTATAAAGGTGTTCACTCCAACAATTTTATGGAAGATCTTGCAATTATTGAGGCCTTGCAGAGTGGGTTTTATCTTGGCTGGCATAGGATTATCTATGAGTCTAACTCTAAAATTATGGTTAATATTTTAAATAGTAAAAGGGTGGAGGAAGTTTATTGGAAGTTGGCCTCTGTAGCCATTTAGATTCTCAGAATGAGTGAATAGTTTGAATTTATATCCTTTGTGCACATTTCAAGGGAATGGAATCTGTTTGCTGATTACCTAGCCAAAAGGGCTTATGAGCTGTTGGATCCTTGGATTATCAATAATTGGGAGAGTCTCCCATCTAGGGACTCTCAATGCCTGTGGGAGTTGATCCACAAGGATGTACAAACTTAATGTGGTTTTTTCTTGTCTTTTTTGGGTGTCATTCTAGTCTAGTGGTTTTAGCCTGTTTGGCTATTTATTTGAGTCTTGGTTGGAAGCTCAATTTTACTCTATAATCTAGAATTTTTATCAATAAATTTTTACCCCTTTATTTAAAAAAAAGAGCATATAAAAAATATAAATTTTAGATAGTCAATTTTAACACACTTAGTTAACCACAACAAGGTATCAAACAACTTATCATTATTGAAGATCCTCAACCAACTAAATTAGACATCAAGGACCCTTTTGCATGAGTTTCACCTTTTGAGAAAGTATAATTGTAGTGATTTTTCTCAACTATAGAGTTGTGGATCAAAATTTTGACCACATTTGCATATTAAGGAGAAATATATTTTGAAGTCCCCAAAAAATTACTAAGAATGTTGAAGGTTGAATGCTTACCTTGGTACCATCTGCCCATGTAGAGGAGTTGGAGAGCAAGTGGGTAGTTAAACCTCTCTAGTTGCTGAGAGGCCCAGGTTCAAATCTCTCACCTCACATGTTGCGGATATGTTATGTAATGGTTCCCTCGTGGTCACAGTCTGTTTACCCCTTGTGGCCACCACCAAAAAAAAAAAAAAAAAATGCTTACCTTGGTACCATGATGCCAAAAGTTAGGATAACTCTACCAATAACATCAACATGAAACCTCGACACCATAGGAATGAGCAAAACAATATGCCTAATATCATGCTGCGTAAATCTAGGCTAATCTTGGCCATGATGTTAGCAAGCCAAAAAGGTAAAATCTCAAAGAAATTTAAAGTGAGAGCACTTTGATCAAAACCAAGCCATTAAATATGGTGATGTCGAATAAAAAGAAAAGAAGCTCATGATTGTTTAGATCAAACTCCAAATATCATACCTAAAATCATGATTTTTAAGGCTATGGAACTCCTCACAATGATGTAATTGTCTTCAAGACTAAGCCTAGTACGATGCAATAAATTACAAATTCCTTAAAATTGAGACATGATTGAACAAAGCTAAAATTTCTTAAAACTAAACCATTCAATTTGATGACATCATAATTTCTAAGCTAAGATTTGGGATCACATGAAATAAAAATAATAGCATAAAAAACAAAAGGTTCCTAAGACTAGAATAGACCAAAACCATGACTTCACTCTAGAAGAGCTCTTCAAGCAAAAATAAGAGCTTGGTTTTGAGAAAATTTCTAGTTAAATGTTATTTCTAAACCTACAACTACCATGGTGCTTGCCAACTAGTTCTAGTTCACAACATCTAAGCACAAATATGATAGCTCCTAGAATGCAACCACTTATAGAAGGTAGTTGAAGATCAATGGGATAAACTCAAATTTATGCCTAAGATGGAATTTGAATTTGCCACATCAATAAGTCTAGTTTATTGTGAATCTATCCTTCTCAAATGGTCATATTGTAGTATTTATAGTACAAAATTTAAAATTGTAATATGTAAATATGAAGAGATACCTGATAACAAGGTTTGGTTCTATAGTCCTTATTTGGTATTACTTTATAATTTTGTTGTTGATCAATGAAGTGATAGTTGTTTGACCTTCATTATTGTGTGATTGTATATTTTTATGTGTATTTTTCTTTTATTCATTTCTATTACACTTAATTGTTAGTGTATTATGTTAAAGTAACTCTTCTATTTGGATTACCTATTAGATTTAAATCATTGGAATTATTAGATACCATATACATTTTTTTAATTCATTTTTGTTACATTTAGCATTTAGCCTATTCTGTTAAAGTGGAGAATAACCTATTGTATTGCTAATTATTTGAATCCTTAGAATAATTAGAGTAAATGTCCTAAACTAAATGAACTTATAATTGTATGTGATAACGACTAGTCTATTAAGTTTCATGAATTGATTTGACAGTGAATTACTCAATGAGATCTAATTCTATTACACTATATTTCATCCAATTCTTAATCCTTTTTCTATAACCATTACTCCTCTCTAAACCTTACTATTTTTCTATCCCTTTTTATAAAACAATAATTTTAAAGGAGCCAACCTTCTTCAGAGGTTGAAATGTAGAGCAATCTTATTTCATCCAATTATATACTTGGCTAAAATCATTAGGTGCAAACACCTTTCCACAATAATGGTAGATTTTAGTCCAATAGTATAATAGTTTTTGGCATGCCCAATGGGATAAAATGATCTAATTTATATCACATTCTTGGAGAGCTCAATATTTGGTGAACAATCTTGACCTCATTTGTAGAGATTGTATGTTCATCTGGTGACTCACCTTGAAAAATAGAACCCATAATTGTATTGTGATAAGAATATCAGTTCTAAGAGTTTCATAATCTATGTAGTTTTATCTCTAACTTTATATTATTACAAGGTCTACAAAGAATAAATTAGACAATAAACCACCATTTTTAGATTTACCCACTCATAAGCCAAGGTGCATTGATATTCCACCCTTAAATCCTGGTCCTTAAAGCATAGATTATTCATTTCCTAATTTCATTACACTATTAAGATCACCACACCTTAGAATCATGGCTCAAAATAAATATCAAATATCTCTAAATTTCTTGATTGTAATACCACTAGTTTCCTAGGCCTAGTGAATGTTAATGATATTCAACAAGCTATGCTTAAATCCCTTACCACCTATGACTGTATAGATAAAATTACCTTTGATAATTATCAATATTTGGTGTCATTAGCAACAATCCATAACATTAGAGAGGAAGATATAATGATAAGGCTTGTCACCATGTACTTTAGAGGGAAGATACTTAATTTGTATTGAACTCTATAATATGATATCATTCACACATGGGTTGACCTATCTAGACCATTTGTGGAATATTTCAGTGACTTGGTGGATTCCTTCTCACTTACCTAGTTTACTATCATGCAAAGACATCCTCAAGAAGTAATTACTAACTTCAATTTTAGATTTAGTGGAATATGGAAGAGAATTCCATGAACTATCAAGCCACTAGGTCCCTTGGCATACATCTATTATATCAAAGTGTTAGGCCTTGACATAGGATTATAAAACTAATAGTCCAATATAACCATTTTTCCTTAGGTATATCAAGATGCCATTACTAGTAAGAACACTTTAATTTTTATGATAAGATTACCTCCAAGATTTGCAATGCCATCCTTTCAAAAAATAGCTTAAAATTATTAGAAAAATGAGTCATCAATTTCTATGATCTCTTTTCCATATTTCCTATTAATTTATCCCATTCTCATACCTAAAGCATTACCTTCAATACCCATGTTTCCCATGTTACTATTGCTTGAGCCTAAAAAGTTACCTGTTAGATTTGGATGCAAAATGTAATGGAAGATAGCAATAATAAGATGTAGAATAATATGAAATAAAGTAAATATGTGATATGATAACAAATACTATAAAAATAAATGATGTATATGTAAAAAATAGCTTTGGAGGAAATGAACACTCCATGAATAAAGCTACTACTCAAGAATGGGCATTGAGCATATCACACTCCATCATATTACATCACATTGCTACATCACACCACACTGGTCTATACTAATTCATATTGTTGTATCTTGATCTATATCTATGGACCTTTATATAGGAAATAGGTTCCTTGGCTAACACTCTACCTAGTTGTGCAAGGGATAGTTTACACATATACGGCTTGCACTTTGACACTTGTGCATTTATTATATTGCATGAATTAACTAGATAACTTCTCCTAAAGTAATATAATGTCCTAAGTATGTACCAAGAAAGGTACATTTAAATGATTCAAATGATGTAATATACTCTATTTCTAACACCCCTTTGTATTACATTATTTGGATATTGAAGACTTTATTATTCAATGTGGATCTTCTTTCATCTGATGATCTTTGATTCTTCTATAGTTGCTTCAATATTTGGATGATAAAAAAATAGGATGAAGTTGTAGGTTCTCATTTTAGTTGACCTTGCACTGAATTCATCGTTCTTTGGATTTATATTCTTGTAGGTTCTTAAAAATTTTCAAGTGTGGAAGAAATATTGTGATCTTATGATATTTTTGAGCTCATAGGCTAAGTCAGGGAAAAACATCATGATATTGTGACATTTTGGAGCTCAAAGGCTAAGTAAAGAAAAACATCATGATCTCATGATATTTTGGAGCTCATAGGCTAATTCAAGGAAAAACATCATGATATTGTGACATTTAAGTACTCACAGGCTAAGTTAGGGAAAAATGTCATGATCTTGTGATATTTTAGCACTCAAAGGCTAAGTAAAGGAAAAAATTGTAATATCATGCTATTTTTTAGCTCATAGGCTAATTCAGGGAAAAACATCATGATCTCATGATATTTTGGATCTTGTAGGCTAAGTAAGGGAAAAACGTTGTGATCTCACGATATTTTGGAGCTCATAGGCTAATTCATGGAAAACATCATGATATCACAAAATTTTAATGCTCAAAGGCTAAGTAAAGGAAAATACCATGATATTGTGATATTTTGGAGCTCAAGGGCTAAGTAAAAGTAAAACAACATGATCTTGCAACATTTTGGAGCTCACAGGCTAAGTCAGGGAAAACATCATGATCTCATGATATTTTACATATCATAGGCTAAGTTAGGGAAAAATCATGATATCATGACATTTTGAAGCCCACGAGTTAAATAAAGGAAAAAATCATGATATCATAACATTTTGAATCTCACAAGCTAAGTAAAGGAAACACATCATGATATCATGACATTTTGGCACCCACAAATTACCTCCATGAAAAATGTTATGATTTCATGACATACCATGATATCACTAGCCAAAGAACCAAAAGAAAATAAGGGGAGGACAAATGGACCACGATGTATCTAAGAAGATAGAGGTAGATATGTAGTAACAAGAAAATATCAAATATTTATTGTTGAAGATCCCATACTCTCTTAACCACCAATTTACCAGAATGAGTCTACGAGAATATTGTTGTAACAAATTTTAGTTTTTCTATTGTGTAAAATATATATAGGATGAGCGACCCTAAAAATATGTCAACTCTTATATTTTTACAAGGTAATGTACACAAACTTCTAAAAGCAAATAAATAATACTCGTTCTAGTTTCTGACTCACTGGTGTTTATTCAAGTATGTATGAACTGTTGATTTCTATATAAACTATGTTGAATATAAATTGCCTTAATTATCATTCTAGATTTCTATTTTTTAATTTTTAATAGATTTGAATTTAAAATTTCTAATACCCATGTGCTGTAGGTGAGTTGGAGAGGAGAGGGAAATCCTCCAAGAGAGGTCCCAAGTTCAAATCTCCACCCTACCAAAAATTTGAATTGGGTATCCAAAATCCAATTGATAATGTTGGTGCGGGTAGGGTCGAGTGCGACTCG
Organism: Wollemia nobilis; assembly: GCA_028583015.1. Classification (NCBI taxonomy): domain Eukaryota; kingdom Viridiplantae; phylum Streptophyta; class Pinopsida; order Araucariales; family Araucariaceae; genus Wollemia; species Wollemia nobilis. Next base: position 540,223 of record JAQPPZ010000028.1, read on the forward strand.
TGGGTGACTTTGATGGTGTAGAACCCCCTGTTCATGGTCTCTCAGACCAAGGCAGACCCGTAAGGGGTTTTTCACTTAAAAAAAAGAATTTAATAGTTTTAATGGGTTTAATCTTATTTAAATCTGCACCAGAGGATTGGTTATTCTAATTTTGATGGTTCAAAGAAAGCTTATCTGTAAAAGGTTGTAGATGTTTCTTTGTTGTTATCTAATCTGCACCATCTAATAATTATTATAAATAGCTATATTTTCCTCTATTTATGCACTTTAATCTCCCCCTTTTTCTAAAAAAAATCAAGGAACTAGCCTTATTTTGAGATTGAACATGGTAAACTTTGTTTTAAACCCAATCTTTCAATGTTGGCAAAGTCTTGGGTGCAAACGTAACGAAAGGTAGATTTTGCACCAATAGTTTTTGGCATGCCCAATGGGACCTAATTTCATGATATAAATAGACCAAAGTTTTTGTGGTTATCTTTGCCCTATTTATTTTTTATGAATCACCTGGAAAATCTATTCAAAATATAAAACCTAAGAAAATTCTTATCTATTTTATGGTCGAATACCATTTTTTATGAAAACCATATTTAAGTCAATTTTTTTTTAAGAACCCATTTAGTTCTTTGAGCTACACCTTAGTAGCCTCAGAGTTAATATTGTATTAGTTTCTAGGACAACTTCTTCTACCATCACTACAAGATCTGCAAACCCTTCCCCTATAGTTCTCCCTAGTACTACTACTTTTGGAACATCAAATATAACTACCCATATTCCTATAATATTAGTCAAATTTATAGCTAAAATGGTTGTGAATCAACCAAATATACCATACCCTTCATGGAACCATATAGATCCCATGAATATAGAAGCTTAGCACCCGATTCCAATAGCAGCCTTAAAAGCATTACCCTAATACAATGGCCTTGGGAAGATGGCTTATGAAACCTGTCAAGATGTAGTCATGCTTGCACCAATACATAACATCACTGAGGAGGATGTCATGATAACATTGTTATTCATTTCCTTAAAAGTAAAAATTATCTATTAGTATAAAGCCCTCGCCAACCAAACCATATCCACATGGGCCCATCTTTCTAGTAAGTTAGTAGAAGAGTTTAATGAACATGTTGACCCATTTTATCTACTAAATTAGTTCACAATAATTCAAAATCACCCTAAGGAGGAAATAGTCGACTTTAATATCAGATTCATTCAGAATTAGAAGAGAGTACTTGATGGATTAAGGCCAAAATATGAACAATCAATGTATTATTACTTGAGGGATTTTAACTTAGATATAAGCATAGATATCAGGCAATCCCAAATATTCACTTTCTTAGAGATTTTACAAGAAGTTTAGAAAACAAAATGGGATCTAATAGCTATCGAAAGGTTCACTACAAAGATAATAATGCCTATCTTCTTGGATCTTCCACAAGCATCCAATATTACTCTTCCAAGTCCCACTTCTAATTATAATATGGGTCTCTCAAAATGTACCGGGTAGCCTACTATCCCAGCAATACAGGTACCCCTTTCTCCTCCAATGTTATCTATCATTCCTACACTTCCTATGGTAGTAGTTTAAGCAACTCAATATCCTCAACTTGTAGCTTTATAAGATCTAAAATTAACCTTAAAAAAATTGATGAATAAGATGACCTCAATGGAAAGAAGAGAAGCATAGATAAATTTCCAACCAAGGAGATTTCGACAAGTAACAAGAGACCAAGATTCCATGAGTAGTAGAAATCATGACAAATAAAATGTGATTTACACTAATGAAGATAGTGAACCTACTAATACTTGAACAGATTCAAACTTTTGGTGTTCTAGATGTAATGATCCACATGGTGAAAACTCATATATGATCCATCAACATCATGTATATAATATAGCTATTGAAAATGTAGATAAAACCCTCAAACGATAGATAAACATGATCAAATACGAAAATAAAAATCTCATGATGCCTTATGTGGAACAAGTAGTTATTCTAACCTGATAAGGGAAAAAGTCTTTTGAGGTAAATCCCCAAGAAATTAATCCCCTGAAAGTACCTTCACCTATGAAGGATCAGGTTGAGAAGAGAGTTCCTTATGATAAAGTTCCAGAAAAACTAAGTCAGCACAAGGTGAGACATGCAAGAAATCTCCTTTACAAAAATAAGTAGAAACATAGGAACATGTGAGAGATAAATTGAGATACCCCTCATTGAATAAGTGCCAAAGGGTATATGCTACTTAGAGGTATTGAAATAAGTACAACACTATTGTAAAAGAAAATTAGAAAATTATCGAATCTATCCCTTTCAACATAGTCGAGGAAATGAAGAAAACTCCCTCTAATGTGACTATGTATGATGCATTACAGTTTCTAGGATAGATTGATTTATTGAAAGAATCCTTGATATCTATAAAAAATAGGAATATAACCTCTGCTCAGTTAAATTTTGTGCAAGCTATTCTAACTTCCAATATAGGAAAAAACAAACCCCCTCCTTTCTATCTATCTCTTCAAATGGAGGGATGGATGGTACATAATTGCATGATAGACTTAGGAGTTGCAACCACAATGATACCCAAAGTTGTATGTGAGATCATGGGGATGGAATATACAAGGAGCAGTCCTGGTGTATTGAAACTAGATGAAATCCCTATAAAAACTATAGGGGTAATTAAATATATCCCAATAGTCCTCCATATATTACCTCAACTCATAGTTATACAAGATATGGTGGTAGTGGGTTTATAATCTTCTTTTGGTATGTGTTTCTCTAGATAATTCACCACAAAAATATGAGAATATTTATCAATGGATTGCTCACACTTGGAAATCCCATTCAAAGGCAAGAGAGTTAAAATATTCAATGAGAAACCTTCAACATTTCATATTGAAAAACTTGAAGAGGAAGGGAGATAGACCGCTATAGTAAACATGATGACCAAGGAATTGGAAGACTTAAACTTAATGGAGGAATATCTAAACATACTAAAAGAAGAAAACTAGTTCTCTCTCCAAGAATTCAATGCTCTAATTGAAATAGACGTTGGAATCTACTCAATCGTGAAACCCAAGTAGAGCAACCCCACTCCTCTCCTCCGGGTAGACCCATATACTGATCAAATATTGAAAATTTTATATGATGGTGTTAGATGCAAAAATGGTACCAGAGTAGGTATTGTTTTAATCTCTTTGATAGGTGAAGAGAAGGTGTTTTATTATCAGTTAAAATAAAGTTGTACTAATAATTCTATAGAATATGAATCACTCTACCTAGGCCTCAAGAAAGCAAAAAAGTTGGGTATTAAACAATTTTATATTTTTGGATATTCTGAATTAATAGTGAATTAGGTTAGTGAGAAATGTGTGAGTAAGCAAAACTACCTCAAAGCTTACAAGGTCTAGGATTTTATAGAAGTCTTTGAAGCTCTAAACATCAAAGCAATCCCTAGAGAAAAGATACCTAAAATAGTTATACTAATCTATAGGCCTTCCATTCTAGATAAAGATACATTTTGGTACGTATTCAAAAATTATGAACAGATAGTGGACTTCCTTGTCCACAATATGAACTACTCAAATAACAAAAGATGTAGGCATGATCCAATTGAAAACTAACCATATCCTAAAAGGATTGATCACTCTAGAAATCCTCTTTGATAATAATGATAGGTCAACTAGCCATAAGATGAAAGTTGACAAACACAGATACAAGGAGGTCCAAATGGAATAAGCGAAATCTATTAACGTGGGAATGAACACTACAGAAGAAGAATTGGAACAAATTCAAGGATTATGCAAATAATTCACCAACATCATAGCTTGGATTTATGGTGATCTTAAGGTCTACTCTAAAGAGAATACAACATACCATCGAGCTCGAAGAAGGTGCAAAACTCTTTCGATAAAAGCAAACACCAGTGAACCTGAATAGCGAAGCTTTGATGAAGTTGGAATTGCTTAAGTTGCTTGAAGTCAAGATTGTCTACCCTCTCAAGCATTCTACTTGGATAGATAACCTGGTCTTGGTAAGGAAAAATAATAGAGATATTATATTGTGCATCAACTTTCAAAATCTAAACAAAGCTTCACTAAAATACCGTTATCCTCTCTTGTAGATCTGCATATTGTGGTGGGTGTAGAAATATTCTTGCTCTTGGATGGGTTTTTTGGGTATAACCAGGTGTGGATCAAATATGAAGATCAATTCAAAACCACATTCACCACCAAGTGGGGAAAATTCACTTATAAAAGGATACCTTTTGTATTATCCAACACTGGAGTAACTTTTCAAAGGGAAATGAATGTGGCTTTTAGAGAACTCGTCAAAAAGATCATAGTAATATACTTAGATGATATGACAATGTTCTCTCACCACAAAGAAGATAATGATGACCATATCAGATTTTTTTTTTAAGTGCGAAGATTTTGGTATCTCTTTGAACCCAAAGAAGTCCATATTTATTGTAGAAGAAAGGATTTTACTATAACACACCATTTCTAAGGTCGAGATAGCTAGATATCTTAACAGAGTGAAACTGCTACTAGAACCACCCTTACCTCCAAAAAAAAGGGCTTGCAATATTTCTTTGGGCAGATCAATTTTGTACGTAAATTCATAATAGATTTTTCACAAATCATCAAACCTATGATTGAGTTGTTAAAAAAGGGTGCTGAATTCAAGTGGACAGACTTACGAAAGAGAGCTTTTAAATAGATAAAATAACAGATAGCCCAAGAACCCATCTTAGTAAATCTAAACTATTCTAGAGGTTTCATCTTGTATGTTGTAGGTGAGCAAGAGAGTTACGTTGTAGTACTTAAATAGAAAGGTTCTGACAATGAAGAGAGGCCCATAGAATTTCTAAGCCAGACCATGTAGGAACATGAAGAAAGGTACAACTTCATTGAAAAGCAGGTTTATGCAATAATTAAATAATTAAAAAGTTCAGGCATTTTATTTCATAGAGTAGGATCATTGTGTATGTGGTCCACCCCGATGTTAGAAATTTTATCATACAAGAAAAGCTTGGTGAGAAAATATTTTGTCGGATATCAAAGATACAAGAATACGATGTCGAGATCCACCCAACCAAACTAGTGAGGGGTAGAGCATTATGTCAAGAACTCACCAAACAAGCCTCGACAGAATATGTGGCTTACCAAATGCAAGAAATAGACCCAGGGGAGGATCAACACTTGGGAAGTACTGACTAGGCCGATGAATTAATTAGATATTTATAGATTGGGAAATATTCATTAAGTTTAAATTCTTCATAGAGGAGGAGATATAGGATCCAAGTTTTGAAGTAAACTTTACTACCCGAAGGATTGTAGAAAACAAATTGGATGGGGTATTACTTCGATGCATAAAATATGCTCAAAATCAAAGGATAGTGGATGAGTTCCATGGAGGTCCATCAAGAGGACACTACTCAGGGATAACCACTACTTTAAAAATCATCAACATTGGGTTTATTGGCCAACCATTTTCTCAGACACTTTTAGAGTGACAAAAAAATGTGAGAAGTGCAAGAGGTACATTAGGAGAAATATGAATGCTTCAATACCTTTGAAATCTATTCAAGTTGAATATCCTTTCCAAAAATTGGGTTTATATTTCATTGGGGTAATAGAACCCAACTCATCCATTGGACATAAATATGTTATAACTACTACTGATTATTTCTCTAAGTGTGTTGAAGCAGTATCCACTAAGAAAGTGGATCAAGAAGTTGTGATGGAATTCATTGAGAGTTTGATCATTAGATTCGGTATCCCATATGCATTGGTCATAGACAATGGCACATATTTCATAGGTGATAAAATGAATAATTTTGATAGTATATATGGGATTTATTTGGATATATCTTCAAATTAATATCCATAAGGAAATGGATTAGCTAAATCAACCAATAAAAATCTACTCCGAATATTAAAGAAAACTCTAAAAGATAATAAGATAAGTTGGAAATCCTTGATAAACCAAGCTTTATGGGCTGATAGGATCACTATCAATAAATCCATAAACACCTCTCCCTACTCATTGGTCTATGGTAAGGAATCAGTCCTACCGATACACACAAAAATACTTGCTTTAAAGTTTCTCAATTAAACTGGCACAGAGGAAGCAGAACCGATGGAGAACAGGTTGATACAACTCCTATACAATTCCTACAATTAGAAGAATAGAAAGAACAAGCCTACAATAATTATCAAAAAAATATGAGAGACACAAATAAATGATTTGATAAAAGGGCTACTCTTAGTAATTTTAAGGTAGGAGATTTGGTTCTAAGGTGGAATGAAAAGAAAGAAAAACCTAGAAACCATAAAAAATTTGATGCTTTTTGGGAAGGCCCCTTTGAAATAATTGAAGAAAAAAATAAAATTCTTTCCAATTAAAAAATGAACAGGGTCAAGTTTAGCCCATCCCTATCAATGACTTCCACCTGAAGTTGTACTATAAGTAAGATGAATTTCTTCACTTCACATGTACTATATGTAAATATGTTGTTTCTTTTTCTAAGGCCACTTCAAAATAAATTTTCGAGTTTTCATGATATTTCCTCTTTCTTAGGCCACTTCAAAGAAAATTGTTATGTTTTCATGATATTTTGGCTTTCTCAAGCCACTTAAAAGGAAATTGTCATGATTTCATGACATTTTAGCTCTCAGAGGCCACTTCAAAGGAAATTGTCATGATTTTGTGACATTTTGGCTCTTAGATTCCACTTCAAAGGAAATCATTAGTTTTCATGATATTTTAACTTTCAGTCACCACTTCAAATGAAATTATCATTATTTTGTGACATTTTGACTTTTAGAGGACACTTCAAAGAAATTTTTCATGATTTTGCAACATTTTGGCCTTCAGTCACCACTTCAAAGGAAATTGTTACGATTTCATGATATTTTAGCTTTCAGAGGCCACTTCAAAGAAAATTGTCATGATTTTGTGACATTTTGATCTTCATTCACCACTTCAATTGAAATTTTCATAATTTCATGATATTTTAAGCATCCAACGGTCAAAGTCAAAATTTTGGCAAGAAAATTAGTTTTCCTAAAATTTTAAATGTGCTCCTCTCAAAGTACCACCGTACGAAGTTATTGGTCCATGGGAGAGATGATGCAAAGTTATTGGCCCAGAGGAGAGGTAATGTAGAGTTATGAGTTTGAAAGAAATGGTAATACATGATGGTTGGTTTTTAGAAGGTGGCACACAAAACAAGGTATCCAACAATTGTTGACTAGGGAATTAAGAGGAAAATGATGATATGGGAGGACATAAGAAGTTTTTGTCTCATTGATTTATGATGGAAGCATATCTTGTATGGAATAATGAGAAGGGAAGATCAAGTGATGGTGCCACCCATGTGGTAGTGAAATAGTTGTTTCCTATGATGGTATATGTTGAGCAAAGTGCAGCAAATAGTATTGTCATTGTTGTCAACACAGTCAGACAGATTTATTGATGCAATAGACAAGAGTTTATTGAACAACAAGGTGCAGCCAAAGTACAATGGATAGGATTTCAGTGTTGAGCAAGGTGTTGCAGGAGGATTTTCAGTGTTGTCAATACAGTTAGTTAGATTTAATGATGCAATGGACAGGCAGTTCAGAAGTCACTCAGATGCAGAGGATAAAGTTCAGAAGTTAGTCATATCATGAGTCCTTAAATGATAGATGCACAAAATAGAAAACATAATTCAGAATGAGAAGAAGTCTTCAGAACCTGAGATGTCAAGAAGCGAAAAGGTTTTTTGTGAAAACCAAGGTAGTCAGAATAAAAAGTTTTATTTAAAACCATGGATAACAGATTTGAAATGGGTTTTTCTTAAAACCCAAGTTGGTTCTTCATTTTGAAAAAGATGCCTCGATGATAAAGATATTTAATTTTAAATATTTAGTTTAAATTTTAAAGGTTTTTTGTGAAAACCAAGGCAGTCAAAATAAAAAGTTTTATTTAAAACCATGGATAATAGATTTGAAATGGGTTTTTATTAAAACCCAAGTTGGCTCTTCGTTTCGTTGAAAAAGATGCCCCGGTGATGAAGATATTTAATTTTAAATATTTAGTTTAAATTTTATTTTATTTAAAATTAAAATTAAAATATTAAATTAAATTAAAAGGGCCGACATGTTACTATTTCACAGAAATAAGCTATAGGAAAGTGACGAAGGTGGAAGAAGTGTTTGAGGCCGACAAAGTTAAATCTGGGCCGACGGATTTTAGGGTTTGGTAGCTAACAAATTCTAGGGTTTCTCAACCGACGTTCTTTTAGGGTTTGTTCCTAAAACTTCTTCTATAAAAGCAAGGGTACTTCGAGTTTGAAAAGTGGGGTGTAAAGATAAAGTGCGAATGCGAGCATAGTGTTTGTAAAAGTGAAGTTCGTGTTGAGCAGAGAGCAGAATGTGAAACGACATAGAGTGTGCGAAGCGTGTGCGCAGAGAAAGCAGAGTGTGCAGAGAAGCGCAAAGGGCAAAGTTGATTTCAAAGTCTGGCTGTAGCAGTGCAGCAAACTGTGTGAAGTGATTGTGCAAGAGAGAGCAGAGTGCATAAAGATTGCAAAGGTGATGTAGACCAGTTTGAGTCTTGCAATAACAAAGGTATATGTCAAACATTTTTTTATTCAATATTGAAGTCCAGATGGTGCTGGAAAATTAAGGGGTTGGTGCCTCTTTCCGATTGGTGCTCGGTAAATAATTTGTCCAATTAGGTGCTGGCAAATTAAGGGGTTGGTGCCTCTTTCCTGTAGGTGCTGGTAAAATAGGATTTGGTGCTCCATTCTATTGAAGCAGATAAAGTTAAGGGGTTGGTGCTCCTTCCAGTTGGTGCTGGTAAAGGATTATGTAAAGTTGTAGCTTTGCATTGAATGGATTTGGATGGTAGTCCAAGCAGTATTTTTGAGGAGTAGCCACATTGGTGAACCTCGTTAAAATGTTGTGTTATGTGTGATGCTTTCTTGATGCATTTAGTATCTCTTTTATCTGCTTTAAACTGCTGCTGGTTTTATAATCTAATTGTTTTAGAAGTTTTTAAAGAACACACTGATTCACCCCCCCTCTCAGTGTCATTGTGATTATAATAGTATAGATGGAATTTCTTCAGAACTTTGACCTTATTCTCTTACTAGAAATTGATTGATATTGGCTACTTCCTCTTCCAACCCTTGTTCATGCAGAACATTCATTAGGACTGTTTCATTTTCTAAAATTTCTGTCATGGAGGTCTTCTGTGTGTTATCTTACTACCAAGGTGGCTAGTGTGGAAATAACCTCTTATGGTTCTTCAACTGAGTCAGGAAACCATAACTGACTTGTGAAATTTCTTAAAGGTCTTGCAGGAGGACATACAAAATTTTTTTTTAGGTCAATACCATTTGAAATTGTCATTTTTCCAAATCTGTAGTCTATAAAGGTTGCTATAGTTGCAAGCCAAGTTCTTCCTTGGATAATGGGATAGCCATGTGCTGAGTTTCTTGGCTATAAAAAAAAAAAATCTATAGGGTATTCCCAAGAAGAAACTTCTATAGGGACATATTCAATGATACCTTCAGGTTTTGCAACTGACATATCAGCCATTTCTAAAATTGTGAATGTGGGGATGAGAAGCTTGAGTTGTAATTGTTCCATTGTATCCTTGGTCATGATATTTATTGTAGCTCCTAGATCAACTAAGACTTTTGATATTGGTACTGAGATTATGATCACTATGATAACTAGACTTCTTGGGTCACTATACTTTGGAGGTACTAGTTTTCCTGACAAGAGATCAACTATATTTCCTTCAACATTAGCAGTTTTAGGAAATGCTTTATTTTTTATTCCAGCTCTTCTATTACACAAATCTCGAATAGTTCTTTTAATAATAGGTATATCCTTAATGGCTTGAAATAAGGGTAGTGATATGGTAAATTTTCCAAGTCTTTCACTAACTCTGATTCAAAATTTTATGTTTTAGTGTTAAGTCTCTCAGGGTATGGAATTATCCTTGATGAAGGTAACTATTCTACCTGTGGTTATTTTTTTTCTATTGTTGGTTTGACAATAGGTTCTTGAATTTCATCTTCTTTCACTTCAATTATAATAGGTTCAGGTAAAAATTTCCCTAAACATAGTTGTATGTTGCTACAATCCAGAATTTGCATATCTGAATTTCCTTTAGAATCAACCATATAGGCAAGAGTTGTCTGCATTATGTTATTTGGATTTATTACAGGTTGAGCTAGTAATTGAGTTTGTTTCGCCTATTGCATTTTTTTATTTGGTTTTCCTTAAAAAATTTGATTTGGTGCAGGCAGTAAATTTTGAGTTTGGCCTTGATTTCTTTGTTGCCTTGGATAGGACTGGTATTGTTGACCCCATTGCTGTTGATTTTGCATCCAAGATGGATTACTTTGATTCTGAGTCCATGGTGGGTTATTTTGATTCCATGATGGGTTATTCTGGTTTTGATTCTAGGATGGATTATTCCAACCTGTCTATGGCCATTTTTGAGAGTTCATCCATTTATAATAATTCCAAGGACGTTGGGGTGGTTCTGACTGTCCCCAAGACATTTTCCATGGTTGTTTCCCCAATTTGTAGGAAAACAAGGGGTACTTTGATACTGTTGAAATTTTCCCCCTTTTATTGGTCCCACATAATTGAGTTCTTTCTTTTGAGTTTCTATGACAATTTTTAGTTGTAGTAGCAGATGACATTTGTCAACCAAATGTCCTTTTGAGCAAATACTACAAATGGCTGAAATGGAAGTTTTGTTTAGAGGACATTCATGTAAGGCATATTTATTCCTACATCTTGGGCAATAAATTGCTAAAGGTTCTATGGTTTTTTCTTTAGCATATATTTCTCCCAGAGCTATATTTAATTGTACCAAGATATCAGTCTCAAAATTTGCAAGTTCCTCTATTAGGTCCTTCACATCAGTGCCATTTGTACTATTTTTCTTTCTTTTCTGCATAGTGTGAGAGTAATTTCTAAAAAATATCCACAATATCATCCATATTATGAGTACTTACATATCCATTTCCCATAAAATCTAATACCTCTCTGGATTCATCTTGTAATCCTCTTAGAAAAATGATTTTGCATAATTCTAGTTCTCCTATTCCACACCTTCTTTGAACAAACACAAATATATCAAGGTAATATTCTAATGTTTCATCATCTTCTTGTTTAATTCTGAACAACTCATCTTTCCTATTCCTTACTCGACAATACTCTTGATAATTTTCTAAAAACATGGTCTCCATTTGATCCTAGGTTTAGATGGAATCTGGATATAAGCTCATGAACCAGCATAATGCTAAGTCCTTGAGTGTTGAAGGAAAAATCTTGAGTTTCTGATTATCATTTATATAGTCATAGGTTTGACACACTAATTTGAAATCAAATAGGAACTAATCAGGATCTTCAGATGCAACACCCTAGAAGGTTGGAAGCATTGAAGGTGAGATTTTTTTCATGGGAGAGTTCTATGTGGGATTCAGAATAATAGGATATTCAAATGTTCTAGGAGGTTGGAGCACATCTTGATCATCTTGATCAATTTCATTATGGACACGACCGTGCTGGTCATCCCCATATGGATTACCTATTTCTACCATAATTTCTTATTCTTCCAAAATAGTTACACCTATACAAATTTCTTTCTCAAGAGGTCCAAAACATTCTATTGATAATGAGTCTAGTAATTTTTCTTGCTCAGGATATTCTGATGATGATGAAGCTGGTGGTTTTTGTTTTAGTTTTTTTGGTGGTTCAAACATAGGTGATTCACCTCTTAGGTGTGAAGATCTTATTAATGGAAAAATCCATGGATCTCTTTGGATAATTTTACCTTCTTCATCCCTAGGCCTACTCATTCATGCCTACTCCTTAATGACATAAATTATAAGTCAATAATTGTTACTTAAACAATTGTTATATTTAGATTTTACCCCAAATTTTCATGACTTAGTCTAATTAAAAACTATTGAATTGTTGACACCTTCTAAAAACACTCTCCCTGGCAATGATGCCAAAATTATGGGCTTTTGTTAAGCACATTATTAATTCTCAATGAATTTGTCAATCCAGGGTAGTGTACAAGGCTATCTACGAAAGAAGTGAACAAGGCTATAATTTAAGGTCAATTGGGAGCAACAAGTATTATTGGTGGAACTAATTATGTGGGATTTTTTTAGGTCTATTCTACCTCCAAATTGCATAAATTGAACTTTAATATAATTGCAAGAATGAAAACTAATTTTTGATTACTGAAATGAAACCTCAATTACAGTTTTAAGAATGAAATCTGATTAAATTGTAGAATTAAAACCCTAGTTACAGTTGTAGAATTGGAAACCTAATTACAGTTGTAGAATGAAATTCTATTTACTCTTGCAATAATGAAAACTAAAATTAAGTCCTATCAATACTCTGTAACAAAAGTTTGTCAATATTCTGTGTAGGGGTTGACAACAAAAACAATAATGCAAGAAAATTGCAAAAAACTATAAATTGCTGAAAATAGAAATTGTAGTAAATTAGAAAGTTGTTGGAAAGAAAAAAGACTAATCAGATCTACTGGTAATCACATTACAAAATTATCTTGAACAGAAAATAAATTATTAGGACTAAAATGGATGTTAACTACTACAAAATAATGAAATTGACAAGTTTCACAGCTTATTCTGCTGTAGCAAAATCAGAACACAACATGTCTGTTAGTCCTCCTCCTAGGTCTGGAAGTGGCCAGTATCCTTTTCCAGAAGAAGGTATGAGTTACTATCTCTCTTAATATTACTCACACTCAAACATAATAGAATGAATAGAAAAACTTGTACTTTATTGATTCAAAACATGATTACAAATCTGTTGCTAAAACCTGTTACAAAACTGTAACAATCTCAGTTTTCTCACTTATTCTCTATCTATCTTTTCTCTACTACCATTTATACTGTTATTATTATTATTCTTCTCAATTCAACCTGTATGGAAGCTATCTTTTATAGATGCCTAAAATATAATTACAACAGAAAATATACTCTACAAATGAATTTCTGTTATTCTATAGTATTCCCTGGGTTTATCCTAGAAGAGGATATTTTCCATAAATTGTGGCTTTGGATGGAAAGGACAACAAAGTTATATGGGAGATATTTTACTTTAACATCCTCAGCCTTATTTCCATTTTTCCACCATTATAAATCAGTCAACAGGTCAAAAAGTGCTTTATGTTCTCAATCCGGAGCTAAGTGGCTCAATACTAAGATATTTGCTCAATCCGAAGAGGTTGTATTTCTCAATCCGAAGATCTTCAGAATGACCAACTATGTACTCTTAAATTTATTTTAGCTACATTTCTCAGGTGGATTAGTCCTTAGGATTAGATTTCAATAGCCTCCATTCCTCTTCATGTGTGAATTCCATGCCTTGCCATCCATTGGTAGTTGGTTGGAATTTACACAGGAAAACCAGTTTCTACTGCACAATAATAGTTCTTTCCACTATTTTCTAAATTCAAAGAAATTAATTCTTGAGAAACATCAAAATAAGAATAATAAAGTGTTGCTATCATCCTAAGCATATCTCTTATGTAACATGTCATGGCAAAGTGACATAAAACTACACAAAAACTGTAAAAATCAGCATATAATATTTCGAACACATCAATCATGCAAAAAATTAATACACAACATATTAGATAAATTTAACTAGTATATAAAGTAAATCATAGATTTTTAGGTAAGTTTTAGTTGTTCAAAACATGCTATGATGGAGGTATTTCCAGGCCTCATCGGATGTCAAGAGTGAGTGGTCATTGATGTCAAGTTTTTAGCACTAGTCAATGGCAGTTTCAATGGGCAACATCAATTTTAGGTTCTCCAATTTCAGTTGTTCAAGACCCTCTTTCAGGACATTAGATATGGTTTAAAGTGTAGAAAGCTCAAGTGAATAATATTATAATATATTTTATAATTATAAAGGGAAGTTTCAAATTAATTATAAATTAATTAATATAATTTTTATTATAAATTAATTTATAATTTAATTTACTTTACTTAAATTTATTTAAACTAATTATTAATTAATTTTGATATTAATTATAAATATTAAGTTATATTAATATTTAACTAAACCTAAAGAAGGTTATTAAAATTAATTTGAAATTCAAAATTAAATTTCTAAGAACCAACGTGGGAAGAACATTTACCATGTGTATAAAAGGAGGATTACCCACCTTACCATAAGCCCCTGAATATTTTGAATTAAATCTAATTCTATGTATTTATTAGAAATGTGGGTGCAACAAAGAGCTTTGTGTTCTGTTTAAAGTGCTAAGAGAAGGCGATATTACATCATACACTAAGGAGGGAGCCCTAGTCACCAACTTTTGGTAGCACAATTGGCAAGTGTGGTAGTGGCAAGTCGTTAGGGCAGTGACAAGCGTAGGTTCGAATCCCCCATGGAGGATCTTTCATTTTGCATTTTGGTTCAAAATCATGGTGAAAATTGGTAGAAAGGGGAGGAAGGTTTGCTTCCTTCATGTGGGTGCTTCTAGCCCATGTAGTGGGCTCCAAGGTGCTAAGGCACTTGGAACTTGGTGAGACGGTAGATCGAATCACATCAAAATCCTTTTGAGGGATAATAAGGTATCCATTAAATTTTGAGTGTGGGATTCATCGAAAAAGGTCTTTGATGTATTAAAAATTAATTTTTGCATATTTCATGTGGTATATGAGGTTTTAGGGAGTTTTAAGGATATTGCAAAATAATTTTTTTTAGGGTTTAAAAAAGAAATAAAGGTGTTTTAGAAAGTTTGGTTGTGATTTTTGTGGTGTTGGATGTTATTTTAAGCTGGATTTGATAAGTTTTATCTAAGTAATTGTTTTTATGTATGGTTTGAGGAGTGTTAATTTTAAAAGGGAGAATAAGGTGTATTTGAGCATTGATAATTTTTTTCCAAGGAATATTTTTGAGAGAATATTGGAGTAATATTCTGACATCTAACCTCCTTGAGTTTGGCAAAGAAGTGTTTATGATTGTGGTAGATTTGTGTGGTCTACTTCTCGTAAAGAAAAAAGGTATGGGCACATTATTCCTTTATTGAGTTGATTGGTTGGTTTCCTAAAAAACAAATTTGGAGTGAAAAGGATTTGATTAGGTTTCCTTATTGATTTGTTGAGCTATTGTAAATATTGTTTTATAAGAATTGGTGTTGAAGTGATTTATTGAGAGAAAAACTTGAACTAGGATTTACAAAGAACATGAGTATCATTGTTATGTGAGATTGGTTGATAAGAATTTTTGGAAACATTTGAGTGAATGATCATAAGTTTGGACTAGGGTTTTTGAGCAAGGATTATTTCTTTGAGTGATTGATTGAGTAGAGTTGGTTGAGCCTAGTCAAGTGGATGTGTGAAGTGATAGTTCAAGTTCTATGAAAAAAATTATTTTATATTCTAAATTTATTTGAGAAAGAGGTTGAGTATTGATGAGTGTGAAACATATTGAGTCTCTAACAATTCTTTGTATGTTTCTAAAAGAGTGATTGAAATTTATTGAGCATTGTGATGAATGTGAAGCATATTGAGTCTCTAACAATTCTCTTTATATTTCTATGAGATTGGACAAGTTCTAGTGTTGACTTGTTGAACTGATTTGATGAAAATCTTAGAGAATACTTGTGGACAGTTTTGGGTGAGCTTTTGGAAGCTTACAATACAAATTAAAGATAAATTTAAGGATTAATATTGACGATATGTTTGAGGATAAATATTGATGACAAATTGAGGACAAATTTGAGTATAGATTTGAGGATATAATTTGGTACATATTTGAAGACAGGTTTGTGCCAGATTAGAGATAAATATTGAGGATAGATTTGTGCTAGATCGAAGGATTGTGTTTAGTGCATATTTGAGATAGATCTTTGGAGGTGACAGAGTATAGATGAGGATAGTCTCTAGTGGATAGAGATCCATTACCTAGGTTAGTGAGAATAGGTTTCTTCAGTGGATAGATATCCATTAGCTAGAGCAGTGGGGGTAATAGTTCTATAAGATCATCAACTAGAGTAGAGGAGGAATGAGTTCTCTTATGGATAGATATCCATGAAATTTATTAGGGGATTGGTATCTCATTTTTACAGAGGTCCATAAACATTGTAGGGAAATTATTCCCAAGAGAATTTATTAGGAAATACTTATAAAAAATATTTTCTCCATGGAGTAGCCCACATTGGGTGAACCATGTAAAATCATGTCTCTCATGTGTATGATGATTTGTGTGATTTTTACTGCTTTAATATGGATGATTTTATCATTTGGATTAAAAATAAAAAAGTTTTATCTTATACTTTTCACCCCCCCTCTCAATATAAGAACATGTTCTTCAATTGGTATTAGAGTGGGTCACTCCATGAAAATACTAACAGCTTGGAGGAGGATCCATTAAAAATACACATGACTTTAGATAATGAAGAAGAGACCATGTTTGATATAAAAGATGAATTATTTGTTGCTCTTATAAAATTGAATATAATTAGAGAAAACAATTCAAGCTTGAAGGAACAAATTGGAGAGGATGAAGAAGAAAGGATATAACTTCTACAAAATCTCACAGAACTCAAGATAAATATAAAATAAGGAAAGAAAATTGAGCAGGATATGACATATTTGTTAATAAAAAGAGAAAAATAATGTGAAATATTGGAAGAAGAAATTGTTTATCTAAGAAATGAGGTTGAAAGCACCAAGGTACTACAAGATTTAGAGTATGAGAAGCAAAAAAAGGGATCAAGTCTTCAAGAAGCATAAACTTCAAACAAATATAGGCAATCAAAGGATATCATAAAGGAAGAAATTAAAGAAGAATATTGGATGAGATTCAATCACAAGAGGATAAACACTCCACCACAATCTCAAAGGCATCAAAACTGGTTACATAATTTCTTCCATGGCCATTGCTTTTCTTGTAATAAATATGGTCATAAAGCTATACACTTTATTGGTCATGCAAGAAACAATGTTAATATAAATTTCAATTCTTTTACACCGCTTATGAATGATGATATTATATGTTACGAATACAATAATTTTTGGCACAAGGCTAGATGGTGTAAAATGATACTTCCTGAGTCTAGAAAAATAATTTCAACAACTAGGAAAAATAAAAAGGAAAATGTAAAGGCTAGATTAATGTTAGTTCAAATAGCCCTTCATGCTTAGGATAAAGAAGAACAATGGTATCTTGATAGTGGTTTCTCTAGTCACATGACAGGAGACAAAGACAAATTCATTGCATTAAAATAAACCAATAGAGTATCAATAAGTTTTGGTGATAATGGATCAGAAAGGATTGGTGGAAGAGGAACTCTAAGTTTAGATAATGGGAAAATAAGAATAGAAAATGTGTTGTATGCTAAAGTGTTAAAACGTAATATGCTAAGTGTAAGTCAAATTTTTTATCAAGGGCATATGGTTACTTTCCATCTAGATATATGTGAGATGCAAAAGTCAAAAACTGGAAAAGTCATTCCCAATGCAAGAAGAACCCCAAACAATATATACATGCTTAGTGAGATCAAATAGGAAAAGTGATTTCTATCACAAGAATATGAGAGTTGGTTGTGGTATAGAATATTGGGTCACTTGAATTTTTATAACATAGTCAACATAAGTAATGAGCAGGCTATCAGAGATCTACTCAATAAAAAAAACCACAAAATACAATTTGTGCACCTTGTCAACATGGAAAGCAAACTAGAACAAGCTTTAAGTCAAAATAATATATTTCATATGAGCTATTAAGTCTAATACACACTAATCTATGTGGTCCCACCAGATTATAGAGTATTTAGGGTAAGATTTGCTTTATATTATTTATAGATGACTACTATAGAATGATTTGGGTAGCTTTCCTAAAAGAGAAGTCAGATTATTTTAAAAAATTCAAAGCATTTAAATAACTGGTTGAAAATGAAACCAACAAGAGAATTAAGTGTTTGATATCTGACAGAGGAGGAGAATTTACCTCAAATATTTTTTTAGAATTTTTTGAACAACATGGGATCAAGAGAGAACACTCAGAAGTAAGAACTCCTCAACAAAATGGAGTACTTGAAAGGAAAAATAAGACTGTTGAGAACATGGCTAGAGCTATGTTAAATGAGTCTAAGCTCTCAGATAAATTTTGTAGATAAGTAGTCAACACAACAGTATACATAATCACTAGGGCTCAAATGAGGGTAAACCATCACAAGAATCCATATGAACTATGGAAAGGAAGACCGGCTACAATAAAACACTTTAAGGTTTTTGTAAGCAAGTGCTACATAATATGAGAATATCAAAACTTAGGCAAGTTTGACCCAAGATGTGATGAGGGAATTTTCCTTGGTTATTCCTCTAAGATTAAATCCTATAGATGCTTCAACAAGAGAACTCGCACAATTGTAGAAAGTATAAATGTAATAATTGATGAGAAGATAGATTTAAGAGAACCAGTTCAACAAACTATGTATCAGGAATATGGAAGTTGTCAAGAAGATTTTCTAGAGGAATCATATGAACAAAAAGAAGAAACACAAAAAATTATTCCTAAAACCCCATTCAGATATGTACAGAAGCATCATCCAAAATATCTAATAATTGGGAATCTAGATGAAATGCAGACAATGAGAAGGATAATAACACCATATCAACAAGCAAAATTCTCTTTGTTGTCTAAGATTGAGCCAAAGGACTTCAATCAGGCAAGTGGAGATGAGTTTTGTATCAAGGCAATGGATGAGGAATTAGATCAAATAAATAAAAGTAAGACTTAGGAGCTTGTTCCATGACTAAAGGACAAGAATGTGATCAACACAAAATGGGTATTCAAAAGTAAGCTAAATGAATATGGATAGGTAGTAAGGAATAAATCAAGGCTAGTATGCAAAGGTTATGCATAGGTAGAGGTAATTGGATTTGATGAAACATTTGCTCTAGTTGCACGACTTGAATCCATAAGAATATTTTTAGCCTTATCAAGTTTTAAGAACTTCAAGGTACACCAGATGGATGTTAATTCAACATTTCTAAATGGTGTTCTAGAAGAAGAATTATACATTGAACAACCAGAGGGATTCATATTAATAGATCAACCATATCATGTATGCAGATTAAAAAAGACACTGTATGGTCTAAAGTAGGCTCCTAGAGAATGGTACTCACTATTGGATAAGTATCTTCAGGAATAGGGATTCAAAAAAGGAATAGCATACAACAACTTATATATCAAAAATGAAGGAAAAATCTACTAATTGTGGTTGTTTATGTTGATGACATCATTTTTGGGGCAAACAATGATAAGATGTGTAAAGAATTTGATAAGAGCATGCATAATGAATTTGAGATGTCAATGCTTGGTGAGTTGTCTTTCTTTCTTAGAATTTAAATTTCACAATCAGAGAAAGGGGTATTTATCTCAAAAACCAAGTATATAAAAGAAATGTTAAAGAAATTCAAGTTAGAATATTGCAAACCGATAAGTACCCCCATGTTCATAGGATGAAGTTAAGTAAGGATGATGAATATCTAGAGGCAGATCAGAGATTATACAGATCTATGATTGGCATCTTGTTGTATGTTATAGCTACAATACCATACATAGTATAGTCATTGGGATTAGTGGCAAGGTTTCAGGTAGCACCTAAAGAAACACATGTGGAAACGATAAAGAGAAATCTTAGGTATCTAAAAGGGACTATGGATTTTAGGTTTTGGTATCCCAAAAGTGATAGTTCTACACTCACAACATATACAAATGTATATTAAGCTGATAGAATTTATGGAAATAAAAGCACAAGTGGAGGAACATTATTTATTGGATATTGTTTAGTCTCTTTGCTAAGTAAGAAGCAGGTTTTAGTATCCTTATCTACAATAGAAGCAAAATATATTGCAGTAGTAGCCAATTGTACACAGGTATTATGGATGAAGTGAACTCTAGAAGACTTTAAGATAAAACATGATCATCCTATTCCCATACTATGTGATAATACAAGTGCTATAAGTATCTCAAAAAATCCAGTGATGCACTCCACGCCAAAGCACATTTTGATTAAGTATCATTTTATGAGAGAACAGGTGAAAGATAAAAATATTATGTTGGAATATGTTACTACAAAGGAACATATAGTAGATATTTTCACTAAGCCACTTTCAAAGGAGACCTTTGAGTATCTTTGAGGAAAACTAGGAGTAAGACTCCCACCCTAAAATTTACCACCTCAATAGGAGGTGTGGGAGGGGCTAAGCTAAGAGACTCATTCTTAGCCCCGAGCCCCAAAGGTGACCCTTTGCCATTGATTTAAAAGGGTGAGATATTTGAGTAATGGGGAGAGATTTGGTTTAAGGAGAGAGCATTGAGTCAAGGGGAGCAGTTACCCAAGGGGAGTAGAACAGGAAAAAGGTCAAGTTTTGGTAAAAAGAATTTGGGTTGCCATCAATGACAAAGGGGGAGATTATTAGATATTTTGAGTAGATAAGTTGTCATTGATGTCAAGAGTGAGTGGTCATTGATGTCAAGTTTTCAGCACCGGTTAGTGGTAGTTTAAGTGGGCAAAATCAATTTTAGGTTCTCCAGTTTTAGTTGTTTAAGACCTGATTTCAAGACATCAGATTTGGTTGAAAGTGCAAAAATCCCAAGTGAATAACTAGATTTCTTTAAAAAAGGAAAAAATAAGATTTCCCCCTTCAAGAGGAGTTATTTTTAGGCCCATCAAGGACCAAAAAATAAAGGATGCACGTGGTAATGCTTCCTTCAAAAAATCTCCAAGCGAAAAAGGGAAAAATATTGTGCCTTCAACGACTGCTCCCAATGAGGTTAGTCCTTTTGCTCTTCCTAATAAATTTCGAATTCTTGGAGATCTAGATCTTGATGTGGGTGTTGATGAAACCATTAATCCTGATCCTCTTACAAACCTATCCTTGGACCTAATGGAAGTCCAAAAAGAATATGAACCCTTGGATTTTAATCCCTCATATCCTGATGCCTTCAATGTTGACCAGCCCCTGGTTGATGATGTCTCCATCCTTGCTTCCTTTCTTAAGCCTTCTAGCCCAGTTATTTAGAAAATTCCTACCAATAATTTTAGCCCCAAAATTACTAGAAGCCATAAGAAATCTCCCATTTATTATGGAATAAAAATAAAAAGAGGAAGGGCTTCTAAATCTGATCAATGGAAGCAAGTATTAAATGATGATATTGCCAACGGAGTACAAAAGACATTTTTTTCCACTGGTATCATATCCAAGGAAGAATCAAAGTGCACCAAACCTCCCAAACCATCTTGAAAGGGAGGCAAAATAACTTCAAAATATTCCAAATGAAGATCCTCTCATGGATTGTGAGAGGCCTCAATGTTTTAGCAAAACAAAGGTTAGCTAAATCATTAAGGAAAGAAATCAGACCTACAATTTTTTTGATTCAGGAAACCAAGATTAGTGAACCTCTAGATAAAAATATATGTAATCATATTTGGAAGAATTATGAATTTCTTGCTTGTAAGGCTAAAGGGGCTTCTGGAGGCCTTCTGTGTTTATGGAATCCAAATATTATGGAAGGAAATCTCATCCATTCCAATGATGAGATGATGAGCATTCTCTTTTTTGACAAAGACAACAATTCACCTTGGGTCCTCACTAATATTTATGCTCCCAATTCCATTTCTGGTAGGTCCCGTATGTGGGGTAATTTATCTTCTATTAGAAGTGTCTTTCCAAATATTCCTTGGATCCTTGCAAGAGAATTCAATACTCCTTTGTTTCCTTCTGATAAAAAAGGAGGTGTTGGCTCATTTTCTAAAAGTATGGAGGACTTTCAAGAATTTATAAGTGAACAAAATTTAATGGATGTAAATATGAAAGGAAATCAATTCACTTAGTAAAATTTAAGGTGTGGACCTCAATTAATACAAGTTAAACTTAACAGGGTTTTATTATCTCAGGAAGCTATTGACATCTAGGGGGATTCTAATCTAAAATCCCTACTCAAAATTTGATCTGACCATAGTCCTATTCTTCTAGACACAAATAATCCAAAAATATTCAAAACTCCTTTCAGATTTGAAGCCATGTGGATGCTACATCCTGATTTCAGAGAAAGGATCAATCAATGGTGGTAATATGATATCCAAGGAACTCCTTCATTTATTTTAGCTCAAAAACTCAAAAATATTAAAGAAAATATAAAAATATGGAACTGAGACATTTTTGGAAATCTTTTCTAGAACAAACAGGATATTATGAATAGGTTAGCCATAATAGAAAAATAAATGTAGGAAAATGAAAATTATTCTACCGAGGTGAGAAGTGAATAAAGGAACTTATTAGCTCAATATCACAACATCCTACAATGTGAAGAAATATTCTAGAGACAAAAGTCTCGTGACATTTGGCTCAAAAAAGGAGATTCCAACACCAAATTATTTCATGTCTCCACCATGAGACACCAAAGTAACAACAAGATCAAATAAATTCGCAGCCAGGATGGAAGGACTATTACTGATATCAAGGAAATCATAACTGAAGGGATAACTCACTTCATGCAACTACTCCAAGAGGAATGTAGACCTAATTCTCTGGTAGGCAAGGAATTTTTCCTTCAATTTATTCCTCATCTTATTTCTGATGATATGAACAACAAAATTATAGCTGTCCTTTCTGATGAGGAAATCAAAGAGGCCTTATTCTCAATGAAACCTGATAAAGCACCTGGTCCAGATGGGTTTTCTCCAATATTTTTTTAGGCCTTATGGGATATTATCAATAAATATGTTTACAAAGCCATTAGGGAAATCCAAGGTTCCAAAGTCATTCCTAGAGGCTTCAATTCTACATTTATAGCACTCATACCAAAAATTCCAAATGCTTCCAATTTTAATGAATTTAGGCCAATCAACCTCTGCAATGTCATTTACAAGATTTTAATGAAGGCCATCACTATCCGTATGAGAGAGGTTATACCTTTAATCATAAATCAATGTCAAGGAAGATTTTCCAGGGGGAGATCTATCTTGTATGGAATCATCTATGTCCATGAATCAATCCATTCCATATCCTTTAACAAAAAAATTGCTTTCCTTCTCAAGCTGGATATGAACAAAGCCTATGATAGAATGAGCTAGGATTTCCTCCTTTCCATACTACATAAATTTGACTTTCATTTTGACTGGATTTACATAATTAAATGATGCATCTCTTCAACTTGGTTTTTTGTCCTTATTAATGGATCACCTGATGGTTATTTCCAGAGTAGCAGAGGCTTAAGGCAAGGGGATCCTTTTTCCCCTATCCTTTTCATTATTGCAGCAGAGGCTCTTGGCAGATCAATATTAGTAGAAAAAGATGTAGGATTAATTTTTGGACTTCAGGTTACTTCTCAATGTAATCCTATTACTCATCAACAATTTTTTGATGATACCCTATTGTCCACTTTCACCTCTGATAATGAAGCCAAAATCATCAAACGTATCCTTCTCCTGTATGAAGAAGCTGCTGGCCAAAGGATCAATTTTTAGAAAAGAAAATTGTATTTCCTCAATACTCCTTTAAGAAGATAGAATATGATTTCCAACATTCTTGAATGCTCCATATCCAATTTGCCTTAAAATCACTCTCACCATGGCCTACCTTCAAAGTATTTCTATCTACTTCCTTTCTTTGTTCAAAGCTCTTGCTACTGTTTACCAAAATATGGAAAAAATTCAATAACATTTTCTTTAGATAGGATCTAAAAATAAACATAGATTCCATTTAGTTGCTTGGGATAAAGTCTATAAACCCAAAGATAAAGGAGGCTTAGGGATAATAATGATCTCTCTTCTCAACCTTTCCCTCCTTTCTAAGCAATCCTGGAGACTTATTTCCAATGAAAATGTTGAGTGGGTCAAAATCATGAGAAGGAAGTATCTTCAAGCCTATGAATTCCTATATGGTGAGGTCCCCTCTACTGGGTCTATTTTCTGGAAATCCATTTGTGAAGCTTGTTCCCTATTGCAAAAAGGACTCCGATGGCAACTTGGAAATGGTAATTTCATTTTCTTTTGGGAGGACAAATGGACTAGTGATAATCCTCTTATTCAGATTCCTATGTTTCAAAGGATTATCAACATAACTAAAAATTTGGTTGGTCCTTTAGTGGATAATTTCATATCCTCTTCCAATGGTATTATGAGCTGGAAAAGACTTGATGTCCCGAACTATGAGGATGAAATTTTTTTCTTGCAAGATCAATTGTCTTCTATAAAAATTCCTGTTGGTGATCTTAAGGACCAACCTATTTGGGAACCTAGATATTCTAGAGAATTTTCAGTCAAACCAGCTTACTTTCCCTTAACAATCTTGAAACACCTATTCCATTTAAGCTGGTTTGGACCAAGTACCTGACTCCAAAAATTGCCTCCTTTTCCTGGATTTGTATTCAAGATCGCATCCTTACTATTGAAAACTTAATAAAAAGGGGCATTCCTCTTCCTAACAGATGTTATCTATGTCTTTCTGATTGGGAGTCTACTTCTCACCTTTTTTTGTTTTGTCCTTTTTCAAGAATTGTGATAAGAAAGCTTTTTCTAAATTTCCAGCTGGTTTGGGCTCATCCACCTTCCATTGTTGAGTTGTTCCTTTAGTGGCCCAATCCTTTTAAAAATCCAGTGCTTAAAGGACTTTGGAAATTCTGCCTACAACATTACCTTTGGCAAATTTGGCTTGAATGCAATAGAAGAATATTTGACAAAAAAGCCCTGCATGATGATATCATTGCTCATAAAATCATCCTCTATGCCAAGGAAAATGTCCATGTAGCTCCTTTTGATCTTTTTCCTTGTCCTCCATTTGAGAAAGCCATCCTTAATTCCTGCAACATATTCCTTGATACTTCAAAACCTGTCAATCCTTCAACTTCTAGAACTAACATTAGATGGTATCCTCCCCAAGTGGATGGGTAAAGCTTAAATTTTATGGAGCTACTAAAGGAAATCCTGGTAATGTTGGGGCCAGAGAAATTATTCATGATAATTTAGGCAATTCTATTTTTGCTTACTCTAAACCCTTAGGCATCATGTCCAATCACTTTGCTAAAGCCAAGGCAGTTTGGAGAGGCCTCCAATTCATTAAAAATATTCCAGGGAACATCATAGTGGAAGGGGATTCTCTAAATATCATCAATTATTTAAAAAATTCAAGACTTAGCAGTTGGAGGATTAGAACAATTATGGAGTAAAGTAAAAAAATCCTCTGTCAACAACATAACACTATTGTCCAGCATGCCTACAGGGAGGCCAACGTTGTTGCTGATAGATTGGCAAACATTGGAGCTAACGCCCAAGGATTGTTGACGTGGACTGATACTCTACCTCCTAATGTGGATAAACTTGTTAGATGTGATACTCATGTTTATTCTTGAAAATATCTTCCACATGAAGTATTGGGCTCACATTCCAATCCTCTTGTTGGGTTTTCCTTCAAGGATTTTGCCTTACCTTGAAAATTGGCCACATGACCCTTTGTGTTTTAAATTTAAAATACCCACCACCTCCATCCATGCTAGTGCTTATTTCTTGGTAACTAATTCCTTTTGGCATCCCAAGGTGAGGCCTAGCATGATTATTAATAATTCTTCTCCCGTGTGTATTGATTTGTGCAATCTTGCCTCATCGAGAACCATATTCCATCATTTAACCAGTGGCTTTGTTTTGAGACCTGTGTGGTGAATATCCCTATCCTTTCTGTGTCTTGTGTCGGGACCTCTTATTGGCTATATTTTTTGTGCACCCCCGATGGTCAACTATTTTATTTGACATTGATTCTCTCAATTATCTGGTGCAATATCTGATGCCTAAAAATCCACTTTGGTATCTGCCCTAGCCAATCCTTTTCCTTTAGGGGTTTTTTCCCTTTTTGAAGCATCCTTCCTGGATTTTTTGCAGAACCCAAAGTGACGACAATGCTTTCCTTTTATATGACTCACTGCATGCTTTGCTTAATCATCAACCCTATACTATTGTACCTATTCTATTTAACCTAAGCCATTCTCTGTGCCTTCCTTCTCGCTATTTTTTGTCTACCACCATGAAGGAAGGTAAACCCATTTTCATTGAGCCTGAGGTGTTTGAACTTGAACCCATGGTTAGAGAATTGTGGAAGGATAAAGGTGCACTTATTGATTTCTTCAAGTTGTTTGTTGGCATTGACGAGGAGGTGATGAAAGCCTTTATTGAGACCTGGAACAAGGGCCTGGTTACTGTTCATGGGGTGGAATTCCAAATTACTATTGAGCTATTGGCGGACCTAATGGGACAACCTATGGATGACAAGGTGATCCAAAGAAATAAACATAACTAGGAAGTGGAGCTGACATTTTTTGAGAAGAACTCAATGATTCACAAGATGTATAGAAAATGTTTGTACCGTAAACATCTTTCCACTCCTTGGCAAGAAATCTTAAAACCTATCATGCAATACCTTACTTGTGACAACCCTGAGTCCCAACTCTACTGTTTCCATTTGGCTTATGTAAATCACTTCCGTGATGCCAAAATGATGAACATCCTTGCTGCTATATTTTGGTCAATTGATTACACCATTGTTTCCACCCGGTCCAAAAAGGAGGAGGGTTTACCTTGTCACCAAGGGATTTTCAATGTCCTTTATAGATTCCTCCTTCTAAAGTTCCCCAAAGGTAACATCCCTGCCCCTAAGTCTGAGGAGGAAAATTCTTCCTCATCACCCAGTCCCAAAAACTCCAAACCTAAGAGGAAGGATAAGAATGATAAACCCCATCCTGAATTCAACATCAAAAAAAAGGTCAAATTTGAAAACGTGCTTGTTAGATGTTCCCAGAGACTTAAGCATAAAGAATTAGTTGAAAACCCTCCTTCCACTTCTGTCAAACCCACTAAGGATCATTCCAATTCTCTTGAACTGGTTGAAAAGCACCTTCATAAACTGGCCATCCATGCCACCTCTACTACAATTGATCACCTAGAAATAGCTCACATGGCCATTGGTAAAGCTATCATGAAGCTTAAGGAATAGTGCTAGGCTTTGAGCCTTCTATTATTTTGTGATACTTTTGATGACACCCCTGGTTTCTCTACTACTGAGGTTCCTTTCAATGCCAAGGGTGTAGCTATAGATGAGGATGTGGTTGAAATTTCCAAGGAAGCCTATTTCGATGTTCTGAAGGAAAACCTGAAGGATGTTCCGAAGGATGAAGCGAAGGACACTACGCTGGACACTGATGTAGCTTCACCCATGCAAACTGACGCTCCTCTCTGAGCATGTTGGTGGACATTCCTGTTGTTGTCTTTTTCCTTCTATTTTCTTGGTCCTTCAGTCTGAAGGTCTTGTTCTATTTTGGTTCTGCTGGCTATTAGTTCCTCTTTTTTTTCCTTTTTGTTAGAGGAAGTCTTACTTTTGATGTTCTAGGCTTTAAGCCTCTTTTTTGTGTTCCTCTTGAAGTTCTTCCAGTGTTTCAGTGTTCCTTTTCTATTCCGTTATTGTACAAGGCATTGGGACACCTTTCAAATGCCCTATTTTGAATAAATATATATATATATATATATATATATATATATTATAATATATTTTATAATATTATAAAGGGAAGTTTTAAATTAATTATAAATTAATTAATATAATTTTTATTATAAATTAATTTATAATTTAATTTACTTAACTTAAAGTTATTTAAATTAATTATTAATTAATTTTGATATTAATTATAAGATTAATTTATATTAATCTTTAACTAACCCTAAGGAGGGTTATTAAAATTAATTCAAAATTTGAAATTGAATTTCTAAGCACTAACGTGGGAAGAACATTTACCATGTGTATAAAAGGAGGATTACCCACCTTACCATAAGCCCCCAAATGTTTTGAATTAAATCTTATGCTATGTGTTTATGCAAATAGTGGGTGCAACATAGAGCTTTGTGTTTTGTTTAAAGTGCTAAGAGAATGTGAGATTACATCATACACCAAGGAGGGAGCCTTGGTCACCAATTTTTGATAGCGTAGTTGGCAAGCGCGATAGTGGCAAGTCATTAGGGCAGCAATAGGCACAAGTTTGAATCTCCCACAGAGGATATTTAGTTTTGCATTTTGATTGAAAATCATGGCAGAAGTTGGTATAAATGGGAGGAAGCTTTGCTTTCTTCATGGGGGTGATTCTAGCCAATGTGGTGGGCTTGCTTGGTGCTTGGGGGGACGGCATATCGAATCACACCGAAACTCTTTTTAGGGATAATAAAGTATGCATTAAAGTTTGAGCATTGTATTTGTTGAAAAAGGTTGTTGAGGTAATAAAAATTAATTTTTGCATATTTCATGTGGTATATGAGGTTTTAGGGAGTTATAAGGATATTGTAAAATAAATTTTTGATATTATTTGTTTTAGGGTTTGAAAAATAAATAAAGGTGTTTTAGAAATATTGGTTGTGATTTTTTTGGTGTTGGATATTATTTTAAGTTGGAGTTGATAAGGTGTATCCAAGTAATTGTTTTTATGTATGGTTTGAGGAGTGTTAATTTTAAAAAGGAGAAATAAGGTATATTTGAGCATTGATTATTTTTGTGTCCAAGGAATATTTTTGAGAGAATATAGGAGTAATATTTTGACATCTAACCTCCTTGAGTTGGCAAAGAAGTGTTTATGATTGTGGTAGATTTGTGTGGTCTACTTCTCATCAAGAAAAAAGGTATGGGCACATTCTTCCCTGATTGAGTTGATTGGTTGGTTTTTTGTAAAAAAACTTTGAAGTTAAAAGGACTTGATTAGATTTCATTATTAATTTATTGAGATATTGTAAATATTGTTTTATAAGCATTAGTTTTGAAGTTGTTGATTGAGTGAAGAACTTGAACTAGGGTTTGCAAAGAACATGAGTATCATTATTATGTGAGATTGGTTGATAAGAATTGTTGGAAACATTTGAGTGAATGATCATAAGTTTGGACTAGGGTTTGTGATAAATGATTATTTCATTGAGTTATTGATTGAATAGAGTTGGTTGAGCCTAGTAAAGTGGATGTGTGAAGTTATAGTTCAAGTTATATGAAACAAATTATTTTATATTCTGAATTTATTTGAGAAAGAGGTTGAGTATCGATGACTGTGAAACATACTGAGTCTCTAAAAATCCTCTGTATGTTTCTAAAAGAGTTATTGAAAGTGACAGAGAATCATGATGAATGTGAAGCATACTGAGTCTCTAAAAATTCTCTTTATGTTTCTATGATATTAAAAAAGTTCTAGTGTTGAATTATTGAACAAATTTGAGGTAAGTCTTAGAGAAGACTTGTGGATAGTTTTGGGTGAGCTTTTGGAAGCTTACAATATATATTGTAGGATAGATATTGAGGATATATTTGAGGACAAATATTGAGGATATATTGAGGATATATTTGAGGATAAATATTGAGGATATATTTGAGGACAAAATTTGGTACAGATTTGAGGATAGGTTTGTGCCAGATCAGAGATAGATATTGAGGATAAATTTGTGCTAGACTGAAGGATTGTGTTTAGTGTATATTTGAGATAAATATTTGGAGGTGATAGAGTATAGATGAGGATAGTCTCCAATGGATAGAGATCCATTATCCAGGGCAGTGAAGGTAGGTGTCTTTAGTGGATAGAGATCCATTATCCAGAGTAGTGGAGGCAATAGTTTTTCTAGAAGATCATCATCTTAGCAGAGGAGTAAGTAGTTATCTTATGGATATAGATACATGATTTATTAGGGGATTGGTGTCTCATTTGGACAGAGGTCCATAAACATTATAGGGAAAGGATTCCCAAGAGAATTTATTTGAGAAAAATTTATAAGAAATATTTTCTCCATGGAGTAGCCCACATTGGGTGAACCACATAAAATCATGTCTCTCATGTGTGTGATGCTTTGTGTGATGTTTACTGCTTTAATATTGCTGATGTTATAATTTTGATTAAAAATAAAAAAGTTTTATTTTATACTATTCACCCCTATTAGTATAAACACATGTTCTTCACTCTGTGCTTTCATAGGTGGTTGTGCTGCTACTTGATTCTTGTAGAGAAGGTTCCTCTTTCTTGTCTTCAATATGTATAAAATTTTCTAAACAAAAACTTAGGGCATCATAATAAGATCTTGAATTAGTAGATCCTGAAATATCAATGCTACATGAGGCTTGGAAAAGCTTTTCTAGATATGAATATTTAAGTTTGATCTTATATTTGAGTAATTCTATAAATCCTCTTTGTTCTACATTTTCATTCTTGTAGAATTTATATGTGAGAAATGTCATGTATAATATGTTCACAAGTTATAAGGAAAGTGTAATGTCACTATTTCCACTATCAATAGCTTCATTGAAATGAGCTTGAAGATAATATTCCATAGTATAAAAATTATATTCTAAGGCTTCACTATGAATTAATTTCGACGTTAGATCTAAAATTATTTCAAATTTCATAAGTAGATTCATGATCCCAAGTTTTATAGCACTGATTTTTTCTTTGCTAAAAAATTATCCTTGTTGGTGTTTGTATATTTATTGGAAGTAGACATCCTTATGGCTCCCTAATTAGGATATATGATTCTTGATTGAAGAATATAAGTTTTATTTGATAAAACCTTTATTAATCCTTGTTTTGTAGACTTCCTTATGTCTCCCAAGTAATGTGAGTATATACTCCTAGGTATTTTTAGATTTTTGAAGAAATATTATATTTTATAACTTGATAATCTTTGATAGATGCTAATATTATTAAGTTTTGTAGAATGCCTTATGACTCCCTAGTATGTTATGGATAATATATAGTGTTGTAAATTATAGTTCAATATTTGATTGACTTTGTAAAGGTTTTATAAATACAAAAATATGTTAGACATTTTGAGTGATAAGTTGTCATTGATGTCAAGAGTGAGTTGTCATTGACGTCAACTTTCAGCACTAGCTAGTGGCAGTTTCAGTTGCCAACATCCATTTCAGTTTCAGTTTCAATATTCAGTTCAAGGAAGTCAAATGAGGTCCAAAGTGCAAGAAAAAGCCCAAATAAATAATATTATAATATTATTTTATAATATTATGCAAAGGAAGTTTAAAATTAATTATAAATTAATTTAAGCTAAGGTTAAATAACCCTAAGGTGGGTTATCAAATTTAATTTTTGAAATTCAATTTCAAATAAAGCACCACTGATGTGAGGAGAAATTAAAAATGTGTATATAAGGGGGGAAATCCCACCCTACCAAACCTTACCATGTCTTTGATTATTATTGCAAACTTTAGAATAGTGAGCCTTATGAATTGTGCTACGTCCAAAGCAAGGAAAGAGTGTGCAAGTTTCATGAGATATAGATGGAGAGTGGAGTCATAAGAGGAAGGGTTTCTACCTTCCTTCACATGGGCATTCATAGCCCACATGGTGGTCTCCCAAGCACTAAGGTGCTTAGGATAGAGTAGATGGTGGATCGAATCTTGCCAAATCCCCTTTCGGGGAAGAAAGAGGTATGCTTGTAAATTGCTTGCCAAAAATTTTAGGAATATAGTTTGGGTATTTAAAAATTAATTTTTGCATATTTAAATTGGTTTTAAGGTTGCTAAAGGAGTTATAAGGGTTTTTGAAAAATTAAAATTTTAATGTTGTTTGCTCAAATGTTTTGAAAACATTTTAAGGTGTTTGGTTGATATTTTTATGGTGTTGGATATTATTTTAAAGTTGGAGTTTATAAGGTGTATCAAGGAAACTATATTTATGTATATTATGATGAGTGCTAATTTTAAAAGGGAGCAATAAGGAATAAATTGAGTTGTAATTGTTTTATTTCCAAGGAATATTTTTGGAAAGTGTTGACGTGATATTTTTGTGTTTAACCATTGGAATTGGAAAGAAGAAATTGTGATTAAGACAGGTTTTCTAAAGGCACTTCTACATCCAACAAAAGGTATGGGCATATTCTTCCTAGTGAGTGATTATTGAAAATTGTGAATAGAAATTTGGAGTGAAAAGGATTGTTTGGTTTGCATTATTAAGAGTGTTTTGAATTAATGCTTCAAAGTTTTCTAGAATTAAGATTTGTTGATAAAACCTTGTTTTATAAGCATTGTTGTTGAAGTGTTTGAGTTGAGTGAATAACTTGAACTAGGGTTTGCAAAGAACATGAGTATCATTGTTATGTGAATATTGTCTTATAAGCATTGTTGTTGAAGTGAGTTGTTGAGTGAAGAACTTGAACTAGGGTTTGGAAAGAACATGAGTATCATTGTTATATGAAATTGATTGATAAAGCATTGTTGGAAATATTTGAGTGAGTATTCATATGCTTGGACTAGGGTTTGTGAGAAAGGGTCATGTTATTGAGTGATTGGTTGAGTAGAGTTGGTTGAACCTAGTCAAGTGAATGTGTGAAGAGATTGTTCAAGTTTTGTGAAACAAATTATTCTATATTATGAATTGATTTGAGAAAGAGGTTGAGTATTGATAAGTGTAAAACAAATTGAGTCTCTAACATTTCTCTATATGTTTCTATGATAAGAGAGTTATTGATAGTGATTGAGTATTGAGGTGAATGTGAAGCATATTGAGTCTCTAAAAATTCTCTATATTTTTCTAAGAGAGTGATTTAAAGTGATTGAGTATTGAGGTGAATTTGAAGTATATTGAGTCTCTAACAATTTTATATATGTTTCTAAGAGAGTGATTGAAAGTGATTAAGCATTGTGATGAATGTGAAGCATATTGAGTATCTAAAAATTATCTTTATGTTTCTATGATATTGGACAAGTTCTAGTGAGGACTTGTTAAGCAGATTTGAGGTAAGTATTTGAGAAGACTTGTGGAAAAATTTGTGTGAGTTTTTGTGGAAGCTTACAATACAAATTGAGATCAGAATTGGATAAGTTCTAGAGAGGACTTATTGAACAGATTTTGACAATTTCTAGTGAGGACTTGTTGAGTAGAGTTGATTGATTGATTTATTCAAACCTTGAGTTAAGGTTTGGGATAGATCCAGTAGAGTTGATTTGAGATTGGTTCAATTTTTGTGTTAAGGCTTGAGGATAGATTTGTAATAGACAAAAGGAATGTGTTTAGTGCAGATCATAGGATAGATATTGAGAAAATATTTGTGCTAGATCATAGGACTATTTTTAGTAAAAATTTGAGGAAAGGTTTATGCCAGACCGGATACAGAGATTGAGTAGATTTGTGATAGACCAAAGGACTATGTTTAGTAAAAATTTGAGATAGATCTTTGAAGGTGATAGAGTATAGAATATGATAGTCTCTAGTGGATAGACATCCATTAGATAGGGCAGTGAGGACATGTGTCTTCAGTTAATAGATATCCATTAGCCAGAGTAGTGGGGGCAACAGTTCTTCTAGAATATCACCAGTCAAATCTTAGGAGAAAGGAGTTCTCCTCTGGATAGAGATCCATGAACTTGAGTAGAGGATTGGTGTCTCCTTTGGATAGAGATCCATAAATACTATAATAGGGAAAGGATTCTAAAGATATTTATTAAGAAAAATTTAGTAAAATATTTTCTTTATGGAGTAGGCCACATTGGGTGAACCACGTAAATTTGGTATCTCTATTGTGTGTGGTGATTTGTGCATTGCTTTGATTACTACTGTTGATATTGCTATCTATGCATTGCATAATATTGATTAGGAAAGAAAAGTAAAATGTGGTTTTATATTGTTCACCCCCCTCTCAGTATAATCTTGTGTTCTTAAAAATAAAATCTTATTATACCTTATTTATCCTATTGAACTAAGCATTATTCCTAAATTTTAAAGAGATTATAATTTTGGATATTTTGATTCCTTTTGAGAAGTTTGAGACAGTAATATTATGAATATCCAACCTTTGAAAAAACTCTCTTTATAAATAACCCTTTGGAAATTAGGTTTAGTGTATCTAATTTTCCAATTAATTAATTTGATGTAGTAGCCCTTATGACTCCCTAATATTTGGATAAATTAGACCACAATAATATTTGCAAATATTTATTAATTATTCCAATAGAAACCCTTATTACTCCTAGGTTTTATATTGCAAATATTATATTTATTTTATAAAGTATTCCCTTTTATGAATGGATTTCAATATAGTTAAATTCCTTCAATTATAACCTTATAATTCATGAGTAAAGAAAGCACATAAGAATGGGAATCAAACTTTACATTTCACCAAGCAATATACACCACTATCTCCAATGGAAACACTGGGGGCTTAAAGTGTTCCAAATCTAGAACTGCTTAGACTCTTCCTTTGATCTCGCTTGGATTGAGCATTGAGGGATCTAACACCTTATTTCCATGTTGCAATTCTACCCTACGCATGTATATGGTTAAGTGATAAATACTGAGATGAAAATTTCTTGTTGAATTTAATCGTTGATATCCTTAATATGGAGAATATTATTGTCTAAAGTGCTAAGTGGCATGTCCATTTACCTTAAAGCACTTAAGGAGAGTTTGGTGTAAAAGAAACATTTGTATTCCTTCTTGTAATGTATGAGTGTTATGTTCTTTAGAAAAATTTTTGGTCTCCCAATGGACAAGTGTATCGCATACACTCAATGCACCAACCTATTAATATAAATCCTTTCTTGAAGATGAGCAGTCTCTTGACATGAGCATTAGGGTTTTTCTTTGGTGATAAGTGTCACTTTCTTTCCTGCATGGAAATCATCCCTTTTTTTGGTTTAAACAAACCTATTTGGATATTCTTTTAGCTTCAAAAATCCTTAAATATTCTTTCATTAACTTGCTCTATTTTTAGCTGGGATATGGAGGAACAATATGGAGGTTTTGAGCATCGATTTCAGCCAGCAGATGTGAAGTAAGTGACACTCAAATTGTGCTTCAATTTTCCATTTATTTCTTACTTGCTTACATCCTCATTTCATTAATGTTATTGCTCTTGAATGATATTTTTTCTCCCTTTGCTTTTGTACATTGTATCGTGTAGGTTCATCCATATAGGATGTGAGGAGTATGAGTTCTTTGATTGGATCCTTAAGCTAAACTTGATTTTTTCTAGCATATGCCCACTTTCATTTAGTTTTTCCAGTAAGTGTAGTGCCTTTGGGGCACCTAAAATTATGCCTTTACTCCCTATATAACCAGATTAGGATAGTGCAATACAATGTAAAATAGTTTTTATACAAAATATCCTCATTGCACCTTATTTTCCACTCCTCTTCACATATAAATTTCATGTTTTGAGGCAAAATCTTGAGTGCAATATAGGATTTTTTAGGTTTTCTCTTTGATTATACACCTTCCTATTTTTTATTGTATGTTTTATGAATGGATCCAAGATTGTAACCACATGATGGAAACTTTGTTTTTGTTGTATTTTTCTGCACCATTTCTTGTGCTTTGAACTTAAGACTTACCAAGTCCCGTTTGATGCTTCCTTTGATTCTCTTTTGGTGGTTAATTTATTCTCCAATACTTGGAGGATTGATATGATTTTTTGGATTTCTCAGGGCACCCCATGCTGCATATCTCTATGAACCAATAGTGTCTTTAGACACTTTGACAAATTCTATCTTTGTGCCCTTCTCACAAACATAAACAATAATATTTTTGAGAGCAATATAATAGTGCAAATATAATAATATTTTAATTTTAATGCACTAACAATATCACCTTATCACTCCAATAAACTCTCAAAAAATAATGCACTTAATCAATCTACTGCAACTAATCAAGAATAATCTAAAATGAATGTTCAAGAATTATTATGCATTTTCTTTAAAATCAAGGTAATAGGAGCTAGTATTATATTTGTTTTTAAAAGTAGATGATAGGTAGTTGATACATTGTTTGATATTATGAAATCTAATCAACTTATAAATTGCAAATTAACCTTAAAGAGTCCTTTATTTTTGCACTTTTTGAAGACTCTAATTCAACTCTCATTTTTTGCAACTTCAATCCAATTAAGGTGCTTAAACGAATATGATGAGTAATCCACTTATTTAACCTACTTGCACAAATAGTTGCTTACCTTTTCA
The DNA here is from genome assembly GCA_028583015.1 of Wollemia nobilis. Classification (NCBI taxonomy): domain Eukaryota; kingdom Viridiplantae; phylum Streptophyta; class Pinopsida; order Araucariales; family Araucariaceae; genus Wollemia; species Wollemia nobilis. The sequence continues at coordinate 576,282 of JAQPPZ010000028.1, forward strand.
TAAAAGACCTTTTCACCACTTTTATAGAGGATGTATATATTGGTGTCTATGATCACCAAGTTTTTGCCTTGAGTAAGATCTTGTATCTCTCTATAGGTTGCCTTGAACAACTTTATCTTCACCAAAAGATGGTCTCCCTTTAACAAGCCTATAAGTTTTGGTGGCTTTTTCTCCTCTTTTAGTATCCTCCTTTTTTCTCTTTCACAAGATATATTTTTATTTTTAAGTGGTGCCTTCTTTCTGTGAGAGGTAATATCCAAGTCTCCTAGATTTGGTAGGCTTCTTCTCTCTGAATATTCCTTCAATATTCTTATTGAATTCTAACTTCAAAAATGATCTTCTTCTCAATATTCTATATGTCTTGAGATCTTGTGAGATTTGGAACTCCTTTCCAAATTCTTCTTCTTGGGATTTTTGTCGTATGATGATAATTATCCCAAATATTTCACTATCTCTAGTAGTGAATTTCTCCAATGAGTTATCCTTGGAACTCCTTTGATGATTTACTTAGTAAGGCTCTCCAAGACTTTTACTGGATGCTCATAGAGACCTCTCCAAGGCCTTTGATCTTGTAGCTTCTTCTAGTCTTCCTTGAGACATTATATTCAACCTTCAACTTCTAGAAGTGTTGGAGGTGAGATCTCCTGAATATCTGGTTCCTACTACCTCTGTATTTGAATAGAAATATCCCAATCCTTCTTCATCAATGATATATTCTCATGATATATATATTTTTTTAGGTTCTATATTTATTCTTAAGAAGATACTCCCCCTAACATTTTGTAGGAAGCTTTCCCAACTCACTAAAACTTCTTATTTTTGCAACAAAGTATTAGTACTGAAATATGCTTTTGAATTAGATACTCTCTTCTGAAGTCTTCTTCAAGATCAAGGCTTCTATGGCATTTTTTAATATCAAGGCTTATGTGGCCTTTTTTTAGTACCAAGGATTTTGTGGCTTTTTCTTCAAGGCTTTTATGGCCTTTCCTTCTAGATCAAGGCTTCTATGGCCTTTTATTTTGGATCAAGGCTTCTATGGAATTTTCTTCTAGGTCAAATATTCTATGGAATTTTAAGATTTTTATGGTTTTTTCTTCTTGTGAAGTTTCCAATCTAGCAATGGAGATATTCTATCTCCCAACTTGACCACAATTATTATGCAGAAGTTTCTTATATAGTATTCTTCTCTTGTAGTAACTAATATTTATGCTATGAAGGCACTCTGACCTTTGGGTAACAAAGTTGAAATATCCTATATTTCTATTGTAGGTGGTCTTACAATAATCTAAGAATTAATTATCTACAATAAAAGAAACTTCAAGTCTATTTCTCCAAATATATTAGATGAGCTTCACTAGTTGATTGATCAAAGTAGTGAAGAACACAAGCTTATACTCAGAGGGGGGCATGAATAATATAAGGTCAAATTTTTATTTTCTTTTCCAAATAATATTATCCAATATTATCAATTGTAATATCAATAGTAGTAATAAAATCAATGCACAAACCATAACACACATGAGAGACATAAATTTAATGTGGTTCACCCATTGTGGGTTACGTCCACGGAGAAAATATTTTTTCTAAATTTTCTCAAAAAATCTCTTGGGAATCAATTTCCTATTATAGTGTTGAGGTACATCTGTCCAAAGAATATATCTATGCCCAATACTCTTATTTGTGGATATCTCTCCATAGGAGAACTATATGCTCTTTGATCTGGTTTGTGGATCTCTCCCCATAGGAGAATTCTATCCCCATTGATTTGGTTTGTGGATCTCTCTCCATAGATAAAATATATCCCATCTACTCTATTTTTTGGATCTCTCTCCACAGGAGAACTCTATCTCCTCTACTCTAGTTTTTAGATCTCTCTCCATAGGAGAAATCTATCCCCTCTACTCTGGATTGTGGCTCTCTCTCCATAGGATAACTATAACCCCTCTGCTCTGTTCTTATCCAAAGCTTGATATCAAATCTATTTCAAATATGCACAAAAACTCATCAAAATGCTAGCACAAATTTGATCCAAATCTCACAAATATCTATCTCAAATTTACACATGTTACATGCACAAATCTGCTCTAACTCTGCTTCACAAATATTTATCTCAAATCTACACCAAATATTGTTATAAGGATTTCTCTAACTCTGCTCATAACTCTATCCAAATATGTATACATTACATGCACAAATATACCTCAAATAAGTTCAAATATATCCCAAGTCTTCTCACAAGACTTGCACAAATCTATCTCAATCTTACTTCAAGTCTTCTCATAATAATTGCTCAAATATACCTTTAAGCCTTCTTAAAAGACTTGGTCAAATTTATTTTAAAGCATTCTCAAAATATTTTATCAAATCTACCTTCAACCCTTCTCAAAAGACTTGCTCAATTCTACCTTCAAAACTAGTCACTGAACCTGCTCAAATATTTCCAAATCTTGCATACAAACATAGCTTAAATCTCTTTCAGAAATGCTTTCTTCAAACGGACATATTCTACTTAGAATTATTTTAACTTTTGGAAAAAACAGAGAATTATATGTACTATCAAATGCTTAATATGTTTTTCACATTCAAAAATCTTACTTTCATCTAATCCAATCTCTACCTCTTGCAAAATATCTTTCAAATCAAACTGGTGTATAACTTTGCTTTACTAATATGATTTCTAACACTTGCACATTCACTTTCAATATCACTCAAACCAATGCCTGAGAACTTCACAAATCCATTCAAACAATGAAGCACAATTTCTTCACAAACCCTAACACAAGTGTTTCCAATTTATTTCAACTATAATGCACATGTAGGTCTCAAACCCTAATTCAATTATTTCTAAATTTCAACAATAATGTACATGTAGGTCTCAAACCCTAATGCAAATATTTCCAACAAGTGCTCCAATCAATCCTTTTAACTCCACCTCAAAATTACTTTCTCAAAACACAACCACCTAGATAAAAAGTTGAACCACCATACCTCAAAATGCTTTATGAAGAAATATCCTCAAGAACCTGTCTCACAAACAACCAATCCTTCTTGTGCCACTTCAAGTGTTAGATAGCAAGGTACTTTTTCAAAACTTCAACATGAAATATATTATCAAAATAATGCACATAATGAAATCTAAAAATGATGCTCTAAATCCCTTATTTTGTTCTTAAAAATAAAAACATTAATACTCAATAAAACATTTCATATCTTCCTTTCACCATGCAAGAGATAATAAAATGTCAAGAAAATTATTACACCTTACTACTCCTAATCTTGCAAAATAATGTTCAACCCAACAAAGCCACAAATTACACACATGAATTTTTCATATACACCTTATACCTCCTACTTGAAATAAAATATTTTAATGCACTTCAAATGACCATTAAAACATCACTTCATTTTATGCACCACTCATAGCACTAGCAATCTGAATTATAAACTCCACTTTATCCCTTTTTAATTCAAAAATTAAAACACCACTTTAACCCCCTTTTAATTCAAAAATTAAAAGCAAAATAATAACCTTATGACTCCCTAAGCAAGCACATACCTTAGTCTTGGCAAATATTTATTTCACAAAAATTATTGCCCCCCTTGATGTTGTCATTGTGATTCGAACATGAACCACTTGCTAGCCCATGACTTAGATTTGGCTAGGCCATCGCATGGGCTAGCCGCCAAAAAAAATCTAACATGCACATGATATTCCATATACACAATCTCTAACATGAAAAAATTCTTCAAAAAAAACTTTAACTCCTTGCCTCCATCGTGTCTCGAACTCGATACCTCCCTTCTGCCATGTCTTAGAACTGAGGGATATTTCATCTAGGCTAGCTGCTTAGATGGAACCAAAGTATTCTACCCCTATTATATATCCATGTTTTCTACCTTGAAATATGAATTCTACCTTTGTCTTCTTCTCCTCCTCTACCGTGAATGAACGATTTTCAAAGTGCATGATTTTTATTCTTCAAATTTTCCACCTTAGCTTTGCACTTTAAATATGCATACGTTTACTTGATCCTTGATGTCAGTGCATGGAAATATTTGATTTCCATCCTCAACCTTTGGTTATTAAATTTAATATTTAATTATTATAATATTTTAAATCTACATAGATTTAAATATTATAATTTATTTTTCTTCTTTGGGCCTTTTTCTTAGGATAAAGTCTTTGCCACCATAAAACATTTTCTTTTTCCTTTGCAAGTACCACCATGGTAAATCAATTAAACCTTTATTTTTCCTTTGACATAAATGACAACCAATGTCATCAACTTATGACATCAACCCTTTGACATCAATGACAAAAATATACTCAAAATTTCCAACAAGTAGTGGATCAAATACTGAGTCATAATCTTCATAATTTTTCCCTTGAAAATATATGGAAAGAATCTAGCCATATGCAATCTTAGTATTCTAGAAACTGAGATTTATTTTAGTCCTAACTTGTGGCTCTCCTTAATTATACCACCTAGACTCTTTTGAGAATTTTTGATAGTGATTGGTCCAATGGTGCGTCAAGTTGAAAAAAACTTAGGTTCAATGATAATGGTGGTTTTCCTATTGACCTATCGTTGCTTTGATACCACTGTTGTATTTTGATGCAGCTTGTAATGGGAGATAGCAATCACAAGATGCAGAATAATATGAAAAAAATTAAATCTACGAGATGACTAAAAATACTATAAATAGAAATTATGGAGATGTTTAAAAATTAGATCTAGAGAAAATAAACACTCCATGAATAAAGCTATTTCTCAAGAATGGGCATTGAGCATATCACACTCCATCATATTACATCACACTGCTACATCACACCACACTAGTCTACACTACTTCCTATTGTTGTATCTTGCTCTATACCTATGGCCCTTTATATAGGAAATAGGTTCCTTGGCCAACACTCTACCTAGTTGTGCAAGGGATAGCTTACACATATACATCTTGTACTTTGACACTTGTGCATTTATTATATTGCATGAAGTAACTAGATAAATTCCCCCTAAAGTAATCTAATGTCCTAAGTATGTACCAAGAAAGGTACATTTACATGATCCAGATGATGTAATATACTCTATTTCTAACATCACCAATAATGTTAGAGGTATTATCCAAACTAAAGACTCTAAATAATAAGGTGAAAATAATTAAAAAAAAGAGAAGAAAAAGAATCTTAGTTAAGCAAATTCCCATATATTTCTAGATATCAAAAGTCTTGAAGCAACAATTCTACTAAAAAGGTTAATAATAGCTATCAATATCAAGATCCATTAACTTCAGAACTTGAAATATGCTCTTGATGTCTAGTATGAAACAATCATCACAAAACATATATGTGTGTAATGTATCAACACCATGGACAATTGGTTGCTAAAAAAACTAAGAGATATCAAAAAGGCTAAGTCAATATGTTGTGGTAACTAGAATATATCATGCTTACTCAATATCCTTTAGAGGCGAATTGCATATCCATGTTGACATATTATGGTAAAATATAAATTCATGTAGATCCTAGAATTTGGAACCATTCAAGGTCCCATATTAACCCTAAAATCCCAATGAATAAAATATTTTCAGGATCAAGGATACTCCAACTCAAAAGGAATAAGAGAAAGATTTATCTATGTTAGAGGTATGAAAAGAACCTTCTAGGTTAAATTAGATGAAAAAGACTAAGGAGGTATTACCTAAGACAAATGAAAAAGCACAAGATAATCTCATATTACCTTTAGTCACCACAATATAAATAATTGAAGCTACCCAAGAATATAGAAGAAGGTTCAATGAACCCAAAAAGAAAAATAAATATAAGTTAGTAGAAGAACCAATTTCAATATAGTGGAAAAGTTAAAAAAGACTCCTTAAAAAGTGAGCATGTATAATACATCGATGATTCTCAAATAGATAGACTTACTTAGGGCTTCATTTAAGAAATTTAAACTAGGAGATCAATCTATTTTGGAGTACAATCATGTTCAAGATACAATAACTCCTAGAGCCATGAAGAATAGGCCACCCCCCTTCTACATATCATTGAGAATGGAAGTATGGGTAGTTCATGATTACATGATCAATTTTAGAGTAGCTAGTACTATAATACCTAAAATAGTATGTAAAATTATGGGTATGAAATACACCCGTTCATGTCCTAGAATCCTCTAATTAGATGACACTCCTATGATAATAGTTTAAATAATAAAAAATATTCCTATGACACTCCATAAAGTACCAGAGATAACCATGATACAAGGGATAGTTCTGGTCAATTTAGAACCATACTTCAACATCTACCTTTCACAATAATTCATAGCATAATTGGGAGGCTACATGTACCTAGAATATTCAATATGATGATTATGCATAAAGGTAAAAAAATAAAATAATTTTAGAAAATCCCACTACTTATCACATTGAAAAAATTGAATAAGATGAGTATATCAACTCAATATTTGAGGAAGCTAATCCTTTAGAGGGAATTCTGAATGAGTTGGAAATAGAAGATGGATTTTATTTGAAGAATTACAATGCCTTGGTTGAGACCATAATTAAAACATAACATGTCTCAGGATCAAAGCATATAAAAAATCCAATGGTCACAAATCAATAATTATAGAAGTTAGAGCTCTAGATACTCTATTTTGATTGAGCTAGAAGGAAAAATTATTTTTGAACTAGATCCACATTGGTATCTCCCTTAGAAGGAATAAATAGTTTCTCAAACTCACATGGAGTTTCACCAATAACATTGCTAAATATGAGGCTTTATGCCTTGGTTTTATGCAAGTAGAGAATATGGGCATTCAACTGCTTACAATCTATGATGACTCTAAGCTTATTGTAAATCAAGTAATAGAAATATGTAATAACAAACATCATTATTTGAAAGCATACCAAAATAATGTATGAGATCTGATTGAAATCTTTGAATATTTCAACATAAAGGCCATCCCATGAGAGTATAATGAGTTGTCTTATGCAATCATAGCTCAAGGAGCAAATTATGTACCTAGTATATAATATTTATAGACAAAGAAAATAGGGTAAGGCCTATATTTAGGCCATCATTCCTAGACAAATATATATTTTGGAAAGTATTTAAAAATGACCATCAAATCATTGAATTCTTAATAAGAGAAGAAATCTACTCAACCCAACAAGAGGAGGCATATCAAGAGATTGATCAAGAAGATATTATCCAACTAAAAAATAATCATATCCCTAAAGTTTTGATCACTCTAGAAATCTTTTTCAACAATAATGACATAAATACAAGTCAAATAATGAAGATGGAAGAACAAGCTTATAAAGAAATTGATATTTAATTAGACATAATTTTTAATATAAGATTTCTTTATACTTTAGAAGAAGTATATTAGTTTAAGTCACTTTACATATAGTATCAAGACATAATAGCATGGATTTATTATGAACTCTAAGTCTATGACAAAGATGTGATTCAACATATTGAGCTAGCCCCTAATGCTAAGCCATTTAGGCAAAAATAAAGGCTATTAAATCCTAAAATCGAAGCAACCATGAAGTAAGAAATTTTCAAGCTTCTTAATGTCAATATCATATATCCAATAAAGCACTCTATATGGGTTTCAAATTTAGTTTTGGTGAAAAAAATAATGGAGACATTCATATCTATGTTGATTTCAAAATATTTAATAAAGCATCACTAAAGAATCATTATTCCCTTCCACAAACTGACCAAATTGTACAAAAAATGGTAGGGACAAAGATAGTTTCTCTCTTAGATGGATTCTTAGGATACAATCATATATTAGTAAAATATAATGATCAATACAAGACAATATTCACTACCAAATGGGGAACTTTTACTTATCAAAGAATACCCTTCAGACTATCAAATGTTGGTGCTACTTTCCAATGTACCATATATTTTTCTTTGTAGATTTGGTCAATAAAATAATTATTATATACTTAGATGATATGATAGTAATCTCATGACAAGCAACTACACTTAGAGAATCTATAATTTTTTTTCTAAAAATACAAAGAATTTAGAATATAATTAAATCTAAAGAAATCTATATTTGTTATTCATGAAGGCAAACTCCTAGGGCAAGTGGTCTCAAAACAAGGTATGGTCAGTAATACAAAAATAATATAATCTATATAATCTCTCCCACTCCTATAAGTAAAAAATATCTTCAATAATTGTTTTGGTAAATCAATTTTGTCCAAAAAATTATTTTATATTTTGCACAAATTGTCAAGCCCATGATAGAGCTTTTGAAGAAATATGCTACATTCAAATGGACCCAAGAGATGAGGAAAAAATTTGAGAAAATTAAAGAAGCTATTACAAAGGTCCTAGTGTTGATCAACCCATATTTAAATATGGACTTAATTCTATATGGATATGGATATAAACATAGTTACACTACAATATTGACTTAGAAGGATAGAAAATGAGATGAACATATAGTGTTTTTTCTAAGCTAGACTTTCCATGACTATCAAAAGAAATTCAAACATGAAGTCATGAAGTATTTTAAGAAATTCAAACATTATCTATCAAAGAATAAAATCATGGTTTATGTGGTTCATCAAGATGTTAGAAAATTGGCTCTTCCTTTGGCAGGAGGAAGGAGGGGCTCTGCAGGTGACTTCCTATGGAAGTCCTATTCCACTTTCTTGCATCCCTTCCTCTACCTTGTCCCAGGTCCCTAATCCTTTCCTAGCTTCCCTGGCACCTCCTTTTCCCATCCTCTTTGGCTAGAAGGTGTTGCAGACGATCTCCTTTGGTGAGAGATCTTTGTTCCATTGTTCTGTTCCTTTCCTTGCCCTATGGTGCGAATACCTTTGTTCCACTTTGCTTCACTGTTCTGCCTTTTCCTTTGGTAGCTGCGTTCTGGGTTGGGTTTAGGTTTTTCATGGTATTTTTCTTGGGGTTTTTTGGATATTTTAGGGTTTCTCCTTGAAATTTCCTTTTTTCCTAGGTTATTTTTGGAAGTCTTCCTCTCATTTGTCCTTTGGTGGACCTTTAGTGGTGGATTACTGGGTCTAACGATTTCTGGCTTCATGAGTAGTTTTGCACATCTTTTTGTTTGGGTAGACCATGTGCTTTATAATGTGACTCTACTCTTTGGGTTCGAAGTGGTGTTTCTTGCAAATTTTAGCTTCTTTCGTGGCTTGCAGCGAGGCCTCTATTCTTCTTGTTGCTAAATCCTTTCGGGAATTCCTCTTCTATGTCCTTGAAGCTGTTTGCTGGTGGGTCTAAGAAATTTTGGTTTCATGAGTACTTTTGCACAACATCATTTTAGTTTTGGAGAATACTGTGTGCTTTCTTCTATGACTCTACTATTTCGGTTCATGGTGTTGGTTCTTGCAGGTTTTAAGTTCCTTTCATGGCTTCAGGATTGGCCTCTACATTTCTTGCTGCTAAATCCTTGTAGGTTTTCATTTTCTGCATCCTTAAAGCTATGGTACTGAAGGTTGTTTGGGATGCCTGGCTGCTTCCTTTCATTTTGGGCTCTAATTTCTATAGCTATGCTTCCTTGTGACTTCTTATTTTTGGATTCTTGTGGCACTTTCCCGTATTTTCCTTCAGATCTGTTATTCCATTGTTGTTGTTTCATGCGTTGGGATTTTGTTTCTTGAAGAATTCATTTTCTACTTGAGGACTTTGTAGTCTGAGAAGCTCCTCTGGTTCTTGATCCACTGATGCATCATCCTTCAGGTTGATGTTCCTTTGCATGAGGATTTAGTTGCCTACGATTTTCCTCTTTATGCTACCTTTTTCAAGCTTTCAAGGAGTGGCTTTTCCAATTTTCTTATTATTTCACCATCCCTGTGTGATTCCCATCATTTTTTGGTGGGATTCACAATTTTTTGATCCACTACTCCACCCATTTTTTTAGGGTGGTTTTTCAGATTCATTTTGGTTTTCCCCTGTGTGGGAAGTAGTTTTTCTCAAGTCTTGTTTTCCCAAGGGTGGTTTATGGTTTTCCTGCCCTTGGGAGGATTCAAATTTTAAATTTTTGGTTCAAAATGATTTTTAGTGGCTGGGAAATTTTGGCACTTTCTCTTGCCCTTTGTTTGATTCAAAATCTTGTTTGGCACATTTTGATTCAAATCTGGTTTTCTGGTGGGCTTTCCCTTCCTGTCCATTTTTCCTTTGGCGCAAAGGAAAACATCTTACTCTGGTGGAAATGAAAGTGTGTTCCATATTTTTTTCCTTTGTTCTATCCTTCCCTATCATTTTATTCATCCTTGGATGAATTCCTTTTGTTTTAATATTATGTAATTTGTTGTAATATGATCCTTTGTAATCAGGTTTTGGGATCCTTGACAAAAATCCACTTTTAATATAACCTACCAAAGAAAAAATATGTTAGAAAATTCATTTTACAATGATATTTGGGTGACAATAGAGCTATATGGATCATTAAGATTCAAGAGTATGATGTTAAAATACATCCAAAAAAATTGGTAAAAGGTAGAGCCTTATGCCAATAGTTAGTTTTTCCAATAAAACAAGGGTATAATGTGTGTATTGAAAGTGACACTGAGAGAAATCTTGGTATCATGCATCATGCACAAGGCTTGATCGGGTAGAAGAACTAATTAAATATTTTTAGATAGGAAAATGTCTTGAAGGATTAAATGGATCACAAAGAACAAGATATAGGTTACAAGACTTAAAGTATGTTTTGTTTTAGAATACCTATATAGAAATATATTTGGAATCCTGTGTTGCATAAAATGAAAAGAAAAATAGAAGGTTTTGATTAAATTTCACTCAAAACTATCTAGTGGACATTATGTAGGGTAGACCGCTACTACCAAAATCCTTAGAGTAGGATATTATTGGCTGAATATTTTCATAGAAATGTTCAAAGTGGTCTTAGTATTACAAAAAATGCCAAAGATACATTGGAAGAAATAAAAATGATTCACTTCCACTTCATTCAATCATAACCAAAGAGCCATTCTAAAAGTGGGGGTTAGACTTCATCAGATTCATCAAACCAAAATCATTGGTATGTCACAAGTGTATTATAACAATGACTAATTATTTTACCAGATGGACTAAAGTAGTTTGTACAAAGATACCCAATAAATATTTAATGATTGACTTTGTTGATAAATTGATCAGATTTGGCATCTTAGATGCATTGATGAGTGACAATAGGAATATTTTCATAGGATTAAGATTCATATATTTTACCAATGAATATAGCATTTATTTGAAAGTATCCTCCAATTATCACCCATAGGGGAATGGGTCAGTTGAATCTACAAATAAGAATACTTTCAATATTATTAAAATAACTATTAGAGAGAACAAAAGGAGGTGGCACTTATTGCTAAATAAATCATTGTGGGTAGACCAAATTATTGTGAAGAAATCATTTAAATTTTCTCCTTACTCATTGGTATATGAAAAAGAAGTCATCATCCTATTACATATTGAGATGTCATCTATAAAATTAATAACACAAGTAGAACTCCTTGACATGAAATGTGTGGACGTACGAATGGCATAGTTTCTTCTATTGGAGGAACAAAGAGAAAATATCTACAATAATTTTTAAATCCATTCATCTATTACCAAGAGATGGTTTGATAAAAAGAAAAAACCTCAAGATTATAAAATTGGATATATCATCCTCAAATTGATGAAGATAAGTTAAATCCAAGCAATCACTAAAATTTTGATTCATTCTAGGTAGGACCATATTGAATTATTGCTAAATGGGAATTCAATGCATATGATCTATCATATGAGTGATAAATTTTTTTCAATATCGATAAATGGCCACCAACTAAAGCACTTTGTGTAAAGTATCATAAAATCCTTTTAGTATATGTACATAGAAAATCACAATAATAAACCAAGCCACAATAATTTTGAGCTTACGAAGCTGAATGGAAAAAATAGACACTAACCATTTTTATTTGCAATGTTGTTTGATTGTTGGCCAAAGATTATGATAGATCAAAAAATAAACTAACATGCAAATATTTTTGCATGATCCAAGATAATGATAAAATTGAGCCTTAATAAAAGCAATTCAGAGGAGTGTAGCTATTGCATTAACCACACAACAACCATTAGAATACTTTGATAGTTCTTAGGAAAATTTGTACTTCACAAAGAGGAATTACAAAGTAAAGAAAACTTATGTTCAAACTTACTTGAGCTAAAATCCTTGAAAACAAAGAAAACATTTGTAGAGAAATAGTAGAAAAGCTTACCTAAATTTAGAATTATGAAAATATGGCCAAAAACATGAGTGCATCTAGCAGCACATAAATAATGCCAAGAGATAAGTTGCTTCAAGATCAAACTTATTGAATTTTTGTCATGGATCTAATGATGAGAAGTCTATATTAGTTGTGAGAAGATGTTAAGCAACACATAGCCCAAGGGATTTCCCCTAGTAGCCTATGTTCTTTCATGGATCACTCTTTTCTATCTCTTTATATTTTTAAATATATGCACCCTTACTCTAAACTTGCCTTAGTAGTTTCAAGATACTATAATATCCAATTAATAATAGTTCAATACTATTAGGAGAAAATTATTTTCTTTCTTGTCCAAAAAAAAATTAGACATGCCTTTTCTATAGGATCCAAACCCAAAGCTCCCCCTAATATCCCTCTAATCTATTTTATGTTGAGTTGTAGAGAAAATTCTATGATTCTAGGAAGCATATTGAAGGAAGCAAATACTTCAAAAATTGGCTTCGCTTAAAATTTCATAATCCCTCAACTGAGGATAAACTCCCAAAAGGCCCTCTAAAACTTATAGAATTAAAAAACCTAGAGCTATTTCCAATGCTAGCTATCATTTTTGGTTTAAATTCTATAAATAAGTGCATGAATATCAAATGACCATGGCATACACCATTTCTAACCCTTGCCACTATGATCATTCTCACTCTAACTACTCAAATATTCCCCTACTTTTTTATTGGGCTAAGTTTTTGTGCAAACAAATGCATGAGCAATATAATCAGCTATAAATTTTACCATATAGTATATTTTCTATTTCTTGAATCTCATGTGGTTGTTTCTTTATTATACCATTAACAATATGCCTTGGATAGGCTTAATCAAAGTTGACAACAAGAGGAAGAGTTTAACATTAGTAAACTAGAATGATTTACTAAGGAAGACTAAGTATTACTATTACTTTAATAGGGAATTTATGGGGCTATCTCTAAAATCTATTCTTGAAGAATTGCCTTGTTTGTCCACTCAAGCAAGAACCCTATTATAGACTCACCATGTAGATGAAATATACTGGTACTTTCTCACATAAGGAATAATCATTAGGCTATATGGTTTCACAGGAAATACTTTTATATTACCCAATTATATCATAAAATGACATCATTAATTTCACTTTTGGTATTGGGATTAATAAGAAAGGAACATGTGAATATCCTTTTACCCATGGGTGAATTATAGTAATCATAAAAGGGCAAGAATAAGAGTTCTTTTGTAGATTTAAGAATTTAGGATTGCAACCACTACCTCAAATATGGAATTATAATCCCATGTATAGATTCAAGGAAAGATTAGATATCTTAAAATAAAGGTAATCCACATATTTCAAGAAAACTAGTAGGCCAAAAATAGAGTGACTATGAAAAAATCATGAGAATAATGAGCTAAAATAGAATATCAGCATGATGCCAAATTTACCTTCATGGAGATATTGGTATAGATAAAAAAATTACTAAAATCCTAAAGAGAATCTAGAACATGCATTGAGCATAAATAAATTATATTTTTTGATGAAGAGGACAAAATGGGATGAACCCAAGGTTGTGGAATGATGGATATTAAGAATTGAACAAAAACACCTTAAATCTAAATACCCAATCTCAATGGGTAGAAAATTTTCATAGACATGTGATGAAAATATAAATACATGGAACTCTAAAAATGGACAAACAAAATTCATAGTCTTTGGTGAACGAGGCAAATAAATGAAGGATAAAGAGCCTAAGATAGAAGAAATAGCAATATTGGCTATAAAAGAATCAGTTGCATCCAAGGAGGACTCAATTGAAGAAGTTCAAGTATCTAAGAAAATTTAGGCACTGGTGATGCTGCGACTCTCCTAACAAAGAAATTTGCAAGATAAATTCCTTAGCTTGAGCCATAATACATGGCTTTTATGGCAATAGAATTGTAGCAATAAATTTATCCCAAAGGGTCTCAAATCATAGGAAGGATAGGATACATTGGATGGAGCTTAGGAAATATATATACTAACCCTCAATATATTATACAAGTACAAGAAATACCTAAAAGGTTGTATTTGAGTGATATTTCCCTAATTCCTCTATCCCAAAAATAAAAATAAAAAAAGAGTCAAAGGTCTACCTCAAAAATCCCTCCCAAATTGACACCTAAAATTATTTTAGGGTAAAATAAGCATAAAAATCCTCCAAATAAAGAAGCACTTGTTGAAAGTGCATATACATCATGTCATACCCTTAATAATGGCAAGGTGCTTAATACAAATGAATAGTTATATGTGTAATAGTTTTCAAGGACCGGGGCTATTTTTTCCACTCCTCAAAAAGTGACTAGAAAAATAAAATTCAACCCATCCAAGGAATTAGAAAGGAGGAATAATAAGAAATAGGTAACTCAAGATTCACCTCTAGAAACTAAAGTGGCAACAAAATTAGTAATTGAACTGACAGTGAAGTAAATTATAGTAGCTAAAATAGGTATTGACTATTCAAACCCTGCTACTGTGGCTCCTTCTTTTATCCTTGGTACCATTCCTTCCTTTTCTACACCACCTCTAACTCTACAGAAGAGATGAATATTCAAAATACCAACATCAAAAGTTTTTTCAATTACCACATCCACTCCATAAATCCAAACCCCTCCAATATTCACCACAAATCCCATACATAAATATCCTTCATATTCGTTTTCTCTTTTATAATCATTCCTTGACTCCCAACCACTACCACTATCAATAAGCTCAAATAAAAGTGATCCAATAATTAGAAATTATGGAGAATAAAGACATCTATATGGGTAGGAGAATTTGTCATTCCTAGAGAGATGATTGTAGTAGATCCTACCACCTACTAGCATATGGGGGTCACAACTAGGCCAAAGGTAGGAAATCCAACGCCTAAAATATCACCTGAAAACTATTATGTAGAGACCCAAACAATGGACATTTCTTAGTTTCCACTAGAAGACTTTGTAATAAATTCCCACACTCATGTTATTATAATATTTCTACAAGGAGATAGACTAAGAGATAGATGTTAGTACTTGGAAGAAATGGACAAAGAGCTAGAAGAAATTTCCAAGGAAGAGTGGAACATGCATAAAGCTCTGCAAATCAAAATCCATAAATGGAATAAGAACTTCATAGATATGGAAAATGATAAAGAATAGGCTCAAAAGTTTCAATATATAATTAAGACATTGATAGAGTAGGTTATGGACTTGTAGTAGTAGTTGTAGGCTAAAAAATAAAATGCTAAAGCTTCAAGCTTCTCCAAAGAAATTTTCAAGTAGTAAAAAAATAGATAGTTGGGAAAATATTCTCGAACTTGCTTTGAAAGCCTACTCTACCATAGAATATCTCTACCATTTTGGATAAACCATATGAGAAGAAAAGGTAAATTTTGAGCAAGCTCAAACTAGAACTAGACTCACGGTCAAACAAGCCAAGATATTAATGAAGATATCCAAAATATTAGTTGAAACTACATCTAAAGCTATTCCCAATGACCAATGGAATTAGTAAGAAATATCTCCCAAATTGTGATTGAAAGACATAAATTAATAGAATCATGGAACCTATGTGGGAGGCCTAAGTACTAGGATTTCTTGGATTCTAGAATGAACACATGCAATTTATAATTAAATAAGATATTAAAGATCATATAGAGTAAGATATCAATGATGAATAAAAATAGAAAAATGGTAAGAGCCTATTGGGGAAGCTCAAGCATTTGAATTTCTCAAGAAAATATCTATTCTAAAATAAAAAATTTAATAAATAGATAGGAGATATGAGTACCCATAAAAAAAAGTATATAAACTAAAGAAGATATAAATACAAGTCAACCAATTTAGAAATCCTTGGAAAGAGGTTTGGATAGGAGTCTATGTAGTGCTTGAGAAAGTAGAGAAAATATTTTATAAAAAATAAGAGGATGACAAATAATAAGGGACTCATGACATGGAGATTCCCTCAAAAGACATGAATCCAAAGTTTCCAGATGATCAAGAGACACCTAGCAAGTAGGCAGAGATACTAAAAAAAGTAGCTACCAATAAGGCGATACATTTAGTATCACAGGGCTAAAATAACAAAGGATAGACATCAAAATATAAATAAGACATATTAAAAGTCTAACAAGGTAAAATATTTTTTCTTCTATTCATTCCCATATCATCTACCATTTCATTAGCATGTCATTATTATTTTTCACTTTACACCCATTCATCACATTTCACTTTTCACAAAAAAATATTTTTCACTTATAATAAAATTCCATTTGCATTCCATTTCATCATCACATTAACTCCATGCCCAATAAAATCAGGCCTTCCGAGTTCTCAATTCCCATGAGTAAAAAATCCCTAGGAAGCACCAAACATGTGGGTCAAAATTTTTATCACATTTGCATAGCAAGGAGAAATATCTTTTGAACCTACCAAAAGAATTACTAAGGATGTTGAAGGTTGAAAGCTTGCCATAGCACCATGATACTCGAAGCTGAGATAACTCTACCACTAATGTTAGCATAAAATATTTATTCCATGGGAATGATCAAAATAAAATTCCTAATTTCATGATGCCCAAATCAAGGCTAATATTTGCTATGATGTCAGTAAGCCAAATTGGAAGCATGATATCACAAAAAAAGAAAAAAAAATGAAAGTGAGAGCACTTCACTCAAAATTGGGCAATCAAATATGGTGACATCAAACAAAAAGAAAAGGAGTTCAGGTTCACACAAGTAAAATTTTATAGACCACACCCAAAACCATGATCCTTGAGACTATGTGACTCCTTGCAATGATATAAGAATGCTCAATACTAAGGTCGATACTGCACAAGAAAGTTCAAAGTTCCCAAAACCAATATGTGAGTGAACACAGCTAAAATTTCTCTAAACCAAACCATTCAACCTAATGGTGTCATCATTTACAAACTAGAGTCTAGGATCACACAAAATAAAAAGAAAAACATAAAAAAGAAAAAATACCTCAGGTCAAGATGGACCAAAACCATGACTTCACTCCAAAAGAGCTCTGCAAGAAAAACTAAGATCCTGGATTTGATAAAATTTCTAGCTAAACACTAATTTTAGACCTATAATTACCATGGTTCTTACTATCTAGTTTCAATTCATGACATCCAAGCATGAAAATTATAGTTCCAATAATGCAACCAATTGTAGAAGGTAGTTACAAATCAATGGGATAAAATCAAATTTATGCCCAATATGGAATTTGAATCTACCACATTAGCGAGTCTAGTTTCTTGCCTGGCTATCCTTCTCAAACAACCATACCATTTTATTCTTGTTGGAAATTTTAAAATTTTAATCTATAAATATGAAGAGATACCTTATAATAAGAGTTGGATCTATAGTCCTTGCCTAATATTACTTTGTAATTTTATTTTTTATCAATGAAGTGATAGTTGTTTGGCCTCCATTACTACGTGATTACAAGTTTTATATGTGTATTTTTATTTAAGTAATTTTTGTTACACTTAATTGTTGGTGTTAGGGTAAAAAGTAATTTATTACTTTTACCATTAGGTTATTACATTATTTACTTTTTTACTATTGTAAAGTCTCACAATATATTATTGTTAGACGTGAGATATTCATTTAGGAAATATCTCACATTGTTAGAGAATATCACATTGTTAGTAGTTAGTGCTAATCCCTAGTAGTTAGCTACCTTCAAGGGGGGACTACCTCTTAGGCTATTCATAGCCTAAGTGAAATGTTATTTAAGCACTACTCCTATCAATACTAAGGTTAATAGTTCACGCTTATTATTTTGCATTTGCATTTGCTAACAGTTAGTGTGTTCTATTAAAGTAATTATGCTATTTGGATTACCTATTGGATTGCTAGTAGTTGAAGTCCTTGGAATGAGAGAGCCCATATATATTTTCTTTAATTCCTTTTTGTTACATTCAACATTTAGCCTATTCTTTTAAAACAAAGAACCACTTATTGGATTGCAATGATTAGAGTAAATATCATATTTTGGATGAACATATAATTATAGGTGATAATGGTTTGTATACTAAGTATAATGAATTGATTTGATAGTAAATTACTTAGTGAGATCCAATTATGTTACACTATATCCCATCCACTTCTTAATCCTTTTTCTCTAACCCTTACTCCTCTCTAACCCTTACTCTTTTCCTATCCCTTTTCCTAAAAGAATCATTTTAAAGGAGCCAACCTTATTTGGAGGTTAAAATGTAGAACAATATTGTTTCATCCAATTATATACTTTGGCTAAAATCACTGGGTGCAAACACCTTTCCATAATAATGGTAGATTTTAGTCCATCAAGTGCTTTTGCAAAATAGCCCTATTTTAGCGTTTTGACTAGTCACAGTGACAATTGATAAAAAACATTGTTTAGATACAAAAGTGCCACACTAACACTTTTTATTACATAAGAAACATCTCTATGAAACAATACAAAGGCACATGAATTATTTCTCCCCAGTATCTATTCTAATCATGCATGCTCAGTCCTCTCCCCAAGCCTATGAAATTTAAATTTAGTTATTTCCCTAATGGTATATTTGACTCTCTTTCAGTCGAAGGATCAATCCTCCAAAAATATTATTTCTAAGCTAAGATACACTCTACAATTTTTCTCTCATTCTCTCTTACTATCATTCCATCACCCTTGCAATTTAGGGCATTTTGGATTAAGTATTTGGAGAAAGAAAAACCAAAGAGGCATTTAGGCAAGGATATCATATTGATTTGAACAAGAGGTATTGCTAAGCAATAAAATTTCTAGATCCCTTATATTTTTATATCCTTTACTTTAGTTTTTTGCATTTACCTCTCATTTGATGTGTTGCTAATACTTTTTTTCTCTTGTCAAAACTACTAATATTTATTATTCATTATTTGTAGCATCTCTAATCTTCATTTATGGGCATCTAAAATTATTTTGTGTTTGGTTTATATTATTTACATCAAATTTTCATTTATTTTGATCCTCTAATAATTTATGCAAGTTTTATTGATCTTATTTGTTTATTAATCCATGCTATTTCTTCTAATATTTTTTTCTCTTTTATTTTACAACTATTTACATTTGTTTTATGCATTTTATATTATCTTAGGTCTATTTTATAATTGCAACTATCATAACACTCACGTAGAGTCCTATCTATAGGTATATATAATTTGCTTACATAATAATTGCTTATCTTTCATGTCATTAAATATTCAATCCTTGTTTTAGCTCATATTATTTTGATTTGTAAGATTTATACATTTTTACCTCACATTATCTTTATTTGCAGGTATAATAGTATCTTAGTTTATTCTTTGTTTCCTTTGCATCATAGATTCTTAATCCTTCTTGATATTAGCTCACTTATTATGCTCAAATCCTTCTCAAATCATATTTGTAGGATATTATGGTAGGATATCATTTAATCTAGCATACATATGTTATCAATTCAATTCTATTTTTTTTTTGGTTAGTAAAAATGAGATATTGCATTAATGTAAGGGTTTTGTAAGGGAACACAAAACCTTTTTACATTCAACATGAAACTTGATTACATCAAGCTTACCAGCCAGCATAGAAAATTCTTTCAAAAATAATGATAAGTCGATAATACAAAAAATAGATGATTTACAAAATAGCAGGAATGGTCCCATCCCAAGGGTCAATTTCATATCGGGGTGAAACACCACAAAATAGAGTAGCACCATAAAATGCCATCAAGGGTCGTATGCACCTCTTATGCATCCATGAGGATAATACTGAGTTGCATGAGGTCATTTGCAACCTATTGGATGATGTTCCATTGAGACTTGAGAGTTTCAACAACCTGAAGGAGGATGAACCCTTGGGTCTTAATAGTTTTAGTAGTCATAGAGAGAGTGGTTGCAGAGCTGGCTAGGTGATGAAGGGTAACATTATAGAGATTTTTCTTATGTTCAAAATCATTCAATAGTCCTCACATTGTCTTCTTCTCCACCTGGGTAGAATTTTTAGCTGCATCAATTGATTTTGTTGGAGAAGAGTCATAATTTTTATTCGATTCACTAGTTTTTATAGGGGATGCCGTATTAATTTTTAGTTTTTTAAATGGTTGGGAGGCACGCGTACTAGGAGAGATCATATTTTTGAAGAATATTCATGAGGAGCATTTTACAGCTCTCGGATTGTGATTGGGGACTGTCAAAAATTCAATTCCAATTTGATTAATCACAATATTAGTTAATTTTTTAACCATATCCCTCATTTTGAAGCTATATTAATACATTTTTGTTGATATTTGGGCATCATTATATCATAATATTAGTAAATTTGATTAATAATTTATCACTCTTCCTCTCTCCATAGCCTATATTTCATTTCCCATATTTTTTGGAAAATTTGGAGATCATCTAGCAGGATTTTGTGATTTCTTAAGCCTTAGTGTTTTTTCCCTTTTGAAAACTTCAATTGTATTTGGATGCAAATTGACATAGAAATTGTTCCAATAACCTTACAAATCCTATTATAGGAACAAAATTATAGTTTTTACCAAAGAATCAATGCTTCTACCTCTTTGTTTTACACAAAGTAAGAGTTCCATTTGCAGAAGCATTGGCAACACTTTTGATTTAAGTGCTTTTGCATAAATCCACTTTCCTTCTAAATTTTAGGTAATATCCAATTTGTATTATCAAGAGTGGGTTTAATCAGTCTAATAAAATACTATACTATTCATCCCTAGCAAGACAAACCCCCTAAAATATACTACATTGATTTTTTCTTTATGTTTTGTAGGTTTACAAAAGTGCCAATGGTAAGAAAAAGCACTAGGATAGTGCTTATAAAACTATTTCCTACTTTTTATAAACTATAGACTAAAACACATAGTTTTGGATAAATCAAGGAACATTTGCTATAGTTTAAGTTTTTATTTAAAAATCACCTAAGTCGGAGAAATCAAAGAAATATTAGGCATAGTTTTGAATATTTTCTTTCAAATAACTTAGGCAAGGAATAAAAAATCACTTAGTTGCAATTTAGGCTAGCATTGAACTCTCTATTGTTTGACAATGAAAAGAAAATTTCTCTAGTTTATAGTAAATAATTCAAATTGAAGAGCAAGGTAGCTTAATAACCTTGCTTTTTGAATTCTTGTATTAATGTATTTAGCTTTCAAACTTTATAGTGATTTTTTTAAAGTTTAGTTACTTTTATCTTTCAAGGATTGTTAGATATCAAACCCTTAGGTGTTTTCCAACAAACTCATCAAACACTGCATGAACATAAAAATGTACATAAGATATAAATGTGCATAGAGGTAGGTTGACTTGCATTAAGGTCTCCTTTAGAAATACACTCTGGTAACATTTCCATACCCACATGAACTCAAAGTGATCCTACATTCTAGCTAACTTGACATGAACAAACACATTTCCTTGCAAGATTAAAAAATAATTTCAACATAAGACTATTTAAATTTGTTTGATTAGTTATATCACATTAATAAAGAATTAATAATTATTTTCTTTACCTTCACGTAAATATCATACTAAGTCACATATCTAGGTGTTTGATCCTTGTACAATTTCTAGTCTAGTACCTCAAGGTTTCCCTCTTGTATGACCATGTATACTAATGGAAATTAGTTACTTCTAGTATCAAAGGGTATATCTAAAGGGAAGGTATATAGAGTAGGTTTAGGTATTATTTTCATCTCTAAGAATACCCATTGGGGAGGAGACAATTGAGATTTCACTTCATGTAGATAAAAACAACAGGAAGTGTTGTAGGATAGAAGGGAAGAATCACCTATGAGGCAAACTTCAAGGCTTATAAATGAGTCTAGTTCCTCATTTGATTTTAACTCCTTGATGCATAGTGATCTCCATGAGCTAAGGCTAGGGTGTGTGTAGTCAAAGAAGGAATTTTAATGAAAGTAAAAAAGAATAAATTGAATACTACAAAAGAGTAAATTCCTAAGTTACATAAGTAATGCACAAAAATTAAAAAGAACCCCTAATTTTTAGCTGCAACAAGTGGAAATTTAACATGAAAAATATCACCTATGGATAGTGAATATAACCAATAAAAACACACCACCAATAACAAATATTAATAAAGGTAAGGAGGATATATAAAAATTAGCCATGGCTTTCATTAACCTACTAAAATGATTACAATACAATGAGACCTAGAGGTTTTGATGTGCCCTAGTCATGAGAAAAAGGCTTAGGATCCCCTTGTTATAGTAGGAAAGAAGGGTGAAAGGAATATTCCACAAGGCTAGTTTTGGACATGAGAAGATAATTTTTGATGCATTTTAAAATAAAATTGGGTCTATTTATAAGCTGAAAGGAGGGTGCCTTCCCTCTAAAGTTTTATATAGAAGACCTAAAAATATTTTCTATTCTTAAAATTGAGAAAAAATTCTACAAATTGCATGTTGATATATTTTAGGTCTCTAGATCTAAGGTTATATATGCTAAAATATCTAGGGAATTTTTATAACTAGTGTGGATTATTAATATCTCTATTGCTACATCATCCTGGTTACACCATAAATATTCTATCATGATTCTCCTAGAATGTGCCATTATACTAATGTGATGGGCATTGCCTCCTTAATTAGTGTAGGTGGACAAAGTAGCCTCATGTGTATGGTGGGTTGTGGTTGTAACTATAATGTGACTGGCTCTAATAGGATTTGCTACAAAATTCAAGCTTTGTAGCCATTGTAAAATGCTTCCTTTAATCATATTTTACCTAATATTGTTTTATACATGTGGATGCCACGGTGCCATGGTCGGCCATATCCTTAGAGTGTTGGTTCTTTCCTTTCATGGGATTCCAAATAGTCACCACATGCTTCACTTTATATTTGATTAGAGCTCATCCCCATTTTCTAGAACTCCTTCAATCGAAAGGACCATGTGAGTTGTTAGATTGAAAATCAATTGTGTACGGACCTTGGTTCCCTTGATTGGATTAATCTAGGTAGTCATGAAGTGTTGTTCATAGATAAAACATATAATAGCTAGTATAACCTTTATCTCATCCATGTTTCATTGAATTTATTTTCTTTTAACTGAATATGGGAAACACCTTTTGACTAGAGGGAGGAAGCACCTTCTAACAACACAACCTTGGCTAGTCCCACTTTTTAATAGTATATCTTAGGGTGAAGTGGGGTTGTAGGGAAATTTTTCTTATATATTTTGTAGCTCTCAAGGCTCCTCAACCTATTGAAGGAGTAACCCATAGTTTCTTTCCTTGTCTTTTGGACATGGAATAAAACTTTAGAATCTAAAAACCAAGTAAAAGGAATAACAAAATTTGGGGAAAGGAGATATATATACAACATAAAATTTTTGAGGCCTATTCCTTGATGATGTTTTATTAGTGTGAGGCCCAAAATTAGGAGAAGGACCCCTTTACTTGTGCTAGGATTCTTTCAAAATCTTAGTAGAAATGGTTACTTCATATGTGGAAGGGGCCATAGGTATCCTTATTTTGATGGGTTAATATAGTGTAGTTGTGATAGTAGTTGCATGTTTTGCTACCTTCATTTCTATTTCATCATGGTAGTTGTATTCTTTTCTACTTGGCCTAGTGGTGAAATATGAGGGTACCAAAAATCTAGCTATTGATTTACTTCATATGGTATCTCACCTCATAATCTTGCTTCCAAATGTGTCCCACAAAATTTTGTGTAATTGATGATCCTAAGGGCTCTAACAATGTAAGTGTATTGACTCTCAAGGCATTTCCTCATCATTTTTTAGGTGTTGACCATCATGCTTATTGGGTGGTCAACTTTCATAATTTGCATAGTTACTTATTACCATGTATATTGGGTTATATTCCATCATGGTTGCTGAAGTTGGGGCTATATTTTTAAACCTTCAATCCCATGGCATCAAAACATTTCTTGATCTTCACAAAGTTTTATTCATGGCTTTTTTTTGTTATGTACAAAGGAAAATACCTAGTGAAAAACTATCCCATGACAACTGGATCAAATTCTTTAAAAAAAATAGTCTTCATACCTCAAATTCCCACTCTTCTAGGTGTTCATCAAGAATGTATGGTCACATCTCATTGATGAAGTAGTTGGAGTCTAAAAATTCTTGTTATACTAGGTGGGCCTACTATAGTTGAAATATAATCATTTGAAGAATTAAATCAATAATATAATGATATTTTATCCTCTTGAACTGGGATTCTTGGTATACATCAGTAGTTTCTAAAATTTATTTTGCATGCTTGTATTCCCAAATGACATTATGGTCTTCAAAGGCACCTACAAATATCTTTCTTCATCGAGATATATGCAAATATTATTTATTTTCTCCCCACGCGTGACTCCATAAAATTTCCATTAAATCGATTGCATTTTCCATGTTCAAATGTGTTCATCTCTAAAATTTCTATCAACTCCTATGGTGTGCCATTTAGCACTTCTGATTTTGCTCACTACCATAAGGTAGATCTATCGTTCTGGCTTCACCTTCCTCACCAAAACATGGAGGCCACTATGTCACTGTAATCCTACCACCCAATATAGATGGTTGTTGTCTTTCTTTTAGAACTCCGTGTTAGGGTAAAATAGGTAGTATATTGCATTATACTACATAGATTATTACATTTACTTTTTATTGCATAACCATGGAGATATTTACTATTCCAAAATATCTACTGGTTAACATAGATTAATACCTAAAATATCCTAGGTCAGATATTTTAGGTTAGTTTTTTAATCATACTTCTCTACCCTAGGTTAGTAGTTAGCAACACTTCTCTCTCAACGCATCTTTTGAGCGTGATTGTTGCTAAGTAGTATTATTTGTAACCTATATAATGCTTAGTATTTCTAAGCTATGGTTCCTAATGTTGAATATTGATTAATGCATTATTGAATTCCATTTTTGCGTGATTTATTCATCACAATGGCATCAAAGCCAATTTTTTTGGGTCACCTGAAGGACGAGCTAGTGACAATTGGCACCACCAACCCACATAAATAGGTGAGATTTCTAGCGAGATCAGGCTCAGGGTGGGATCAGGTTCAACCCTAAACTGACCAAGGCCTACTCAACCCTAGGCCCATGCTACTTATGATGGAGGCGATTGATCATCCTCATGAGCCTCTCGATCGATAGAACTTTGTTGTCGACCGAGCTCTATGATCGATAACCTAACGAGCCCCTCGATCGATAGCACTTGGCTTTTTAATGGGCTCCATAGTTGATGCCCGAGGAGGTAGGAGCCTCGACTCTCACTCATAAGGCCCAAGCTCATAGAGCCTCATGGCCTCTAAAACTTGGGAGAGCTAAGAGGGCAAGAGCATCCTCCCCTCCCAGTTGGACACACATGGGGCAATCAATTTGGGATATGAGAGGGTAGGAGTGTCCTCAAATCCTCGACCACCTCAAGATCTATAAGAGCATGAGACCCTCTGATACTTGACACAGTATGACTTTGATCTCTGACACATGGTGAGATATGAAGATCTCTAGATTGCATGCACCCCGAGGTGCCATCTAGATCGCTAACTGGGTGACACATGGCTCACAAGCCATACACCACCTAGAAACTGACTAGGTCACATGTGGCACACAAGCCACATGCCACCTGGACTGGACAACATAACTCAGACCTAACATGTGGTGGAAAACCATAGGATAGATGCCTGACATAAGGGTGATACATGGCAGACTGACCACATGCCATCGAACTCGACTAACCAAGATGTGGTGGTGACCAAAATGACAGGGACTATTACTACCCGGAGGCAGTCAACAAACTATGGGATTAAAATTCCTTTTCAACAAGTCTTTCTCCTCCATGCGGGCAATGTGGGATAAATCCCACAATTTTTTTTTGCCCACCTGTGAGAGGAGAGAAGGGAAAGGGAATCACTTTCCCTTCCCTTCATTTCGGGTTCTGTAGCTTTACTGGCACATAGTTTCAGGCTAAGGCTTTGGACAATGGGGAGTCCAGGGTTTGACACTTTTCACCTTCAAATGTCACTTAGCGCCTGCAACAAGATAAAAAGGTATTTTTGATTTATTGTTAATTATTTTTTTAGTAAATTTTATTAATAATTTAATCATATTTGATTAAAAACCATTTTTTAAGTGTTTTTTCTTCAAATGATTATATTATTGATTTAATTATGCTTCAAATTAAATAAAAATTAATGAGAGAAGAAAGAGGCTAAATTTTTTTTTTTGCAATATCCACCAAAACTGAATGCTTTTGTTTTCTCATCAAAAGGAGATATAAAACATAAAAGAGCAATTTTTTTTGCAAATTAGAAAACCTACAAGCCTTTAAACTCTTCTCACAACCTGTTACATTTGCAAAATCAAGGATTTCTTCAACAATTTTTATTTTGCAATAAAATCCTTAAAAGTTCTATAGTTTTCTTCACACATTATTGGAGATAAAAAAACATAGAAACTCAAACTTCTATTGCAAAACAAAGATATTTACAACATTGAGGAATAACATAGGTAATTTCCTTTACAACAAAATCTAAACTTTGCTTTTGTTTTCTCCTTCAAAAAGGAGATATACGAATTAAAATTGCATTTTTTGTTGTAAACTTGAGAAATATTTTTGAACCTATTTTCTTGATCCTCATGCTTGAGTTTTGAAGATAAAAACCAAAGTCGTGTGTCGACTGGTCTGGAAGCCTTTCAAACGTAGGTTGTGTGTCGACTTGTCTTGAAAGGAGTGCTCAAATTTTTCAATTTTATAAAAATTAAGGGGGGATAGAAGTCATATTAAGTGATTCTATTTTTTGCAAATTGTAAAGAGAAATGGGGGATATTCCAAAACAAGAAATATGCATTCTTTATTGTACTCGACACCTTTTCTTAAAATTGACTATACTAGGTGCATTTTCGGTTGCATCCGACACCTAGAGTGATAATAATTTGGGTTGCTCTCTTGTTTTGGTTATTGCACTAACAATCATGCTTTTTATGTGCAATTAAACAATCAGATAAAATATTGAATAATCATTTAACAAAACCGAAACTTCACTCAAAATCATGCTAAACCTTGCATAGGTTAAAACAAAGTCTATTTTGTTTTGTCCCCATCAAAGGTCAAAATCCAAAAACCTTGATTAACTCTCTTTGTTTGGCTTAATTTCCTCAAAATTTCCATCCTTATTGAAGGGTTTTAAGGCAGGTGCCATTAAATATCCTAGAGAGCACAATCAGAAGTCTTTCAAAACCTACCCCTTTAATTTGCTCTATTTTGTTTGGCTTAAAATCCTCAAACTTTTCATCTCTTGTTTTTTTTTTTTTTATTTGTGGAAAACATCCCAAAAGGGATGCCACTTTCGGGTAAGACCCAAGGAGGCAGGGGTATCCATTCCGCCAAAAATGCCCAGGACTCGGACCTGGCCTACCACCTTTGACATACTCAAGGAGCAAACAAACACACAAAACCAAATTAAAAATAAGTAAATAACAACAAAAATAATAAAATAAAATAAAAAACATGCTCCTTGAGTGTGTCAAAACCAAAAGCACAACCAAACACGCACAATAAGATAAAAGAAACCACAACACAAACCACATAGAAAAACACAAGAACCACATAACAAAACACAAACAAGACAAAAACAACAAAACACTACAAAGACATAACCCAAAAAAAACATGAAAAATAAACACAACCAAAACCTAAAAAATAAAATAAAAATAAAATAAAAAAAAACAACCAACAAAGACAATAAACAAAAACAAAAAACATAGAAAACACTCACACATAAAAAAAACGAAATAACACAAACAAAGAGAAACCCAAGAACAAGAACGAAAAAAAACACAAGAACAATAACAAAAAACATAAAAAAAAACAAAACAAACAAAAACACAAGAACAACAAAAAACAACACAAAGAACACAAAAACAAAACAAAACAAAAGAACCCACCCACCTTAAAAAACTAAACAAAAAAACAAAGAAGACAAAAAAAAAAAATGAACAAAACAATGACCTATCTAGACCAGAAGACTATTAAGGCAAGAATCAACAGAGGAAACAAAATAAAGAATAGAATGAGCTAGGGAACTAAAAAAACTGAATGAACCAAAGAGAAACAAAAAAAAAAAAACAAGAAGAAACTAGGTACCTTCAGAACTGGAGCCATCCAAAGAAATGATAGAAAGAAGAGCTTCCCTAATTTGAGAAGCCCACCATATAGGAGGGTGGCCATAACAAGTAAGATCACCTTTGTCCAAAGCCCAATTAGCTAAAGCATCAGCACTCTTGTTTTGATCTCTCACCACATGATTGTAATCAACTTTCAAAAATCCCATCCGGATTAACTGAATCTTCTCAATAATTCTTTTTATTCTCCAATCCACCTTATGATTCTTAGAAGGAGTCTTCAAGAGATTAATCATAAGTTGAGAGTCAGACTCAACTAACACCTTTTCCCATCCAACCTTAGTAGCCTCCCGAAGGCCTCTAAGGATACCATACCCCTCAAGCAAGGTTATTGGAAAGAATACCCAAATTCTCAGCAAAAGTAAAAACCAGGGAGCCATCTGAAAGTCTACCAATTCCTCCCACACTGGCTTTTCTAGGGTTCCCTCTAGAGGCTCCATCAGTATTGACTTTTCCAAAATCCTTAGGAGGAGGTTGCCAATTTCTAGTCCTATCCATCTTACTAATACTCACATTCCCTTTAAGTTGGTTGCCCTTAGAAGGTTTAATCTTCAATATTTGCATCACTTGATCCCATCTTTGGTGGGAGTTTTGGGGGTGATTAAGGAGTTGATGGACTGATTCAACTAAGTTGGCTATGGTCTTTTGCCAAATATAGTGAATATCCTTCCTATCTTGATTAAAAATTTGGTTGTTCCTTTCATTCCAAATATTCCAAAGAAGAATGGTAGAACCCATCCAAACTAACTGCCTAATAAAATGATCAACACCCTCTTGATTAGGCCAATCCCTCCAAATCTGTTCAAAAGTAAAAAAATTGGACCACTGTAAGCCAAGTAAAGTGGCCATTCTCCTCCATAGCTCAGAGGCTAAAGTACACTCAATAAAAATATGGTTGATATTTTCTACATTCTCTTCACACATTTCACATCTAAAAGGGCCATGAAAACCACGCTTCATAAGTTGCTCACCAGTAAGCACCCTACGATGCAATAAAATCCAATTAAAGAACCTCACCTTAGGCCAGAGCTTTTGAGCCCACAATTGAGAAAATATGTCAGAAGAATGGTTGGGATTATTATGGCATAAGGTCAAATAACCTTGAGCAACTCGAATACTCACCCTTAGTAGTGTTGTTCCATCCAAAACAATCTTTTTCATGGGACCAAGAGAGGGATCTCATATGAAGGATGCCTTGGATATCTTGTCTTTGCCTTTCTGGGATTTGAATAGGCCAATCCTCAATAGGGATCCAATATCTACCAACCTTTGAATTACCAATTATGGTACCAACGAGTAATTAGCCACCTTTATCCAATTAGCTCGGTGAAGCTCCTCCATCCAAGGCCTCCAATCGGGAAACTGAGTTATCAAAGGCTTGTGACCATCCCAAGAATCTATCCAAAAATTTGCATGTTGACCATTATGAATGATCCAAAATAATTTTTTCTTTATCAAATCCTCACCAGTCTTAAGAACTACTAAAATGGGAGAACCTTTGGTAGGAAGTTGATAGCGAACAAGGTCTTCAGGACTTTTGTTCTCAGCATATTTAGCACGAAGATTATTGGCCCAAAGAGCATTGGGGTTATGCAACATCCTCCAATATAATTTAGCAGCCTAAAGCTTTGTTGTTATTAATTGAAGACCAGAATCCTAACCCCCTTCACTCTTAGGAAGACATAAAGTATCCCATTTCACCAAGGCCCATTTTCTTTTCTCCTTAGTACCACTCCAAAGGAAACGATGACTGATTTGATCCAATTCTCGAAGAACAACCTTTGGGATATTCAAAACGGAAGAAACATAAATAGGAATAGCTTGAAGGACTGATTTTACCAAGGTGATTCTACCCCTAGAAGAAAGCCACTTGTTGGTCCACTTTCCAATTTTCTTCTTGACTTTGTCCAACAACCAATTCCAATCTTTATTTTTTTGCCTTTGAATATTTATGGGAATACCTAAATAAGTGATTGGAAGAGAGGTCTTCTTATATCTTAATTTATCCAAGACCATGGATTCCTATCTAGCAGAACAGTGAAAGAAAATAACTTTAGATTTGTCTTCATTGATCAACTGCCCAGTAGCCTTAGAAAAATAGCTAATGATTTGCTTAATATTAGAAGCTTCCTTAATTGTAGCTTTACCTAAAAGGGTAGAGTCATCCACAAATTGAATATGAGAGATAGGTCTAGCTCCATGAGCAATGGTAACTCCCTCAAGGGTTTTGTTTTCCCTCTTTTTGGTTATAGTCCTACCCAAGCATTCAACAAGAATGATGAATAAATAAGGGGATAGCGGGTCACCTTGCCTAATACCTCTGGAAGCTGGGAAAGACCGAGAAGGCCTGCCATTGATAAGAACTAAGTAGGAAACTAAAGAGATACATCCCATAATCCAATCCATCCAATCCTTAGAGAAACCAAATTGCCTCAAAACTTTGATAAGGAAGTGCCAATCCACTCTGTCATAAGCTTTGGATAAGTCTAACCGGATGAACATAGAAGGAGAATTTTGCATATCCATGGAATGGATGGCTTCCTGAGCAAGAACTATCTCATCTACTATTTGACGTCCTTCCACATATCCCCCTTGCTCTGGGGAAATAATCTTATGCAAAAGAGGCTTCAACCTTTCTGCCATGATTTTAGTAATGATTTTGAGAAGAACATTACATAAAGCAATAGGTCTAAAAGCTGAGATATGATCAACCTCTTGAGATTTTGGAACAAGAGTAATATAAGTTTTATTGATAACCTTCAAAATTTCTTTGGATTTCCTGGCTTCTTCCACCACCTCTAATAAATCAACATGAAGGATATCCCAGAACTCTTGGTAGAACTCAATAGGAAAACCATCAAGACCTGGGGTTTTCCCTTTTTGCATTTTAAAAACTACTTGTTGAAGCTCATTGATAGTAATAGGAGCAATCAAAATAGAGTTCTCCTCAGAAGTGATAAGAGAAGGGATTGCTTGAAGAACATTTTGTTGTGAAGCTGAGTCAAGAGGAGTAGCAAGAAAAATATTGGAAAAGTAATCAACAACAATAGAGTTCATGCCATCCCAAGTATAAACAACATCTCCAGAATCTGATTTTAAGGAAGAAATAAAGTTGTGAGATCTTCGAGCTAGAAGAGATTTGTGGAAGAAATTTGTGTTTCGATCTCCTTCTTTGAGCCATTGAATTCTAGATTTTTGCTTCCATAAGATTTCTTCTCTTTTTTCCCATTCCTCTAACTGAGTTGTGAGTTTAATTTCATCTACACTTCTCTTCTCTGTGAGGCCATCTAAATGGATTTTCTTATTCAAATTTTCAATATGAGCAATAACTTCATGTTTTTTTTTATGAACATCCCCAAACTCTTTCCAGTTCCAAGTCTTGATTTTGGATTTAATGTATTGTAGTCTTTTGGAAAAACAGAACATCTTAGTCCCATGCCTAGGTTTACCTTCCTTCCACCATTGTTGCACATGAGGTCTGAAGGAAATGTCTCTAAGCCACATTAATTGAAAACGAAAAGGAGAGAAACTCACATTGGTTTTCCACATTTCCACCATGACTGGCCAATGATCCGAACCAACATTATTAAGAGTCTTCACTTTAGGAATGTGACCATGGATTAAGAAATTTTCAGAGAGCAAAAACCTATCCAATCTCTCCATTATACAAGCTAAGCCTTGCCTTCTGTTAGACCAAGTCATAAGGCCATTATCTAGTTGGATATCCACAAGATGGAGGTTTGCAATATATTCGCTCATGAGGTCAGTGCTTTTGTCCAAATTTCTATTTCCCCCCATTTTCTCATCCAGAGAGAGGATGGTATTGAAATCTCCTCCGATCAAGATCCAAGCTTTAGGAAAATGAGAGATAATATGAGTAATATCCTTCCACTATCTTCTTTTTTCCTCCAAAGAAGTCGGAGCATAAATAGTAATGCAGAGCATAATCTGGTTGGAATGTCTACTTTGAATAGCTATAGCCAACAAACCCCAACTGCCAACCATATGGTGAATAACTACCTCTTTTGGGTCCCAAAGACAAGCAATGCCACCCGAAGTCCCTTGGGAACTGAGGGAAACCACTTTTCCAGCTGGCCAAATTTTACTTGCAATTAAGTCCATATCCTCCATTGACATCTTTGTTTCTTGAAGGAAAACAAGATGTGGATGATTTATCTAAATCATTCTTCTAATTTCATTTTGTTTTGAAAGACTCCCTTTGAGTCCTCTAATATTCCAAGTGATGATCTTCATTAATACCAGGGCTAAAAATGTTGGGAAGGGCATTAATCTTACCTTCCTCTACAAGCTTTTCACCTTCTTTTACCATATGATATTGATTGGTCTTGCGACCTACTTTTTGATTAGAATCCATCTTCAATTTTTTTTCCCTATTTCTTGACTTATTCCAATTGAATCTGAGATGGCTTCTAACCTTGAAGAATGCTCATACACAACCAAAATTTTACTAGATGGTTCAACGGAGTCTATATTGGGACCTGCATTATTTGAAGTTTTGACATTTGAAATATTGTTTTTCTTGTGTAAATTTTCTCCTTTTTTTTTCGTTGAAAACCTTTGATTTGTTGGTTTGTCTCTCGAGTTCTTCCCTTCATATTTAAATTGTGTTTCTAAGATTTTAGTTTCCATTATTTCCTCTTCCTCACTTGGGACATCATTTGTGGAAAGGATTTCAAACATATTAGCAAATGACTTTGATTGATCCTTCATAACTTGTTTTTTCTGAGTGTTTGATGGCGAGGTCAAGATTCAAAACACACCAGTCTCACAAATTGTAGTAAATTTCATTAATATGGTCTCTGTTACAGTTTTTCTCAGCACACTTCCTCCTCCCAAATCCCGAACTCACCATCCCCCATCCTTACAGCATTTCGGGTTTTTAACGAGGCCCCCGATCCTCTCGACCATCAATGCCCCTGCCTAAAAAATTCTAATTCTAATTTTCCCTCCCTCGGTCGAACTTCCCAAATTTTGTCATAAATGGCCACTGCCTTACCCACCATGAAAACCTCATTAAAGATCTTCTCTGACCTGCAAACGCCGCCTTGGTCAGATCGTCCTTTCGCACCTCTGTTTCGCCCATAATGTCCATGCTCTGTAATGTTGTGAAGACCATTCCCATCTTAATACACGCGGTCGCCAATTTCAATTTCAATCTTCGTGGTAGCCCGCGCGTTTAATTAATTAATTTTTTTTTTGCTTTGTCTTTGACTAACCGTGCCACTTTAACACACGTGGAGGTCGTGTGTCACTATGGCTTTCCTTCTCATTTGAACATGTGTCCACAAGCTTGTCTTCATACTTGTCGCGATATCGCGACCCACTGTCCCTTTGCTTTCACCTTGGCAGAAAAAGTCGCGATATCGCGACCCAACGGTCACCTCTCTTCAATTTGCAAATGATGTCACGATATCGCGACGTCACGATATCGCGATGTCGTGATATCGCGACCAAAACCTTCTCCCCTTCTTCGTCTGCACCGAGCCTTTGATTTTAATTGCCAACTGTAGTCGCGATAACGCGACGGAAATTCAACGCTGTTGAAGTCGAAACAAGAGTCGCGATATCACGACGTCGCGATATCACGACGTCGCGATATCGCGACTCAAACTGGCCATTGCCCTTCCGAAGATTTGGGGTCGCGATTTCGTGACCCCAACACAACTTGTGCCTTTACTCTAAAACTTCCTCTTCTTTTTTACAAAACCTCCCTCTTGGGCCAAAATTTGAAACAAACCCAACACAAGTACTTAGAAAATAAAAGCAAACAATAAAATGATTTGGAGGATGCAAGATTGCTCCTTGACCACCGGATGCTCCTGCATCAGTGTTCTTCTTCTTAGGTATTTGGAAACCTGTTGAGTTTATATCTTCTTTCTTTTGATCAAGAATTTTATTTGGGCAAGCACTGGCCAAATGACCATATTCATGACAAATTCTACAATGAAAAGGAATGTTATCATAGTCCACTACTTGCTCCCAAGTGTCTTCCCCAAATTGTAATGTGATATTTTTAGGTAGGGATTTGTTAAAATCCATTAAAACACAAATTCGAGCATAAATAATATGTTCAAAAATTTTAGTACAATCAGCAGTCATCATAAAAGTTCCTAAAGAGTTTCCAATTGAAGAAAAAATAGTAGGATTCTAAAATTCAAGAGGGAGGCTAAAGAGTCTATCCCACACGAAATCTATAGAAGGCATCTCTTCTTCAGATTTAAATTTAGTATGCCAGGGCTTCATGAAAAGCCCTACCATTCCAAAAAACGAAGGACCCTCTCGAAAAGTTTTCTCTCTATCTTCATTATTAGCAAATAAAACAAGAAAATAACCATTTGGATAAATAGAGATTTGTAACTCACCTTTAATTTTATAGCTTTTTGCAGCCTAGAATTTGAAAGTAGATAGATTCAAACAAAAACCCATGAACCGAAAAATTAGTCCTCTTTTTTCCAAATCTTCAATGCCAGTCTGAATGTTACCCATATCAAGCTTAACAATAGGAGTTCCATCAGCTGATTTAAGACATCCTGACTCTATTTTTTCTCGGGATCAATATTAGGCATTCTTAGAGGTTTATGAGAAGCCCTAATATTGATATTAGCATTGGGCTGAGGTTGTCCACCACGAAGGGCATCCCTAAAATTCATTTTTGGGACTGAGTCTTCAAAATTCTTACCCTTGATAGGGGTTTTCACAATAGAATTATTTTGTGGGTGCACCTTAGCACCAGATTCAATTGAGATATGAGCCATTTTTTGATCCACTACTTGAAACTTATTTCATGGTCTCTTTAATCCTTACCCTAGACACCGTGGAAAGGTATGGTTTTTACTTTTCTTTTGTGCAGCAAATTGGAAGTCGTTGTCACTCAAGTTCACAGTATGATCTGTTGAAAGAAAAATTTCTAACCCATATTGTATCTCCTGCAACATTTCCTACTAAAATATTGAGCATAAACCACAAAAATATTGGCTTCTAGGGCCCGAAGGCCCTAAAAACCAACCTCTGGAGCTGCTTGCACTCAACCTAGATGAAACCCTCACATAGCCGCTTGCCAAATATATCGTTCACACATATGGATGCGCTAGGATCTGTGTTTCTCCAAATGATATGAAAATTGGTGGAGACGTTCTAGGGTTTTTTAGGCATCTACCCTCAAAATTTCAGCTCAATCCAAGTTCGGATGAGTGAGATATGACCGAAATTATTTTGAAAGTTTGGGCAGTCCTACAAAAAATGTCTCTGTTTTCGTCCACTTGATACAATTTTGAAACTTTCCCAAAGGTAATTAATCTCTTTTCATCACTTGTTAAGGGTGTTAATGCAGGTGCCATTAAATATCTTAAAGAGCAAATTAAAATATTTCATATACTATTTTTAGGGTATACTGCAAGATAAAGTCATCTTAGTCATATCAATTTGAAACCTTAACCATGGCCATGATCAACAAGTATCTCACTGAGAGCCAACTGCTCAAAGGTTCAAATTATTTAGCTTGTAAAACTAATATGAAAGCCATTTTAACTATAGAGGAGATGTGGGGAATAATGGATGGCACTGATTCTAGACCCACATCAGTAGGAGCAGATCATATAACTTATGATAAAAATGATAAAAGAATTTACTTATTGATATTGCTAGCTATTACTGATGACATACAAATTCATATAAGTGAAGCTAAAAATGGTAAGGAGGCATGGAATGCCTTAGAAACCAATTTTGAAGGAAATAATCAATCAAATATTCTTAACCTTCAAACACAACTTCATACTATTCATATAAAATCTGGAGAGACAGTAGAGCTATTCCTCTGGAGAGTCATAGATATAAAAACAAAATTGCAAGCCTTAGGAGAAAAAGTGGAAGACAATGTCCTGACCTCAATCATTTTAAGGGCTCTTCTAGACTCCTATAGAATGTTGATCACTTCACTACAAGTCTCTGGAAGGACAATGACTTTTGTAGAGTTGGTAAATTTGCTTCAAACTGAAGAATCTAATCAACTCCAAAGAGATGAGGCATCCAACAATGCACTTTTCTCAAACAAGAAAAGTGGAAAGAAAAAGTGGAATCAATAGAAAGGATCTTCTTCTAACAAAGACAAGGGTAAAGGCAAATATATTTAGAAGAAGAAGCAGTATTGTAAAATTTGTGATAAAGACACTCATGAAACCAAAAGATGTTGGTTTAAGAACAAACCACCCAATGAACAAGGACAAAATAAGGGCAAAGGTAAACCAAATAATAATAATAAACAACAACAGGGACACATTGCCACTGAAGATTCTAGTTCGGACTCTAAACAAGCACACAAAGTGCTCATGACACATACATAATCCTCTCACAAGGATATTGTTTGGTACATAGATTTAGGCACTAGTAAACATATGACTGGCGATAAGTCTTGGTTTGAGATATTTGAGGCTCGAGAAGGTAGACCGATAACCATTGCTGATGATCAGACTTATCGAGTTCAAGGAGAAGGAAGTGTTTCTATCTCCATTTCAAATGGAGAATGTAAGATTCAAAAAGTTCTTTATGTACCAGGATTGAAAAATAATCTCTTGTCAATTCCACAAATCCTGGACAATAACATGAATGTCAATTTCAAAGTGGACAAAGAAAAGAAACATTGCTTTATCACCCAAAAAGGAAAACATATAGCAACAAGTTCATACAAACATGGTTTTTTTATCTTAGATGCAATTACCTCTACACATACTGCAATGGCAGTAACCACAAAAGAGGCCACTTATCTATGGCATAATATATTTGGGCATCTAAGTTCAGGGTATTTACTAGAACTCAATAAATATCAAATGGTGAAAGGACTACCTACTCTTTCATCTACTTTGCCAGTGTGCTCAGATTGCTTGTCAAGAAATCAACATAGAGTACCTTTTGAACCTAGCTCCTTTCGAGCTAAGGTACCTTTGGAGTTAGTTCACATAGAGGAAAAATATATTTTCAATTGTTTGTAGATGATCACTCATGCAAAATGTGGGTCTTCTTCTTGTAGTTGAAGTCTAAAGCATTTGACTATTTTTAGCAGTTCAAGAAGCTAGTTGAGAAATAATCTAGATGTTTCATAAAGACCCTTAGTTCAGATTGAGGGGGGGAATACACATCAAAATAATTTTCCTCATTTTTGCAGAAACATGGGATAAAAATACAATTAACAACAACCTATTCTCCTCAGTCAAATGGATTTGCTGAGAGAAGAAATCGTTCCATTATGGAAATGGTTTGATGTATGCTTAAGGGAGCCAATATTGAGCACATTTACTAGGTTGAAGCTATAACAATTGCAATATATCTTCTAAATAGGGCACCCACATGAGCTCTTGAAGGTATGACTCCTCAAGAAGCATGGAGTGGAAGGAAACCCTCCATATCTCATCTACGAGTATTTGGGTGTAAGGCTTTTATGCATATACCTAAGGAGAAAATAAAGAAGTTAGATGAGAAGACACTACAATATGTTTTTCTTGGATATTATGAATTCTCAAAAGGCTATCGATTGATAGATCCATTCACCAAGAAAATACATGTTAGTAGATATGTAGTGTTTGATGAGGCTTTCACATCTAACACTACATCAGTATACCTAGAATATGAGGAGCAACAACCACAGACTCCTCCATAATAGAAAAGACTCCAAAATGGTATACAAGTACTATGAGAGATTCCAAACTCACTTCACCTCCATATCTCACTCTCAATCATCCAAAGACATGAAGCATGTCTCGATAGAGAACGATAGAAGCATCTACTTTAGTTGATGATCTTTGTGCAGATTTTCAAGAGATTTCTGTTGATAGAGATTTAGAAGGTGGAAATGATATGGAAATTGATGAGGAGAGGGTTTACATGTCTTCATATGATGAAATTTAACCTTCTACAGTTGATGAAGCACTTTGTCAGCCTTAGTGGAAGGCAACTATGGATGCTGAACATAAATCCCTCATTAAAAACAAAACATGGAAGTTGGTCGATTTGCCTAAAGGAAAGAAACCCATAGGCTGCAAATGGGTTTACAAAGTCAAATATAAGGCATATGGTACCATAGATAAGCATAAGGCCCATATTGTGGCAAAGGGCTATGCTCAAAAGGAAGGCCTTGATTATGAGGAAACCTTTGCACCCACTGCAAGGATGACCACCATTTTAGTTCTTTGTGCTATGGCAGCATAGTTCGGATGAAAATTACATCAGATGGATATAAAAAGTGCTTTTCTAAATGGTGACTTAAAAGAAGAGGTATACATGACTCAACCTCCAGGATTTTCTAAGGAATGCCATGAGCAACAAGTTTGCAAATTGGTCAAATCATTATATGGGCTAAAACAATCCCCAAGAGCATGGTACATCAAAATGGATAGTCACCTACTGCAGCATGAATTTAAGAGAAGTCCATCAGATGCAAATATCTATATCAAGAACATAGGTTCTGAAATAGTGATTCTTGTATTGTATGTAGATGATCTGATCATCACTGGAAATTCAGAGAAATTGATTAACATCATGAAAAATGACTTGAAAGAGTCATTTGATATGATAGATCTTGGAATTCTCCACTACTATCTTGGCCTTGATATAGAAAAAAAAAGAATCATCTTAGGGTGACTCAAAAAAATTATGCCAAGACTTTAGTAGAAAAATATTGTATGACTGATTGTAAGCCCAAAGCAACACTGATGGAATCAGGGCTTTAGTTATCATGGTATGATGACTCACCATAGGTAGATGGCACGCTATATCAATAGATGATTGGAAGCCTCATCTATCTGACCAATACTAGACCAGACATTACTTATGCTGTAAACTATCTTTCTCGGTTCATGCAAGAACCAAAGGTCTCTCACTGGAAAGCAACTAAGAGGGTTATTCACTACATTCAGGGTAGTGTAGATTATGGTCTAGAGTATAAGAAGAATAACTCATTCTTCTTACAGAGTTATATTGACTCTGACTATGTTGGATCCCTAGATGATAGAAAATCAACATCAAGATATGTATTTCATCTTGGATCTGGTCCTGTCTCATGGTATAGTAAAAAGCAACAAGTGGTTGCTTTATCTTCAACTGAGGCAGAATATCGTACTGCACGTGGAGTTGTGTGTGAAGCGATATGGTTAAATCGCATCTTGGCTACCATGGGCCTACCAAAGAAAATTCCTATTCACATGTTTTGTGACAACTTAGGTGTTTTGAACTTGGTCAAGAACCTAGTCCATCATGAACGCACAAAGCATATTGACATAGATTGTCATTTCATTAGTGATGAAGTTCCTAAACATAGGATCAAGCTCTAATACATTCCCACCGATGAACATGTTGCTGAAATCTTCAAAAAGGCACTTGGACATGTCAAATTTGAGTTGTTCAGAAGTAGACTTTGTATATCAAAGTAATGTAATAAATGGGGGATGTTAGGGTAAAATAGGTAGTATATTGCATTATACTACATAGATTATTACATTTACTTTTTACTACATAACCATGGAGATATTTACTATTCCAAAATATCTACTGGTTAACCTAGATTAATACCTAAAATATCCTAGGTCAAATATTTTAGGTTAGTTGTTTAATCATACTTCTCTACCCTAGGTTAGTAGTTAGCAACATGTCTCTCTCAACGCATCTTGTTAGCGTGATTGTTGCTAAGTCAGTATTATTTGTAACCTATATAATGCTTAGTATTTCTAAGCTATGGTTCCTAATGTTGAATATTGATTATTGCATTATTGAATTCCATTTTTGTGTGACTTATTCATCACACTCCATCACTCTCTAAAATATTCACTGCTACTCTATCTTATTTCTAGGGCTTGTTCATTCGAATCTCCAATACTACCCTTCTACTACCTCCATCCGATAATTACACTTTGCAAATATTTCTCCTTCTCCACCACTGCATATTGGCATTGGGGTTTGGCTACTCCTTCACCTCTGTTGGTTTTTCTTATCCATGGGTAGCTCTACTCCTTGCTTTCATCTTCAATTCTTGTGTAGTCTTTACTTTGAATATAGTTTTGAGGATGTTCATGAACAAATACACCTTCCATTAAAATCTTCAATTATTTATATAAAACTATCACTTTTATTATTGGTGCCCATATGGTTTACCTATTAAAAAATTGAAGCTTCACATTTATAATATTCTTCACTTTATAATATACTTCTCTTTATAATATTTAAATTTAATATTTAAATATTATATTACTTTATTTGAAATATATTTTCCTCTAAAATATATTTGCCTTGCTTCACTTGAAATATATTTAACCATTGTTTACTATTCACCAAGTCAGCCTTTGAAATCAATGCCAACTCAATAATTTTAACAATATCCCCCTTTGTCATTGATGGAAACCCTACAAAGAAACTATCCTTTATTGCAACATGATCACAAACTACCCCCCCTACTGAAATTCTCCCCATTTGAAATCAATGGCAAAGGTTCCTTGGGTCTGAAGGATAAGACACTTGACAACACCCCATTTCTACCTACTATTATTGAGACAATCAATAATTAGATGGGAGTGAAACTACCAAATTACTCTGCTCCTTTTCTTGTTCAATTTTATTTTTCCAAACTTTGGATGTCGTATTCTTTTGAACAATTTGACCATCCTCCTTCTTACTTGATTTTTGAAGTTAAGGGAACATTTTTCTACACCATATAGTTGTATGCATAAAATTATTACATTTGTAACAAATGATATTGTAGTCCATGAGAGGTGCAAATGAATTGAAATACCTTTTTGTCGCTTTCATAGAGGATGTATATATTGGTGTCTAAGATCACCAAGTTTATGTCTTGAGTAAGATCCTGCAGCACTTCGTAGGTTGCCTTAAAAGCTTCGTCTTCACCTAAGGATGGTATTAAAATCTCCTTCACGAGCCTAGGATTTTTGGTGGCTTGTTCTCCTCTTATAGTTTTATCATTTTACTATAGATTTGAAGATATATTTGTTTTCAAAGAGGTGCCTTTTTTATATGAGAGGTAATCTCCAAATATCCTTTATTTGGTAGGCTTATTTTGTATGAATCTTCCTTCAATCTTCTTTGTCAAATTCTAACTTCAAACAAGACCTTCTTCTCAAGAATCTAAATGTATTTAGGTCTTTTAATATTTGGCACTCCTTCCCAAATTCATCTTCTTGGGCTTGTTGTTGTATGGTGACAATTGTACCAAATATTTCACTATCTCTAATAGTGAATTTCTCCAATGAGTTCTCCTTAGAACTTCTTTGATGATGTATTCAATAAGGCTCTCCAAGCATTATTGGATGCTCATAGAGACCTCTCCAAGGCTTTTGATATTGTAGCTTCTTTTGGTCTTCCTTATGACCTTATCTTCAAACTTCTACTTCTAGAAGTGTTTGTGGTGATATCTTCTCCTGGATATTTGATTCTGCTACTTCTGTATTCGAGCAAGACTTTCATAGTCCTTCTTATTCTAAATATGGAAGTTATTCAATGATATCTTCTACTGATATCTTTTTCTTTAGGTGTTAGATTAATTTTGAAGAATATACTCTAACTCACTTGTAGGAAGATTTCCCAACTCACTGAATCTTCCTGTTCCAAAAAAAAAGTATTAGTTTTAAAATTTGTTTCTCAATTAGATACTATCATATGGATTCTTCTTCAAGATCAAGGATTCTGTGGCCTTTTTTAGTATCAAGGTTTTTATGGCATTTTATTCAATATCAAGGCTACTATGACCTTTTCTTCTAAATCAAGGCTACTATGGTCTTTTCTTCTGGATTAAGTCTA
Organism: Wollemia nobilis; assembly: GCA_028583015.1. Classification (NCBI taxonomy): domain Eukaryota; kingdom Viridiplantae; phylum Streptophyta; class Pinopsida; order Araucariales; family Araucariaceae; genus Wollemia; species Wollemia nobilis. The sequence goes on from JAQPPZ010000028.1 coordinate 618,545, forward strand.
CTATGGTAATTTTTTTGGATCAAGGCTTCTATGGCATTTTTATTTGTGAAATTCCCAATCTAGCAATGAAGATCTCCTATCACCCATATTCACCATAATTCTTATCTAGAAGTCTCTTCTGTAGTATTCTTCTCTTGTAACAACTAATATCTGCACTATGAAGGCAATCTAAAATATGGGAAAAAAAGTTGAAATCTCCTAGATTTATATTGTAGGAGGTGTTTCAATCATCTAAGAATTAATTCCAAACAATAAAAGAAACATACAGTAAATTTATCTAGATCTTTTAGATGAGCTTCACTAGATGATTCATCAAACTAGTGGATCAAATCCTAAATTCTAGTCTTCGTGAGTTTTTCCTTGTAACTTTGCAGAAAGAATCTAGCCATATGCAATCTTAGTATTCTAGAAATTGATATTTATTTTAGTTCTTACTTGTGACTCTCCCTAATTCTACCACCTAGAATCTTTTGATAATTTTGACAGTGACTGGTCCAATGGCGTGTCAGGTTGACAAAAACTCAAGATCAATGATAATGGTGGTCTACCTATTTATCTATCATAGCTCTGATACCACTATTATATTTTTATATAGTATGTAATGAGAAATAACAATCACAAGATGCAAAATATTATGAAATAGAGTAAACATATGAGATGACTAAAAATATACTATATATATAAATGATAGAAATGTATACAAAGTAGCTATAGATAAAATTAACACTCCATGAATAAAGGTACTACTCAAGAATGAGATTTTAGCATATCACACTCCATCACATTAAATCACACTCTGCTACATCACACCACACTATTCTAAACTACTTCCTACTTCTATGTAATGCTCTATGTCTATGGTCTATTATATAAGAAAATAGATTCCTTGGCCAAAACTCTACCTAGCTATGCAAGGGATAAATTGCACATATACCACTTGCACATTGACACTTGTGCATTTATTACATTGCATGAAGTAACTAGATAAATTCACCCTAAAGTAATCTAATGTCCTAAGTATGTACTAATAAAGGTACATTTACATGATCCAAATGATGTAATATAATCTATTACTAATAGAAATACTAACTAGCAAGGGCAACATATGCCATGTCATGTAAAAATGAAAGGAGGTGATGACACAAGGTTTTTTATAGGATTTTTGTTAACTACAAGGATTACCAATTCATTGGAGGAAAAATGAAGATTTAATTTGATTCACTCAAGAGACAAATATTTTTCAACCTATGCATCTAAAAGTGTTGATTCAATCACATCCACTTATTCACTCACAAAGCATTGAATCAATCAACATAGCCTAAATTTATAGAAATAAGCCTAATTTGTTCAATTCTACTACTTTAAGCATAATTTGTATAGGAAACATGATGTAGGTCAAATGGGGCCCATTGTAACAACCTAGAAAAGGATAAGCCTCTATTATGTGGATATTATGATTGGGGATGACTACTTAAGGACATGAGTAAGAGCATCTAAAACAAAATTTAGATTTAAAAACAACTGTTTGCAACTATAGACACCAAAACCTAACCACTTGTCATCCATCCAAGCCTTCCCACCATTTTATCGATTTATTTATATATATTTAGGCATATTTATTAAATATATGTTTAATATTAATATTTTAATATTATTATATATATTTAATAAATATAAATATTATATATGTAAATAAATCCTAGATATCTGATTTAACTCAATCTTGACCATCCATCCGCATCAATCCATGCCACACACCCAAAATAAATATCTACCTTTCAATGTGTTTTAATCTGAGCCACACAATTCATCTCATTCAAAACTAAACATACCCTAGTGTGGATTATTAATAGGATCCATTTTGATCACTCAACCCCTAAGTTCCCTAAGCAGTTCATGCCCTGAGTTTTCAAAGTAAGTAGCCTAAGTCTTTTGCCTAAGTACTTTGAGTTTGAGTTCATCCAAGCATCGTTGATATCCATGCTTTATCACCCTCACCTCCACATCCGTTGTCCACATTCTCACTCAATTAGATCTAGTTTTGCAAATATTCACCTCTACTCCCGAACACCTTAAGGTGCTCCCTGTCATTGATGAGCATCTTAAGGTGCTTCATTCGGTCTTTTTTGACATTCAAATTTGTTTGATGTTTGATATTTCTCGGTTATATTTCCTTGAAGTGTTTGTGCCTTTAGTGGAACCTTTAATTTACCCTTTTCCTATGAATAATGTAGTGCAATACTTTGTATTTTCTATGATAATAATATGTTTTTATTGCACCCTTTTTGCACTCCTTGTAGGTCTTGTAGTCTGATTTTGTAGCAGATTTTGAATGCACAAATGAGGATTTTGAGGCCGTCTCTTTGGATAGACTCCTTGCCCTATTTGCTTTGATATTTAATGATAGATCTAAGCTTCACATATGTTGTAGATAGAAGTATTTTTATACTACACTTAATCCTATAGTGCTTTGTATTTGAGACTCACCAAGTCTCAATCTTTGAAGCTTCTTTTTATTAGTTCTTATTCACTTGTATTAACCAATTTTTGTAGCTTCTATTGACCACTGAGTTGTAAATTTTTATGCTTTAAGAGTGTATTTAGACACTTTATGCAAACTAGATTTTGTACCCTTCACAAAAGCACAAAATTAATTTCATGCAAATGAATCTAATAATTTTTATTTTTCAATGCACTAACAATTTAACCTTATCACTTCAATCAAATCTCAAGAATAATGCACTTAATCAATTTACTGCAACTAATTAAGAATAATCTAAAATGAATATTCAAGAATTATTTGTAATTATCTTATAAGCAAGGTAGTAGCATCTAGTCTTCTTTTTCTTTCCAAAGTAGATGATAGGTAGTTGATAGATAGTTTGAAATTCAAAAATCTAATCAAATCCTAAAGTGCAATTGAACCTTAAAGAAACCTATATGTTTTTGAAATTTTTAAGATTATAATTGAGGTATCCTTATTACAACTTTAATCCAAATTGAGGTGCTTAAAAAAATATGATAAGTAAAGCAATTTAATGAATCTAATTGAACCAATAGTTATATTTTTCTAAAATCCCTTTTCGTCACTTATGAATAGGATGTAGATCTTGGTGTCTAAGATCACCAAGTTTCTGCCTTGAGTAAGATCTTCTAGCTCTTTGTAGGATGCCTTGAATAGCTTCATCTTCACCAAAGGATGGTCTTTAACTGTCCTTCATGATCCTAGGATTTTTTGTGGCTTGTTATCCTCTTATAGTCTCATCCTTTTGTTGTAGATTTGAAGAGATATTTGTTTCTGAAGAGGTGCCTTTTTACTATGAGGCAATCTCCAAATATCCTTGATTTGGTATGATTATTTTGTTTGAATCTTCCTTCAAGCTTATTTGTCAAATTCTAACTTTAAATAGGATCTTCTTCTCAATATTCTAAATGTCTTGAGGTCTTCTAATATTTGTCACTCTTTGCCAAATTCATCTTCTTGTTCTTGTTGTTGGATGATGACAATTGTCCTAAATCTTTCACTATAGCTAATAGTGAATTTCTTCAATGAGTTCTCCGTAGAAATAATTTGATTATGTCTTAAATAAGGCTCTCTAAGACTTTTAATAGATGCTCATAGAGACCTCTCCAAGGCCTTTGATCTTGTAGCTTCTTATAGTATTTCTTATGAACTTATCTTCAACCTTCTACTTCTATAAGTGTTAGTGGCGAGATCCTCTCTTGTATCTATGATTATGCTACTTCTGGATTCAACCAAGAATTTCTTAGTCATTCTTCTTCTAAATATAGAAGTTCTTAAATGATATCTTCTCCTGATTTCTTTTTCTTCAGGCGCTAGATTGATTCTGAAGAAGATACTCTTCCTAAATCACTTTTAGGAAGCTTTCTCAACTCACTGAGACTCCTTGTTCCTACAAAAAGTTATAAGTATTAAAATCTACTTTTGAAATAGATACTCTCATTTAGAGTCTTCTTCAGGATCAAGGCTTTTCTGTGGCATTTTATAGTATCAAGGCTATTGTGGCCTTTTCTTAAATATCAAGGCTATTATGGCATTTTCTTCTAGATCAAGGTTACTATGGTCTTTTCTTCTGGATCAATTCTACTATGACCTTTTTTTTTGGATCATGGATTCTATTGAATTTTGTTTTGTAAAATTCCAAATCTAGCAATGGAGATCTCCTATATCCCAACTTCACCACAATTCTTCTCTAGAAGTATCTTCTGCAGTATTATTCTCTTGCAAAAACCAATCTCTACACTATGAAGGAACTCTAAAATTTGGGAAGCAAAGTTAAAATATCCTAGATTTTATTGTAGGATATGTGTCAAACATCTAAGAATTAATTCCCTAGAATAAAATAAACATGAAGTAAAATTATCCATATCTCTTAGATGAGCTTCACTGGTTGATTCATCAAACTAGTGGATCAAATCCTAAGTCCTAGTGTTCACGATTTTCCCTTGTAACTTTGTGTAAAGACTCTAGCCATATTCAATCTCAATATTTTATAAACTAATATTTATTTCAGTTATTACTTGTGACTCTCCCTAATTCTACCACCTAGACTCTTTTGATAATTTTTGATAGTGACTGGTCGAATGTCGTGTTAGGTTGAAAAAAACATAAGGTCAATGATAATGGTAATCTACCTATTTATCTATTGTAGATTTGATACCACATTTATCTTTGGATGTAGCATGTAATGAGAAATAACAATCATAAGGTGCAAAATAATATGAAATAAAGTAAATTTGCAAGATGACTTAAAATATACTATAAATAGAAGTGATGGAAATGTATACAAAGTAGCTATAAAGGAATGAACACTCCATTATTAAAGCTACTTCTCAAGAATGAGATTTGAGCATATCACACTCCATAACATTAAATCACACTCTACTACATCATAACACACTATTCTACACTACTTCCTACAACTATATAATGCTCTATTTCTATGGCCAACACTCTACCTAGCTGTGCAAGGGATAAATTACACATATAAATATTCCATTATGACACTTGTGCATTTATTACATTGCATGAAGTAACTAGATAAATTATCCCTAAATTAACATAATATCTTAAGTATGTACCAATAAAGGTACATTTACATGATCCAAATGATGTAATATAATGTATTACTAACAGAAAGACTAACTAGCAAGGGCAACATATGTCATGTCATGTAAACATGAAAGGAGGTGATGACACAAGGTTTTGTGTAGGATTTTTGTTAACTACAAGGATTACAAATTCATTGGAGGAAAAATGAAGATTTAAGTTGATTCACTCAAGAAACAAATATTTTTCAACCTATTCATATAAAAGTGTTGATTAAATCACATCCACTTATTCACTCACAAAGTATTGAATCCGTAAACATAGCCTAAGTGTATAGAAATGAGACCAATTTTTTCAATTCTACTACTTTAAGCATAATTTGTATAGGAAACATGATATAGGTCAAATGGGGCCCATTGTAACAACCTAGAAAAGAATAATCCTCTATTATGTGGAGATTATGATTGGGGATGACTACTTAAGGACATGAGGAAGAGCATCTAAAGCAAAATTTGGATTTACAAACAACCATTTACAACTGTAGACACCAAAACCTAGCCACTTTTCATTCATCCAGGCCTTCCCACAGTTTTACCCATTTATTTATATATATTTAGGCATATTTATTAAATATATGTTTAATATTAATATTTTAATATTATATTTTATATATATTTAATTAATATTAATATTTTTATGTAAATAAATCCCATCCATTTGATTTAACTTAATCCTATCCATCCATCCACATCAATCCATGCCACACACCCAAAATTAATATCCACCCTCCGATGTGTTTTAATCTAAGCCACACAATTCATGTCGTTCAAACCCTAACATACCCTAGTGTGGATTATTTATAGTTGCCATTTTGATGGCTCAAATCCTAAGTTCCCTAAGCAGTTCATGCTTTTAGTTTTCAAAGTAAGCAACCTAAGTCTTCTACCTAAGTACTGTGAGTCTGAGTTCATCCAAGCATCCTAACTATCGATCATTGCTCACCATCACCTCTGTATCTATTGCCACCATTCTCGCCTAGCTAGATATATTTTTGTAGATATTCACCTCTACTCCTAAACACCTTCAGGTGCTCCCTATCATTGATGAGTGCATCTAGGTGCTTCATTCCACAACCAAGCACCTCTGGGTACTCCTCGCCATCTGCAAGCACCCACGAGAATTTCTTGCTGCTATTGAGTACCCATGGGTATCTCAAAATATACTTATCAAGGCTAGTGAAGCCCTTGGATGATGCGAGGGCATCATTGCACCAAAATCATGAAACAACCATCACAGACTAGAAAATATCAAGTTCAACAAGGTAAATATTTTGTTGTCATATTTATTTAATCTTCTCATATCTGCTTAGAATATTTCTATTATACAACTAGAGTTTGTGGTTTTATTTCTTAGGGTCTCATGTAGTGGAGACTTCACAATTACTACTAATATTTTTATTATTGTCATCTATGTGTAGGTTTGGAAAGATACATAAGAATTGTGTAGTTGTTTAAGCTGGAGTGACCCAATATTGGATAAGCACGAAGTCCACTCACACCTATTGGGATCAAAAGTGAGATTGAAGGAACCACCAATATTTCTCACTAGGGTTTGGAGAACCCTAGTTATTGTAAAAATTTGTATCAAAGAAATCAATTCTTTCATTGTAACATTGGATATTTGAGGCTCCTCCCATATTAATAAAAGCATCTCTTTTTGTGCAATATTGAGTCTTGATTTCAATTTATTTTGTTATATATTTTGGTGTTTCACTTTTGCATCTACAAATGGTGATCATGGTGGGACCCCCTAAGTGTTTCTCATTCTGATTTCTCTTTTTTACTAATTTTCTATTTTTTTCTCATCTTGCAGGGTTTTTAGAAGCGCAAGTTTTGTAGTTTTCACTAGATTAAGGGTCTCTGAGGATTCATATAAGGTTTTAAAAGGAGTGTGCATGCCCTATGACACTTGAGGGACATACAAAAATACCCAGGTGCATTTCAAAAGCACCCAGGGGTATTTTAGAGAGAGTTGAGGCAAAAATATAGGCTTCTAGGTAAGTTTATTATCAAACCCTAACTTTCTATCTTTACGTATTCTTAAACTTTTATATTTTTTTTCATATTTCTAGATTAAAATGAACATTATTAATAAATTGGTAAAAAATAATAATTTTAGTTGCATATTAGGCATTAGATTAATCATTGCATTCATGAACACATTTCAAATTAAATATTTCTTAATTTTTTGGAGTGTCTCATTATTGTTTGAATTTGAACTGTTAAGCACATACATTATTTTGCATCCTAGTGTTAGAGATTTATATTTTTTTAAGTCTAAATAGGAATGGTGTCAAGATACCAAAAGTATCATTGTACTTGGGTGATTCCACACGGAGGAGTATATGAACCCCCAACTATCTAGAGCAGGTTTAAAGTAGTGTACTTTACATCCTTTGGAGAAATTGGTATTTTGGATATTGGATTATGATTTAGACTATCGAAAGTAGTTATTTTTATAACATTGTATGCACATAATAGAAAATTGGAAACCTTTAAAAAGAATCACACACTTCATGATTCACATTAAACAATAGTGGTTGGATTTCATCACCAGCAATTGCTTGAGATTTGGTGACGGTGGCTTTCATATCCATCCACCAATATTTGCCCTTAGACACCTTGGATTACCCTTGATAAAACTTGTTAGATTTCATCACCAGCAAGAATCTTGTTGCCTTATCCAAGCCATATGATTAACCCATTTAATTTAGAATAGTACATTGAAACACATAAAATCAAAATTTAAGAAAATGAATTCACATTAAAATGAAATAATCAGTGAATGTGGTAAGACACATTTATTGAACAAACTTAGCATTGATTTATCTCTATTTGATTTTTTTAGAGTTTCAATTCTACATTACACTTTACTACACAATTTGTATTTGTTTTAGTTAATTATGGTATTAAAAATGAATGAACAAAAAGCATTAAATAAAAACAAATCCATGGAAAACTCATCCACCTTCCACACAACTTCTATGGAAAATTCCTCAAATATGACATAGAAAAATTTATCTGTAGGTCCTTCATATTCCATGTCACCCATAATATTTCATATGACTGTTTCCCAAATAGAGTCAATATCACCAACCATTGATCACCGCATTACCCACATAGAAATGGCACAATTAGAAGCTCTTATGAATTCTTCTAACAATGTCTTATAGTTAGTCCCCAACTCACCTAGACAATATCCTAATTTATAGTATGAAATTGCTCATTGCTAGCCACAGTCCAGTTTTACCTAGGTGTATACAAACCCTATTTTTAAGGTCTCAATTGCACTTTCCTATCATAAAAATATTTTACAATACACAAGTGCTCCTAGCACTTCCATCCCATATTCATACACATCCACCTACATAAACCCCTTGTATGAAGTACATGTAAATGTTGCTTCACAAGTACCAGCTTGCCAAGTTACCATGCCAAGTGTAACTTATTACCCAACCAGATATTCCATGCCATCTACCTCTATACCTTCCACCATTGATAGAGAAATTCATGAAGCATGGGAACATTTGAAAAAATTGCTTAAGTAGCATCAATACGCTCAACAAGTGCAAGTGAAACCTAAGCCTCTACCAATTTCTACTCATCCCACCCTCATTAACCAAGGTCCATCATGGATACCACAATATTCTATGGTTTCCATCACTACTCATCCACCAAGATATACCAATACCCATTCCATTCCCATAAACCATACCAATAGCATTCCCATAGGCCAACCTAGCCATGACCCCCATGCATTGTCCCCATTCCAACATTTTTACCATATTCATCATCAGTCTCCTCTTCATCAATTTCCATATAATTCACCTAGTCATCATCATAAATCCCATCATCATTTAGTCACCCCACAACATTTTTCCACCATGCCTTCTGCTCAGGTGATTTTGGGCTTCCACATTCCTAGGGAAGACCCTAGAATCAAGGCCATGCAACAAAAAATAGATCAACCAATCCATTCATCCTTCGATACCATCACTATCATATTTGACATATTTCATGATATCAAAGTTTGATAAATTCAAGGGAACTGAGGACCCCAAAGAGCATGTAAGCACATATATACACTCATGTTTTAGAATTCAAAATGACAATACTCTAATTCTTAGAACATTTCCTTGGACATTAGGAGGAGATGCCATAGAATGGTACAAACAATTGCCTAGTCATAGTATTTATATTTTTGAATTATTGGTTGACCTATTATTTGAACGTTTTGTCCTAAATGTTAGAAATAAAGTCTCATTGTCTGATGTGTATGCTTTAAGAAAACATGAAGATGAGTATATCTATGATTTTGGAAACCACTGGAGGATCGTCATTGCCAAGTTGCCATTCACCCCATAAATGGAAGAGTTTATCAAATTGTTTACAAAGAGTTGTCTAAAACCCATCTCTTGGATGCTTCAATTATAGATATATTGATCATTTGAATAAGCTCTAGCATAGGCTAGTATTATCGAGGAAATAAAAATCCAAGAGGGCATTCTTAAGCCTAGAAAAAAAGAATGTAAAAATAAGGGCCTGTATAAAAGTAATTATTATGGCCAATCAAAATCGACATAGGCTACTCTGGCCAGTCAACCTAATCATGTTAATCAAGTGATCATGATCCAACCTGTAATGGCTCAATAGTAATCAGTGCAACAACCACCGTAACAAATTTCTTATCCTATGGTACCTTCAGTACCTCAATCCATGCAAAGCACAATGCTAGTTATGGAGAACCATCCCCAATGATAGTCTATCTGATAGAATCACTTGTACAACCCCTTGGTCAAGTCATATGCTTCCCTCTTTTGAAGGTTATATGACATAAACAAAATTGCATTGCCAAAAATTAGACTATATGATCCCACTAAATATGGAAAATATTATCGAGAATATTTATTTTGTCCTTACCATAGGCAAAATGGGTACCATATCAACAATTACCATGTATTCAAAGACATAATTCAAGACCTTATTAACTTGAGGGTGATAAATCTTGACAACCCCCTTGCTCAACAAAACCAAAATCTTGGTATTTTTCAAACACTACTTCCTTATCATGAGGAGGTGCAACCAACTATAGGAGGGGCTAACTCCAAAACTCCTCCTAATCAAGTTAATAATGTCAAATAATACCAAGGTTTTGTAGGTTCCATTCATGTGGTTACTAGAGGTCAACAAAATAATCAACAAAATGTAAGGCAACAACCTCAAGCAAGTGTGTCACAATGTACCACATCACCTCTCATTCAAATTTATCTTAATTATTCATCGCTAATTCATATTCCTAGCCAACCAAATCCCTCCATTCCTATCGTCAATCATCCTTCATGACCAATCATCTCATTGAGTATCCAGTTAACCACAAGATTAAAGATGGCTTCCATAAAGTTTTCCATATATGAGCTAATTCAACAGTATCCCCCACATCATGAAGCATTAATGGACATTCTCAAATCCATTGAATTACAATCTAAAGATCCTACTACCTTTAGAAACTTTGTAGATAGCATTCAAATATGCATGGAGCCCTCCATTACATTTTATGACTTTGAGATTAAGCCAATCTCATCGAAATCAGTAGATCCTCCATTGTATATCATGGATCTAATTGACAAGAAGTTGTTAAAAAGAGTTCTAATTGATACCTATTCCTCTATCAATATCATCACCATGTCTACCCTTTATCATTTGATCCTTCATCCCTCTCATATCATCAACTCATCCTTCACCCTAAAAGAATTCAATGATACTTTATGTTCCATAGTTGGCACTATTATTTTTCCCATTGAAGTGGGGGTAAAAATTTTGCACATTATATTCCACATATTGGAAGGATCCATGGTGTAAAATGTACTCCTTGTAAGACCTTGGATGAGGGAAATGATGTGTCCCTTCCATTCTACATCAATCCCTAAAGTAAATTCATGAGAGACAAGTACATTGCATACCAACAGATGTCAAACTGTTTAAGTATTGCAATTTCATTTCAAATCCTTATGAATCCATGGTTCCTTCCACTCACCTTTTTCTATCATCATCAGCTAATCTGTCTACCACACCACCCATTTCTTCATCAAAATATCCCATTCTTGAGGATCCCCTTATCAACAATCCCACATCATATTCATTATTAACTATATGCACATGTGGTTAAAGTCAATCCACATCCTTACCTTCCACATCATCATAATCCATTAAACAACCTTCCCAATACAATCCATCACCATAAGCCAATGTTTCACAAGTCGAGTTGATGGATTGTGAGACATATTCATCTCCACCATTCCCCAAGCCATTATCTAATTATTGTCCTTCCACATAATTCGAAGTCGAGGTCCACCTCACTAATCCTTGTATTGATGAATATGTGGTCCAAGACATCATCGTCACACCGCTCACCAAATGCTACGTATTTCGGTCACCCATGTGACCCACCTTTATCCATAGGACTGGTATATGACATGGTTTCAGCTCCCAAAAATATAAATATTGTATATGAGGAAATTGATTCTTCATCAAATATAGCTCCCATATAAGAACCCAAAGAACCAACACCTACCAACATCTAAAATATGTCAGGATTTGCATCTCGTTATTTTCACATAATTAATTGACAAGGTCATGGCCTAGGATTTCATAAATAGGGAATGCATGACATTATCGATGTCCCATATCGAGAAACTCATGACCGTTTAGGATTAGGTTACACTCCACTTTCATCCACATCTTCTCTTGAAAAATACTTCCAAAGGCTTAATCTAAATTTAGGAGAAGAAGCCCTCCACCTTGATTACTCAAATGATGAAATATATAAATAATTCAAAATCATATCAATAATTTTAGATGAATCTAAAGAGGAATTAGAGCCCATAATTCCCCACACTGAACATGGGTTTTATCTTAGAATATTCCCCATCCATGAGTGCATATTTCCCTTGCTTCTTCCAAAAGAGTGAGCCTCCCCTACTAGTGAACCACCACCTCCATCTCATTAATCCATTTCATAAGACAAACTTGTAACATATGTACATAACATAAAAATAGTGGTTTTCACCACTACCAAAAAAAAAAAAAAAAAAAAAATCAAACAATAACAACATTTTATTTTTTGCATTACATGTATATAAAATTTAGTTAAGTGCATTTATTTGTGTTGCTTGCTACTGTCCAGGTTTACCAAGTTCCTAGAAAAAATTCTTAGGTTCCATTCATCCCATCCAAACTCATCCACTTTCCCTCAAGTCAACATGAATCTTGTTGAATTATTCACCCTGCTTCGTAATCCATACAATTTGGCAAAGCCAATTCCAATTGACATGAGTATTATTGATATGGACCAAATTTCCTCACATCTATCCTTTTTCAAGTTTTTCTTGTCCAAGGAATTGTTAAGGGATTCATCCAACTACATTCCTCCATCCCATCCACCTTCACATTTATATTTGAACCCCAAGGTTTTCTAGGTGGACGTAGATGAGGAAAATTTGAAAGAGTTTGATGAAATATTAGATGTCATTCATCTAATCCCTACGCACCATCAAATTGAGGAAATTTACCATATATCCATTGAAGGTACCATTGAAGTGGACCTTAATTTAGAAAAATACAATCCTCAAATTTTTAGGCTTGGTAAAAGCTTATACAATGATGAACAAGAGCAATTAATTGCTCTCCTCAAGAGGAAGAAGGGCATTTTTGCATGGTCCTATAAACACATGCCTGGTCTTGACACCTTACATCCTTATGCTAAGCCGATAAAAAATAAAACTTAGAAGGATGCATCCTACCATTGCTCTCTTGGTCAAAGAAGAGATTCAAAATATACTAGATGTGGGTTTCATAATACCCACTGATTATCCTATGTGGCTCTCAAATATGGTACCCATTCGTAACCCTAATGGGGAGATACATGTCTACACTAATTTTTTATATCTTAACAAAGCATGTCCTAAGGATGAATTTGCTCTCCCAAACATTGATACTCTTGTCAACACTTGCGCTGGCCATGAAATGCTTTCCCTCATGGATAGTTTTTCAGGATACAACCAAATTTGAATAAATATTGATGACCAACACAAAAAAAAAATCACTACACCTTGGGAAATTTTTTATTACAAGGTGATGTATTTTGGCCTAAAAAATTTAGGTGCCACTTATCAACATACCATGACATACATTTTCCATGATTACATGCATAAGATTATCAAAGACTATGCAGATGATCGCTTGGAAAAATTTAAAACTCGATAAGAGCACATTGGTGTGTTGGAGAAAGTTTTTGACTAACTTCTAGAACATAATGTGAGGTTGAACCCCAAGAAATGTGTCTTTGGTGTTACCTATAGCAAACTATTAGGGTTCATTATCTCCAAAAGAGGTATTGAGGTGGAGCCAAACAAGTTCAAGGCCATATTAGAGATGCCTCCTCCAACAAACTTAAAAGAATTACGTAGTTTACAAGGAAATATCCAATAAATCCATTGTTTTATCGTGCAATTATTTGAAAAATGCAGGCCATTAAATGTTATACACTTGAAAGCATTCTATGCATAATATGATTGATATATATGTATATATACATTGCTAATACATAAAAACATTGCACTTCATTTGAATACATTCAAAAACATTGCATTCAAACATATTTCATTTTGCATTTCATACATTTGCATTCACATCCACATGTCACATTTCATATTAGGGATAATTTATTAAGTTCAAGGTTTTGAAATTGGTCAAATGAATTCATGTTGTCTTGATCAAGGGTACCTTCACAACATCATCCACACAATTCCACCAAGTCAAATTGTTATTCGCACAAACCACACATCCATAATTCCTAGGTATTTTCAGTCACTCAGCGACTCCTAGTGTTAAGAAAACTCCAAATACATGTCAAGTTTATCTTAGGACCATTACACATATTCACTAAGAAAATACTAAGTTTTTGCAATTGACTCCAAAATATTCTTGAACCAAACACAATTTCACATCTTAAAACATCTTGTGTCAAATAGGGATAACACCATACTTGGTTTAAACCTCGAAGTTAAAAGGGTAATTCTCGCTAGTCCCATCATGCAACATAGTCCATAAAAATAGTGGTTTTCACCACTATCACCATTGCTTCAAAATACAAAAGATAGAGTAGTAAGGATAGGGTACAATTCTCATAACACTCAGGTTGAGAATTTAATTCCCCAAAGCTCTAAATATTTTACATCACACACCACTAATTATTGGATTATAAGGATCATACTACATTTCTAATTAGATATTTAGGTAGTCATCCCAAAAATATAAGAAATCAAAATTCATGGACTATGGAGTCAATCTCCATCGGAGCTATAGATGCTTGACTGGTAGTGGAGTACGCTCATGCATGGTGAAACATATCTTTCAAAGAGACCTCTAACTACACATATAGACAAGCTAGCTTCTTGATATCATCCATAATAGGTCACCCCAATTTACTCAATATGAGTTAATGAACTTACTTGAACACACACTAGTTATTGATTGCCTCGAGTCATTACCATACTCTTAATTCAGTAAATGAATTCACTGCATATACATTTGATCCTAGAGGGATTAGGTAGTTTTAGTGATTTTATTTGGTAGCACTAGCATATCTGAGTCTTTGTAAAATAGTCAATTTTCAATATCAACATCCATATCTTATTCCATATCAACATTCATAACTTCTTCTATGACAACATCCATGTCACTTCATGAGTCATCCACCCCACATACCACCAAGTTTGGTGCCCCTGATAAAAAACAATGCTAGAACATGGCCAAGAAAATATAAGCTATAAATCATCATTAGAACATTTGAATTCCATACCTTGCATTCATAATCCATATATTTCCACTTGCATTAATCATCCATAACATATCATATGCATTAATTATCCATATAAACAAATTATTCCACAAAAGCATTCACACAAAAACATATAACACAAAAGGTGAAAGCCATGATATATATATATATATATATATATATATATATATATATATATATATATATATATATATATATATGTGTGTGTGTGTGTGTATAAATATCACATGTACAATGAGTGCCAAAAGGCTACATACAATGGATAACCAAGGCTCATATATAAAAAGTGCATCTAAACACTAACTAAGCCCTCCAAGAGGACCCTTGTGACCTAGGAGTGTTAGACCTAGCACTATGCCTAGGATCTGGAAGAGGAATATGATGCTCTATCAACTTATCCTCCAAAACATTGCTATATCTCTATTAATACTGAAGGTGAGCTATACCAAAATTATGCTGATGCTCCCTCTCTAGAAGCTCTACCTAGAGCCTCATGATCCTATCATCCTAAGCCATCACCATCGCATCTCGTTCTACCACTTGCTACTACAACCTCACCTAATCCTCCTCACTCCAAATTGGAGGTCCATTCGGAGTCTCCTCCACATCATCCCTATCTCCACTATCGCCTCCACCCCTTAGAGATTTCCTAGCCACACCCTTAGTCCTCCTCCTTTTACTATCAAATCAAATGTACCTTTGTTTTTGGGGATCCTGATGGATCCCATCACCCTTAAAATCATCTCCATATCAACCAATACTAGAGTAGGTGCCCATGGTGGCTATGTAGCGAAACATGCATCGTATCATGGATTAGTTCAAGAATCATCTATATCGAGGACATATATCTCCTCATCATTCTTGTACATCTCCATCCATGGCTCTACATATTGTAGCCTTGTCTCCTCTTGATACCTCCTATAGAGCACAAATCATCCTAAACCCCCTACCTTAGACTAAACTATTGGAGCACCTGTCAGAACTAAAAATATGCAACCTCACTCTAATACCTCCCAACCACCCACCGTAGATGCTCTCCATAACCCATCCACCTAGCACCCCACCATGGCATCCATATCACTTGGGTGGATGTCAATACAGCCCAAAAATCTTGGTACCACTCACTCATTCACAAAGGACAACTTGGTTGCACCTCCTTTGCCACTTCCCATATCCTAGTATAGGGCTACTCCCTACCCAAGCCTACCAATGGTGAAGCAGAACTAAATTAACACCAAAAAAATTCATGCAAATTTCATTAACAGAGGTCAAAAATACAGCAGTTCTATTCAAAATAGCCAAGAGTCCCTTTACAATGCATGCGCGGCCTTTTATAACAGACCCGACCCTCTTCGGACATCATTACATAGAATGCGGGATTCCTTGTAACCGTCCGCACGAATGTTTTGTAGCCGCCTGCAAGATGCTGCCAGGTGCCCCGAATCATCATGGCCTGTAATGGCGGAGTGCGCTGTAGCCGCTTGTCCATCAACCCGTCGAGTCATCATTCATATGAGTGCCCTATAGCCATCTGTAGTTTGTTGCCACGTGTCCTTCCGCCAGGGTCTCTGTAACCGCTTAATACTCCATGGCCACCTGTAATTCGTTGTCACGTGTCCTTCGGCTATGGCCTCTGCAACCGTCGGCCTGTCTGGAGTCGTGAGCGTTTTGTCGCGATATCGTGACGTGTTTGCTTCCTTACGCCCTCTCTCCTCTTCGGTCGTGATATCGCGACGTTTTGGTCGTTCGGCCTCTATTTCTCCTTCGGGCCGCGAAACCGTGACATGTCACGATTTCGCGACCATTTTACCCCTTGGTGCCTTTGCCCCAAAAGTGTCACGATTTCGCGACCACTTTGCACCCTGTCACCTTGCTTTCGAAAGTGTCACGATTTCGCGACCACTTTGCGCCTTCGAGTCCAGCTTTCGAAAGTGTCACGATTTCGCGACCACTTTGCGCCTTCGAGCCCAGCTTTCGAAAGTGTCACGATTTCGCGACCACTTTGTGCCTTCGAGTCTTGCCTCCGAAAGTGTCACGATTTCGTGACCACTTTGCGCCTTCGAGCCCAGCTTTCGAAAGTGTCACGATTTCGCGACCACTTTGCGCCTTCGAGTCTTGCCTCTAGAAGTGTCACGATTTCGCGACCACTTTGTGCCTTCGAGCCTTGCTTTCGAAAGTGTCACGATTTCGCGACCACTTTGCGCCTTCGAGTCTTGCCTCCGAAAGTGTCACGATTTCGTGACCACTTTGTGCCTTGGAGCTTTGCCTTGAAAATGTCGTGATTTCATGACCATTTTGTGCCTTGGCCTCTTTGCCTTGAAAATGTCACGATTTCGCGACCATTTTGTGCCTTGGCCTCTTTGCCTTGAAAACGTCGTGATTTCATGACCATTTGGTGCCTTGGCTTCTTGGCTTTGAAAATGTCACGATTTCGTGACCATTTTGCGTCCAGGCTGCTTTGCTTCGAAAATGTCGTGATTTCGCGACCATTTTGCATCCAGGCTGCTTTGCATCGAAAATGTCACGATTTCGCGACCATTTTGCATCCAGGCTGCTTTGCATCGAAAATGTCACGATTTCGCGACCATTTTGCGTCCAGGTTGCTTTTCTCAAAAAGCGTCGCGATATCGCGACAGTTTGACCCTTTGGCGCCCTTTCTCAAAAAGTGTCGCGATATCGCGACAGCTTTGGCACTTAAAGAAAAAAAATATTTTTGGGTGATGCAAGATTGCTTTTCCACCTCCGGATGCTCCTGCATCAGACACCCGGGGTGAATTGAGAAGTGATCTTCACTTCTGATCTGTCTGAGGTAGACCCAGGCGGTCAACCTCTGCCTTCGACAACCAAGTCGCATCTTCGATGGGCCTGCCCTTCCACTTGATTAAATACTCAGAATAACATCTGTTTCGAGTACTTCGGCCCTCACGCGTATCAAGAACTTCTTCTATCTCATCTGCGACTGGAGTAACCGCGGGAATGCTCCACAAATCCGGGCTTGGTGTTGCACTGCTATCTCCTTCATGAAACTCGACCAAATCCGAAATGTTAAAAATCGGTGAGATGTTAAGTTCACTCGGCAACTCCACCTCATATGCATTACCCGAATCTCGTTTCCCAATGATCCTGCATGGTCCAAATTTCTTCATCTTTAGCTTGTTATAGGTCTTGGCAAGAAACCTCTCTTTTCTTAGATGGACCATGACGGAATCTCCTACTTCAAACTCCTTAGCCCGGCGCTTCTGGTCTGCCCTGGCTTTATACTGAGTATTCATCTTAGCAATGTGCCTTGTCACCTCCTCATGCACTCCCTTCAGGTGTTCAGCAAAGTCTTCTGCCTCAGCACTGCATTTTTCTCTTGTATCTATTCTTCTCAATTCTGAAGCGTTTCTTGGGCTGCTCCCATAGATTATCTGGAATGGCGATTTATTGGTACTCCTATTGACTGAGCTATTATAAGCGAATTCTGCCTGTGGAAAAACTAGATCCCATCCCTTGGGCTTGTCTCCGACCAAGCATCTCAGTAGATTGCCTAAACTCCTATTCACCACCTCTGTTTGGCCATCTGTTTGGGGGTGGTATGCAGAACTGAATTTTAAATCCGTCTTCAGTTTCTTCCACAGGGTTCTCCAGAAATACCCTACAAACTTGGTATCTCTGTCCGACACAATGCTCCTTGGCAGCCCATGAAGGCGTACCACTTCCTTGAAGAATAAACCAGCCACATGGACCGCATCGCTAGTCTTCTGGCATGGAATGAAATGAGCCATTTTCGAAAACCTGTCCACTACCACAAATATGGAGTCGTGCCCCCTCTGCGTCCTGGGCAAACCAAGCACAAAATCCATACTAATATCCTCCCATGGCCTTTCGGGTACAGGTAGTGGTTGATATAACCCAGTAGGCTGCCTCACACCTTTGGCCATCTGGCATATCCTACAACTTTGCACAAATTTTGCCACATCTTGTTGCAATTGCGGCCAGTAGTAATTTTCACTAACAAGGGAAATGGTCTTATCTCGACCAAAATGTCCAGCTAAACCGCCACTGTGCTTTTCTTTGATCAGATTCTCTCTCATCGAGCTCCTCGAAATGCATAATTGGTTCCCCCTGAACAACATTCCATCTTGAATCAAAAAATTTAGCCATTTAGTCCTGTCCAAAGTAACAGGCGCAGTGCAGGCTTTCCAAGCTTCTGCGAAGTCGGGGTCTACAGGGTATAAACCCTTGAGCTCAGCAAACCCTACAACCTCCACCTTCATCTCCATCAGCAAACATTGCCTCCTACTCAAGGCATCCGCAACTCTGTTGGACCTCCCACTCCGGTGTTTCAGCACAAAGGTGTAGCTCTACAGGAACTCGACCCATTTCAGGTGTCTCTGATTTAATTTCCCTTGACTGTTAATGTACTGCAGTGCCTGATGATCAGTATAAAGAACAAACTCCTTTGGCAACAAATAATGCCTCCATTTCTTCAGAGCCTGAACTATGGCATAGAACTCCTGATCATATACCGAATACTTCTTCCTGGCATCGTTGAGCTTCTCACTGAAATAAGCAACAGGCTTACCCTCTTGGCTCAATACGGCCCCTATGGCACTACCACTCGCATCGCAGTCTACCTGAAACACCTTGTTAAAATCTGGAAGGGCTAAGACAGGTTGCTCTGTGACCTTCTTCTTCAGCATAGCAAAGCTTTTGTCTGCTCCAGCTGTCCACTTGAATTCCTTCTTGTTCCCCCTCATTGTCTCCGTAAGGGATGCGCAAATACTGCTAAAGTTTCTAATGAAATTTCTGTAGAAACTGGCCAGACCGTGAAATGATCTCACCTCAGTCACGCTTCTTGGAGCAGGCCATTCTATGATAGCCCTCACCTTTTTGGGGTCCATTTTGAGACCATCTACTGAGATAACAAATCCCAGGTATACTAACTCCCTCTTCACGAAGTTGCACTTCTTGAGATTGATCAGCAACTGCTCCTCCCGTAGTTTCTCAAAAACCCTCCTGATGTGCATCAGGTGCTCCTCCAGGGTTCTGCTAAAAATCAATATATCATCCAAGTAGACAATAACAAATTTGCCTAGAAATTCTTTCAGGACTTCATTCATTAACCGCATGAAGGTACTCGGTGCATTGGTTAGCCCAAATGGCATGACCAACCACTCATACAGCCCCTCTCTGGTTTTAAAGGTTGTCTTCCACTCGTCCCCTTCTCTAATGCGGATCTGATGGTAACCACTTTTTAGGTCAATCTTCATGAAGTACTCAGCTCCACTCAAACAGTCCATGATATCATCCATCCTGGGCAATGGGAATCTATATTTAATAGTGATCTTGTTAATTGCCCGAGAGTCTGTGCACATTCTCCACTCTCCATCCTTCTTGGGTGCTAGTACTGTAGGTACTGCACATGGACTAAGACTCTCCCTAATCAATCCCTTCTTTAGCAGATCTTGAACCTGCCGGTTTAACTCCTCAGTTTCTACAGGCGTCATCCTGTGTGCAGCCTTATTCGGCAAGCTCGATCCAGGCACCAAATCTATGTGGTGGCTGATCTTCCTAACAGGTGGTAAACCTTCAGGAACATTATCAAAAATGATATCTGGAAACTCCTCCAACAGTCCCATGACTTCCACTGGAGTTTCCTTGCATTCTTCTTCCCTGACCCTAGGGATTATTGCATAGCACATATGATCTGGCTTCAGGCCCTCCAAAAATCTTCTTCCATCAACTAGACAGACTCGTGCACTGCTGCATACCTTCTCATCCGCCTCCTTCAGGGGTTTCAACTTATGTCGAACTCCATTTTTTGACAAGGAATATGTATTAGCTCGACCATCATGTACAACACTTCGATCAAACTGCCATGGTCTCCCCAGTAGCAAGTGACATGCATCCATAGGCAAGATGTCACATAAGACCTCATCTCGATAAGTTCCAATGTTGAACTTCACCAGGCATTGCTCACTGACCAGCACCCGATGGTCCTTTTGCAACCATGCAATCCGATAAGGGTGCGGGTGTTTCCTCCTCTCCAGCTGTAGCTTGGCAACCATCTCCTCAGAAACCAAGTTGTCAGTGCTTCCATTATCGATGATGATGTTACAGACCTTGCCTGCGCACTTGCATCTTGTTCGAAACAGGTTGTTCCTCTGGTCTGCCTTCTTTTCTTCATTCAACAAGACTCTTCTGATGATCATCGCTTCTCCTCTTTCTGCCTCCTTAGAGTGCTCAGATTCTACACCTTCGTCTGCTACAACAGCTCGGGCCTGACCCTCAGGTCTTCGATTTGGCCTTTCTTGATGCTGCGGGCAGTTGTATGCCCGATGTCCTTCTTCTCCGTAGTTGAAGCAGGTTCCTCGAAAGACACCTCTTCCAAACCCTCGCCCAGGCCTACCTCTTCCCCTCGGGTAGTTGTTGTTCTGATTGCGTGGGCGTTGGGTATTCTCCTCTTTCTCCTCTTTCTATTTTTGGCTACTGCTTGCTTCACCAGTCTTCCCCAAATCTCTGTATCTTCCTCCATTGGTTCTTCCACCAGCTCTTCCACCCCTGTCCTTTCCTCTCTGCTTACCATCAAATCTCCTATTCAGTTTCTCTTCCACTTTTAATGCAAACTGGTATGCATCCTCCACCATGCTCATCCTAACCAGCCCTAGTTCTTCTTGAATGTTGGTTCGCAATCCATTGATGTATCGTGCGACTTTCTCCTTATTCGCCTCAGAATGGCCGGTTCTAATCGAGATCTGATAGAACTCCTCCGTGTACTCCTTGACAGATTTACTTGCCTATCGAAGACTCTACATCTTTCTCAACAAATCCAACTCATAATCCGTAGGGATGAATTGCCTTTTCAACTTCTCTACCATCCTATCCCACCTGGTGATCTTTTCCTTTCCCCTCCTGTTCCTTTCTAGCTGTACTCCTTTCCACCAGATGCTAGCATGTCCTTTCAGCTTTGTTTTCATGAACCTGATCCGATTTGGGTCTGAGATCTCTTCATACTCGAAATACTCCTCCATGTCGTTGATCCAATCTATCAACTCCTCGGGGTTGAGATTCCTAGAATAAGTAGAGACATCAAACTTTGGCTTCTTCCCAATCTGGGATATGGCCCTATACAGCCTAGCCTCTGTTGGATCCAATGCTTCTTCCTCATCAGATGGACCCTCTTCTTCCCAAACTTCATCTTCACTGGGTTCCTCCCTTCTTGGCTCAACTCCTCTTCTGATTTCCTCCTGCAGGGCTTCAACTTGCCTCTGCAAGGCTCTAAGATCGACCTCTGCTTGCCTGTTCCTCACACCACCATGGTTCCTACGTGGAGGCATCCTGTTCGCTTCCTCACACCCACAACCACAATCCTGGTGCAAACTGCCTCACTGTCGGCGATCGGTTTGCGCACTCAGAACCTTCTGGCTCTGATACCACTTGAAGCAGAACTAAATTAACACCAAAAAAATTCATGCAAATTTCATTAACAGAGGTCAAAAATACAGCAGTTCTATTCAAAATAGCCAAGAGTCCCTTTACAATGCATGCGCGGCCTTTTATAACAGACCCGACCCTCTTCGGACATCATTACATAGAATGCGGGATTCCCTGTAACCGTCCGCACGAATGTTCTGTAGCCGCCTGCAAGATGCTGCCAGGTGCCCCGAATCATCATGGTCTGTAATGGCGGAGTGCGCTGTAGCCGCCTGTCCATCAACCCGTCGAGTCATCATTCATATGAGTGCCCTATAGCCATCTGTAGTTTGTTGCCACGTGTCCTTCTGCCAGGGTCTCTGTAACCGCTTAATACTCCATGGCCACCTGTAATTCGTTGTCACGTGTCCTTCGGCTATGGCCTCTGCAACCGTCGGCCTGTCTGGAGTCGTGAGCATTTTGTCGCGATATCGCGACGTGTTTGCTTCCTTACGCCCTCTCTCCTCTTCGGTCGCGATATCGCGACGTTTTGGTCGTTCGGCCTCTATTTCTCCTTCGGGCCGTGAAACCGCGACATGTCACGATTTCGTGACCATTTTACCCCTTGGTGCCTTTGCCCCAAAAGTGTCACGATTTCGCGACCACTTTGCACCTTGTCACCTTGCTTCCGAAAGTGTCACGATTTCGCGACCACTTTGCGCCTTCGAGTCCAGCTTCCGAAAGTGTCACGATTTCGTGACCACTTTGCGCCTTCGAGCCCAGCTTTCGAAAGTGTCACGATTTCGTGACCACTTTGCGCCTTCGAGTCTTGCCTCCGGAAGTGTCACGATTTCGTGACCACTTTGCGCCTTCGAGCCTAGCTTCCGAAAGTGTCGCGATTTCGTGACCACTTTGCGCCTTCGAGTCTTGCCTCCGAAAGTGTCACGATTTCGCGACCACTTTGTGCCTTCGAGCCCAGCTTTCGAAAGTGTCGCGATTTCGTGACCACTTTGCGCCTTCGAGTCTTGCCTTGAAAGTGTCGCGATTTCGCGACCACTTTGTGCCTTAGAGCTTTGCCTCCGAAGGTGTCACGATTTCGTGACCATTTTGTGCCTTGGCCTCTTTGCCTTGAAAATGTCGCGATTTCGCGACCATTTTGTGCCTTGGCCTCTTTGCCTTGAAAACGTCGCGATTTCGCGACCATTTGGCGCCTTGGCTTCTTGGCTTTGAAAATGTCGCGATTTCGCGACCATTTTGCATCCAGGCTGCTTTGCTTCGAAAATGTCATGATTTCACGACCATTTTGCGTCCAGGCTGCTTTGCATCGAAAATGTCACGATTTCACGACCATTTTGCGTCCAGGCTGCTTTGCATCGAAAATGTCATGATTTCGCGACCATTTTGCGTCCAGGCTGCTTTTCTCAAAAAGCGTCGCGATATCGCGACAGTTTGACCCTTTGGCGCCCTTTCTCAAAAAGTGTCGCGATATCGCGACAGCTTTGGCACTTAAAGAAAAAAATATTTTTGGGTGATGCAAGATTGCTTTTCCACCTCCGGATGCTCCTGCATCAAATGGTAAGCCCTTCGGATGAGCCACACTGAAGTGCTCTCATACCCAACAGTGTAGCAACAAGATACATCCCAATCCCTTCCTCCCTCACCTCCTCAACTTATAGAGCTCTTTGTATGCCTATGCCAATAAGGTGGGAGCCCATGCATACACCTAATACATAGTGAGCATATCACGCACCAAACCTATTAGGTTCCAATGGAACCTACAACCAGTACTGTTTGGGACCACAATTTTGGTGAATACGAACATCATCAAATCCTGGAGGGCATCCAACTCCTTGTCCATATACATGGATAGGTAGGGAATACCTCCACACTCCACCCTTACACTCTGCCAGCTATCTCCAAGCATCCTATTTATCTTCACCCCTCGATCGCATCCAACCTCAACATGAATCCTCTCCATTGGCACCTTGAGTATGCGATATACATACTCAAGTGTGAGGGTCACATCTCCCATGGGGAGCTTAAAGGTGCCCCTATTCAGATCTTGTTGTGATGTCCTTCACAACGACCCCAAAACTGGGGACCCACCTTAAATTTTGTGATTTTGGAAAATTTTTGTTTATCTAATTTTGCTTGCATCAAGGTCTTAGAAAATTTGCTTTCACTTTGGAATTGTTGACATATTTGCATTTTGAAGGTTTAAATGTAGTTGCAATGCTTCAAAATTGAATATTTTGATTATTTGCATATTAATTGCATTATTTCAAATCAAATAATTTGATTAAAATCATTTTCAAAGGTTTAAATGAAATAATTTGATTAAAATAATTTTCGAAGGTTTAAATGATTAATTTTCATTTAAATAATTAAATTTTATTTTAGGGTTAACCCTAAATTTAGTGCAAAATTGAAATGAACATATCTTGAGGCAAACAACTCTGTTTGATCTCATTCAAAACTTGGTAAAAAGATATGGATTTTATCTTTCTAATGATACCAAAATTACAAGATTCCAGATGTCAATTTCACCAAAAAAATAGTGGGTTAATTTAACAATATGAGAACTTTGAAATACTTTTGAAAAAAAGGAAATTTATGGGAAAGTAAAGTTTGGTTTTGTTTTGATATTATGATTATTGTTTTATTATGCAGGTAATACAAGGGCAAGGTTTTGAAGAATATCGTTATAAAATTTGTTCCCGGTGATGAAACTGAATAACTAAAATTTTCAAATTATAAATAAATCATGGAGATTCATAGAAAATGGTCAGATATTTTATACAAAGAAGGAGAGGAAATATTGGAAGGAGCAAAGCTACACATTCGTTGGAGGAAAAAAAAGAAGGCCATTTGAAGAACAATGGAAATTATTGTAAGATTTTATAAATTGTTTTAAGCATTTTGGATCCAGATTTGTTTACAAACTGTATTTGGAATTAAGAAAGTGCTTATTGCAATTTCTTAATAGTTTGTATACCATAGAAGATTGCATCAATTTATTTGATTTCACTATGTGAATACTGGTGAACATTGGATTGGTTTTAGAATTTTGTAAATGGAAACATTAGTTTAATTTCTAAAGCTTAAATCTTTTATTATTTTATTTTCATTCTGAAAACTATATATTATAACTTAGTATAATTTTATAAAGTAAAATTATGACTAAGTTATAATTAAATTTATAATTTGGATATTACATTAATTAATATTAGAATTAATAAATTTAAGAAGGGATAAATGAATATTCTATTCCTCACCTTAATTTCATAAGGTTGAGGAACTCGGATTGATATCTCTAAAATTAAATTTGGTTTTGATTTATAATATAGTTCTATCTATTTCAGAAATACAAATTTCAAACCAGCGATCACATTTACGCTTTTGAGTATTTAATTTTATAAATATTTCAAAAGACAAATATTATAAGAAAATCTAATTTATAAAATTTATTTTATCATAAAATCCAAAGTTTATAGATTAGTTTCATATTAAGCCCTGCGATTTTATCATGGACAAGGTTTTGGAACCTTATAGATTGGGCAAGACATTATTTCATTTATTCACCTCTTCTGGGTTTGATTTATAATTTCATAAGGGAGTTTGAATAAATGATTGCTCTATCAAATAAACATTTGGGAAGTGAATTGATTATAAATCTATTATGTTCCAAAGGTTTATCAAGTTTATAAAGTTTCATTTATTTTGATTTATATTAAAATTAAATTAAAATTTAATATAAAATGCTATATTCTTTTTATGCTAATTTCATTTAAAGCATTTTGAGACATTAAATTGAAGAGAGGAAATAAAATTTTGGATACTTTAACCTAAGATCATAATTTTTTATTTTTTATTTTGTTGATTTGATATCAAAGCATGTTATACATGATAAACTTGAAATCATTTACCTAATTCCACGCCCCTTGTAAACAGTAGTTCACAAATCCAAGAGTTATTCAAGTACTCATTGATGTATATACATATGAAATGTTAGATATAACATAAAAACATTGGAGATATATAATATTATTTTCAAGAGAGAATCATAATTCTGAGTTTATCGCGACATGGAAAATGTGTCGCGATATCACGACATGTCTCTTTATCGCGACCAAAAAAGAAGAGAAAGAGCAAGTGGAAAAAGTGTCACGATATCGCGACGTGGTGGTTTTTCACGACTAAAAGAGAAGAGAAAGAGCAAGATAGGAAAAGTGTCGCGATATCGCGACATGTCATATTATCGCGGTCAAAAGAGAAGACTAAGGGCAAGAAGGGAAAATGGCACGATATCGCGACATGCAGCTATGTCGCGACCAAAAAAGAAGGGAAAGAGAAGGAAGGAAAAAGGGTCACGATTTCGTGACATGTTAGAAAAAGTGTCGCGATATCGCGACATGGAAAATGTGTCATGATTTTGCGACATGCCTCTTTATCACGACAAAAAAAGAAGAGAAAGAGCAAGTGGAAAAAGTGTCGCGATATCGTGACATGTTGTTTTTTTGCGACTAAAAGAGAAGAGAAAGAGCATGTTAGGAAAAGTGTCACGATATCGTGACATGTAGTCTTATCGCGGTCAAAAGAGAATACTAAGGGCAAGAAGGGAAAGTGGAGCGATATCGCGACATGCAGCTATGTCGCGACCAAAAAAGAAGTGAAAGAGAAGGAAGGAAAAAGTGTCACGATTTCACGACATGTTAGAAAAAGTGTCATGATTTCGTGACATGGAAAATGTGTCGCGATATCACAACATGTCTTTTTATCATGACCAAAAAAGAAGAGAAAGACCAAGTGGAAAAAGTGTCGCGATATCACGACGTGTTGTTTTTTCACGACTAAAAGAGAAGAGAAAGAGCAAGATAGGAAAAGTAACACGATATCGCAACATGTCATTTTATTGTGGTCAAAAGAAAAGACTAAGGGCAAGAAGGGAAAGTGGTGCGATATCACGACATGTCGTATACTCGTGACCAGCAGGAGGGAAAAAGTGTCGCGATATCGCGACATGTCGTATTTTCATGACCAAAAGAGAAGAGAAAGTATGGGAAGGAAAAGTGTCGTGATTTCGCAACATGTCATTTTTTTGTGATGAAAAGAGAAAAGAAAGAGGAGGAAGGAGAAGTGTCGCGATATCGCGACATGTCATAGTTTCACGACCAAAAGAAAAGAGAAAGTGTTAGAAGGCGAAGTTGTCGACCACCTTTGTTCCAAGGGGTGGGTAAATTTTTGTGAGGGTATTACTCTTTGTTGGTTTTATGTCCTCAGTAGAGGGCTGAAAAGACTATCCATTTTGAGTTATTGTCCCGTTTTAGCGTTGTGCTATTGTTGTAATAGGTTTTGGGTCAACCTATAAAACCCGGTTGTAATGTTTATGTCCCTTAATTACCAAAAAAAAAAAAATTTGAGTTTATTGGGTGGTTTTGTGACTAGAAAAAATCACACCTCAATAAATTGGCGCTAGAAGGAGGGCATGAAAGGTAATGATTTTAATTTTAGAATGTGCAATTTGTTATAAAAAGAAATAAAATTGTTTGAAATTTTCAATTTATGTTGTATTAACGTTAATCTATCATAAATTCAAAAATTAGGTTATGATGCAATTTTTGTGAATTTTCATACATAGCCTTGCATATTGAAGTTGGTTCAATGGCAGAAAAATGATTTACTATTTTATAAACATGATAGAACAATTACGCTAGAAGAACATATTCAGGCATATAAAAATATTATGCTTAGTTTTCAAATTATGCATGAGGATGTTTTCTGTAGAATGTTTCCATACACATTGGATGAAGTTGCTAATGATTGGTTTATCAATTTACCTATAGGTTCTACCGCTTCTTGGAATCAAATTGAAACAATGTTCCTTGAACACTTTAGAAAATTGGTCGACACAGATTTGTTATCAAATCAATTTACCTCTATTCGTAAAAGGTCTAATGAATCCATGAATAAATTTAATGATAGGTTTTATAAATTATATACTGAATTGAAGATACACTTTATCATTTCATAAGAAGAAGCTATTCAAATTTATTTGGAAGATTTAGATCCTTTTATGGTTAAGTGTTTAGAAATGTTTCCTAAGGATTTATCCTTATCTAGCGTGTATGGTGGTGCAATAGTTGTAGAGCAATTGCTGATTTTAAGAGGAATAGATGTGGGTAGATTATCATTACATCACCCTAAGGTTTCAAATCAAGTATCACCTATGAGTCATGATATGCATTTCTCGACACCATTAAATTAAATTGAATGTCCTAGTTTTTCAACCACTTTTAATATTATCCAAGAGGAAGTGAAAGTTTCAAATCCAATATCCATTTATGAGGATTGTAGTAATCAAGTTTATAAAAATGTAGAAATTCATGAGTCTTCAAACACAAGCTTATACTAAGAGGGGGGGGTGAACAGTATAAGACCTCTTTTTACTTTTCCTTTATACTTCAAAACAGTAAAGCAATATATCCAAAGCAATATCAAAACAAAGCACAAGATCATCCACAAAGTGACACCAATTTTAATGTGGTTCACCTAGAAAGCCTGGGCTACGTCCACAAAACTTTTCTCTAAAAGTTATCTCAAAGTTCTTTGGGAAACCTTCCCAATTACAATGTTTATGGGCACCAACCCAAAGGAGACACCAATCCCCTAATCTCAAATTCATGGGCACCGACCCACAGGAGACACCAATCCCCTAATCTAAAGTTTGTGGGCACCGACCCATAGGAGACACCAATCCCCTAGCTCAAGTTCGTGGGCACCTACCCACAGGAGACACCAATACCCTAGCTTTACTCTGGCTGGTGATCCTCTAGAAGACCTCTGCTCTTTAGGTTCTCTGATAGAACTATCAAACTCAGCTTCACAAGTCCTCTGCTAGGACCTGTTCAAATTTTCTCACAAGTCCTCAACAGAACCTATCCAAAACCTGCTCACAAGTCCCCAATGGAACCTGTCCAATACCTGCTCACAAGTCCCCAATGGAACCTGTCCAATACCTGCTCACAAGTCCCCAATGGAACTCGTCCAATACCTCGCTCACAAGTCCCCAATGGAACCTGTCCAATGCTCACAAGTTTATCAAGAACACTTGCTTGGCATGAACCCACAAAGAGAATGGTTAGAGACCCAATGTGATTCATCCACCTCATAGAAGCATAAAGAGAATTGTTAGAGACTCAATATGTTCTATACTTAACTCCCAATCTCAATCTCTACTCAAATCTCAAAAGAATAAGATAGATGTAGTATGCTTTTCTCAAGAACATGAAATACAACCCAACAATTGCCAACCATGTAATATCTCATATAACAATGATACTCATGTTCTTTCCAACAATCAATATCTTTTCTCAACCAATTAGGGCTTCAACAACAATGCTTAAAGACAAGGTTTAACCAACATCATTCAACTCAACATTTAACCTTGAAGCATTCAACCAATCATCACAAGAAAAGGAAACAAGTAGAAATCCTTTTCCCTCCAAAGATATTTGAACAAAATAGCCACCAACACAATATCACCAAATGCATAGAATAACTTGTTCAAATCAACTCAATGGAGTAAGCCCAATATCATGTATCAAGTAAAGCATTAACTTGATCAACACAACCACTATGGAAGCACTCATCCATCAATATCAAAACAGCCAACTAAGGGTTTCACCAACTCAAAGTAAGTAGCAAGACTCACAATCCTAAACCCTAGTGCACAATGCTTCCACTACCTCAAACCAGAATTATGCATTCACAAAAACTCTCATCAATGATAACAATGCATAAGTAGTCTTCAACAAACCAAAAACTAGAACTTACACTCAACCAAAGGAAACCTTGTTGAAAACCTTTTCACTCCAATCTTATTTTAAGAATAACATACACCAATCATACTCATAAGAAGAATGTGCCCATACCTTATTGAAGTGAAGGAACCCCTTTGGAAATCTGCCACTATTACAACATTCTTTTGCCAATCTTCACAAGGGTTAGTAGATCACAAGATAATCAACGTTATTCCACCTTTCAATAATCATCACCAAACCCTTTAATTGCACAACTCCCTTATCTCTCCTAAAACCACTTGTACCATAAAACAAAATAAATCAATCATTGCATAACCTTATAACTCCCAAAATACTTTAATCAAATTTAATTAACAAACTTTACCTTGTCTTTTCTACTCCCTGTCACAAATCGTCAGTGATTGTAATTTCAGCACAATGCACCATGGGTCGCTCGTCTAACTCCGTCGCTTAGTCTCAACTCGTCGTCACGAATGGTAATTTTCGCTTGTTTGATAGCTCCGCGTGCTTTTCAACACCATCAAATTATCAATCGAAACCTTTTCCTTTCAAAAAGTGTACCCGAAGGATTTGACCTGCAGATCTACCATTTTGCAGAACACTCAAATCAACTAACACATATCTTCTCCACGCCGTCAGATGAGATTGAAGGAGGCATATAATATTTTTCTTTTTCTGTTTAAAACTTCTGAACAGGCCCAAACGTTTCTCGCTGCCACCTCACGGAATCACTTGCTCACCGATCGCTTTGACAATCTGTCTCATCCAGGCACGATCTTCAAAATCAAAATAATAAAAAACTTATCCCTTTCTTTTCCTTCGCCCCCTCATGGTCAAGCATATACAAATCACAACCTAGATCGAAACCTATGCTTTGTTGTCGAAAACCTTGTGCTCTATATAGTCTTTAGAGAAGTCTCACCATCGCCTTGTGTTTCGTTCTCAAAAGAGGATTTATTTTTATTCACAGAGATATTCTTATCATCACAAATACAGCGCGGCTATGTTTTCGACTTGTACAGGATTC
Source organism: Wollemia nobilis (assembly GCA_028583015.1). NCBI lineage: Eukaryota > Viridiplantae > Streptophyta > Pinopsida > Araucariales > Araucariaceae > Wollemia > Wollemia nobilis. The sequence continues at coordinate 649,779 of JAQPPZ010000028.1, forward strand.
CTCCTTCGCTGGCATAAGTTCTGCCTCCTCCATAGGGTGTGCACATCAAAGATATTAGAATCACTTCTTTCACAAAGATATCCCTTCGATGCTCCAAGTTTCGCTGAAATCATTATATTATGAATGCCGCACACACATTAACACACCTTCGCTGCCACCAAAACACCACATCTCCCGTTGATGCTATATGAAACAGCGCTTATACCCTTCGAAATAAATCATCATAAACTTGCTATCTTATTGAATGAAGGCAAGGCAGGTATTTATAGTGCATTGCATGCACTTTGCGACGTCGACCAAAGAGAGAGGAAATTTGACCTAAATATTGCCGCCATAAAGTTTATAGGGGTTAATAAACCTTTTAATTATTATTTAAAAAATAATAATTATTTATTAAAAATAATTAATTAAAACCTTTAGAAGGTTTTTAATTAAATTATTATTTAATAAATATTTCCACTTAAACCTTTAGATTGCCATCATGGAACCTTCAAGATCTAAGAGCATCCATCAAAACCAGCTTTGGCACAAACTCTTTTTGACATCAGCACAAACTCCTTGACATCAATGACAACAACTATACTTGAGCAAAGGCAATGTACTCAAGGTACCCAAAATTGCCAACAGGAGGAGTTTTAGATTTAACTAGCTTTGAAAGATATGAATATAATCTTCCATAGAATTGAATGAAACAATTAAAGCTCCAGAATTAAAATATTCTAGAGTCAGTTTCATTATGATCGATCATAAAAATTTATTACTTGAGGAAGATGAGTTTCTTATTGAGGATAGGTTTTTTGAAGGTGAAGAAAGTAAATTTTAAGAGCATTCGTTTGTTAAAGTTACAAAATGTGAAGATATGGCTGAATCTTACCCTTTAGATTTTGAATATAATTATTACAATGGATGGGGTATATATGGTGAATCATTATTTTCTCACACTCCTAATGATAAAATTTTTGTTTCACTTGCTATACAGGATGTTGAAAATTCTAGTTCAAAATAAGGTTTCGTAACTCCTATGCAATCAGAAAGTGATATGCCAATTTCAGAAATAGAACAGGTTCCAAGAGTTGATCATTCTGAACATGAGTTTGTAGAACATTCTTCTACAGTAGAAAAGGAAGAAAAAGTAAAATATTTATATGATTCATCTATTTTAGATGAAGAAAATGTTATTGATGAAGGAATACGAAATGATGGTGGTGATGATAGAGATAATGGAGAAAAAGAAAAGACTATAAGGTCTCATAAAATAATGGTAAATTAAAGTGCACAAAAGGTAGATTCTTATCCTTTTTATTCAAACATTTAAGAATCAGGTAAATTTATGCATAATAATTTATTGGTTTCCACTATTATTTATGATGAGATGTCATTAGAGGTTTATGAAAAAATATAAGAGAATCTTATTCCCACCACAAAAAGGACTGTAGTGCTAAATAAAAAAGAAAACATGCTTGAATCATTGAACCAAGTTCAACAACAATTAACAATTCAATCTAGGATACAAAACTATAATGATTTTTATTTTGTAAATATCCTAGATTTTTTTAAAATTGTTATTTGAATATGATTGACCTAAAAACATAGATTATGATCTTATGTTAAAACTTTCAGAAATAGCTTTCTATTTGAGAGAAATCCTATATGCTTGTGAAAATGAGAATTTAATTCAAAGTGATGAATCAAGGTTTGAAATTCCCATCTTGTTGAATAAACATAAGATCATAGAGGAATTAAATCTTAAACATGGAATTGTTTATATGTTTGAAGCAAATCAGTGGGGTGTGAAAGGCAAAATGAAATTTATTATATGGTTTGGCATAATCCTCATTTGGTTAAAACTATGTAAATTTTGGCATGCATATAATGATATATGTCTTTTAAGGTGTGCCTATCATGTTTGAGATCCAGGGAAATGATGGCAAAAATTTTGCAGTGTCTTGTAAATAATGTATATTTTTGTAAATAGTGTTTTGGATTTTGTTTTCTTGTTTTTGTGTTTTGTTTAGTTGGTTTTTTTGTGAGTTTGTTAGTTAGTTATTTTGTTGATGTGTTAATGTGCGATGTTGTTGATGTTTTGTTGTTAAGTGTTGTCACATTTTGTTGTGTTTTGTTGAGTACAATGATAAATTAACTTTTCCAATTTTGGAGCTTCATGATTTTGATGTGTGATTCAAGTTGATATAATTTCAAAGTGGGTTTTTCAAAAGTAAGGTAGTTATGATTAAGATATTGGTCATTTGCTGGTTGTGTTTGGTTTTTGATCCTGGACCACATAGGATGAGATTACCTGGTTTGAAAACCTATGAAACCTGGAGAAAAGGAAAAGTGATATATTGGTTTATGTCCTAATGAATGTGAACTAAGATAAGGCAAATATGAAAAATTGGAATTATATTGCAAAAATTCCACAAGTATGAAAAATACACTTGTATACACTTGCATTTCTTAACACATTTCATAACATTGCATACATCACCCTCGCATTCCATATTTCACATCCCATAGAAATATATTTATCAAATTCAAAAATTTTAATTGGTTTTAGCAAAAGTCATCTTGCTTTAATCAGGGGCACTTTCACAAAGGCATTTTGAACAAAATTGTAAAAGACAAAATATTCATGTTTACACACCATAGTTTCAGGATTCCTAAATTTTTTAGTCACTCAACCATTTATAGTATGGTAGGAAACCACCGAAAAGCATGTCAGATTCTCTTAGGATCATTGCACAATATAAACTAAATAGGTCTTGATATCGGAGACTGATTTTGGAAGTATGGAACCAAACACATTTCATGCATATTAAAACCATTTCGGGTAAAATGGTCAAAACCATCCTTGGAAGAAAGTGTAAGGTGAAAAGGGCCATCCTTGTCAGTCCTATCATGCAACATAGTCCATAAAATTCATTTTTTTATCATAAATTTGTGAAAATCTAAACAAATTTAGAGTAGTAAGGATAGGGTTAAATTCTCATCACACTTCAGTTGAGAATCCAATTCCCCAAAGCTCTATGTTTATTCATATCATTCATCAATGGATCATAAGGATTCGTACTACTCATCTATAATAAGGAAGGGAAGTCATCACCAAGGTTAAAGAAATAAAAAGTTAAAGCTAAACACATCATTTATCAATGGATCGTAAGGATTCGTACTACTCATCTGTCATAAGGAAGGGTAGTCATCTCAAGGTTCAAGAAATCAAATGTCAAAATATCGAATATGGGGTTAACCTCCACTGGGGTTATAGACGCTTGAATAGTAGTGTAGTATGCTCATGCATGGCGATATGTGTCATTTAAAAGTGAGACCTATGTTCATTTCAAATGGGCAAGCTAGCTTTGTATTTATTTCATAACAGGTTTAACCATTTTGGTCAAAATGAGGTAATGAACTCACTTGTGCACACATTGGTTCTGGATGATAGTAAGGTCATAACTGATCTCTTGATCTGGTAAAGGAATTCATGACACACACATTGGTTCTAAGAGGGTTAGACTGGTTTTAGTATGTTTTTTTATTGTACCAGAATGTTTGAGTCTCTATAAGACAAGTGATTCATTTCAATACATTTTTTTAGATCATACCATATTATTTTCCATATCATCTTATTGGTTATGAAAGGTCATTTATTGGGCCCCTGATTAAAGTACGATGACAAGCATGGCCAAAGCAAAGATTTATATTGAAAATGATCATTAATACATATCACATGATCCCAACCAGTAATACATCACATTTTGCATAGATCATCTATGATTCTAGTAATTCATATTTGTATTGGTCTATTCTCATTCTATGGATGCTTATCAATGCTTGTGATTCTAATATTCATGTTTTGTGTTTTTTCAAAGTTTGGTTTTTAGTCAAAAATGTCTAGGGATATTTACCAGTAGAGTCACCAATGTTGTGACGTCCTTCACAACGACCCAAAAATTGGGCACCCACCTTAAATTTTGTGATTTCGGGAAATTTTTGTTTATCTAATTTTGCTCACATAAAGGTCTTGGAAAATTTGCTTTCACTTTGGAATTGTTGACATATTTGCGTTTTGAAGGTTTGAATGTAGTTGCAATGCTTCAAAACTGAATATTTTGATTATTTGCATATTAATTACATTATTTCAAATCAAATAATTTTATTAAAATCATTTTCAAAAGTTTAAATGAAATAATTTGATTAAAATCATTTTCAAAGGTTTAAATGATTAATTTTCATTTAAATAATTAAATTTTATTTTAGGGTTAACCCTAAAATTAGTGCAAAATTGTAATGACCATATCTTGAGGAAGAGAACTCCGTTTGATCTCATTCAAAACTTGGTAAAAATATATGGATTTTCTCTTTCTAATGATACCAAACTTATAAAATTCTAGATGTCAATTTCACAAAAAAAATAGCAGGTTAATTTAGCAATATGAGAAATTTGAAATACTTAAAAAAAAAAAGTTACGAGAAAGTAAATTTTGGTTTTGTTTTGATATTATGATTATTGTTTCATTATGCAGGTAATACAAGGGCAAGGGTTTGAAGAAGATCGTTATAAAATCCATTACCTATGATGAAACTGAATAACTAAACTTTTCAAATTATAAATAAATCATGGATATTCATGGAAAATGGTCGGACATTTTATACAGAGATGGAGAGGAACGATTGGAAGGTGCAAAGCTACACATTCGTTGGAGGAAAATAGAGAAGGCCATTTGTAGAAAAATGGAAATTATTGTAAGATTTTATAAATTTTTTTAAGCATTTTGGATCCAGATTTGTGCACAGACTGTATTTGGAATTAATAAAGTGCTTATTGCAATTTCTTAATAGTTTGTATACCTTAGAAGATTACATCAATTTATTTGAATTTTGTAAATGGAAATTTGTTATGTTGAATTTGTCCGAGACATTAGTTTAATTTCTAAAGCTTAAATATTTTATTATTTTATTTTCATTCTGAAAACTATATATTATAACTTGGTATAATTTTATAAAGTAAAATTATATGACTAAGTTATAATTAAATTTATAATTCGGATATTACATTAATTAATATTTGAATTAATAAATTTAAGAAGGGATAAATGAATATTCTATTCCTCACATTAATTTCATAGGGTTGAGGAACTCAGATTGATTTCTCTAAAATTCAATTTGGATTTGATTTATAATATAGTTCTATCTATTTCAGAAATCCAAATTTCAAACCAGAGATCACATTTACTCTTTCGAATATTTAATTTCATAAATATTTCAAAAAAGAAATATTATAAGCAAATCTAATTTATAAACTTTATTTGATCATAAAATCCAAAGTTTATAGTTTAGTTTCATAGTAAGCCCTAAGATTTTATCATTGACAAGGTTTTGGAACCTTATAAATTGGGCAAGACATTATTTTATTTATTCACCTCTTTTGGGTTTGATTTATAATTTCATAAGGGAGTTTGAATAAATGATTGTTTTATAAAATAAAAATTTGTGAAGTGAATTGATTATAAATCTATTATGTTCCAAAGGTTTATCAAGTTTATAAAGTTTCATTTACTTTGATTTTTATTAAAGTTAAATTGAAATTTAATATAAAATGCTAGATTATTTTATGCTAATTTCATTCAAGGCATTTTGAGACATTAAAGTGAAGAGAGGAAATAAAATTTGGTATACTTTAACCTAAGATCATAAAACGAATTTTATTTCGTTGATTTGATATCAAAGCATGTTATACATGATAAACTTGAAATCATTTACCTAATTTAAGGCCCCTTATAAATAGTAGTTCACAAATACAAGAGTAATTCAAGTACTCATTGATGTATATACATATAAAATGTTAGATATAACATAAGAACCTTGGAGATATATAATATTATTTTCAAGAGAGAATCATAATTCTGAGTTTTTCGGGTGGTTTTGTGACTGGAAAAAATCACACCTCAATAGATCCCACCTCTCTGCAAAGGTAGAAAGGTATCCCTTGTCCTGCTTCACCATATCAATTTGGGCCACCTCAGCCAGCCCCACAATCTCTAGCAAATCCTACTCCTCCTTCACCAGTGCCTTCCTCATCCTAGGGATGTGAAGAACACAGGCTTATACTGCGAGGGGGTGAACAATATAAGACCAACTTTTACTTTTCTTTCCCAAACAATATTATCCAATATTATCAATGGCAATATCAACAGTAGTAATCAAAGCAATGCACAAATCATCACACACAATAGAGACACCAATTTAACGTGGTTCACCCAATGTGGGCTACTCCACGGAGAAAATATTTCTACTAAAATTTTCTCAACAAATCTCTTGGGAATCACTTCCCTATTACAATGTTTATGGACCTCTATCCAAAGGAGACACCAATCCCCTAATGCTCTGATTTGTGGATCACTCTCCACAGGAGAACTCTTTCCCCTTTTCTTTGGTTCATGGAACTTGATCCAGGAGAACTCTTTCTCCTCAACTGGTTCGTGGATCTCTCTCCATAGAAGAACTCTATCTTCCTAGCTGGTTCATGGATCACACTCCATAGGAGAACTCTTTCCCCTTGCTCTGGTTCATGGATCTCTATCCATAGGAGAACTCCTTTCCCCTCTACTCTAGCTGATGATCTTCTAGAAGACTTCTGCCCCCACTACTCTGGCTTGTGGATCTCTCTCCATAGAAGACCTCTATCCTCACTACCCTTAGCTAATGGATCTCTATCCACTAGAGACTGTTATCCTCTACTCTATCACCTCCAAATCTTACTCTCAACTCTATCTCAGATCTGCACCAAACTCTATCCCAAGTGTAGTACAAATCTGCTCACAAATATCTATCTCAAATCTATCCTCAAGCCTTAACACAAAGCTTGATCCAATCACAAATCAACTCTGCTTAGATTTACCCCAAGCCTTAACACAAAGCTTGAACAAATCAATAAATCAACTCTCACTCAAATCTACCTCCAAGCCTTCTCAAATACTTGCTCAAATCTACCTCCAAGACTTCTCAAAGACTTGCTCAAATATACCTTCAAGTCCTCTCAAAGACTTGCTCAAATCTACCTTCAAGTCATCTCAAATACTTGCTCAAATCTACCTTCAAATCTTCTCAAGAACTTGCTCAAATCTACCTTCAAGTCCTCTCAAGAACTTTCTCAAATATACTCTCAAGCCTTCACAAAGACTTGCTCAAATCTACCTTCAAGTCCTCTCAAGAACTTTCTCAATTATTCTCTCAAGCCTTCACAAAGACTTGCTCAAATATTCTCAAACACATGCTCAAAATAGCTCACAAGATATGCTCAATCAATCTCAAATCTTGCACACAATGCTATCAAATGCTTTGTCTAATCTTCAAAGTAATTCCTTTAACTTGAAGTAGTTTAGACATATTCTATTCAAAATTTGTTTAACCTCTGGAACATATAGAGAATGATGTACTCTATCAAAAACTCAATATGTTCTACTCAATCATTAAGTCTTCTTCTTTCACAAATCTGATTTCTAATGTTTGCACATTCACTTTCAATATCACTCAAAACCAATGCTCAAGAAGTTTCACTCAATCATTCAATCAATGAAACACAACTTGCTCACTAACCCTAAACAAGTGTTTTCATACTTCTTCAAACAAAGAGCACAATGTGGGTCTCAAACCCTAACTCAAATAATCTTCAATATCTATCTCAAATGTTCTCTAAACATTCACCAATGAAGCATATAAAAACTCACTCAAATATTTCCAACAATGCTTATCAAACAATCCTTTTCACTCCACCTTATATTTCACAACATTCAATCCAACAACACTTCAAACAAAGGATGATGTGCCCATACCTTTTTTCTTTGATGGAGATATGTCTTCAAAACCTGTCTCACTCACAATATCTTTTGCAACTATAAAAGGTTAGCACAACACTTCTTTATGGGTTAGCAAACCTTCAATATGTGTGCCCAATTAAATTCCAAACCACTCTCTTGGTTTCTCAAATTATTGCATCAACTCATATAATCAAACCCTTCAAAATATTTTAGCAAAACATACACACAATCAAAATTCCTCATACACCTTTTAACTCCCTCTTAACACATTCAAAACAAAATCAGCAAGGATTCTTATTACTCCAATAATTCACTTTAACTTCCTTCAAATAATTAAATGCATGGAATAATAAAAATTATTCCCTTATATCTCCCACTTATCATAAATGCATTTCCAAAAGAAATATAACCACCTTTCAAAATAATATTCCAAGGCACTTGACAATCTTCACTATATCAAAATCCAAAATAATTAAAACCCTTTTTATAGCAACAATAAAAATTAATTTTAACACCTTATACCTCCCACGTTAGCGCATACCATGCAACTTAGAACCTTAGGTGGCAATTTTTATTAAAGCAAAAATAAATACCTTGTGCACTGCCTCTGTGGGAATCGAACCCCCACCATGTCTGTCGTCTGTGCCTTAGCCATGGCCTAACCACCGCGTGAGCTAAGCGCTCACTTGAAACCAACAATGCACCCTCTTTCCTTTATCCTTCCACTGGTGCCAAAACATGTTTAAAACAAAAACACTTCCCTCTACTGTCATCGGGAATCGAACGCGAGACCTACCATCCGCCAAAGCCTTACGCTGCCAAGCCTTGCCACTAGGCCAACCACATGGTTGGTGATAGGGGCATGCACCCTTGCCTCCTTATCCTTCCACGTGCTCTTCTATGCCTTTTAAAAATAAAAACCTTTGTCCTCTTTTGCTCACGAAAATCACATCAACCAATTTAATTAAACATTCGCATGTGCATTCGGAGACTTACCTTTTGGCTCCAAACTTTATGGTATAAATACCATGTTTCCTCCTTGCTCGGACGTCGATGGAAATTAAAATATTTAAACCTTAACCTTGGCGCCAAACCCTACTTAGGGTTATAAAATTATTATAATATAAATATTATAATTATTTTATAAATAACCTTAGGCTTTCTCTTAACACTTTAATATTATAATAATAAATATTATAATATTATTTCCTTTGGGCCTAGGTGTTTCCTTCCTTAACCTTAGGCCTTATCTTAACAACTTTAATATTATAATAATAAATATTATAATATTATTTCCTTTGGGCCTAGGTATTTCCTTCCTTCGGGGTATTTAGACAATATTTTGACCAATCATGTGAAGCTTTAAACCAAATATCTTGGGCTTAAAATATAAATATTTTAACCCTCCTTTTGTCAATTCCTTGCACTGAGATGAACTGACTTTTGACATCAATGACAACATAACTACTCAAAATTTCCAACAATCTCCCCCTTTGTCATTGATGGCAACCCTTTTCCTTAACCATTCCTTTTTCCTTTTTCCAATTCTGCTCCCCTTGAGAAATTGCTCCCCTAACTGAATGCTCTCCCCCTAACTCAAATCTCTCCCCCTTTGACATCAATGGCAAAGGGACTCCTTTGGGGCTAAATATAAGACTCTTAGCTCAGCCCCCTCCCCACCTCCTCTCCTTGAGGTGATTAATTTTGGGGTGGGAGTATCTCTACTCCCAACATACACTACTCTTTTTCTTTGTCCACCTTCTTTCTCAATTGATTCTTCTAACTCTTTTGAATATCCCTGTTCTTGCTTATCCCTAGAAATTTTGTTCTACACCACTTGGCCATATGCCCAACATTATTGCACTTATAACACTTAATGTTGTGGTTCCTTGAAGGTGCAAATATCTTGAAGTTCCTCCTGGTGAAGCCATACCCATTCCTGTCATGAACCCTGCAATCAATTGCTTTATGACCAAAATGATTACAAGAGTAACAATACCCTTGAAAGAAATGCCCATCTCTAAAATTTCTCTTAGTGAAACCATGTTCCTTCTTTTCATGTGTCCTGCACTGCATAGCCTTGTGACCAAACTTGTTACATGAGAAGCAACGTCCTTTGAAGAAATCTTACCTTGGACCCACTGGTCTCTTAGTCCTTTCTTCCCTGTGATGTTTCATGTTCCTTATTTGTGCATTGTTTCCTTCCTTGGTGAACCTTCTATTTTTCAACTTATCCTCATAAGTCTCACTTTCTCCTTCACTCTCTTCTTCTAAAGCTTCTTCTTCTTTGGAGCTTGAGCTTGACTCCTCTCCTTGTTCTCTTTGTCCTTCTTCAAAACCAAGTCCTGTCTTGTTTGATGAAGATCTTTGTGCATTGATAATCTTATCCAAAGTCTTTGAACTTTTCCCAAACCTGTGTAGCTTGTCTTTAGAATCTTTCACTTCCTTCCTTAGTGAAACTACCTCATGCTCTAATATTTCACATTCTAAGACTTTTGCCTCTAAATTTTCTTTAAATCTCCTTGTCTTAGCTATTGAGTTTGTCAGATCTTGTATAAGCTTTCCCTTCTCTTCATCACATTCTTGAAATTGAATCTTGAGTTTTGAATTATGCTTTCTAACCTTTCTTAATTCCTTAAGAGCAGAAATAAGCTCAGCTTCTAGATCTACTACTCCTTCCTCTTCATTTTTTGATTCTTCCTCTACTTCTTCAAGAGCATCTTCATATCTTTCAGATTTATCTTCAATAGGATCACTTCCTTCATCTTCTATTTCCAAGAAGAGAATTTCTTCTTCTTCACTATCTGAGGATCTTTCATCACTATCACTTGAAACCTTGCCTATCTTGTCTGCATAGAAACTCTTCTTATGCCTCTGGAAAAACTTATTTTCATGCTTTCCTTGTCCATACCTATTTTTCTTTTCATACCTAGATTTTCTTGCTTCCTTTCTCTTATGATCTTGTTTCTCTTCACTACTACTACTTCCAGCTTCTGGACAGTTAGATGCATAGTGACCATATTTACCACAATTGAAACACTTAACTATTTTCATACCTTTGTGCTTTCTTGAGTCCTTCTTGTTCCTTCTGCCATAGTTTGCTTCTTCATCACTGGATGACTCATCACTTGAATCTAGCTTCTTATATTTTGTCTTCTTTGCTACTTTGAAGGTTACCTCTTTCTTGGGAATAGGATCATTTACTATTCTCATCTCATAAGTTGTGAGAGTTCCATGTAGCTCATCCATAGTCAAAGTTTCAATATCTCTTGTTTCTTCTATGGCTGAAACCTTTTCATTATACCTCATAGGGAGTGACCTTAAAACCTTTTGAGCAACATCAGATTCTTCTATTTTAAATCCAAGTCCTCGCATGGTGTTAACAACCTTATCCACATGAAGTAAGTATGCAACAATGTCTTCCTCTTCTTTCATCTTCAAGTCTTCAAATGTCTTTTTGTGATTTTGCAATTTTTCCAATTTGACCTTTTTGTCTCCCTCATATGTTTGCTTTAATTTATCCCAAATTTCCTTTGTTGATTCGCAATGCATAACTTTTACAAACTTTGCTTCACGTAAACCACTTAATATTGCATTCATTGCCTTTGCATTATACAGATGTAGGAGCTTACCATATTTATCTATAGGAGGACTAGATGGAGGTGTGTATCCATCCTCAACTATTTGCCATGTCTCATATCCTTGTGCCATCAAGTAAGTCTTCATTCTTATGCTCTAGAAAGTATAATTGTTCCCATCGAACAATGGTGCCTTATTTATTGAAGACCCACTCTGAGATGCCATCTATGTTCATGTATACTTTTCCTTCAAGTTGTTAAACACTCTTCCGAAGGAACCCACTCTGATACCAATTGAAGAACACAAGCTTATACTGAGAGGGGGGTGAACAGTATAAGATCAAATTTTACTTTTCTTTCCCAAACAATATTATCCAATATTATCAATGGCAATATCAACAATAGTAATCAAAGTAATGCATAAATCATCACACACAATAGAGACACCAATTTAACGTGGTTCACCCAATGTGGGCTACTCCACGGAGAAAATATTTCTACTAAAATTTTCTCAATAAATCTCTTGGGAATCACTTCCCTATTACAATGTTTATGGACCTCTATCCAAAGGAGACACCAATCCCCTAATGCTCTGATTTGTGGATCACTCTCCATAGGAGAACTCTTTCCCCTTTTCTTTGGTTCGTGGAACTTGATCCAGGAGAACTCTTTCTCCTCAACTAGTTCATGGATCTCTCTCCATAGAAGAACTCTATCTTCCTAGTTGGTTCATGGATCACACTCCATAGGAGAACTCTTTCCCCTTGCTCTGGTTCATGGATCTCTATCCATAGGAGAACTCTTTCTCCTCTGCTCTAGCTGATGATCTTCTAGAAGACTTATACCCCCACTACTCTAGCTTGTGGATCTCTCTCCATAGAAGACCTCTATCCTCACTACCCTAGCTAATGGATCTCTATCCACTAGAGACTATTATCCTCTACTCTATCACCTCCAAATCTTACTCTCAACTCTATCTCAAATCTACACCAAACTCTATCCCAAGTGTAGTACAAATATGCTCATAAATATTTATCTCAAATCTATCCTCAAGCCTTAACACAAAGCTTGATCCAATCAATAAATCATCTACTTAGATTTACCCCAAGCCTTAACACAAATCTTGAACAAATCAACAATTCAACTCAAACTTGCTCAAATCTGCCTCCAAGCCTTCAAAGACTTGCTCAAATCTTCCCTCAAGCCTTCTCAAATACTTGCTCAAATATACCTTCAAGTCTTCTCAAATACTTTCTCAAATCTACCTTCAAGTCCTCTCAAGAACTTGCTCAATTCTACTCTCAAGTCTTCACAAAGACTTGCTCAAATCTACCTTCAAGTCCTTCTCAAAGACTTGCTCAAATCTACCTTCAAGTCCTCTCAAGAACTTGCTCAATATTCTCTCAAGCCTTCACAAAGACTTGCTCAAATATGCTCAAACACATGCTCAAAATAGCTCACAAGATATGCTCAATCAATCTCAAATCTTGCACACAATGCTATCAAATGCTTTGTCTAATCTTCAAAGTAATTCCTTTAACTTGAAGTAGTTTAGACATATTCTATTCAGAATTCATTTAACCTCTGGAACATATAGAGAATGATGTACTCTATCAAAAACTCAATATGTTCTACTCAATCATTAAGTCTATCGCTTTCACAAATCTGATTTCTAATGTTTGCACATTCACTTTCAATATCACTCAAAACCAATGCTCAAGAAGTTTCACTCAATCATTCAATCAATGAAACACAACTTGCTCACTAACCCTAAACAAGTGTTTTCATACTTCTTCAAACAAAGAGCACAATGTGGGTCTCAAACCCTAACTCAAATAATCTTCAATCTCTATCTCAAATGTTCTCTAAACATTCACCAATGAAGCATATAAAAACTCACTCAAATATTTCCAACAATGCTTATCAAACAATCCTTTTCACTCCACCTTATATTTCACAACATTCAATCCAACAACACTTCAAACAAAGGATGATGTGCCCATACCTTTTTGCTTTGATGGAGATATATCTTCAAAACCTGTCTCACTCACAATATCTTTTGCAACTATAAAAGGTTAGCACAACACTTCTTTATGGGTTAGCAAACCTTCAATATGTGTGCCCAATTAAATTCCAAACCACTCTCTTGGTTTCTCAAATTATTGCATCAACTCATATAATCAAACCCTTCAAAATATTTTAGCAAAACATACAAACAATCAAAATACCTCATACACCTTTTAACTCCCTCTTAACACATTCAAAACAAAATCAGCAAGGATTCTTATTACTCCAATAATTCACTTTCAAACTAATTCACTATAACTTCCTTCAAAACTTAAATGCATGGAATAATAATAAATTATTCCCTTATATCTCCCACTTATCATAAATGCATTTCCAAAAGAAATATAACCACCTTTCAAAATAATATTCCAAGGCACTTGACAATCTTCACTATATCAAAATCCAAAATAATTAAAACCCTTTTTATAGCAACAATAAAAATTAATTTTAACACCTTATACCTCCCACGTTAGCGCATACCATGCAACTTAGAACCTTAGGTGGCAATTTTTATTAAAGCAAAAATAAATACCTTGTGCACTGCCTCCGTGGGAATCGAACCCCCACTATGCCTACCGCATGTGCCTTAGCCGTGGCCTAACCACCGTGTGAGCTAAGCACTCACTTGAAACCAACAATGCGCCCTCTTTCCTTTATCCTTCTGCTGGTGCCAAAACATGTTTAAAACAAAAACACTTCCCTCCTGCTATCAAGGAATCGAACGCGAGACCTGTCATCCACCAAAGCCTTACGCTGCCAAGCCTTGCCACTAGGCCAACCATGCATGGTTGGTGATAGGGGCATGCACCCTTGCCTCCTTATCCTTCCACGTGCTCTTCTATGCTTTTTTAAAAATAAAAACCTTTGTCCTCTTTTGCTCACGAAAATTGCATCAACCAATTTAATTAAACATTCGCATGTGCATTCGAAGACTTACCTTTTGGCTCCAAACTTTATGGTATAAATACCATGTTTCCTCCTTGCTCGGACGTCGATGGAAATTAAAATATTTAAACCTTAACCTTGGCGCCAAACCCTACTTAGGGTTATAAAATTATTATAATATAAATATTATAATTATTTTATAAATAACCTTAGGCTTTCTCTTAACACTTTAATATTATAATAATAAATATTATAATATTATTTCCTTTGGGCCTAGGTGTTTCCTTCCTTAACCTTAGGCCTTATCTTAACAACTTTAATATTATAATAATAAATATTATAATATTATTTCCTTTGGGCCTAGGTATTTCCTTCCTTCGGGGTATTTAGACAATATTTTGACCAATCATGTGAAGCTTTAAACCAAATCTCTTGGGCTTAAAATATAAATATTTTAACCCTCCTTTTGTCAATTCCTTGCACTGAGATGAACTGACTTTTGACATCAATGACAACATAACTACTCAAAATTTCCAACAAGATGAAAGGCAAGAACCAGTGTTGAACCTCCAAAATCCTAAGCTATAACACAACACAAAGCATTTGTTAATATATGTTCATAAAAAAATTATAAAAATATAAATTTTTTGCATAAAATAAAAAGAAGGGACTTACCTTAGTAGTTCACACTCCAATCCTAGCTCCAACCCTTGCATCTACTCCTTCCACTACCTTATCTATCACACCCAAAATACTTCACCTCATTCCACTCCACTTCCATCTCCTATCTGACATGCAGGTTTTCAAACTCACAAACGCATAAATAAGCTCAAATTTTACCCATAAAGCTATTTATAACTGCTTCAAGTACCTTGATATGCCCATGGATATTTCCTGGTGCACTGAAATGCACCACGGTATTCATGAAGCACCAAACATTGACCAATATTTGCGCATATTGAAAGTGCCAACTGACATTTGGCATCAGAATCGACAAAAGATCAGATCATTGCAAAATAATACCTTACCCCATCAAACCTCTCCATATTGCATCTATACATCATTTTCATAACATTAATAGGTTTTTTTAAGGTTCCAACTAATTTGGACACATAATTTTCACTTGCAACCAAAAGTCATAAAATCACATTACAAGTACAAAAATCTCCAAAACAGTCCAAATTTTCACAAAATGACCATAATCATCATACTCATTATCAATAATGCATTTCCATATCATTTTCCATAATCAGTCATAAAATTTACATATTTTCTAGGTTCAAACAAATATTCAAGTGAACCTCGTATTTAGTGGGTTATTCTATATACTTGGTGATTGTAACGATTAGCATCCATGCAATTTGGTAATATGAATAGCGTACCATAAGGAAACTTTGTCATTTTCATCATTCTATATCCCCTTGTTCAAAATCACAATCACATTTGCTACTTAACACTTTTACGTGAAACCTTGCCAAGAATAATTTGTACAAAAGCAATCATTGATGGCCTAGTTCATGGGGCTTAATACATGGAAAAAATCACATTTCATCACTTCACATTTCCTTGACAAACATCATGGTGACTGGACTTAGCTAGGGTGATTGGTTCTAACCATAGAAATTATTCGACAATCACTAGTTGACGCTCTGAGTTGACTATTTGTATTTTACCTTTGCATATCAATGATGCCTAGAGGTACATTCTTCAAAAACATTGAATCACCCTAAAATTTGGGGCAACCACATTTGGTTTTGATTTTCCCACAACAAGATACATGTTACATGATCATGATATATTACACTTGGAAAACATCCCTTCATATGTTGGGATAAAAATAGACACATATTCATTGCATTTTTACAAAATCCTTCATCTATTGGGGTAAAAATAGACACATTTTCACAAAAACCTTCATATGTTGGGGTAAAAATAGATGCAATCATTTCACATTATCCACCAATCCCTTTCAAACCATTGGGGAAAAAATGGTTTCACATTTACATCATTCATATCATCCATAATCATTTGCACACTTTTTTTCAATTAGCTCATGAGATTCATCCGTAAACTCATTCTCCAATTGATGGGGTAAGCTACGCAAATCCAAATT
Source organism: Wollemia nobilis (assembly GCA_028583015.1). Classification (NCBI taxonomy): domain Eukaryota; kingdom Viridiplantae; phylum Streptophyta; class Pinopsida; order Araucariales; family Araucariaceae; genus Wollemia; species Wollemia nobilis. The sequence continues at coordinate 666,236 of JAQPPZ010000028.1, forward strand.
ATTTAATTATTTAATATTCAAGTTCATTTTTCATCCGAAGAGAAATTTGCTTCTGCACCTAGCCCAAATATATGTCTTGTGTTTTTGCACTGCATTGTGTTTCACGTAATGCTATACAAAAAGGGGCATCTGAACACACTAAAATCTAGCCACTTATGGTTCATCCAGGTCTTCCTATAATTTTACCCAATTATTTATATATATTTAGGCATATTTCTTAAATATATGTTTAATATTAATATTTTAATATTATATTATATTTACATTTAATAAATATAAATATTATATATGTAAATAAATCCCAACCATCCGATTTAACTTAATCCTAGCCATCCATCCATATCAATCCATACACATCCAAAATTAATATCCACCCTATTATGTGTTTTAATTTGAGCCACACAATTCGTGTAGTTCAAACCCTAACATACCCTAGTATGGATTATTAAAAGAAGCCATTTTGATGGCTCAATACCTAAGTTCCCTAAGAAGTTCACACCCTAAGTTTTTGAAGTAAGAAGCCTAAGTCTCCTACCTAATTACTTTGAGTCTGAGTTCATCTAAGCATCCTCGCTATCCATCCATCCTTGCATCACCCCCATTCTTGCTCAACTATATCTACTTTTGTAGATATTCATATCTACTCTTAAAAGCCTTTGGGTGCTCCCTATCATCGTTGAGCACCTCACTGCACTTCATTCCACCACCAAACACCTCTAGAAGCTCCTTGTCATCTCCAAATGCCCATGGGTATTTTCTACTACTACCGAGTGTCAGTAGGTATCTCAAAACCTACTATTGAAGGCTAGCGAAGCCCTAGGGCGATGCTAGGGCATCATTGCACTTACTTGCTGCAACAACCATCACAAATAAAAAAATGACAAGTTCAAAAATGTAAATATTTTATTATCATATTTATTTAATCTTCTCATATTTGCTTACAATATTTCTAATATACAACTAGGGTTTGTGATTTTATGTCTAAGGGTATCACATAGTGGATCCCTCATAGTTACTACTAATATTTTGTTGTTGTCATTTGTGTGCAGGTTTGGGAAGATACATAAGCATTGTACATATGTTTAAGCTAGAGTGGCCCAGTACTGGATAATCATGAAGCCCACTCACCCTTTTGGGATCATAAGTGATATTGAAGACACCACCAACGTTGTTCACTAAGGTCTTGGAGAACCCTAATTATTGTAAACATTTGTATCAAAGAAATGAAATCAATTCTTTCATTGTAACATTGGAGATTTGAGGCTCTCCCTAGATTAATAAAAACATCTCATTTTGTGCAATATTGAGTCTTTATTTCAACTTATCTTTGTTATCTATTTGGGTGTTTCACTTTTACATCTACATCAACTAAAACATAGAATTTGTTATTTTAATGATAAATTAGATGTGAATATTTTATTTGTTGTAGATAAGACATTGAGTTAAAACTAATAACTATAAATATGATATAAAGATAATTTGTAAAGATCCTATCCATAATTTAATAACAAGTGTTTCCTTTTGAATCCAATAGAAGTTAAATAGACTACTTGAATAAATGGTATGACATTTGATATTGTAGTGTATATATTATTTTTACCACTTTTATTTCAAGTGAATGATGCTCATGGCTATGACTTCTTGTCTTTTTTAGTCCTTTTTATGCATGATATTCTTGATGTATCTAGTTTTATAAAGGATTCTAGTTATTTATTTCTATGGTATGCTAAACGGATCCCGCTTATCTTGCTATTTTATTTGTTGTAGATAAGACATTGAGTTAAAACTAATCACTATAAATATGATATAAAGATAATTTGTAAAGATCCTATCCATAATTTAATAACAAGTGTTTCCTTTTGAATCCAATAGAAGTTAAATAGACTACTTGAATAAATGGTATGACATTTGATATTGTAGTGTATATATTATTTTTACCACTTTTATTTCAAGTGAATGATGCTCATGGCTATGACTTCTTGTCTTTTTTAGTCCTTTTTATGCATGATATTCTTGATGTATCTAGTTTTATAAAGGATTCTAGTTATTTATTTCTATGGTATGCTAAACGGATCCCGCTTATCTTGCTACATTCCAACAATTGTCTTCAGATTTGGTATTATAGTTTATTTTCTCTAACCCTTTTTCTATAATATTTAGTTTAGTTCATTTATAGTAGAAGGAAGCAATTATTTTTCATGATTGAGTAGAATTAAACCCTCTTTCAATTTAATTGGGATGCAAGGACACACATAACAATCAATTACATCAACAAATGTATGTGTATATAATGATATTAAAAAATTAAATATTAAAGTTATCTCTAAACCTCTGCATCTTTGTTAATTAAAAAAATTAATAATAAAAGCTAACAATACTGTATTTTTATTAAATTAACATTTTACAAATATTTTAAACCAATATACAATATTTTTAAATTTATGATGATAACAATAATGACAATAACCTAACAAGTTCAGAAGAAATGCAGAGAAAATAAGAGTTTTATACCAATCTTATACATAAAATTAAAACTTATACAAATACTTAAATTTAAGGATAAGTAGCCATATATTTACATTTTAATATCACCATTTTCAAGATCTATACCCATCTTCTATTGTCCACAAGCGTAAATTATATCTGTGAATTTCAATATTCTACTTTAATATATCATTGGAATAACCGATTTATACAGACAGACTTTAATATATATATTTTTATTTTTTTACTATATTCACACTTAAAAATGGTTTAAACATAAAATTTTCAATTAAAAACTAAAACTAAACCACTAACACCAATATACTATCAAAAGGAAGACAACACTCCATAATTTCGCCTTAAAAGGAAGTTTTATACATTAAAATCTTCATCTTACCATTGTTTTTATATTTCACACTTTAGTCCCGAGAAAAATTTGCAACAAAATCGTCTAAGAGAATGAAATTTGTACCATATTTACCTAAAACTCCATTGAGCTATATAGCGACCAATTGAATTCAACTTTTGTTTACTATTATGTTCTATATTGGTCCCTAGGCTATAATGTTTAATATCGTCCCACCATCTTCATTGTCAAAGAGTCCTGCATCTCCAAACACACTATACAAACAATGCCTAACTTTTACAATCATATGGTCAACCATGTTCAGGCATAAACCAAAAGATGATGAGACGTCTGCCTTTTGGAAGTGCTGACATCCAACTTTACATGAAGGTGACGATGATTAAACATGGAATATAAAAGTATGGCACATGTCTGTCTGATATATTCGCGGGGCAGTTGACATGTTTGGTGAGTTTTCAGGAGCAGTTCGGAGAATACCGCCCATAAGATCTGAGGTTCTCAGATACTTTCACAATTGGACACGAAGAAAGAACCGAAAAAGCACATTGTTTAATTGAATCCGCCAGTGCATGGAGTTTTAAAGCATTCTGTACTCTGGAGTATCTGGTTGTAAACAAAATATTTTACAATATTGAAGTCTTCGAGTGCTTCCCATCATGGTGTGACACTGCGAATATAAGATGAGCTGCAATGAATATATGGGTTGCACGTATTTCATGATTTGACACTCTGTACGTGAATATAGTTTTTCCTCTCATTATTTCGTTTGAATGCAGTGCCTTATTCATACATTTAAGAATAGGTCATTGGCCTTGAATAACATATATAGATATAGATATGTGTCCTCAAAACATTGAGGATGGTATTTTAGAGTTAATAGTATAACGGATAACTAACATTGCACAGAATTTATATTTGGTTTGTAAAAACTTGAGCACCAGCGGATATAGAAATCAACAAAACAACATTGTTCCAAATTAAATGAAGCGATTCAAAGCCTAGGAAGAAAAGCCCAACATGCTAATGAAATTGCTACTTATCACTTAACAAAATTCAGTTCTTTATATCATGATACTTTATTATTATTAATGCACTCATTTCCGTTTACAGAAGGACATTATTCATATATATATATTGACTGACTGACTCTGTCTGCATTCTTTTTAAAACCGTTATAAGAAATAAAATAAACATACATATTATATCATATGTTGTTAGTGTTGTTCCAACTGGTCGATTGTAGAGGTGACACACACTGACTGCCTGACTCTGTCTGCATTCTTTTTAAAACGTTCTAAGAAATAAAATCAACATACATATTATATCATATGTTGTTCCAACTGGCTGATTTTAGGGGTGATTGATTTTCTTGTTTTCTAATAATTGATTCTTTGACATATTTTTCTGATTAAATTTTATTTTGCATTAATATTTTTCTTTTAAAAATATTATACTTTCAAATAACAAATTTTTAAATGGAATACCTCTCTATGTCAAACTCCCAATTTTACTTTCACCACTAAATTTTTAGGATATGTAATTTGCAACCAAGTTGCGCTACTTTTGCGTCGATACTAAACTTCATTTAAATGCAAATATATCTATTAGAAATTAAAAATATATATATTTTTTAATTAATAATAAAAATATCAAAATAATTACAAAATATTTTTTATTAAATTAATTTGGTTTTTATAATAACATTAATAAGCATTAGTTATATCGGTAAAACAACTAAACCTTAATACGTAAATTTATTTATTTTTTAAAATATTTATTATAACTTGTAATAAATATATAAAATGTTTGTATAATTTAAAGTATTTCCTAGTTTTTTTTTCTTTATTTTTTTAAAAATAGTTAATTAATTCATCAAATTTTAAGGCTGTATTTTATTTGGAACTTTTCATAGTTGTTCTATATTTGACCTGTATCTCTACTATTTGATTATGACATGATATCAATTCATTATTATAAAATAATATATGTCTATAGTTATATTAATTGTAAAGTTTTATAATGTAATTTACATATTTGAAAAAGTTATAAAATATTTTGTTATGTTTAATATTTATTAATAAATCTATTTAAAACACATTTTAAAATATGTTTAGATAAAATAAATACTTTACTTATGAAAATTGTTATATGAATAGGATGAAATCATTGCAAACCTAATCTAATTTTATTTGTTGGGTATTTTCTCAACTTTCATTACATAATTATATCCAAATTTAAGACTTTATTATCTAATTTTTTTTGGTAGTAAAATATGTTACTTAATGGATAGTGCAATTATTGTATTTGTATTATAAGCCTCAAAGAGCTATACTTGAATTGAGAATAATTAATAGTGTACCTATTATGTTACAAATTTGGAATTATTTTAATTTGTTAGAATATTAATATGCACTTTGGCTATTATGGTTAGGGTTTTCCTTTCTTCAAACTCTAAAATCTCTTGCTATATATATTAATCATCCTTCAATAATAAAATACAACATCTCTTCTACTTCGGCATTTGGGAGAATTTTCTATTTGCCAATTCTTCCCTCTTCCATTGGTGGTGGAAAATTCTCCTCTTCTTCCTTCTAAAAAGTTTAGGGATTATGCTCTCCACTTTCTAAGTGGATTAGAAACCAAAAATCTAATGGAGAAATATTCATGGTCACCCCTGAAGCTTAAATGCTTGGGACCATGAATACAACCATTTTATTGGTTGATATTGGTGAATATCAACTTCGTTGTGAGTTGGTCTAGCCATGAAGGAGATCTTGTTGTAAGCACCTTGGTGAAGTGGAAAAATCTAGCGAGCACACAAAAGACGATGTTGTTGGGTGACATTTTACATAAATAAGACCATTCACTATGTGGCACACAACAACCATGGCCATGGTTGGCCAAAAATGGTGTGTATTTCACTATGTTGACAACTAAAAAAAATTTAGTAACCCATAATTGCTAACAACCATAGGATATGTTGCCATGGAGGATATGCTTCTTTGTCAATGATGGAAAATCTACCCAAAATGTGCCATTCCATGATTTTTTATCTTGCATATCAAGCCACCCTTGTCATGGATCAATCGTTGAAGCAAAGGAGTAAAAACCTAATTTTAAAACTCAATTCATGGCCATCTGGCCCTCTTATGGAGAAATTAGTGTTTCCTATTCAAAAATGAAAAAAATAACAAGGTTCCACATGATCAAAGGGGGGAACATGATTATCATCAAATGGGAAAGTTTCCACACAACCATGGATGTATTTTTTGTGTTAGTTTTTTAGAGATCTGTATCAAAATATAGACATTATATTTACCTTTTTAGGCTTAAATCCTCTTGGATTTAGTTTTGTTATGATAATGGTGGTGGATTTAGTTTTTTCCCTCCCATATTAAACCCCCAAATCTACGTATTGATGGTTTTATTAATTTCTTTAGATTTTGTAGGTAATAAATCTATCTTTTGCATGTCATTGGAGAGTGAGAGTGACAAAGGTGTTAGTTTTTTTTACACTTTTTTTAAGATCTAGCTAAGTGGCACAATATATGTTGTTTTGGTATAACTTGTGTTGTTGTTGTCATTCCAGCATGGGGCCAATTATTATAACCCTTGCTCATTTCTTAGTGTGGAGCTTGAATGGTTGTAAACATATTCCCATAAGAGCTAACACAGAGACACCCACAATATCCCAAAACCACTCCATAGGTGGAGATATTTTGGGGTTCATGATATCATATCAGCCCAAGGGATCAACCTTATTTTTTATCGCCCTTTAGCTTACCACAGTAAATATTTTACCTGGTTTCAAAAATTTGACGGGTAATATATGTGCTTGTGATCTACACAACTACACTAGAGTAGGCCCACAATAGGTCCAAAAAGGCCCCTAGTAAGCCCCTAACAGGCCCATAGAGTCTCTCAATAGGCCCATAGTAGGCCTACAATAGGCCCATTGCATGCCCACAAATGCCACCAACAAGCCTATAAAGTCCTCCAACAGGTCCAAAAAGGCCCCTAGTAGGCCCATAAAAGCCCCCAAAAGGCCCACAAAGGCCCCCAATAGGACCACAACAGGCCCACAACAAGAATGTAAGTGAAAACATGATTTCCCATGCTTTATTATCCCACATTCTTTGTGGGAAAGACATTTTCATTTTTTGAATGTGAGTGTAAACGAAGGACCAAGTAAAAATTTTAAACATTGTAAAATATTTCAAAGGCACAATTCTTGGAATATTCTCCTACAAGGGAAAATTGAAAATTTTAGAATATTTCAAATTTAGTTTTGCTTGGAGGAAAAAAATATTCCTCTTCTTCTTTTTTCCCAAAGAGACATTATTTATCACACATAGAGGTAAATATTTATGTTTCCTAAGTATAGTATTGTTTATACTAGTGAGAAAGCATTTTTCGTGCATAGTTCAGTGGAACCACAATATTTCACATTTGTAAAAAGTTTGTTATGTCTTATTAGTGTTCCAACTTTTCCATAGCATTGTGAGTTGAACCACATTAACCAACAACAACATCATGAGCTAAAGCACATTAACCATGAACAACACATTGAGCAAAACCATGCAAATCAACAAAGTATCGTTTGTGCTTTCTCTTTTTTGATGAGAGACTACATAACTTCAATACTCTAAATCAACAATTTCTTCTAAGGCTTACAAAATCTAAACACCTTAGTCTCTATTCCAAGACTACAAAGTTTTTTTTATCACTTTAAACATTATCGACTTCTGAAGACTACATAAATGACAACACATTAGAAGCTTCCCATCCTCTATTTTGGGATTCTACTTTAAGGCTCAATTTTCCAATTTTGTTGTATGGAGTGCATTCTCAATTGTATCCTACACTCCTAAATGAGAGTCAACATTACAAAAAATTAGATAAAACTATCTATTTCTTTATCTTAATCTTAGTTAATCAAATCCAACTAATCTTGAGTAGGTAGAACAAGATATTGATGAACCAAAGTTGAAAAATAGTTTAAAAATTTATAATCTTAACACAATATAACTTAAAAGATATTGTTTGGAGTTGCATTTCAAATATTTTTTATTATTTAAATTATAAAAAATAAACATTAATACATAACATAACTAAAATTATAATAAAAAATATTATTCTATATTAAAATAAACAAAATATATTATATAAAAATACAAAAGCAGAAAATAATTAACACACTTTATTAGATTAATGAAAATACAAATACATTAAATTGTTAATTTTCTCTAAAAACAAATAATTTTAAAAATATATTTTAATTATATATATATATATATATATATATATATATATATATATATATATATATATATTTCAATCAGATTTGACGTCCAGCACATAAATGTATAATGTAATCCCCATTTACTACAATAAGTCCAGCAGGTACATTTTCAGGAAAAAGTGCCAGAAATTCAGTTTAATTAAGGACAATTGTTGAAAGTCAGTTCTGTAAGCAATAATTTTTAACTACAAAGGAGGGGAAAATAACATTAAGAAATTATACAATGTTAAATATTTCTTCTCCGGTTTAATTCAACCGGGCAACAACTTGTACAAATAGCATGCCAAGCAATGGAGAACTATGAAGGCACGCTTTATATTGAAACCACATGCAGTCTTTATTAAGGCAGGAGAATCTGTTTCTGCATACACAATCCTAAGTTTAAAAAATAAATAAAATCAATCAAATTGGCTCCTATCCCATGCTGTCTGCTGACTGTCTACAACGAAATAGTAATGAAATAGTCTGCAGATGATGGATATCAAAACTAGAATTGCAGGTCTAACTGAGAGTTGATACTCTGAAGACCTGAATTGTTGTTAACTTTGCCTTCTGTATTATATTTGAGCATATCACTCCAATAATCTCTGCTATCCTCATCCGAACTCTGAATATCTGGAATACCCTCGTTTTGTTTGGAATTTTCTGGAAAATCCCAGAGCAATTCAGACGGGAATGCATATGCTTCATTTGCTGCAGCAGTAGTTGTACTAGCATTGTTGTTCAGGTTCATGTTTAGCATAGATGAAGAATCATCTGTAGCCAAATCAGAGTCGTTGAACATATTCTGAGAAGATGTGGACGATGTAAGTGCGGGTAAGGATTCTGAGCCACTTTTAGAAAATCGAAACATGTTCTCTTCGGGCCATAGAATCGAAGTATCCAAAGGCAATGGCAAGTTAATGTCATGGCTTTTGCAAGGCTGTTGCAAACTATTCAAAGTAGAATCATTCAGCAAATCGCCATATTGGTCGATTCCTTTGAATTTTTTATCAGAAATTGGGCTACCCTTATCATTGATGAGGGGCGTCAAGTGGGGTGTAGTACTATTGTCTTGGCGTTCTAGTGCAGTGCTAAGACCATGGAGACTGGAATGGGTAGACGAATTCTGCAAAGTTGTTCTGATTTGTTCTTGGGATTGAAATTGTTGTAGAGTTTGGGACAATAATCTATTGTATTGTAAGAATCCTGGCTGATTCTCATGATTTTGGGCCATAATTTGGGACATGATAGAATTAGAAGCAAAATCTGGCCTGGCTAAGGTATTCTCAAGCTGGGATCTGATTAGAAGCTCGGCAGCATTTATTGCGCCTGCATTCTGATTATACTGATCGGTCTGCATCTGTTGCTGCTGAACCATGGCTGCTGCAACAATCCTAACATATTCTCTCGTCATCGCTTCCTGCAACAGAGCATTTGTCCACCATGGGCTCATCTGGCTTGGAACACCGGCCCCCCCGAGAAACTGATTCATGTTGGGAAAATCGAAGAGATCCATCCTCGGCCTGTGTGTCACAGGGTCGATTCCCATCTGAAGCAGGCGCTTCCTCAGGTGGGTGTTCCAGTAGTTCTTTATTTCGTTATCAGTTCTCCCAGGGAGATTTGCGGCTATGGCAGACCACCTGCACAAAGCAACACCATTAGCTACAAACCATTGAAAAATAAAGGAGCTTTCCAAAGCAGTGGCATTATTCATTATTCAATATTCCTTACTTGTTGCCCATAACGCCATGCAGTTGAATTATCGTCTGATCTTCATCAAAGGAAAACTTTCCCCTCTTTATATCTGGTCTCAGATAATTAGTCCATCGCAGCCTACAGCTCTTTCCGCACCTCAGCAGCCCTGCAAAGATGTAAAATCATTTCTCAACAACACAACTAAATTCAATAATTCTCTTCAATCCTAATAAATCATCTATTTCTCAAATGCCCTTAAACCATTATAATGTTATTCCCTATATTGTGATATACATCTAACAATGTATTCAGAATGTTCATATGAAATGATCCTAAACATCTTTATAAGATAGATTGTGTTTTAACGATGATATGAAATAACTTCAATTATGTTTATGACACCAAAACAGAACGAAGAAAATAGTAGTAATGTATTCCAAACGTTACCTGCACGTTGAGGAAGTGAACGCCAGCTTCCATGGCCGTGGCTATTAATGTAATCAAGTAGTTTCTCATCTTCCTCGGGCGTCCAGGGGCCCTTCTTCAGTCCCTCCTTATCACAGCACGGCGCACGACCCATACTGATAAAACACAAAACCAAAACCAAAACCAAAACCGCTCTCTTCACTGATATTCCACTGACTTAACCTTCAAACGTGAAAAACACTCTTCAGCTTCCAAATTTACGCACCCAATGACCTTCCAGCCTCCATTCAGAACAAGAATTCCAAAGCTATAGAATTACTCCACCGCGTTTGTATCGATGACCGATAATAAGGAGATAGTTCCATAAACAGAATGGACAAGCTTCTCATGAGAATTTACCTGAAAACAAGAGAGTGCACATACAAGGCTTTTTAAGGGCCAGTGTGAGGGCAATAGATGGGCCGGCGGTGCAAGTCAAATTCGGCTGTGCAATTGGCCGACCTTCCCTAACGGTCCAGATAACGTGTTTTGGTCAACTCTGCTCTCTCTAACGTGTATGCGCCCCATTTTCACACCTAACGTATTTCCTTATAATTTTATACAAGGATGGAAACGAAAGGAAGAAAGAGCCCCTCCCACGCAACTTTGTTGCATTGCCCTGCTAGTATCTTTCCCAAATCCTTCGCTACGTCATTTATCTATCCAGCGTTTCGTGTCTGGTGTGTCTTATTCGTACTCACTCCCTTTATGACGCCACCGCTCGCATAAGTTCCGCTTCTTGGTAATTTCGTTCCGTTAACTTTAGGCGTATCCACATTTCCTCAGCCTCGCAACTCTTTAACTGCTCCCCAATATCTTCCTCTGTAAGCTTGACTTCATTATCATCTTCCAAGGCACAAATTTGTCTTCAAATGGCACACTGTAAAGGATCTTACATAAGTCAAACACATGAGTTTAGGAAATTAATTGGAGCACGTTAAGTAATCAATATTCATGACTTCGTATGGATTAAATCATAACTTGTGGACTCCACAAACATATCCGGGATATCTCAGATTTCACCCTCCATCCTTCAATTATTATCATCGCTGCCCTATATTACCATCTGACCGTACTCGTGTAATTTATTGATTGTCAACGATCACCGATTTTTTTTTTTAAATACGTATATATGAATAAGATATGTTACGAAATTTAAAATTTAAATTGTAATGTATAAAAAGTCTTCTCATCACTTTATCTAACAGGAGAATATTTCAACTACATACATATATTAAAGAAACGTTGAACTACATACATATATTAAAGTAACAACGTTTCTTTCCTTGTAGTAGAGAGGAAGGGCGGACCCAAACAAAATTGAACATTATTAAAATTGCCAAGTTGCGCTTTTAACTTTCAATACAATGGTTAAAATGCCACATTATAGGATTCGGTGTGATTCATCTACAATGGTTAAAATACTACACCATAGGAGTGAGTGTGATCCATATTTATTTAGTGCACGTGTGCAAATATGGTTATAGCGTTTCTCTAGCATTGATGTAATATTAACATCTTCCACCATATCTATTGCAGTTGGTGAATGTCTTAGATAAGGTTCCATTTTTACTGTAGTTTACTTTCTGGATACTCAAATAACAATATCTTGTAACTGATGTCATGTGATATATTCCAGATGGGATAACTAAGGTTGGCCAATGCAGTTGGTGAATATGTCGTGAGCTGTAGATACGAGCTCCATTTTTCTATGCACCTTACACTGTGGATAGTCAAATAACAATCCCTTGTAACTGATGCAGTTGGTGAATATGTTGTGAGCTGTAAATACGAGGTCCATTTTTCTATGCACCTTACACTGTGGATAGTCAAATAACAAATCCCTTGTAACTGATGCCACAAAGCTAGGTTCTTGGGATTTTCTTTTCACCTTAAAAAAATTGTCCGGAGGGGCTAGGTGGATTGGTAAGTTTTGGTGCTTACCAAGAAGATATATAGGTTTAGTAAGTTTTGGCGCTTAGCAAGAAGAGATGTAGGTTTAAACCCTCGGGCATGCCTAGTCTGACCTGAATCCACCTAGTGTGTGTAGTTGGTGAATATCTTGTGATAGTAGATAAGGTTCCACTTTCACTGTAGTTTACTCTATGGATACTCAAATAACAAACTCTTGTAACTTATGCCATGTGATATATTTTGGATGGGATAACTACGGTTGGCCAATACAGTTGGTGAATGTGTTGTGTGCTGGTAGACACGGGCTCCATTTTTCTATGCATCTTACACTGTGGATACTCAAATAACAATTCCTTGTAACTGATGCCAAAAAGCTAGGTTCTTTGGATTTTATTTTCACCTTTAAAAAATTATCCGTAAGGGCTAGCTGGATTGTTAAGTTTTGGTGCTTACCAATAAGATATCTAGATTTATTAATTTTTGGTGCTTAGCAAGAAGAAATCCAGGTTTAAACCTTGGGAATGCCTTAGTATGACCTGAATCCGTTTAGTGTGTGCAGTTGGTGAATATCTTGTGTTAGTAGATAAGATTCCATTTTCACTGGAGTTTACTATGTGGATACTGAAATAACAATCTCTTCTAACCGATGCCATGTGATATATTCTAGATGGTATAACTACGGTTGACCAATGTAGTTGTTGAATGTGTTGTGTGCTAGTAAAAATGGGCTCCATTTTATATGCACCTCACCCTATGGATACTCAAATAACAATCCCTTGTAACTGGTGCCACAAAGCTAGGTTCTTGGATTTTTTTTTTCACCCTAAAAAATTTATCCCAAGGGGCTAGGTGGATTGGTAAGTTTTGGTGCTTACCAATAAGATATATAGTTTTAGTAAGTTTTGGTGCTTAGCAAGAAGAGATCTCAGTATAAATTGTCGGGTATGCCTTAGTGTAACCTCAATCCACTTAGTATGTGTAGTTGGTGAATATCTTGTGTTAGTAGATAAGGTTACATTTTCACTGTAGTTTACTTTGTGGATACTCAAATAAAAATATTTTATAACTGATGCCATGTGCTATATTTCGGATGGGATAACTACGATTGGCCAATACATTTGGTGAATGTGTTGTGTGCTCGTAGACATGGCCTCCATTTTTCTATGCACCTCATACTGTGGATACTCAAATAACAATTCCTTGTAATTGATCCCACAAAACTAGGTTCTTGGGATTTTCTTTTCACCTTAAAAAATCTGTCCCCAGGGACTAGGTGGATCAGTACGTTTTGGTGCTTAAAAGTAAGATATCTAGGTTTAGTAAGTTTTGGTGCTTATGAGGAAGAGATTTAGGTTTAAACCATTGGATATTCCTTATTCTGACATGAATCCCCTTAGTGTGTGTAGTTGGTGAATATCTTGTGTTAGTAGATAAGGTTCCATTTTCACTATAGTTTACTCTATGGATACGCAAATAAAAACCTCTTGTAAAGGATGTCTTATGATATATTCTGGATGGTATAGCTACATTTGGCCAATGTAGTTGGTGAATGTGTTGTATGTTGGTAGACATAGGCTCCATTTTTCTATGAACCTCATATCGTGGATACTCAAATAACAATCCCTTCTAAGTGATGCCACTAAGCTAGGTTCTTGGTATTTTATTTTCACCTTAAAAAATTTGTCCCGAGAGGCTAGGTGGATTGGTAGGTTTGGGTGCTTACCAAGAAGATATCTAGGTTTAGTAATTTTTGGTGCTTAGCAAGAAGATATCTAGGTTTAAACGATCGGGTATGCCTTAGTCTGACCCGAATCCGCTTAGTATGTGTAGTTGGTGAATATCTTGTGTTAGTAGATAAGGTTCCATTTTCACTGTAGTTTACTTTATGGATACTCAAATAACAATACCTTATAACTTATTCCATGTGATATATTCCGAATGTAATAGCTACATTTGGCTAATGCAGTTGGTGAATGTGTTGTGTGTTGGTAGACACGAGCTCCATTTTTCTATGCACCTCACCCCGTGGATACTCAAATAACAATCCCTTGTAACTGATGCCACAAATCTAGGTTCTTAGGCTTTTATTTTTACCTTAAAAAATTTTTCCCTAGGGGCTTGGTGGATTGGTAAGTTTTGGTGCTTACCAATAAGATATCTAGGTTTAGTAAGTTTTGGTGCTTAGCAAGAAGAGATCTAAGTTTAAACCATGGGTATGCCTTAGTCTAACATTCTCTTAGTGTGTGTAGTTGGTGAATGTTTTGTGTTAGTAGATAAGGTTCCATTTTAACCATGGTTTACTTTGTGGATATCAAATAACAATCTCTTGTAACTCATACCATATGATATATTCTAGATGGGATAACTACGATTGGCCAATGTGTTGTATGTTGGTAGACATGGGCTCCATTTTTCTATGCACCTCACAATGTGGATACTCAAATAACAATCGATTGTAACTGATGCCACAAAGCTAGGTTATTGGGATTTTCTTTTCACCTTAAAAAAATTGTCCAATGTGGATACTCAAATAACAATCCCTTGTGATTGATGCCACAAAGCTAGGTTATTGGGATTATCTTTTCACCTTAAAAAATTGTCCTAAGGGGCTATGTGTATTGGTAAAGTTTTGTGCTTGCCATAAAGATATCTAAGTTTAGTAAGTTTTGGTGCTTAGCAAGAAGAGATCTAGGTTTAAATCCTCGGGCATGCCTTAGTGTAACCTGAATCTGCTTAGTGTGTACAGTTGGTGAATATCTTGTGTTAGTAGATAAGGTTCCATTTTCACTGTAGTTTACTCTATGGATACTCAAATAACAATCTGTTATAACTAATGTCATGTGTTATATCACGAATGGGATAACTACGATTGGCCAATGTAATTGGTGAATGTGTTGTGTGCTGGTAGACATAGGATCTATTTTTCTATACACCTCACATTGTGGATACTCAAATAACAATCCCTTGTAACTGATGCTACAAAGCTAGGTTCTTGGGATTTTATTTTCACCTTAAAAAAATTGTTTAGAGGGGCTTGGTGGATTGGTAAGTTTTGGTGCTTGCGAAGAAGATATCTAGGTTTAGTAAGTTTTGGTGCTTAGCAAGAAGAGATCTAGGTTTAAACTCTCAGGAATGCCTTAGTCTGACCTGAATCCCCTTAGTATGTGCATTTGGTTAATGTCTTGTGTTAGTAGATAAGGTTCCATTTTCACTGTAGTTTACTCTATGGATACTCAAAATAACAATATTTTGTAACTAATGTCATGTGATATATTTTGGATGGGATAACTACAGTTGGTCAATGCAATTTGTGAATGTGTTGTGTGTTGGTATTTACGGGCTCCATTTTTCTATGCACATCACACTATGGATACTAAAATAACAATACCTTGTAAATGATGCCACAAAGCTAGGTTCTTAGAATTCTTTTTTCATATTAATTTTTTTTTTTTGAGGGGCTATATGAATTGGTAAGTTTTGGTGCTTACTAAGAAGATATTTAGGTTTAATATGTTTTGGATCTTAGCAAGAAGAGATCTAGATTTAAACCCCAAGCATGCTTTAGTATGACCTGAATCCGCTAGTGTAGGGATGACTGATAGTCCATCTTACACTAGGTTAAACAACAACAAGGTGGAATAGGGGTGACTGATGGTCCATTTCACACTAGGTTAAAAAAAAACCAGGTGAAATAGGAATTATACACGACAACCCAATATTTGAAGCCTGCTTGGTAGTAGAAAATAGTAGAAAAGGATGCAAATGTAAGGATTCCCTATGTGTTAAAAATAAAATTAAAATTAAAAAATGTTGTCATAGACATGGCAATGCTAGGTATTGTGTTTTTAGGAGACTCAAGTTCTAAATATGGTTCCTAATCCCCGTGAGTGTGGTCTACCGACAAGGACGCCACTTACATTATCGGTGATGTGACCCGGGTTCAATCCCCATGGTGGATGTGTATAAGAAGTATTTACTCAATAAAAAAAATATGGTTCCTAATATATTTCAATTGAATGTTTTAATTTCTATTATACATTTAACAATAAAAATAAATATTACACTAAGGGTTAGGTGAATTAGTAATTGTTTATGGTTAGTTATTTATTTAGAAGATATTTAGGTTTAAAGCTTGGGGTCATAAGGTACTTTGAATCCTATAGCATGAAATATACGTGGTCCTCTTCATACCAGGTTATAAAATAACAAGGTGCTATAGGTTTGTTGGGAACAACTCATATGATTTGAACTCTTGCATTTAACAATTATTAAAAAAAAAAAATACTGTGAATGTATCTATCTATATATTAATTTTAATTTTTAATGGGTTCAGATGAAAATAAAACAAAGTATAATTATATCAAATAATTAAAATAGCTTCAGATATACCCAAATTAAATGATTTACATCTTACTATATAGCTTTTAAAAACATAATTGGTCATTTTAAGTTTTTATTTTTAAATATGCCAAGATGAGAATGAGGTAAACTATAATTGTACCAAATAATACCTTTGACATATCATCAAGCCAATTTTAACTATCTTGTGGGACTTGAGTGGTTTATAAAACCCAACACTTGCCATACTCTTTGCCAATGGGGTGAAAGGCCTAAAGGTGTAACTCCTTGGCCCCATTTTGTGGGATTCCTCGCCCCTATTAACATAGAGTTTGGGCATGTGTGGGGAACTAAGCCCTCTTGATTTCTAATTGTTTAATGTGATGATGTAATTCTAGTGGCATGTTTTATGATTGAAATTTCATTCCACATTAGTACCTATCTATTTTTTTAGTGTAGTTTGTGTGTGTTTGTGAATAATCCCACATCAATTGTGTTGTGGGACTTGAGTGGTTTATAGACCCCAACACTTGCCATACTCTTTGCCAATGGGATAGCAGGCTTAAAGGTGCAAGTCCTTGGTCTCATTTTGTGAGATTTCTAAGTTTGACCTTGTATGTGGGGTGCGTTCCAGTTAATACCTATCTATTTTTAATTTCAAAAAATTTAATTATAAAACTCAAGATTTCATTTTTATTTAAACCATATCAAATCTATAAAAATAATAATTAAAAATATAAAAAATTATATATATTTTTAAAATAAACACTTCCAAAAAGGGCCTTATTCTATTTCTATATCCTTTTAGAATAAACATTGTACAAAAAGGGCCTTATTTTATTCTTCTAGTTTGTTTAATTCAAGATTTCATTAAATACATATTGATATATATTTAAAAAAGAATTCTTTAAACCATAAAAAATCTATAAAAATAATAATTAAAAATTAAAAAACTTCTATATATTTTTTATTTTTTATTTTATTTATTTATTTATTTTTTTGATGAGGAACCTTTTATATACAACATATCCACAACATGTGAGGGGAGAGATTTGAACCTGGGCATCTCGATAGCTGGAGCGTTTTAATTCAATATTGCATTAAATACATATTTATATGTATTTAAAAAACTACAGTTCCATGCTTCAAAGGAATTCAAGTTAATATATTAATTATTTTTTTAATATAGTGAAATATTATATTTTTAATCTAAAAAATTATAGATATATTTTTTAAAATAATATTAATAAATAATTTTTTAAAATTATTTGAAAAATGGTAATAAAAATAAGTGATAGTTTATAAAGAATAAATTTCAATGTGAGTTTGAATTTATTTGTAGTGTAGGTCATTAGTAGTAAAGGACATGTTTGAAACTTGAAGACTAAAGAATTTTTTATATCTAATTGTGGAAGCCCATGAAGAAGGATAATCAATTTCTTTAATAAATATTAAAGTTGAGAAAGTGAATATATCATTTCCTATGTAGTGAAAAAATTTATGACAAATAAAAATCTTGGGATCACTCAATGCAAATAATGAAATCCTTTCACTGTCCATTAGATCAGCAATGTTAACACTATTAAGCTTCATATTAGTAAGTGCTAATACTAGTGTCATTATTGTTAAAAGGTGTGATTATCAAATTAGTCACCCAATGCAATTGCCAATGACTCCAACACGTAAATGGGTGTTAATCATTAGCACCAACAACAACATAAATTATCGATAGTTTTGTAACATTTGTATCTCTTATTTAAATTATTAAAATATTATATACTTCATCTTTTCTATCACCTCATCACATTTCTCTTATTTATTTGTATTTCTAGCATATTTTTTAATTTAAAAGGTAGTTTTGATAAGGGAACATGAATGTGGACTTATCTCTTATCTCTCTTATTCATGTGTATATCCCCAACATATTTTTCCAAAAAATTATACAAGAGATGATATACTTCATAATACATTATATAACATCCTTTCATTATTTTCATAATTCTCATTCTTCAATTCATTAATATTATAAATTTTTGCACCATCTAAACCACCTTGAACATTGGTGTTAGATAAATTTAGTGAATATAAGATTGCATGAGATCAATAAATCAATAGAGTACACCAAGTGATATGATTATCCAACACTTTGGATTTATTGTATTTAGAATATATAACTTTTGTCATCGGGAATGGAAAATAATTAATAAATTGGATATAATTAGGCATAATATAAGGAAGTCATATAATAGAATAAACTATATGAATTATAAAGGAAGGGATTGATACACTATTTGAAAATAAAACTTTTTAAGTTGTATTAAGTTATCATAAATAAATTGTAGCCAACTATTTACAAAATGTATAAATTCATGGCAATAACTAGTGTACATGCACAACTATTTAAAATTTCTAACTAAGTATTACCATGTTATTATTGTATACTATAGTAATATTATAAAATTCTAAGTCTAATTTTATCTGGATTTGCATACTATAGCAATATCATTTCCCTTAAATAATCTGTGCACATCTTAATTGTATTAAAAATATTTTTTTATATTACTTATTTTTAAATACCTATCCTAGATCATTGGTCTTGTTCTTTATTCCAATATTAGATATGAGGATTGGTAAATCATTAGGGAATATTATTCCATGGCACCTGAGGAGTGACGTGTTCAATTCATATTCATTAAATATTATTTATGGTATTTTATGCACCTTTTTCTTTGCAAGCTTTTTTTTTTTGTCGAAAACATCCCAAAAGGGATGCCACTTTCGGGTAAGACCCAAGGAGGCAGGGGCATCTTTCTTTGCAAGCATTTATGCATATATTTTTTATATTGATTACACCATCACTTATATTACTTTTCATGAATATCATACAAAACCATAGGTACATACTTTATGTAAATTATATCATCCTACACAACCAAGGATGTGATGTGTGAAAAATTTTCCTTTGAACCCCAAAATACAGATGATAATTTTTTTATTTTTTTATGCATCTCAAATTTATTTTTTATACCATCTCCCCAAGAGACTTCTATTGTTCAAATAGTGTTCAAGTTAGGATAGGATAAAAGTACACCTTGTATTAACTTTTGGTTTTGTTCATGATATGGTTATCCAAATCTTATAAAGAGAAGTGTTATAATGTATGTTGATAATCATATTCTATTATCATATCCTTTTAGTAGGTGTAATATAATTAAATTAAAAAGAGACCCTTAATAAAATACCAAAACATTTAAAAATAAAGTGACTTAAACTTAAATAAGTAATTCAATGTAATGTATCAATCATTTTTTACGCTTTGACAAGGTTGATGATCATAATCTTGCTGGTCAATTAAAAGAATAAGATATCATGATATTATTGATAAATATCATTTTGATCATGTTTAGGAGTTTCCATGATTATTTTAATTTTTTTACAATCTTGTGATGTTATAGTTATATATTATAGTATTGTTGGATGATCCACTTTTATTATAGTTTTCATTGTAAAGAAAGGAGCAATTTGAAAGATTGTTTAGAATACTTATAATATGATGAATAACCATTGCATATTGTATATTGATATAAATATTAGAACTATAGGGATTCAACATGAAAGGGATATGTACTCTACTCATTGTTATAATGGTTTCTATTTTTTTATCATTTTATTTCTTAGATTTAGATTTAGTAATCATATGCATACTAACCTCGGGTATGCCTTAGTATGACCTGAATCCTCTTAGTGTGTGCAGTTGGTGAATATCTTGTGTTAGTAGATAAGTTTCCATTTTCACTATAGTTTAATATGTGGATACTCAAATAACAATCTCTTCTAACTGATTCCATGTGATAAATTCTGGATGGGATAACTACGATTGGCCAAAGCAGTTGTTGAATGTGTTGTGTGCTGGTAGACACGGGATCCATTTTCTATGCACCTCCCACTCTGGATACTCAAATAACAATACCTTGTAACTGATGCCACAAAGCTAGGTTCTTGGAATGTTCTTTTCACCTTAAAAAAATTGTTCCAAGGGGCTAGGTGGATTGGTAAGTTTTGGTGCTTACCAATAATATATCTAGGTTTAGTAAGTTTTGGTGCTTAGCAAGAAGAGATCTAGGTA
The DNA here is from genome assembly GCA_028583015.1 of Wollemia nobilis. Lineage (NCBI taxonomy): Eukaryota > Viridiplantae > Streptophyta > Pinopsida > Araucariales > Araucariaceae > Wollemia > Wollemia nobilis. The sequence goes on from JAQPPZ010000028.1 coordinate 686,909, forward strand.
TAAATCATCGAGTATGCCTTAGTGTAACCTGATATCGCTTAGTGTGTGCAGTTGGTGAATATCTTGTGTTAGTAGATAAGGTTCCTTTTTCACTATAGTTTACTTTGTGGATACTCAAATAACAATATTTTATAACTAATGCCATGTGATATATTTCGGATGGGATAACTACAATTGGCCAATGCATTTGGTGAATGTGTTGTGTGCTGGTATACATGGGCTCCATTTTTCTATGCACCTCACACTGTGGATACTCAAATAACAATTCCTTGTAACTGATGCCACAAAACTAGGTTCTTGGGATTTTTTTTTAACCTTAAAAAATTTATTTGGAAGGACTAGGTGGATTGGTAAGTTTTGGTGCTTACAAATAACATATCTAGGTTTAGTAAGTTTTGGTTCTTATAAAGAATATATCTAGGTTTAAACCGTTGGGTAAGCCTTAGTCTGACCTGAATCCGTTTAGTGTGTGTAGTTGGTGAATATCTTGTGTTAGTAGATAAGGTTCCATTTTTACTGTAGTTAAATCTATGGATACTCAAATAACAACTTCTTGTAAATGATGTCATGTGATATATTCTGGATGGGATAACTATAGTTGGCCAATGCAATTGGTGAATATGTTGTATATTTGCAGACACATGCTCCATTTTTCTATGCACCTCACAGTGTGGATACTCAAATAACAATCCCTTGTAACTGATGGCACAAAGCTAGGTTCTTGGTATTTTATTTTCAGCTTAAAAAATTTGTCAAGTGGGGCTAGGTGGATTTGTAGGTTTGGTTTCTTACCAAGAAGATATCCAGGTTTAGTAAATTTTGGTGCTTAGCAAGAAGAGATCTAGGTTTAAACCCTCGGGCATGCCTTAGTCTGACCTGAATCAGCTTAGTGTGTAGTTGGTGAGTTTCTTGTGTTAGTAGATAAGGTTCCATTTTCATTGTAGCTTACTATGTGGATACTCAAATAACAATATCTTATAATTGATTCCATGTGATTTATTTCGAATAGGATAAACACGGTTGGCTAATGCATTTGGTGAATGTTTTGTGTGCTAGTAAAAATGGGCTCTATTTTTCTATGCATGTCACATACTCAAATAATAATCCCTTGTAACTAATGCCACAAATCTAGGTTCTTGGGATTTTATTTTCACCTTAAAAAAATTTTCCATAGGGGCTAGGTGGATTGGTAAGTTTTTGTGCTTACCAAGAAAATATATAGGTTTAGTAAGTTTTGGTGCTTAGTAAGAACAAATCTAGGTTTAAACCCTTGTGCACACCTTAGTGTAATTTGTATCTGCTTAGTATGTGTAGTTGGTGAATATTTTGTGTTAGTAGATAAGGTTCCATGTTCATTGTAGTTTACTCTATGGATACTCAAATAATAATCTCTTGTAAAATATGCCATGTGATGTATTTCCAATGCGATAAATACAGTTGGCCAATGTAGTTGGTAAATGTATTATGTGTTGGTAGACACAGACTCCATTTTTCTATGCACCTCACCCTGTGGATACTCAAATAATAATCCCTTGTAACTTATGCCACATAGCTAGGTTCTTGAAAAAAAAATTCACCTTAAAAAATTTGTTTCAAGGGGCTAGGTGGATTGGTAAGTTTTTGTGCTTACCAATAAGATATCTAGGTTTAGTAAGTTTTGGTGCTTAGCAAGAAGAGATCTAGTTATAAATCATCGAGTATGCCTTAGTGTAACCTGATATCGCTTAGTGTGTGCAGTTGGTGAATATCTTGTGTTAGTAGATAAGGTTCCATTTTCACTATAGTTTACTTTGTGGATGCTCAAATAACAATATTTTATAACTGATGCCATGTGATATATTTCGGATGGGATAACTACAATTGGCAAATGCATTTGGTGAATGTGTTGTGTGCTGGTAGACATGGGCTCCATTTTCTATGCACCTCACAATGTGAATACATAAATAGCAATCCCTTGTAACTGATGCCACAAAGCTAGGTTATTGGAATTTTCTTTTCACCTTAAAAAAATTGTCCAGAGGGGCTATGTGGATTGGTAAATTTTTGTGCTTAGGATAAACATATCTAGGTTTAGTAAGTTTTGGTTCTTAGAAAGAAGATATCTAGGTTTAAACCCTCAGGTATGCCTTAGTGTAACCTGAATCCGCTTAGTGTGTATAGTTGGTGAATATTTTGTGTTAGTAGATAAGGTTCCATTTTCACTATATTTTACTTTGTAGATACTCAAATAATAATCTCTTATAAGTGATGCCATGAGATATATCCTGGATGGGATAACTACGATTGAACAATGCAATTGGTGAATGTGTTGTGTTGGTAGAAATGGGATACATTTTTCTATGCACCTCACATTGTGGATACTCAAATAACAATCACTTGTAACTGATTCCACAAATCTAGGTTCTTGGGATTTTCTTTTCACATTAAAAAATTTGTCTAGAGGGGCTAGGTGGATTGGTAATTTTTGGTGCTTGGCAAGAAGATATCTAGGTTTAGTAAGTTTTGGTGCTTAGCAAGAAGAGATCTAGGTTTAAACTCTCGGGCATGCCTTAGTCTAATCTTAATCCGCTTAGTATGTGCATTTAGTGAATGTTTTGTGTTAGTAGATAAGGTTCCATTTTCAATGTTTTTTACTCTACAGATACTTAAATAACAATCTCTTGTAACTAATGTCATGTGATATATTCTAGATGGGATAACTACAGTTGGTCAATGCAGTTGGTGAATGTATTGTGTGCTAGTATTTACAGGTTCTATTTTTCTGTGCACATCACACTGTGGATACTAAAATAACAATCCCTTGTAACTCTAGGTTCTTGGAATTTTCTTTTCATATTAAAAAAATTATTCCGAGGGGCTAGATGGCTGATGGTCCATTTCACACTAGGTTAAACAACAAAAAGGTGGAACAGGGGTGAACGATGGTCCATTTCACACTAGGTTAAACAACAACTAGATGTATTAGGGATTATACAGGACAACCCAATATTTGAAGCCTACTTGGTAGTATAAAATAGTAGAAAAGGATGTAGATGTAAGGATTCCCTATGTGTTAAAAATAAAATAAAAATTAAAAAATATTTTCATGGACATGGCAATGCTAGGTATTGTGTTTTTAGAAGACTCAAGTTCTAAATATGGTTCCTAATATATTTTAATTGAATTTTTTGATTGCTATTATATATTTAACAATAAAAATAAATATTACCCTAAGGGTTAGGTGGATTAGTAATTTTTTGTAGTTAGGTATTTATTTAAAAGAGATTTAGGTTTAAATCTTGAGGGCATAAAGTAGTTTGAATCATCTAGCATGAAATACTCATGGTCCTCTTCATACCATGATATAAAATAACAAGGTGGTATAGGTTTGTTGGGAACAACCCCTATGATTTGAACTCATGTACTTAACAATTATTAAAAAAATAAATAATGTGAATGTATCTATTTATATATTAATTTAATTTTTAATGGTTTAGATGAAAAAAAACAAAGTATAATTATATCAAATAATTAAAATAACTTCAAATATACCCAAGTTAAATGCTTTACCTCCTACTATATAGTTTTTAAAAACATAAATGCTTATTTTGATTTTTTATTTTTAAATATGCCAATATGAGAATGAGGTAAACTATAATTGTACCAAATAATACCTTTGACATATAATCGAGCCAATTTTAATTGTGTTGTGGTACTTGAGTGGTTTATAAGACCCAACACTTTCCATACTCTTTGCCAATGGGGTGACAGGCCTAAAGGTGTAACTCCTTGGTACCATTTTTGGGGATTCCTCGCCCCTATTAACATAGAGTTTGGGCATGTGTGGGGAACTAAGCCCTCTTGATTTCTAATTGTTTAATGTGATGATGTAATTCTAGTGGCATGTTTTATGATTGAAATTTCATTCCACATTAGTACCTATCTATTTTTTTAGTGTAGTTTGTGTGTGTTTGTGAATAATGCCACATCAATTGTGTTGTAGTACTTGAGTGGTTTATAAACCCCAAAACTTGCCATACTCTTTGCCAATGGGGTAGTAGGCTTAAAGGTGCAAGTCCTTGGTCCCATTTTGTGAGATTTTCATGTTAACATCAAGTTTGGCCATGTGTGTGGGATGCAGTCCACGTTAATACCTATCTATCTATAATTTTAGAAAATTTAATTATAAAACTCAAGATTTCATTTTTCTTTAAACCATACGGAATCTATGAAAATAATAATTAAAAATTAAAAAAACTCTATATATTTTTAAAATAAACACTTCTAAAAAGGGCTTTATTTTATTTCTATATATTTTTAGAATAAACACTGCCCAAAAAAACCTTATTTTATTCTTCTAGTTTGTTTAATTCAAGATTGCATTAAATACATATTGATATGTTATTTAAAAATAAAATCCTATATGCCATATGAAATCTATAAAAATAATAATTAAAATTTTAAAAACTTCTATATAATTTTAGAATAAACACTTCCAAAAAGGGTCTTATTCTATTTCTATATATTTTTAAAATAAACATTGTCCAAAAAGGGCCTTATTTCATTCTTCTAGTTTGTTTAATTAAATTAAATATATATTGATATGTATTTAAAAAAATAAAGTTTCATGCTTCAAAGGAATTCAAGTTAATATATTAATTATTTTTTTAATTTAGTGAAAGATTATATTTTTAATCTAAAAAATTATAGATATATTTTTTAAAATAATATTAATAAATAATTTTAAAAAATTATTCCAAAAATAGTTTATAAAGAATAATGTTCAATGTGAGTTTGAATTTATTTTTAGTGTAGGTCATTTGTAGTAAAGGACATGTTTTGAAACTTGAAGACGAAAGAATTCTTTCATATCTAATTTTGGAAGCCCATGAAGAAAGATAATCAATTATTTTAATAAATCTTAAAGTTGAGAAAGTGAATATATTATTTCCTATATAGTGAAATAAAATTTATGATAAATAAAGATCTTGGGATCACTCAATGCAAATAAAAAAATCCTTTCACCATCCATTAGATCGGCAATGTTAACACTATTAAGCTTCATATTAGTAAGTGCTAATACTAGTTTCATTATCCTTAAAAGGTGTGATTGTCAAATTAGGAACCTAATGCAATTGCCTATGACTCCAACACCTAATATCAAGGATGACGTAAATTGGTGTTAACCATTGGCACCACCAACAACATAAATTATTGATAGTTTTGTAATATTTGTATCTCTTCTTTCAATTATTAAAATATTATTTACTTCATATTTTCTATCACCTCATCACATTTCTCTTATTTATTTGTATTTCTAACATATTTTTTAATTTAAAAGGTAGTTTTGATAAGAGAACATGACTGTGGACTTATCTCTTATCTCTCTTATTCATGCGTATATCCCCAACATATTTTTCCAAAAAATTACACAAGTGATGATATACTTCATAATACATTATATAACATTCTTTCATTATTTTCATAATTCTCATTCTTCAATTCATTAATATTACAAATTTTTGCACCATCTAAAACACCTTGAACATTGGTGTTAGATAACCTATTTAGTGAATATAAGCTTTCATGAGGTCAATATATCAATAGAGTACACCAAGTGATATAATTCTCCAACACGTTCAGTTTATTGTATTTAGAATCTATAACTTTTGTCATTGGGAATAATTTGTCACTCTCTTCAAGAGAAAAATAATTAATAAATTGGATATAATTAGGCATAATATAAGGAAGTCATATAATATAATAAACTATATGAATTATAAAGGAAGAGATTGACACACTATTTGAAAATAAAAGTGTTTAAGTTGTATTGAGTTATCATAAATAAATTCTAACCAACTACTTACAAAAAGTAAAAATTCATGCCAATAACTAGTGTACATGCACAACTATTTAAAATTTCCAACTAAGTATTACCATGTTATTATTGTATATTATAGTAATATTATAAAATTCTAAGTCTAAGTTTATCCTATGTAGATTTGCACACTATAGTAATATATTTTCCCTTAAATAAGCTATGCACATATTAATTGTACTAAAAATATGTTTCTATATTACTTATTTTTAAATACCTATCCTGGATCATTAGTATTGTTCTTTATTCCATTATGTAGATATGAGGATAGGTAAATCATTAGGGAATATGACTCTATGGCACTTGAGGAGTCACATGTTCAATTCATATTCATTAAATATTATTTATGGAATTTTATGCACCTTTTGCTTTGCAATATTTGATGCATATATTTTTTATATTGATTACACCATCACTTATATTACTTTTCATGAATATCATCCAAAACCATAGGTACCATACTCTATGTAAATTATATCATCCTACACAACCAAGGATGTGATGTGTGAAAACTTTTCCTTTGAACCCCAAAATACAGATGATAAATTTTTTATTTTTTTATGCATCTCAAATTTATTTATTTTTATACCATCTCCCCAAGAGACTTTCTATTGTTGAAATAGTTTTCAAGTTAGGATAGGAAAAAAGTAGACCTTGTATTACTTTTTGGTTTTCTTCATGATATGGTTATCCTAATATTATAGAGACAAGTGTTTTAATGTATGTTGATAATCATATTCTATTATCATATCCTTTTAGTAGGTGCAATATAATTAAATTTAAAAAGAGACCCTGAAGAAAATACCAAAAACTTTAACAATAAAGTGACTTAAACTTAAAGAAGTAATTCAATGTAATGTATCAATAATTTTTTCCCCTTTCACAAGGTTGATCATGATCATCTTAATGGTCAATTAAAAGAATAAGATGTCATGATATTATAGATAAATATAATTTTGATCATGCTTAGGAGTGTCCATCATTATTTTAATTTTTTTACAAGCTTGTGATGTTATAGTTATATATTATAGTATTGTTGGATGATCCACTTTTATTATAGTATTCATTGTAAATAAAGGAGCAATTTGAATGATTGTTTAGAATACTTATAATATGATGAATAACCATTTTATATTGTATATTGATATAAATATTAGAACTATAGGGATTCAAAATGAAAGGGATATGTACTCTACTCATTATTATAATGGTTTCTATTTTATTATCATTTTATTTCTTAGATTTGGAATTAGTAATCATATGCATACTAACCCTAGCTTATAAGGAGTTTTATAGATGGGTAAAATGATAATATGGGATCATATACATTCTAATTCTCGTATTCATTTAAGCACTAGTTTGTCCATTTATTTATTACTTGTTATATGTATAATAATGTAATTCATTGTTTGACCATGTTATTAGCATATTCCCACAAATCACATATAGTATTTATTGGTTATGCATATATTAAGTGAATTGATTTAAACGTTCTTCACCTCAAGGGTCCGTAATTGAAACCACATGATTTCATGTCATTTGATAAATTAGATAGTTATATGGAATTTAAATCACATCCATCCATATTATGTTTACTTATATAGTTATACAAGTTTATCTCATTTTATATTGAAACTTGAAAGCTTGGACCTCATTTTTTTGTGCCTAGAACTTCATCACTATAAATAAATGTTAATTTTCACCTATAAGACTAAAAATTTGATTTATGATGTGAAATTCCTTACCTCTCATCATTTAACATAAACCAATAGTATAATATAATTGAATTATTGTTTATGATACTGTATAAATATTTTTGTGTGATTTGTGATTCACTTATAGCAATGATTCTATTCCAAGCTCAGTAAAAAATCATAATTTCTTTTATCTGAAATACCCTTCTTATACATAGTTAGTAAACTTATTGATAACTAGGTATGTTTGGATAAATACCCAATCTAGAACAAGGGCATTTTAGCGAGTGATATGAGTTTGTATGCATACCTTATTAAGTCATAATGTTTGAGCTTCATGAAAAAACTTGGCTACTTAAGGATCTATTAACTAAGTGACTATATCATTAATGGAGTTGATGTTTTAACACATACCAAAACATTATGAATTATGATACTTTGTCTATGATAATTTGAACATGAATATAATCACTAACTAGTTTCAAAAAATGGTTAAACTAACTCTCATAATGTTAAGATCCTATCCTAACATCATTATATAAATAACCATATTCAATATTTCTCATTATGCAATTTCTATACTTAGTGCACATGAGCCACTATGATGTAACTAAAATTTATTAATAAATATGTAACAATTTCTTTTATTAGGAGTTACTATTTTCTCAAAATTCTAATGGAGATCTACTTCCAAGGAGGTTTCCATATCAAAGACGCCTATGATTTGATTTATATGATTAAAAAAGTTGTTGCTTTTGTATTCTATGATTCTCATGCACTTTGTTTTTTTTTTTGATTGGTAGAAAGGTTGTTGAAAGGTCCCTGAACCTTGTACAAGAGGAATTACATGAATTCCAGAATGACCGAGGTGGTCCAAGAATAAAAGATTAAAGAGCGGGCAAACCTCCACACTAGGAAAGGTGTCACGAAATCGTGACAAGTTGCGTCGTTGCTGCCAAGAGAAGAAAGGATGTCACGAAATCATGACAAGAAGCACCGTCGGAGCCGAAGGAGGGAAGAAGTCATGAAATCATGACATGTTGCAAGGTAGCTACCAGAAGAGAGGAAGTGTCGTGATATCGCGACAAGTTGCTAGGTTGTAGCCGGAAGAGAAGAGTCACGAAATCGTGACATGAAGGAAGACCATGCCCGAGCAGAAAAGGAGTCACAAAATCATGACAAGAAGTAAGACAGCTACTGAAGATAAAGGGTGTCACGAAATCGTGACAAGAAGGAAGATCACAACCAAAGAGAAAAAGTGTCACGATATCACGACAATTGTGGAAGCCCGCTGCCAAAGAGAAAAGGTGTTGCGAAATCGTGACAAGATGGAAGACCGCTGCCGAAGAGAAAAAGTGTCGCGATATCACGACATTATGGAAGACCGCAGTCGAAGAGAAAAGGTGTCGCGATATCGTGACAAGATGGAAGACCGCTGCCAAGGAGGAAAAGTGTCACGATATCGCGACGATCTGGAAGACCGCAGCCGAAGAGAAAAAGTGTCACGATATCACGACAATCTAGAAGACCGCAGCCGAAGAGAAAAAGTGTCATGATATCGCGACATTATGGAAGACCGCAGCCGAAGAGAAAAAGTGTTGCGATATCATGACAAGATGGAAAACCGCTACCAAGGAGAAAAAGTGTCGTGAAATTGTGACAATCTGGAAGACCGTAGCCAAAGAGAAAAAGTGTCACGAAATCACAACAATCTGGAAGACTGCAGCTGAAGAGGAAAAGTGTCACAAAATCGCGACAATCTGGAAGACCGCAACCGAAGAGAAAAAATGTCACGATATCGCGACAATCTGGAAGACCGCAGCCGAAGAGAAAAAGTGTCACAAAATCATGACAAAATGGAAGACCGCCGTCGAGGAGAAAAAGTGTCACGATATCGCGACAAAATGGAAGGCCATCACCGAAGAGAAAAAATGTCGTGAAATCGCGACATGATGCAAGAAAGTGCCTGAAGAGAAAAAGTGTCGCGATATTGCGACAAGTTGCAAAAAAGCACCTAGAGAGAAAAAGTGTTACGATATCATGACAATTTGGAAGACCGCATCCGAATGAGAAAAAAGTGTCGCGATATCGTGACAAGGAGCAACCTCGCGGCCAGAGCAAAAAGGGATGTCGTGATATCGCAACAAGCTAAAATTTTGTGACCAACGGTGAAAAGTGTCATGAAATTGTGACAAGTTGCCTAAACACAGCCAAATGGGGAGAGGAAGGAAGAAAGGATGTGAAGACTCAACCAGTTCCAAGAGCAAACAAACTCAGTGACCAGTTAACCACTCACATTGTGCAAACATTGGAACTTGTAGAAGCGTCCCTTAGGCAAATGGGGAAGGAGTCTCTCCAAACATGAATGTCTGTTTCGGCAACTCCCTTGTTAGAAAGCTAGTCTGCAGGTTTGTTTCCTTCCCGATACTGATGATTAATGATTAATTCTGGGTAAATGCCAATTAGTGCTTTGCATTCTTGGAAGATCGAAACAAGGGCACAGGGAGGCACAGAGGTCCCATTGAGCCAGTTGATGCAGTGCAATGAGTCTCCTTCTATGATAATTTTATTGATGGTCAAGCCTTCCAAGAGAATCAAGCTTTGGAGCAAGGCCCGAGCCTCTGCCATATTGTTAGATTGAATTCCTAGGTTCTGAGCAAAGGCCAAAATTATTTCTCCTCTATGATTTCTGAGAATTCCTCCTTCGCCAGCCGCTCCTAGGTTGCCTTTGGCCATGCCATAAAATTTAAGCTTATGCCACCCAGTAGGAGGTAAGACCCACTTGATTACAGACCTGTCAACAGAAGTATGGGGAGTAGCAGAGAAATTTGAAAGATTGAAAAGTTTTGTTAGGCCCGATTCAAGGCCAGGAGGGGGGGTTTGGAAGACAAGACAAGAGAGGCATTATCCATAGCAAGGGCCAAGATTTTTGCCACAATAATCTTCTTATCAGTGGCATGGTTTTTGAAAATTATGGCATTTCTTTCAATCCAAATCTGCCATAGGAAAATGTGAAGGCAAGCTTGCCACATGAATTTAAGTTGACTGCTCTTGAAAGGCCAAGGCCATTGTTGAAAAAGGAGGGGAATGGACTGAGGGATGGCTATGGAGATGATGAAGGTGTTGATAACCTGGTTGAGCACTGCATGCAAGAAGGGACATTCCAAAAAAACATGCGAAGTTGACTCACAGGCGTTTTTACATAGGATGCACCAATTGGGGATGAGTAACCCTCTGATTATCAAGTTGTCAATGGTGAGGATTCTATTTTGGATGGCCAACCAGCAGAAGAATTTGACCTTGGGAATGATCTTGGGGACCCAAACCTGATTAGATAAGTCTCGACCATCACTGGGAGCTTCTTGGCTGTAGTAGGCAGATTTAATAGTGAAATTCCCTAAATCTTCAAGGTTCCAAACCATGGAGTCATCTTTGTGAGAGCTGGGGATGATGCAAGTCCTCAACATGTTTTATAACCTCCTGAGCGCCTCCATGATATGCCTAGGCCCATTAAGATCTAGGTGTTTCCATTTGGGTCTTGTAATACCTGGGTTAATGAAATGACACACCTTATCTCCAAAGGTGGCTTCAGTAATCGTATTGAGCACTACAAGATGAGGATCTTGGCTGAGAGGTTTTTCATAGATCCATGGGTCATTCCATTTCCAAGACACCACCTTAAGCCTTCCATGATGATCTTCCTTGTTTTGGTGACACCATTCCAGAAATGAGATCCGTTAGGAAGGTTGTGCTCTCCAAGAAAGGGAACCTGATGGAGGTACTTAGCTTTGATGATGTCAATCCAAGTGACTTTTTCATTGATGGTAAGTCTCCAAGACTGCTTGGCAATGAGGGCCATGTTCATTCGCTTGATGTCCCTGAAGCCAAGTCCTCCATACTTTTTCTTGGAACAAACCTTGTCCCAGGCAACAAGGGAAAATTTGTTCTTGTTTTCACTTCCCGCCCAAACGAATATGTGTTGAATTTGCTCAATTATTTGGCAGATGGAAGCTGGAGCTTTGAAGATAGATAAAAAAAAAATAGGAATACTTTGCAGGCAAGCCTGGACCAGAGTGGCTTTGGCTGCCTGACTGAGCATTGAACTTTTCCAACCTGCAAGTTTCTTGTTGAGGCGATCTAAAATAGGGTTCCACATAGCTAAGACCGATTTGCCATGGAAAAGTGGTAATCCAAGATAAGTAGTTGGAAGGCTCCCAATGATACACACAAGGATCTCAGCAATCTTATTTTGCCTATGGATGGGAGTATTGAGAAAGTATAGCTTGCTTTTGTGGTAATTGACATCCTGGCCAGCCGCCTCTTCATAAGAATCAAGAATGTTCTTAATGATTTTTGCTTTAGGAACAGAAGCATGAGAGGATATAATAGTATCATCCATAAACTATTGATGGGAAATGCCATTGGTTGTTGAGGCTGGTTTGATCCTGAAGATGAGTCCACTATTGCAAGTAACAGTAAGGGTTATTCCAAGGGTTTCGACCAAAATGATGAAGAGGAAGGGTGACAGAGGGTCCCCTTGACGGATGCCTTTGAAACTTTGAAAGAAGCCAGTAGGTGAACCATTGATAAGAACATAGAACCAAGTAGTAGAGATACATTCATGAACCATCTTGACCCATTCTTTATGAAACCCAAATTTCTCAAGGACCTCTAACAAGAATTTCCAAAAAACTCAATCAAAAGCCTTTTTCATGTCAAGCTTAAGGAACATACTAGGTTTTTTATTTTTAGATGCCGAATGGGCCAATTCATGGACGATTATCACTCCATCAGCAATGAATCTGCCTTTGACCGAGCTTTCTTGGCACTGGTTGATGATGGAGGGAAGGATGTCTTTCAGAATGTTTGCCATAACTTTGGTGATGAGTTTGTAGATGACACTACAAAGACTAATAGGTCTGAAGTCGGAGAGGGAAGCACGATCATTGAACTTGCAAATTAAAACAATGAAGGTAGAATTGGCTTCTCTCAGCATATTTTTGGCTCTCTGGAAGAATTTAACCACAACAACAACATCAAGGCCCACAATATCCCAAAAGTGTTGAAAAAACTAGGGTGGGAAGCCATCAGGTCTAGGGGCCTTGTCAGGTTCCATTGCAAACATAGCATCTTTGATCTCCTATTCAGTGAAGAATTGGAGAAATTTCCCATTATCATCATTAGACACCAACTTTGGTATGTTCTGAAGCAGAGAACTTGCTGTGCGAGAGTGGCAATCAAAACTTGGACCTAAGATTTCCTGGAAGTGGCACACAACTTCCTGTATAATAGCATGGATGTCAGAGACAATGGCACCATCAGCCTTGGTCAACTCAGAGATTTTATTTGAGCCTCTATGGTGCATGGTGGAAGCATGGAAAATCTTCGTGTTGGTGTCTCCTTCTTTGAGCCAGAGGCTTCTGGATTTTTGTCTCCAGAAGGACTCTTCCTTAGCCAAGGCATTGTGAAATTTTGAAAGGAGGCTTTTTTCCTCCATGAAAGTTTTGACCCTCTGATCCCATCCCTGAATCATATTTTCCACCCTTTTGAGCTCATCCATCAGATGCTTTTTTTTGGTAAAGAGGTTGTCGAAAACCTCCCTGTTCCAGCATTTCAGCTTGAGCTTGACCGCTTTGAGTTTGAGGAACATATTCAAGAGAGGGTTTGTACAAAGGTTTTGTTGCCACCATTGTCGGATACACTGGCATAAATCTGGGTGGGTGAGCCACATCTTTTTGAACCTGAAGGGGGTTTTGAAGGTTTGCTAGGGGCGGGAACAATCCAGAATTAGGGGGTTGTCATTGGATCCAATTTTTGGGTGGCTATGAAGCCTAGCATTGCCAAAAATAGGAATGAGTTCTTTGGATAAGAGAAATCTGTCAAGCAGAATTTGGATGTGATGAATGCCCACCCGTTTGTTGCTCCATGTGTAGTTGGATCCTTGGAGCAGCATGTCCATTAGCTCGTTGAGGTTGACAAAATCGCTAAAATATTCAATGCAGTTGCTGGTGATCAGATTGCCACCTTGCTTATCAAACAGGTGAAGGGGAGAATTGAAATCACCACAGAGCATCCATGGAAAGTCAGGAAAGTTATTGCGCATTATGGAAATGTTATCCCACAACAATCTTCTATTGACAGGACTGTTTGGTCCATAAACATTGGTGGCAATCCATTGGAGGTTAGTGACTTTATTAGTGAACAAAATGTTGATGGTTCTGTCAGAGACTAAAATAACTCTCCCCTCAATAGTTGTTGGATCCCACAAACAAAGGAGACCCCCAGATGCCCTTGAGGAGGGACAAAAGGCAAAATTGCTATTTTCCCATATTAGCTTGCAAACTTGAGTGCTGTTATTCTCGTCTAGTTTGGATTCTTGAAGAAACATGATAATTGGTTTTAGGTTTTTTCTCACCGATTTGACAGTCCTCTGTTTAGCAGTTTCGTTGAGGCCTCTAAAATTCCAAGAGACAAACTTCATCGAGTTGACTTGAGGTTTGCTTTGCGACCTTTGCCTCTCCCTTGAGATGGAGTAATTTTAAGTCTAACCTCATCCAAATCTTGGTGGGTGGGTTATTTAGAAATTGGGCCCAAGGAGGTAGGCACAGATCCATCAGTCATTTCTCAGCTGCTTTGGCAAGCTTTTCTACATTGGACGGTCTTCCCATTCTATGTTCTTTGTTGACATCAGCTTTGGGTGCAAGAATGGGAGATTTTAGCGGGCTGGATGTTTGGAGAATATTGATGGTGTCAGTCATAGGGGCAGGCCGATGGGGGGATGGAGAGCGGGGAGACTGGCACAGGGCAACAGACTCAGGGGAGAGGGAAAGAGGATGGTTCTGATTCGGGGGAAGGGGTGGGAAGGGAAGAGGAAGGTGAGAGGGACCAGAATCTGAGGGTGAGTTTGGGAAGGTCATTGCAGCCTTACCTTTGGACAAGGGAGACTGAATCACAGTGGGTGTGGATGAGATGTTTGGATCTTTGGGAAGGTCATCGAAGATGTCCTCTCTAGTATGAAGATTATTTAAGGGAGCAAATTGATTAGAATGAGAGGGCAGAGAACTTACATTGTTGGGAGTAGAGGTTTTAGGGGGCCCTACAGATCGACCATGGCCTTGGCCAGAAGCCTTTTTCTGGGTGTTGGGGATCTGGGAATCCTTCTTCCAGCCTGAATCGCTGGGGATATATTTTTTCTGAGAAGGGCATTGAGAGGCTAGGTGGCCCTGAGTGTTGCACTCTAAACAAAAAGTGGGCTTGTTCTCATACTCAACTCCTTGATGCCTTCTGTAGCTCCCATAGTTGATGTCGATGCAGGTAGGCAGAGCCGAATCTAGATTAGCCATGACACAAACATGAGCATAGGTCATTCTAGTTCTGGCTCAGGTAGCAGGGTCGATGGCGACTAAATCTCCAATCGATTGTGTGATACCTTTGAGTGCATCATTGTAGAAGAACTATGGGGGAAGCCCATGGAGTTTGATCCAAATTAGAGCAATGTTGATAGACTGAGTTTCAGGGTCAAAATATTCTCCCCATCTCTGCAAAAACAGGCTGTGACGGCCGAAAAACCAATGTCCTCCAGTAAGAATGCGGTGGGTATCAAGGGCATTGTTTAGCCTTATCATGAAAAACACCCTGGGAAAGGCCACTAACTCTAAGCTGCCTAACAGCTGTCATTTGGAAAGATCCCACTCGTAGATAGTTTCCATATCAGTTCAGGCACCAAAAAATTTCCCGACCAGAGAGAGGGACTCTTGGAAGATTAGTGGCTCCAGAGCCTTGCTTGGAAAAGAAACTTTAGTGCCCGAAATAGAGAAGGGAAAAGGAGTTTGGAAAGAAAACGCTCCTGTCGAAGACCTAACTTTATCTGTAAAGGAAAAAGACCAAGGTCGATCTTTGGAAGGAGAAGAGGGTGAAACCCTAATGTTATCAGATGCTGGTTTCACCACGCCATTTGGGTCTTCACCATGACATTTGCTGAGTGGGCATGTAGTAGGCCCAACACCATCTGCAAGGCCCGAGGACAAACCTGCCAGACCAGCACCCTCCTGCGTCCCTCCAACGTCGCCATCACCATCGTCATCGTCCACAGATGCACCCGCTCCCATTCCTGCCATCACTTTATGTAAATTACTCTTGTGTTAGTTATTTCCTTGTGTTTTCTATAATTATCATTTTAAATGTGTTTGGTTTTAATTAAAGGTTCCTAACAAGTGGTATAAGAGCACTTTTCGTAGCTACAATTATTGTCTTATTGTCTCTTTCATGTTAGGTATATTTTTATTTTAATATCCATATTTAAGCTAAATACCCGACATGAAAATATAAATTTTCTATCTGTAGTGGGTTAGGTTAGAAACGTTGTGCTAGGGGTTTTAAAATATCATGAAGGAGCTATCATTTTTAGGTAAGCTAGATTTCCAATAAAGCATCTAGCAAAGTGAGGGGTGCTTAGACCTCAATACTTAGGCTTTCAACAACACATGTACATGGAAATGAGATTCGATGTACCCCTACGTTATATGGAGATATCCTAGAAATAGGAAAATATTTTAGCCCTAGGAATGTATAAACCATTTGATTTATGTGGTACACTGGTAAGTGGTTAGCCTTGGAAAGTTACTTTCAAAGTACACTAAAAATGGATAGAGTGGCTATGGCTATGGTGTAAATCTCTATATTTATAGCTCTAATATATTCGCAAAAACATTAATCACAACTAAGAGAGTATATAAGAGAGACCATTAGCCTAGATTGCCCTTATTGAACCTATATTTGACCCTTTTCTTGCAAAATCCAATGATAAAAATTGAACATGCTCGAGAGGAGATTATAGTCACCATAAATTGATCATGCTAAAACCATTTGTTAAGACAATAAATTGAGTCTAAAAATAGTTAGGAATGTAATTAGAATAGCTAGTTCATAGTCATCAGAGTAGGCAATTATCAATTACTAGTCTATAAAACATCATGTGTTATCGTTTGAATATTAATAGTGTAGAAAAGGCCTTTTGACCAATAGAACACTTTGTTGGTGACAATAATCTAAAAATATTTTAGAGATAAAAAAATACCATAAATGATATTTTCAACTTGATTGTTTTGGTATTAAACCCTCATAAGCCTTTTTTAATGGTTAAAATTTATGATTTTATGGTATAGCCTATTTTGATTGTATTTCCAAGATGTTTGTTATGCTATATAGCACCCCTAATATTTTTTAAGAACCCTAGGTTACCTAAACATTCCAAAGCTACTAGGGATGCACAAATAAGGGAATCAGGTGATCAAATGAGTTACTTGCTCTAGTAACAACAAAAATATCAATAGCCATTTACTACCAAACTCCATGAAATTGAGAGTCATCTATTGGAATGGGATCTCAAAATTAACTAGCTATGTAACAAGGTTTCTAAAAGTAAGGTAGGTAGGTCAGAAGGTGGAGGACATAATACTTTCCTAATAATAGCCTTTATAAAATACCCAAGCTATATTTTCTAGAATTCTATGGAGGGAGTACAATTGATTGGTTATATAGGGTTGATTAGTATTTGTCTAATCATGATATTCCCAAAATTCTAACTATCATAATTAGAATCACTTAATATTGAATCTAAAGTGCTTTAATAGTACTAGTGGTTGAGGAATACACATTCAAATATCTCTTGGAATAAATTTGAAACCCCTTTACTCACTCATTTTGGACCCCATAAATATGAAAATTTTATAGGATCACTCATCAAGTTGAAGTAGACCATATTGGTTTGAGTCTATCAAATGCAGTTTAAAATTTTGAAAAATTATGCAAGTGGTCTAAGCGATGAAATTTTCTAAAGTTATTTCATTAGTGGTTCAAATAATATATTCAAGTTGTGGTAAGAATGTTTAAATAAAACACCATGATGGAAATGGTAGGTTTGGGTGGAGTGGCTAAAGATAAATTTGTAGCTTAGAGGTAAACATCCAAAATCCCCCAAAATCAACCCCATCTTCCATCTCAGTTAGAATCGATTCCCTCTAACAAACCACCCCCATTCAAACATCTAACTAGAGAAAAAAATTATGCATGAAGGTCATAAGGTCTGTGCTACAATTGTGATGATATATACTCTCCAATCCATAAGCATGAGTAGTAAAAACTATATTTAGTAGATGTGGAAAAACCTTCCATTCAATAATATCATTACAAAGAGGAAGATAATAGCGAATAAGATCCACCTATAGAAATAAAATTGACCGAATACCAACTACAAAATATTTTCAAGCATACCTTCATAAAGAAAAATGAAAAAAAGTAAAGTTGTGAATGAGTGACTACAATATCAAGATGGGCAAGCCCTTCTTTTGGGGGTTGTCATATCATATTAAAAACTCATTGACTTCATACAATAGGTCTAATAGTTTAGGTTTTTTTTCTAAACTTTGGATGTAATTCACCCAGTAGGGGAAGCAACACACTCTCTATAGTATTCCCATCAATACTATACCAATCAATTCCCATAATATAGAAAATATTTCAAAGAAGTTATCTCAAATAATGAGCATGAAACTATTTGCAATCTAGGATCATACTAATAATGATGTTTTTCAACCAACCAAAGTACAACTACTTATGGGAAATAATGCATTTATATTTTTTTAACCATAAGGATTACTACCATATCATATTTATATTTATGAAAATATTAAGACAATTATTTTCAAGCATTTTAATGAAGGGATTCTAAGATCTAGAGAAAATAGTCATTCTATAGGTTTTATATTGTCTCTCTTAGTATTCTTACTTTTATCCTCTCGATCACCTTTATAAGATCCCCATGATTGCTCACATACCCATAGAATCCATTTTTTCCCTTCATGATATTCCCTACTCCATCATGTTTCTCACTTTCACCAATTATTTTAGGTATGAGATATTAAAACTATAGGAAACACACCTCAAAATAACCTTTTTATATTATCAAAATATAAATAAAAAATATTTTTTTTAACAAGTGCTTAGAATAGGTTTATGGAAATCCTTGCTCATCATTCTCATCACGCATTTTAGCTAGTTCTAAATTTTTGGTAGAATATTCCACTTTTAGGGATTATGAATTACTTTTTAACTCTTCAAGAATAATTTAGCAATTGCATAGAATAAAATTTGATATCAAGTTGATCACCATCACTCAAAGCATATTTTTTATATGTTACAATGAATCCAGTTCATGACGTGCACACTTGTATAGCCATTTCTACTCCTCCAAGAATGGTTTGTGATAGTTGTGTATAGGTTAAAACAATAATTCTGAGTTGAATACAAAAGGTTTAGTTATCTTAGAGCTTGAAAGTATTCTATATTGTCATACATTCACATTCTAAAATCCATTATGTGGGATTCACTTCAAATCCAACCATAGTTTTCTCAAGCTTTGAGGACAAAGCTTCTTGAA
This sequence comes from Wollemia nobilis, assembly GCA_028583015.1. NCBI lineage: Eukaryota > Viridiplantae > Streptophyta > Pinopsida > Araucariales > Araucariaceae > Wollemia > Wollemia nobilis. The sequence continues at coordinate 705,897 of JAQPPZ010000028.1, forward strand.
GGCAAATTACATGTTAGGATCCTATCCTAAAATAATAATGTAAAAATGTCTATTCAATATTTGTCATTATGTAATTTCTATACTTAGTGCATATGGTCCACTATGATGTAACTAATACTTAATAATAAATATATAACACATTCATTTATTATTAGATACTAGCTCAAATCCCTCATTTGCATGTGAACTGATCCTTGGGCATTAGTGTAAGGTAAGATAAAGAGTATATATAAATAAAAATATGGAAATAGAATGTATCAAGTCTATTTTATCAAATTTTAATGGAGCTTTTCTTCCAAGGAGGTTTCCCCCTTGAAGAGGGTTGAGATATGAATTTTGTCATTAATAAAGTTGTTGCACTTTTATTCCATATTTTTCAAACACTTTGTTATTTTACTTATCACATTTTCTATTAGTTTTTGTCGTTAATATTGTAAATGTTCTTTTATTTCAATTAAAGGTTCCTAACACATAATGACTATTACTTTAATTGAATTTTTTGGCATTCTTTTGCATAAATATATATTTGGTGTCTCAACACTTTATCAATTTTGATAAAATCACTTAAATATTAGTACATGCATTAAATATTATAAGAATTACCTTATTATAGATTCACATGTAATTATAATGACACCTATCATTATTGTAATGGAAATAAAAATTTTCATGAAAAAGTGTCAACCATTAACATGATATATTGCATTTAAATTTTATAGATATTTGTTTGAACATATTCTTAATTATTTGACTATTCTTAATTTGTAGATATCATATTCGTAATAAACATCTATAGATAAGATTCAATGAAACTCATTATATGTACATAAATATGCTATATCATGCATGTTCTTGTATGCTTTGCTTGAATGCTCAATAATATTTAATGAATATGAATGCATACAAAATATGAAATGTTTCCTGCTAATATACTATAACTACTTTTAAATATTAATTCTTCACATAAAATAAATTATTTAACAAGATTCATGATCAAGGCCTCTAATTTGAATAAATTATGTAAAATTTCCTACTATGGTATATAAAAACTTTTATTGGAACATTTGGGGGCCATGGGCACACCCACACACACATGCACCTGCCCACACACATACACAAACACAATTATTAGGGTAAATATAGGATTTTTTTAAAGGGCCTATACCTTTTTCTCAAGTGGGAATGCAATAGGGGCCACCATTTCCCTAATTCGAACTTGGGTCTCTTTGATGAGTTCCCAAAAGCATGCTAGCTTAAATCCCTCATTTGCATGTGAACCGATCCTTGGGTATTAGTGTAAGGTAAAATAAATTATCTATATCAATTAAAATGTGGAAATAGAATTTATGAAGTCTATTTTCTCAAAATCATAATGGTGCTTTGCTTCCAAGAAGGTTACCCCCTTGAAGAGGGTTATATATAATTTTTATCATTAATAAAGTTGTGTTTTTGTTCCATATTTTTCAAGCACTTTGTTCTTTCCTTTGTCATATTTTCTATTAGCTTTTATAGTTAATATTGTGAATATTATTGATTTTAAATAGAGTTTCCTAACACATAATGTCTAGTACTTTAATTAAATGTTTTGGTATTCTTTTGCATAAATATATATTTGGTGTCTCAACGCATATACTTTATCAACTCTGATAAAATCTCTTAAATATTAGTACATGCATTAAATATTATAAGAATTGCCTTATTATAGATTCAAATGTAATTATAATTACACCTATCATTATTGTAATGTAAATATAAATTATCATGATAGAAGTGTCAACCATTAACATGATATATTGCATTTAAATTTTATAGATATTTGTTTGAGCATATTCTTAATTCTTTGACTATTCTTAATTTGTACATATCATTTTCATAAATATATATATATAATATTCAATAAAAATCCTTATATGTATATAAATATGCTATATCATGTATGTTCTTGTATGCTTTGCTTGAATGCTCAATAAGATTTAACGAATATGAATGCATACAAAATATGAAATGTTTCCTCCTAAAATACTATAACTACTTTTAAATATTAATTCTTCACATAAAATAAATTATTTAACAAGATTCATGATCAAGGCCTCTAATATGAATAAATTATGTAAAATTTCTTACTATGGTATATAGAAACTTTTATTGGAACATTTGGGGGGCATGGGCACATCCCCACACACGTGCACCTGCCTACACACATGCACACACAATTATTAGGGCAAATATAGGATTTTTTGAAAGGGCCTATACCTTTTTCTCAAGTGGGAATGGAATACGGGCCACCATTTACCTGATTCAAACTTGGGTCTCTTTGATCAAAGCCCAAAAGCATACTAGCTTAAATCCCTCATTTGCATGAACTGATCCTTGGGTATTAGTGTAAGGTAAAATAAATTATCTATATAAATTAAAAGTTGGAAATAGAATTTATGAAGTCTATTTTCTCAAAATCATAATGGTGCTTTGCTTCCAGGAAGGTTACCCCTTTGAAGAAGGTTAAATATAATTTTTATCATTAATAAAGTTGTGTTTTTTTTCCATATTTTTCAAGCACTTTGTTCTTTCCTTTGTCACATTTTATATTAGCTTTTGCAGTTAATATTGTGAATATTATTGATTTTAATTAATGTTTCGTAACACATAATGTCTAGTACTTTAATTAAATGTTTTGGTATTTTGCATAAATATATATTTGTTGTCTCAACGCATATACTTTATCAATTCTGATAAAATCAATTAAATATTAGTACATGCATTTTATATTATAAGAATTACCTTATTATAGATTCAAATTTAATTATAATGACACCTATCATTATTGTAATGGAAATATAAATTATCATGATAGAAGTGTCAACCATTAACATGATATATTGCATTTAAATTTTATATATATTTATTTGAGCATATTCTTTGTTCTTTGACTATTCTTAATTTGTAGATATAAATTTCATAATAAATAATTATAGATAATATTAAACTCCCTAATCCCTTTGGTAGATATAACTTTCATAAATAGGCCTTTGGATGGACCGTTTGTGGGAAATACTTTCATACCAATAATATCTTGGACAACGTCTTTAAATACATGATAGTTGTTGATGTCATGGTATGTTTTTTGATGATAAGAAAAATACAAGTGCTTATTATAATTCTTTCCATGTGGCTTTTTAAGATCACTTGATTTGATTTCTAGAAGTACAATCTCTTGTGCTTCATAAAGCCTTCAAAAAATGGTTGAATAAGATTCTAAAAGCACTATGTATTCTTGATGGGGCTTTGTAGGATGATTGATGCATTTATCTAGTTGTGTTGGATGTTAAAATTGTGGTACAAGTATCGTAACCTGAGATGTGGATTGTGGAACTAAATGTTGCAATTGTTGTGGTTTTTGACACTGATGATGACTCAACTATAACTCAATGTTAGTGAGTTGAGTTAAAATATGTTGTAAAATTTTAGTGTGTTGACAATATGTTTGTAAGCCTTGGTTTTCTTGTTGAGTGAATTGAGATGTGGTGAATGGATTGATGAATGGATGAGATTGAGTGTGTTGTTGGAGGTGTTATGAATTAGGGGGCGTGGAGTGAATTTGATGATGATGAGGTTGTTGAAGAAAATATTGTGAATGAATAAAAATATATGATGTATAAGGACTACGAATGGGTTGACTCATGGGAATGGAATATGTATGGGCTATGGAAATGGAATAGGTATGGGTAGACGGAGGTGTTGGAATGGAAACCATAGAATATTGTGGTACCTAAGATGATATTTGGATAACAAATATGTATTGAGTGGGGATTGTATAAGGTATATGATTCACTTGAACATGTTGTTGACCTATCTACCACTTCTTAAGAAATTTGTTCAAATGCTCCCATGCTTCATGAATTTCCATATCATAATTGGATGGCATGGAGGAATATTGAACAACTGATGTGGTTGGGGAATAAGTGGCAACAGGAATTATAACTTGATTTGAGTAAATGGTCACTTGTGAAGTAGCATTAATTTGTGCTTAATACTAGGGGTTGGTATAGGTAGATGTGTATGAATATGAGATAGAAGTTCTAGGAGCACTTATGTATTGGGAAATGGATATATGAGAGGAAGGTGCAATTAATACCTCAAAAAGATGGTTAGTGTACACCTGGGTAAAACTGGATGGTGGCTGAGAATGAACAAGTTCCTAGTATAAAGTAGGATCTTATCTAGGTGAATTGGGAACTGACTGTAAGACATAGTTAGTAGATTTCATAAGAGCTTCTACTTTTGCCATGTCTATATGGGTAATGTGGTTATCAATGGTTGGTGAGGTTGAACCTATCTAGGGAACAATCATATGAAATGTTGTGGATGACAAGGAATGTGAGGGGTTTGCAAAAAAATATGCTTGTGTCACATTTGGAGGAATCTACCACAAAATTCGAGGGAAAAGGGGATGAAGGTTCCATGGAATTATTTTGATTTAATCCTTTTTATTGATTTCTTGTTAATACCATAAGCAACTAAATCAAATACAAACTATGTAGTAAAATAGAATGCAAAATTAAAACTTTTATAGAAATAAAATAGATATAAATCAGTGCTAAGTTTGTTCAAAAAATGTGTCTTACATAATTCATTGATTATCTCATTTTAATGTGAATATATTTTCTTAGATTTTGATTTCATGTGTTTCAATGTGCTAATCTGAATTATATAGGTGAATCCTATGGCTTGGATGGGGTAATGAGATTCTTTCTAGTGATGAAATCCATCAAGTTTTCTCAGGGGTAATCTAAGGTATCTAGGGGTAGATATTGGTGGATGGAGATGAAAACCACCGTCACCAAATGTCAAGCAACATCCTAGAAAATTTTTAAGCAAAAATATGTGAATGAATGCAGTAAAATGTCTAAAATACAACTAAAATGATTTGTTTTTTACTAGATTTATTAATGATGTTCATTTTAATCCCAAAATATGAAAAAAATGTAAAAGTGCCAGAATACGTAAAAATAAAAAGTTAGGGTTTGATAGTAAACTTACTCAGAAGCCTACATTTTTTCTCTAACTCTTTGTAAAACACACTTGGTTGCTTATAAAATGCACCTAGACATTTTTGGATGACCCTCGAGCACCGTCAGGTGTTCGTGCACTTTCTAAAACCTTATACAAATCTCTAGAAACCCTAATCCATTGAAAACTACAAATTCTACACTTTTAAAAATCCTGCAATATGATATAGGAAACAACAAATTAGTTAACATGGTAAATCAAAATGAGAAACCCTTAAGGGGTACCATCATGATCACCATTTGTAGATGCAAAAGCGAAACACCAAAATAGATAACAAGATAAATCGAAATCAAGACTTAATATTGCACAAAAAGAGATTCTTTATTAATATGGGGGGACCCTCAAATCTCTAATGTTACAATGAAAGAATTTATTTCTTTGATACAAATGTTTACAATAACTAGGGTTCTCTAAAACCCTGGTGAACAACATTGGTGGTGTCTTCAATCTTGCTTCTGATCCCAAAAGGTGTGAGTAAGCTTCATGCTTATCCAATACTGGGCCACTACAACTTAAACAACTACACAATGCTTATGTATCTTCCCAAACCTGCACATAGACAATAACAACAAAATATTAGTAGCAACTATAAGAGCTCCACTATGTGAGACCCTCAGGAATAAAACCACAAACCCTAGTTGTGTAATAAAAACACTATAAGAAGATATGATAAGATTAAATAAATATGAAAATGAAATATTTACCTTATTGCACTTGCCATTTTTTTATTTTTTGTTGTTGTTGTAGGAATTCATTGCAGTGATGGCCTAGCATCGCCTGAGGGCTTTCCTAGCCTTAAGTAGTAGGTTCTAAGATACCTGCAGGTGAACAATAGTAGCAAGAAATACCCGTGGGTTCTTGGGGATGGTGGGGAGAACCTAGAGGTGCTTGGTGGTGGAATTAAGAACTTATAGGTGCTCAACAATGATAGGGAGCACTCAAAGGTGTTTGGGAGTAGAGGTGAAGATCTACATAAGCATATATAGTTGAGTGAGAGTGGGAGTGATGGATTCAGAGGTAAGGGCAAGAAAGGATGGATATTAAGGATGCTTGTATGAACTCATACTCAAAGTACTTATGTATAATACTTAGGATACTTACTTTTAGAAACTCAGGGTGTAACTATGAGTGCTCCACAATGTGAGGCCCTTAGAAAGTAGTATAAAAACCCTAGCTATGCAATGTAAATAAATGAACAGAATCTAAAAATGCATAAAATGAAATAGAAATAGAAAATTTACCTTATTGAACTTGTCATTTTTTGATCTGATGTAATTTATTGTAAAAAGTGGTGCGACAATGCTCTAGCATTGCCTGAGGGCTAGTAGGGCTATAGAACTCTAGTCTAAAATGCTCGTGAGTGCTTGAAATATATATAAAATGCCTATGGGTTCTTAGAAATAGTTAAAGGTATCGAGAGGCATTAAATGACACTCAAAAGTTGTTTTATGGCCCTATACAACACTTTCTTGATAGTTATATCAAATATTTTTTGTGATGGCTACATATTAGGTAAATCCAAGAATATTTGTGTTTGTTGCATTGTTGCTAGTTGTCATTAGCTATTTATAGAATTTTACCCCTTTTATATATTTTCATATTATCTCACGTTAATACCAAGAGGTCCATTCAAGGAAACTTAGTTTCCAAATGAAGGAATTCTATAATAAAATCTACCATAATTATACATCTACACTTATATCTTATAAATATTAAAAGTGAGATTCAAATTCACACTTTGATGCCTTACATTTTGGTGAACCTAATGTGAACACCTCCATAGGTATCTAAGGTCTTTTGACCTTAGCATAGCCTAATTAATATAGGATACATATAAATTTTCTTTTGACCTCTATAGAATGGCTAACCATCCATACAAAACTAAAAATAAGAGGTATCTATCATTTCTTTGGATGGCTCCAGTTCTGAAGGTACCTAGTTTCTTCTTGTTTTTTTTTTTTTTTTGCTTCTCTTTGGTTCATTCAATTTTTTTAGTTCCCTAGCTCATTCTATTCTTTATTTTTTTTCCTCTGTTGATTCTTTCCTTAATAGTTTTCTGGTCTAGATAGGTCATTGTTTTGTTCATTGTTTTTTTTCTTTTTTCTTTTTTCTTCTTTGTTTTTTTTTTGTTTAGTTTTTTAAGGTGGGTGGGTTCTTTTGTTTTGTTTTGTTTTTGTGTTCTTTGTGTTGTTTTTCTTTGTTTTTGTGTTTTTGTTTTGTTTTTTTTTTTTTTTTTATGTTTTTTGTTATTGTCCTTGTGTTTTTTTCATTCTTGTTATTGGGTTTCTCTTTGTTTGTGTTATTTCATGTTTTTATGTGTGAGTGTCTCCTATTTTTTTTGTTTTTGTTTATTGTCTATTTTTGGTTGTTTTTTATTTTTATTTTGATTTTATTTATTTTATTTTTTAGGTTTTGGTTGTGTTTATTTTTCATGTTTTTTTTGTTGGTTATGTCTTTGTAGTGTTCTGTTGTTTTTGTCTTGTTTGTGTTTTGTTATGTGGTTCTTGTGTTTTTCTATGTGGTTTGTGTTCTAGTTTATTTTTTCTTATTGTGTGTGTTTGGTTGTGCTTTTGTTTTTGACACACTCAAGAAGCACGTTTTTTATTTTATTTTATTATTTTTGTTGTTATTTACTTACTTTTAAATTGGTTTTGTGTGTTTTTTTGCTCCTTGAGTATGTCAAAGGTGGTAGGCCAAGTCCGAGTCCTGGGCGTTTTTGGCATAATGGATACCCCAGCCTCCTTGGGTCTTACCCAAAAGTGGCATCCCTTTTGGGATGTTTTCCACACAAAAAAAAAAGAGGTATCAAGACCCTCCTCACATTTAAACTGATCTTGAACAAGACTATCCTTTTGTTAACCCCAACTCCCCCCAAAAAAATAAAATATTGAAAAAATATATATTTTTTTAGTTTTATGGATGTTATTAAGGGAGAAGACCAAATAGAGGAAATGTTATCCTCAAATTACCATCCCACTCATACAAATAATGCATATTTCCATCTTGACCAATTAAGTTTCCAAGTGATTATAAATATTAATTAATTAAATAAAACTATAGGGTTTAGTGCCCCTATTTCTCACCCTATTGATTTTATTATTATATCTAACACCTTTACCATAAGTAACATAACTCGAGGTGCCTCCTCATAGTTAGAATACAACATGCCTATGTCTCTTATCAATGAAAATATCCAAAAATAAGTAGGCCTATAACCCAATATATTCATGTTAGTATACTTGCTTTTAAACCCACACCACGCATTATCATTTCATCCCAAAGTAACAACCCTAATTATTATACCAATATCTTTATTTAAGTAGATTTTGCATCATTCCATACTATGATCCAAACCTATTCATATGCAAACACATCATCCTTTAAATTACAAAACAAAAACTCTAAGCTTGATCAAATAGAAAGACAAAACTTCAAGCTAGAACAATTGGAAAAATAAAATTCTAAGTTGAATCTATATTTGAACTCCCTTGATGGACCCTCAACTAGTCAAAAGAATTCCTACAAGAATTTCTATAGTAAACATTTAGATCATCTTATTGCTAGCTAATGCTATCCTCATAGTTTTGAAACTCGTAAATTCCAACAATATATAAGAGAGTGAGACCCCACTAACCATATTATGCTCTTCAAAACCATTTTTCATGACATCACCTATGATGAGGCAATACTTATAAAATTATTTTCTAAAAATCTTGGTATTACCACTTGATTAAAACCTTTGGAGAGCTTGTATAAATTTTTATCTAGAATTTATCTGCATACATAGAATAAAAATGCATAATTGATAACCTTTATCAAATAAAACAAGCCAAGGGTGAATATTTTGCAAATTTCTCAACTCAGTGATGATCCTTGGTAGGAAAAATCTAGTATACCCCTCCCACAAGGTATCTTATGTATATATTTATACATATTTTCTAGGAGTAGTTAGCTTACCTATTAGAAACAACCTACATTTATTCTCTTAAATATGCAACAAAGTTAGATATATAAGTAGAGGCCACCCTCTCTCAAAAAGGACAATTAAAGGTTAAGAACAAATAATAAGAAATATCCTCTTCCAACAAAAATATTCAATATAAAAATAAGCATGTGATTTGCAATGGAATTGCTAACTCCTAATAAAATAATAATATAAATTTGGCTACAATAGGCCCATAAAATATTGTCCTCTCAAAGCAATAAAAGCCTAACAAAAATTTACTAAAATAAGTCAGCCTCTTTCTAAATTCCTTAAGAAAATTCTAGATGCAAGGATGATACAACTACTAGCCATTAGACTAGTATACCTATCTAAATAAGGTCCTACCTGGTATCTTGCTAAGGAATAGTATGATTATCATCATGTTGAAGACCACAAGATCGATAGATATAATACCTTGTGTAATATCATTCAAGACTTCATTGATAAAGGAAAAATTATCAATAAAAATCCTAAAATTTCATCCTCCTCTAACCAATACCTTGCGGTCTTTCATAATCCTATAAATCATAACTAATAGTTATCAAATCTTATTAGTTCTCAAAACCTTATATATGGCATTAGCCTCTCCACAATCAATGTCATAACCTAAAAAAATTAAGAAAAACTAATCTATTTATCAACTTCTCAGACCTCCTTGGAGCTACAACAAAACAAATAAAATACCTCATCCAAGTGACCACATATAGTCATATTGGATTCTAATATAGGTCCTTTTAACTTGAACCAGTAGCTTACAAGTCCCACTAAAAATATGTCTCTCCTAGATATTTTAAAAATATTTGCAACTCATTTAGACATCCTCCTCAAAATTCTAATCAAATAGGTGGTCCCCCAAGATTTACCACTTGATAATATCTCTAATATAGTTGGTTCTTTAGGAATCCACAATATTATTTTATTTCATTAAAAAAGCACTCCCAAACCACCTTGTCGGGAGATAAAACTCCTTACATCACTTGTAACAATGATGAAAATTTGATCAAATGAATTCTTGTTGATAATGGATCAACCCTCAATATATGTAATTTGAAATGCTTTAGTAATTTTAGACTAACCAAGCAAGAATTGCAAATATTTTACCTCCTTATTCGATACATGGATAATGAAGAATGAGTATTTAGTGGTATAATAAAATTACCTATTAAATTTGGGTTGATAGTACTCAAGATCCTATAATATGTATTGTGATATTTCCTATATATCCATTTGTGATGATCATCAATACATGTGATGTGGGTTGTCCCTTCAACTTACCACCAATGTCGTAAATATGAATATCAAGATAAAATTATTTGTATTCCCATTGATCCTATACCTTTTGCCTATTACGAAATGATTGAAGCTAAAAATCCAAAGAAATCTTTATCCTTCCCTACATTCTCCTTTTTATCCTCCTTTATCATACCGAGGATAGATAAATCAAAGACACATGAAATAACTAAAGTAGATAATAACCAAAATAAAAAATCAAAATGTATTAGTGAATATAATGATTCAAATCAAGTGTAAGCTAATAAATGTGCTAACATATAAGTAATATTGGAACTAACTATCCTATTTCACTCCCCCAAACCTTAGGTTTTCCTTATAATAAAGGAATGATAGTACAAATAGATCATTATTCCTTTATTTTTGTTCACACTATCAGTGATGAACAAATAATGATATTAATACCTTATTGACTAAGATCCAATACTCCTTGTGCTATTTTTCCTCCTCATATACCTCCCCTAAAAATTTTTAGACCATATGGGTTACTAAGGTAAAGGCCTAGGCCATCATGAATAGGGAATTAAATATAATTTAGAAACCAAAGCCCAATAATATCATTGTGGGATAGGCTACTTATTATAGAAAGAGCTAACCTCTTCCTACTTTGATATCATCCAACAAAGACAACAAAGCCAAATTTCTTTTTGGCATCCCCACCATGATACCATTTTTGTACATGGGTCAATTTGGGACGAGGAAGACAAAAAGTACCTTTTCACTATTTTAGGTTTAGAATTAAATCAATTTTTAGATTTTACTAGTGTGCATATCTTAATAGTGGTTCATAAAGATCATAATACCACTAATAATGCTTATGAAGTAGAGGAGATTTATCACACTTATTTTGAGAAATATAACTCTTGTCTCATGATATCCTTTATACTAGATTTTTATCTCCCTAATTCACACTCATCAGGCCACAAAATTTTATCTATAGACACTATCAACCTCAAAAACCTATGAATATTATCCACACTTCCCTAGTTAGAACACAAGTCTCAAATTATAATAGAGGAGATAATAGACATTAATGTGGAATTTAATGACAACCCTTTAATAATGAAGCTTGAAAAATATTTAACTTCCCAAGAGTATGAAGAATATACTAAGATCCTAATGGAATTTAGTGACATCTTCACATAGATTATGTATTACACTTAACTAGGTGACTGATTTTATGAGGCTAAAGATTGCCTCATCTAGCAAGTGGTACAAGTTATTTACTTGCCTTTGTTTGGTATATACATGTAGTATAATAATGGACCTTTGTATAGTTTATCACGATGTTTTTATTTAATAAGTTGGAAGAGGTGAATAACATTTTATAGCTAGTATTGAAATGATATTTGTATTTCTTATGGTTTCATTAACTATTCTAGAATTGCAGAAGAATTTTTCTATATTACATGCTCTAGACCATGTTCTGAAGCATGTATTAAAGCACATTATTACACTCTGAAAGAGAAAAACGTTGTAAGGGATATGTAAAAAATAGAGATTATGTTGACATGGATAGATTATGTAGATGCTTTATTTTGTAGAAGAAGAATAACTTAGAATAGATGAGTTAGGATTATGTTCAATTAGTTGAAGGGAGGTTTTTCATAACAACTAATGTCCTGATATATAAATCAATAGTTGGATTGGATATAGTGCTTGCATCATGATAGGGTCATTGTTATCAATGGAACATGTGGTTTTCCCTTACTATTTTGGCAAATGCTATTCCAAGATTTTTTGTTATTTTCTTTAGAATTTATCGATGAATGTCCATGGTTACTATTAACTTAAACTACTATAACAACGATGGGGTGACTATAGGAAGAATCTATTGTGAGAATCAATGTTGTTAATTTTTATTGCTAGGAAAATGGCCTTTTCTTTTGGTAGATTTAGTGACACTTAGGACTATTATTATTATAAATAATCAACCCTAGAAAAAGTCAAGGGGTTAGATAGGGAAAAATAAGATAGTTTATGGATTGAAATACTATTGTAGAATGGAATTATAGTATTTTTACAAAAGTAAGTATGTTTTACTAAAATATGTGTTATTTTGCAATTAAAGTAACTTAATTTTGATTTAGTTTTCCTCTTTATCAAATGAGGAGCAAGGGCCTAGTCTTTTTTGGATTTTTAAGCCTTACTACCACAAAAAAACCATGAAGCCCAATATGAAATAGCAAAAATATTAAAGCTCAAAATAATATTATAATGAAGCTAATCTCAAATAACAAGAAAGAAACAAATATTCATAATATACATTCTTACATTCTTTTTATTTGAAAAATAGAGAGGATACATTTTATGGAGCTTTGTCTCCATAATATAGCTTTACAAGATAAATATTTACATTCTTGAATATTTACTTCCATATGAATTTTAGATTCTTAACTTGCCACTTGCATAGAATATTCTTATCCTTTTTCAATAACATGTACATATCCTGCACATCCAAATTTATCAAATATTGTAATATCATCTAACATCCCCTCATATTGTATTATTTTTTACATACTTCTCTTGATGTACATAGTAGATTCTAGAATATTTGAATTTTATTTTTCCTAAGTTATTTTGTAAAAATATTTGCAATATAATCTAATCAAACATGCAAGTTGATTTGCTACTCTCAATGAATCTAGCTTCCTACCTCACTACCTTTGCTCTCACAACTAACAAGAATTTATAAATTTAAACCTCTCCCATAAATGAGTTCATGTTTTAATCTATCACAATGGAAAATAATGCATTGAAAATCCCTATATGCATGTTTATACCATAGAGAAAATCTATGAAATTCTTTCATTTTCTTATCAAGGTAGATTATTCGTGTAGGACACAGGCGTATATCTATGTTGGGGTCAGCATGCTAGTAGCTTTGATATAAAATTGACAATGATGAGCTATTAATACTCTCATATTTGTGCATTGCTCCTCAAGGATTTCATTTACTCCTTTAGCTTTGTAATGGCCTCATATTTCTCCTTGATATATTACCATGGCCATTACTATTCTTGTATAAGGACTAAAATTTAGTCTTGTAGCCACTTGTAGAAAATCTACCATCTCATATCCATTTTAGAATAAACCCCTTTTAGTCAATCCAAGGCCATCAGCTCCTCCTTGAGTTTTTAATCTACTTTTAAGGGAATCTAAAGGGAGGTAGTTACTCTTTTAAAATTGACTATATTTGGAATACGGGCCACTTCCTCCACCTCTAACTTAAATGAAATCTTCTATTGTGCCCCTATATTGACTTCTTATACATGTTTCATGCATTAATCTATCCCTTTTTCTCCTTTTTATATCTAATATAATTTTTCTTTTTCCTACCACACTCTCATCTACCCCTATCACACCTAGTACACCCAAAAATAATACCATTTTAGATGCCTTGGTCATACATCTTCTCTTTATGGTTGACATAGTTGATGATCCCTCTCTAATTGTGCATGGTGTACTTGATGGTGGCATCACCATCCTAATAATTGTACTTAGAAACTTTTTGTTATAAGTGTTTTAGATCCATTTCAAATTCTTAAATATTTTGTTGAGCGTAGTCCAACTACTCCTTGATTTTCATGACCTATACATTCTTCTCTTTATCTCAAATATTTTCCACTATTGATCTTGTAGTAGGACTTGCCCTCTTATATTGTTGGTTGCTCCCTAAATCCACTACTTCCTTTTAATCCTTTTTTCATTTCCTATACCTTTTATCCCACCATGTTTATCTAAATTACTTCGTTGGATACTCTTCCATTAACTATCACTACCAGTTCAACCTTCTTATGGCACTTGATGTGTCACCAACAAGTTGATAAGGGCATGGTGGAATAGCTCCTATACCCATGGTTTCCACTAATATTTACCTCTTGCTCATTGTAGGGATTCATATAGATAATATGAAAGATTGAGCTAAGCTTATTCCACTTTATTTCCCCTTCTCACATACACTAGTAGCCAAAATCTATATCTCATAATCATTGTGAACCTTTCATCACATACAAAATACTTCAATAATATAGAACTATGAAATCACAGGGATATGGTAAGGTGGTTATCATTATTGGCAATTTTGGGTACTTTGGGTACATTGCCTTTGCTCAAGTGTATAAGTTGTCATTGATGTCAAGAAGCTCTTGAAGGAATTTTATTTGATGTCAAATAATTTGTTTTTATGAAGGTTATGGCATGACAGTTTCAAAGGTATTTTGTAAACCACAAGTTGGCAGGTTTAAATATTACAGGTGGATGCATTAGTTTAATGCATTTGGGTCCAAGAGGAAGTATTTATTTAAATAATTAAAAACCTTGTTAAGGTTCCCTTTAATTATTTTTAAATAAATATTAAATTATTGTTTGCAATGGGTTCTCCTAACCCATGGTGCAAATGTCTTAACTATGATGGTGCTATGTTTTAAGATTGTGGGCGCTAGCCAAGACCTCCGTCGACGTGTTAAACTCCTCGCCGACGTCAAGAGCTTATGGTAAAAATGCATATAAATCTCCCTCGATGAAAATCAAGAATCATCCCATCTATATTTTGAAAAGAGTTGCTCGCTGTGATTTTGTGATCCGTTGTTCGGATTTCTTCTACGATTGTGTCTTCACCGTTTTTGTAAACCTATTGTTTGACTGTGTCTTCACCGTTTTTATGAATCCGTTTTTCATTTTTTTGTACTCACCATTTGTCGTAAATCTACCGTAAGGTTTTTGTCTTTGTGTTTGTGTTAGAAGAAAGGGAGGCACTGTTGTTTTATTTAATCCCTAGCGTAGAAGGAACAAGGCTAACAGTGTGAGGTTTAAACCTCACTAGGTGCCTTTGGCACACCGATAGCAGCCAGGCAGTTGGTGCGCTACCCGAATGGGAGGTTCCGCATTCAAATAACGTGAAAGGGTTTTTCATCATGAAGTGGACGCAGCGGGTGGTGTTAGAATTCATGCAAAATTTCTCCATAGCACAATTTTTGATGTTGGCTAAGGTATTTTCGAAAATAATTTTTTCTAAGTGTATTTTGCGGATGGAGGAAGTTTATTAGACGGCAAAAAAAATTAGGAGTTATAAGGAGTTTAAAGCTTGTTTTATTTTGATAAAAGATTCTTTTGAAGGTGTTGTTTGAAATATCTTATTGCATTCTTATGAGAGATAAATTTTATTTTTGATAAGACTATAAGAGAGAAATAAGGTGTATAAAGGATAATTTTTTCTTGTAATGTTGAGAGTGCTTTTGGTTGATTATGGAAATTAAAGCATGATGTTTTAAGGTTAAAATTGCTTCTTGTGTGAAGTTGTGAAACCTTAAGTTGGCAGCTTTGAGATTGACATTTGCTTTCATTAAATTGGTAATAATCAAGCTATTCTTTACTTGGTTAAAGTGTTGGGCTTACTCCTTTGTTGATGATTTGAAAATTTGTGTGCTCTTGTTGATTTGAGTTGGTGGATGCCTTTTGTTCAAACAATATTGGAGATAAAATTAGTTCTACTTGTTTCCTTTTCTAATGTTGATTGTGAAATGCTTCAAGGTTGTGTTTTGAGCTGAATGGTGTTGATTGAACCTTGTTTGATGAGCATTATTTTTGAAGCCCTAATTGATGGTGAAAAGAACATGAGTATCATTGTTATGTGATTCTTTGCATAGTTGGAAATTGTTGGGGTTTCATGTTCTTGAAAGAAACTATCCTATCCATTTCAGATATTGAGTTGAGTTTTCAGATTTGAGATTGAGTTTGAGCTGAGTTGATTTGAATTGAGTTTTGATATTGGGAGTTGAGTATAGAACATATTTATTCTCTAACAATTATCTTTATGCTTCTATGAGTTTGACAAATCATATTGGGTCTCTAACAATTCACCTTGTTATTTCCTACTAAGAAAGTTTTTTTCTTGGTGAGCTTGCTAAGTTTTGGACAGGTTTCGGTGGGGACTTGTGAGCAGTTTTGGATAGGTTTCGGTGGGGACTTGTGAGTAGATTTGGACAGGTCCTAGTAGAGGACTTATGAGCTAAGTTTGATAGTTATATCAGAGAACTTGAGGATAGAGGTGCACTGGTTCTTTGAGAAGAACCTGAGGACAAATTTGGCAAGTCTTTGAGAAGGCTTGTGTGCAGAGGATTGATTTGTTCAAGAGTTGGACATATCTGACAAACAGAGGAAGACTTGTACTAGATCGACTGACTATGTTTGGTACAGGTTGTTGAGCTACTATGGATGTGATCATAGAAGGCAGAGGTCTCTTAGGCTAAGCATTGAGGAGAGGAGGTCTTCGGTGGAAAGAAGTTCCACATTCTGGCAAGAGGTAGAGGCAGTTGATCTTTTGAGGGATCATTTCTAGAGTAGAGGGGAAGGTATCTCCTTTGAGAAGAGGCTCATAAATTCTTATTGGGGAAGGTATCTCCTTTGGGCCGAGGCTCATAAATATTGTAATTGGGAAGGATTCCCAAAGAACTTTGAGATAAATTTTAGAGAAAATTTTTGTGGACGTAGCCTAGCCTTTTTGGGTGAACCACGTTAAAATTGGTGTCACTTTGTGGATGATATTGTGCATTTATTTGATATTTCTTTGGGTATATTGTTTTACTATTTTGAAGTATAAAGGAAAAATTAAAAAGAGGTCTTATACTATTCACCCCCCCTCTCAGTATAAGCTTGTGTTCTTCAATTGGTATCAGATCCGGTGCCTTTAGAAATTTTAACAGCTTGAAGGAAAAGCTAGTAAATAACATAATGGATCATTCAAGTAGCAATGCAGCACCTATTCTTGATGGGTCATATTTTGGTCTTTAGACTACAAGGATGAAGGTTCATCTAATGGCACTTGGGAATGAAGTTTGGGAAGTGATTGAAGATGAGTACACTATTCCTGAACATGGTCCTAATACTAAAGAAGAAAGGCTCCTACATCACAGCAATTCAAAAGTAATGAATGCAATCCTGAAAGGCTTACAGAAAGCAGATCTCACCAAAGTGATTCACCGCAAGACAACTAGTGAAATGTGGAAACAGTTGAAGGTAGTTCATACAGGTGATACAAATGTCAGAAAGGCCAAGTTGAGACACTTCAAAGGTATTTTTGAACAACTCAAGATGAATTATGATGAAAATATTAGTGACTACATGCTTCGTATGGATGAAGTTGTTAACTCCATGAAAGACTTAGGTCTTGAGCTTGCTGAAAATGATGTTTGTGATAAGATTTTAAGATCTCTTCCTAATAGATTTAGTGAAAATATTTCTTCTATTGAGGAAGCTAAAGATTTGGATAAGTTGAAAAAGTATGAGCTCCATAGTATACTTGCAGCATTTGAGTTGAGAACTCAAGTGAAGGTTGATGTCAAGAAAGAGGTAGCTTTCAAGGCTACCAAGAAATCCAAGGGTAAATAGCTTCAAGATAGTGATGAGTCTTCTAGTAATGAAGAGGCATATTACAACAAGAAAGGCAAGTTCTCTAGAAAGCACAAAAGTATGAAAAATATAAGATGTTTCAATTGTGGAAATTTTGGTCATTATGCTACTGACTATACTGTTCCCAAGAATGAAAGTGATGAAGATAAAAAGGATTCTAAGAGCAAGGATTCTAAAAAGCACAAGCATCACAGGAAGAACAAAGATGAGCACAACAATCAAGGAAAGAGGTATTCTCACAAGCACAAGAAGAGTTTCTACCTAGACAAAGAAAGTAAGTGTTCTAGTAGTGATAGTGAAATTTCTTCAAGTGATAATGAAAATGAGATGTTGTTCATATCAAAAAAAGAGGAAGAACCGAAACATAGATTCATTATCATGAAATGTATTAGATGTGGAAACTTTGGTCACCTTGAGGATGATTGCAAAAATAATGATTTGGTTTCTAGTATGTATGAGGATGCTTCAAAAAACTATAAGGAAGATGCATGTATGGTTTTTGAAAATGGTAGCACCTCTAGTGATAAGAAATCTGAAAAAGGCTTTGATGATTCAAAAAGCAAACAAATAGAGGAAGATATAGAGGAAGGTGAAGTAGATCTTAAAGGTGAACTTATTAGTGCTCTTAGTGCTTTGAAAAATGAAAGAAAAAAAAATTCTAGACTCAAGGATAAGTTAGATGAATGTTGTATGGAGAGATGATATTATAGAAAGTCTTGACTTCTCTATAGCTAAGACACAAGAACTCAAGGATGAGTTAGAGTATAAGGTTCTTGAGTATAGTGAGTTAGAACAAAAAATGGCTTCTTTGAAAGAGGAAACTAAAGAGTACAAGGATAAGCTTTACAGGTTTCAAGATAGCTCCAAAAATATTAAGTCACTCATCAAATGTCAAAGAAAGACAACAGATAAAACAGGCCTTGGTTTTGTTAAGCCACACAAGGAACAAGTTGGAGAGTCTAATAAGAGACTCCAAAAGGAAGAGAGTTCTGATGAGGAAAGTATTTCATAAAAGGAGTCCTTGAATGATAGATGCATAGAAATAGAAAACAAAATTCAGAATGAGAAGAAGAATTTTTCAGAACCTAAGAGGTCAAATAAAGGAAAGTTTCAAGGCAGATGTTTTGCTTGTCATAGGTTTGGTCACATGGATTCACATTGCATGGCTCAAGTGAAGAAGGTAAGTGACAATTTTAGAAGTGCTAGTTTATTTCAAGGGTATTGCTACTCTTGTCAATAGTTTGGGCACAAGGCAGTTTATTGCAAGGCAAATAACAGGAACATGTTTGATCAGAATAGGTTTGGTCAAAACTGGTGGATTCAAAGATCAGGTTTACCTCAGAGAAACAACATCGTCAAGTGTTTCAAGTGCAACAATGAAGGTCACATAATCAGACAGTGTAGAGCTAAAATTCCAGAATACAGGAACAAGAACAATGGCATGATCAGGTCCAAGGATCAAGGCATGGACAAGAACATGGATGAGAACAAGAACAAGAACAGTGACAAGAACAGGAATATGGACAAAGATTTCAAGAGAAGGCCCGACAAGGAAGTTATAGACGCTGATGATGATCAGTGCCTAATGGGAGTTTTACTCCCACCCCAAAATTAATCACCTCATTAGGAGGTGGGGGAGGGACTAAGCTAAGAGGCTCATTCTTAGTCCCGAGCCCCAAAGGTGACCCTTTGCCATTGATGACAAAGGTGGAGAGATATGAGTAATGGGGAGAGCTTCAAAGTGAAGAGGAGAGCTTCAAGTCAGGGGGAGCAAAACTTCAAAGGAAGATTCTCAGTTGTGGGCACAGTTGGTTTCAGTTTTGACTCTTGAGAAGTGTTTTCAATAAAGGTTTGCCATCAACAACAAAGGGGGAGATTGTTGGCAATTTTGGGTACTTTGGGTACATTGCCTTTGGTCAAGTGTATAAGTTGTCATTGATGTCAAGAAGCTCTTGAAGGAATTTGATTTGATGTCAAATAATTTGTTTTGATGAAGGTTACGACATGACAGTTTCAAAGGTCTTTTGTAAACCCCAAGTTGGCAAGTTTAAAGATTATAGGTGGATGCATTAGTTTAATGCATTTGGGTCTAGGAGGAAGTATTTATTTAAATAATTAAAAACCTTGTTAATGTTCCCTTTAATTATTTTTAAATAAATATTAAATTATTGTTTGCAATGGGTTATCCTAACCCATGGTGCAAATGTCTTAATTATGATGGTGCTATGTTTTAAGATTGTGGGCGCTATGCAAGACCTTCGTCGATGTGTTAAACTCCTCGCCGACGTCAAGAGCTTATGGTAAAAATGCATATAAATCTCCCTCGATGAAAATCAAGAATCATCCCATCCATATTTTGAAAAGATTTTCTCGCTGTGATTTCGTGATCCGTTGTTTGGATTTCTTCTTCGATTGTGTCTTCGTCGTTTTCATAAACCTATTGTTTGACTGTGTCTTCACCGTTTTTATCAATTCGCTATTCATTTTTTTGTACTTGTCATTTGTCGTAAATCCGCCGTAAGGTTTTCGTCTTCGTGTTTGCGTCGGAAGAAAGGGAGGCACTGTTGTTTTATTTAATCCCTGGTGCAGAAGGAACAAGGCTAACAGCATGAAATTTAAACCTCATCGGGTGCCTTTGGCACACAGATAGCGGCTAGGTTGTTGGCGCGCTACCCAAACGGGAGGTTCTGCATTCGAATAACGCGAAAGGGTTTTTCATCATGAAGTGGACGTAGCGGGTGGTGTTAGAATTCATGCAAAATTTCTCCATAGTGCAATTTTTGATGTTGGTCAAGGTATTTTCGAAATTAATTTTTTCTAAGTGTATTTTGCGGATGGAGGAAGTTTATTAGAGGGCAAAACAACTTAGGAGTTATAAGGAGTTTAAAGCTTGTTTTATTTTGATAAAATATTCTTTTGAAGGTGTTGTTGGAAATATCTTATTACATTCTTATGAGAGATAAATTTTAATTTTGATAAGACTATAAGGGAGAAATAAGGTGTATAAGGGATAAATTTTTCTTGTAATGTTGAGAATGCTTTTGGTTGAATATGGAAATGAAAGCATGATGTTTTAAGGTTAAAATTGCTTCTTGTGTGAAGTTGTGAAACCTTAAGTGGGCAGCTTTGAGATTGACATTTGCTTTCATTAAATTGGTAATAATCAAGCTATTCTTTACTTGGTTAAAGTGTTGGGCTTACTCCTTTGTTGATGATTTGAAAATTTGTGTGTGCTCTTGTTGATTTGAGTTGGTGGATGCCTTTTGTTCAAACAATATTGGAGAGAAAAGGAGTTCTACTTGTTTCCTTTTCTAATGTTGATTGTGAAATGCTTCAAGGTTGTGTTTTGAGTTGAATGGTGTTGATTGAACCTTGTTTGATGAGCATTGTTGTTGAAGCCCTAATTTATGGTGAAAATAACATGAGTATCATTGTTATGTGATTCTTTGCATAGTTGGAAATTGTTGGGGTTTCATGTTCTTGAAAGAAAGCATTCTATCCTATCCATTTCAGATATTGAGTTGAGTTTTTAGATTTGAGATTGAGTTTGAGCTGAGTTGAGTTTTGAGATTGGGAGTTGAGTATAGAACATATTGAGTCTCTAAAAATTCTCTTTATGCTTCTATGAGTTTGAAAAATCACATTGGGTCTCTAATAATTCACCTTGTGATTTCCTACTAAGAAAATTTTTTTCTTAGTGAGCTTGCTGAGTTTTGGATAGATTCTGGTGGGGACTTGTGAGCAGTTTTGGACAGGTTTCGATGGGGACTTGTGAGAATATTTGGATAGGTCCTAGAAGATGACTTGTGAGCTAAGTTTGATAGTTCTATCAGAGAACTTGAGGACAGAGGTGCACTAGTTCTTTAAGAAGAACCTGAGGATAGATTTGGCAAGTCTTTGAGAAGGCTTGTGTGTAGAGGATTGATTTGTTCAAGAGTTGGACAAATCTGACAGACACAGGAAGACTTGTAATAGACCGATTGACTATGTTTGGTACAGGTTATTGAGCTACTGTGGACGTGATCATAGAAGGCAGAGGTCTCTTAGGCTAAGCATTGAGGACAGGAAGTCTTCGATGGAAAGGATTTCCACATGCTGGTAAGAGGTAGAGGCAGTTGATCTTCTGAGAGATCATTTCCAGAGCAGAGGGGAAGGTATCTCCTTTGAGCATAGGCTCATAAATTCTTATTGGGGAAGGTATCTCCTTTGGGCTGAGGCTCATAAACATTGTAATTGGGAAGGATTCCCAAAGAACTTTGAGATAACTTTTAGAGAAAATTTTTGTGGACGTAGCCCAGCCTTTTTGGGTGAACCACATTAAAATCTGTGTCACTTTGTGGATGATATTGTGCATTGCTTTGATATTGCTTTGGGTATATTGATTTACTATTTTGAAGTATAAATGAAAAAGTAAAAAGAGATCTTATACTGTTCACCCCCCCTCTCAGTATAAGCTTGTGTTCTTCAATCATGGTTACCCCATTAGGCTTTACCTCACATTATCTTATCTTCTCTAACAAAAGGATTCATGTGCCTCTACTATTTCCAAAGGCTCATGGAAGACCCACAACTTGACCTAGGGTAACCTCATCACTACTATTATAAATAACTCTAAATACTCAATCCTTATGTTGTACACCATGTTGTGATCTAGTTATAAGATAATTATGGATTCTATTGTCACTTCTTGGTCATAAACTTTGAGGTATTAAAAATAATGAAGATAACCTACATCTACAATATTCCCCTTACTACAACACTCACTTCCTATTTTTTTATGATGTCACACTTGTGTCAAATTATTTTCTTACTAAAGCCCATTGCAATATGATCCCATACCTAATATTCCCTCTTAACCATACTTTGAAGGCTACTTATTGGCTTTGTTCTGATTTTTATCACTAGATTTAACCTCCCCATTCATGCTACCTAACTATTTTAGACTCTTATTCTTCTCCTCTCACATCCTCTTTCACTTTTTTTTGGTTATGTTGCTTTTGATCGCAATACCTCATAACACCAATTTTGTAACTGATTTTAATTGCTCATATCCTATTATATATTTTATAATGCTACTATCCTAGTTCTTGTCTTATGTTACCTTCTACATTATTACCTTGTCCGATGTGCTAGTGCTATTCCTCATGCATGTGCCAAAAATTGCCCTGTTGTCCATATTTTTGTGTATCATCTTTGTGTGGTATCTTACCTATCACTACTTTTCCTATTATCATATGTGTTTCCTCCTTTTCCTTAATTTATCTAAAAAGTCTTATATTTTCTACAAAAAATAATTCGTTCCCATATCCTTGCCCTAAATGTTGTCCACCATCTTGTTGTGTGTCTGTATTTCTTATATGTTATTATTTAAATATCATTTTTTGAGACCCTTAGTTCTATTAAATCCTCTTGGGAAATCAAGGGGGCATCCCTTAGGGCAAAAACTAATTAAGAAACTTAGAACCACTCTTATGGTCTATTTTCAATAAAATTGGCATATACTATTTTTGATAGATCCATTAAATTAATGAATGATTCAAAATGGTATAAATGTAAACACCAAATTTTGATCACTTAAATTTTCCCATAAATCAACTGGTCAATAAAAGTGTCATGATTAGGGTACCAAGTTTACCCAAACTTGCTAAAATTACCTCTTTCTACAAAATTAAATATTTTTTCATTCACCTAGTGCAACTATGTATGCTAGGCACCTCTTTTGACTAGACGTGTCCAAGCATGCTATACCCCTTTACCAACCTTACATATCCAAGCACACCAAATCCTCTATTGACTGGGTGTAGTTAAATATTCCAAGAGCCCTAAAAAATATCAACTTACCATATGTCAAAACCAAATATGGTTAGTGATCCACATGCTACTAAGCATAGCTATCATTGTGCAATTAATTTTTTGTATTATAATAGGCCAATGGAGTAAGGGGATGTCTTATGTTGACTTCATTCCATATTGTTATCTATAAATAGAAGGTTGGGATCCTGTTCCAAAAAAGAGATAACAAACACAAAAGAAGCATAAATATAATTTATAGAAGTATATTATGATATTGTGAATTTTTGTAGCTTAAATATTCTTTCATGTTCTACTTTATTTATGTTTTACACCTAAAATATCCTATGTTTCTCTTTGAATTTGATGATATCTACTAATCATGTATCACTCATGCACAATCATACCTAGAGTAATAGATCTTCATCGCTATATTCTACTCTTTTCTTTATTTGTGCACAAAACCAACATTGACATATTGCCACATATAATATCTTACTAGTATACTCAAATAATTGATCATATCCATCTTGGGCAAGACTGAATCCAAAGTATAGCTATGTATATGTTACCAAATATACTTTCTTTCTTCACACCTCAATTCATATTAGTCCTCCATTGTTGTCATACTGTAGTTTTAACAACCAAGCTAGTATCCCACTCCTCTTGTATATGTTTGAATAATTTTACATTCTTATCTTGTAATTTAAATTATTATACTCTATTATTTGTTACTTTATATCATACTTTTTGATCTCTATTATTTATTATATGCTCAAAAACTAGTGCACCAATAAAAGCAACTAATGATAATGTAAAGCAATAATGAACATGAACATGTAACCAATACACAATGATAAATAATTAAGAACAAGCAGGCTAAGTACTTTATATTAATGATAAAATCAAATTATATTACAAATATATTCCATTTTTAGGGATTTCAATGATATGATCCATTCATTACAATGCGCGAGGGGTTTATCCCCTTCCTAAATAAATCCCGACATACTCTGTAAAGTCTTCTCACAATCATAAGTATTTTGGAGTGGGCTTCCATTATTGTTTTAATGAGTAATGATGTTGAGTTCTTGTGCTCCTTTGTCCTTGTAGAATCTTGTAATATGCACACAAATAAAGCAAGGGATATCAATAGCATATGCAAAGCCCTTTGATATAGGGCCCATTTTAATGATAATGATGTAATGAATAAAATTAAATGTAAGCAGATGCATGCATAAATTAAATCCTAACTAATCTAAGAAATAATAAATATGTTGTTCTAAACCCTATTGAAAGAAAAAACATAATATTAGATCTCTGTGAGAGGTCATCTTGGGAGAGGACAACCTTACCTGCATACCATATTAGGTCAATATGGTCATTGCCCTGGAACTATATTTCTTGTGGTCAAATTAGGGAAACATCTAGAATTAACTTGAGATTTTTTTGGTGGATTGGTGTGCTCATAGGAGTGGCTTAGTGGATCTGATCATTCATCGAAGTAGAAATATTTGATTTTCATAAAATATGGAAGCACAACCTTTAATCCTTGAAACAATCCAACAACATGGTTTTCAGCAACGAGAGAGCTTGGGGATCAAAAATGTGGTAGCACTTAGTGATGCAAAATATTGAAATATATAATGATAAATATTAAGATAATAGAGATTATATCCATCTAAATAATTAATATCATAGGGGTTCAAATTGAGGGGGTGAGTGCTATATATATATATATATATATATATATATATATATATATATATATATTTCTTGAAAGAAATATAATAATGGTATAAACCCTTTGCATGAAAATCAAAGATGCAATTTGCATTAAGAAAAGTAAATTCTTAGCTTTACAATTTCATGCAATTGATTAATGCATGTATTTTTTTCTATTTTATCTCATGCAAGGTGCTAAATTGTAGCGCTAGATCATGCATAGGGTTAACTAGTAATTTTGGTTGTTAGCTATCCCACTTTATTTTTAAATTCTACTTTTGATGTGGCCATATTAGGGTTATATGGCCTTGATTTGGAGGTCATATAGAGGTGACACGGTCCTAGTTTGGAGGCCATATCGGGGTGAGATGACTTTAGTTACAATGGAGAATATCCCTATTTAAGTGGTGAAAACTATTGTTTTAACCTTATGGCTAACCAAGGTGGATCACGTGGTTTAAAGGAGTCCATTTAGATAGTCTCCTCAATATGATGTGTTTTAGGTATCTACAATTTTATTATCAAAATAATTTTGGTTAACTAGTATTTTTGGTTGTTAGCTATCCCACTTTATTTTTAAATTCTACTTTTGATGTGGCCATCTTAGGGTTATATGGCCTTGATTTGGAGTTCATATCGAGGTGATACGGTCCTGGTTTGGAGGCCATATCAGGGTGAGATGACTTTAGTTACAATGGAGAATATCCCTATTTAAGTGGTGAAAACTATTGTTTTAACCTTATGGCTACCCAAGGTGGATCACGTGGTTTAAAGGAGTCCATTTAGATAGTCTCCTCAATATGATGTGTTTTAGGTATCTACAATTTTATTATCAAAATATATATTCTTTCCTTTGATCATATTTACATATTTTTGAAAGAAGAATGGGGCCCTTATCCATCATCAATGAAGTCCTTTATTTCTTCCTATCCTAGAAGACCTCTAAACACTAATGGGTTATTTTCTTTTCATCTCTATTAGTATATTTATTTTACAGGTTATAAGAATTGATTAATTGATCTACAATGATCTATTTTCCTTGTTCATAAAGCCTATTGATATTGATATATGTATGAAATATTTACATAGTTATAGAATAGCTTTGGGTACCTTTGTACTATTTAAATTTTTAGTTTTTTCTTGTCCCAATAATCCACTTGCATGATAGCTATATTCGATAGCTTATGAAACTTTAGGATTACTTCATCTTGGGTAAATCCAATTAGGTCTATATTTATTGCATTAATGCTAGTTGTCATTAACTATTTTTTTAATTCTTCCCTTATATACATTTGCATATTATGCCACATTAAGTTTGATAAGACCAATCAAGTATCCTTAGTTTCCAAACAATGGTGTTCTATAATAAAACCTAGCATAAATATACATCAACACATATACCTTATAAATATTTTAAATGAGACTCAAATCTCCAATTTAGATCCTTACACGAAGATACATCAAATATTTTTTCATTTATTTCCTTATTTTTGTGTTATTTCTATTATTTTTCATACTTGTCCTTAGTGTTTGTTCTAGAAACCATCACTACATTCTTGATAGTATTACAGTTTTATGATGATTTTAATAGATAAAAATATTTTTACTTTTTTAGATTACCATTTTAGTTAAGATAAACATGTTCCAATAGATTTAATTTATTTATATAGAGGATCATCATTCTAGCAAAGTTTTGCATACACCAAAATATTTAATTGATCCATGTAGAGAGTCATGGATCATTCTTCTACTAAAGATATATGCACACTAGAAGATTAGATATGATTCTTGTTCAAAGTATCACCATTCTAGTGAAGTTTTACATGCATTAAAACTAAAAATTTGAATATGTTTTGATATAGAGGATTGTCGTTTTAGTGAATTTGTATGCACACCATCCTTTGACATATACAATTTTACTCTATGCATAATAATCATCAATTTATTATTGTATTTCAGCCTTTGATGGATAAAATGTGATTTACGTTATGTGAGATCTCTAATGATGATCCAAATCTAGTAGACCTTTAGTTTAAGTGCATGTTTTTAAGGATTTTTTTCATTTTCTTGATAGCTTTTTCCTATGAGTGAAACATACAAAAATCATGTAATACATATAAGTTTATGTAGAATACATGTATTATGGAACTATGATTATTTTTGATATGACACTCACACATCATGTAGGTCATGTTCATTGTGTTACTTATAATGGGAAGAGTCATATTCTAACAAAAATGTTTTAAAAATACATCCCATTTTATAGGAACCATATCTTTAAACATGTATATAATATTCTCATAATTATTATGTCATCTACAAATTGAATATATTCAAAATAATATACACATATAAAAATCTTAACAATATAGAGGAGGATATAACCTCACGATGAGAGACATTTTTTTTTTCAACGAAAAACCCCTTGTGGGGATGCCTTGGTCTGAGAGACCACAAACAGGGGGTTCTACACCGTCAAAGTCACCCGGGAGTCGCACCCATCCCTACCTGCACCAACATTATCAATTGGATTTTGGGTACCCAATTCAGCTTTTTGGTAGGGCGGAGATTCGAACCTGGGACCTCCCTTGGAGGATTGTCGTCTCCTCTCCAACTCACCTACAACACTTGAGTACGACGAGAGACATTTTAAATAGTGATAATGATATTTTCTTTAACTATGTGCTTTTACAAAAATAAAACTTGACTCCCTTAATTAGCCTTAAATGAGGATGTTGAGAGTTAATATTGAGTTATGGCTTGTGTTTATTATCATTATTAATACATCATCAACAATTACACTCATTTATATATTTCTTTATGACCTTGATTAAACTTAATTATAAATAAAATCAAGTGTTGACATTTATTTGGCACATTATAATAGAATATGTGTTGGTTAATATGACTATGTATAAATCATTCACCTAAATATTTATATATCATTTATTTTATTTTATTACTACTATTTAATATTTATTTATTCTATGAGACTCCCTATATTCCATATGTTCATCTCATTGTTTGTGTCTCATTTTTTATTATATTTTAATACTCATTATTGGTTTTAGTTACTTACAAACCTTGATTTACTCTTCAAATGAAACTCACTTCCTCAATGAAGAGGTGGAACACATGACCACTCCATTCAAATGCTAACACCTTAATAAAATATTTTTTTCAAACTAATTACAATTGAATAAGTGAATAAAACTAATGACGTGTCATGTTATATTCTTACAAGGTGTTTGACACTAAAGTTAACACATGAGATGAAATAATTCATGGACATCCATATAGTATTCTCCTTCAAACTCACTTACAATATTGAACCTCTTATTCCCATCAAATATGATATCTTGACTATGTACATGATCATAAAGAATACAAATAATATGAATAAATCACTATAAAAAATAATACAAACTTCATTAATTTGACAATGACACATGACCATAAAATAAAAAATATGATATAGTAAAATGAATATTTTATCAAAAAAACTCAAGTATTCTTCCTTCAAACTAAATAATTTTATGATATATGACTCAAAAATTGAATGGAAAGTCATAATTAGATACTTCCAAAATGGATGTGACTCTATCAAGTACTAATAGCATGTGAAAGTGGAACATAGAAGAACATAATTGAAATATACACATAAAATGGATAATTGGTAATAATATCAAGCCATTTCACATTATATAATAGGGCAAATCTAATTTAATAATAGAGTATAACTCAAAATATGAAAGATGCCATTATTTTCATGTTATATATGTAAGACATATAGTACGTACATATAGTATGATATTGAATACCTCTATAGAAATGATTATACAGTGATTTTGCAAACATATTTTACATAACAGTGAAAGTAGAAGAAAATATAATGACAGAGATGCATCATAGTAACTTAGAAAAGACAAAGGTGTAATGGTAAAAATAAAATTTTCATAATCATGGTAATAGTCTAAAAGTTCTATAAACTTCCAAGATTCTTAAAAAAATTAATATTTTAGATATAATTGTATCCATGTGCTATTTTATGCATATATTGGATTATAGATGTTTCTACCTTTATAATGTGTCCATAAACACCTAAGACTCCCTTTGTGTCATGAAGGAATAAAGAAAATCTAAAAAATAACCTTAGAGGTAACAAGTTAGAGTAAAGGCTATTTGCCATAGGTTTCTATACAAGAAGAATGAAACATCATGTATATTTCTTGGAGTGATTATCTTAGTAAAACTATGAAATTTATTTAATGGTTTACTTCATCAAAGGTGGAAATATAATAATGAGGAATGATTTAGTTTGGCATATGGTCAACAAAATTATAATGAGGAGTGAGACATGTGATCATAGCAAGAAGAGGGTCATGTTCATTTTTTTTTTAATGTTAAGGTAAAAGAATGGTTACCATGATAAATCTAATAATCTTATCATTGTTTATATATATATATATATATTTAAATAGTATCTATGTAATAGAGCTCAAAAATTATTTGAAAGGATTCTTAATATATTATGAAATTAAAATAATTATATAAATATTAAATATGATTTGTTTTCAATAGGTTTTGTGGGATTGAAACTATCCCACTCTTATTTCCAACAACATAACAACAATGCATATACAAGTTAACAAGATCTCCTCCTTTAAAATTAAATTTAATTAGTTGAACAAATAACATTATAATGACATTATAATAACATGTTAA
Organism: Wollemia nobilis; assembly: GCA_028583015.1. NCBI lineage: Eukaryota > Viridiplantae > Streptophyta > Pinopsida > Araucariales > Araucariaceae > Wollemia > Wollemia nobilis. The sequence continues at coordinate 735,889 of JAQPPZ010000028.1, forward strand.
AGTTCACAGATGATTTTTAGACCTAGGTTAAATGTGAGAAACTTTCATTCCCATCAATTATTTAAAATCTGCTAAACAAATACTAAATATCATCTTAATTTTATTTTTTTAATATATAAAAATATTAATTACTTTTATCATAAAATTTTATTATTATTTTATAAAATTTATTATTATTATAATCGCCGACAAGTTTTTCTTTTCAATAAATCAATTCTATATATAGAAAATAAGTTAAAATTAAAATAAATAAATAAACAAATCTGGTAAACTAAAATATTAAACATAAAACATCCTGCGTAGATATAGAGCTTCTATGATCTAAAAAAGTAACGAGTAAGTAGCAAGTTATTAAGACGCCTTGGATCTTATAAGGTATGTGGAAAGAATTTTATTTTTCTTAAACAAATTAATAAATGAATTAAACAAATACTTACTACTTTGTTTTTTTTTTTGGTTACATACTAAAGCTACTAACAACCACATTATTTTATAGGTGATTGATTGTTAATTTGAACATAATCTTTCTTAATACCATAAAAAAACGTGAGAAGCACTTGAAATATATTTAATTTCCTATTATTATCTATAATACTCGGCAGATAAAGAAGCCATGAGAAAATTGAACAAAGAAGAAACATAAAGTCTTCTCCATGCATACGTAGACAGTTAGTCTGTCTGTCAGATGGTTGTAATTTCCCTTTTCTTTCCCCTCATTGAAAAAACAACAGTTAACGAAACCAGATTGACTATTTCAGAGCTCAACACTTTGTCAAAGAAGGGAGACATCCATGGCGCATGATGACGTTACAATCTCATAATAACGTATTCCTTTGCTATCAAGAAGCTTCTAGCGTAGCGTGTCTTGTACCATACTCATTGCCTGTACAACTTGGTCGTTACACCAACATCTTATATTTCAGCAGAGAAGAAGAGTAATAGTGGTGAGTCATCCTGTATGTGTCAATTATTTAGTTGGTCCACTAAAACTACATAGTAACTAACTCTACGATTTGGTAGAGCACTTTCCACGCTGGCGTAGAGAATTAAATACCTGGCCTTTAAAACCCCCCCCAAAAAAAATAGTCCCTGAAATACAAAGCCAATTATAGTCGCATACGTCTCTTAAGCTCCTTCAATTGTTTATTTCAGATAAATATACTCACGACTGTTTCAGAATTTGCTCACGAAACGAATTGCATTTTTATTTTTCGATGTCTACCCACGTTGGACCAATGGTTTCTCTCGTCTTTCATGATTCTTGAAAATATTAATGTTTTATCAGGAGCATCTCTTGTGTGTGAATCTGGACTGTATATACGAGGAAGCTTGGTGCCATAAAACTAGGGATTTCTTCTGACAAATGATGGCATAACTAGTTATGTTTGCCTGGGAAAGTTTAGGTATCAGTGTATGGTTGAAACGGCAGAAGAAAAATGGTGATGAAGTGGGCAGTAAGACAGTCAGTCGTTTCTTCTTTCTTTTCTATTTTTTATTAAAAAACAGTTTAAGGAATAATGTTTGGAGAAATAACTTTGGAATCCTTGTGTTTTAAGAGGTCAAAAAATATATTGGAATGCAAAAAGTAAACAGGAAATAGTTAGGGTTGGTTGCTGTTGGGTATGTTTGGTGATGTTCGCTGGAAAATGCCATTAAAAGAATTTTTAATGCCGTATCCGCCATAATTAATATTAATTTTATATTTTTGAGATTGGATTGAATTTCATAATTGCTATCTAACTCGAATTACATGATGATTGTTTATGTTGGATATATGATAATTACAATATTACCATAGTATTTTAATAAATTGTATACTAATATTTTTATATTTTGTATTTCCTTTAAACTGGTTATATAAAATGTAAGTGTATCTCATTTATATTGTATAATGAGTATGTAGTAGGAATTGCTTTTTTCTATTATTAAGTATGTTTTTGTTCTTTGAATGTTGCCAAATTTAAAATTGCTTTATAAGATTGTATAGTAGCTCAAGTACTATCTTAGGATTGAGGAGTCTTACTTAATCAAGAAGTTAAACAATTAAACCTTTCATAACATCTAATTTGGAGAGTGGAATCTAGAAGTGTGATTTTCTCATCCTTGAGCAAATTGCTAGTTATAGATGAGCAAATTGTTCACTTCTCGTGAGCAAATATCTCATCATTGGGGCAAGTAGAAAAGGGTGCATAGATTTTGAGGATGATGTTAAAAAAGAAGTGGCATTTTATGGTGTGAAAAACTATTTAGAAGGATTCTAAGTAGTTTAGGAAAGAAATTAAAGGTATGTAACATTTGGAGGTGCATCATTTTGCTAAAGGTACCATGAAAATTAGTAATATTGTTAAGAGTGTATTTTTTTCACCTCAAGTAACTACTAGGTAAATTATTCCTATAAATTGGAGTCATGGACTCCATTCTAAACCTCTTTGGACCCTTGAGAAAATATGAGCTACACTTTGTGAATATCATATTCTCTGTGTTCTAATTTGGAAATAGTAGAGAAGTTATAAAATATATTTACTCTCTAATTTTGACCTTGCTCTCTTGAATTGTGGAATACATGGTGATTGTTCCACTATTGTTATGTTTTCTATCCATTTCATTTTTGTTGTTTCAATTATATATATTTTGGAGCTCACTACAATAGCTTCATTTCTTCATTTATTCATGGGTCATACACTTTTTTCTATGGTTTCAACCATATTTTATATCCATGTAATTTATTTCAATCTCTTGTATCCTTACCTTTCTAGCATATTTTTTTACACACATACTTAGATTAGATTATTTTAGATTTCTAAGGATAGTGGGGAGTTGGCCTAAATTTGGAGGTCAAAGGAGATACAATTTTTCTTACTATAGTGTTGTTGATTAGATTAGCTATGCAAATTAGAAGTTAGATTTTTTTAACAATAGTAATGGTCTTTGGCACACCCAATCCTATAAATGGTTGTATTTCCACATTTTTTTTTTGATTGGTTGAAAGGGTGTTGAAAGGTCCCTGAACCTTGTACAAGAGGTTTTTACATGTTTTCCAAGCCGACCGAGGAGGCCCAAGAGCTAAAGATCAAAGAGAAAGCAAAACACCACATGAGGGAAGGTGTTGCGATATCGTGACCAGTTACGTTTTTCCGGCCCATAGCATAGGGAAAAGGCAAGGAGGAAAAAATGTCACAATATCATGCCATATTGCACCGATGTAGCCAAAGGAGGAAAATATGTTGCGAAATCATGATAATAAGCAGCATCGCAGTCGAAGGAGAGAAAGAGTCGTGATATCGCGACATGTTGCAAGGTTGCTTCTAGAAGAGAAGAAGTGTCACGATATCACGACAAATTGCAAGGTTGGTGCCAGAAGAAAAGAAGTGTCACGAAATCATGACATGATGCATCATCGAGGCCAAAGAGGAAAAGTGTCGCGATATCGCGACATGTTGCAAAATCTTGACCGAAGGGAAAAAGTGTCATGATATTACGACATGTTGCAAAATCGTGACCGGAGAGAAAAAATTTCGCGATATCGTGACATGTTGCAAAATCTCGGTTGAAGGGAAAAAGTGTCGCGAAATCGCGACATGTTGCAAAATCATGATCGGAGATAAAAAGTGTCGCGATATCGTGACATGTTGCAAAATCACGACCGAAGAGAAAAAGTGTCGCGATATCGTGACATGATGCAAAATCATGGCCAAAGAGAAAAAGTGTCGCGATATCGCGACATGTTGCAACATCACGACCGAGGAGAAAAAGTGTCACGATATCGTGACAAGTTGCAACATTGCGGTCGGAGAGAAAAAGTGTCATGATATCATGACATACTGCATCATCGAGGCCAAAGAGGAAAAGTGTCGAGATATCACGACATGTTGCAAAATCTCAATCGAAGGGAAAAGGTGTCGCGATATCGCGACATGTTGCAAATTCGCAGCCATAGAGAAAAGGTGTCGCGATATCGTGACAAGTTGTAAAAATGCGCCCGAAGAGAAAATGTGTTGCGATATCGTGACAAGTTGCAAAAATGTGCCCAAAGAGAAAAGGTGTCATGATATCGTGACATGTTGCAAAATTGTGATCGAAGAGAAAAGGTGTCGCGATATCGCAACATGTTGCAAAATCATAGTCGGAGAGAAAAAGCGTCACAAAATCGTGACATGCTGCATCATCGCGGCTGAAGAGAAAAGGTGTCACGATATCGCGACAAGTTGCAGAAACGCAGTCGAAGAGAAGAAGTGTCACGATATCATGACATGTTGCAAAATCACGGCCGAAGAGAAGAAGTGTCGTGATATCGTGACATGTTGCAAAATCACGGCCAAAGAGAAAGAGTGTCACGATAACATGACATGTTGCAAAATTGTGGCCGAAGAGAAAAAGTGTCGCGACATCGCGACATGTTACAAAATCATGATCGAAGAGAAAAAGTGTCGTGATATCATGACATGTTGCAAAAACATGGCCAGAGAGAAAAAATGTCATGATATCACAACATGTTGCAAAATCGTGATCGGAGAGAAAAGGTGTCGCGATATCGCGACATGTTGCAACATCGCGGCCGAAGAGAAAATGTGTCACGATATCGCGACCAGTTTCATGAGCATACCAAACCAATCCCCTGCCAACATCTCACATTGTGCAGACATTGCCACTTATAGAATCATTCCTTAGGCCAATGGGGAAGGAGTCTCTCCATACTTGAATGTTAGATTCGTTGACTCCCTTGTTAGCAAGCCAGTCCATAGCTTTGTTTCCTTCCCGATATTGATGCTTAATGACTAATTCTGGGTAATTGCCAATTAGAGCCTTGCATTCTTGGAAAATTGAAATAAGGGCCCAGGGAGGCATAGCAGTCCCTTTGAGCCAGTTGATGCAGTGTAGAAAGTCTCCTTCAATGATAAGTTTTTTGATGGTCAAACCTTCCAAGAGAATCAAACTTTGGAGCAGAGCCCGTGCCTCTGCCATATTGTTGGATTGAATTCCCAGGTTCTGGGCAAAGGCCAAAATTATTTCTCCTCTGTGGTTTCTGATAATTCCTCCTCTGTCAGTCGCTCCTGGGTTGCCTTTGGTTGCACCATCGAAATTTAGCTTGTGCCACCCCATAGGTGGTGAGACCCATTTGATGGTAGACCTGTCAATAGAAGTATGGGGTGTGGCAAAGAAGTTAGAAAGATTGAAGAGTTTGGTTAGGTCTGATTCAAGGCCAGGAGGGGGGGTTTGGAAGATGAAACAAGAGAGGCATTCTTCGTAGCAACGGCCAAGATTCTGGCAATGATAATATTCTTATCAGTGGCTTGATTTTTGAAAATTCTAGCATTTCTCTCTAGCCAAATCTGCCACAGGAATAGGTGGAGGCAAGCTTGCCACATGAATTTAAGTTGGTTGCTCTTGAAATGTCAGGGCCATTGCTAAAAAAGGAGGGGAATGGAATGAGGGAGGGCTATGGAGATGTTGAAGGTGTTAAGAACCTAGTTGAGAACTGCTAGAGAGAAGGGACATTCCAAAAAAACATGCGAAGTTGACTCACAAACATTTTTGCACAGGATGCACCAATTGGGAATGAGTAACCCTCTGATTATCAGGTTGTCAGTGGTGAGAATTCTATTTTGGATGGCCAACCAGCAAAATAACTTGACCTTGGGAATGATCTTGGGAACCCAGACCTAATTTGATAAGTCCCGACCATCAGTGGGAGTTTCTTGACTATAGTAAGCTGATTTAACAGTGAAATTTCCAAAATCTTCAAGGTTCCAGACCATGGAATCATATTTCTGAGAGCTGGGGATGATGCAACTCCTCAACAAGTTTTGTAACCACCTGAGCACCTCGGTGAAATGCCTTGGCCCATTAAGAGCCAGGTGTTTCCATTCAGGTCTTGTGGTACCTGGGTTAATGAAGTGACACACCTTATCTCCAAAGGTGGCTTCGATAGCCGTCTTGAGCACTACAAAATGCGGATCTTGGCTGAGAGGTTTATCACGGATCCATGGGTCATCCCATAAATTAATGGTCGTTCCAGTTCCTAGACACCACCTTAAACCTTCCATGATGATCTTCCTTATTTTGGTAATGCCATTCTAGAAATGGGATTTGATAGGAAGGTTGTGCTCTCCAAGAAAGGAAACTTGATGGAGGTACTTAGCTTTGATGATGTCAATCTAGGTGACTTTTTCATTGATGGCAAGTCTCCAGGACTTCTTGTCAATGAGGTCCATGTTCATCTGCTTGATGTATCTGAATCTAAGTCATCCATCCTTTTTCTTGGAGCAGACCCTATCCTAGGAAACAAGTGAGAATTTATTCTTGTTTTCGTTTCTCGCCCAAAGGAATCTAAGTTGAATTTGTTCAATTCTTTGGCAGATGGTAGCTGGAGCTTTGAAGATAGATAAGAAAAAAATGGGAATACTTTGCAGTAAAGCTTGGACCAGAGTGGCTTTGGTTGCGTGGTTGAGCATTGAGCTTTTCCAACCTGCAAGTTTCTTGTTGAGGTGATCTAAAATAGGGTTCCACATAGCCGAGACAGATCTTCCATGGAAAAGCGGTAATCCAAGATAAGTAGTTGGAAGGCTCCCAATGTTGCACCCAAGGATCTCAGCAATCCTATTTTCCCTGTGAGTGGGAGTATTGAGAAAGTATAGCTTGCTTTTGCAGTAGTTGACTTTCTGGCCAGCCGCCTCTTCATAAGAATCAAGAATGTTCTTAATAATTTTTGCTTCAGGAATGGAAGCATGAGAGGATAGAATAGTATCATCCACAAACTTTTGATGGGATATGGCATTGGTTGTTGAGGCTGGTTTGATCCCGAAGACAATACCACTGTTGCAGGCAGCTGTAAGGGTTCTTCTAAGGGCTTCGACCAAAATGATGAAGAGAAATGGGGACAGAGGGTCCCCTTGACGGATGCCTTTGAAAATTTGGAAGAAACCTACGGGTGATCCATTGATAAGAATAGAGAACCAAGCAGTCGAGATACATTCACGAGCCATCTTGATCCATTCTTTATGAAACCCAAACTTCTCTAGGACCTTGAACAGGAATTTTCAGGAAACCCGATCGAAAGCCTTATTCTTCCACATTACTGTCAAGCCTAGTTCTTTTTATAATTATTTTATCTAATTGAATTACATTGGATCTATTTTACATATAAAATTGTAGGTGATTTATGGAATGGTGAATCATTTATGAACTCCAATTATTCAATATATCTACTTCATATTTTACTTACATTACACTTTACCACATGTAGGGAGTGATTCACCAATTGTAAAGGAATTTTATAATGTTTATATCCAACAATGATTTACCTTTTCACAAAGTGATTTGCTTGTAGAGTAACAAATAGTCATCTAAGTGATGAAAATATGAATCACCCATTTTTAAAAATTGAATCACCTAGATTTCAAATGTGATTGTATACTAAATTGTAATTACAATATTTATGTTGGATATATGATAATTACAATATTACCATAGTATTTTAATAAATTGTATACTAATATTTTTATATTTTGTATTTCCTTCAAACTAGTTATATAAAATATAATTGTATCTCATTTATATTGTATAATGATTATGTAGTAGGAATTGCTTTTTTTTCTATTATTAAGTATGTTTTTGTTCTTTAGATGTTGCGAAATTTAAAATTGCTTTATAAGATTTTATAGTAGCTCAAGTACTATCTTAGGATTGAGGAATCTGTCTTAATAAAGAAGTTAAACAATTAAACCTTTCATAACATCTAATTTGGAGAGTGGAATCCAGAAGTGTGATTTGCTCATTCATGAGCAAATTGCTAGTTATAGATGAGCAAATTGCTCACTTCTCGTGAGAAAATATCTCATCATTGGGGTAAGTAAAAAATGGTGCATCAATATTGAGGATGATGTTAAAAAAGAAGTAGCATTTTATGGTGCAAAAAACCATTTAGAAGGATTCTAAGTAGTTTATGAAAGAAATTAAAGGTATGTAACATTTAGAGGTGCATCATTTTGCTAAAGGTACCACGAAAATTAGTAATATTGCTAAGAGTGTATTTTTTTCATCTCAAGTAACTACTAGGTAAATTATTCCTATAAATAAGAGTCATGGACTCCATTCTAAACCTCTTTGGACCCTTGAGAAAATATGAGCTACACTTTGTGAATATCATATTCTCTGTGTTCTAATTTGGAAATAGTAGAGAAGTTATAAAATATATTTACTCTCTAATTTTGACCTTGCTCAATTGTGGAATACATGGTGATTGTTCCACTATTGTTATGTCTTCTATCCATTTCATTTTTTTTGTTTCAATTATATATGTTTTGGAGCTCACTACAATAGCTTCATTTCTTCATTTATTCATGGGTCATACACTTTTTTTTCTATGGTTTCAACCATATTTAATATCCATGTAATTTATTTCAATCTCTTGTATCCTTACCTTTCTAGCATATATTTTTACAAACATACTTAGATTAGATTATTTTATATTTCTAAGGATAGTGGGGAGTTGGCCTAAGTTTGGAGGTCAAAGGAGATACAATTTTTCTTATTATAGTGTTGTTGATTAGATTAGCTATGTAAATTAGAAGTTAGATTTTTTTAACAATAGTAATGGTCTTTGGCACACCCAATCCTATAAATGGATGTATTTCCACATTACTGTCAAGCCTAGTTCTTTTTATAATTATTTTATCTAATTGAATTACATTGGATCTATTTTACATATAAAATTGTAGGTGATTTATGGAATGGTGAATCGTTTATGAACTCCAATTATTCAATATATCTACTTCATATTTTACTTAAATTACACTTTACCACATGTAGGGAGTGATTCACCAATTGTAAAGGAATTTTATAATGTTTTTATCCAACAATGATTTGCCTTTTCACAAAGTGATTTGCTTGTAGAGTAACAAATAGTCATCTATGTGATAAGAATATGAATCACCCATTTTTAAAAATTGAATCACCTAGCTTTCAAATGTGAATCACCTAGAAGAAAAACATTATTTTCTTGGGAAGTGATTTACCCAATTTTGGTAAGCAAACCACCTACTCCAAAAATGGAGTGATTCACTCTATTTTTATTATGCAATATTTTTGAAATATTTTGAAACCAATTTTCTTATCTTCAAGAAGCAATTTGCTTCTCCATTGATTTTTTTCTAAACCATAAATATTATATATTTAGGTATGTAATAGGTGTAGTTCATGGTTTTGAATACATATTAAAGGCACAATAGTCTAAAAAAGTATTCCATCTAGCTAAACCCATACCATATTAAGAGAATAACATGAAATTAAAAGGATGTGGATTTGGGACATGACAAACTCAAACCTACTACAATATTTTCAAAGCAAAATGGTCTAATTGCTAATCCATCCAAGAAATGTCAAAATTCCATGTCCATGCATCCTTTAAGGTTGATAAAAATCCTTAGTCATCCCTTGGTGTTTGACTACACTTTTACTTATGAAAATTAGACTTGAAATTTATAGAACATACCATCTCCAATGTTAAGAAAAATCCTCCTTATAGAATATCCAAAACCTACTAGCCAAATAAGTTTCCTAGATGGGCAACCTATTGGTGGACTAGTTCTCAAAGAAAATAAAACTTTTAACCACTAATATCTTCTAGTTTATAAACTGGAGTTATTCAAAACCCTTCATATATTAGTAATCCTATCACATGTTAGTCATTGTCTCGATCAAGTGAACAAGTGAATATTTTAAATATGGATAACCCTCAAAATAAAACTCCATCCTAGATTCAATCAACTTCATCTAACACTAATTTTAGTAATGTTCTAGGAAGAATGAACCCTCTAGTGTTAACTAAAGGTATCATTCAAAATTAATAAATATTACCTAATAAAATAGAGACACAAGTAAGTTAGGACATCATCCTAAAATAAATGTTTCTCTTAGCTACTCATCTAATGCAAAATATACAACAATATATGCCTCCATATAACCACTAAAATATCTATTTTATATGATAGTAAACCAATTGTTCTCTTGAAAACTTATTTTCTTTCCTGCAATGAAATATTAGAGATAAGAAAATTTCTTATAAATCTAAATAAATAATCTTCACTAATTGAATTACCAATCCAGTAGATGCAATTTTGAGTTCTTTTCTTCACAAGTTTTTACAAATCTATGGAAAAACTCTAGCCAAATCAATTATGTGGCTTTCTCTAGTTTCTATTCTTCTACATAGATCTAATTCTATAAAAAAAATTATTGTGGTGGTATTTGCATGCAACGATGCACTACGGCTGATCTAATTTGCAAATACTCAATAATAGAAATGGTGATCACTTGTGGATTTCCTGTTATCCATCGTGGCTTTGATACCACTATTAGCTTTTGGAACCTTAAAATTAAATGAAATGTGATCACAAGTATTGAAATAAGCATGCAATGTTATAACTATAATAAATAAAACTTAACATGCATGAAAATATGATAGAAAACTTGATATAATGCTCTAGAATTACTCATATAAGTAAAATCATGAAAATTACAATGCTCATCTCATGGAGTTTACAACTCCTCCATGATATCAAAATAGAGCTACATTGTGCTTACTACTAATGTCACTTATGCACTACACAACTTTCCCCTATTTCTACTATATGAAGGTCTATTTATAATGAGATGCAACTCTTGGCCTTCAAGCAACCCATGACACTTTCAATATTCTATTCTAAGGATTCATGTACATGTGGACTACATGCACATTTACATCATTGCATATTCTCACGCTTGTGCATTCATTCTATTATTTTAATAAATTATTTAACTCTTAAGATAATCCTAATCTAAATATGCACCCATGAAGGTACATTAAGAAATAACTAAATGATGTAATATCCATATTTTCCAATAAATCTATAAAATTGTCTACTAGATTTTGGTGCTTCATCTAATGTCATATCTCTTACTATTTTACAATAATTGTAATTAACTCCTATGAAGTCTGAAAGAAGAGTCATTCAATTACATAAAAGTAAATTCAAGGTGATTGGTGAAACTCAAGATATGCACATTCAGTTAGCATCTAAACCCAGAGCACAATATAGGATTGATATTCAAGTGGTAGATATTCTTGTAGGATATGATATGCTTCTAGTAGATATTGGTGTAGACACCAAAACAGCACCAATCCAATTATGTGATTGCAAACACTAATCGCTTTGACACACACAGCCCCACGAGCAGCCCCCAGAGGTCAAATAGTGGTCCTAACCACTCTCACAGTAGTTTTGTAAGGTCAGAGGTCAATTTGGCACCTTCAGGCACTTTTCTAAGTATTCGTCCCACCCTGGGACAAATTCAATATGGGATTTGCCCCACCCAGGGACGAAATCTGAATTCTCTCCAAGGTGGGGTGAATTGCAGGTTTGACGGGCAAAAAGTCAAATCTTGACAAATGGTAGCTCGAATCCGCCACCCAACGCTTCCTTCATCGCATGGGAGTATGGGTGAGAATTTTCAAGCGTTAGAGGCATCTACAAGGTCATTCATGAAGTCCCAATTTAGGGAGGAATCTCCTTCCCCCTGGGAAGGCATGATTGCCATGTGGTGCCTCTACATGCCCATTTCAAGAGACCTCCAGGTCTATAAATTGGTGAGTTTCCTCACCCCAAAATGGAGAAGAAAAGTAGCATTTTATAGCAACGAAGTGCTATCATTTTATTGTCATACCTCACACCTTTTGGATTTGCACCTTCCACATCCTTGATTTCCTTTAGAGGGGAGGTCATTGGGTGACTATTGGGAGGACGAATCTTGGACCCAAAACCTAACATTTGGTCACGATATCCCACAAAATTTGTTGAAAATGCCACACAAGAGGTTTTGTACCCATCCCAAGTGGATTGGTGCCGAAATCAAGCCTCAAACAGTGGGCGGCCTACCCCAAGGGCACCCCCTCCCACACTACCACAGTCCTAATCGCCCCATTTCGAAGCGATGAGAATTCCATGGTAGTTTTGCTTTATTTAATTTTTTGCATTCGATTCTACGATTCTTAGATAGGTTGTCATTTGAATTTTGTCTCGTTTCGAACAATTTTGATCATATTTCTATCTTTGCTCGCTTTTACTAACCTACAGGTAGCATCATAAAATTACCATTTATGGAGGCTAAATTGGGAAAATCTAACCATCTAGGTCTTCCCAAAATGCCCCCAATTAGCTAACCCCAAGTTTTTAGGTATTTTGAATCTTCTGAGGTAGGACATTGGGACAGTTCCTATTCGGCATTATGTTGTAGGTGAATTCGTCCCACCCTAGAACGAATTCAAATCGGTGAGAAATTTTTGGACTGTTCTTTTTGCAAAGCCTTCTTGATGATTTCTTGATTCCCCTATCAAATTTTCATAGCATTTGGACTTGTTTTAGTCTTATTTTAATTCATTTTTCTCATTCACTTAGCGTAGGCTTGGGGATTGCATGCTTTGTTCCATCCGCAGGTGCTACTGATTGTTTCTTGTTATTTTGAATGTAGGTTTTAGACATCAGAGGAGCAGCGAGGAGTCTATATTCATTAACGCAATTGGTGGCGATGTTTGGTCCACCCATTTTACATGTGGGCACACGGAAGAAGGAAATGTGCCCATGGATGTAACTAGAACGAATGCTTAAATGCTCCTAGCCCTTGGGAGGGGAGGATGCGCATTGTAACCAATTTTGGAACATATCAATAAAAAAATTTGTCCTCTTTTGATTCACATTTGTTTCAGTTCGATTCGATCATGCTTTTCCCTCTTTTCATGCACTTTCAAGTTTTTAGGATTTAGTGCTAAGTTTGGTTTCTTTGTTTGCATATCGCATGTTAGCTTTCCCTTTTTGATTCCGTATCCTCATGATTTTAGTGGCAATCACGGTGGGACCTTGTCCTCTATTTTTAATATCAGATATCTGATCTAAACTTGGTTTTTTTGCTTGAAGGTACCGTGTTTCCATACGCTGATTGTTGTTCGTTCCATCAGGGGACAAATACAGACCTGTAATTCATCTTACCAGGGGATGAATTGGAATTCATCCCACCCTGGGGTGAATACAGTCTTGTAATTCATTCCACCCCGAGATGAATTCCAGCCTGTGAAGTTTTCAGGTAGAAACTCAGAACCAACAGATTTGGGCAGAGAAGAGGTAAGAATTTTGCACTTTTTCCTGTCATTTTTTTATTTCAGATTTTCTATTTTCTGATTCCTTCTGCGTGCATAGAAAAAGTTGCTACATGTTTATTTTTATGCAAAATAAAAATATCCCCACACACCACATGGAAAATCAAACACCAAGGATCTGGTCATAAAATCCCAGCCCTTGATCAAGACCAACGGTGGATTTCATCACCACCTTGGCTTGAATTTTGCATTCATAAACTCCGATCGCTACTGTTGCTAGATGTAAATCTTGACAAAATCTGACCGAGTGTATATGGGGTGATTCCTAGTGCATGAGGATAAGTCTTCTATGGTAGGTGTCATAAACAGAGTGATTCCCCTTCTGTACTACCTATATTCCATGTACCATCTGCTCTCACATACCTATAGTTTCCCTCACGTAAGGGCGGGTATATAGAGAGGTTGGTATATCGGCCTGGCAATGGTATATCGAAGGGGCAACCAATTTTGGGAGTCATAAGAGCCCTAATTTTGCATTTAAACATTATTTACAAAAACCTTCAAAACCAAAAACCAAAAGAAAAGGAAAAACAAAAACAAAACACACTAAACCAGGTTTAGAACACACTTTCAATCTTTAAATGAGATAATCATTGTTTGTGTATGTGTGTGCTCTTTTTTGTTTAGTGTAGCATAAAAAATCATAAAAGAGATAAAAATCCATTTAGCTTGTAGCACATCAACACCATGGTGTACACCCATAGCCAAGCCCAATCAAGGGTAGAAGCTGCGAAAAGTGTACAAGGGGGTACAAGTCACCTCCGCTTTAGCCCTAAGGACATGGTTATACCACCTTGGTGGCCCGACCCATAAGAAAGTGTACATCATTCCATGTCAAGGTGGAATTATAGGGACACCCCTCTAGGGGACATGCCCGTTCATCATAGCCCCTTTTAGGAAGAATTCTTACACGTGGCACTCAACATAGATAGGAAAGCTCCATTAGAAGCTAGATATGAGTTGTCACCATGCGATGAAGTGCTAGAGTGATATAGTGTCCCTAAGGAGAGGCCACATGACTATGGAATCCCTCCTTTGCCCCCCATCATTGTTAGAACCAATAGACAAACCCCAGAGCGTAGGGCTTTCCAAATAGGGCAAGCTAACTCTGCCCACCCCTTCACACATATGAAAGGGAGTATGAGAAAAACCATCACATTCCTCAAGAGCAATGTATAGAACAAGAGCCATGTGCTTTCGCACCAGCTATGTACCATGGTCACCCATTGAGGCTAGAGCCTCGGGTAAATATTGCCAACCTCGATAGAGGGAAGTGACCCATTGAGATCTCAAATCATTACAACCAAGGTAAGTGCATGGGAGAGGCATCCAAGCCTCCTAGGCTCAATATGGCAAAACAAATTGACCTGGCAGTCTCCAGACATGCCGCCCACCAAGCCTAGATCATGCAACTTGAGCAATATCAGTAGTAGCTAGAGCATCTATACCACCTTAGCAAGGAGCACATTCAGCGCCAAACAGAGGAGATGCTTCATAACCCACCTGAGAGGGTTCCAACCCCTCACACCCAAATAGCAAAACCATATGAGAGGCATAATCCCTTGGTGTGAGATAGGTCTTTGCGACCTCATCAATTTTTGCCTTCGAGACCCTCTAGACCTAAGAGGGAGGCCACTCCCCAAAACAACGATGGGTACCCTCCGCGGGGACCCACTTAGGGTTATAGGTCTCACCCAGAGACTCCTCAAGAAGTTTACGAGAAGTATGAACAAGAAGCAGAGTGGGCCAAAATGCCCTACCAATGTAGAGGGGTTGTTATCCGGCCACCCCCCCATAGGCTTCAAGTCTCCCACAACCCACAATGAGAGCAAAATAAAGAGGAAGAGATTAAATCTTTCGATGCATACAAAGCACTGTTAGAGCGTTTGGAGTCTATGGAAACCAAAGCTTCTGGGCCCCAAAATCCCACATTATGCCAACTCCATAGTCATCCTATGCATCCGTCAGTGCCTACACCCCCTTACCATGAACACTTTAAGTTGCCTTAGTTGGCAATATTTAAGGGTGAAGAGGATGCCCAAGAGCATGTGACAATATTCCTAATCCAATGCTTTGGCATTCAGGACAATGATGCGCTATTGCTAAGGACATTTATAACCACATTCACGGGCCTTGCCTAGAATTGGTTCACTCAGTTGCCAAAGCACAGCATCAATAACTTGGATCAGTTAGTGGATGCATTCCTTGAACGCTTCACCTTCAACACCAAGAAGAAGGCGTCACAAGTGACCTGGCCAGCCTTAGGCAGTATGAGAAAGAGATCATGGCGGCCTATGAGAATTGGTGGAGGACTTTGCTTTCCAAGCTACCCTACCTCCTTCCTATGTTCGACCTTACATAAATGTTCTCACGAATCTGTTTGAGATTGATCTCTATGCTATTGTAGCTATAGCAATATGCCACCCTAGAGGAAGCTCTAGCACAATCCAAGATTATCGAAGAGATCAAGATACAGGATGGCGAGATTGCCAAACCTAAGAAGAAAGAATGGAACAAGAACACAAAAATAGGGACTACGCAACAAAAACCCACTACAGTTAATCAAGTTGCTATAAATTTTCCTAAGCCTGCATAATAAATACAGCCTCAAAAGGCTAACTATCAGGCAGTGCCTCCTAACAATTATGAAAGAGAAAACCAGAAGTAGGATCAAAATCAATAGCATCACCCTAGAAGATAGTACACCCCTTATATGGAGTCTAGGGACTCCTTATTTGACCGCTTGTTAGTGGAAAAATTAATCAACCTCCCAAAGATTCAAACCATTGATCCTAATGCTCCCAAGCCTAAGGGATACCGAGAGGACTTGTATTGTAGGTTCCATAGGCGAAGGGGACATGACCTAAACGCATGCTGGAAGTTCAAAGGATTGATACAAGACTTAATTGACAATAATACATTGTCAGTAGACAACCCTGTAGCGCCAAACAACCAGCAAATGGGAGTTTTCAAAGACCCCTTGCCTACCCATGAGGCTCAGGCAAAACCCCTTCAAGTCAATGAGGTGAAACAGCATTTCCCCATGCAAGGGTATGTAGGAATTATAAGCATAATGACTAGGAACAAGAGATACCCAGAAGTTGCCCCCGCGGCAGCCACAAGAGAGGTTCCATTGTTGTCACAACCTCAACAGAACCCTATGCAGCTACCTCTGCCTAGGCCCATGGCCATGATTTGTACCAAACTCACTCAAAGTTTGAGGACCACATCGGCTAGGTTCTCCATATACGAGCTTATATAGCAATCAACGCCCCATCGGGAGGCTCTCATGGAGATTTTGAAAGCCATCAAGTTGCAACCCCACGAAGCGAAATCCTTCAAAAACTTCATGGGACATGTCAAATGATGCATGGAACCAATCATCACCTTTCGAGAAGATGAATTTAAATCAGTATCTGATGACATGGTAGATCCACCCCTGCATGTTATCGTGCAAGTCAATGGGATCCTGTATAAGAGGGTGTTGATAGACACTGGCTCGTCTAGTAACATCATTACCACAGCAGCACTGAAACATCTAAAGTTGCTGGCCTCTCACATCATGGCTTCCACCTACACACTGTGAGAATTCAATTATGAGATATGCTCGATAGTCAGCATAATTGTTCTACCCATTTAGGTAGGAAAAAAGATGATACCTACATTGTGCCATATTTTGGAAGGTGAGATGGCTTATAATATCTTGCTAGGGCGACCATGGACCAGGGACATGAAGTGTGTCCCATCAATAGCTCATCAGTTTTTGAATTACACATTTGAAGGGGAAGTACATGTAGTCCTAGTGGACTTAGAACCCTTCAAATATTACAATGCGGTGCAGTTGATGCTGCAATCGACCCTCCCATCGATGCACTTGGATTTTTAGTTAAATCCATCTAGACAGGGTCCAATGCCACAAGCACCACTGGTGATAAATCTATCAAAACCCCATCCAGGTGCATCTTCATCGTTAGCTCATTCACCACCAATGCCACCTATGATGGCTAAATAGAAGTACAAAGGGAAGCAAACCCTGGAAGAGGCTCAACCCCTAGAAGAGGCGCTACCAATAGTATCAACCATCTCTACTAAAGATATGACTAGCACAATGGAAGTTGAGGCTCCTAGTCCACCCAACATGGAGTGGACTCAGGAAGAGCTTTCATTCCCTCCCTCTCAATAGCCAATAATTACTATTGAAATGGCCAGTACGGGCCTGGGGGAGTATCTAGTGTGAAATGTTGTAGCAACGACCATGCTAGAGTCTGTGCAAGACATGGGGAGACCTCACCTCCCCATCGTTACAATTGTTCCCTTAGGCTACCTACCAAACCAGACAAATTTTGTGTATGGGGGCCTTGATCATGGTACTGAGCCATGCATGCAAGAGGATATAGATGAAGAGTCTTTTGTAGAAGATGTCAACTATCTATCTAACCCAGATTTTGCTCTGAGATATCTGGGCCAATGCAATTGGCATAGATATAGGCTAGGCAGGTATGAGCAAGGAGTGTGTGTCATTTGCCAGCCCAAGATACCAAATGCCTTATGAAAAATTGAGAGTCAGGTTCAACCACCCACCGCCCTTAGACATCTTTGTGGAAAACATACAAGGCCTAGGGATAGGCAACAAGGGTGGGTTGGCATTAGATCCTTATACCAACCCAAACACAACATACACATTGGGAGATTACCTCCCATGGTCAACAACCACCCTTGTTAAGCTCAATAACCCTTCTCCTTTACTAGAGAGAGGTGAAATTTCAGGGACTCACTTCCAGAGAAGATACAAATAGTGTTAAGAGGGATCTTCAGAGGATGAATCAGAATATGAACCAACATCATATTATCCCTTTGAATCCAATAGTGATCACTCACAAGTGCTCCCCATGAATGACCTTCAAGAGAGCCTTTTGACTATGTTCCCTCTAGAGGCTCCAAGCGAGCCAATGCCATGTCAAGAGAATCAAGTCCCCCCACGGAGTGTGGAACAACCACAATGGGGCCAGATTAATTTGCTTGAGTAGGATGAGCCTGTAAGGCCTCAAACAGTTATCAGAGCCAACAATTTTTTTTGGATCTCTGATAGTGATTACGAAGATGAAATAGAAATGACATATCTTAATCACATGCAATAGAGGCTGCAACCATACCCCTTGGAGATTAATGACATATTTGAATAGATGGGCATAGTGCTAGGGCATGAGTGGTATGTAGACCCAGTAGGGTGGGATCAAGTGTTGGATCCACTACTCCAAGTATATGAAGAGTGCCTTCCACTTCGAGACCCTAGGGTGATATTAGTGCTAAGGGCAGACCCTGTCCTCCTATTAGCACATAGGGTCGATCCATTCATGCCAGTACCTCTAGAGCCAAATATAGAGCACAGAGAACATCCAGAGTGTTCAAGTCATCATACCCATGGTAATGGAGACCAAAATCATTTCATCAACGTGATCTCCATTGATTTAACTACACCCATCCACAATTTGGCTGATCCAACATGGTCCTTGCATCTAGACATAGATGCCATTGACTGGGATCATGTCAATTCACCTCCATCCCCATCAGAGTATTGGCCTTTTAGTAAAATGCCTCATTTTACCCCAGGGACAACTTAAGATATCTTTCATGCTGAAGAGGAACCCGAGGTTCCCAACGTAGATTTAAACTCATCAAATGATATCCACTTGATCCCAACTCCACACTAGTTGGAGGATGGATCTCACATGTTGATCGAGGAGACGACTGACATAGACATCGGCTTGGATCCAATGAATCCACAAATTATCAAGCTGGGGGTAACCTTATCCCCTAAAGAGCAAGCCGACTACATTGCCCTTCTCAAAGAGAATAAGGAGGTTTTTGCATGGTCATACAGAGACATGTCGAGGCTAGATTTGCAACTATTCATGCATAATCTAACGCTTGATCCAAAAATCATGTCAGTTAAGAAAAAACTACGTAATATGCACCCAATAGTGACCTTGATGGTCAAATACAAATTGCAAAAGATGTTCGATGCACAGTTTGTCATCTACATGGATTATCTGCCATGGCTGTCCAACATGGTGCCTATCAAAAATCCCAACAGGAGGATTCACATATGCACTGATTTTCTAGATCTAAACAAAGTGAGTCCTAAGGATGATTTCTCCTTGCCAAGAATCGACACATTGGTAGATGCTATAGCATGTCACGAAATGCTATCCCTCATGGATGGTTTCTCGGGATACAATCAGATTTATATCAATCTTGAGGACCAACTAAAAATGGCGTTCACAATGCCTTGGGGGACATTTTGTTATAAGGTTATGCCTTTTGGCCTTAAAAATGCTGGCACCACCTACCAACATGCAATGACATACATATTCCATGATTACATGCATAAAACTTTGGAAGATTACATGGATGATTTGTTGGCCAAATATCTTTTGTGCCCAGATCATCTCGATGACTTAAGCAAGATCCTCGATTGCCTCATGGAGTATAAAGTCAGACTGAATCCCAAGAAGTGCATATTTGGTGTCACATCTAGAAAAATATTGGGTTCATAGTCTAAAAGTGAGGCCTCAAGGAAATCCTTGAAATGGTGCCCCCAACTACCATTAAGCAGCTCAAAAGCCTACAAGAAAAGGTCGTGTCAATTAAATGTTTCATAGGAAGCTATCTGACAAGTGCTAGCCCATGAAAAAATTATTACACAAGGGGGTAGCATTTCACTGGTATGACGAGTTCCAGTCAGCCTTTGACGACATCAAATGATACTTGGCTTCGCTACCAGTATTGGCACCACCTAGACCAGGAGTGTCATTCTACTTATACATCTCAGCTATTGAGGTGGCACTGGGCACCATGCTAGCCTAAAAGAATGAACTTCACAAAGAACAGGCTACGTATTATCTTAGTCGCACCTTGGTCAGTTATGAACTTAACTATGCATACGTCGAGAAACTCTGCTTGGCAGTGGTGTTTGCTACCAAAAAGCTATGCCACTACATGCTGATCAACACTACGTGTGTTGTTTCTAAGGAGAATCCATTGTGATACATGATGAGTCATACTTATCATAGTAGTCACACAGTGAAATGGATCATGTTTTTGATGAAATTTGACATAGAGTTTATTGGACAGAAATATATCAAAGGATAGGTCATAGCTGATCAACTAGTAGAGGCTCCTCTCGAAGACGATCAACCTCTGGTCATAGAACTACTCGATGATGGGGTCTTCCTATAGACACCAAAACAACACCAATCCGATTATGTGACTGCAAACACTGATCGCATTGACACACACAGCCCCAAGGGCAGCCCCTAGAGGTTAAACAGTGGTCCTAACCACTCTCACAACAGTTTTGGGAAGTCAGAGATCAATTTGGCACCTTCTAGGCACTTTGCTCAGAATCCGTCCCTCCTTGGGATGAATTCAAAATGGGATCCATCCTCCCCTGGGACGAATACAGAATCCGCTCCAGGGTGGGACGAATTCCAGGTTTGACGGGAAAAAAGTCAAAGCTTGACAAATGGCAGCTCGGATCCGCCACTTAACGCCTCCTTCATTTCATGGGAGCATGGGTGAGCATTTTTGAGCGTTAGAGGTTGTTACAGGGGCAGTCATGAAGCCCCTAATCAGGGAGGAATCTTCCCTCCCTGGAAGGGCATGGCTGCCATGTGGCACCTCTGCATGCTCATCCCAAGAGACCTCCAGGTCTATAAATTGATGAGTTTCCTCATCCCAAAATATACAGAGAAGGAGCATTTTGAGCAACGAAGTGCTGTCATTTTGTTTTCACACCTATTCCCCTTTTGGATTGTGCCTTTCACATCCTTGATCTCTTTTGGAGAAGAGGTCATTGGGTGGTCATTGGAAGCACAAATCCGGAACCAAACCCGACATTTGGCCACATTATCCCACCCAATTTGTTGACAACACATTACAAGAGATTTTGGACCCATCCCAAGTGGATTGGTGCCGAAATCAGGTTCCAACGGTGGGCGGCCCGCCCGAGCGCCCCGCACTACTGCGAGCCTAATCTTCCTTTTAGGAATGATTGGGGATTCATGGCAGATTGTTATTTTTTGTCATTTTTTTATTTTGCATTCTATCTTATGCTGCTTAGATAGCTTGTAATTTTGATTTCGTAATGCTTTGATCAAATCTTATCATGTTTTATCGCTTTTGTTGTCCTCACTAACTTGTAGGTAGTAGCATCAAATTCCCATTGATGGAGGCCAAATTGGGGAAATATGACCATCTGGGTCTTCCCAAAATGCCTCCAATTAGCTAACCCCAAGTTTGCAGGTCTTTTGGAGCTCCCTAGATGCGACATTTTGGGCAGTATCACTTCGGCGCTTTGTTGCAGGTGAATTCGTTCTACCCCGGAGCGAATTACAGTCGGATCCGTCCCGCCCCAGAATGAATTCAAATCAGTGAGGAAATCCCTGACTGTTTCTTTTGCAATGCCTTCTTGGTGATGTTTCTATGTCCTTGCCAAGTTTTCATGTCATTTGGATAAGTTTTAGTTGCAGTTTAATTCATTTTCCCATCTGCTTATTGTAGGCTTGAGGATCACATTGCTTTGTCTTGTTCGCAGATGCTACTAACGGTTTCTTGTTCCTTTGAACGTAGGGTCTGAACATCGGAGGAGCAGCAAGGAACCAACACTCGTATACACAAGCGGCGACGACGTTTGGTCCGCCCATCTTACATGTGGGCACGCGGAAGAGGGATGGCTTTCCATTGATGCGACCAAGAGACAAGTTTGATGCTCCTCGCCCCTAAAAGGGGAGGAAGCGGATTGTAACCGGATTTGAAATACATTAATAAAAGAAGAGGGTTGTTTCATTCCATTTGGGTTCCAATTTGTCTATGCTTTCTCCATTTTATGCATTTTAATTCATAGCATCAAGTTTAGTTTCGTTCTTGCATCGTACTTGGAGTTTTTCCCTTTTTGTTTCCGTATCCTCGTGCTTTCAGTGGCGATCACGGTGGGACTCTATTCCCTACTTTTTGAGATCAAGAAACTGATCAAAATTTGTGTTTTCTTGCTTACAGGTGCCATTTTTTGAACTCTGACTGTTGTTCGTTCCAGCATGTGGTGAATACAGTACTGGAATTCGTCTGACCTTGGGACGAATTGGAATTCGTCTCAACCCAGGACGAATCCTATTCTAGTATTCGTCTCACCCAGAGACGAATTTTTGTCTATGCAGTTTCAGGGCCGAGAGTCAGAGACAGCCGATTTGGGCGGAAAAGAGGTAACAGTTTTTAACAGTTCCTATCATTTTCTTGTTTTTGTTTTCTATTTTCTGTCCATTCTTGCTTGCTTAGGTAAATATGTTGTTGCTTGTTTCAATTTCATTAAAATAAACTCCACACACATCACGTGGTAAAATTAAACCAAGGAGCTGGTCGTAAAACCCCAGCCCTTGATCAAGACCAACGGTGGATTTCATCACCACCTTGGCTTGATTTTTGCATCCATTTACCCCGATTGTCACTGTTGCTCGACGTAAATCCTGACGAAAGCTGACCGAGTGTAGCTGGGGTGATTCCCAGCACACGAGGATAAGTCTTCTATGGTAGGTGTCATAAACAGGACAATCCCCCTTTCGTACCACCTACGTTCCACGTACCATCTGCTCTCACGTACCTATAGTTTCCCTCTCGTAAGGGCGGGTATATAGAGAGGTTGGTATATCGGCCTGGCAATGGTATATCGAAGGGGCGACCATTTATGGGAGTCATATGAGCCTTCATTATGCATTTAAACGTTCTTCAAAACTTTCAAAAACAAAAACAAAAATAAAAAACACACTAAACCAGGTTTAGGACACACTCTCAATATTTAAACGAGATAATCACCGTTTGTGTATGTGTGTGTTCATTTCTGTTTAGTGTAGCATAAAAAAATCATAAAAGAGATAAAATCTACATAGCTTGTAGGAAAGCACCACCATGGTGTACACACGTAGCCAAGCCCAATCAAGGGCGGAAGCTATGGAAAGTGTACAAGGGGGCACAAGTCACCTCCGCTATAGCCCTAAGGACTTAGTCATACCGCCTTGGTGGCCTAACCCGCAAGAGAGTCCGCATCAGTCCAGGTCAAGATGGAATTATAGGGACACCCCATTGGGGGACACGCCCATCCGTCATAGCCCCTTTCGGGAAGAGTCCTTACATGTGGCACTCAACATAGATAAAAGGGCTCCCTTAGAAGCTCGATATGAGTGGCCACCACGTGATGAAGCGCTGGAATGATAGAGGGTCCATGAGGAGAGGCCTCAAGATTATATCATCCCTTCATTGCCTCCTCTCACTGTCAGAAACAACAGGACAAATCCGGAGCACAAGGCTCCTCTGACAGGGCGAGCCAACTCCGCCCGCCCCTTTCACACTTATGAAAGGGAGAATGAGGAAGACCCCTATCTTCCTCAAGAGCAATATACAGCATGGGAGCAATGCGCCTCCACACCTGCTATGTACCAAAACCATCCTTCGAGGCCAGAGCCTCGAGTAAATGCCACCAACCTCGATAGGGGGAAGCGACCTATAGAGATCTCGGATCACCGTGACCGAGATAAGTGCATGGGAGAGGCATCTAGGCCTCCGAGACTCAATATGGTAGAACAGATTGACCTGGCAGTCGCCAGACATGCCGCCCGCCAAGCATAGATTACGCAGCTTGAGCAAGATCAACAACAACTAGAGCATTTATATCGCCTCAGTAAAGAGCGCATTAGGCGCCAAACAGATGAGCTATTGCATAACACCATGCCAGAGAGGGTTTCGACCCCTCGCACCCAAAGGGCAGAACCATATGAGAGGCGTAACCCCTTGGTACGAGATAGGTCCCCGTGACCTAACCAAGCGCTGCCTCCAAGACCTCTTAGACCTGAACGGGAGGCCACTCCCTGGAATAATGATGGGCTCCCTCCATGGGGACCCACTCATGGTCATAGGTCTCACCCAGAGACTCCTCAAGAAGCCTATGAGGAGTATGAACAAGAAGAAGAGTGGGCCGAAATGCCCTATCAAGGCGGAGGGGTTGCTATCCGGCCACCTCTCCACAGGCCTCAAGTCTCCCACAACCCACAATGGGAGCAAATTAGAGAGGAAGAGATTAAGTCTTTCGATGCATATAAAGCGTTGTTAGAGCATTTGGAGTCTATGGAAACCAAAGCTGTTGGGCCCCAAAAGCCCACGTTACGTCAACTCCGTAGTCATCCGGTGCATCCGTCCGTGCCTGCACCCCCTTATCCTGAGCACTTTAAGTTGCCTCAGCTGGCAATATTTAAAGGTGAGGAGGATGCCCAAGAGCATGTGACGAGGTTCCTGAGCCAATGCTTTGGCATTCAGGACAATGATGCTTTGTTGCTGAGGACCTTTATAACCACATTCGTAGGCCCCGCCTCGGATTGGTTCACCCAATTGTCGAAGCACAACATCAGCAACTTGGATCAGTTAGTGGATGCGTTCCTCGAACGCTTCGCCTTCAACACCAAGAAGAAGGCATCACTAAGTGATTTGGCCAGCCTCAAGCAGTATGAGGAAGAGACTATGGCGGCCTACGGGAATCGATGGAGGACTCTACTTTCCAAGCTACCCTACCTTCCCCCTATGTCCGACCTTACACAGATGTTTTCAAGAAGTTGTTTGAGATCGATCTCTGTGCTATTGCAACTGCAGCAATATGCCACCTTAGAAGAGGCTCTGGCGCAAGCCAGAATCATCGAAGAGATCAAGATACAGGATGGCGAGATCGCCAAACCTAAGAAAAAATAATGGAACAAAAACACCAAAATAGGGACTACGCAACAAAAACCCGCTGCGGTTAACCAAGTTGCTATAAATGTTCCTAAGCCTGCACAAGAAATACAGCCTCAAAAGGCTAACTATCAGGCAGTGCCCCCTAACAATTATGAAAGAGAAAACCAGAAATAGGGGCAAAATCAGCAGCGTCGCCCTAGGCGACAGTTTACACCCTACACGGAGTCTAGGGACTCCCTATTTGACCGCTTGTCAGCGGCGAATTTGATCAACCTCCCAAAAATTCAAACCATAGATCCCAATGCACCGAAGCCTAAGGGGTACCGGGAGGACTTGTACTATAAATTCCATCGACGACAGGGACATGACCTTAATGCATGTTGGAAATTCAAAGGCTTGATACAAGACCTGATTGACAACAAGACATTGGTTGTAGACAACCCCGTAGCATCGAACAACCAGCAAATGGGAGTTTTTAGAGACCCCTTGCCTGCCCATGAGGCACAGGCAAAACCCCTTCAAATCAATGAGGTGCAACAGAATTGCCCCATGCAGGGGTATGTAGGGATGATAAGTATAGTGACTAGGAACAAGAAATACCCAGGAGCTGCTCCCGCGGTAGCCACAAGAGAAGTTCCATCAACGTCACAGTCTCAACAGAACCCTACGCAGCTG
The DNA here is from genome assembly GCA_028583015.1 of Wollemia nobilis. Lineage (NCBI taxonomy): Eukaryota > Viridiplantae > Streptophyta > Pinopsida > Araucariales > Araucariaceae > Wollemia > Wollemia nobilis. Next base: position 761,522 of record JAQPPZ010000028.1, read on the forward strand.
CCTCCGCCTAGACCCACGGCCACGATTCGGACTAGACTTACCCAAAGTCTATGGACCACGTTGGCTAGGCTCTCCATATATGAGCTTATTCAACAATCAACGCCCCATCGGGAGGCTCTTATGGAGATATTGAAGGCTATCGAGTTGCAGCCCTAGGAACCGAATTCCTTCAACAACTTTGTGGGGCATGTCAAAAGATGCACCGAGCCAATCATCACTTTTTGGGAAGATGAAGTGAAGTTAGTGGCTGATGACATAGCGGATCCACCCCTGCACGTTATCGCGTGGGTCAACGGGATCCCCTATAAGAGGGTGTTGGTAGACACTGGCTCATCTAGTAACATCATTACTACAGCAGCATTGAAACATCTGAAGCTGCTGGCATCTCACATCACGGCCTCCACATATACACTACGAGCATTTAACGATGCAATCTGCTCGACAGTCGGCACAATCGTCCTACCCATTCAAGTAGGACAAAAGACGATACCAACATTGTGCCATATTTTGGAAGGTGAGATGGCTTACAACATCTTGCTGGGCCGGCCATGGATCAGGGACATGAAGTGTGTCCCATCAATAGCACATCAATGTCTAAAGTATACATTTGAAGGGGAGGTACATGTGGTCCCGAAAGACCTAGAACCCTTCAAGTACTGCAATGCAGTGCAGCTGATGCCGCAGTCGACCCTTCCATCAACGCATTTGGATTTCCAGTTGAATCCATCTCGACAGGGTCCGATTTTGCAAGCATCCCCAAAGGCAGATCCACCAAAACCCCAGCCAGGTCCATCTTCATCAGTTGGTCCTTCATCAACGATGCCACCTATCATGGCCAAATAGAAGGACAAAGGGAAGAAACCCCTGGAGGAGGCACAACCTCTGGAAGAGGCACCACAATCAGTCTCAAACATCTCTACCGAAGAGATGCCTAGTAAAATGGAAGTGGAGGCTCCTAGCCCACCCGACATGGAGTGGAGTCCGGAAGAGCTTCCGTTCCCTCCCCCTCGCTCACCAACAATCACTATTGAAATGGCCAATACGGGCCTAGGGGAGTATCTGGTGTGGAATGTTGTAGCAACGCCCGCACTAGAGTCCATGCAAGACATTGGGAGACCTCGCCTCCCCATTGGTACAATTGTTCCTCTAGGCTACCCGCCAAACCAGACTAACTTTGTGTATGGGGGCCTTGATCATGGCACTGAGCCATGCATGCAAGAGGACGAGGATGAAGAGCCTTTCGCAGAGGATGTAAACTATCTGTCCAACCCGGAATTCGCTCTGAGATATCTTGGCCAATGCAATTGGCATGGATACGGGTTAGGCCGGTATGAGCAAGGAGTGCGTGTCCTTTGTCAACCAAGATACCAAATGCCTTATGACAAGTCAGGTGTAGGGTTCAATCACCCCCTGCCCTTAGACATCTTGGTCGAAGACATGCAAGGCCTGAGGATAGGCCACAAGGGTGGATTGGCATCAGATCCATATGCCAACCCTAACACAACATACACATTGGGGGATTATCTCCCATGGTCAACAACCACCCTTGGTAACCTCAATCGCCCTTCCCCTTTGTTAGAGAGAGGCGAAAGTTTGGGGACCCACTTTCAGGGTGGATATAAATAGTGTCAAGAAGGATCTTCGGAGGATGAGTCAGACTATGAGCCAGCATCATATGACCCCTTCGACTCAGATAACAATCACTCGCAAGTGATTCCTATGGACGACTATCACGAGAATATTTTGACAATGTTTCCTCTAGAGGCTCCAGCTGAGCCAGTGATACGTCAAGAGAATCAGGTCCCCCCATAGAGAGTGGAACAACCACAGTGGGGCCAGATAAATTTTCTTGAGCAAGGCGAGCCTTTAATGCCGCAAGCAGTCAGAGCCAACGAAGGCCTTTGGATCTCCGATAGTGATTATGAAGATGAAACAGAAATGGCATATCTTAATCACATGCGATAGATGCAGCATCGGTGCCCCTTGGAGATTAATGACATATTTGAATAGATGGGCATACTTCCAGGGCATGAGTGGTACGTAGACCCAGTAGGGTGGGACCAAGTGTTGGATCCGTGGCTCCAAGTTTACGACGAGCACCGTCCACCCCGAGACCCTATAATGACATCAGTGCCGAGGGTAGACCCTGTCTTCCTATCCGCACATAGGGCCGATCCATTCGTGCCCATCCCTCTAGAGCCAGATCCAGAGCATAGAGAACATCTAAGATGTCCGAGTAACCACACCTGTGGTAATGGAGACCAAAATCATTCCATCAACATGATCTCCATTGATTTAACCACCCCCATCCACAATCCGGCCGATCCGACATAGTCATTGTATCTAGACATAGATGCCATAGACTGGGATCACGTCGATTCCCCTCCATCCCCATCTGAGTACTGGTCATTCGGTGAAATGCTTCATTTTACCCCGGGGCCAACTCAGGATATCTTCCATGCTGAAGAGGGACCCGAGGTTCCTAATGATGATCTTAACTCAGCAAATGATATCCATTTGATCCCGACTCCACACCAGCTTGGAGGATGGATCCCACATGTCGATCGAGGAGACGACTGACGTAGACATCGGCTCAGATCCAATGAATCCATAGATTATCAAGCTGGGGGTAAGTTTATCCCCCGAAGAGCAAGCCGACTACATTGCCCTTCTCAAAGAGAAGAAGGAGGTTTTTGCATGGTCATACAGAGATATGTCGGGGCTAGATCCATAGCTAGTCACGCATAATTTAATGCTTGATCCGACAGTCAAGCTTGTTAAGCAAAAACTATGCAAGATGCACCCAACAGTGGCCTTGATGGTCAAAGATGAATTGCAAAAACTATTGGATGCACAGTTTGTCATCTACGTGGATTATCCGCCATGGCTGTCCAACATGGTGCCCATCAAGAAGCCTGATGGGAGGATTCACATATGCACTGATTTTCATGATCTAAACAAAGCGAGTCCTAAGGATGATTTTCCCTTGCCTAGCATCGACGCATTGGTAGATGCTACAGCGGGCCACGAAATGCTATCCCTCATGGATGGTTTCTCGGGATACAATCAGATTCGTATCAATCTCGAGGACCAACTAAAAATGGTGTTCACAATGCCCTGGGGGACATTTTGTTACAAGGTCATGCCTTTTGGCCTTAAAAATGCTGGTGCCACCTACCAACGTGCCATGACGTACATCTTCCATGATTACATGCATAAAACTTTGGAAGATTACATGGATGATTTGTTGGCCAAGTCTCTCTTACGCCCAAATCATCTCGGTGACTTAAGCAAGATCCTCGATCGCCTCATGGAGCATAAAGTCAGACTGAATCCCAAGAAGTGCATTTTTGGCGTCACATCTGGAAAGCTCTTGGGTTTTATAGTCTCAAAGTGAGGCATCGAGGTGGACCCAAACAAAGTCAAGGCAATCCTTGAAATGCTTCCCCCAACTACCATCAAGCAGCTCAGAAGTCTACAGGGTAAGGTCACGTCGATCAAGCGCTTCATAGCGTAGTTATCGGACAAGTGCCGACCCATGAACAAATTATTGCATAAAGGGGTAGCATTTCACTGGGATGACGAGTGCCAGTCAGCCTTTGATGACATTAAGCAATACTTGGCTTCGCCACCAGTATTGGCACCGCCTAGACCAGGAGTGTCATTCTACTTATACATCTCAGCTACTGAGGTGGCACTGGGAGCCATGTTAGCCCAGAAGAATGAACTTCACAAAGAGCAGGCTACTTACTATCTTAGCCGCACCCTGGTCGCCTATGAACTTAACTATGCATACGTTGAGAAACTCTGCTTGGCAGTGGTGTTTGCTACCAAAAAGCTATGCCATTACATGCTGAGCAACAAGACGTATGTTGTGTCTAAGGAGAATCCATTGCGATACATGATGAGTCGTACTTATCATAGTAGCCGCACGGCAAAATGGATCATGTTGTTGATGGAATTTGACATAGAGTTTATTGGACAAAAATCCATCAAAGGACAGGTCATAGCCGATCAACTAGTAGAGGCTCCTATCGAAGACGATCAGCCTCTGGTCATAGAACTACCCGATGACGGGGTCTTCCATGTCTCGAAATCGCCTGATTCTGATGAGCCTGAGTCACAGGCCGACATAACCCTATTTTTTGATGGTTCTAAATGTGAGCAAGGGGGTGGCATAGGAATTGTATTCTTCACACCGCAAGGGGCTCCAATACCCTTGTCATTTAAATTAGACTTCCCATGCACCAACAATAATGCAGAGTATGAAGCCTTGCTCATAGGTCTTCAGATAACAATCACCATGAACATTAAATGATTGAACATCTTTGGTGATTCGTTGTTAATCGTCAATCAAGTCAAAGGGGTATTCCAATGTAAATGCCTAGTTCTGTAGGCCTACAAAGCCCTTGTGGACAAATTCCTGGCAAAGCTTGAATGGTACGACATCGAGGCACTCCCTCGGTCATCGAATCATTTTGCGGACACTATGGCCTCTTTGGGGTCACTAATCCCGCAAGACCTTTCTGGTGATATGACAACCATTCAAGTCAAAACATTATCGCAATCCATGATGGAGCGTGCAAGCTCTGATTTAACGCCAGGAATCCACATGATCCAGATTGAACCATCCTCGGATAAGTTCTCTCGAATCCATGACTGTTTGAAGCACGCCAACTAGGGGGCCTTGTTCTCCCCTACTCCCCTTAATAGCAACACCACGCTATTCTTACAAGTTCTTTCCCGCTCAACTTTTGCTAGGGATGAACTTCAAGAGGGATTGGCTATTCATACCGTCGAGGCTTCTGATCAGCAGGATTGGTATTCACCCCTCAGGGACTACCTCAAGCTAGGTAACCTCCCACTTGGATTGACACATGCCGCAAAATGAGCATTCAAGTAGAAAGTGGCAAAGCATGTCTTGTTAGGAGACATTTTGTACCATCGTAGCTATGAAGGGATCCTCCTTCGATGCTTGGACCAACAAGAGTCCACTTGGGCAATCGCCCAAGCGCACGATGGTACGTGTGGTGGCCACTTCAGTGGTATGGCCATCGCCAAGCGCATTCTTCGCATGGGCTACTATTGGCCATCTTTAGAGCGAGATTGTTGCGCATATGTGAGGAAGTGCGTGAAGTGTCAACATCATGCCAATTTGACACACGTACCTTCCTAGGCCTTGCAGCCGATCCAGTCGGCTTGGCCATTTTTGTAGTGGGGCTTAGATCTCATCGAAAAGATCTCCCCTATGTCGTTCGGCCATCATACATTTATCATAACGGCCATAGAGTACTTCACCAAGTGGGTGGAAGCGGTTCTGCTAACCTCTACGACTGGACCTCGCATTGTGGAGTTCATTTTGCATAACATCATATGTCATTTTGGTATTCCATCCAAGATAATCTCGGATAATGGGACGTCATTCAAGAACAAAGACGTGCGTGCTTTGACCACAAAGTACAAAATTCAGCATAGTTTTTTGACACCCTATTATCCGTAAGCAAATGGGCAAGCAGAGGCATCAAACAAAATGCTAGTTGCTATCCTTAAAAAGATAGTCGTAGACAGTCATAAGGATTGGCACATTCAGATCCCACTTGCCCTGTGGGCTTATCGCACTAGCATTCGGACACCCACTGGGGCAACTCCGTTTTTGCTTGTGTATGGCTCCGAGGCTGTCATGCCTCTTGAGTTGGAAATTCCCTCCTTGTGCATATCAATGCAAGAGTTCATCGATGATGACACTGCATGGCAAGCCCGGTTAGACCAGCTTACGTTGCTCGATGAACGACACGTTAATGCTCTTGAGCATTTACGTATCTATCAAGAGCGGCTGAAGAAAGCATACAACATGAGAGTTCACCTGAGGGATTTTCAGGTTGGTGACTTGGTCTTGAAGGAAAACCAGCAGAACTCTAGTTTGTCGTCCCATCTCAAGGACAAGTTCATGGCAAATTGGTTAGGTCCATATGTAATTGATAGCAAGATAGGACCCGGGACGTACCGGCTAGCTTCCCTTGATGGAGTCAAAGAGCTCGAACCCTTGAACATCAATCATTTGTGACCATTCCATATCTAAAGCAGCCAATCCCAAAATGCTCCAAGGATTCCCACAATCACTTGGTCAATCCCAAAATGCTCCAAGGATTCCCGTAATCGCTTGGTCAATCCCAAAATGCTCCAAGGATTCCCGCAATCGCTTGGTCAATCCCAAAATGCTCCAAGGATTCCCCAATCGCTTGGTCAATCCCAAAATGCTCCAAGGATTCCCGTAATCGCTTGGTCAATCCCAAAATGCTCCAAGGATTCCTGCAATCGCTTGGTCAATACCAAAATGCTCCAAGGATTCCCACAATCGCTTGGTCAATCCCAAAAGCTCCAAGGGTTCCCACAATCGCTTGGTCAAAAGAAAAATAAGAAATATCAAAAACAATAAAATCATCAAAAATAACAAAAACTTGCATCTCATCTCCATGCATGCTCAAAATCATCACAAAATTAAAAATCTCTTTTTACATCCCATTTTCATACTCACCAAGATCAATCCATCAAAAACACAAAAATAATAGCTGCATTAAGCATCGCATCCATACATTTGCATATTTGTGGTCATACAGGTCAAGGCACCATAGACTGTAATTACTTGGCAAAGTCCATCTTCATTCCATATCTCTCCGTTGTATAAACAATCCATCAAAATAAAATGCTATCCATATTTCCGCCATACTATAGTCGATTGTCTTCTAATGTATCAAGAGTTTTTGTCATTCAATCGTCATTAGCTTTCTAGCCAAATTGTACCAAGTCAGATAGCTTTTACGAAGGTAGAATTCTACTTGGATCACACCTTGTTACGTAGCATCCCAACACAAATTAAAACACATAAACATTCCCAAGTTGTGTGAACGAAAGATGAACCCTGCAAAGCAATCCAGGTCACCATAAGCGAAACGGTTATCTTGCTCATCCCCCTGTGCGAATGACCCCAAAGAATGCTGAGAGTTGGCAAAAGGACAAGCATCCTCCCTACCCAATTCCCCATGAATCCCAAGTTCTCAAAAGTTGCAAAACATCAAAATTTGCACATGTCAAAACTCCAAAAAAAAATTTGACATCACCCTCAAAGTGCATACATCAAAAGGCACAAACAATAGTGATTCTCGTCACTCCACATCCTAATCCCTTGCTCAAAAGAAAAATTATTAATACAAAAATAAACAGTGATTTTTATCACTACAAAAGAGCAAGTATCCCAATACAATTGAAGAAAAGAAGGGAGTTGAACTTGAATCCCTGGAACTCTCAGCATTCAGAAGGTCATGAGATAAACCTTAGTACCGGTTTGGTTGATAGCCTATCGGTCACTCGTGGCAAACCTCCCGCATGACGATATATCTGTCGCATTAACTTGGGTGCAGATCAATGTTTGCATGTGGATGAGCTAGCTTATGGTATCCTAGATTGCACCATAGATTAATCTAACTAAATACAACAAAGGAGTTAGTGGAGCTAATTAGGTGATCCTCAGTACAGGTTTGGTTGATAGCCTATCCGGCACCGGTGGTATCCCGACAAATGCCACATCAAACGAACTCAATTGCACACACAGGGATGTGAAATAACTTGGTCAAAGACAAGTCCGATTCATACCTTGTTCAAAGTCTTGTCGGATAAAAGTACAGACCTTGGCTAGTTAGTTAAAACATCTGAATCTCAGAAAACCTAACTACATTCTAAACCAACTGTAATATCTTTTCAGCTTTACTTCACCATCAGAAAATACAAAAATAACATACAAGAAAAGACATGTATGCCTACAAAGCTATTCACCGCAGCAATCGCCTAGGACAAAAAGCCATACAGTTCTGAACAGTCTATGGTGCGACCTCCAAACATCACAAATTCAATTCATCCATTCCATTTTCGCATATCACATATAAATCAAAAACATTTGCATTCATCATAACATATGCATCCATCAAAATAAATTAACATGCATACATCCATATTCATCAAACCATCATGCATAAAATCAAATCATCACATGTGCATAAACAAAATAAAGTCGTATATATATATATATATCGTCAAAAATGCCCGTAGGCTACAAAGAGTTGGTCCTCTGACCCCGCAACAAAATCCAAAATCCCAAGCCTAAGGCGTCGGCCACCATGATCACGTAGGATCGGTGCGATGGGAACTACCCCCCATGGTGTGGGTCCTATGGGACCCCTCAGGGCGGCTGCTGCTAGCCCCCGCATCATGCCTACTACCACCTCCCTCATCCAATCGCCTACGATGAGATGATGCTGATTGCTCAGTACCACTGTCCCTCGTCCGGCATGAAGAGCCACCTCCCGAGGGCTCAGGTAACCGCCCACCAAGCCAGATAATCTCTCCCTCCATATCCAGCCGATGTCGAGACCAACCCGCCTCTCGCCGCAACCACTCTGCCTCCCATCGATGGTAGTAAGCTACTGCCTCATCGCGCTATGCCAGCTGCATCCGTAGGAGATCTCTCTCCTATGTAGCCCTGGTGTCCCCATCCCCCTAGTGGTGTGCAGCGAATGCGCTCTCCCGCTGCCAGTAGGAAGCCCGTAGGAGATCCCTCTCCTATAAAGCTTCCCCCAACTCCTCATCCCACCTCCGTAGCAACTCCACCAACCGTGCATTCTCAACACGTAACCCTGCATCCATGTCCTCCGCATCTGCCCGAGGCATGGGCATCTCTGGAATAGCAGCCTGCTCTAGCTCCCACTGCTCCGTGATGTCCTGCATCTCTGGCTGATCTAGAGCCCCAAGATCCACATCCATACCATCCACCTCCACCATCTTCGCATCCTCCAACGGAGCTCCCCAGTCATCACCTGGTGCCTCGACACCCTCCCCACCCTACCCCCATGCCTCCCAATGGCCCCTCGCCTCGCCATCACCGTAGGGTCCACCACTGGTCATACTCTACAGTAGTCCCGACGTCGTCCATATCTGGGACGTCAATCATCGCATCTAAATCCTCACCAAGTGGCATGATGACTGGCCGATCCAAAGTCCTCTCATCCCCCCGACGTCGATAGACCATGGGTTCACCAGGCAACCCCTGGCGCACCCCAAACTATCATGTCACCCGACTATATGGGAAGAACTCATGCTCAGTATCATGCTGCCCAATCAGCCACCACCCCCTACGTACCCATTGGAGCCACTCTCCAGCCTCAAGCCAGGCTGGACAGTCTCGATAGGGGCGCCAAAACACCTCCCCCAGAGCAAGCCGAGCGAAGGCATCGACATAGTGCCCTACAACACCTTCCCACCACCGACTCTATCCCTACTCCTCAGATCACCGCCACAGCGCCACGTAGCCTATATCCTTATCCTCCATCTCCCTCGAGTCATCCATGGTAGCCCCATCGGCCTCTCAACTGCTATGTGCTGCCAGGCCCAGCTCTGCAATAGATAACTACAGCTGATCCCCTTTCACTTTCGATAGTGGACCTCGTACAGCTCCCCATAGAGCTGTGCCAGCAGTGTCTGTCCCCACCTCATGATCAATGGTGCCTCCATCGGGCACTCAACCAATCGCTGGACCACATCCAGCAAGTTCCATGAGAACCTCGCACCTGACGAGTCAGGAAGCAACATGTTGGAAATGAGGCCCATAAGCAATGCGTGCCTCACTCCCAACACCCCCCTCTCAAACCACCATCGAACCAGAATCTTGCCCATATGACAGTCCACCTCGGCCATCTCCACTGGGCTCTCCATGCCCAGCTCCTCCCCATGCCCAAAGCATCATATCAGTACAGTTGTCCGTTGGTCACGCGACGACGTCCTGATCGGTAGTCCATCTATCGAAATCCGTAGAAGCCGATAGACATCCTCCAAGGTCACTATCATCTCCCCTATTGGGAGATGGAAGGTGTTGGTCCGGGGATCCCACAAGTTGATCAAGGCCATCAGATAGGCCCGATCCCCGACCACAGGCTCCAGTCGAGTCACCTGCTTGAGCCCAAGAGCATCAAGCCATTCCTAGTCCGCCACAGTTAGCGCCCCATGTGCTTCGACGAAAGCGGTCGGCACACGATATCGACTCTTCACAACCTGCACAAGAAAACAATACAAAAACATTAAAATCATTAAAAAAAATTGTACAACAATAACATGAATATACAACATTACATAAAAGTGTACAGCCAAAAACAAAACAAAAATTTACAAAACTTAATTTGTCAGTTCTAGGGTTTCTAATCCTAACTGATAAATTTAAAAACAAAACAAAAAAAAAATTACAAAACTTAATTTGTCAGTTCTAGGGTTTCTAATCCTAACTGATAAATTTAAAAACAAAACAAAAAAAATTACAAAACTTAATTTGTCAGTTCTAGGGTTTCTAATCCTAACTGATAAATTTAAAAACAAAACAAAAAATTTACAAAATTTAATTTGTCAGTTCTAGGGTTTCTAATCCTAACTGATAAATTTAAAAACAAAACGCAAAACTTAAAAAAAATAATTTGTTAGTCCTAAGGTTTATACAGTTGTCAGTCCCGAGATTTCTGTATTTTAAGTTTAAAAAGTCCGTACAAGCAGCACAACACTAAAATAACAGTTTTTAACCTAGGGTTTTCACCTACGTTTTAAAACTGACAAACTCAGCCTAAAAAACTAGGGTTTTTCGTTCCGTTTATCCTAGGGTTTTAGTTAAAAACAAAAATCAAGATTTTTCACCTAGGTTTTAGCTACGTCCTCCATTCAATTTTCAGCTAAAGTCTTGGTTTGTGTTCAGTTCAGTTTTTAGGGTTTCCATTTTAATTGACAAAACAACATCATAAAAGAAAAACAAACAAATAACTTGCAATTTCGAAAACACATAACAAAAGCAATAACACTAAGGAGCACTTACTGGTCTCGCTTCGGCTCTGCCGCTCGATCCAGTTTGTGCACTCATGATGTCGGGAGAAATTTGGCAGTGCTTCGCTTCGTAGAATTAGCCTCCTCCTCCCCAGAGCTCCAAATCGCAAGAAAATTCAGATGCAAATGAGCCCAAACCCTAGTTTTGGCCTTTAAATAAGCCTTTTGAGCCTATATTCATTCCTAACTGGGATGAGCACTCTGGTTAGCACTCGTCCTACCCTGGGACGAATACTAAGCTAGAATTCGTCCCACCTCGAAATGAATTCAGGGCAAAAATTTCAAAAAACAACAAAAATTGAACAAAAATGCACCAAAAGCAGCAATAAACTTGTCCAATGAGAGTGCTTTTGCACTTGACATTCCGGGCATGCAAAATAGATGTCGGGGTCACAAATCCTCACTATCCTACTCCCTAAGAAGGCTACCATAGCCGGACCACTCCACGGGAAGACGGATTTTTGAGAATTTCATCCCCAAACGGCATCGCCAAAAGGGTCAAAAACCCACCCAAAAATAAGTAATAACATTGCCGAACGAAGGCGCCTTCATGCCTGACATTCTTGGCATCCAAAATAGACGTCGGGGTTATAAATCATCACCATCCTACTCCCTAAGAAGGCCACCATGGCCGGACCGCTCCACGGGAAGATGGATTTTTGACAATTTCAGCTCCAAACGACGTCGCCAAAAGGGTTAACACCCACCAAAAATAGGTCTAAATGTCGGAAAACTGCACACACGTTCAAAGATAAATCTCTGAAGGCACCCTTACACAAGTCATCTTGGGTCAAGCGACTCGTCGCTTTTCTCATGAAGGTCATTCCCTCATCGATTCGTCGCTTGAGGGGGTAGTCACACTTAGTCACCAATCAACAATTACACACCCAATCATGGAAAATGGCATGCATTCAAAGGATCATTGACAAAGACAATTACGCTCCTGCTTGGGGCAGTAAACAAGCAATAATCACAAGATGATCAATCACTTGGCATTCATGAATCATGAACTCAAGGTTCCCACAGACAAAAGGTTGCGCCCTTTGCCTATTCATGACTGATCAATGTCCAAGTTCAAGTAACACCTCACCGAAAAAGGTTAACACTTGAGTTGAGTTCCTTCACTCGTTAGAAGCAAGGATTCAAGAATGCATGCCCTTTCCATGCTTGGGGCATCAAGAGTTGGTTAGGTTACTAAGAAACCCTAATCATTAGTGCTTTGGTTATCTATTTTTGCTCGGTGTTGCGCCATGCATAGGGAAAAACTAGTCATGTCGAGGCTAGATCCATAGCTAGTCATGCATAATCTAACGCTTGATCTGAAAATCAAGACAGTTAAGCAAAAACTACGTAAGATGCACCCAATAGTGGACTTTATGGTCAAATATGAATTGCAAAAGATGTTGGATGCACAGTTTGTCATCTGTGTGGATTATCTTCCATGGTTGTCCAACATGGTGCTTGTAAAAAAGCCCAACGGGAGGATTCACATATGCACTGATTTTCTAGATCTAAAGAAAGTGAGTCCTAAGGATGATTTCCCCTTGCCAAGCATCGACACATTGGTAGATGCTATAGCAGGTCATGAAATGCTATCCCTCATGGATGGTTTCTCGGGATACAATTAGATTCGTATCAATCCCGAGGACCAACTAAAAATGGCGTTCATAATGCCTTGGGGGACATTTTTTTATAAGGTTATGCCTTTTGGCCTTAAAAATGCTAGCGCCACCTACCAAAAAGCAATGACGTACATCTTCCATGATTACATGCATAAAAATTTGGAAGATTACATGGATGATTTGTTGGCCAAATATCTTTTGTGCCCAGATCATCTTGATGACTTAAGAAAGATCCTCGATCGCCTCATGGAGCATAAAGTCATACTGAATCCCAAGAAGTGTGTATTTGGTGTCACATCTAGAAAACTCTTGGGTTTCATAGTCTCAAAGCGAGGCCTCAAGGAAATCCTTGAAATGGTACCCCCAACTACCATTAAATAGCTTAGAATCCTGTAGGGAAAGGTTGCATCAATTAAACACTTCATAGCACAGCTATCTGACAAGTGTCGACCCATGAAAAAATTATTACACAAGGGGGTAGCATTTCACTAGTATGACGAGTGCCAGTCAGCCTTTGACGATATCAAATGATACTTGGCTTCACCACCAGTATTGGCACCACCTAGACTAGAAGTGTCGTTCTACTTATACATCTAAGCTACTGAGGTGGCACTGGGCACCATGCTAGCCCAGAAGAATGAACTTCACAAATAATAGGCTACGTATTATCTTAGCCACACCCTGGTCAGTTATGAACTTAACTATGCATACGTCGAGAAACTATGCTTGGCAGTGGTGTTTGCTACCAAAAAGCTATGCCACTACATGCTGAGAAACACTACATATGTTGTGTCTAAGGAGAATCCATTATAATACATGATGAGTCGTACTAAGGAGAATCATAGTAGTCGCACAATGAAATGGATCATGTTGTTGATAGAATTTGACATAGATTTTATTGGACAAAAATCCATCAAAGGACAGGTCATAGCCAATCAACTAGCAGAGGCTCCTCTCGAAGACGATCAACCTTTGGTCATAGAACTACCCGATGATGGGATCTTCCTATAGACACCAAAACAACACCAATCCGATTATGTGACTACAAACACTGATTGCATTGACACACACAGCCCCAAGGGCAGCCCCCAGAGGTTAAACAATGGTCCTAACCACTCTCACAGCAGTTTTGGGAAGTCAGAGATCAATTTGGCACCTTCTAGGCACTTTGCTCAGAATTCGTCCTTCCTTGGGATGAATTCAGAATGGGATCCGTCCTTCCCTAGGATGAATACAGAATATGCTCCAGGGTGGGATGAATTCCAGGTTTGACGAACAAAAAGTCAAAGCTTGACAAATGGCAGCTTGGATCCGCCACTTAACACCTCCTTCATTTCATGGGAGCATGGGTGAGCGTTTTCGAACGTTAGAGGTTGTTACAGGGGCAGTCATGAAGCCCCTAATCAGGGAGGAATCTTCCCTCCCCTGGAAGATCATGGCTGCCATGTGGCACCTCTGCATGCTCATCCCAAGAGACCTCCAGGTCTATAAATTAATGAGTTTCCTCATCCTAAAACATACAAAGAAGGAGCATTTTGAGCAACGAAGTGCTATCGTTTTGTTTCCACACTTATTCCCTTTTGGATTGTGCCTTTCACATCCTTGATATCTTTTGGGGAAGAGGTCATTGGGTGGTCATTGGAAGCACAAATATAGAACCAAACCCAACATTTGGCCATATTATCCCACCCAATTTGTCGACAACACATTACAAGAGATTTTGGACCCATCCCAAGTGGATTGGTGCCGAAATCAGGTTCCAATGGTGGGCGGCCCGTCCGGGCACCCCGCACTACTGTGAGCCTAACCTTCCTTTTAGGAATGATTGGGGATTCATAGCAGATTGTTTTTTTGTCATTTTTTTATTTTGCATTCCATCTTATGCTGCTTAGATAGCTTGTAATTTTGATTTTTTAATGCTTTGATCAAATCTTATCATGTTTTATCGCTTTTGTTGTCCTCACTAACTTGTAGGTAGTAGCATCAAATTCCCACTAATGGAGGCCAAATTGGGGAAATATGACCATTTGGGTCTTCCCAAAATGCCTCCAATTAGCTAACCCCAAGTTTGTAGGTCTTTTGGAGCTCCTTAGACATGACATTTTGGGTAGTATCACTTCGGTGCTTTGTTGTAGGTGAATTCGTTCTACCCCAGAGCGAATTACAGTCGAATCCGTCCCGCCCCGGAATGAATTCAAATCAGTAACAAAATCCCTGACTATTTCTTTTACAATGCCTTCTTGGTGATGTTTCTATGTCCTTTCCAAGTTTTCATGTCATTTGGATAAGTTTTAGTTGTAGTTTAATTCATTTTACCATATTCTTATTGTAGGATTGAGGATCACATTGCTTTGTCTTATTTGCAGATGCTACTAACGGTTTCTTGTTCCTTTGAATGTAGGGTCTAAACAACGGAGGAGCAGCAAGGAACCAACACTTGTATACACAAGTGGCAGTGACGTTTGGTCCGCCCATATTACATGTGGGCACACGAAAGATGGATGGCTTTCCATTGATGCGACCAAGAGACAAGTTTGATGCTCCTCGCCCCTAAAAGGTGAGGAAGCGGATTGTAACCAGATTTGAAATACATTAATAAAGAAGAGGGTTGTTTTGTTTCATTTTGGTTCCATTTTGGTTAATTCATAGCATCAAGTTTAGTTCTGTTCTTGCATCATACTTGGAGTTTTTCCCTTTTTGTTTCTGTATCCTTGTGCTTTCACTTCCATGTCTCAGAATCGCCAGATTTTGATGAGCCTAAGTCATAGGCTAACATAACCCTATTTTTTTATGGTTCTAAATGTGAGCAAGGTGGTGGCATGGGAATAGTATTCTTCACACTGCAGGGTGCTCCAATGCCTCTGTCATTTAAATTAAATTTCCCATGCACCAACAATAATGCAGAGTATGAAGCCTTGCTCATAGGTCTTCAGACAGCAGTCACCATGAACATAAAGTGACTGAACATCTTTGGTGATTCGTTGTTAATTGTCAACTTAGTCAAAGGGGTATTCCAATGCAAATGCCCAGTTCTACAAGCTTATAAAGCCCTTGTGGACAAATTCTTGGAAAAGCTTGAGTGGTACGACATCGAGGCACTCCCTCGGTCATCGAATCATTTTGTGGACACTATGGCCGCCTTGGGGTCACTAATACCGTAAGACCTTTCTGGTGATATGACATCCATTCAAGTCAAAACACTATCACAATCTATGATGGAGTGTGCAAGCTCTGACCTAATGCTAGGAATCCACATGATCCAGATTGAACCATCCTCGGATAAGTTCTCTCAAATCCATGATCATCTGAAACATGCCAACTGGGGGTCCTTGTTCTCCCCTACTCCCATTAATAGCAACACGATGTTATTCTTACAAGTTCTCTCCTATTTTACATTTGATAGGAATGAACTTCAAGAGGGATTGGATGTTCATACCATCAAGGCTTTCGATCAATAGGATTGGTATTTACCCATTAGGGACTACCTCAAGTTAGGTAATCTCCCGCTTGGATTAACGCTTATCGCAAAACGAGCATTCAAGCAGAAAATGGCTAAGTATGTCTTGATAGGAGACATTTTGTACTGTCGAAGCTATGAAGGAATCCTCCTTCGGTGCTTGGACCAACAAGAGTACACTTGGGAAGTCACCCAAGTGCATGATGGTACATGTGGTGGCCACTTCAGTGGTATGGCCATCGTAACGTGCATTCTTTGCATGGTCTATTATTGGCCATCTTTAGAGTGAGATTGTTGTGCATATGTGAGTAAGTGCGTGAAGTGTCAACACCATGCTAATTTGACACATGTACCTTCCCAGGCCTTGCAGACAGTCTAGTCGACTTGGCCATTTTTGCAATGGGGCTTAGATCTAATCGGAAAGATCTCCCCTACATCATTAGGTCGTCACATGTTTATCATAACGACCACAGAGTATTTCACCAAGTGGGTGGAAGCAATTCCGCTTACCTCTACGATAGGACCCTACATTGTGGAGTTCATTTTGCATAACATCATATGTCATTTTGGTATTCCATCCAAAATAATCTTGGATAATGGGACGTCATTCAAGAATAAATACGTGCATGCTTTGACCACAAAATATAGAATTCAACATAGTTTTTTGACACCCTATTATCCGTAGACAAATGGGCAAGTAGAGGCATCAAACAAAATGCTAGTTGCCATCCTTAAAAATACTATTGCAGATAGTCATAACGATTGGCACACCCAAATCCCACTTGCCCTATGGGCTTATCGCACTAGCATTCTGACACCCACTAGGGCAACTCCATTTTCACTCGTGTATGGCTCAGAGGCAGTCATACCTCTTGATTTGGAAATTCCTTACGTTGCTTGATGAACAACACATTAATGCTCTCGAGCATTTACGTATCTATCAAGAGCGACTTAAGAAAGCTTACAACATGAAAGTTCACTTGAGGGACTTTCGATTTGGTGATTTCGTCTTGAAGGAAAACCAGCAAAACTCTAGTTTGTCGTCCCATCTTAAGGACAAGTTCATGGGAAATTGGTTAGGTCCATATGTAATTGATAGCAAGATAGGACCCAGGACGTACCGGCTAGCTTCCCTTGATGTATTCAAGGAACTCGAACTCAATCTCAAAATGCTCCAAGGATTCCTACAATCGCTTGGTCAATCCCAAAATGCTCCAAGGATTCCTACAATCGCTTGGTCAATCCCAAAATGCTCCAAGGATTCCTATAATCGCTTGGTCAATCCCAAAATGCTCCAAGGATTCCTACAATCGCTTGGTCAATCCCAAAATGCTCCAAGGATTCCTACAATCCCTTGGTCAATCCCAAAATGCTCCAAGGATTCCTATAATCACTTGGTCAATCCCAAAATTCTCCAAGGATTCCTATAATCGCTTGGTCAATCCCAAAATGCTCCAAGGATTCCTACAATCACTTGGTCAATCCCAAAACGCTCCAAGGATTCCTACAATCGCTTGGTCAATCCCAAAACTCTCCAAGGATTCCTATAATCACTTGGTCAATCCCAAAATGCTCCAAGGATTCCTACAATCTCTTGGTCAATCCCAAAACCCTCCAAGGATTCCTACAATCGCTTGGTCAATCCCAAAATGCTCCAAGGATTCCTACAATCACTTGGTCAAAAAAAATAAGAAAATTCAAAAATAGTAAAATCATCAAAAATAACAAAAAAATTGTTTGCATCTCATTTCCAGGCATGCTCCAACTCATCAATAGAGAGCTCTTCTCGCATCTCATCTTCATATCCTCAAAAATCAATCCATCAAAAACACAAAAATACGTAGTTGCATTGAGCGTCACATCCATACATTGCATATCTATGATCATACAGGTCAAAGGCACCATAGACTATAATTACTCCACCAATCCATCTTGTTCCATGCTTCTCCATTCTATAAGCATCCATCAAAAATAAACACCATTCACTTCTTTTTACCATACTAGAGTCAATGGTCTTTTAATGTATCAAGAGTTTTCGTCTTTCAGTCATCATGTAGCCTTCTAGCCACATACTGTACCAACTCAGATAGATTTTACGAAGGTAGAGTTCTACTTGGATCACACCTTGTTACGTAGCATCCCAACACAAATTAAAACACATAAAAATTCCCAAGTTGTGTGAATGAAATATGAAACCTGCACAGCAATCTAGGTCACCATAAGAAAAACGGTTATCTTGTTCATCCCCCTATGCAAATGACCCCACAAATGCTGAGAGTTGGCAAAAGGACAAGCATCTTCCCTACCCAATTCCCCAAGAATCCCAAGTTCTCAAAAAGTTGCAAACATCAAAATCTTGCAAGAAATTCAAAACTCCAAAAAATTTGACATCACCACAAAAGTGCATACATCAAAAGGCACATACAATAGTGATTCTCATCACTCGAAATTCAAATCCCTTGCTCAAGAGAAAAATATATAAAAAAAATAAACAATGATTTTTATCACTACAAAAGAGCAAGTATCCTAATACAATTGAAGAAAATAAGGGAGTAGAACTTGAATCCTTGGAACTCTCAGCATTCTGATAGGTCATGAAGCAAACCCTAGTACTGGTTTGGTTGATAGGCTATCAGTCACTGGTGGTAAACCTCCCACATGACGATATATCTATCACATTAAATTGTGTGCAGATCATTGTTTGCATGTGGATGAGCTAGCTTATGGTATCTTATATAGCACTACATATTAATCTGGATAAACACAAAAAAGGAGTTAGTGGAGCTAATCAGGTGATCCTAAGTATAGGTTTTGTTGATAGCCTATCTAGCACTAGCGGTATCCTGACAAACACCACATAAACAAACTCAATTGCACACACAGGGATGTGAAATAACTTGGTCAAAAACAAGTCCGATTCATACCTTGAGCAAAATTCTTGTATGACACAACTATAGTTGTGGCTAGTTAGTTACAACATCTGAGTCTCAGAAAACCTTAGCTACATTTCCAAACCAACTTGCCATCTTTCATTCTCCCATTACAAAAAAAAAACACATGTATGCCTACAAAGCTATTCACCACAACAATCGCCTAAGACAAAAAAAAAAAAAGCCATAAAGTTTTGAATAGTCTATGGTGTGACTACCAAACATCACAAATTCAATTCATCCATTCCATATTGCATATCACATATAAATTTAGAAATATTTGCATTCATAATAACATATGCATCCATCAAAATAAATTAACATGCATACATCCATACTCATCACTCATCATGCATAAAATCAAATCATCACTCGCATAAATAAAATAAATTCATCTGTATATATCATCAAAAATGCCCATAGGCTACAATGAACAAAAATTTCAAAAACAAAAAATTCACTTAGAGTAAGATAATAGTATACGAATTCAGGGCAAAAATTTCAAAAAAAACAACAAAAATTGAACAAAAATGCACCAAAATAGCTAATAAACTTGCCCGATGAGAGTACTTTGGCACTCGATATTTCGGGCATGCAAAATAGATGTCGGGGTCACAAATACTTGCTATCCTATTCCCTAATAAGGCTACCATAGCCGGACCACTCCACGGGAAGACATATTTTCGAGAATTTCATCCCCAAATGGTGTTAGCAAAAGGGTCAAAAACCCACCCAAAAATAAGTAATAACATTGTCGAATGAAGGCGCCTTCACGCCTGACATTCTTGGCATCCAAAACAAATGTTGGGGTTACAAATTGTCACTATCCTACTCCCTAAGAAGGCTACAATATCCGGACCGCTCCACGGGAGGATGGATTTCTGCCAATTTTAGCTCCAAAAAGCGTCACCAAAAACAGGTCTAAATGTCAAAAAACTGCACACACGTTCAAGGATAAAAATCTAAAGGCACCTTTGCACAAGTCATCTTGGGTCAAGCAACTCGTCGCTTTTCTCATGAAGGTCATTCCCTCATTGATTCGTCGCTTTATGGGGTAGTCACACTTAGTCACCAATCAACAAATACACACCCAATTAAGGAAAACGACATGCATTCAAAGAATCATTGATAAAGACAATTATGCTCTTGCTTGGGACAATAAACAAGCAATAATCACAATCTAATCAAATCACTTGGCATTTCATGAATCATGAACTCAAGGTTCTCATAGACAAAATGTTGTGCCCTTTCCCTATTCATGACCAATCAATGTCCAAGATCAAGTAACACCTCATCGAAAAATGTTAACACTTGAATTGAATTCCTTCACTCGTCAGAAGCAAGGATTCAAGAATACATACCCTTTCCATATGTGGGGCATCAAAATTTGGTTAGGTTACTAAGAAACCCTAATCACTAGTGCTTTGGTTATCTATTTTTTCTCGACACTGTGCCATGCATAGCGCATCCCAAAAAGGGGCATCTGTAGACACCAAAACAGCACCAATCCGATTATGTGACTACAAACACTGATCGCTTTGACACACACAGCCCCAAGGGCAACCCCCAGAGGTCAAATAGTGGTCCTAACCACTCTCATAGTAGTTTTGGAAGGTCAAAGGTCAATTTGGCACCTTTAGGCACTTTGCTAAGTATTCATCCCACCCTAGGATGAATTCAATATGGGATTCACCCCACCCAGGGACGAATTTTGAATTCGCTCTAGGGTGGGGTGAATTGTAGGTTTGACGAGAAAAAAGTCAAATCTTGAGAAATGGCAGCTCGAATCCACCACCCAATGCTTCCTTCATCGCATGGGAGTATGGGTGAGCATTTTCAAGCCTTAGATGCATCTACAAGGTCAATCATGAAGTCCCAATTCAGGGAGGAATCTCCTTCCCCCTGGGAAGGCATGATTGCCATGTGGCGCCTCTGCATGCCCATTTCAAGAGACCTACAGGTCTATAAATTGGTGATTTTCCTCACCCCAAAGGGAGAAGAAAATTAGCATTTTAGAGCAACGAAGTGTTGTCATTTTATTGTCATACCTCACACCTTTTGGATTTGCACCTTCCACATCCTTGATTTCCTTTAGAGGGGAGGTCATTGGGTGACTATTGGGAGGACGAATCTTGGACCCAAAACCCAAAATTTGGCCATGATATCCCACAAAATTTTCTGACAATACCACACAAGAGGTTTTGGACCCATCCCAAGTGTATTGGTGCCAAAATCAAGCCTCAAACGGCGGGTGGCCTACCCCAGGGGCGCCCCCTCCCACACTGCCACAATCCTAATCGCCCCCTTTCAGAGCAATGGGAATTCCATGGCAGGTTTGCTTTCTTTCATTTTTTGCATTCGATTCTATGATGCTTAGATAGGTTGTCATTTGAATTTCGTCTCGTTTCTAACAATTTTGATCATATTTCTATCTTTGCTCGCTTTTAATAACCTATAGGTAGCATCATAAAATTCCTATTTATGGAGGCTAAATTGGGAAAATCTGACCATTTGGGTCTTCCCAAAATGCCCCCAATTAGCTAACCCCAATTTTTTAGGTCTTTTGGAGCTTCCGAGGTTGGACATTGGGACAGTTCCTATTCGGAACTATGTTGCAGGTGAATTCGTCCTACCCCAGAATGAACTCAAATCAGTGAGGAATTTTTGGACTGTTCTTTTTGTAGAGCCTTCCTAATGATGTCTTGATTCCCCTATCAAATTTTCATAGCATTTGGACTTGTTTTAGTCTTAGTTTAATTCATTTTTCTCATTCACTTAGCGTAGGCTTGGGGATTGCATGCTTTGTTCCATCCGCAGGTGCTACTGATCATTTCT
The DNA here is from genome assembly GCA_028583015.1 of Wollemia nobilis. Taxonomy (NCBI): domain Eukaryota; kingdom Viridiplantae; phylum Streptophyta; class Pinopsida; order Araucariales; family Araucariaceae; genus Wollemia; species Wollemia nobilis. The sequence continues at coordinate 783,274 of JAQPPZ010000028.1, forward strand.
TGTTCTTTTGAACATAGGGTTTAGATGTCGGAGGAGCAACAAGGAGTCCATATTCATTAACGCAAGCGGCAACAATTTTTGGTCCACCCATTTTACATGTGGTCATGCGAAAGAAGGAAAGGTGCCCATGGATGTAACTAGAATGAATGCTTAAATGCTCCTAGCCCTTGGGAGGGGAGGATGCGCATTGTAACCGAGTTTGGAACATATCAATAAAAAGGGTTGTCCTCTTTTGATTCACATTTGTTTTAGTTCTATTCGATCATGCTTTTCCCTCTTTTCATGCACTTTCAAGATTTTAGGATTTAACGCTAAGTTCGGTTTCTTTGTTTGCATATCGCATGTTAGCTTTCCCTTTTTGCTTTTGTATCCTCGTGCTTTCAATTGGTCAAAATATTTGGATGGATAGTGGGTGACAGATTTTTTGCATATGTTGTTACCTTGGAAGGATGTAGTCAACAAACTCAGAATAGAGAGAAATCCCAGATATAAACTCACGATCATTGAATACAATGTAAAAAATAAAGTTAATTTTGTTAAAAAAATATTCATATTTATAATTTAACAACTACAAAAAAAGATGAAATCTATTAAAGCTCTAATCAATCACAATAATGAAATTTGGAATTTATGGATTTATGGGGCTATGTCTAAGCAAGGCTTATGTACAAGAGAAAATTCTAGAAACCCTATTAGTACAATGAAAAATAAGACTATAAAATTGAAGGTAGGGACTAAAGAGGATCCCAAGTATATTCAATTAGTTAAATATTGTGACCCATAAATAAAAATTTATCTTATTGAGTTGTTATATAGGTCTAAATATGTGATGTCCTGGTCGTATAAAGACCCTAATATATTTGATCTGGTGGGATTACGTATATTGTATCATTAAAGGAGTTTTGTAAACCCTTCAAGAAAAAATAGAGACATGTTAATGTCTTGATTCTGACTAAGGTAAAAAACTTGTATGCACTTTGGGTTGATAGAATAAGGTATAAACAAGATTTTAAAACTTCACCATTTACATTTTTGTATGGGACTAAACCAATACTTCTAATTTAAATTAAGATGCCTACTTACCAGCTTGTTTCAGACTATTTTAATGATCATGCAATTGTAGTAGCTCATGTATTAGACTTGGTTAATTTGTAGGATGAAATACTTCAAGCATTTGAGTATTTCAACTTGCATCAGGAGAAAGTCAAGTGTTGGTTTGATTAAAGAGTAAAAGTGAAGGCATTCATACTTGTATACCTGGTGCTTCTATGGGACAAAGCCAATGAAAAGAAACATAAACACACTAAGTTGCGGTTTTTTTGGAAAGGGATATAGCAGATAACATAATTTTTGGGTAATAATGCATTCATATACAGGACCTAGAAGGGTAATTTTCTAAAACATTATTTCTTTGATGTTCCATCTACATCATTTGATTAAATGTAGGGATATTTGTACATATGTATATATTAATGTAAAACATAGAAGTTGTGTGTGTTTAATATGTTTTATTAGCATTAAGTTATTTTCTTTAATTTCTTTTTCTTTCCTATTGTTTTCTATGATTTCTTTTTTTTTCCTCTTGGTTTTTGTCTCAATTTTGTAGTTTAGAGTAGAGTAATTTTGATGAAAGGATTTTCTAAGTAGGGAAAGAGTGGTAATGCTTATTATCTAGAATGATAGTAGAGATATAGTTTAGATTTTGTACCTTGTTTGTCACAATTATTTTAATTATAAAAGAACTATTATGTTGTCTGACTGAAGAACTCCTAGGGAATCCAAGAAAAGTTAGTTACAAGGGAAAACTCTGTTTCACAAAGATATTTTAACTACTCCAAATAAGCTATTGGTACTTGAGCTGAAATGGTTAATTGATTAGTTATTTGTTTAATGAAACATCAAGGCAAATGCAACTTTTGAACCTTTAGTAAGACTTCTCGACTACTTAATCTTTATAAAAAAAGAAGAGAGTTCTACAAAAAAAGAGATAAAAAGAGTTTCATAATAAAAAGAAATAGTGGAGATTTCTAAAAGAGGAACTTCAAGCATGTTCACCAAGGTTATAGATGCTTCATTGATGTAAACCAAGGTCTTAGAAAAGTAAGAGTAACTCTGTTGAGGCTATAAATGCTAAATTAGCAATGGAGATCTACTCAAATAACCATGTGCAATTCAAACAAGTCTAGTTAATCCTCAATAAGAATTCAAAGCCATGGCTATCTTTGGAGAAAATATTTATAGACTCATAATCACACACCAGGGTATATCCTTGAAAAATTTTTACAGACTGACAAATAGTAGTTAAAATAATTTGAAAATCCTTGCAACAAGGTGTTGTACATAATTTTAGATTATTTTAGAGCTAAAGTTATGAGTTCCAAATAGTGCTACTATTTCCCCGCAGATGTCATTTTTTGAGAAGCAATGCACCCCACTGATAATAAAATTCTGATCTCTTGATAATTAATTTTTATTATCTAAGGGGACCCTCATTAAGTTTTTTGTGGTTTTTATTCTAAATTTTGTTTGCATCAATATTTTAATTTGTATCTGCATCAAGATGTCAAAAATGTTTGCTTAACCTAGGTGTTGTAGGTGAGTTGGAGAGGAGAGGACAATCCTCCAAGGGAGGTCCCAGGTTCAAATCTCCACCCTACCAAAAATCTGAATTGGGTATCCAAAATCCAATTGATAATGTTGGTGCGGGAAGGGTCGGGTGCGACCCTCGGATGACTTTGACGGTGTAAAACCCCCTGTTCATGGTATTTCAGACCAAGGCGGCTCCGCAAGGGGTTTTTCGCTTTAAAAAAATATATATTTGCTTAACACATTGATATTAATTGAATTGTTTTGAATATTTATATTTCCATGACATTATTTTAGATTAAATGTCTCAGGAAATTTAATTTTCAATGTTTTTCCTAAGGTTTAAATTATTAAAATCAAATTTTAGGGTTCTTCAAATTTTGTCACTTTGCCCTAATTTCACTTCAAACTTGAAATCATCATAGCTTTTGATGAAAGTATGCTTTTGAGGTGATTCGGATTTTGAGTGAAATATCTTGACATTATCTTTTCAATGGCACCAGATTTTCAATTGTACATGTTTTTTTATTTCTCAAAATAACAGTTTCTTAGTACAATAAAAAAACATCTAGATACAATATCTCATTATTCATGGTGAATTTGTGAGATATCTCAATATATTTGAGTACCCATTTGGCTCATCTAGACACATGGGAATTTTCATCAAAATCTAGGTACTTTAAATTTTTTCATATTTATGCACGTCACAAAAATCAATTTTAGGCATTAAAAAAATCAATTTCAGGTTATGAAGATCTTTTTGAACATTTAAAAAATAATTCTAGATAGCTAATGAATTATTTCTAAGCAATATAAATTGCTCTCAAGCATTTAACTTTGTTTTTGGGCAATTAAAAGTTTATTTCAGGTAATATAAAAATCAATTCATAATGTTGAATGAGAAATTCTCTAATTCTCCAGTTGGCCAAAATTATTGACATTGCCAGAGGCTAGGGAGGTAAAAAATTCTTGATAACTTTGAGGAAATAAATTTCTAAGTGTAATTTTGGCCGAAAAAATTGCACATTGTTGGAGCCTGAGGAGGTTCAAAATGTTTGGTAACATTGAAAATAAAAAATCTCTAAGTTTTGAGAATTCCATAATTATTGCACCATGTTGCACCATGTTGGAGCCCTAGAAGGTACCCAACGTCCATCGGTTTACCAAAAGTATTAAACCCTAGTGGAAGGAATTTTTCTAAGTATGAGTTTGGCCAGATTGCACATTGTCCAACCCCGAGAAGGTACCAAAAGTCTGGCAACATTGAGAAAGAAAATTTTTGGAATTTGACTAACTATAAGGTTGGCTAAAAATATTGCACCATGCAAAGACCGGGGAGGTACATAATGTTCAATAGCTTTGTGAGGAGAAATTGCTAAGTGTTAAGATATGAAAACTAAAATCTCAACAATTGAAAGTACATCCAGAACACCAAGATGAAAACAATGGAATAAATTCTCGATAAATTAGAAATAAAGCCCTGCTAATGGAATTGAAAAAACCAATGGAAATGATACCCAACATTTGAATATGAATTCTAGAAATTAAATATGAAGTCTGGCAATTAGAAAATTGATTCCCAACAATTAGAAATTTATTTCGGGTAGTTAAAAATATTTTCAGGCATTTGAAGATCATATTTGGTTTATTGAAAATGACTTCGGCTAATTTTAAAAAAGCATTTAGAACCATTGAAAATTATTTTTAGGCACTTCAAATTCATATCAAGCCTATTAGAGAGTTCATCCAACACACCAAGGTGAAAATAATGGAATGAATGCTCAACCATAACAAAATCACTCCAGCAAAGGAAATAATACCTGATAAGGAGAAAATGAGGCTCGGCCATGAAAGTTGAAGCTTGGTGATTAAATACCACCCAAATTGATGCTCTAAATACTGAGGAATATTGTAGGCCTAGAAAAGCATGATCAAAATTCTTGAAAATAATTTGATACTTGTAATGCCATAAACCTTAAGAAAAAAAATAAAAAGAAAAATAAACAATTCAAAACCTTAGAAAATTTTATAATAACTAAATTAATTATAATATTAATATTCTAACCTTTGTCTTTTTTTTGGAGGAAATCTATTGGTGGATACATTAAATATGTCGGACGTGATGGCAGACCTAGTACTTCAGTGTAAATTGGGCAAGCACAATTGTGTAGAGATGGAAGATGTGATAAATCAATGATTCACCCAAATCCTACAGATAAAGACTTTATGAGGGATAGTAAAAGTAATGCACGTCAAATGGGAGAATGACTATAGTATGAAGGCAAATTTAATTTTAATAAATTTTCTCAGATAATGTGCTAGATACTCTCAGTTCAAGTGACATCTATGCTATTTATATCTCATATTTCTGTGAGTTGTCCAAATTCATTAATATGTGAAAATCTTGTAAAATCTGAAATTCGGAAAGGGAAAAGTTATGTAAAAATATCTCATGATAATATTTATTCCATGTGTAAAAGTGGATGGCTAAGGAAAATCTATGGTCTATAAGAGTAATTTTTTGAGTTTTTCAAGGATTGTGGGGATGCAATGGACTTCCCTAGGAATTCCTTCTCCACTTCTCTGTAGCCCATCCCTGGTCCTATTCTAGATCCCTGGTCCTATCCCAGTTCCCTTGATTTTTCTTTGCCCTACCTTCTCGATCGGTTGGTGTTGTAGATGATATCCTTGGGGTGGGAGGTCACTTATCCATTTTTATACCCCTTTCCATACCTTATAGTGGGATTATTTTGGGTGCCTGTGATCTAGGACATCCCTAGGATTTTATAGGACATCCTTGGGTCATGTCCTAGTTCCATATCACTCCCTTTTACCTTCTTTCTTGTATGGTTGGAATTGTAGATGATATCCTTGGGATGTAAGATCACTTATTCTTTTATATTCTCCTTTCCATACCTTCTGGTGGGGTTTCCTTTTGGTTCCTGTGAATTGGGATGTCCTTGGGTTTTCCTTGGGTTCTTCCCTAGGATTATCGAGTTCCTTCAAGAATCCTTTTCCTTGGATATTTTTGCTCTGATCCATCTTCTTATAGGGTCCTATTTAGAGTGGAGGATCAGAGGTTCTTCTAGTGTAGTGCATTGTGGCTTGGGAGTTTGGCTTCATGACCAGCTCTTCATAGTTTATTTTTGGCTTGGGAAGGGCCATGTGCTTATTCCTATGGTGCTACTCTTTGGGTTTTCATATGTGGGCTTCATGGTGGGTTCTCAATTTTTTCATGGCTTGGGGATGGGCCTATGTGCTCATTTCTACTATGTTCCTACTGGTCATCCTCTTTTGGATCTCTGAAGCTACTCCTCGGTGGTGTTGGATCATGTTGTGGAGTTCTTGCTATGTTTTTGGCCTTTAGAAGGACCATGTGCTTATCATTGGAAGGTCATGCTTCATATTTCCTTCTTTTGAGGTTCCCAGGGACCTCCCCATATCTTTTCCATGGCTTGTGGTTTGCACTAATGTTTTCTCTATCTCCCTCAGCTTCTAAGAATTTTTCCTTGCTATAATGAGATTTCATATCCTATGGAGTCCACTGTATGTTGTACTTTTTCAAGCCTATGTGGGATGCTTTTCTCTTGCATCCCTATATTTTTTTTGAGTGGTTTCTAGGGCCCTTCCTACTTCTCAAGGGGGTTTTTGGTTTTTCTTCGTGGTTTTATGGTGTTTTCTAGCCGATTTCTATATTTTCCCCTACATAGGATTTTTTTTTTCGAATTTTGGTGGGTTATTATTTTCCTACCTATTGGGAAATTCAAACTAGTGGCTAGGCGGGAGTTTCAAATATTTTTTTTCCTGTTTTATGCTCCTCCCACTGGGTGGGATTTTCAAATTTGTTTCAAGGTAGATTTTTTCTTTTCTCTTGCATTCTTGGAAGGTTGTCCTTAAGCTTGTTATGAAAGGCTATCCTTTAGCCTATCTTGAAAGGCTTTCCTTAAGCTTGCCCTGAAAGGTAATCCTTCTTTCTTAAGGTTTTTCCTTCATGTGGCATTTTTGTGGCCTTGTTTAAAAATTCTCTTACCTTGTTGTAATCAAGTTTTGGAACCCTTGATAAAAACCCAGTTTAAATTTAAACGATCAAAAAAAAATTTGAGTCTTTCACAAGGATGAAAAAAATTATAATAGAATTCTTTATCAAAATATTTTTTGGAAATTTGTGTATTATCAACATGGGGATTTTGTGGTTTTGTTACTCTGAAGTGGTGTATCGAGGAACTTAATATGCTTCTTAAGTTTGAACGGTGATTATTTCCTTATTCTTATTTCTATTGAAATGTATGTGATTATAAATGTTATGAATTTGATTGATTTTGGGATGTTGTTGATGTTAGGTAAAGAGGTTCACTGAAGTTTACTCATTCTAATATTTAACTCTTTTCCTACTAGATATGGTTTTGCTGCATGACCTGAGCTACTACAAAAAATATCCAATCAAGATTGAAATTTCAGAATGATTAAACTATCTTGAGATATTATTTGGTCTATTCCATAAACTTGTTTTACCCCTTGTTAGATAATAAATTAATCTTATAAAATTGGAATATTTATTATTCTATTGGTTACAATTAGAGAACATAACAACATGTCTAAGTTGAAAGGATAATTAATAGTCAAAATTATAGAATTTCACCCTTATTTTTTGCCCTACCTTACTCTCTATTTTTTTATTTCAAAAAGATCTATCTTTATGTTCTTTAAAATTTTGTATTCTTTTAATCTACTAAAATTTGAAGATCTAGATATTTTTACAAATGCAAATATTATTGATGAACCAAACAACCATGAATGGATGTTGAACCCCTTGTAGGTACATAGATATCCCACTAAAAACTATTCTAGAAGTGGAAAATATTAGAAGTATTCACTATTGAGTTGTCATTGTTGTCAAAGGCCAACTTGGTTGCTGGTAATCCATGGTGTGCTTGGGCAAATTATTCAAGGCATATTTTATATCAAAGGGTTTACTTGATTAAAGATTAAAATATTAAAATAAAAATATTAAAATAAAAATATTTAAATATTTAATTCAAAATTTAAATATCAAAATAAAAGTGTTGTTTCAACTTTAAAATAAAAATATTATTACATGGACCAACCTATTGGGCACCAAAAGCTAGGAGGTTAAATATTGCATATAAATCAAGACAAAAATAATATTTATTTTAGGTATTGTTGTGGCTACGAAGGTCATATTTAGTTGTGTGGCTATGAAGGTCGCATTTAGTTGTGTTTTGAAGGCATTAAAGAAGAAGCAGTAATACAAACAACTTGGGCAATGAGGTTAGCAAGGCACATGAGCACGTGTGTTGAAGGTATCATTGGGGTGTGCTTTTGCCTAGGTCACAGATTTCATGGTATGCACTCTTTGTTTTGTGAGAAATTTTATTGGTAGATTAGAGCATCATGCCTAGGTATTAAATGTGTTTCAGTTGAATGTCCATGACATATATGATAACAACACGTAGATCAAAGTAAAATACCTTGGATGCAACATTGGTAACATTGGATGCAACATCTCTTGGAAATGCATGAACTACAAAGGACGAAAAGAGAGTAGCACATTTTTTGTGAAGATATTATAGTAGCAGAATGATTGATATCCATTATGAAGCTAGAATGTACATACATCTAATGTCTTTTGAATATGAGAGCACGTGCTACTTGGAAGATAAGTATTATGGCTACATAATTCTTATAAAAATAATGAACAACAAGAACAAATTTTTGTTGTGAATAAAGCAGATATTATAGATGTCATGTTGGTATATTTGTTTGAATAATTGCCTGTGGAAAAGAATTTGTTTATTTAGGAACGCATCCTAGCAAAATAGGAGTTTTACAAAGTTAATATCTCCTATTATGGATCTACTTTGTTTCCATCGGTGAGAATTAGGAATGTTGGTTCAAAAATTGAGATCAATGTAAATGCTTTCAAACATCAAGTCACATTGTCGAATATTGTTGAGGTCTTAGAATAAGAAGAAGGTATTAATATTTTCAATGTGTTAGTGTTTGCTTTGAATGATAAGGTTTATTGTACACTTCAACTCCAGCACTTCGACGTCCATCATTTGGACTGCAACGTGGTGTATGAGAATATTTGGTATTTGATAAACATAAAACATCCATGCTACCAATAAAGGAATTTGGTTTGTAGGGATATTTTAAAGGGGTAAGGATTTGATGTAGTTGACCATGATACAAGATCATGATTCTTATTCTACAATAAAAATATTTGGTTTTCATTCAAATTCCTTCACAACACTACTTCGCTATGACATGACAACATGCAGGCTGAGCATATATGGTAATAGGGACTCAAGATCAAATAAAGATATGTAAGGGAAAGATTCATGATATTCATTTCACTCATGCATGATAGGTAAAATAACAATCATATGAAGAGTATTTTTTTATGGAGTAGGTATAAGATCATTTGAAAGACATTGAAAGGTATAGTAATCTATTAAAAATAAATGCATATTTAACTGGTTGAAAAGAATTATTTTTAATATTTAATAACCTGCACTTGCACATTGTTTGCCCTGAGTTACAAGGTGGTTGTTGCAGAGGATTGTTTTCTTTTTAATGAGTGCATGTTGTTTTTAAGTGGACCTATGTAGAGCCAAACCCTTGGTCAGAGGTCCACCTAAGTACAAGGTCTATAATTTTTCTTATTATTGGTTTAGCATGTACATCCCTACGGATAAGACATGCATTCAAGGAACCACTAGGGCTACGAGCATGGGAATGGGGAATTTTTAGACCAGGATAGGTGACCATTACTGAACTATGCTCTACCAAATATTGTGCGCATTGAGTATTATTCACCATTTTATGAAGGTAAGGTAATATCCCAAGAACAAATCCAAGAGGACCTTGAGATAGGATTATGTGAAATCTTAGATATCATTAATGATCAAATTTTGGAGCAAGACCTAAGTAGAGTTATTGATCAAATTTTGGAGAAGACATGTGTAAGTTTGTCGATCAATTTTGTATTTGAAGTTTGGTACCTTAAAAGTTGTAGGTTGGTGCCTACAATTTTGTAAAAGGATATTGGTGTCTCTCGTAGGTTGGTTCCTATGATTTTGTCATAAGGAGATTGGTGTCTCCCATAGGTTGGTGCCTACACTTTTTTATAAGGGTATTGGTGTCTCATGTAGGTTGGTGCCTACAGATATATTGAAGAAATAAAAGCAATATTTTGCCATGGTTTTCTCCCAAAATGGTGTTTACACATAAATCCTTGTCTCTTATGTGTATGGTGTTCTGTGCACTTATTTATTATTGTATTCATATTATTATAGTTATTGTTTTAAAAATAAAAGTTTTAGCTTATACTATTCACCCCCCCTCTCAGTATAAGCATGTGTTTATTCAATTGGTATCAGAGCAGGTTCCTTCATGAAAACCTAACTGCTTGAAGGAAGATCTTACAAAAACACACATGGTTTACCAAGAAGGTTTTTCATCAAGTAGGGCTCCATTGTTTGATGGGACTAACTATGCTTTTTGGAGTGTGAGGATGCAAACTTATTTTATGGCACATGGCTATGATATATGGTAATCCATTGTGTATGGGTTAACACCACCTATAATCCCTCCCATGAGTTGAGATGGCAAGAAATCATTTGAAAATAATGCCAAGGAAATGAATGCAATATGGAGTGGATTATGTGAATCATAATTTGTAAAATTCATGTACTGCACCTATGCAAACAAAATGTGGGACAAGTTACAAAGAACATATGAAATATATTACAAGGTTAAAATGGCAAAACTTCAAACCCATAGGAGAGATTTTGAAGACTTAAACATGAAATATGAGAAAAATATTACCAAATATTTGCTTTGTGTTGATGAAATTGTCAACACCATTCATGGACTTGGAGAAAATATTGAGTACTTTATTATTATTCAAAAATTCTTAAGGTCACTTCCCATGAGGTTTAATGTGAAGGTCTTGGTGATTGAAGAAATGAAAGATCTTAAAACTTTAATCATGGATGAGCTACATGGAATTCTTACAGGCTATGAAATGAGGACTGAAAACATCAAATATTAAAATGGGAGGTCACATTTAAAGTTTGAAAGAAGACAAAGAATATGGACCAAAGTCAAGTGAAGGATCGAGTAGCAGATAATAAGCCAACTTTATGCGAAGGAATAATAAGGGATCAAGTAAACACAAAGGTAAGTATACTATGAAATGTTTTGATTGTGGTAACATTGGTCACTATGCAACTAAGTGCCCACAAGTTGGATGTAGTAGCAGTGAATAATAAGAGGAATACAAGAAAATAAATGAAATAAAATATCATCATGAAAATAAAAATGGGCACAATCAAAGCAAGCATGAGAATAATATCTTTCAAAGGCATAAGAAGAGTCTTTATATTGAATAAGCAAGTAGTTCTTCCAATAGTAGTGATAAAAACCTCTTCAATAATGCAAGAGAATAAATACCATTTATGGCTATGGAGGTGAAAGAAGATGTTCCTGTTGTCAAAAACCAAGAAAATGAGAAAGATCTAGAAAATTAAGGGGAAGCCATAGTGTACATAGAAGAGGAACTTGTTTTTGCTCTTAAAGAGGTGAAGAGGCTTAGAAAGAAGAACTCAAGATTGAAGACTCAAGTACAAGAGGATGATAATACAAAGAAATTTTTTTGCAAAATCTCATCAACTTAAAAGTTAAAATTGAAGAGGCAAAGTGAATTGAAGAAGTTATTACTGAGCAGTTAAAGGCAAAAGAGTTGGAATATGAAAAACTAGAACATGAGATTATTTCTCTGAGAAATAAAGTTAAAGAATATAATGATAAGCTACGTCAATTTGATAAAAACATAGAAATATTGTATGATATTATCAAAGAATAGAGATCTTCGGTTATAAATACTAGACTTCATTTTGAAGAAAGTCAAAATAAACAAAAGGATTCAAGCTCAAAAGGAATAGAGGCATCAAATAAAATAATTAAAGAAGATCCTGAGACCCATGTTGATGTGTTGAGAAGTGGAAGCATCAATAAGGAAGAAAATAAAGCATCATCATGGACCAAGTTCCATCACAAAAACAACAATGAGAGGACCATGCGGTCATATCCTCTAAGGCAATCAGACAGGTTTTAATATTTATTTCGAGGGTATTGTTTTTCATGTCACCAATTTGGTCATAAAGCTATAAATTGTAGGGTCCATGGTAAACATGATTTTGGCTTTACCAAGAGAAAATTTCAATTCATTTGCACCTCTCATGGACTACAATATAATTTATTACAAATGTCATAATTTTGGGCATAGAGATAAATGTTGTAGAACCATGTTCCTTGAACTTTCAAAATCAAGTAAGAAGGAGGATGGTCAAACTATTCAAAAGGATATGTCCTTCAAAGTTTAGAAAAAGAAAATGGAAAAAGAAAAGGAGACATCTGATTTGGGAGTAGTTTTACTCTCATCTCACCATTGAATGTCTGAGTTAGAGTAGTTAGTAATGGGGCATTGTCAAAGTGTCTTATCCTTTAGCCTCGAGAAGCTTTTTCCATAAATGTCAAAGGGGGATAATTTTAGTAAGGGGGATCATCTTGTAATTTCAGTAAGGGGGGTATCTTGTAATTTCAATAAGGAGGAGCAACTTATGATCATGTTGCAGTAAAGGATAGTTTTCTTGTAGGATTGCCACCAATGACAAATGGGGATATTGTTAGAATTGTTCACTATTGAGTTGTCATTGATGTCAAAGGCTGACTTGGTTGCTGGTAATCCATGGTGTGCTCTGGTAAATTATTCAATGTAGATTGTATATCAAAGGGTTTACTTGATTAAAGAATTAAATATTTAAATCAAAAGATTTAAATATTTAATTCAAAATTTAAATATTAAAATAAAATTGTTGTTTCAAATTTAAAATAAAAATATTATTACATGGACCGGCCTATTGAATTCCAAAAGCTAGGAGGTTAAATATTACATGTAAATAAAGACAAAAATAAGATTAATTTTGGATATCATTGTGGCTATGAAGGTCACAATTAGCTATGTGTCTATGAAGGTCACATTTAGCCATGTATTGAAGGCATCAAAGAAGAAGCAACAACACAAATAGCTTGGGCAATGAGGTTCACAAGGTGCACAAGCACATGTGTTGAAGGTATCATTGGGGTGTGCTTTTGCTTAGGTTGTAGATTTCAAGGTATGCACTCTTTGTTGTACGAGCAAGTTGATTGGTAGATTGGAGCATAGAACCCAGGTACAAAATGTGTTTTAGTTGAACATCCTTGACATATATGATAACAATGCATAGATCAGAGTAAAATACCTTTGATGTAGCATTAGTAACATTGGATGCAGCATCTCTTGGAAGTGCACGAACAATGGAGGAAGGATGGATAGTAGCACATTGTTTGTGAAGGTGTTATAACAGCAGAAGGATTTATAGCCATTATGAATCTAGACTGTGCACACATCTAACATATTTTAAATTTGAGATAAAATGTCACCTGGAAGATAAGTATTATGGCTATATAATTGTTACAAAAAAAATTACCAGTAAGAACAACCTTTTTTTATGAACAAAGCAAATATTATGGATGTAATGTTAGCATATTTGTTTAAATAATTGCCTATGGAAAAGTATTTCCTTATATAAGAACACATCCTGACAAATGAGGAGGTTTGTGAAGTTAATATCTCCTATGATGGATCTAATTCACTTCCATCAATGAGAATTACAAATGTTGGTTCAGTAATTGAGATTGGTATAAATGCTTTCAAACATCATATCACATTGTCAAATCTAGTTGAGGTGTTAGAACAATAAGAAGGAATCAAGATTGTCAATGCATTGGTGTCTATTGCAAATGATAAGGTCTATTATATGCTTCAATGCCATCTCTCTAACATCCATCGTTTGGATTGTAATGTGGTGTATAATAAGATTTGGTATTTGATAAACATAACACGACCATGCCACCAATGAAGAAATCTAGTTTGTAGGGATGATTTAAAGGGATGAGGATTTGATGTAGTTGGCCATGATACAAGATTATAATTCTTCTTCTACAACAAAACTCTATGGTTTTCGTTCAAATTCCTTCACAAAACTACTTTGTTATGCCATGACCATGCACAGGTTGAGCATATGGTAATAAGGGCTCAAGGATAGAGAAATAGATGTAAGATAAATATTCATGACATTCATTTCTCTCACATGTGACAGGCGGAATAACAATCATATGCAAAGTATTTTTTTTTTTTATGGAGTAGGAATCATATTGTTTGAGATATATTGAAAGGTATAGTAATATATTAAAAATAAATGCATCTTTTTAATAGCCAAAAATAATTATTTTTAATATTTAATCACTTGCACTTGTATATTGTTTGCCCTGAATTATAAGGTAGTTGTTGCAGAGGGTTGTTTTCTTTTTGATGAGCACATGTTATTTCTTGGTGAACCTGTGAATATTTGAACCTTGATCAGAGGTCCACCTAATTACAAGGCCTACAATTTTTCTTGCTATTGGTTCAACTTGTACATCTGTACAAATAATACATGCATTCAAGGAATCACCAATGCTATGAGAATGTGAATGGGAAATTTTTAGACTAGGAGAGGTGCTCGTTACTGAATCGTGCTGTACCAGAGATTGTGTGCCTCAAGGAGTATCCATTCTTTTATGAAGGTAAGGTAAGATCCAATAACATATCCAAGACCTTGACACAGAATTATGCATAATTTAGGATACCATTAATGATTAGATTTTGGAGCAATACCTAAGCATAGTTATTGATCAGATTTTGGAGTAGACCTATGTAAGTTTGTTGATCAGTTTTATATTCAAAGTTTGGTACATTCAGAGTTGTATGTTGGTGCCTATGATTTTGTAAAAGGATATTGGTGTCTCCTGTAGGTTGGTGCCTACAATTTTGTTATAAGGAGATTGGTATCTCCCGTAGGTTGGTGCATACGCTTTTGTATAAGGGGATTGATGTCTCTTGTATGTTGGTGCCTAAAAATTTATTCAATAAATAAAAGCAATATTTGATTTTCTCCCAAAAGGGTATTTCCACATAAATCCTTGTCTCTTGTGTGTATGGTGTTCTATGCATTGATTTATTATTGCATTCATATTATTGAAGTTATTGTTTTATAAAGAAAAGATTTATCTTATACTGTTCACTCCCCCTCTCAATATAAATGTGTGTTTCTTCATAAAAGAGTGAAGATGTTTGACCTGAATCTATAACTCACACCTTGGATATCCAAAAAGATCTTAAAGTGAGAGGGAATTTATTCTCATTTATGTTTTACTTGTGTTTCCTATTTACCCTTCACCAGGTGTGCATGAAATCCAAATCAACAGGGTCTTTCTAATTATAGAGAGGTTAAAGGTTATTTTCCTAGTTGATCGGACCCCTTGTTAATGCAAAACTGAGTATGAATTGGCCTCCTTTTAAAATGGATGTAGTAGTGAGTGGAAAATTCACTAGTGGTGAATCTGATAGTGAGTGGTGAATTTACTTTTTGTATTCCAAAGACTCAAATTCACTAGTGGCTATAGGGACTGGTGAATTTTAATTTGAGATGGGGCCAACTAAGTTTTAGGTTGAATTTTTGGATTTGTTTTGGACAAATTTGAGGTGCAATGTAGGAGACAGATGGAATGATGGATTTATAAGGTTTTCTACCCATAAATTATCAGATTTTAAGCTAATTTATTTTCAAAATCCATCATAATTTATAAAATAAATTGGGTGTGCTTAGAAAATAAATAGATATTGCCGAAAGAGTGACTGATATTGGAATTTTTAAGTGCTTGGATGCTCTAGAAATTTCTTAATAATACCTACAAAGGGGAGGGGAACAAATTGCAAAACCTAAGTAAACTTATGTTCTAGAAAAATAAATGCAAGGTGATGAAAAGTAAATTCTAGATGAAAATATATGCACTGTTGTTACAATTTTAAATAAATCTACATCAAAGATCGAAATGAAAGCATGAAAAAATAAATGATGAAATCAAAATGTTTATGGTAGGATAAGTAAGACAATGTTAGTATTGTATCAGTGCCAAAGCAAATGAAAGCTAATATACCTAAAAAATAAGAAGGAATGGTAATCACAATGTATGGATAGAGAAATAAATATAGTTAGTATGGTTAAAATGAAGAGAGACATACCTATGAATGAAAATAAACTTCTATAAATGATGGCAAGCCGAGATTCACACAGTCAAACTTGATATTATTCCTCTGTAATTTTCTTACAACAGTCTTACAATACCGTCCACCGGCATAATTCCTCCCAATATCAATCTCTAACTCACCATCCCTTCCCTTACAATTTCCTGAGTTTTATCAAGGTCTCGACCCTCTAGGCCATTAATGCCCCACCTAAAATAACCCACTAAAAAAAATCTAAAAGTTCGCTTCCTCGACCAAGTTTTCAAATTTCCTTCCATAAATGGGCAACTGCCCCGATCTGCTATGAAAGCTTGCATTAAAGACCCCTTGACTTGCAACCACAATTTTGGTCAGACTGTCCTTCTGAACTGCTATCTCATCCATAATTTCCATGGCCTGCAATTGTTGCCTTGTCAAAATATTCATTTGTGACCACTGCCTCTTTTCTCACGTGCAAGGCCGTCCACATGTTCATTTCTAATTTGCCTTCAACTAGTCGTGATATCGCAACATGTCGTGATATCGTGACATGTCGTGATATCATGACCGTTCCACCTTCAAGCCCAAATTTTTGGTTTTTGTCATGATATCATGACATCACGATATCGTGACAACTCTTGCCTTTGCCTTGCCTTAGATTTTGATGTCATGATATCGTGACGTCATGATATCGCGATGTCATGATATCATGACGTCACGATATCGCGACGTCGTGATATTGTGAAAAGACTCCTATCGTACTTTGGATTTTTTTTTGATGTCACGATATCATGATGTCACGATATCATGACATCGCGATATCATGACAAGACTTTCGTTGTGCCTTGGTTTTGTTTTTGATGTCGCGATATCGCGATGTCACAATATCACGACAACTCTTGCCTTCACCTTGCCTTAGTTTTCGATGTCATGATATCACGAGGTCGCGATATCATGACAACTCTTGCCTTTGCCTTGCATTAGATTTTGATGTCGTGATATCACGACAAAAATTATGCCTTGCCTTGGTTTCCTTTGGATGCTGCAATTTCATGACAAACATTTTGCCTTGGGAAAGAAAAGAAATAAACAAAATACAAAATACTTAGAAAAATTTGGTGGATGCAAGATTGCTCTACTATCGTCGGATGCTCCTACATCAGACACCTGAGGTAAATTAAGAAGTGATCTTCACTTTTGTTTTTTTAGTGGAAGACCCAGGCGGTCAACATCTGTCTTCAACAACCAAGTTGCATCTTATACAGGTCTGCCCTTCCACTTTATCAAATATTCAGAATATTGTTTGTTCTCGGTGCTTCTACCTTCATGAGCGTCTAATATTTCCTCGACCTCGTCTCTGGTTGGAGTAGATGCTGGAATTTGCCATAATTATGTACTTGGTGCCTCTGTACTTTCTCCCTCATGGTATTCCACTAAATTTGAAATGTTAAAAACAGGTGAAATTTCAAGCCAACTTGGCAATTCTACTTCATATGCATTTCCTAAATCTCACTTTTCCATTATTCGGCATGGTCCAAACTTCTTCATCTTCAGCTTGTTATAGGTTTTGGCAGGAAATATTTCCTTCCTGAGATGGACCATGACTTTATCTCCTACTTCAAACTCTTTGAGCCATCGCTTCTGGTCTGCTATTGTCTTATATTGAGTATTCATTTTTATAATTTGTTTCTTTACTTCTTCATGCAGACTTTTCATATGTTCTGCAAATTCCTCTACCTCGGCACTGCACTTTTCCCCTTTATCCAGTTGTCTCAGCTCAGAAACATTTCTTGGGCTCTTTCCATATATGACTTGGAATGGAGATTTGTTTGTACTCCTATTGATAGAATTGTTGTATGCAAATTATGCCTATGGCAAAACCAAGTCCCATCCCTTGGGTTTATCTACTATCAAGCATCTTAATAAATTACCCAGACTTATATTTATCACCTCTGTCTGTCCATCAGTCTGTGGGTGGTACGCAGAACTAAACTTTAGATCTATCTTCAACTTCTTCCACAATGTTCTCCAGAAGTACCCAACAAACTTTGTATCTCTGTCAAAAACTATGCTTTTTGGTAGACCGTGAATTCGTACCACTTCCTTGAAAAATAACCCTGTAATGTGAACCGCGTCACTTGTTTTTTGGCAGGGAATAAAATGTGCCATCTTGGAGAATCTGTCAACCACCACAAATACAAAATCATTTCCCCTTTGTGTTCTCGACAACCCAAGGATGAAATCCATGCTGATGTCCTCCCATGGCCTCTCAGGTATAGGTAACGGCTAATACAATCCTATGTTCTGCTTCATGCCTTTTGCCATCTGGCATACTCTGCAACTTTGCACAAACCTTTTCACATCCTGCTATAGTTGTGGCCAATAATAGTTCTCACTCACCAAGGCAATGGTCTTATCCTGGCCAAAATGTCCCGCTAGTCCTCCATTGTGTTTCTCCTTGACTAAGTTTTCTTGCATGGAACTCCTTGGAATGCATAATTTACTTCCTCTGAACAACATTCCATATTGGATTAGAAAATCCAACCATTTTGTCCTATCCAAAGTAACAGGTGCCAAGCAAGCCGTCCAGGATTTTGCAAAATTAGGATCTTCAAGGTACAAACCCTTCAGTTCTTCAAACCTGACTACTTCCACTGTCATTTCAATCAGCAAATTTTGCCTTCTACTTAAGGCATCCGCAACTCTGTTTGATTTCCTGCTTTTGTGCTTCAGCACAAAGGTATAAATTTGGAGAAACTCAACCCACTTCAAGTGTCTCTGATTTAGTTTTGTTTGGTTGTTGATATACTGCAAGGCCTGATGATCAGTATATAGGACAAACTCTTTTGGCAGTAAATAATGTCTCCACTTCTTTAGAGCCTGAACCATAGCATAAAATTCTTGATCATAAACTAAATACTTTTTTCTGGCATCATTGAGTTTCTCACTAAATTAAGCAACAGGCCTACCTTCTTGACTCAAAATAGCTCCTATGGCACTCCCACTAGCATCAGTGTCCACCTGAAATACCTTATTAAAATTTGGAAGTGCCAAAATAGGTTGTTCTGTGACCTTCTTCTTCAACATATCAAAACTCTTATCTGCTCCTAAGGTCTATTTGAATTATTTCTTATCCCCTCTCATTGTTTCTATAAGGGGTCCACAAATGCTGCTGAAATTCCTAATGAATTTCTTGTAAAAACTGGCCAGACCATGAAATGATCTTACCTTAGTTGTGCTTCTTGAAGTAGGACATTCGATGATAGCTCTCACCTTTTTTGGGTCCATTTTTAGACCTTCTACTGAGATAACCAATCCCAGGTACACTAACTCCTTTATGAAATTACACTTTTTCAGATTGATTAATAACTACTCCTCTCGCAGCTTTCCAAAAACCCTTATGATGTGCATCAGGTGTTCTTCCAGGGTTCTGCTAAATATTAATATATCATCTAAATAGACAATGACAAATTTGCCTAAAAATTCTTTTAGTACCTCATTCATCAGCCGCATTAAGGTACTTAGTGCATTGGACAGCCCAAATGGCATGACCAACCACTCATACAGACCCTATCTGGTATTAAAGGTTGTCTTCCACTCATCTCCCTCTCTGATATAGATCTGATGGTAACCACTCTTGTGATCAATCTTGGTGAAGTACTTGGATCCACTTAAACAGTCCATTATGTCATCCATTCTTGGTAATAGAAATCTATATTTTATTGTGATCTTGTTGATGGCTCAAGAATCTATACACATTCTCCACTCTCCATATTTCTTTGGCGCTAGCACTACAGGTACTGCGCATGGACTCAAACTTTCCTAAATCAGTCCCTTCTCTAGCAACTCTTGGACCTACCTGTTTAACTCCTCAGTTTCTACAGGCGTCATTTTGTGTGTAGATTTATTTGGCAAGCTCGATCCTAGAACCAAATCTATATGGTGGTTGATTTTCCTTACTGGGGGTAAACCCTCAGGCACATTATCAGACACAATATCTAGAAATTCCTCCAATATATCTAGGACTTCTGCTGAGGTATCCTTGCATTATTTCTCCCTAACTCTAGGAATTATTGCATAACACATATGTTCATGCTTCAAACCATCCAAAAATTTTCTCCCTTCAACTAAATAGATTATGGAGTTGTTACATACCTTTTCATCCGCCTCCTTCATGGGCTTCAGCTTATGGTGCACGCCATTCTTCATCAATGAGTAGGTGTTGGCATGGTCGTCATGCACTGCACTCCGATCAAACTGCTAGGGCCTTCCCAGCAACAGATGGCAAGCATCCATAGGTAGGATGTCACACAGGACCTCATCACAATAATTCCCAATATTAAATTTAACGGAGCATTGCTCACTGACCAAAGCCCTATGGTCCTTCTATAACCACGTGACCCAATATGGATGTGGGTGCTTCCTCCTATCTAATTGTAACTTGGTAACCATTTCTTCTGAAACTAGGTTATCCATACTACCGTTGTAAATAATAATATTGCAAATCTTACCCATGCATTTACACCTTGTGTGAAATAAGCTTCTCCTCTGATCTATGTCCTTCTCCTCATTCATTAGGACTCTCCTCATGACCATTGCTTCCCCTCTCTCTGCTTCTTAAGAATGTTCAGATCCAGCATCTTCCTCTGCCACAGCAGCTCTGGCTGGACCCTCAGGTCTCTTGTTTGTCCTTTCTCGATGTTGTGGACACTCGAATGCTCAATGTCCTTCTTCACCATAGTGGAAACAGGTCCCACAAAATACTCCCTTCCAAACCCTCATCCAGATCCACCCCGTCCTCTTGGGTAGTTGTTCTGATCATGGGGCTAATAAATATCCTCTTCCCTTTGATCCTGGTTACTATTGGCTTCACCAGTCTTCTTTAGATCTTTGTATTTTTCTCCGCTGGTTCTCCCACCAGTTCTTCCACCATGGCCCCTTCCTCTTTGCTTGCCTTCAAACCACCTATTCAGATTTTCTTCCACCTTTAGGGCAAACTAGTAAGCATCCTCAATGGTGCCTACCCGAACTAGGCTCAGCTCCTCTTGGATACTGAGTCTCAACCCATTGATATAACGGGCCACCTTCTCCTTGTTTGCATCTAAATGTCTAGTTCTAATAGAGATCTTGTAAAACTCGATGTATTCTTGGACAATTTTGTTTGTCTGTCTCAAACTCTACATTTTCCTTAGCAGATCCAACTCGTAATCTGCCAAAATAAATTGTCTTTTCAGATTTTCCACCATTCTATCCCATCTTGTTATTCTTTCCTTCCCTCTTTTGTTCCTTTCTAGCTGTATTCCCTTCAACCAGATGCTGGCATGGCCCTTCAGCTTGGTCTTAGCAAAACTAACCTGATTAGGGTCTTCAACCTCCTCATATTCGAAATATTCTTCTAGGTGATTTATCTAGTCAATCACCTCTTCTGGATTTAGGTTTCTAGAATACGTAGAAACCTCCATTTTTGGTTTCTTTCCAATTTGGAAAATGGCTTTGTACAACTTGGCTTGTGCATGATCTACAACCTCTTCTTCTTCCTCAAACTGGTCTTCTTCTTCATCAACTTCGTCTTCACTTCTCTCATCCCTTCCAGGCTCGTGCCTTCTACGTAGCTCTTTTTGTAGGGCCTAAACTTGCCTCTGCAAAACTCAAAAATCTTCTGCCAACACCATATTTCTTACTCCACCATGGTTTCTTCATGGAGGCATTTTTTTTTTCTTTCTCCCCTTACAAATCCTTACATAGATCCTGGTGTAACTTCCTCTCTTTTAGTGATCTATTACACGCTCAGGAGCTCCTGCTCTGATACCACTTGATGGCAAGCCGAGATTCACACAGTCAAACTTGATATTATTCTTCTATAATTTTATTACAACAGTCTTACAATACCATCCACTGGCATAATTCCTCCCAATATCAATCTCTAACTCACCATCCCTTCCCTTATAATTTCTCGAGTTTTATCGAGGTCTCGACCCTCTAGGCCATTAATGTCCCACTTGAAATAACCCACTAAACAAAATCTAAAAGTTCACTTCCTCGGCCAAGTTTTCAAATTTCCTTCCATAAATGGGCAACTGCCTCGATCCGCTATGAAAGCTTGCATTAAAGACCCCTTGACCTGCAACCGCCATTTTGGTCAGACTGTCCTTCTGAACTGCTGTCTCATCCATAATGTCCATGGCCTGCAACTTTTGCCTTGTCAGAATATTCATTTGTGATTGCTGCCTCTTTTCCTGTGCGCGAGGTCATTCACGTATTCATTTTTTATTTACCTTCAACTAGTTGCGATATCACAACATGTCACGATATCATGACCGTTCTGCCTTCGAGCCCAAATTTTTGGTTCTTGTCACGATATCGCAACATTGGGATATCGCGACGTCATGATATCGTGACAACTCTTGCCTTCGCCTTGCCTTAGCTTTTGATGTCGTGATATCGTGACAAGACTTCTGTCGTGCCTTGGTTTTGTTTTTGATGTCGTGATATCACGACAAGACTTCTGCCATGCCTTGGTTTTGTTTTTGATGTTGCGATATCGTGACATCATGATATCGTGACAACTCTTGCCTTCGCCTTGCCTTAGTTTTTGATGTCACGATATCACGACGTCATGATATCGCGAGATCGCGATATCGCGACAACTCTCGCCTTCGCCTTGCCTTAGCTTTTGATGTCGTGATATCGTGACGTTGCGATATCACAACGTCATGATATCATGAAAAAACTTATGCCTTGCCTTGGTTTCCTTTGGATGCCACAATTTTGCGACAACTTATGCCTTGGGAAATAAAAGAAATAAATAAAATACAAAATACTTAGAAAAATTTGGTGGATGCAAGATTGCTCTACTATCGTTGGATGCTCCTACATCAATAAATGAATGAAAATGAAATTAAATAAGCATGTAGCAACTATGAACATGTGTTAGAAGTGTAAAATATACAATAAAGAAATATTAGTAGTTGTAAATGAAAGAAATGAATGCAAGTAAGCTTGAAATGGCCTGCAAAAGAGTGTTAAAAATATGAAATAAGAAAGAAGAGAGAAATTATGAATATAACTATAGTGCTTTAGTGCAACTAGGATTTGTAATTAATAATGCAAAGGATCAAGGCATTTTTTTTTTTTAAATCTCATCTTTTAGGAGCCATATATTCATGAAGGGTTATTCGATTTAGTTGATGCTTGGACCAACTTGTGCATAATTTGAATAGATTTAAAATGTGTGGTCATATGAAGGAATCCAAGCATTATTTATGGAGATAAGATCCTATGAAGTTAGGCATCTAGAACAAGGGAAATGATAATTTTTCAAGTCATGAAAAATGAAATTATAAATATCTATTTGTTAGCGTTCAGATGATAGGAGGAGCAATCAAGGGCTAGGAATTCAATGAGGCAATAAATTATATTGTTGGATATTTTGAGTAGATGAGTTGTCATTAATTTCAAGAGTGAGTGATCATTGATATCAATATTTCAACACCAGTCAGTGGTAGTTTCAGTGGGCAGCATCAGTTTTAGGTTCTCCAATAAGTGTAAAAGGATAATCCGGTTTCAATTAATCAAGACCCGGTTCCAGGAAATCAGATATAATACAAAGTGAAAAGAAGTCAAGTGAATAATATTATAATAATGTTTTATAATATTATAAAGGGAAGTTTTAATTAGTTATAAATTAATTAATATAATTTTTACTATAAATTAATTTATTAATTAATTTATTTTACTTATAAGTTATTTAAATTAATTATTAATTAATTTTAATATTAGTTATAAGTTAATTTATATTAATTTTAACTAACCCTAAGGTGGGTTATTAAATTAAATTCAAATTTCGAATTCGAATTCTTAAGCGCCAACATGGGGAGAAAATATCTGTGTGTATAAAAAGGGGATTACCCACCTTACCTAAAACTACCATGCCTTCGAATTTAATTAATGCGAGTTTGTGTGAATCGTGCTAAAAAAAAGAAGAGTGCTTTTTTATTTTCATAGGAAGTCAACAACGCATGGAGGTATAAGAGGAATGAAGTCCTCCTTCCTTCACATGGGCACCAATAGCCCATGTGATGGGATCCAAAGTGCTAAGGCACTTGCACTTGGGGAGACGGTGGATCAAATCATGTCGAAACCCTTTTGGGTGAAAATAAAGGTATGCTTTAAGTTGAGCATCAAAAATTTTGGGGGTATTATTTGAGCATTTAAAAATTAATTTTTGCATATTTGATTTGATTTGTAAGGTTGTAAGGGGATTTATAAGTCTTATGCAAAATTAATTTTTTGGTGTTATTTGCTCTAATTTTTGGAAAGGGTAGTAAGGTGTTTTAGGAAGATTGTTTGAAGTCTTGTGGTTTTGGATATTATTTTAAGTTGGAGATTATAAGGTGTACCAAAGTTATTAATTTTTATGTATGATTTGATGGATGTTATTTCTAAAAGGAAGTAACAAGGCATAATTGAGTTTTTATTATTTTTGTGTCTAAGGAATATTTTGAGAAAGTGTTGAAGTGATATTTTGTCATCTAACCATTGAAATTGGAAAGAAGAAAATTGTGATTGAGACAGGTTTTCTAAGGGTACTTCTACATCAAAAAAAATGTATGGGCACATATTCCTAGTGAGTGATTATTAAATGTTGTGAATGCAAATTTGGAGTGAATAAGATTATTTGGTTAGCATTTTTTAGTGTGTTTTGAATTAAAGCTTCAAGTTTTTCTAGAATAAAGAGTTATTGATAAAACCTTGTTTTATTAGCATTGTTGTTGAAGTGTTTAATTGAGTGAACTTGAACTAGGGTTTGCAAATATCATGAGTATCATTGTTATGTGAGATTGATTGATAAGCATTGTTGGAAACATTTGAGTGTTTATATTCTTGGACTACGGTTTGCAAATATCATGAGTATCATTGTTATGTGAGATTGATTGATAAGCATTGTTGGAAACATTTGAGTGTTTATATTCTTGGATTAGGGTTTGTAAGCAAAGGTTAATTCATTGAGTGATTGGTTGAGAATAATTGGTTGAGCCTATTCAAGTGGATGTGTTGATGTGATAGTTCATGTTCCATAAAATAAATTGTTCTATATTCTAAATTGAGTTGAGTAAGAGATTGAGTGTTGATGAATGTGAAACATATTGAGTCTCTAACAATTTTGTATATGTTTTTTGTGGTAAAAAGAGTGATTGAAATTGATTGAGCATTGTGGTGAATATGAAGCATATTGAGTCTGTAACAATTCTCTTTATGTTCCTATGAGATTGGACAAGTTCTAGTGAGGACTTATTGAACATATTTGAGGCAAGTATTTGAGAATACTTGTGGATAAATTTGTGTGAGCTTTTGTGGAAGATTACAATACATATTTGAGGACAGAGATTGAGAATAGATTTGAGGATAGAGATTGAGAATAGATTTGAGGATAGAGATTGAGGATATATTTGAGAACATATTTGAGGACAGAGATTGAGAATAGATTTGAGGACAAAATTTGAGGATAAACTTGAGGATAGAGTTTGGTGCAGATTTGAGGATAGGTTTGTACCAGACTAGAAACAGATATTGAGAAGATTTATGCTAGATCGAAGGACTATATTTAGTGTATATTGGAGACAAATAATTGAAGGTGATAGAGTATAGAGGATGACAGTCTATAGTGGATAGATATTCATTAGCCAAGGCAGTGAGTATGGGTGTCTTCAATGGATAGAGATCCATTAGCCAGAGCAATGGGGAAAGCTTTTTTTCTAGAATATCATGAGTCAGAGCTAAGGATAAAGAGTTCTCCTATGGATAGATATCCATAAAATTGATGAGGATATTGGTTTATCCTTTGGATAGAGGTCCATAAATATTATAGGGAAAGGATTCCTAAGAGAAATTATTTGAGAAAAAACTATAAGGAATATTTTCTTTGTGGAGTAGACCACTTTGGGTGAACCACATTAAATCATGTCTCTCATGTGTGTGATGTTTTATGTGATGTTTACTGCTTTAATATTATTGATGTTATCATTTGGATTAAAAAGTAAAAAAAATATCTTATACTATTCATCTCCTCTTAGTATAAGCACATATTCTTCAATTGGTATCAGAGTGGGTCTCTTCGTAAAAAGACTAACAACTTGGAGGAGGATCCATCATAAATACACATGACTTCAAAAAATGAAGAAGAGACCATGTTTGATATAAAAGAAGAATTATTTACTACTCTTAAGAATTTGGAAAGGATTAGAGAAAAGAAATCAAGCCTGAAGGAATAAATTCAAGAGGATGAAGAAGAAAATATGGAACTCCTACAAAGTCTTACAGAAATTAAGATAAAGGTAGAATAAGGAAATAAGATTGAGCAATATATGATGGATCTATTAAGAGTAAGAGAAACATAATGTGAAATATTAGAATAAAAAATTATTTATCTAGGGAATGAATTTTAAAGGACCAAATTACTACAAGATATAGAGCATGGAAAATGAAAAGAAGATTCAAGTCTTCAAAAATGAGAAACTTCAAACAAAGAGAGGCAAGCAAAAGATACTTCAAAATAAAAAGACATCAAAAATGAAGAAAGAAAAGAAGAACCTTGGATGAGAGTTAATCACAAAAGTAGAAGCACCCAACCACAATATCAAAGGTACCCAAACAGGTTACATAATTTCCTCCATGGTCATTATTTTTCTTGTAATAAATATGGTCATAGAGTTATACATTGTATTGATCATGCAAAAAAAAATGTCAATAGAAATTTCAATTATTTTGCACCTTTTATGGATAATGATATTATATGTTACAAATGCAATAATTTTGGGCACAAGGCTAGATGATGTAAAATGATACTTTCTAAGTCTAGTAAAAGAAAAACAATTTCAACAACTAGGAAAGATGAAATGGAAAACGTAAAGGCTAGATCAATGTTAGTTCAAACAACCCTTCATGCTTAGGATAAAGAAGAATAATGGTATCTTGATAGTGGTTGCTCTAGAAACATGACATGAGACATAGAAAAATTCATTGTTCTAAAAGAAACCAATAGAGGATCGGTAATTTTTGGTAATAATGGATCAGCAAAGATTGGTGGAAGAGGAACTCTGAGTTTAGATAATGGAAAAACAAGAATAGAAAATATGTTGTATGTCAAAGTTTTAAAATATAATATACTAAGTGTTAGTCACTTTGTGGTCAAGTTCATATGGTTACATTTCACCCAAATAGATGTGAGATAAGAAAATCAGAAATTGAAAAATTCATTGCAAATGCAATAAGAACTCCAAACAATCTATACATGCTTAGTGAGATCAAAGGGAAAATTTTATTTCTATCACAATAATATGAGAGTTGGTTGTGGAATAGAATATTGGGTCACTTTAATTTTGAAAACATAGTCAAAATAAGCAATAAACAGGCTATCAAAGATTTACCCAAGATAAAAAGGCCACAAAACACAATTTGTGCACCTTGTCAACATGGAAAGCAAACTACAAAAAGCTTTAAGTCAAAATGATATATGTCATTTGAGCCATTAAGTCTAATACATACTGATTTATGTGGTCCTACCATAACACAAAGTATTCAAGGTGATCATTACTTTATATTGTTTGTATATGATTACTCCAGAATGGTTTGGGTAGCTTTATTGAAAAAGAAGTCAGATGCATTTGAAAATTCAAAGCATTTAAGGAACTGGTTGAAAATAAAACCAGCAAGAGAATTAAGTATTTGAGATATGACAGAGGATGATATTTTACCTCAAATGAATTTGTAGAGTTTTGTTAACAACATAGGATCAAGAGATAATACTTAGCAACAAGAACTCCCCAAAAAAATGGAGTAGTTGAAAGCAAAAATAGTACTATTGAGAATATGGCTAGGGCTATGTTAAATGAGTCCAAACTCTCAAATGGATTTTGGAGGGAAGTAGACAACATAATAGTATACATAATAACTAGGGCTCAAATGAGGGTAAATCATCATAAGACTCCATATGGGCTTTGGAATGGAAGATCAGCCACTGTAAAACACTTCAAGGTTTTTGGAAGCAAGTGCTACATAAGACGAGAAGATAAAAACTTAAGTAATTCTGACCCAACATGTGATGAGGGAATTTTCCTTGGTTATTCCTCTAAGAGTAAAGACTATAGATGTTTCAACAAGAGAACACACACTATTTTAGATAGGATAAATATAATAATTGATGAGAAGATAGATTCAAGAGAACCAGTTCAACAAATTGTGTATCAAGAAGATGGAAGTTATCAAGAAGAGTTGCGTGAGGAATCAAATGAAGAAGAAAAAATATAAAGACTTATTTCTAAAATTCCATTCATGTATGTACATAAGCATCATCCAAAAGAGCTAATAATTGGGAATCCAGATGAAATACAGACAAGGAGAAGGATAATAACACCATATCAACAAGAAAATTGTTCTTTTCTATCTAAGGATGAGCCAAAAGACTTCAATTATGCAAGTGAATATGAGTTATGGATCAAGGCAATGGATGAGGAATTAGATCAGATAGAGAAAATCAAGACTTGAGAATTTTTTCCATGATCAAAGGACAAGAATGTGATCGGTACAAAATGGGTATTCAGAAACAAGCTAAATGAATATGGACAGGTAGTAAGTAATAAAGCAAGATTAGTGTGTAAAGGTTGAATTGACTTTGATTAGACATTTACTCCATTTGCATGAC
This sequence comes from Wollemia nobilis, assembly GCA_028583015.1. Classification (NCBI taxonomy): domain Eukaryota; kingdom Viridiplantae; phylum Streptophyta; class Pinopsida; order Araucariales; family Araucariaceae; genus Wollemia; species Wollemia nobilis. The sequence goes on from JAQPPZ010000028.1 coordinate 811,734, forward strand.
TTGAAGCCATAAGAATATTTTTAGCCTTCTCAAGTTTTAAAAACTTGAAGGTATATAATATGGATTTTAAGTCAACATTTCTAAATGGTGTTCTAGAAGAACTCTACATTGAACAACTAGAGGGATTCATATTAACAAAAAAAATAGATCGCATGTGCATATTGAAAAAGGTATTGTATGGTCTAAAGCAGGCTCCTAGAGCATGGTACTTAAGATTAGATAAGTATCTTCAAGAACATGGATTCATAAAAGGAATAGCAAATAGAAAATTATACATCAAAAACAAAGGGAATAATCTACTAATTGTGGTTTTTTATGTTGATGATATTATTTTTAGGGAAAACAATGATAAGATGTGTAAAGATTTTTTAAAGAACATGCAGAATGAATTTGAGATGTCTATGCTTGGTGAGTTTTCCTTATTTCTTGGACTCCAAATTTCATAATTAGAGAAAGGATTATTTCTCTCACAAACCAAGTATATAAAAGAGATGCTAAAGAAATTCAATTTAGAAGATTGTAAACCGGTAAGTACCCCCATGGTCACAGGATGCAAGTTAAGTAAGGATGATGAATTGCCAAAGGCAAATCAAAAATTATACAAATCTATGATTGGCAACTTATTGTATGTTACATCTACAAGACTAGACATAGTGCAGTCAGTGGGATTAGTGGTAAGGTTTTAGGTAGCACCTAAGGAGACACATGTGGCAGAAGTAAAGAGAATTCTCAGGTATCTAAAAGGAACTATGGATTTTAGGCTCTGGTATCCCAAAAGTGAAAATTTCACACTCACAACATATACAAATGCAGATTTGGATGGCAGTATTGATGACATAAAAAGCAAAAGTGGAGGATTATTTTTCTTGGAGACTGTTTAGTCTCTTGGCTAAGTAAGAAGCAGGTTTCAGTATCCTTATCTACAATAGAAGCATAATATATTGCAGCAATAGCTAGTTGTACACAATTTTTATAGATAAAGTGAACTCTAAAAGACTTCAAGATAAAACATGATCATCTTACTCCCATATTATGTGATAATACAAGTGCTATAAGTATCTCAAATAATCCAGTGATGCATTCCTGGACAAAGCACATTCTGATCAAGTATCATTTTATGAAATAACAGATGATAGATAAACAAGCTAGGTTGGAATATGTTACTACAAAGGAACATATAGAATATATTTTCACTAAGCCACTTTCAAAGAAGACCTTTGAGTATCTTTGAGAAAAATTGGGAGTAATGCTCCGACCTTAGAATTAATCACCTCAAGAGGAGGTGGGGGAGGGGCTAAGCTAAGGGAATCATTCTTAGCCCCGAGCCCCAAAGGTGACCCTTTGCCATTGATGTCAAAGGGGAAGATATTTGAGTAAGGGGGAGATATTTGGTTTAAGAAGAGAGCATTGAGTCAGGGGGAGCAATTCCCTAGGGGGAGTAGAATAGGAAAAAGTTCATGTTTTGGTAAAAAATATTTGGGTTGCCATCAATGACAAAGGGGGAGATTATTGGAAATTTTGAGTAGATGACTTATAATTGATGTCAAGAGTGAGTGGTCATTGTAGTCAAGCTTTCAGCACTAATCGATGGCAGTTTCAGTGGGCAACATCAGTTTTAGGTTCTCTAATAAGTGCAAAAGGATAGTTCAAATTCAGTTAATCAAGACCCAGTTCTAAGAAATCAGATATGGTCCAAAGTGCAAAGAAGAAGACAAGTGAATAATATTATAATATTTTTTTATAATATTATAAAGGGAAGTTTAAATATATTATAAATTAATTAATATAAATTTTATTATAAATTAATTTATTAATTAATTTTAATATTAGTTATAAGTTAATTTATATTAATTTTAACTAACCCTAAGGTGGGTTATTAAATTAAATTCTAATTTTGAATTTGAATTCTTAAGTGCTGATGTGGGGAGAAAATATCCAAACATGTATAAAAAGGGGATTACCCACCTTACCCAAAACTCATGCCTTCAAATTTAATTAATGCGACCTTGTGCAAATCGTGCTGCAAAAAAGATGAGTGTTTTTTTATTTTTGTAGGAAGTCAACGGTGCATGGAGGTATAAGAGGAAGGAAGTTTTCCTTCATTTACGTGGGCACCAATAGCCCATGCAATGGGCTCCAAAGTGATAAGGCACTTAGACTTGGAGAGACGACGGATCGAATCACATCGAAACTCTTATGGGTGAAAACAAAGGTATACTTTAAGTTGAACACCAAAAATTTTGGGGGTATTAGTTGAGCATTTAAAATTTAATTTTTACATATTTGATTTGGTATGTAAGGTTGTAAGAGGAGTTATAAGGATTATGGAAAATTAAATTTGTGGTGTTATTTGCTGTAATGTTTGGAAAGGGTAGTAAGGTGTTTTAGGAAGATTTTTTGAAGTCTTGTGGTGTTGGATATTATTTTAAGCTGGAGATTATAAGGTGTATCAAAGTGATTAATTTCTATGTATGATTTGATGGATGTTATTTCTAAAAGGGACCAATAAGGCATAATAGAGTTTTTATTATTTTTGTGTCTAAGGAATATTTTAAGAAAATGTTGAAGTGATATTTTGTCATCTAACCATTGAAAATGGAAAGAAGAAAATTGTGATTGAGATAGGTTTTCTAAGGGCACTTTTATATCAAACAATAGGTATGGGCACATCTTCCTAGTGAGTGATTGTTAAATGTTATGAATATAAATTTGGAGTGAAAAGGATTGTTTGTTAAGCATTGTTGAGTGTTTTTTGTATTAATGCTTCAAGGTTTTTTGGAATAAAGAGTTGTTGATAAAACCTTGTTTTATAAGCATTGTTGTTGAAGTGTTTAATTCAATGAAATTGAAGTAGGGTTTGCAAAGATCATGAGCATAATTGTTATGAGATTGATTGATAAGAATTGTTGGAAACATTTGAGTGAGTGTTTATATTCTTGGACTAGGGTTTGTAAGTAAAGGTTAATTCATTGAGTGATTGGTTGAGAAGAGTTGGTTGAGCCTAGTCAAGTGGATGTGTTGATGTGATAGTTCAAGTTATATGAAATAAATTGTTCTATATTCTGAATTGAGTTAAGAAAGAGATTGAGTGTTGATGAATGTGAAACATATTGAGTCACTAACAATTCTTTATATATTTCTATGGTAAAATGAGTGATCAAAAGTGATTGATTATTGTGGTGAATGTGAAGCATATTGATTCTCTAACAATTCTCTTTATGTTTCTATGATATTGGACAAGTTCTAGTGAGGACTTGTTGAACAAATTTAAGGTAAGTCTTCGAGAAGACTTGTGGATAAATTTGTGTGAAATTTTATGGAAGCTTACAATACATATTTGAGTACAAATATTGAGAACAGATTTGAGAATAGATATTGAGAACATATTTGAGGACAAAGATTGATGATAGATTTGAGAACAAATTTAAGGACAGATATTGAGAACAGATTTGAGGATAGAAATTGAGGATAGTCTTGAGGACAAATATTTGAGGATAGAGTTTGGTGAAGATTTAAGGATAGGTTTGTGCGAGACCAAAAATAGAGATTGAGCAGATTTGTGCTAGACCAAAGGACTATGTTTAGTGTAGATTTGAGATAAAGCTTTTAAGGTGATAGAGTATAGAGGACGATAGTCTCCAGTGGATAGAGATGCATTAGCTAGGTTAGTGAGGATATGTGTCATCAGTGGATATATATCCATTAGCTAGAGCAGTGGGGGTAGTAGTTCTTCTAGAATATAACCAATAAGAACTAAGGAGAAATATTTATCCAATTTAGGAGATTGATGTCTCTTTTGGACAGAGGTCCATAAAATTTGTAGGGAAAGGATTCCTAAGAGAATTAATTTGAGAAAAAATTATAAGGAATATTTTCTCTGTGGAGTAGCCCACATTGGATGAACCATGTTAAATCATGTCTCTCATGTGTGTGATGCTTTGTGTGATGTTTAGTGCTTTAATATTACTAATATTATCATTTGTATTAAAAAGCAAAAAGTTTTATCATATACTATTTACCCCTCCTCTCAGTATAAGCACATGTTCTTCATATATATGGGCATAGAATTTTTAAAAAAAGTTTACTTTTCCCTTCCCTATCTTAGAAATTTTGCATGCAAATCATTATAAATTTTGTATCAAATATTATATATGTTATATGATGTTCTAAAAAAATTTAGTAGATTTTGAGTTTTAGTTTTCTTTCCATGGATTTATTTATAGCTAAATTCTTAGAATCATTTATAATGGTAGAGGTTAGTAGGTACACCACAGCAGATAAATTCTCATTACTTCAAGATAGGATATTTTTTTATAAATTTAATGGGTATTGGCAAGGGGCTTCAACCTTGAGAAAATGGATTGATAAGAGTTGGAAGTCTCTTGGAGTGATTCTATCCTTCCTTTCCAAAGGTTTCTTCCTAGTAATTTTTTGTTTTAGGAAAGAAATTTATAGAATTTTAAATGGGATTTCATGGTTTATGGGAAGAGCAAGATTCTTCCTTACCCGCTAGTATGAATTTTTTTCAATTAAAAATGTAATTATATCCCTAGTACCAATATGGGTTAGGATTTACGAATTACCCATTGAATTTTGGAAAATATATACCTTCAAGGCAATAGGAAACACTCTAGGAGAATTCCTTGAGATTTTAGATAATACAAAATATGGATTCTTGGTTATTTATGCTTGAATTTTGGTCATAATTGATATAAGTAAAGCTTTATCAAAATCAAACATTCTTAAGTATGGGGATAAGAAGTGGACCCAAATCATAGATTATAAAAATATATCTTTTATACATAGAAGATACTATGAGGTGGTGCATACTGAAATATTATGCCCTAATAAGAGCCCATCAAAATCATATGTAGAAAAAGAAGATACTATGAGGTGGTGCATACTGAAATATTATGCCCTAATAAGAGCCCATCAAAATCATATGTAGAAAACCACAAGAAAAACTTACGAATGGATATGGATGAAGATGGTTTTCAAATTCTAAAAAATAGATATAGAAAAATAAAATTAAATAAATAGTGGATATCATTAAGAAATGATATTGCAATAAATACCAAATTTTTTGAGGCTTTAGCCTCTGAAGAAAAAATAGATCAAATATTAGAAGACACAATACAACAGGTTCAACATATTAACAAGGAACCATCTATTCACCCCGTAAGGGGTATGGAGGTCAAAGGTTCAAATCTCTATCTTCGCTAGACTAAATGCTTGTCCCTTTCCTAGTGCTTTTAGTAGCATCAAAGGTTTAAAATTATTGCAACATGGTGATTAAGGTGTGGATTGCACAAAGATCTATGTGGCAGCTTCTAGGGAAAACAATGCAGAATACTATGGCGGCCATAAAAGTTGGACAGCTTGCCCAAATTCATGGCAGATATCGATTCCACCATGTAAATTCAAAAAAAGACAAGGAACCATCTATTCAGTATGATCCTAATTTAGGGATGAACATTATTGATGAACCTAAGGAATGTATCATTATATTTTTAATACTCTCTTGAAGTACCATGCACCATTAAAGAGAAAAAAAAATTGATAAATAAAATGTTGTGTTAGATATTAAATACATCTACCATTAGTAAGGAAATACTAGAAAATATGCAAGACAAGTCAAAAGCTTCTATAGTAGAGCTAGGAGAGGATAAATATAATGAAAAAACTTATGAAATAATGTTGAGGAATAGAATAATAAATACTACTCCTAATACAAGCAATGCAATAAGAGGAAAACCCTTAAATTATCAAGCGAGAGCCATGGAAGCAAGAGGAAACATAGAGAAAGGAACACAAACTAAGTTGGTTGAACTTCTCTTTAATAAACAACTAAATAATATTGGTAATGCATTGGTAGGTCCAATATTCACTAATGATACATGATTATCATATCATGGAATATAAGGGGTGCTAATGCCCCATAAAATAATGTATATTAGGGACCTTTGTTTAAGTAACAAACCTGATATTCTTTGTATCTAAGAAACTAAAATGATAAAATAAGTTTCAAAAACTATGAAAGCAGTATGGGTGAGATTTGAATGGGATGTTATGGATTCTGAAGGAGTAATAATGGGAATTCTAACTTATTGTAAACCTACTAGAACATCCTATGTAACCACTCATAAAACTAGACATTGGATAGACTCTTTAGTCACATGCTACTTTATAGATAATCATTTCATGTTTATCAATGTCTATGGAACTACAATTTAGATAGGTAGATTAGAAGTTTGGAGTGGGATTGAAGCCTTTATGAGAAGTAAATACCAAGAAACTTGATTCATTATCATAGGATATTTTAATTACATAACCAATTTGGATGAAAAAATGAAGGAAATAGGAAATTATCCCAAAGTATAAGATATTTTCATCCTTTATTCAAAATAATAATTTATGGGAGGTTGAGGTTTAAGAAGACAACTACACATGTACCAACAATAGGAGAGTCTAGAACCTAATAGAAAAAAATTTAGATAGATGCATACTCTCAAATAATTGTCTAGATGAAAATATTTATGCTAAAATCAATACCTTAACAAGGATTGGTTTAGATCATTAGCCAACAATAGTTAAAATGGTGGTAAGTAAATTCAAAGAAATATCATATTTTAAATATGAACATATGTGGGAAGACCATCCTCAATTTATTTATATGATAGCACAAACATGGAATTCTTCAAGAAATAGTGGGTTGTATGCACTTCCAAAACAAATTAAATCAATGACATATAAATTAAAAGAATATAACATAAACACTTTTTGAAATATTTTTGAGAAGAAAGAACTAAAAGATAAACTTTAAAAATTCTAAAAATGTGATCATAATAATTGAAGCTTAGAGGAAAGGGATTTGCTTAGTGAATATAATTATATTTGGAGTAAGGAGGATAAAATTTGGAGATTAATGTAAATAAAGACTTGATTAAAAAGAGATAAAAATAGAAAAATTTTCATATGATGGCTATAGTATAGAGTTCAACATCTAGAATTGGTAGAATTAAATCAATAGAAGGGGTTTGGATTGAACACTAGAATAAAATTAGAAATGGGGTAAGGTACTTTTATCTAAATATTCTAGGATTAGAGGAGTCTCAAGTTCTTAATGATAAACTTCTACAAGAAGTACCTTTAGTTATAACGAATGAAAACAATAGAAAACTGATGGATCCTATTACTCTGGAAGAAGTCCATTTAACTCTTTTTTTCTTTTAGTAAGGATAAATTCTTAGTTTGGATGGGCTCTCTATAATATTTTACCAACATAATTAGGATATATTTATTGGTGGTAGTGGAATGGTCTATGGTAAAATAATACGTACTATAAAACAAATGCAACATATCTTACACTGATTCTAAAAAATAAATATATTGAATTGTTTGATTTATTTAGACCTAGAAGCATATATAATATGACATATAACATTATATCCAAAGTGATGGTGAATCAATTAAGGCCATTGTTAGACAAAATTATTTTAGAAGAGCAAGGAGGATTTGTGAAAGGGAGATAGATTCTAGATGAGATCATAGTATCTCATGAAGTTAAACATTCAACAACTTCAAGAAAAGAAAAATCAATGATCTTAAAACTTTATATGAGTAAAGCCTATAATAGCTTTAAATGGGATTATATTTTTTAAATATTAGAAAAGTTTATATTTGGGAAGAAATGGGTTATATGGATTAAATATTTTATCTCTATAGTTTCATATTCAGTGTTGGACAATGGATTATTAACATTATAATTTAAATCCAAGAGAGGCCTTAGACATGGAGATCCTCTATCACTATAGTTGTTCATTATTATGGTAGATGTTTTGGGTATGAACTTGAAGGATAAAAAAATGAGTTTATAAGTGGAATTAAGGCTAGTAATAACATCAAAAACATCATCCATAAATAGTTTGTAGATGATATAATAATTTTTAAGAGAGTAAGGATAAATGAGACCAGAGCTTTAAAAAATGTATAAAAGGAATAGGAAAGAGCATGAGGAAAAAATTTAATAGGACAAAATCCAAATTTTACTTCCTAAACACTCCATATAAAATCAAAGTAGGGATTTGTAGGTCACTTCAAATGGAGGAGGAAAATTTACAAACAACTTATCTAGGGATTTCCTTATTTGATGGGAGAATGAGGGTAGAATTATGAAATCCAGTTATAAATAAAGTTCAAATAAACTACAAGTATGGAAAGGTATATGGTTATCGTTAGAAGGAAAAGTGTAACTAATTAAGTTAGTCTTATAGACCATTCCAACATATTATATGTCATTGTATACTATGCCAAAATCAATAGAAAAACGTTTAATCTATATTATGTAATCCTTTTTGTGGTTAGGATTACATGACAAAAGGAAATTTCCTTTGGTGAAATTGAGCAAGGTGTGTGATAATAAAACTAGGGGAGGTCTCGATTTAAGAGTTCTTACATGTGTAAACTTAGCTCTTTGGGAAACAATAATCTAAATATTGTACAAAGAGAGTCAAAGATAATGGTCAAGAAGTCTTTTAAGTATGTTGATCCCAATGACCCAAGCTTAATATTTATTGCATTCTCTCCACCAAATGGTTTTACACTTTTGAATGGTTAAAAGAAATCAAGTATTCTAGTGATCAAAGATTTAATATGGGTTGTCAAAATTGGAGATAAATTTTCTATTTGGATCGATACTTGGTGCAATAAAAAATTACTCAATCTAGATCCAATTTTGAAAACTTGGATAAGATTACTTCAAGATAAATATGGTGATAGAGTTTCAAAAATTTTGTACAAGGATCAATAAGGAAGATACAAATGGAAAAATTATCATTTTACAAGTATAGAAGACATTAATGCTAGGAGGTAGTTTAGTAGAAAGATAACAACAATGATTATTTCAAGGGAAGCCAACGATAGATTGATTTGGGATATGAATTTCTTAGGAGAATATACAATAAGTGGATATAATGTAAAACACCAACAAAATAGGAATATCACAAGAATATGGAGAGATATTTGGGATAGCCCAAGCATTCCTAAAGTTAAAATGATTGTTTGGCTAGTAGGTCATAGAAGAATTTTATTTTGGGATAACCTTATGAAAAGGGGTTTTCATGGCCCCTCACAATGTGTTCTTTGTAAAATGGAGGAGGAGAGTATAGACCATATCTTAGGATATTTCTCAATAGTTTGGAAACTATGGCAATGGATTATTAATATATTTAGTAAATACATGGTGATGAATGGAAAAAATTAAGAACGGTTAAAGCAATAGTAGAGTACCTTTAAAAGTGACTTTTTACAAATAATTTAGGATATATCAAAAGATACAATACTTTGGATTGTATGGCTAGAAAGTAGTAGAAGACTATTTAAAGAAAAAAAATTAATTTATAGTTAATGAAAATAAATATATGCTTAGCCATAGAGAATTCTAATCCAACCCTATCAACTCACTTGATTCCTAATATATAATAAGAAAGTCTTAAGAGATGGAGTCAAGTCATAAAATTGAATTATGATGTTGGGTACATGAGAAATGAAAAGAAGCAAAATAATATAAAGTGGAAACCACCAAATTTGGAGTTGGAAAATTTGAATTTTGATGGAGCATCTAATGTAAATCCAGGACTAGTAGGAGAAGGAGGAATAATTAAAAATAATAGAGATATTTTATCTCATTACACTTTCAATAGTGGATTTAAGATAAATAATGAAGCTAAAGCTTGAGATGCTTTAGAAGGATTAAAAATATATAAACAAATGAAATGGAATAGACTTTGGAAGGATGGTGATTCACTTATAGAAATAGATGCAATTTTAAGGAAAGCAAAGGCTTCATGGAAAATACAAGAGATAATTATGGAAATTCAAGATCTTGCTAAAAATTTTGAAGAAATTAGGATTATAGATGCTCTATGGAAATAAAACAAATGTATAGATAGGATAGCCAATAGAGGGGTTTTAATTGAGTAACGTAAAGTTAAATTATCTTTTCTATGGTTAGAGGATGTAATAATTTTAGTTGAAGTTGACAAGAAAATGTTGACTGCCAAAATCAAATAATGATTACGATCTACTTTAATGTTTTCCATTTTTAATATCCACTTCATTTTATAACATTAATGTGTTTTCATATAAACAAACTATTTTAAGTTTTTTGGTTGCTCTTGTGTTTCAAGAAAGAAACTAGGAGCTCAAATTTGATAAAGTGGACTATGATAGTGCAATGTTTTAGAAATAATACTGTACTAATATACAATGAATAGATAGTAGAGGTGAATTTTTGGTATTGTGAAGTATGCTATGGAAAAATATCAATAAGGATGTTGAATTCTAGAAAATTTATATTCATACAATTTTTTTCTAAAATTATAGAAAATGAAAATCAAGAATTTAGACATTTTTTATAAAATGATGTAGGCTTCTAGTTATAGTATCTCAATTGAGATAATTCGGTCTATTTGTAAGCTCTCAATATCCATATAAGAAATTTATGAGTTTTCAAGGGTGGGGGACCTAAGTACAACCCCTTATCCAATGAAAAAATAGAAATAAGAGATAAATTAATGACCATGCATGTGAAAATCAAGTTAGCAAGGTTGAAATGGAAGAGGAAAATGTATGAATGAGAAAAAATAATGGAAGGAAAGAGAAGCTATAATTTATACAATGTATAAATAGCTCCTCTTTGCACCAATATGCTTCTCTTTACCTCAATCCATATTATCTCCTTTCTTTACTTGCCCCAAAGTAGTTTGATGAATACACTCAAATGATGGATGAGAAATACAAATGAGAGCAAATACAAGAGAATGTTTTTAGTAGATTATTCCTAGATCAAAATTGCTTATCGAATGCTTACCCCAAGGTTTGAATTTATAGACTTTTAGAGGGGTGATTGACAGGGAAAATTATTTGAGATGCCCTTAGGGTTTCTTTGAATTTGTAGGCTTGGTTAGTTGGTAGAGCATGTGAGGACAGAGGAGGTAGTGGGGTTGAGGAATCTACATTTTCTTAGCTCATACCAAAAGATTTTGCTATTTTGCAAACTTTTCCACTATGTTAAATTCATCATTAGTGAATTTGCTATTGATTAGAGATTTTGACCAATGATCATTTTGACGGGTCTAAGGGCTAAAAGATAGATTTTTGTAAATTTTCCACTAGGTATCAAATTCACCATTGCAAAATTTACGAATGAGTGGTAAATATTGATAGGGGTTGAAAATGATGTCTAATTTTTTTGTTTGAGCTGATTGACTATTATTTGATGCTTGGTGTCTTGTTTGATATCTTTTGCATTGAGGATGTATTAAAATTGGATGTCTACAATATGCCCTAGTTTTGACATGACCTTTATGAAATTGCATCAAATTAAGTTGTAAGAATCCAATTTCTATGTTGTGATGCTTATTGTTGTCTTGTGATGTTGTATTGAATAAATGGTTGTGATTGCTTAATTTCAATGTTGCATGTATACCTCAAATTTGATGATGTTGTTGGCAATTTTGGGTTTGAGATCCTAGCTTCTTGTCTATGACTTGTCATTGATGTCAAAAGGAACTGGCATTAATGTCAAAAGGATTTATTGGCTTCAAAGGTTGAAGATTCCAAAGAATATTTTCTAGAAGATTCTGAAGAGATTCCATGTGGCAGATGAAAATGTTTTTATCAAAACCATGGAAGGTTTAAGGGTTTTTATTAAAACCAGGTGGATGCATTAAGGGTTTTTCTCAAAACCACTCTCAGGTTAATGCAAAGGCTGGAGACATTTATTAATTAAATAACTTAATTAATAAAACATTTTTAATGTTTTTTAATTAATTATTTATTTGATTTAGTGATTAAATTATTTTAATAATTTAATGGGTTCTCCACCTAAGGTCTAAGGTCTAAAAGACCTTTTATTATTTTTAAAATAATCAAAAGGGTTTCATAAACCCTAAAGTTGTTTCGAAGGCACCAAAATAATATTAATTCAAAAAGTTTGAATTATCCTCCCATCGACGTTGTGCATAGCATGGAAGTTTGGCTATATAAGCGATAACCTATAGTCCAAAGCAATAAAAAAAAAAAAATGCGAATTGCGCAAAGGTTGGAAAGTAAAAGCTACGGCTATCATTTTTTTGCCATGTTTATCCGCTGCCAAAGGGTTAAGGAGATGGAGACTCTTGCTAGCCTTCAAGCTAGCACCATTGGCCTAGTGGCAATGACTATTCTACGAAGGCGCTTGAAGGGAGGTCAAGCGTTCGACTCCCGTCGTGGAGTGTGAGAAGAGATTTTGTGCTCCGATTTTTTCGGAGGCATTGTTGACCCATGATTTTTGGAAGCATTTTTATTTGGTAAGGTTTTTTAAATAAAATCTGCATTTTGTTAAAGAAGAAGTGGTTGGGCAGATTTATTTAAAATTATTTTTAAGGTTAAATGCTTCTTTGGAGATATAAGGTTGATAGTGTGTGTTTGAGATTTTTGGCTTGATTGTTGAGTGATATTTGCTTAGAAGCTATTATTCCTTGAGCATGGTTTAATTAATTTGGAGAAATAAGGTGTAAAAGGATATATTGTTTGTATGCTTTATATTTTTGGTAGTTGAATTCTAAGGATTGGAGTCATAAGGTGTTTTATGGAATAAATATTTTTGTGGTTACTTTTATGATCTAACCCTAACTTGGTGGCAAAGTTGAGGGTGGTGTTGGTAACAGGTTGAAGAACTATTCTCTTCTTCCTAAAACAAAGGTATGGGCAACTTCTTCCATGTATATTGTTGATGGTGTATTTTCTGAAATTGAGTTTGGGGTGAAAAGGTTGTCTACTAGGTATTCTTGTTGGTGTAAATCCCATTTTTTGGATATTGAAGATTGTTTATGCATTAAAATCATTGATGAGTTTTTTGGGTGAATGCATAATTTTGGTTGAGGAAGAGGAAGCATTTTTGCACTAGTGTTTATGTTAGTAAGTCTTGCTAGTTGCTTTGAGTTGGTGAAACCCTTAGTTGGTTTTTTTGAGATTGATGGTTGAGTTGCTTCCATAGAGGTTGTTTTGATCAAGTTAATGCTTTACTTGATACATGATTTGGGCTTACTCCATTGAGATTTATTTGAGCAAGTTATTCTTTGCATTGGTGATTTATGTTGGTGGCTATTTTGTTCAAATATCTTTGGAGGTAAAAGGATGTCTACTATTTTCCTTTTCATGTAGTGATTGGTTGAATGCTTCAAGGTTAATATTGAGTTGAATGATGTTGGTTAAACCTTGTCTATGAGCATTGTTGTTAAAGCCATAATTGGTTGAGAAAAGATATTGGTTGTGGAAAGAACATGACTGTCATTGTTATATGAGATATTGCATGGTTGACAATTGTTGGGTTGTGCTTCATGTTCTTGAGAAAAACATACTACATCTATCTTATTCTTTTGAGATTGAGATTGAGTTGAGATTGAGACTGGGAGTTAAGTATAGAACATATTGAGTCTCTAACAATTCTCTTTATAATTCTATGAGATTGATGAATCACATTGGGTCTCTAACAATTCTCTTTGTGGGTTCATGCTAAGAAATTTTTTCTTGATGAACTTGTGAGCTGATTTGGACAGGTTCTAGTGAGGACTTGTGAGCTGATTTGGATAGGTTCTAGTGAGGACTTGTGAGCTGATTTGGACAGGTTCTAGTGAGGACTTGTGAGATAATTTGGACAGGTTCTAGTGAGGACTTGTGAGCTGATTTGGAAAATTTCTAGGGAGGACTTGTGAGCTGATTTGGACAGGTCCTAGCAGAGGACTTGAGGACAAAGTTGAAGTGATTCTTTGAGAAGAACCTAAGGAAAATTTTGACAAGTCTTTGAGAAGGCTTGTGTGCAACAAAGATTGATTTATTAAAGTTTTATGAGTTGATCTTGGGACAAATATGATAGAGTGAGGAAGACTTGTGCTGTATAGGTTGATAAGTTGCTATGGAGGTGATTAGTGAGGACATAGGTCTCTTGAGGCTAAGCATTAAGGACAGGAGGTCTTCTGTGGAAAGGAGTTCCACGTGCTAGTCGAATAAGAGGCAGGTGATCTTCTTAAGTATCATTTCCAGAGCTGAGGGGAAGAATTCTCCTTTGGGCAGGAGGCTCATAAATTCATGAGGAGGGGAAGGATTCTCCTTTGGGTAGGAGGCTCATAAATTCATGAGGATGGGAAGGATTCTCCTTTGGGTAGGAGGTTCATAAATTTGTGAGGAGGGGAAGGATTCTCCTTTGGGCAGAGGCTCATAAATACTTGAATAGGGGAATTTTTCTCCTTTGGGTTAAGGCTCATAAATATTGTAATTGGGAAGGATTCCCAAAGAACTTTGAGAAAGCTTTTTAGAGAAAAGTTTTGTGGATGTAGCCCATGTTGGGTGAACCACATTAAAATTGGTGTCTCATTGTGTGTTGCTTTATGCATTGCTTTGATATTGCTATTGGTTCATTGCTTTGTGAAGTTGAAGTTAAATAGAGAAATTAAAAAGAGGTCTTATACTATTCACCCCCCTCTCAGTATAAGCTTGTGTTCATCAATTGGTATCAGAGTGGGTTCCTTCAAAAAATTTAACAGCTTGAAGGAAAATATTGTAAAGACCACAATGGAATCTACAAGTGGTAATGCAACACCTATTCTTGATGGGGTAGATTTTAGGCTTTGGAGTGCTAGGATGAAGGTTCATCTTATGGCTCTTGGAAATGAAGTTTGGGAAGTGATTGAGGATGAGTATACCATTCTTGATCATGGTCCTTATACTAAGGAAGAGAGGCTCCTACATCATAGCAATTCAAAGGCAATGAATGCAATCCTGAAGGGTTTACAGAAGGCAAATCTTACCAAGGTGATTCACTATAAGACAACTAGTGAAATGTGGAAACAATTGAAGGTGGTTCATACAGGTGATGCAAATGTCCAAAAGGCTAAGTTGAGATACTTCAAAGGTATGTTTGAACAACTCAAGATGAATTATGAATGCTTCGTATGGATGAAATTGTTAACTCTATGAAGGAACTAGGTCTTGATCTTGCTGAAAATGATATTTGTGATAAGATTTTGAGGTCTCTTCCAAATAGATTTAGTGAAAATATTTTTGCTATTGAGGAAGCTAAGGATTTGTATAAGTTGAAAAGGGATGAGCTTCATAGTATACTTGTAGCATTTGAGTTGAGAACTCAAGTGAAGGTTGATGTTAAGAAGGAGGCAGCTTTCAAGGCTACCAAGAAATCCAAGGGTAAAGAGCTTCAAGATAGTGATGAGTCTTCTAGTGATGAAGAGGCATATTACAACAAGAAGGGCAAGTTCTCAAGAAAGCACAAAGGTATGAAATATGTCAAGTGTTTCAATTGTGGAAAGTTTGGTCATTATGCTACTAACTGTACTGCTACCAAGGATGAAAGTGATGAAGATAAACAGGATTATAAGAGCAAGGATTCTGAAAGGCACAGGAATCAAAGGAAGAATATAGATGAGCAAAGCAATCAAGGAAAGAGGTACTCTCACAAACACAAGAAAATTTTCTACCTATGTGAGGCAAGTAAGTGTTCTAGTAGTGATAGTGAAAGTTCTTCAAGTGATGTTGGAAATGAGATGTTCCTAATAGAAAAAGAAGAAGAAAGGAAACATAGATTTGTCCTTATGAAATGTTTTAGATGTGGAAATTTTGGACATCTTGAGGATGATTGCACAAATGATGTATTGATTTCTAGTTATACTATGTATGAGGATGTTTCAAAAAATTGTGAGGAAGATATTTGTATGGCTTTAGAAAAGGGTAGCACCTCTAGTGATAAGAAATCTGAAAAAAAGTCATTGATGTTTCAGAAGGCAAACAAATAGAGGAAGTTATAGAGGATGGTGAAGTAGATCTTGAAGTTGAACTTGTTAGTGCTCTTAGTGCTTTGAAAAATGAAAGAAATAAGAATGCTAGACTCAATGATAAATTGGATGAATGTTGTATTGAGAGATATGAGCTTATAGAAAGTCTTGACTTCTCTATAGCTAAGACATAGAAACTTAAGGATAAGTTAGAGTCTAAGGTTCTTGAGTGTAGAGAGTTGGAACAGAAAGTGACTTCCTTGAAAGATGAAACTAAAGAGTACAAGGAGAAGCTTTACAGGTTTGAATATATTACCAAAAAGGTAAAATCAATCATCAAATATCAAAGAAGGACAACAGATAAAATAGGTCTTGGTTTTGGTAAGAAACACATGGAACAGGTTGGCTACTCTGCTAGGGAATCTAGTAAGATATTCTAAAAGGAAGAGAGTTTTGATGAGGAAAGTACTTCAAAAAAAGAGTCCTTGAGTGATAGATGCACAAAATCAGAAAACATGAATAAGAAAAAGGTGAGAAAGTTTACAGGACCTAAGAGGTCAAATCAAGGAAAGTTTAATGGCAAATGTTTTGCTTGTCACAAGTTTGGTCACATGGCTTCACATTGCATGACTCAAGTGAGGAAGGTAAATGACAGATTCAGAGGTGGTAATTTATTTCAAGGGTATTGCTACTCTTGTAAATAGTTTGGGCACAAGGCTATTTATTGCAAGGCTAATAACAGGAATAGGGTTGGTCAGAATAGATGGAGTCAACTATCAGGTATGCCTCAAAGAAATAACATTGTTAGTTGTTATAAGTGCAACAATGAAGGTCACATAGCTAGACAGTGTAGAGCTAAAATTCCAAGGTACAGGAATAGGAACATGGGTATGAATAGGCACAATAATCAAAACATGGATAAGAATAGGAATGATAACAAGAACAAAAATAGTGACATGAACATGAACAGGAATATTGACAAGGAAAACAAGAGAAGACATGGTAAGGCAGCTATAGACACTGATGAATATCAGTGCCTAATGGGAGTTTTACTCCCACCCCAAAATTAATCACCTCAACAGGAGGTGGGGGAGGGACTAAGCTAAGAGGCTCATTCTTAGTCCCAAGCCCCAAAGGTGACCCTTTGCCATTGATGAAAAAAGGGGAGAGATATGAGTAAGGGGGAGAGCCTCAAGTTAGGGGGAGCTAATTTCTATACAATAGTTTTGAGTTTGTGTTGTTGAGAAGCATAGTTTGCCATCAATGACAAAGGGAGAGATTGTTGGCAATTTTGGGTTTGAGATCCTAGCTTCTTCTCTATGAGTTGTCATTGATGTCAAAAGGAACTGGCATTAATGTCAAGAGGATTTATTGGCTTCAAAGGTTGAATATTCCAAAGAATATTTTTTAGAATATTTTGGAGAGATTCCATGTGGTAGATGAAAAGTTTTTTATCAAAACCATGGCAGGTTTAAGGGTTTTTATTAAAACCAGGTGGATGCATTAAGGGTTTTTCTCAAAACCACTCTTAGCTTAATGCAAAGGTTGGAGACACTTATTAATTAAATAAATTAATTAATAAAACCTTTTTAAGGTTTTTTAATTAATTATTTATTTGATTTAGTGATTAAATTATTTTAATAATTTAATGGGTTCTCCACCTAAGGTCTAAGGTCTAAAAGACCTTTTATTATTTTTTAAATAATCAAAAGGGTTTCATAAACCCTAAAGTTGTTTCAAAGGCACCAAAATAATATTAATTCAAAAATTTTGAATTATCCTCCCGTCGACGTCATGCATAGCATGGAATTTTGGCTATATAATCCATAACCTATAGTCCAAAGCAATAAAAAAAAAGAAATGCAAATTGCACAAAGGTTTGGAAGTAAAACCTATGGCTATCATTTTTTTGCCACGTTTATCTACCACCAAAGGGTTAAGGAGAAGGAGACTCTTGCTAGCCTTCAAGCTAGTGTTGTTCGCCTAGTGGCAACGACTGTTCTGTGAAGGCACTTGAAGGGAGGTCAAGCATTCGACTCCCGTTGTGGAGTGTGAGAAGAGTTTTTGTGCTCCGATTTTTTTGGAGGCACTGCTGACCCACGATTTTTGAAAGCATTTTTTTTGGTAAGGTTTTTAAAATAAAATCTGCATTTTGTTAAAGAAGAAGTGGTTGGGCAGATTTATTTAAAATTATTTTTAAGGTTAAATGCTTCTTTGGAGATATAAGGTTGATAGTGTGGTTGAGATTTTTGGCTTGATTGTTGAGTGATATTTGCTTAGAAGCTATTATTCCTTGAGCATGGTTTAATTAATTTGGAGAAATAAGGTGTAAAAGGATATATTGTTTGTATGCTTTATATTTTTGGTAGTTGACTTCTAAGGATTGGAGTCATAAGGTATTTTATGGAATAAATATTTTTGTGGTTACTTTTATGATCTAACCCTAACATGGTGGCAAAGTTGAGGGTGGTGTTGGTAACAGGTTGAAGAACTATTCTCTTCTTCCTCAAACAAAGGTATGGGCAACTTCTTCCATGTATATTGTTGATGGTGTATTTTCTGAAATTGAGTTTGGAGTGAAAAGGTTGTCTACTAGGTATTCTTGTTGGTGTAAATCCCATTTTTTGGATATTGAAGATTTTTTATGCATTAAAATCATTGATGAGGTTTTTGGGTGAATGCATAATTCTGGTTGAGGAAGAGGAAGCATTTTTGCACTAGGGTTTATGTTAGTAAGTCTTGCTACTTTCTTTGAGTTGGTGAAACCCTTAGTTGGTTGTTTTGATATTGATGGTTGAGTTGCTTCCATAGAGGTTGTTTTGATCAAGTTAATGCTTTACTTGATACATGATTTGGGCTTACTCCATTGAGATTGATTTGAGCAAGTTATTATTTGCATTGGTGATTTATGTTGGTAGCTGTTTTGTTCAAATACCTTTGGAAGGAAAAGTATGTCTACTAGTTTCCTTTTCATGTAGTGATTGGTTGAATGCTTCAAGGTTAATGTTGAGTTGAATGATGTTGGTTAAACCTTGTCTATGAGCATTGTTGTTAAAGCCCTAATTGGTTGAGAAAAGATATCGTTTGTGGAAAGAACATGAGTATCATTATTATATGAGATATTGCATGGTTGGCAATTTTTGGGTTGTGCTTCATGTTCTTGAGAAAAGCATACTACATCTATCTTATTCTTTTGAGATTGAGATTGAGTTGAGATTGAGATTGGGAGTTAAGTATAGAACATATTGAGTCTCTAACAATTCTCTTTATGCTTCTATGAGGTTGATGAATCACATTGGGTCTCTAACAATTTTCTTTGTGGGTTCATGCTAAGCAAGTTTTTCTTGATGAACTTGTGAGCTTATTTGGACAAGTTCTAGTGAGGACTTGTGAGCTGATTTGGACAGGTTCTGGTGAGGACTTGTGAGCTAATTTGGACAGATTCGAGTGAGGACTTGTGAGCTGATTTGGACAGGTTCTAGTGAGGACTTGTGAGCTGATTTGGACAAGTTCTAGGGAGGACTTATGAGCTGATTTGGATAGGTCCTAGCAGAGTACTTGAGGACAGAGTTGAAGTGGTTATTTGAGAAGAACCTGAGGATAGTTTTGACAAGTCTTTGAGAAGGCTTGTGTGTAGTAGAGATTGATTTGTTCAAGCTTTATGAGTTGAGCTTGGGACAGATCTGACAGAGTGAGGAAGACTTGTGCTAGACCGACTGACTATGTTTAGTACAGGTTGATGAGTTGTTGTGGAGGTGATCAGTGAGGACAAAGGTCTCTTGAGGCTGAGCATTGAGGATAGGAGGTCTTCTATGGAAAGGAGTTCCATGTGCTAGCAGAATAAGAGGTAGGTGATCTTCTGAAGTATCATTTCCAGAGTTGAGGGGAAGGATTCTCCTTTGGGCAAGAGGCTCATAAATTTGTGATGAGGGGGAAGATTCTCCTTTGGGAAGGAGGCTCATAAATTCATGAGGAGGGGAAGGATTCTCCTTTGGTCAGGAGGCTCATAAATTCATGAGGAGGGGAAGGATTCTCCTTTGGATAGAGGCTCATAAATACTTTAGTAGGGGAAGGTTTCTCCTTTGGGTTGAGGCTCATAAACATTGTAATTGGGAAGGATTACCAAAGAACTTTGAGAAAGCTTTTTAGAGAAAAGTTTTGTGGATGTAGCCCATGTTGGGTGAACCACGTTAAAATTGGTGTCTCATTGTGTGTTGCTTTATGCATTGCTTTGATATTGCTATTGGTTCATTGCTTTGCGAAGTTGAAGTTAAATAGAGAAAGTAAAAAGAAGTCTTATACTATTCACCCCCCTCTCATTATAAGCTTATGTTATTTAGATGTATGTCTTCTTGGTATTTAAAAAATATGCCTTGCATGCCTGTATGTCCCATGGGTGCCCCGTCAAGAATTTTTTCTAAATTTTTCTTGGGGATTAGATGGTTAGATTGGATGAAATGGTGAAAAAGGTTTGTTGTGCAATGAAGCACGTGTTAGGGTGGGTGGTGTGGATTAAAAGGGGAAAAGTGGTGAAAATGGTTATCATTTTCACTTAACCAAATTAGAAAGTTGGAGAGATTTCATGAAGGAGGCTATGCATTGATGGTGGATAATAGGAGACTCACTCATCATGCAGATATGGTTTGAGGGATAGTATCAACTTCAAAGCACATTTTACAAGTATGTTAAAAAATCTAGATAAAATTTTATTTTCTCAGGCTTTGTTTTTTAATTTTTTAGAAAGAGTGGTGAATTTTCCATTTGTGGAAAATTTGCCAATGGTGTTTTTGCCACTATTGGTGAATTCACCATTGGAATTTTTTCCATTGGTGGAAAATTCATCACTTTAAAAAAATGTCCTATAAAGGGTGTTTATGTAGTTTGGATTTGTATTTTGATAGCGTATGAAAATGTTAGTGAGCTAAGAGCATTGAATAAGGGTGATGGATAGCATATTTATGAGTGGTCTGGATGATTATGAGTATGGTGTATTGGTTGTCATTAGGTTGGATCATGTTGTAAATATGCATAAGTTAGAGTTTGATAAGCCACTCTTGATAACACTGGTAGAGATATGGTATCCATAAACCAACACTTTCAAGCTTCCCATGGGGGATATGATGATGACACTAGAGGATGTTTGGCACATCTTGTAGGTTCCTATTTGAGGTGTTTCAATTTTCCTCAAGAAGGATAATGGGATTGGTAAAACACAAATGATGGGGGATGAGAGGTTTATAGGAATGGTCCATGGTATACATATTAATGATGCATATAAGGGAGGGCACTTAGATCTATTGATAACTCTATTATACTCTATTGTGATAGGGATTATGATGGAAGATACAAGTAGGTAGTTCATACCTTAGGTATGGGGAATTATTATAGTTAAATTATGATATTTTAAAACTATATATGCATTGGAGTTGACTATCGTGGCTAAGTTATACCAAACACTTTACTTGGTGGTGTATCAGAGTGGTAAGAGCTTTATGTGCCCTTATATTTTATAGGTGCAGACTTGGGAGCATATAAAAGTTAGGCATACTATCATAGAGGGTAGGATACCTAGGGTAGGTAGGCCTATAGTTTACTATTAGATAAGCTACATTATTCCCAACTATTATACTTTGGCATAGGCTCAATTTTTTATTGATGAGTTGAGGGTTAGCTGGTTACTTGGGATAATGGAGGGGTTAGTTTAGGTTTTTAAATTATAGCAAGGAGTTGTCTTAGTTGAGGAGGATCTAAGGGTTATATGATGGACGATTGTATTATGATTTGTATCAATATGATAAATTGATTCACTAGTTTAGAGCAACCCAAGAGATACTAGGAATGGGAGAGACATAGGTACAACAAGTCACACAGAAGAGGTGGTGGGAGCCTATAGATCTATATTCCTTCATTGAGGTAAATTTAGATGATCTTGAGATACCAAATATATTTATATATGATGGAGTGATATAGGAGTATACATAATGGTATGAGAAATTTTATCCAATGAGGTTGACATCAATGAAGTCACTAAGGGAGCACGATATGGAAATGGAGGAGATGGTTAGAGTCTTAAGGGGCATACAATAGTATCTAGGGAGAGAGTGGAGGGATAGGAAGGTTGTGAGATAGGCATATAGGGTAGGATCTCAAGGCAAGAGTAGGGCTAAGGATACACTATTGGAGACCCCCTTATTGGCTATGGTTCTCATGGTGCTAGAGGTATTTAGTGGAGCTGGCACTAATAGGTCAACCATTGAGGTGACATAGACATAGTTGAAGGCTCTAAATAGGATATTATATTATGTGAGAGAATGGTTAGTAGCAATGGATACTACATAGGATGAGGAGATAGATAGAGCTGAGGGTTATGCATAGTGGTTATTTATTGCCAAATTGGCTAAAATTAGATTTTTTAAATTTACAATTAGCTAATATTTGTGACCCTTGACTAGGGCCATTAGCCAAAAATGTTTGGGTACATTTTTTTGGGGTTTATATACCTAAATTTATAATAATTTGACCATTCCATACTACCCATAATAATAGTAAACCTTCTACATACATTTGGACACTATTTTCTTAGATTTGAAAATTGATTCAGCAATTTTTTTATAAATACATTTTGGGGTCGACCCCTTACGCATAACTGTACTAGATCTTAATAAAATATAACTTGAGTGATGGAGGAGTAAGTGGCTTGCAATAAGGTCATAGTCAAGTTGTAGGTATATTTGGAGCATGTTACTCAAAAAAATATGAAGCTCTCTAAAGGATAGGTTAGGGGATGGATGCAAGTATGATGGCTATCATGATAAGCCCATTGGATAAATAATTAGAGTATATGAAGGCAAATTTAGATAGAAAAAGGTTGGATTCATATAGGGCAAGGGTATATCTAGATAGGACAATAAATGACTTATAAAATATAAGGTAGGAGCTCCAATTATCTGAGGTAGAGGTAGGAAATAAAATTACTTGAGTTATGTCTTATTAATAACTTTATCATTGAGTTATCCCTCTAAAGTAGCAACAATTTCCACCCTCATGGATATGATTCCGGACTCCATTTATTAAGTCAACATTCATAATGGTTGATTGTTTTTTGACCTCCAATTCTTCCATAAACACCTAGAGGATGATATGTAGGGTCTAGTTGTTAGGATTTTGGGATCTTCAAATCCTCAAATTCCTAAACATTCTCACCCTCAAGATCTATGCATTTTTTTTGTTGCTTGAACCTACAACCTTTTAGCCAAAGGAATATTATTAAAATTATATTTGCTACTAGATTTAATGAAAATAATAACATATTACTTTTTAATACTTTCATGAAACTACAAAGTAGAATTTTTAGATGAATTTAGACCCTTTTGATTCTTCTCTTGATTTTGTAAATCCAAATATGCAGCTTCATTCTTCTCACTATCTTCCTTAACATATTTCTCTTTCTCCTTCTTGAGTAATTTAATTTCTTTTTCATAGTCTTAATTTTGTTTCTTGAAACCTTCTTAGTCTCCTTTCATTTCATTTCATTCATTTTAAATCCCTTGTAGTTTATTTCCAAGGTCTTTGATGACTTCCATCATGTTTTCTATCTTTTTATCCCTTCCCTCAAAATCTCTCTTACAAATATATAACTTTCATTGTATTGAATAGGTTCCCATTTTCTCAAGAATGTTGGTTTCTAACAAGAATTTATACCCATTATAAAGCTTCCCCCCAAAAAAAACCATAAAAACCAAAGCACATGAAGCTATTTTCATCATATTTATATTTTGCTATTTTCATCCACTCTCTCACATCAATATCATTTTCCTTAGAAAACCTACGAAGTGCCATGAGTTTACATCCATAAAAATGATATGAAAATTATGGGTTTACTAATATATATATATATATATATATATATATATATATATATATATATATATATCCCCACTAATTTGAAGCTAAAATTCAACATAAAAAATAGATTTGTCTTTTTCCTTCAAAATAAAATAAACTGCCACTATCTTGCTGACCCTGTTAGAAAAATTTCATATTCAAAAAATAAATCACAATTTGAAAATTTATCACTGCCCTTGTTCCATACAACTAACTTCATAAGGTCATATCTCCCTCAATACTTATTGAATTCCTTCATATGACCACTCATTTTAAATCTCTTCAAGTTCCACACAAAATTATCCAAGAATTATCTAAATTTGAAAAACTTTCATAGAGATATAGCTCTTGAAAGATGAGATATTTTTCCAAAACAAATTACCCTAATTCTGTAATCTACAAAAAAATATTCCTCACTTTGCCAGAATCATTGCTCTGACACCACTTGTTATAATATTTTATTATCATTAACAGAAATCATTCACCAATATGCAAAAATATTAAATAATTCATACACAAATAATATTCCACAAAGATAATCCATACAATGAGAAAGAGATAGATAATACCCTTAAGTTAAGGTAACACCAATAATACTCCTTACGAAGGAATAACTCTACAATATCTTCTAATATGAGAGTGCAAATTACCATAAGCCACTTCATGGGAAAATACAATTACATATGATTGATCTCCATGATGATTACAATGAAAAATATTCTTTCTTTATATATATATATATATATATATATCTTCTAATTCTACTTTGGGGAGCTGACTACTAATATAATATATTATTATAATATAATCAACCTTTGGTTATGTGTGGCCCATGCCAACCCTTATATAATATAATATCATATACCCATATAACTATTCCTAGGTACCCTAACACATTTAGAGGCATACCCAAAGGATTTTATGCATGATTTAAGAGTCATAACCAAAGGATTTTAAGCACACTTTGATAGGCATAATAGAAGGATTTTATGCATGCTTTGAGAGATGTATCCAAAGGATTTTATGAAAATATATGATAGAGAATTATTTTGTGTATATTAATACTAATAGGTTCCTCTAAGTAGAAAATAAAATGTATGAGAATGTATAGTAGTAAAGATATATTGCTTTTTGAAGTTGTAGAGATAGATAGATTGGTTTCTGAAGTTGTAATTTTTAAAAAGAATGTCATGATTTTAGTAGTTTACCCCCTGTCATAGAAATGCATTTGTTGAGTATAATATAGTGATAGTGTCTTATATTTCTTGACATATAAGAAAGGGTAACAAGGATCTATAAGTTCATTACCTAATGCATATGCAAATATTTACATGTACATGAGGAATTAGACTTAAGACCTGTTACCTCCTTTGATGTGTGAAGAAAATTAATATTTGTATAAGGAGAGCATTGTTGAAGGTTCCAATTATGGTGAATTCAAAATAATATGCCCCCAACTATTGTACCCATAATATAATAATGAGTATGTGGTGTGAGTGGATATGATGAATAATATTGCTTGAAATGCACATTACGTTATGTTTTTAGTTGTGAAGATAAAATATTTTATGATTGTTTAATGTTGATTTCTTAAATATTTTGTTGCATAATATAGGGATTTCATAATCCACGGTCCCCTTGCCTAATGCATATGCAAATATTTATAGGTATGTGAGCGGTAGACCTGGAATCTAGAGCCATATATGATGTGTTGAGATATTTGATATTTTGTGAGAATTGTAAGACAACAATAGAGTGAGCATAATGCTATCATATGGACAATAAAAAAAATTGATTCCCTTCAATGTTTATTGGTATGTGTACAAATAATTGTATATGCATAGAACATGGGTAAAAGAAATCACCTTTTCTTGAAGGTTCATATGGTAGCATGATGCATAGTCTAAAAATTTATCGTAGATACAAGGATAATATCCCCATGTTGGTTTATAGACCTTAAGGAAGCATAGATATTATGAGAATCCATAAGATATTATGAGTATACAAATTACTAATCATCAAGCCTTAATGTTTCCTAATCATCTACAAGTCAACGAGGATATTTTTTGTGTTGATGAAGCTTGATTATTGGATCATTGTACTTTTGTTTTTGATAGATTGATGAAATGTATTTTCTTTTAATGATAGTCGAAGAAAATATTTTTGGGATAGATTTATTTGGTTTTTAATTTCCTAGTATGTTAGAAAGTGGATTCATCACGCTTGGTTTCATCATCTAGCATTTATATAAAATTTATATATACATGAAATATTGAAATGAGGGATTTGATTCCTCCTGATGATGTATAGGATAGTTTAAAAATATTGAAGGTTAAGATGAAATTGAGGTGATGATATCTTATATTGCTTAGTATATTATTAGTCATAACTGGCCATGCCTATCCTTTGTCTAACAGACATGCAAAAATTATATGTATGTGAGGCATGAGACATGAAAAACAAATGGCACCACTGTTATGTAAGGAAAGTTAGGATGATTATGATAGAAAAAATTTTATTGTTATGTTTATTGAGATGGAGGAAGTTCTCTATCCATTAATTGACATATCAAAATTTGAAAAAATGGTTATATAATATATACTCATCTTAAAGGGTACTTTAAGCCACATATTTTATATCATGTAGATTGTTAGGATTTGTTTTAATTACATGCTTATTTGATAGACTAGGTGAGGAACAAAGCTTTATCAATATAGTGTCTAGTAAAGCTTACAAATAATGTAAGCTTACAAGATATTGGATTGGCATAGCCTTGCAATTCAAATTATTTATTAGATAGGTGGATTTTGATAAGACTATAATTTGTGTATGATTACATGCTTACATAGTAAATAAAGTGGGAAAGATGACCCTAGTGGTCCAATTATTGGTAAGTCTTAAAAATAATTGTAGGCCTACAAGATATTGGATCAATAAGGCTTATCAATGTGAGTTCTTATTCAAAAGTAGCTTGTGATATGATGGCTTATGTTTGATTGTGTGTGTGTTTAATAAACAAGGGAGGGGAATAGAGCTCTATTAATCCAATGCTTAGTGAGGCTTAAAAATAATTGTAAACTTATGAGATATTGGATTAACAAGGCCTTATGTCCTACATGTCTCGCCAAATAGGTAAGTTCTTGATGAGATTTTTATTTTTTTATGATTGCATGCTTAGATGGAAAACCAATTGGGAAAGAGGATCTTATTTATCTACTATTTAGTTAGCCTTACAAATAATTGTAGGCCCATAATATATTGGATAAATAAGACTTATCATCCTAGGTGACTCACCAAATAAGTTGAACTTGAAGAATTTTATGAATGAATATCATGACATATTTGATAGGCCATGATGAGGTACTAGAATACTCATTTCTTGCACAACATGCCTATAAATAATTTTAATATTGTAGTACATAATAGGAGAAGCAACACCCTAGAAGGGCCTATTAAATAATCATGAGAATTGAGAAAAAGATCTTGTTGAAAGGTAATTTTGATATATAGTGATTATAATGTGATGTGTATATTAGGATAGAATAAAGGGGTAAGTATGGGTTATCAAGGCCATGTATTATCATATCATATATCAACTAAAACAAAATATGAAGAATAAGAGAAGAAATGTGATAGACAAGAAAAAAGGAATAGAAAAAATTAAGTGTAGTTGATTATTGCTAATGTTGAGTGTCCCAAAGTTGGTATAGAAGAAATGGATGAGGTTGGGTCATAAATATCACAAATGATCATGTCATACATCACTTAACCCAAGAGAGGTATAATAAGAGAAGAAACATGATAGATAATAAAAGGGATATAGGATAAAGTGCAATAAGAGGAGTCAAGCAAAAAAAAAATTAAACTAGGAGGATTACTCAACATGAGGATTCCTAGGTGAATATAATGCAAGTGATTTTATAGTGGGTAGGATTATTTTTTGAATCATCATGAAATCCTATTGACTCTATGGTATGATCAATCAAATAAATAAGTCATGCAATGGGTGTAATATTTTTTGATGTATGTTTTTTAGGACTATTATGCAATCAAGCAATCATGCAATCAATCATATGAGCAAGCAAGTCATGCAATGTTTATGCATAATACCTTTTTGATATGCAATACATTGGTTGGTTATTTGTGTTAATTATTATCTAATGTGGCTAGGTGATAGGCTCTAGTGCCAAATTTAGTAGTGATGATCACAGGTCCTAAGCATTTGGGATTGAAATTTCCTTTAAATTTGTTTTTGGCATTGGTATTCTTTTGGTTTTCATTGAAGACTAGGTCTTGAATATCATATTAGGCTCATTTTTTTATGGTAGACATGAATGAGTCTATTGTGTTACTTTTTCAGATGTTCTAAGGAATTTATGCACTTTTCTTCTAAAATTTCTAGTTATTGTAGGTGACGTAGGTGGCATTCATATCCGATTGAAGAGTCTTGCAATAAGACTCTTAGAGAGGGTATTTCAAGTTCAAAATGGAAGATTGGTTTTTTGCCATAAACTAAGGTATAGGGTGTTGCTCCTATATGATTTTGTATGTTAGTATGATATTCTCATAAAGAAAAATAAAATTGTAAATGTCAATCCTAACCATTTTTATTGACTAACTTATTTAGAATTTTTTTTGGTAATTAAAGTATTTGTATTATGTGGGTTTTGATTGGATCTTAAAATCAAATATATCAAATTTTAGAATCATGCGTTAGCATTCAGAACCATAGAAGCCATTAGGGAAATCGCGTAGGGAATTTTTAGACTAGAATTTCGAGGCTTACAAAACTAATACTACACCATCATAGAAGAAGAAAAACTAGCCTTAGCTGGGAAAACCACTAATACTACGCAAGGGGAAATATTCCTAGATGTACAATAGAAGCTAAAAATATTAATACCCATCTAGGGAAAATCATGAACACATATTAAAACAATCCCATGTAGGATATGAATTATATCCAAAAACTCACCAAGAGATAGTATCCTAAAAAACCAAACACACCCACATAGGCCTTTCATCATGCATCAGTTATTTCCTCCTTCACTGAGTTTCTCTATGTACTATTCTTGATTAGTTGCTTCATATTCCCACTAATGCTCTCCAAGGTGTTTATGATGCTATTGATGATGGTAGTGGTAATTTTTTTGTGGATGTTTGAGACATGACCTGAGTTTCTGCTATTGTAAAAAAAAATGTGCTCTAAGGAATTTTCACTTGTTTCCTTATTTGATTTGTTGATATGATCTGATATGCAGGTATGGGTGGTACTTTCCTCTAATTTAATATTCATTTTTGAGGGTAGATATTTAAGGATAGCAATTGATGAAGCCTTGATTTTTGTAGGATTTTGAAACTCAGGGGACACTTCAGACTCCACAGGGTCCTTAGGGAGGGAGTAGGAAGGGCTTAAAGTGGAAGTATACTGAGGCATATTGGACTAAAGGTGAGAAATAATGATGCATAGAGATTTGGCTAAGGTATAATAGTACATAATACCAAACAAGCATTTATGGGTGGGGTGTTCAAGGATTTTCTATTGTGGGCATTATGAATGGATAACCTTATCGAGCGATAGAGAAAATCATAAATATTTATTGAAGAATACAAGCTTATACTAAGAGGGGGGTGAAAAGTATAAGACCAAATTTTACTTTTCTTTCCCAAAAATATTATCCAATATAATCAATGGCAATATCAACAGTAGTAATCAAATCAATGCACAAATCATCACACATAATAGAGACACCAATTTAACATGGTTCACCCAATGTGGGCTACTCCATGGAGAAATTTTTTCACTAAAATTTTCTCAAAAAATATCTTGGGAACTCTTCCCTATTACAATTTTTATGGACCTCTATCCAAAGGAGAAACCAATCCCCTAATGATCTAATTTGTGTATCTCTCTCCATAGGAGAACTCTTTCCTCTTTTTTTGGTTCATGGAACTTGACCTAGAATAACTCTTTATCCTCAACTAGTTTGTGAATCTCTCTCAATAGAATAAATCTATCTTCCCAACTGTTTGACAGAGCACACTCCATAGGATAACTCTTTCCCCTTACTCTGGTTCATTTATCTCTAGCCACAAGAGAAATATTTCTCCTCTGCTTTGGCTAGTGATCTTCTAGAAGACTATTTTCCCCACTACACTAGCTTGTGGATCTCTCTCCATAGAATACATTTGTCCTCACTTAGAAGACCTATGTCCTCACTGTCCTGGCTATTGGATATCTATCCACTGGAGACTATTGTCCTCTATTATGTCAGCTCCAAATATTTCTCTCAACTCTATCTCATATTTGCACCAAATACTATCCTCAAACTAGTACAAATTTACTCTCAAATGTGCACCAAACTCTATCCTCAAATCTATCCTCAAGCCTTAACACAAATCTTGATCAAATCAAAAATCAACTCTGCTTAGATTTTCCCCAAGCCTTTACACAAATCTTAAACAAATAAATCAATCAACTCCACTTAGATTTTTCCTAATCCTTAACACAAAGCTTAAACAAATCAATCAATCAAATCTGCTCTCAATTCTCCATAGAGTCTTACCTCAAATATACCTACAAGTCCTCTCAAGAACTTGCTCAATCTACTCTCAAGTCTTCACCAAGACTTACCTAAATCTACTTACAATATTTCACAAAAGCTTGATCAAATCTACTCTTAAGCTCTCATAAAATCTTACTCAAAACTATCCTTAAGATTTGAGAAAAGCTTACTCAAATCTACTTACAAGATTTCACAAAAGCTTGCTCAACTTTATCCTTAATCTTTCACAAAATCTTATTAAAATATGTCCTTAAGGTTTAACAAAAGCTTACTTAAATCTTCTCAAACACATGCTCAATACATCTCACAAGATATGCTCAATCAATCTCAAATATTGCACATAATGCTCTTAATTTCTTTGTCTAATCTTCAAAGTAATTCTTTTAACTTGAAGCAGTTTAGACATATTCTATTCAAAAAAAAATTAACCTCTGGAACATATAGAGAATGATTTACTCTATCAAAAACTCAATATGTTATTTTCAATAATTAAGTCTATCAGTTTCACAAATCTGATTTCTAATGTTTGTACATTCACTTTCAATATCACTCAAAACCAATGCTCAAAAAAATTCACTCAAGAAATCAATGAAACACAACTTGCTCACAAACCCTAAACAAGTGTTTTCATACTTCTTCAAACAAAGTACAATTTGGGTCTCAAAATATAACTCAAATAATCCTCAATATCTAACTCAAATGTTATATTAAACATTCACCAATCATGCATATAAAAACTCACTCAAACATTTCCAACAATGCTTATCAAACAATCCTTTTCACTCCACCTTTGCATTTCACAACATTCAATCCAACAATACTTCAATCAAAATATGATGTACCCATACCTTTTTGTTTTGATGGAGATATATCTTAAAAACCTATTTTACTCACAAACAAATCCTTTTGCCAATTCTATTTTAGATAGCAACAATATATCTCAAAATATCCACAGGAATATTTACTTCAATAAATATTTGTAACAACCTTACAAATTCTAGTTTTTCTTGTCTTGCTTGTTAGAACAAGATACTGCTAATTCATTTGTGGATGCAAGAAATAGGTGTTGTCGCTAGCAAGATTAATTTTACAAAATATGAATATTTCCTCCATATGATAGTCAGGAAGGTAAGGCAAGGGAAATGATGAGCGATGGGGTATTTTCCTAAATTGGAAATTAAATCTTCCCTACTAGCAATGTGTCCACCAGTGATCCATATAGATGCATTTCATGTAGCTGCATTGTTAGGTTAAATGCTTTGTTAGAAATCTTGGAAAACTATTAAAAATAATAATAATAGTAATATAAAATATATATAAATAAAATCATAAAAATATAATAATGAAATAATAATATAAATAAGTGTATAAAATACAGGTAAAATAATAATAATAATATTTTAACTAAATAAATAAATAATAAATAATAAAATATAAGTAGCATTATGAAATGCATATAGGCAAGTATGATAAAAGAAAATATAATAATAAAATTATAATTAAATTTGGATGCATCGACACTCCACATGGAAAATGTTGAAACAAAAATTCCATACGTAATTAAACAGGTGAATATTAATAATATAGTTTCTTCCTCCATTAAAGGGGAAGTGGAGAGCTAAAAAAAATATCATCTTGGTTTTAAGATTGGAGATCTCAGGGAAGGAAGGCCATAACTAGAGTCAAGAAGAAAGGAGCGAGTGATTATATGTAAATGACTCCTTGTAATATTTTTATTCATATGTTTAGGTTTAAAAAGAAATATTATAAGGTAGATAATTAAAATGTGATGGCTATTCCTTAATTTCTTTTAAAAAAATGTATTGAATGGATGCTACTCTGATTAGTAATACTTTAGAAGAAAATATTTGCATTGAAAAAAAAATATATAAAACTTGAGGCATTTATTGTAGCTGCATTTCATAAGTTAGAGGTCACTCTGATTACTTGAACACCCCGACTAATACTAAGCGAAGCTTGGAGAGTTCTATGAATTCGCGTGAGGGAGTACGAGTGCAAAGTCTCACAAATTCCTTCTTTCAATCCGACAGTAGTCATAGAGGTGACTGATTTTAAGGGGAACATGTTCTTTTTAAGACATATCGAGAGCTTTACACAGTTAGTCATGTTCGCTGAAGAACTAAAACTTTTTCTTATTATATACATTGTATACTTTTTATGTTGTAGTTTGGTTTATTATACAGGTTGAGATTGGTTGATAACACGAAAGGTGATTTAATTTATATATATATATATATATATATATATATATATATATATATATATATATATATATATATATATATATATATATATAAGTTTTTCTTTATAGACTACCATTGGAAAATTCTGGGTGGGTTTTTTGTCATATCGTTAATATTGCATATCCTAACAGATAAAATTAATGCATAGTAGTATATAAAGGAATCATTCGACAATATTAGATAGTAGGCATGGGATATGTTATGGATGATGTATTGTAGGTTAGAGTAGGAATATTTCTTTAATCCAACAACTAACACCGTTGGTCGTGCCTCCTTGAATTTCATATGCACCAATAACCTCCTCAGTCATACTGTGAGCCCTGCTATATTTTTGGGAGCACAGGCATCTCCATTATCCATTGTCACTCTATTTTCTTTTAGAGGATTTTCCACTTAATGCTATTAGCCAGCTTTTATTCTTGTGTTTTAATATTGGGATTGTTTGGTTAAACACCTTCTAAGACTATGTGAGAAACCGCATTGTGTTATGTGTTAGTCTGTAAGACCTTGCTAGGCCAACCTAGGGTAAGCCATACATGGTGTCGTTAATTTTTTTTAGCTGAAAGTTGAAACCTTGGTAATCATATAAAGATTGTGTTTCCTTATCCATAGCTTGACTTCCAACACATTACAAATGTAAAAAAAACCTTGTATACCTTCCAGAATGTAAAATTTTCTAGCCTCATCTTTACAACTGAATATTCAAAACAAAATTAAATATTTTAAGGCATGCAGGCATGTTATTAAATTGAATACTTAGGAGATAAGTAACTCACTTGTTCTATTATAGTTTAATAAGATATGTTATTGCAAGGTAATCTAAACAAAATACCAATATTGCATAAGTAAATATAATAGGTTTAAAAAAAGTGGAAAATTAAAATATTATTATTCATATCAGAGGACATCTAGGGCTTTCCTTTAGACATGTTGATATTATTATTAATAAATATTGTTGTTTTATTATTGATATTTTCACAGTT
The DNA here is from genome assembly GCA_028583015.1 of Wollemia nobilis. Lineage (NCBI taxonomy): Eukaryota > Viridiplantae > Streptophyta > Pinopsida > Araucariales > Araucariaceae > Wollemia > Wollemia nobilis. The sequence continues at coordinate 845,258 of JAQPPZ010000028.1, forward strand.
AAAAAAAAATATGTAGTTGGTGTTATTGTTTTACCATTTAAGTGAGGTTGACTTTGTTTAAGATAAAAAAACCACCATACTTATATTGTTTTTGGTGGAAAGTAATGGAGGTTTTTAGTGAAACCTTTCTTTTAGTTATGTTGTTATATTTTTGAGTATAATCTTGCTATATGTGTATTAAAATTTAATGGTTAATTTATCATTTTATTTCATAACATATCTCTAGATAGTATTTGGCTAGATAACATGTGGTAAATAATGCAAGTTGTTATATTGGTAAAGGAATATGAACCTTTAAACTTGCTTTATTATCTGTAGGAAATAAGCATATAAAATGGTTTATGTTATAACTCAATTTAGTTATATGTTTTAATATATGATGCTTTAAATTAACAAAACTCTCTTAAATATAAGAGCTTCATAAAAACATATATAACTATTCAATGATCACATTATGCTATAAAATATAAGACACACAAATATAGTTCTAAGATTGTGGATATGAGACAACCTAGTGGATTGTGGGTAGACAATCTCGATAATGCTGCGGGAAGGTAACATATCGTCAAGGCTTATTGAATTTCTAGTTGGATTAGCTAGAACGGGAGGTAAGGGAGAAAAGAAATGGGATTTTCTCCTAGGTAAACCCTTCTAGTACAGAGTGGTGACACTTGCGCTTGATGTGGTAGGGGAAAAACTATCTTTCTCATAATATAAATTGGACATTATGATAAGCAATACTAGTCATCAGGTAACTGCCAAGGTAGTGGTAGTCCCTAGATGAACCCTATGATTGATAGAAATTCATCTAGATCCAGCATGCATATGCAAACATCTCTTAGCAATATGTCGGGGAAAATACGTTCAAAATTATGGGTTAAATGGGCCATAGAAGTAAACCCCCTGCCTGTACTTGGATTCTCGAATATGGAAAGGAAGTACTACTAAGGAAAACATATCAAGAATTGGTCAATCTCATTCTCATGGGTATTTTGACTGCAGTTAAATGGCACTCATGAATATATACCATGTTTGTACTAGGATAGAAATGAAATAAGGTTGAAAATTTTCTCTTTTGAAATAGTACAACCAAGTGGGATGACTTGGGTTGTTACAATATTTTACCATACAATAAATATCAACTCACAAATATACCTTATTAATCCTTCCTTAAAATAACTCCAATCAATAGATCATTTACTCAATCAAACAAAATAACTTTCTATGAATCCTTTTAGCTCCAACTCAATATAAAATATTTCAATCCAATTTCAACCTTCCAAATACTTTAATATTCAAACTCAAAAATAAATTTCAAATTATAATAATAAATTCCCTTGAATACACCTTATACTCTCCAAATATTAACCCAACATTCACTTCAAAATACACAAATGATATTCCTTGCATACACCTTATAATCTCCAATTTCTTAAATCAACATATGGAAAAAATAAAAATATTAAATCATACCTTAGCCACTAAAAAATAATTTTACATCACAAAAACACCACCATGCACTCCATGTGAGTCAAACTTGCATTCACCACCTGCATAGAACCTTAGCCATGGCTTAGACTACCACTTGGGCTACATGCCCACACAAATAACACCATGCACTTTCGACCTTTCGTAACCTCTGCAGGTTTCGAAAACATTTGAATAAAAAAAAAACTCTTCCCTCTGCTATCACCGAGAATCGAACATGGGACATTTGTTCTATCATAGTATTACGTGCCAAGCCTTACCACTAGTCCACTTGTGTGGGTGGTGATATGAGTGCACACTCTCTTCCCCTTATACTTTCATAGTACACCTTAAGATTTCAAAAATAAAAGGCTTCTTCTATTGTCTTGCTCATGAAAATTGCATCGATTATTTCGTTGGTCATTAGCATATCAATTTTCAGAGACTTACCTTATGCCATCCAAAAATTATGGTATAAATACCATATCCTTCCTTACTTCGACGTTGATAGGGAAAATATTAAGTTTAATATTTTAATCCCAATCCTTAATTAGGGTTTATTTTATGAATTAATTATAATATAAAAACTAATTAATTGACAAGTAACCTTAGCTTTATTTTTAATACTTAATATTATAATAATAAATATTATAATATTATTTCCTTTAGGCCTAGGTGTTTTCCTTTTTTTTTAACTTAGGCCTTATTTTAACACCTTTAATATTATAATAATAAATATTATAATATTATTTCCTTTGGACCTAGGTATCTCCTTTCTTAGGGGTATTTAGCCAACATTTTGACCAATCATGTGAAGCTTTAAACCAAATCTCTTGGGCTTAAAATATAAATATTTTAACCTTCCTTTTTTAGTTCCTTGCACTAAATTTTTATATCACTAACACTGACTCTTCACATCAATGAAAACACAACTACTCAAAATTTACAACAATCTCCCCCTTTGTCATTGATGGTAAACCTTTTTCCTTAATCATTTCTTCTTTATTTTTCAAATTTTGCTCCCACTGCGAAAATGCTCCCCCTACAAAACTACTCCCCCTGACTGAATGATATTCCCATAACTCAAATATCTCCCCCTTTGTCATCAATGGAAAAGGGAATCCTTTGGGGCTAAATATAAGACTCTTAGCTCATCCCCATACCCACCTCCTCTCCTTAGGGTGGTTAATTTTGGGGTGGGATTATCTCTACTCCCAACATACAATGCTCTTTTTCTTTGTCCATCTTCTTCCTCAACTGATCCTTCTAATTATTTTGAGTATTCATGTTCCTGCTTGTCTTTGGAAATTCTATTCTACACCACTTAGCCATATACCCAATATTATTGCACTTATAACACTTAATTTTGTGGTTCCTTGAAGGTGCAAATATCTTGAAGTTCCTCCTAGTGAAGCCATATCCATTCATGTCATGAACCCTGCAATGAATTGTTTTATGACCAAACTAGTTACAAGAGTGATAATACCCTTGAAAGAGATGTTCATTTCTAAAATTTCTCCTATTGAAACCATATTCCTTCTTTTCATGTGTCTTGCACTGCATAGCCTTGTGACCAAACCTGTGATATGAGAAGTAATATTCATTGAAAAAGTTTTGCCTTGAACCCATTGGTCTCTTAGTCATTTCTTCCTTGTGATATTTTCTATTACTCATTTGTGCATTGTTCTCTTCCTTGTTGAACCTTATATTTTCCAACTTATCCTCATAAGTCTCACTTTCTATTTCAAACTCTTCTTATGGAGCTTCTTATTATTTGAAGTTTAATATTGAATCCTCTCATTGTTCTCTTTGTCTTTATTCAAAACCAAGTCTTGTATTTATGAATGGATATCTCTATGTCTTGATAATATCAACCCAAGTATTTGAGCTTCTCCCAAACCTATGTAGCTTATCTTTAGAATCTTTCACTTCCTTCCTTAGTGAAGCTACCTCATGCTCTAATATTTCACATTCTAAAACTTTCGCTTCTAACATCTCTTTAAATATCCTTGTCTTAGCTATTGATTTTGTCAAATATTGTATAAGCTTCCCTTTTTCTTCATCACATTATTGAAATTGAATCTTGATTTTTGAGTTCTGCTTTATTACCTTCATTAATTCCTTAAGATCAAAAATAAGCTCACCTTTAAGATAAACTTCTCCTTCCTCTTCATTTTATGATTCTTCCTCTACATTTTTGTCTTCAAGAGCATTTTCATACCTTTTAGATTTATCTCCAATGGAAGCACTTCCTTCTTCCTCTATTATCAAGAAGATAATTTATTCTTCTTCATTAACTAAATATATTTCATCACTATCACTTGAAATCTTGCCTTTCTTATCTTCATAAAAACTCTTCTTATACCTATGGAAAAACTTCTTTTCATGCTTGTTTTGTCCATACTTAGTTTTGTTTTGATACCTAGATTTTCATGCGTCCCTATTCTTATGATCCTATTTTTCATCACCATTGCTACTTCTATCTTCTAGACACTTAGATGCATAGTGATAATATTTACCACAATTGAAACACCTAACTATTTTCTTACCTTTGTGATTTATTGAGTCTTTGTTCCTTCTACCATAGTTTACTTCTTCATCATTAGATGACTCATCACTTGAATCTGACTTCTTATCCTTTGTATTATTTGCTAATTTTAAGGCTAATTCTTCCTTGAGGATAGGATCCTTTTCTATTCTTATCTCAAAATTTGTGAGAGTTCCATGCAACTCATCCCTAGTCAAAGTTTTAATATATTTTATTTCTTCTATGGTTGAAACCTTTTCACTATACCTCTTAGGAAGTGACCTTAAAATATTTTGACAAACACTTGATTCAACTTTAAACCCAAGTTTTTGCATGGATTTAACAACCTCTTCCACATAGATTAAGTATGTAGCAATGTATTCCTCATCCTTCATCTTCAAGTCTTCAAATATTTTCTTGTGATTTTGCAATTTTGCCATATTGACCTTTTTTTCTCCCTTATATGTTTTCTTCAAACTTTCCCAAATATATTTGTTGGTGTGCAATGCATAACTTTTACAAACTCTACTTCCCATAAAACACTTAATATTACATTCATTTCCTTTGAATTATTTATATGTAGGAGCTTACCATATTTATCTTTAGGAGGTGTAGCTGGTGGTGTGTACCCATCCTCAACTTCTTGCCATGTCTCATTTCCTTGTTCCATTAGGTAAATATTAATTATTACACTAAAAAATGTATAATTATTCCCATAAAAAAATGGTGCCTTATTTTCTTAATATTCACTCTAAGATGCCATTTGTGTTCCTGTATACTTTTTGTTCAAGTTGTTAAACTCTTCCGAAGGAACTTGCTCTGATACCAATTAAAGAACACAAGATTATATTGAGAGGGGGGTGAACAATATACAGTCAACTTTTAATTTTATTTCTCAAACAATATTTCCAATATAATCATTGGAAATGTCAACAATAGTAATAAAAAAAATGCACAAATTACCACACAAGATAGAGACACCAATTTAACATGGTTCATCCAATGTGGGCTTACTCCACAGAGAAAATATTTCACTAAATTTTTCTCAACAAATCTCTGGGGAAATATTTCCTATTACAATATTTATTAACCTTTGTCCAAAGGAGACACCAATCCCTTAATGCTCTAATTTGTGGATCTCTCTTCATAGGAGAACTTTTCCCCCTTTTTTTGGTTCATGTAACTTGACCTAGGAGAACTCTTTCTCCTCAACTTGTTTGTGAATCTCTCTCCATAGAAGAAATATATCTTCCCAACCGCTTCACGGATCACACTCCATAGGATAACTCTTTCCCATTTCTCTGGTTTATGGATCTCTATCCATAGGAGAACTCTTTCTCCTCTAATTTGACTAGTGATCTTCTAGAAGACTATTACCCCTACTACACTAGCTTGTGGATATCTCTCCATAGAAGACCTTTGTCCTCACTCATAAGACCTTTTTCCTCATTGCCCTGGCTAATGGATCTCTATCCACTGGATACTACTATCCTTTACTCTATCACCTCCAAAGATTACTCTCAACTCTATCTTAGATCTGCACCAAACACTTTCCTCAGACGAGTACAAATCTACTCCCAAATCTACACCAAAATTTATCCTCAAATCTATCCTAAAGCCTTAACACAAAGCTTGATCAAATTATAAATCAAATCTGATTAGATTTACCCTAAGCCTTAACACAAAGCTTGAACAAATCAATAAATCAATTTTGCTCTCAAATATCCACAAAAACTTACCTCAAATATACCTACAAGTCCTCTCAAGAACATTCTCAATCTGCTCTCAAGTATTCACAAAGACTTTCCCAAATATTCTTACAATATTTTACAAAATCTTACTCAACTCTATCCTTAAGCTCTCACAAAATATTACTCAAAATTATCCTTAAGCTTTAACAAAATCTTACTCAAATCTGCTTACAAGCTTTCACAAAAGCTTACTCAACTCTGTCCTTAAGCATTCACAAAATCTTACTCAAATATATCCTTAAGCTTTAACAAAATCTTACTCAAATATACTCAAGCACATGCTCAATACAACTCACAATATATGTTCAATCAATCTCAAATCTTACACACAATGCTCTCAATTGCTTTGTCTAATCTTCAAATTAATTCCTTTAACTTGAAGCAGTTTAGACATATTCTATTCAAAAAAAATTTAACCTTTGGAACATATAGAGAATGATGTACTATATCAAAATTTTAATATGTTCTCCTTAATCATTAAGCATATCACTTTCACAAATCTGATTTCTAATATTATCACATTCACTTTCAATATCACTCAAAACCAATGCTCAAGAACTTTCACTCAATCATTCAATCAATGAAACACAACTTTCTCACAAACCCTAAATAAGTGTTTTCATAATTATTCAAATAAAGAGTACAATTTAGATATCAATCCCTAACTCAAATAATCATCAATATCTAACTCAAATGTTCTCTTAAAAATTCATCAATCATGCATATGAAAACTCACTCAAACATTTCCAAAAATGCTTATCAAACATTCCTTTTCACTCCACCATTGCATTTCACAACATTCAATCCAATAGTACTTCAATCAAAATATGATGTGCCATACCTTTTTTTTATGCATATATATCTTCAAAACCTGTTTTACTCACAACCAAATATTTTTTTCAATTCTAGATTAGATAGCAAGAGTTCATCTCAAAATCTCCATAGGAATATTTACTTCGATAAATACTTCACCATACAATAAATATCAACTCGTAAATATACCTTATTACTCCTTCCTTATAATAATTCCAATCTATAACTCATTTACTCAATCAAACAGAATGATAATAATGACAATATTCCTATGACTCTTTTTAGCTCCAACTCAACATAAAATATTTAATCCAATTTCAACATTCCAAATACTTCAATATTCCAACTCAAAACAAAATTCAAATTACATATAAATTCCTTTGAATACACCTTTATACTCTCCAAATATTAACCCAACATTCACTTCAAAATACACAAATGATATTCCTTGCACACACCTTATAATCTCCAATTTCTTAACCCAACATTCACTTCAAAATACATAAATGATATTCCTTGCACACACCTTATAATATCCAATTTCTTAAATCAACATATGGAAAAAAATAAAAATATTAAATCATACCTTATCCACTAAAAAATAAATTTGTATCACAAAAACACCACCATGCACTCCATGTGAATCGTACTCATGTTCACTTCCTGCCTAGCACCTTAGCCATGACGTAGGCTTCCACTTGGGCTACACGTCCACACAAACACCACTATGCACTTTTGACCTTATGTAACCTCTACAGGCACCAAAAAAATTCAAATCAAAACAAAAATCTTTCCTCCACTGCTATTAATAATCGAACATGGGATCTTTGTTCCACTAAAGTCTTATGCACCAAGCCTTACAACTAGGCCACCTATGTATATGGTGATATGAATGTGCACTCTCTTACCTTTATACATTTGTAGTTCACCTTAAGCTTTTAAAAATAAAAAGCTTCTTCTATTGTCTTGCTCACAAAAATTGCATTGATTATTTTGTTGGTCCTTAGCATATATATTTTTGAAGACTTACCTTATGCCATCCAAACATTATGGTATAAATACCATATCCTTCCTTGCTTCAACGTCGGAAGGAAAAATATTAAGTTTAAAATTTTACACCCATCCCTTACTTAGGGTTTATATTATGAATTAATTATAAATATTATAATTAATTTACAAGTAACCTTAGGCTTTATTTTTAATACTTAATATTATAATAATAAATATTATAATATTATTTCCTTTGGACCTAGGTATATCCTTTCTTCAGGGTATTTATCCAACCTTTTGACCAATCATGTTAAGCTTTAAACCAAATATTTTAGGCTTAAAATATAAATATTTTAATCTTCCTTTTGTTAATTCCTTGCACTAACTTTTGATATCACTGACACTGACTCTTCACATCAATGACAACACAACTACTAAAAATTTTCAACATTGATGGGTTTGAACCCTCTCAAATGGTTTACCAGAGCAAGGTAAAAATTAAGGAAGGGCTTGGATGGGTCATCTACAATAACATATTATAAAATAGGGACTAAAAAAGAGGACCTGGGGGAAAGGATGGATTCATGTTCAATAGCAATACCTTTCCATTTGAAAATATTAGAGTGGTTGGGAAAACCTTCAAGATCTAGATCCTAGTTGTTCTTGTCCCTATGAATGACATGACCAACAGTTGGCAACTCTGTAAACTTTGCTAACATATCCACTATTGCTTGGAAATAAAGGTTCTGAACCTTCACATTGCCATTGTTCCATGAGTTCACAAGCCTCAACCTATCTAAATTTCTTAAAGAAATTTATGAATCCCTAGGTTTCAAAAAAAGACACGGATAAGGGATTAATTTGGAAATCATAGAGTTCCATCAGTGCCATTGGGAGATGTCTAATTGGGTATTCAACAATGATAATGATGGGAAACTGAAATATAGGGTTAGCAAGTTTAGAGGGCATGAAACTATTGTGAGAGGAGCTGGTTAAAAACATATGGTGAAAGATTTTACAAAATATGAAAACCCATAGTTCAGTGCAGTTGGCATTGATTCATTGGCTGAAGCTTCTTTAGGAAGGTTCTTCATAATTAGCAATCAAAGTGGTGAAATTACACTTAAATTGGAAATGATATACCTTGCTCGTGTAATAAAATATTCTTGAGTTAATACTAAATGACCCTTCTCAAAGAATCCCGTGCATGAATTTATTAATGTATTTGATAGAGGAGAACATTTGGTTCTGATTGGGATAGGTTATGGAAGGCAAGCCCTTTTGATACCCACTATCATTAGAATTAGTAGGAGCACCAATGGAGTATTTGGACTTGATTTATAGATTATGGGTATGGTTTGTTCACATTACTTGAGAAAGAATATTTCTAATACCAAACCAAATTTATCTTGAAAACAAATAGCTTTGAGAAAAACACTCTCTAGGGGAGCATCGAAAGAAGCAATCGAGGAGAACGATTGATGGTAGTGGAAAGCTAAAGACCGTAGAAATGAAGAAAAATGAGTGGGTGTGGCAGAAGGGGTAGAAAAGAGGATTAATGAGGATGGGAAGGGGGTGATAAAATGATTCCATGGCTCGACCAATCCTTTTTAGCTTCATCAATGACATCTTGAAGAATATTCCTATCCCAAACAATTAGAGAGCTTTTTCAGACTCCTCTATTAGCAAGCAGGTCGACCATCTTGTTAGCTTCATGGTACATGTGTCGATAGGTGACACTAAACTAACTTTGGATAATAATTTTAGCCTCTTTTATGGCATTCCTAATTCTCCATAAAGGGGTTTTGTTGTTGTTTATGTAGTTTGTTACATTGAGGGAATCCCCTTCAATTTCAAATTTCCCTATATAATTTAGGATGATGCTTAGCACTCTCCAGAGTGCATGAGCTTCAACAACATGGTTTGATTGGATCCATAAGTTTTTGGAAAAGAGTTCAAAAAATTAATCCTTAATAATTAGACAAGTATAAATTCATTATCACTCTCACTAAGTATTTTACTAAGTGGGTTAAAACCATGCCCTTATATTTAGCAATCAAATTCAAGTTTCTAAATTTATTATCAATCAAATTATTAGCCACTATGGTATACCATTTTTTCTAATTATAGATAGTGATACATTATTTAAGAATAAATAATACCATAATCTCTATACCAAATATAAAATTCAACAATAATGGTCAACACCAAACTATCCTTAAGGAAATTGTCAAGCATAATCCTATAACAAAATAATAATCAAAATTATTAATAAATTAGTCAATAAAAATGGCCAAGAGTGGAATTTGCAACTATATCTTGTTGAGCAAAGTGTAGCAAATAGTATTGTCATTGTTGTCAACATAGTCAGAAAGATTTATTGATGCAATGGACAAGAGTTTATTGAACAGCAAGGTGCAGCCAAAGTACAATGGATAGGAGTTCAGTGTTGAGCAAGGTGTTGTAGGAGGATTGTCATTTTTGTCAATACAGTCAGTTAGATTTAATGATGCAATAGACAGGCAGTTTAGAAGTCACTCAGATCATAGGATAAAGTTCATAAGTTAGTCAGATAATGATTCCTTAAATGATAGATGCACGTAAAACAGAAAACATAATTCAGAATGAGAAGAAGAAGTCTTGGAACCTGAGATGTCAAGAAGCGAAAAGGTTTTTTGTGAAAACCAAGGCAGTCAGAATAAAAAGTTTTATTTAAAACCATGGATAACATATTTGAAATGGGTTTTTCTTAAAACCCAAGTTGGCTCTTCGTTTCGTTGAAAAAGATGCCCCGATGATAAAGATATTTAATTTTAAATATTTAGTTTAAATTTTAAAGGTTTTTTGTGAAAACCAAGGCAGTCAAAATAAAAAGTTTTATTTAAAACCATGGATAACAGATTTGAAATGGGTTTTTCTTAAAACCCAAGTTGGCTTTTCGTTTCGTTGAAAAATATGCCCCGGTGATGAAGATATTTAATTTTAAATATTTAGTTTAAATTTTATTTTATTTAAAATTTAAATTAAAATATTAAATTAAATTAAAAGGGCCGACATGTTACTATTTCACGGCAATAAGCTACAGGAAGGTAACAAAGGTGGATAAGAGTTTGAGGCCGACAAAGTTAAATCTGGGCCGACAGATTTTAGGGTTTGGTAGCTGACAAATTCTAGGGTTTCTCAGTCAACGTTCTTCTAGGGTTTGCCTATAAAATTTCTTCTATAAAAGCAAGGGTTCTTCGAGTTTAAAAAGTGGGCGTGATGCGATATATGTGAATGAAGTTTGTGTGTAGCAAAGTGTAAGTCGGTGATAGTTCTTTGGAGTTAAAGAAAAGATATCGCAACGATGAGATAGTGAGTGAGTGTGTATCGACTGATCAAGAACAAAGAGAGCGATATGCAGACGGCGTGTTTAAAGTCCGAGGCAAAAATACGCAGATGGTAGAAGTGATATTTCATGGAAGGTGCAGCAGAGTGAGTGGTGCAAAGAGAATATAAGAACGTGGTATGCAAAAGTCATGTTCCGAGTGTGAAATGACAGTGTGCTGGCTGTAGAAGTAATATTTCTATGAAGTTGCAGCAGAGAACACGGAGAGATATAGAGGAGTGGTTGAAAAAGTGCGAATCATTTTTCACAGCAGCAGCCGAATGCCGACAAGCAGTAGAATGCAAGAAAAATAGTAGATCGTGCAAATTGAGGTGACAGTTTAATTCTGCAATTTTTATTACTATCTCCAAGTTGTAGCTTGGTAAAAGGGGTTGGTGCCTCTTTCCAGTTGGAGCTAGAAAAATTGGAGTTGGTGCTCCATTCTGTTGTAGCAGATAAAATTTAGAGGTTGGTGCCTCTTACCAGTTGGTGCTGGTGAATGATTATGTAAAGTTGTAGCTTTGCATTTGACTGTATTTGGATGGTAGTCCAAGCAGTTTTTTTGAGGAGTAGCCACATTGGTGAACCTCATTAAAATGCCATGTTATGCTTGATGCATTTAGTATCTCTTTTATCTGCTTTAAACTGCTGCTGGTTTTATAATCTAATTGTTTTTTAAGTTTTTAAAGAACACACTGATTCACCCCCCCTCTCAGTGTCATTGTGATTATAACAATTGGTATTAGAGCCAGGTTCCCAGTTCAGGCTTAATCAGTCTGGGTTGATCTTGGATTATTACACAAATGGCAAAGAAAGGCAAAAGTAGAACCATGAGACACAAGAAGAAAAGAACACACAGGGTCATGAAAGAAAATGAAGATGAATCAAATAGTGGAGAAAAGGCCAAGAGACAACTCGATCATGATGCAGGTTCTCTAGGTACAAAATGTTTTATTTACGGTCAACTCGATCATAATGAATGTCAGTGCCATGGTACTAATAGCAGTGAAGTTGAAGATGATCCATTCAAAATTGGTAAAGAAACAGATTTAGAACAAGAATATGATGAAGAAGAAAGTGATGCTGAAGCAAATTGGGAACAAAAACTAATTTCAGCTCTGGTTAAAAATTTTGAGGATGCAGAAGATATAATCACCAGTTTGAAAGTACAGACAGAAGATTACAAGAAAATTTCTAAAAATATCGAAATGCAGTTAACCATGAAATAAGAGTATTGCAGTAAGCTAGAAGAAGAGATAGACGGTCCAAGAATACAGACAGAAGAGATGAATAAGAAAGTTGATGTATGCAGCACAAGTGAAGAGGAATCTAAAAAGGTTATTGTTGATCTAAAGCTGCAAGTAGAACAGTACAAAAGGATTGAAGATATTCTTAGGTCTCAAATCAATGAGAAAGAGACTGTATGCTGCCAACAAGAAGAAGAGATTGTTTCATTGAATAAACAACTAAAAGAGGCCAATATAAATCTCAAATTTGAGAAGAGCGCAGAGTTGCTAGATACAATGATAAATCAACAAAGAAGCTCCACGACTAAGTTTGGTCTTGGATATGAAGCTGAACAACCTTCATCCTCAAAATATACAGAGAAGAAGAAGTCCTCGGTTGAAGGATTGAAACAAGAAAAGTCTGAAGCTGAATCCTAAAAAGGAAGAAAATATCAAAGAAGATCTACAACAAAGCAACCACAACAAAAGAGGTTCTCTCACTCTCACTCTTTTAATAATAATGCTTTTAATGGCTATTGTTCTAAATGCAACCACTTTGGTCACAAGGCAATTTATTGTGGACTGAACAATAGATCAAAGAGTTATGCTGATAAAAATACTTCTGCTTTTTTGAGTGAACACCCTGTGCAATGTTTTAAATGTAATGGCCATGGGCACATAGCAAGGTTTTGTTCAAGCACTTATGTATCCAATCTAAGGCAATACCATAGATTTCATCATACACATAGAATGCAATACAAACAGGGAATAAAACATGTGCAATGTTTTAAATGCAACGGTCATGGGCACATAGCAAGGTTTTGTCCAAGCGCTTTTGTATCAAATCTAAGGCAAAACAATAGATTTCATAAGATGCAAAGAACGCAACACAGACAGGGAATAAATCAGGTTCATAGAAGAAAGGAAAATAATCATTCATCATGGATGCATAATAGACAACCACACCAGAGAAATATTCGAGTTCACGCAAAGATACAAAACGGGGAGGCAGTTGAGAAATAAAAGCCCGTGTTTAAGAAAGTTTGGAGAAAGAAAGAAGAGAGGAAATCATGTCTCCTTGAACTGAAGGAGACTACTCCTCCTTTGCACTAAGCATCTCCAGGAAGCACATCCTCAGGGGGAGCAATATTAAAGCTTTATTTTAATGCTCCTATATATTTGTCTGGGTATCTGAGGATGAAAGACCAACAGTTGGGCTTTTGTGGTATAATTGTCAAGTGTGTTGGTTGTTCATTTAGTTGTGTGTGGAAGTGTCGTAAAGGGTAGTGTTTGCATTGAGAATCTTCACCATTGGTAGTATTGCTTATGTCATTATTGTTTTGTTGATGGTTCTTACTACCACTGATTATAGCTATGGATTATAACAGTTCAGATTGTTTTTGTTTATTGAAAGAATGCTTGCCCCAACTGCGTATTTGTGTTTTGATAATAGCAGTGTGTTTTTGTTCGATGCTTGATGTGAAGATTGTCAGATATTTCATTACGCCTTGGTGAATATTATTTAATTCACTGACAGTTTCATTTTAACTGTTGATAAAATATCAATCTAAGGTTAAGAAGTTTGAGGTTAAGTAAGGGGCTCTATGGTTGGCTGTAAAGTGTTTGACAAAATGTCTTCACCTAATTTGCACTATTGAAAGTAAGGTGTGACCTACAGTAACTAGAGAAAACATAGATCAGGTTGTGCTGCAGTATAGTATTTGATGTTTGCACATATTTGGCGATAAATTTGCAGAGTTGGTACAAGTGTGAGTCTCTTGTCAATTTTGTTGAAAGATGTGAAACCAACATGTTGAATGGGAAGACTGAAGAAGAGGTTTTTTTAATGAGCAGCCAGATGATTTCCAGCCTAGTGATGAATAGTTGAGTTGCTTTCATAGAGGTTGTTTTGATCAAGTTAATGCTTTTCTTAATACATGATTTGGGCTTACTCCATGGAGTTTTATTTGAGCAAGTTATTCTTTGCCTTGGTGATTTATGTTGGTGGCTGTCTTGTTCAAATACCTTTGGAAGGAAAAGGATGTCTACTAGTTTCCTTTTCATGTAGTGATTAGTTGAATGCTTCAAGGTTAATCTTGAGTTGAATGATGTTGGTTAAACCTTGTCTATAAGCATTGTTGCTAAAGCCCTAATTGGTTGAAAAAAAAAAAAAAGATGTTGGTTGTGCTGTGGTACAGTGTTTGGTACTTGCATAGAGTTGAAAGTGGATTGAGGTAGCCTGCTGGATTCTCACTGTAGAGAGATACAAACAGTTGTCATTAGGTTCAAGCTTGTTGAGAATATATCCAAGTTGCATGGTGAAGTTGTATGCAGATGTTGCTGGCATTGCAGAACAAAAAGTTGGCTATATAAGATTATTGTATGCCTTCACTAACAATGGACAAGTTTGAGTTTGCAAAGCAACAGAGGGTAGTTGCATAGAAGACAGTGGTTCAGTCATGTTCTTACACATGTTATATTGGTGAAGTTGACGGTGATGGTGTCATTCACTGGTTATTGCTGCTATTCACATTGTTGATTTTATTGATGCCTATTATGCTTATCATGATGTTGTCAATCAGTGAAATGAAGTGGTCTTGGACTCAGGGGGAGCATTTGTGTACTTTTTTTTCTTCTTGTTCATGCTTGGAATATTTTCTAATTGTAATAATTTGTGTCTAAGAATATTGTGCATAGACTCAGGGGGAGTTTGCAGCAGCCCTTTGGTATTATTGTCAAAGGGGGAGAAGATTTATAGGAAAATTGCACATGTGTTGCCAACAATTCCAAAGGGGGAGATTGTTGAGCAAAGTGCAGCAAATAGTATTGTCATTGTTGTCAACATAGTCAGATAGATTTATTGATGCAATGGACAAGAGTTTATTGAACAACAAGGTGCAGCCAAAGTACAATGGATAGGAGTTCAGTATTGAGCAAGGTGTTGCAGGAGGATTGTCATTGTTGTCAATACAGTCAGTTAGATTTAATGATGCAATGGACAGGCAGTTTAGAAGTCACTCAGATGCAGAGGATAAAGTTCAGAAGTTAGTCAGATCATGAGTCCTTAAATGATAGATGCACAAAAATAGAAAACATAATTTAGAATGAGAAGAAGAAGTCTTCAGAACCTGAGATGTCAAGAAGCGAAAAGGTTTTTTGTGAAAACCAAGGCAGTCAAAATTAAAAGTTTTATTTAAAACCATGGATAACAGATTTGAAATGGGTTTTTCTTAAAACCCAATTTGGCTCTTCGTTTTGTTGAAAAAGATGCCCCGATGATGAAGATATTTAATTTTAAATATTTAGTTTAAATTTTATTTAAAATAAAATTTAAACTAAATATTTAAAATTAAATATCTTCATCACCGGGGCATCTTTTTCAACGAAACGAAGAGCCAACTTGGGTTTTAAGAAAAACCCATTTCAAATCTGTTATCCATGGTTTTAAATAAAACTTTTAATTTTGACTGCCTTGGTTTTCACAAAAAACCTTTAAAATTTAAACTAAATATTTAAAATTAAATATCTTTATCACCGGGGCATCTTTTTCAACGAAACGAAGAGCCAACTTGGGTTTTAAGAAAAACCCATTTCAAATCTGTTATCCATGGTTTTAAATAAAACTTTTTATTCTGACTGCCTTGGTTTTCACAAAAAACCTTTCCGCTTCTTGACATCTCAGGTTCTGAAGACTTCTTCTTCTCATTCTGAATTATGTTTTCTGTTTCTGTGCATCTATCATTTAAGGACTCATGATCTGACTAACTTCTAAACTTTATCCTCTACATCTGAGTGACTTCTAAACTGCCTGTCCATTGCATCATTAAATCTAACTGACTGTATTGACAATAATGACAATCCTCCTGCAACACCTTGCTCAACACTGAACTCCTATCCATTGTACTTTGGCTGCACCTTGTTGTTCAATAAACTCTTGTCCATTGCATCAATAAATTTGTCTAACTATGTTGACAACAATGACAATACTATTTGTTGCACTTTGCTCAACAATATCCCCCTTTGGAATTGTTGGCAACACGTGCAATTTTCCTGTAAATCTTCAAAATTTAAATTAAAATATTAAATTAAATTAAAAGGGCCGACATGTTACTATTTTGCGGCAATAAGCTACAGGAAGGTAACGAAGGTGGAGAAGAGTTTGAGGCCGACAAAGTTAAATCTGGGCCGACAGATTTTAGGGTTTGGAAGCTGACAAATTCTAGGGTTTCTCAGTCAACGTTCTTCTAGGGTTTGCCTCTAAAATTTCTTCTATAAAAGCAAGGGTTCTTCACGTTTAAAAAGTGTGCGTGATGCGATGTATGCGAATGAAGTTCGTGTGCAGCAGAGTGTAAGTCGGTGATAGTTCTTTGGAGTTAAAGAAAAGAGATCACAGCGATGATATAGTGAGTGAGTGCGTATCGACTGATCGAGAACAAAGAGAGCGATATGCAGACGATGTGTTTAAAGTCCGAGGCAAAAATACACAGATGGTAGAAGTGATATTTCATGGAAGGTGCAGCAGAGTGAGTGGTGCAAATAGAAGATAAGAACATGGTATGCAAAAGTCATGTTTCGAGTGTGAAATGACAGTGTGCTGGCTGTAGAAGTAATATTTCTGTGAAGTTGCAGCAGAGAACACGGAGAGATATAGAGGAGTGGTTGAAAAAGTGCGAATCATTTTTCACAGCAGCAGACGACTGAATGCCGACAAGCAGCAGAACGCAAGAAAAATAGCAGATCGTGCAAATTGAGGTGACAGTTTAATTCTACAATTTTTATTACTATCTCCAAGTTGTAGCTTGGTAAAATGGGTTGGTGCCTCTTTCCAATTGGAGCTAGAAAATTTGGATTTGGTGCTCCATTCTGTTGTAGCAGATAAAATTTAGAGGTTGGTGCCTCTTACCAGTTGGTGCTGGTGAATGATTATGTAAAGTTGTAGCTTTGCATTTTACTGGATTTGGATGGTAGTCCAAGCGCTTCTTTTAGGAGTAGCCACATCGGTGAACCTCGTTAAAATGTCGTGTTATGTGTGATGCTCTTAGTACTTTTATTATTTATGTTTTAATCTGCTACAGTTTATTTAAAAGTCTAAATTGCTTTTAAGTTTTTAAAGAACACACTGATTCACCCCCCCTCTCAGTGTCATTGTGATTATAACATATCTTACTTTATATCAAACGATATTAGCTCAACCAGTTAGATTCCTTGACATTAAAGGAGGATACCAAGGTTCAAATCTTGCCAAGTGATACATGGATAACATCCAAGCATTATTGTAATACCACTATGTTGTGATGATGTAATACAGGTTGGGCCTGTTTCAATCCCATATAACCAATTGAAAATGAAAAACTATATCTTGCTTTATGGGCATATCATACTAGTGTCTATACACTCAAAGGCATAATAAATTCTATCTTAGTTTATAGAACTAAGACAATATTCTCTTTTGAACTTGAAATTATATCTCTATGAGTCTTATTGCAAGACTCTTTAGTCAATGATGAATATCATTTAGTTCATGTTCATAAATTATATATTTTAGAGGAAAACCATACTAATGCTTTAGAACATTTAAGAATTTATGATAATAGGCTTCAATGTGCATATCATAAGAAGGTATGCTTAAAATCCTTTGAAATTAATGACCTATTCCTCAAATAAAACCAAAATAATACCAATTCTAAATATAATATCAAATCAAAAATTGAGCCAAATTGGTTAGGTGCCTTCATCATTACTACAAATTTTGGCTTTGGATCCAATATTCTAGCCATATTAGATGATACATAACATATATAAAAAATCAAAATAATTCATCTCAAATAATATTATGCTTGAATCTATATAGCTTTCTTGCTTATTTGTATGATTTCATGGTTGCCTACCTACATGATTTCTTGAGATTCATGTTTTCCTAAAAGCATGTGCCTAACTGCATGGTTGCTTGGATTTACAATGAGGTAGTGATGATCCTATCTAGTAGAATGATCAATTGCATTGAATTTGCATTGGTTACTTGATGCTAGCAATCTTTCCAGTTTCATTATTTTCTTGTCTTGTTTTCTTCTACTTCTCTATTAATTTTCTTCTCTTCATTTCCATGTATTGGGTTAAGTGATGTATTACATGAAAATATATAACCTTGATGACCCTACCTTATCTCTTTCTTATATCCCAACAACCTGATATCATCAACAATAATTTAATAAATCACCCATAATTTAGTAATCTTAGACTTTCACATCACTTTGTATTTATCTTTATTTTGATCAGTTAAAGATTTTAATTAAATGTAGGTTTTAACAGGTACCCAAAACCTGATTATAACATAGGAGAAAATGCTGAGATTAGTCATAGGACTAGAGAGGATAAGACAGGGAACATAATCTCTTAAAACTAAAAACACCACTAAGTATACCCTTGAGGTGCATACAAAAATAAACATAGGGCACAAATGAGGATACCCTTAAATAGAGGAAATATATTAATGATAACCTAGAGGACATCCTTACAAAACTTTTCTAGAAAAGGAAACCCTTAAGCTTCATCCTTAGGATCAACATTGACTTCCTGGAGCTCATTGTTAGACTCATCCATGTTGACATATTTGACTTCACCTTTGTCTTCACCTTTGATTTCCACAGGAGCAACAACAACATTGACGTCCTCCCTAACCATCGAAGCCTTACCACCATCCTCAAAATAGGATTTCTTGAAGAAGAGTAGACTCAACGCATTATGGAGATCTCCAACTAGGACATACAATTGGAAATAAAATTGATTATGAACTATTGCAGGCACTGATTGGGGACATTCTTCTCATCATCCTCAAAATTAATAATCATGGATTTCTTGGTTTGCACCAATTTTTGATGGCACACTAAAGAATAAACACTCTATGGCTTAGGGGATTCACTCTTAGCTCTTTTTCTCAACATGTAGATAGTTTTGACCACTACTCTCTTTTTAGCATATAGAGTTGGGGAGCTATAGGATGGGGGAGTGGTTTGGGAGTGACTGGTTTGGATAAGGCTAGGCTTAGCTTTTTTAGCAAGAGGAATGATAATTCCTTAAGGTAAATGAATCAACCAGTGCTTATATATGACCTTAAATATGCCCTGGTGGGATAGTATATTCTTGCTATTTTTATTACGAATGTGCTCAATAGTGTAGCTGATAGAATTAAATAGAAACTAGGGAATATTTAATAAATTAACATTGCAAAAGTGGTTGAATAATGCGAAGTGTAAGCTGCATAAAATCTTGTCAAGATTGTCCATAGTGATGAACTCCATGATGGGCTTCATGACATTTTTCCAAGGGGAGGGGAGCTCCTCACAATGCATACCCATCTGAGCCTTCTTACACAAGTCCTTGTCTTTAATTTATTTAAGTTTGACCTCCCAATTATATTTTTTCCAATGTATTGATCTACCTTTCACCTACTTCCCAATCAACTCAACTAGGGTTTTGATATTAAATTTATACATCCTATCTTGGATCGACACCCTACCATTGTCCTAGGATCCTAGAAACAATGCAATGATTTCAGGGTCCTCTCCATTGAATCTTTGAAAAGATTAAAGGAAACCCCTAGCTGTGAGGATAGCCTCTGCAATAGAATCCATGACCACAATGGATGGTTCGATGAAGCTCATATTGATATAAAAATAGAGACTCTAAGGATAAATTAAGAAAGGACAAAAATGGAGGTGAGAGGAACAAGGAGATCTACTATAAAAAGTAGCAGCCTTGGGTTTAATTATGGAAACAATGCACTCCATATCAACTAGGGAGTCCACTAATTTGGGGAAAGGAACATCTGCAAGAATCAAGGAGACAGTGATAGACTTTTCTAGAAAAACCTCAAAATTGAAACATGTGAAAAGCCAAACCAAATGTCCACATGATGAAAAGGGTAAACATGATTATGGGATCCAAAAAAATAGCATGAGGGGAGGGGTAAATGTGGATGGAAGATAGAAGGTGTTGGAACTGGCGGATGAAGGAAAATGGTGACTCGGTGGTTATGGGGTGAGTGGTGATGATGGCATTTGGGAAGAGGGACGAGCGGATGACAAGGCTTTGAGTACCATCATGGAAAGGATGGATGGCAAGGAAAACAAACTTAGAATAACTACAATGTTAACATATGGACAATGAGGTAAGGATCACTTTGTATTTATCAATAAACCAAATGTCAATATAATTTCATCAAAATATTTCTTATTACTAACATTTAAGATTATTTAATAGGCCACCTCAAGGCACTAATTTCTACCTATGGTGTACTACAATTCAATATTTTTGTATACATGTCATACAATAGAGGAATATTTTAGTATCTTGATATGGCCTATCAAATAGTCATGACATACATTCATCAAAAAATTAACCAAAGGTTGTTTATTTAATAGACCAATCAAGAAGTACCAATAGGGATACCGTAATGGTAATAGGAATTGGGCTCTTCTAATAGAGACCCAATTTCAATTCATGGGGAGGGTGTTCCCCACTGTGCCCCCAACTTTTCAACCTAATTTTAATAATAAAAAAATAGACCACTCATGTAGGGAAGCCTTATTAATCCAATGTATCATAGACCTACAATTATTTGTAAGCCTTACTAGGGATTAGATTAATATGGCTCCTCTTTCCTACTTGTTTCATTAAACAAGCATGCAATTGAACCAAAATATACATACACAATGCATCATGTTGCCTATTGAATTAAATAGGTACATGGGTCCCTAGTATATGTAATTTCTTGAAACATTCTACTTTTTTGTGAAGTGTGCTAGTTAGTGGATACTTGAAACCCTTGGCCATGGTGGGTGCCCTTGGAAACATGTTCTAAAATATTACATCTTATCATCCTCTCATGCAACTATGATGTGTGGCCCCATATGCCACCTAAATAGGCATATATTTTCTATTAATTTATGCAATTATTTGTATATGCTAATTGATGAATAGAGGGCTCCTTTTGTCATGATTGGCACATTCAACAACATTCTCATCACAAATTTTATAATTCCATTTTATCATATTGAGTGAATTAGAATCCCACATTTTCCATCTTGCATGTTTACAAATTTTTGCATATGTACTAGATAAAGTATGGGAGTGATCGAATCTTTTTAATGACATACTTGGTAATTTAGGTCAATATTACTATCATTACCTAAAAAAAATATTCGATCATAAATATTACATATAAACATGTGGTTGGTAATAAGGCCTAAGGTGAGAATCTTGAAAGAGTTGTAACAAAAGTGTGATAATATTCCTACATAAGATAGAGAAGAGTCTCAACTTCTATTTTTAGAGAAAGAAGATT
This sequence comes from Wollemia nobilis, assembly GCA_028583015.1. Taxonomy (NCBI): domain Eukaryota; kingdom Viridiplantae; phylum Streptophyta; class Pinopsida; order Araucariales; family Araucariaceae; genus Wollemia; species Wollemia nobilis. The sequence continues at coordinate 866,742 of JAQPPZ010000028.1, forward strand.
TAGGTCATAGAGAAATTGACCTTGATAGTGATCTAAGAATAGATGATAGCAATGTATTAAGAAGAATAATCCTTTAAAGTATATATAGTAGTAGATAAGAGGAGAAGAAAGATATATTAGGTCTTGAGAAAGTTACATTAGTCTTTATATAGGTATATCATTCACAAAGCAAGATAAGGTAAACATTGAATCTACATTTGATAAGAGTTAAAAGAAGATTAAAATATATAGATGAAATTGGTTCATGAGGAAAAAATATTAAATAAATCTTATAAAGAAAAGAAAATTCTTCTAGAGAAAAGAGAAGATGCATGAGAAGAAAAGCTACCATTGATAATAGAGAGAAGTTAGAAGCCAAATATTGTAGATGTAAAGTGGCTCATTGAGACAATAAAATAAGACTATCAAAATAAAGGATAAGTAAAAGGTTTCATGAGAAGATAAGAAGCATAAAGAAAATTATAGAAATCAATCCAAGCTAAGAACGAATTTCCATTTATCTTAAATCCATTGGAAGAAGATCTCACAAGTCAACACTCATTACCTACAACAAAGAAATAAATATCAAAGCAATTTAATTAATCATTATCTACAAAAAAGCAAAAGAGGTCAAAGGGTGTCAACAAAACACATTGCATAGAAAAAACTAAATGTGCATGAGTCAACGTATCTAAAGAGAAGAAGTTGAGTAAAGGGTATATAATGAGTAGGAGTTGAGGTATCTAAAGATTAGAAGTTGAGGATAAGGTATAGAGGTAAATAATGCTAAGCAAACATGAAGTAAAGTAGAGTCCACCCTACATGGATAAGAAGACATTCAAGCTAAGTTGTGAATTACCCAAAGACTCTAAACATTTATTAAATTTCAATAACAAAATAAATTTGACAATAGAAATCTATGTAACCATGATAACAAGAATTTGAAGAAAGAAATGGGCCATTTTCATTAATTTTCAAAAGATTAAGGTTACAATACATCCCTCTTAGGGATACCAAATTGATACAATATTACAAAATATTTCAAGAATATATGTCTTCCAAGTAGACTCTTCTAAAATTCCTCAAATTTTATTATAGGAGGGTTTCCTTCACAACATTTGCATGATAACATCAAGAAATGTGGTCTTGATGATGCTTAGCTCCTGCAAAAGACCTATCACCTGCACATAAAGAAACTAAAAATGAATTAATAGCATTGAAATCCTCTCAAGATGAGGCTAGTTTCTTGATAGATGTACTAAAGAAAAAGAATGGATAAAGACATAAAATTGCATGAAATACTAAAAGGAAAGCATAAAAATGAAATCTAAAGCAGCTAATCTAGGTTAAAATTTTTAATGAAAAGTAGCTATGACTAATTCTAATGAATAAAACAAAGGAAAAGATACATTATATCGAAGCTATTGATCATCAATTCAGTGGGATCTCTTAGCCACTATCGACGTCAGCAATGACACCTACAAGCCATTGTTGAAAACAATGACCATAGTATATAGGACTTATTCTCTATTTTTTTGACCTAATGACGATCAATTCCTCCATTAAATTGATGTGCAAAGGTCATTTGTGTCTCAAGATACAATTTTATTGCTAAATTAGCTCATATTAATGGTGAATTGATGAATAATAGCAGTGCAGATTGGTTTCAAATTCTCCAAAGCTCCATATACACAAAGGGTAGCTTCATAGCATAATTTGAGCAACACTATGGTTCTTGTGAGGGTTTGCACTCTCTAATCACAGTTTGATAGAACTTTGTTACGCTTATTGCTCATGAATTATTTAATCTTTTCTCTTATTTTGGGATACCATAAATATACTTTCCAAATCTTAATTCTAACTTCTCTAGGAAGCCAAGATCAAGAATTTGTTATTTTGGGGAAGTTGGATGGATGCTTTTGGAATATTTGTAGGTGCAATCGCTCAACAAAATATTGTTGGCAAAAAAATTTGCTCAACCTGGGGAGCTCAATTTTATTATAGACTTAGCCACTATCGATAGGCATGATTATGGCCATGTCTACTATCAACAAGTATGGCCAAACTATGGTCACTCTGATAATTGGTGGTGATTATGGCCAGCACTGATAACATTAGTGAAAAATATTGAATAGGACTAGGCTACCTTGATTGAGTGATTAGAACCAATATTTGGTCTTGGAAAGGTCCAAGATCAATCACATGGCTTGAAAATGTGTCCACATGAGTAGCATCCTCAACATGATGCATTTTAGGTGTCTACAAATAGCCCTTTTTTGGATGCATTATGGGAAAACGCAACACTAAGCAAAAATAAACAACCTAAAGTCACATTGCGGGTTGATTGATGTTCATTTATCTGGTCAAATTTAGATATTCTAGTCATGGAAAGGACATGCATCCCTAAATAATTGCCTTCAAAAAAATGGTGGTTCAAATTTGATTGAAAAATTATATAGGATCTAAAGGTGATCGAGTTGCACTGTTTGGAATACAAGGACTGATGGACATACTGCCAAAGATTTAGTTTAGTATTTTTGCTTTTATCCCATGCAAATGGGGAAGCTTATGATAGCTGTTAGCAATGATTCATTGGATTAATGCAATTAACACGATTAAGTTTTCAATTTTTTATTTTTATTATGAATTTTATGATTATGACTACCCCCTCAAGAAATTAATCGATGAGAAAAATGGTAAGTGATGAAAGTGACAAGTCGCTTGACCAAGATGAATGATTCAGTCAATGCAAGATGATAACTATTATTTTTAGGTAAGGTCCTATTACAGTTGTGACTTCAACTATTAATGATGATTATACATCTCTATCCCATGGAGCAGTACAAATGCAATGGCCTTATTAGAGAATCAAGATGATAGTATTTCAATTGATGCATGTGATGAATTACTATGTTCGATGATCTGATGAAAATGGCATAGAAGAAAATAAATGAATGTCTCATTCCTATGGAGCAGTCCAGCCGTAATGGTCTTCTTAGGGAATGAAGTGAAATTTTTTTAATATATCTATGAATAATTTGGTTCAAATGGCCTTATGGTAATTTAATCATCTTATTAGATAGTATGGAGTGCAAGTCACTATAATCGTCAAGTGTATAGAGTAAATAACTAGGTATGAGGTGCATTTAATACTTTGATTTATTTGATTTTTGTGAATTTTGATTTTGATGATGATTATTGATTAGTATATGTGATTTAATGTCCAATATGATGCTTAAGATGTTAAAAAATTGAGTGTACGTATTGTTATTTCTCAATCATCATCAATTATAGCAGTAGAGATATGCAAATCTAGTGGTTGTTATCGACATCAACAGTTGCGCGACTGTGATCATTATTGAAGTGAGTGTTAGATGAAATTAAAAAATATAATTTGTATTTTTGGTATTTTTCAATTCATTATTTCCATATGGTAATTTATAATAGTGAGTTCTAAGGGAAAGGAGAGAAAACTTGATAAGGAATGCTACTAAAACCTGAACCAATCGACATGGACAACCAACTTGAGGTATCTACTAGTGGTAGAATCAGTTCTCCCAAGGTAGAATCTCCATCTAACTCTCATGATTTGTGAATTTTAAAATGAACCTCACTAATTAATGGGTTAAGAAACCACATTAAATTGTAGGTAATGAACTTCACCCCTTAGTGTAGGATTTATCTTAGGTTAGCTTAAGGGTAGTTAGAATTTTCAATTTTACATTTTATGAATAACAAATGACCTCGTGTGGGGGTCACTTCGATGCCATATTCAGTGAGAGCGATGCATAATTGGCCAAATGGGGGCCATCATCACTGATGGTGGTGGGGTTCAAATTCCAATGATAAAAAATGTGATCATTGGTGATGGGCGTTAGTAGCATTAGTGGACGCCATGGTGACCGTCGGTGCCATGAGTGGTTGAGACCCTTAGGGCTATTTTTTTATTTTTAGTTTATTTTTTATTTTTGGAATGATGAATGATTGATTACCTGCTTGGTATTGCATTTTATTTCATGTCAAACTCTAATAGCTCGATGTAAGGAACCTAACATTTTCTTGGAGGCACAACCATTGTTAGATGATGTGGATTGGAAGTGGCATAAGGTTATTAGCCTTAAGTAGGTTGTACACTTATCGATAGTTATGTTAGACCAATATTATCTTACAACACTAGCTCATCATTGGGATAATAGGACCAAAACCTTCCATATCTCGACTAGTGAGATGATGGTGATGTTGGAGGATGTGGGTGATCCTATATTCTAGATTTCTATATATGGAGTGGCTATCACTTATTCATCGACTAAATAGGAGGTAATATTGGTGTGGGTTTTTGGTGATTATATGGATTAGAAACTGGCATATTTAGAGCATGGCAAATCCTTAGTCAAGAAATGGTGTGCGGTATGTATATACATGCGGTGCAATGTAGTACTGATGCACCTCATTACAAATATGCTACTACCAGATTATTCAAGAGCAAGGTTCCCTTGGAACCTCCTACATGTGGTATAGGACCTAGTGGATTGTGATCCAAGATAGCCAATTATTATGGCATGGGATAGCACACTATTGGTCCAACTTTATGATGAGTTGTATGATATTGAGCGTAGGGGTTGATTCGAAGTGGGTCATAGCCTATTGCTATATATTTGAGGATGGGAGCACATTCACATAGACCAACCTAGAAAATATTACTAGTGCCCATAGCTAAATTAGATGTTAAAAAAAAAAAATTATGCTACACGATGGACACAGGAGGTAGAAGATAACCAAATCCATCCACATGCTAGTGATCTAGCACACTAAATTGGGTTATTATATGGATTATAATAGAGTAAAATCATATGGAGGCCCTACCTAGGGTTTCTTATTTAGCCTAAGGTAGGTAGATACTTGGCTAGGGTAAGGCATGATAGATGTCTCATGGGGTACCATGGGAAGGAGAGGGAGTAATTTCACTTCTCCCAAGTCACTAGGTAGTTTGACATAGTGTAAGACATGCTAGAGGAGCCATTCCTCTATTATCACTGAAAGGTAGAGATACAGCTCATAGTGCCACATATGATATGGTTAACAAAGGAGGTGGACCCTCCTATTTATGACACAGGTGTGGAGGACCCTAGGAACACTAAGGATTATGACACTTGGTGGATATCTTGGCTATGGTAGGGTGGTAATAGCTTAGGAAGACCTAGGCAGGTAGTAGTAGGTGAGGTTGGAGATGATGATGGGTGATGAGTGCATTGTAGAATTGAGGATGATTGAGGACAAGTAGTGATGAATATGGATGATCTATAGGATGATGATGAGGGTGAGGGAGATACCCCAAATGATGATATGTCACAACTATAAACATAGGTACAAACTTTATAGTAGTAGTTGTGAGAACGAGATACTAGTCTCATGATGTCTTAGAGTTAGCTTAGTGCAGTATAGTAGTAGTGGTGGGGGAATGTAGAGGAGAGGAATACTATCCAAACTCAAATTACTTTATCCACTACTATGATAGACACTTTGTGGATGCAGATAGAATCAAATAAGGTCAAGGTATATGCTAGGACTACTGAGAGTGATGCTCTTAGGATACAACTAGGGGTTGCTCCTATGGTTCATGTCACACCATCCACTCTAAATGCTTAGGGGTAGATAGCTTCAGGTAGTGATATAAAAATTAGGTGGTTGTGGGATCTCCAAGAATAGGAGGGGGTGCAACATATAGTAGATACAACATATATTGCTAATATGGAGATTGAGATCAGGATATGTAGTGGCATTATGCCAACTAGGTCGTTAACATAGAGCTTCTAGAAGAGTAGGCAAAGTGAGTCTAGGTAGTAATTAGTGTAGCCCATTCATATGTCAAGTGCATTATCTAAGATATTGATAGGAAATATTGGTCACAAATCTGCCATAGGAAAGGATTTGTATGTCTACGTGCCCTAGACCTAGACCAACCTTGAAAGGTCAGAGGGAAGACATGCCCTCCATTCTAATATCTAGAGAAGGCTGACTCCTATGCTAAATTACTATGGATTTCAAGATAAGGGTACTGTAAATAAATAAAATATAAGAGTGCTAGAAAGATATTAAAAGAGCGAGGGTGCAGAAAGAGATAAACAATGCAGAAAGGGATGGAAATAATTGAATATCATAGTGGGAAAGAACACACAACACAATAACTCATCTATATATAAACCAACAACAAATAATATAGAAGATATAATAGAAACTAAAACTACATATGCTTCTCTATGTATCATCTAAACACAATTCCAGACACATATAACTCCCAATTCTAAAATCTAGATATCAGAATTACAACAATTATAAAATAAATGAAAACATAAATACTTGTCAGAGGTAGCATAAAAAGAAGACACAAATTCAAATCCAAAGATCTTATTTATTGATGTAGAATATTTAGCTACAACAACTTCTTTAGAAAAATGTTCCCCCTCATTTTTCATTACAATGTATGGGTTTTTATAGAGGACCCAACCGTTTGTGTCATTAATGAACCCGATTTACAAGACTACTAGTATGGATTTGATAATGATGCTAGCCTACTTTTTACACTTAAGCTTTCTTATCCAATTTATATTACTAGATACATGGCCATGTTAAGTGGGAAAATTCAAATTTATGAGTCGTATACCTGTCTTAGGTTACTCTACAGAATGCTCAAGTGTCTCCCAAAATTTACGTTGGCCATCCTCTACAATTGATACTTCCCATCCTATTACCATAACTGGATATTGGGTCTTTCAGGCAAGGAATACTGCATTTATGTGACACTCAAAGGCTTTGGATAAATACCTAGCCTTGGAATGTGTGTATCTCAAGATGAGCACTTGTCATTAGACTTCCCTTGGTTGAAGCTTCACTCGATTTCTATCTGAAGCATAGCTTCGCAATGGAACTGTGTCAAAGTTGAGGTCAGGGTGGTAGGCAGGTATTAGTGGTTAGCTGAAAGACTACCTCAAATATAGCTTCACAGCTCAAATGACCTGAAGTAGCTAGTTTAATTATGAAAAACATGATTAGTTTCTAGCTACATTACTTTGCCAGGGATGAGGTCGAAATACTGCTTTGGCAAGGAATTTTCCCAAAGCGACATGTAGAATCTTTTTCCTTTCATCCTGATTGGGTACTTCACAGCGATCTACCTGCAAGGTGTTGGTTCAGGGTAAGCATCACTCGAAGTTGATCCCATGCCTTGAACATTTTTCATCCTTATTTTAGTGCTTTGGAAAAATTATGGCCTAAGTAGGAGGTTCTCTGAGAAACTAGCCGAAGTGCTTGCTTCCCTATATTGAGGCCCGAAGTGGCGCTTACCCTTTAGATGGTTCGTAGGAAATATGGGCCAAAGCAACACTTCAGCAAATATTTTTTTGAAGTGACTTCCATTAACTTGGGGAATTTTCTATTAACTCAAGATGGTAGTTTCACAACTTTTCCACCCGAAGTGGATGCTTCAACAACTTTTCTAGCAAATCATCTCTCGTGCCTTAGAAATTTTCAGGCCAAAACTAGACTTTTTCTTATTTCCTTTCAGTGAAGCTTTCTAGTCTTTTCTAATTTTTTTTGGCAAAGCTTTTTATAGACAGGGGGTTCAAAAATGGAAAAAAAATTGTTGTAGTGATACAAAATACCAAAAAAAACAAGGGAACAAATTCATGAAAAACAAGAAAATACTTTACAAATCATTTTATATCTCAAATTTATCACCCCTTTAAGCAATGTGAAAAAATTGTCAACATTCCTGGCAGCTCATGGGGTAATGAGTTCACCTCAGTGTATGAACCCTCAACCTTGATCCATTGGGCCAGAGTTACCTCTGATCCTTTCTTCAATTTGTCCTTCTCCTTCTGGGGGTGCCTCTGTAGCTTTCTCTTCTTTTCCTTCTCCTTCTCCATCATTATCATTGGGTGTTTGTTCATGTTATGGCAGTGGGTGGAGTCAGTCATAGATGTGCTCCATTGTTTGGAAGATGTGATACCAATATCCCTTCTAGAATGGCTCGTGATATTTAAGGTATTTGACCAAAACATGAAACTGATCAATTTGGCCGATGTCGACATGCTTGGCTCGTGTACTCAAGTCATTCAAACAAGTTGTAATTTGAAAATACCTCAAGATAAAATCCATAACATGTCCTTCTATTATGGGTTCAACCCAATTATCAATTTCTTAGGTGTTAGCCTCAAAGTGAAGCCACGCAAGCTTAAGTTCTTCTTTGTACAAAAGTTTACCATCATCGTCGGTGAAACTTAGGAAACCTAACTATGAGAGGTCTTGAAAATACACCAACGAAGTGTGTTGCTCCTGCTAAAAAATATCCATTAGTAATTTGGCCTTCTGAGCTTTCGTCAACTTTGAGAAGAAGGCACTGAATATAGACTAAGTGGTGGACCAATCTCTCACTGTCTGACTCATGGGAGGCACCTATAAATATTGATATTTGATGCTTTGCACCTCCATTTCTAGCCTGATTTGACACCGTATTTCTTGTATTACTTCTTCTACAATGGGCTCACTCTACGAAGTTGAACGTTGGGCTTATGTAATGTATGAGAGAATATATAAGACACTAAAGGCTTGAGATCTAAAACTTGTTAACAGATGTGTGCAGATGCTCTTAATTTTACCTCTATCAAACAACTTCGTGCTCTCCTTTTTATTCAACTACTATTGCATCTCCATGATTCAGACCTCAAACTTCCTAGCCCTCTCTTTAGCCTTGAATTTTGCCTTATCGTGGCCTCCTAAAACATCCTGTAACTGAACCACTTGCTATTTTAAGGTAGTTATCTCTTGTGTCATCAGTTCATGTTGCTTCTAATAATTTTCTAACTGGGAGCGGGTCTTCACGAGATCTTCCTCCAACTTCATATTTGCATTTTCCACCTCATAGCGGTGCTCATTTGCTATCTTGGTGTGTTGGCGAACTGACTCGATCTGCACATGCATGGACTCGGATTCATCATCAACATCCAATTGCTCTAGGTCCTTGAATTTTTCATGATATGTGTAATCCGAAGGCATCATTTCATCAAGGGGCTTTTGGACCTTGGGCACCTTCTTTACTTTGTGGAGCTTTCCACATTTTGTGTCAAAGACTATGCATTTCTCCACTTTTGCTAAGGATTGCCCTCTTTTCTTCCTGGCCTCCTTGAGCAACTTGTCAGTGTTCTGCCAAGCTTGGAGCAATCTTTCCACTAGAGGGCATTCTTCAATTAAAGCTAATTTATTATACAATGAGATTGGATTACTAGCCAAGGGGGTGAAAAAATACAAAGAAAGGTGGGATGATGCTTCACTTGAATGGTTGGTAGTGGGTGTGATGGGGGATTCAGTGGAAAATGGTGAAGTGAAGGGTTGTGCAACCCCGAATGGACTCTTGGGGTGTGTGGGTGAAGTTTCACCCACAAGATTTTTGGATGGTGTGGTGTTGGTGTGGGCGAGTGGTGGCTCACTGGTAGTGCCCCGACCGAGTAATTCAGACAGTGTAGAAACATTGGGGGAACCAAAAGAAGAGCTAGATATGGTTTGTGCAAATGATGTTGTGGTAGCAAACGAGACTGTATTAACTAGTGACTATACAACATTGGTATAAATAGTAGTTCATCAAGGATTACTTGGGGAAATAGGAGGGTCAAACGACATTTTAGCTAGGGCAACCACATATACAAATTTAGAGACTAGAGAAGGGGAAAGGGAACGTGTACCTACATGATATGCTAATAGAGTAGTGGTGATGAAATCCTACAACTTGGGCCTATGTTTGCTTTCCTCCTCTACCCCTTAAACCTTATCCATTTCCTTTTCTCTAGCATCCCCCTCTTATTGGAGGTGTTCTACATTGACAACATCAACATCCATAATTTTATTTTCTCCCTGTATTAGAGGTTCAAGTATCGTTTCTCTAATGTTTGCCTCAATTGGGCTCTTTGAAACTGGTTCGCTAGTAGAGATAAAGGGTTTTGTGTGAGACCGCTTCGGGTGCGGAGGGGGAATTTGAGCCTCATTGGTATTTTTCCTCTTTTTCTTCTTCTCTTTTAGTTGCTTTGTATTCTTCTCAATAGTTTGGTTGGAACCCTCTGTATATTCACCCTATTGTACCTCTGTTTGTTCTTCCTCCTCCTCTTTGGACACTTTCTCAATTCTTCTAGGGCTCTAACCTAAGCCAGGGACACTTGGATGCACAAAGTCCACAAAGGATATGGGCTGCTAGGATTCCATGTTGGCATCATATAATATGCTAAAATATCTATCTATATGGAGAAAACCACATGATTTCTGCTTCCTATGGTGAAGCCTCATCACCCACCATTCCCTTAGCTTCTCCTCACTCCATACCTTAAATTCATATTTTATTTTCCTCCAGAATGCATAATAAGGATCTGGGAATGGATGCTTGGTAGGGACATATTCGACTTCGATAGGGTAAAAGCCATGCCATGGAGGTAGAGCTTGCATGTGCTCAATGTGCCATTTCAGGTCCCTCCCATTTGGATTATTACACTAATCGAAAATCTCTAGATGGGGATAGTTATGGAAATTCTTGAATCTGAGTAAATCCCTCATTATGTCCAGAGGGTCATAAAACTAGCGTTGGGGGATTTCCAGTAGACCGAAGTTGGCGAGCTTTGTTTCAAGATGAACATGTTTGATATCAAATACTTCAATGACTCCCATATTAAATCGGAAGTTGCATGTAGGACCCCATTTTTGACTATGGCCATAGACTAAATTAGTGATGTCACTATGGCAAGCAACTTCCAGTGAAAACTGGTATTTCAAAGTGTACAAAGGCAACAAAAAGGGCTTTCTTGTAAACCCAAAAATACGCACTATGAGATCCTATGTCAATTGGAAAATATCACCCAACCTATTGTTTTTTTTTTTTGAATTTACATGGTGGAATTAGTAGCCACCATGAATCTGGGCAGGTTGTCCAGCTTTTTATGGCTGCCATAGTATTCTGCGTTGTCTACCCCAAAAGCCACCACACAGATCTTCATGCAGTCTACCCATATAACCACCATGCCACAATCATTTAAACCTTTTACATCGCTAAAAGCACCAGGAAAGGGACAAGCGTTCAGTCCGACGAGGCCCGAGATTTGAACCTTGGACCTCCGCCCCCTTATGGGGTTTGGATGAACCAATTGGTCTACACCTCGGACCTCTCACCCAACCTATTATTGATGATCCTATATTTGAGCATTGTAGGGACCCGAGGACAAGAGCCACTCATAATCTACATGGCTCGGTCTAGAAACTACTGATTGAAGACATAATAAGATTCAGCCTTCGTCAGAAGGGAAGTCCACTAATATACTGACTGCGGGGTCCAGTTCTTGTTGACACAGTTAACTGTAATGTGTGGGAAACTTTCTTGGGTATGATAAAAGAAAAGCCAAATCAGAAATGAACATGGCCTAAGGTACTAGTCTGGCCTCGAATTCTTCAAGTTTGTCAACCAAGTGTGTAGGTTTTGAGCCACCCATTTCGCCAAATCAAAAAATACTGGATTGACATTTGGCCTTGATGGATCATGGGCATAGAACTCTCCATGAGAAATTCACTCTATGAGGATCACCTTCTAGGGATACATAGCCATATCTAAAGATAGGCCCACCACCAATGCAAGAATAGAAAAAATATTTGGGTACTTGAAATTGCTAAGGGGCAATGGCATCTTCGACAACTTGCTATAATGGAGCCCTGCATTCAACTGTTACCCTAGGAATTTTATGATATTCGTGGAGGGGTTAAACCTATTCATCTATTCACTCATATTAACATTTTAGACTATATACCCCTTAGGCAGCTCTTGGCGAGGGGTGAATGCTTCCAGTACGTATTCTTTGTATATTGAAAATAAATTATTTCTCATGGCATCCCGGACCTACCTAGTCAGAGGTTGGTAACTTTGAGCGATGGCGTAGACCAACTTACGACAATAGTGCATTGAAGGACACATGTACTAGTACATGTGTGAATAATAGACGAAAACTATTTTGTGCTCTACAGACACTTGAATTTTCATAAAATAAATTGTTTGTCTGATCTCAACTACACTCTTGGAGAGCACGATATCTCTTATGTTCTCCCACCCATCAATAGGTGGTTCTACGGGTGTCTCATCTTTAGAATCCTCTTCTTCCTCCATGACTTGTTTCTTCAGGAAAAAATTGAGGTCGACCTTCTTTGTTCTATGTTTCTTTTCCTCCTTCAGCCTTTTGACCTTTTCTATACTTGATTCTTCTGACACCTTCTTATCCTTTGAGACTTTCTTTCCCATTTAGTTTTTACAGAATATGGCAGAGTAACAGTTTTTGGGAAGGGTATAGAGGTGAAAATACAGTAGAGTCTTGACTAGGGTTTCTTTAGCTCGTAATCTTTCTCATAATTAACCAGCAGGTAAATAAACTTTGTCGAAGGCATTTCACTTTTATAGGTAAATGTGTAGCTATTTCTATTAATGGCACCTACTAGAAATAAATGAGCAAATCAGGCTAGAGGAGATGGCATTGTCCTTCAATTGGTTTTATGATGTCGTTCATGATGACCAAAGTAATTTGAAGATCTTACCCTACCTCAAAATTTCAAATTTCTATTACCTTGTGCTTGGGCACGATCCTCTAGTCTAGCTAAATTCCCTTCGGCATCGCCACTTTTGCACTAACTCCACGTGCTTCTACTTCTCAACTAAAGCTACCAATTGGTGTGCATCCAAAGGTATGTTTCAAATGTGCTTATCTCTTTCATGATTTAATTTTAGGTGCTTCGAGCTAAATCGGGTGAAGCTCCTCCTTGGATTTGTTTTTCCTAAATCAAGTAAGTATGTGCCTTTTATTACTTCATTAGGATTAGGGGTGATCAAGTAGTTTGAATTGCCCTTTACCCGAAGTGGATGTTGTTCGTTCAAGTTAGTAAAGTAAAAACTCTACTGATCCTACCCTTTTAAGCTTGAATTATCACTTCCCTTTGCATGGGTCACTTCACTAGATTTTGTAGCGATCTGAATTCTCGATGTCTCTCTGGCTCAAAGCGGGTCTTCTACATGCTCGAGAAGCAAGGGGGCTCATAATATTGATCTTGGAGGATAGTTTTTTTGAATTACATGGGACCTAGGATGGAGGTTTGGCCACCTTCTGGGCGAAGTGTCTACTTTGCACCCTTTGAGGCCAAATTTGCATTATGAAAAGTTGTGGTTCACTAAACTATGACCAAAGAAGATGCTTCACTAAAACCAAACCTGAAATTTGTGCCTCCCTTTGGATGATTCACTACGGACATTAGCCGAAGTGCAACTCTAGTGATTTTCTAGGTAAAGTAACTTAGCGACCTTTATTATTGGCATTGAAAGGTTTGTTGAAGTTCGATCCAGGATCGTGGTTCGAGGTTTTTGAAACCCGAAGTAACTGATTTTGGAGATTTCGGCCGAAGCAATCCTTGAGGTAGTTCCCTTTTGGTGAAGTTATCCACTGATTTGTTCTTGGTCAAAATTACTTCTTCCTTCAACTCTGGGTTGTGCGAAACGTTTTCTGATGTTGGGAAACTAGTGAAGGGTTGCTTTTCTGATGTGAAGCCTATATTAGCACCTTTTGACATTGTTCCACCTCATTTGTTTTGTTGACATTGAGGTGCTTCATATTTTAGCCTCTGGTAATGATTGCTTCACTTGTAAAATTTCCAAATTGCTTTATTTTCTTGGGTATTTAGTGATCCTTAGTTGTTATTTTTTCTTATAGTGAAGGCTGTGAATCTATACTAAGTATTCTTCTAAAAAGGTCTTGAAATTTGACATATATACAAGTGAAGACAACAAGAATTGAAAAAAAAACACTATGTATAGGAGCAAAACCTTTTGAATACCTCTTTAAGAGTGGAAGGCCTTCAGGTGAAGACCATTGACCAGGATGGGTAGAATTTTGCCAGTCATGTCTTTCAGAATGAAAGAGTTGGCTTGATTGACCTATAAGATTTTGAATGGGCCATTCCAGAAGGTGTCAAATTTGTCATGATTGCCCAGCTTGATCTTCCACGAGTCCCATTTCCACACTAGGTCCCCAAATTTGAAAGTATAAATAGTAGACTTTTTTTAAACCAATTTTGGGTAATTTCTACGTGTTTCATGAAAACTTCATAGGCATTTTCTTGGTCTTCTTCAAGATGCAACAGTTGGACCAATCTGACTTCCATAGGATTTGATTATCCTCTCTATCATTCAAAGTGCAAGAATTTCTATATGAGTCGGTAAGATAGCTTCTCGGCCATAGACTAGGGCGTAAGGTGAAGTCTTGATTTATTTCTTGATAGAAATTTGATCGGCCCATAGCGCTTGGTCTAAGAGAAGATGTTAGGTTCTCTTGTTCCTCTATAGCATATTTTTAATGATATTTAGTAATTTTTGTTTATGGATTCTGCTAATCCATTGCCCTGTAGATAGTAGTTTGAAGTGGCCTTGAGATAAATCCCATACTTGTAGGTAAATTCATTAATTTTGGCACCTATGAATCCTGGGCCATTATCAGTTACTATTGCTTTTGGAATCCTGAAGCGGGTGATTAAACCTTCTAGAAATGTGATGATTGTTTCTTGATCAGCATGTTTCATGGGTATCACCTCGGCCCATCTTGTGAAATAGTTTGTTGTGGTCAAGATGAAATTGTGCCATGCTGATGAATTTGGTGATATTACTCCTATGAAGTATAACCCCCATTGTTGAAAAGGTGCTTCAACTTGAATTGGTTGTAAGGGCATTGGGGCATTTTTACTTTAGTCGACAAACCTGTGGCATTGCTCACACTTTTGAAAAACCGTGAAAGCATCAACGAAGATAGTAGGCCAATAGTAGCCCACCTTGATTATTTTTAAGGCTGACAACCTTCCTATGAAGTGGCATCCTGATAATCTAAAGTGAAACTCATCGAGGACTTTTCTCTTATCATCCCTTATAATGCATCTCAGAATAACACCATCAATATTTCTAAAGTACAGTACTTTAGGGTGTAAGACATAATGGAGGGATTGCATCCTGAACCTTATTCACTATGAGCCTTTTAAATCCTCCCTAGTGTTGAAGTACTTGATGATTTCATCAGTCTAATCTTATTCACGATAACTTGATCAGCGAAGCTATTTTTGGCTTTTGGGTCATCCCATTAGCATGTCGTTAATTCGATAGCTATACTCTTTGCGAGCTCTTAGCATAGTGCACGACCATGAACCAATTTGGTGGGTTAGATTTCCACATCAAACTCTTGTATTTTATTGACCCAATCGGCTCTTTTGCTACCCATTTCCCCTTGGATGATGAAATTTTGCACGTCCGGGTGTATGAAAAACACTATGGTTTGGATCTAGAAAATGAAGTTCTTGAACTTTCTAAGAGACTGTATCGCTCAAAAATTTTTGCATCCTTACCCTCCAGCCATAGGATCCACGCCCGGAAGGAGGATGCGAGAAGGATGGGACAATACCTCGGACTGAGAGGCCCTTTGAAGGTCCCGCCTCTCGGGGGAGGAGTATAAGGGTGAATTTTTGATGGATGGTGGGTTCACCAGGAAACTTTTGAGTGGCAGTTTCCACGCCTAGGTTGGGAATGGGTTTGATGTGTTCATTTTTATACTCAATCATTCAACTCCTAGGTTTGGCCAAGATGAATCTAAACTATTCTATATGCCAATACTGATTTAAATGGATACAAAAAATAGAAATGAGTGCTAAACACAGAGAATATGCAAATTAGGATAGATCATACCTGATTTTGGATGTTTGATGAAGGTTCTGAGTCTTGTAGTAGTCCGAATCATCTCAAACTGTACGTAATCGTCTGAAATGAGACAGAATCATCTCAGATCACAGTCGATCATCTGAGATCAGACGAGATCATCGTGGATCTGATGAATTCATCAAAAACCTGCAATCACAGAAACATATACAAAATACCAAAATACGAGTGCCGAAACACAGGGGAAATGATAAAAGTAATGGTAAATTTACCTAAATGATAAATCCAAATAGAAATCAAAGAAGAAATGCATCAACTTAACAATGTATTTTGATTTTACCATGCATTTACATTAAATGAGGTGAACTCCAAGATGCATAAACATAATAACCTAATATAATGCAGAATTATAATGGAAAAATGCAAAAAAGTTAAGAAAATGCAAACTCTGGGCTCGGATTGCCCCCAATCTAGACTACAGTCAGGATCGCCTCCAATCGTACGAGATCGTCTGCGCTCCTCGATAGGATCATCCAAAATAATTCTGAAATCGCTTGCGACGATCCGATCTTGCTCCAACAGAAAAATAGTAGAGTTCCTGCAAGAAAATGTGAAATACAGAATGCAGACAGCAGCACGAGAATGCAGGGAAATCCGTCAGCTAGGAGGTTCAGAGCAGGGGGAATCAGGGGGATAAACTAGAAAAATCCTAGTTTATATAGGATTAGGGGGAGGTTAGGAGGTTGGGGATTATCCCAATCTGGGAGATCTCCAACGGGGGAATCTCCAACTACGCATACGCGCTTCTGCCAAAGTTGGAGAGGCTATTGAAATAGGAGCTAATTATGAACATTCGATTTTAGGACGAAATCGTCTGGACGCTCTGTTCCAGATGAATTCGTCAGATCGGGGATGATTTCGTCTGATCTGCGATGATATCGTCCAACGGTCAAAACAAATCCTAAAAATGGCATGAAAAAGGAGGGAAACGGGTAACAAGTGGTTTTGGGGCGATTTTGGGGTTAAAATTTAAATTTTTATCTTTTATATTTTACTAAGGGTTTAACTGCGCCAATTTTAGGGTGCTACATTTTGCCCCCTCTTTAGCGAATTTTCAGAAGAAAATGCGTTAAAGACGAGTTCTTCCCATTTTACGAGAAAGCAAAATTTACTCAATTTTTTAGATGACGATTCTAGGTCGAATCGTATGACTGCTGACTATGGTGCCCCCTCCGTGTTTTTACCCAAATCGAACGTTTGAGGTAAAAATGTGGAAAAGCAAAATTAAAATGTTGTTGGTTTTGCATAAAATTAAGAAAAATAGGGAAAACCCTAATTCTTTTTTTTTGTTTTTATTATTCATTTTTACTGTTCCAGAGCTCTGCAAAGAGAAACAATGGTGGAGACAATGCACAGAGCGACAGAGGTCCGGCGTGGGCTACGGGTAAGGATCTAATCCTAGTAGATTAGGTTTAATTTTAAGTTGTGCAATTTTTTGTTTTAAATTTGGACTGTTTGGGGCATCGTGGCCATTTTTAGGCCGTCGATGACGTCGGGACGAAATCATCCCGATTTCATCGAAATCATCCCTAGATCGTCGATTTCGTCGGAGGGCAAAATCAATGAACTAGGGGCGATCCCGTTCAACAAGGGGTGATCCCCAAGTTGTGAAATCGGAGACGAATTCATCCTAAAAAGGATGATTTTGCCAAATTTGGGATGATATAATCCAATGGTGGATGATATCATCGCTTTTAAGAAATTAAGCTTGATTAAAATGTTTTTAATTTTATTTTAATGATTGGTTGATTAATGAATTTTTGTTGTTATTGTTTGTATTGCAGAGGGGATTACTAAAGAGCCAAGAATGGAAATACGATGGGCTGAGAGATGACTTGGCCGCTCTCGACCAGGCAGAGCATGACCGACTAGCACAGGTCGGGCTACGGCATGTGGCAGAGATGCCACAAGTACTGACAGACATAGGGCTTCTGATAGCCCTAGCAGAGAGATGGTATCCGGGGTCATCCTATTTCTGGTTACCGATAGGGGAGATGGCTCCCACACTAGAGGACGTATGGAGGATCATGAGGATCCCCATACAGGGATGGCTCATGATGCCTACGGCCAATCAGGGCCAGGCGATGATGAGACTGACCGGAGACCCGAGCTTCACCTTGGAGAAGGGCGGAGTGAACATCGAGTCTCTAAGGCAGATGCCTGGGGCATCTAGGTTGACTCGAGTTTTGGCAGGAGTAGTAGGTGGCTTACTGCTGTGCCACCAGAGCGGGTGCAGATTACCCTGGCTCCTGTCAGATGTGGTCTACGACATGAGAGACCACGGCTACAGATTTGCATGGGGTAGCTTTGTACTATGTCGCTTGTATAGGATCCTGCATGGGGTCGTATACAAGGGAGGTCGATGTCTGGTCTTGACATCACTGCTACAGATTTGGTGTTGGGAGCACATCACGATGCGGAGGCCGGTAGGGCTCCCATTGATAGGGGTTGACCGAGAGAGGCCCCGGGTTTACTATTGGTGGCTACAGAGAGGGTCACAGTGGCAGATAGATCTATCGATGTCACAGAGGTTGCTGGATGACCTCATCCTAGACCAGATCACCTGGAGGCCATGGAGAGAGCATCCTGCGGGTGGGAGAGGGGATGGGCAGGAGCTAGCTCGCATCAGGCGAGTTTGCTGGCTGAGGATGGAGCGGGGAGAGGTAGAGCTCCACCGCTACGATCGGGTACTATGGTAGTTCGGTCTTCAGCAGGGGATCCCTTCTCTCAGAGATTACGAGTACTCCCGGACTATTCGAGATAATACTATGCTGAGCGGGGCTCCAGACATGCAGCGATTCTGGAGTCAAGATGTAGATGATGCCCCCATCCAACCAGTGGATGGTGACGATGTTGGGGTTGTAGACGGCTATGATGCCTAGTACGTAGGCATCCACCCTCCTCGGATGATGAGGGCATAGGGTCCGATGCACGTGGTTGTGCGACGGATGGGGAGGCGATGCCAAGCTACCATTGAGGCAGCGTGGGGTCACGATGGGAGAGAGCAGTGGTGGTCCCCATAGGAGAGATGCCAACGGATGGGTCAAGCTCCACAGAGGCCACAGGAGACAAGGCAGAGGGAGGAGAGATTCCCTTCATAGTAGGGGGAGAGACCACCATCGCATGATAAGGGCAAGGGTGTCGAGGTAGGGGAGAGCAATGAGATGGTGGCTCTCCGGGCTGAGGTTGCTCACCTTCGAGCTTAGGTGCAGTCACTATAGGATGAGGCTACATGGCTCAGGGCTCAAGTATAGACACTACAGGATGAGACTACATGGCTCAGGGCATGGAGCGGAGGGGCGAGCAGGGATGAGCTAGTGCGGTCTATGATGTAGACCACATTCTACCAGGGAGTATACTTTCAGCTGGCTCCAGAGGGTCAGAGGGTACCGCTGCCAGCCAACATTGTGGAACCAATCCGGATGGGATCGACGAGGACATCCTCACGATCGACAGTGAGGACCGAAGACACAACATGGACTGCTATGGGACCACCTCCTCCACGTCAGGGTGGGGGAGGAGATGAGGCTGAGAGCTCGAGGGCTTCTCAGGGATAGTTGACTATAGACTGCACAGATATTGTGGAGATTTTTGAGAGGATTGAGTATGCCAGGGTATAGATTGTGGCATACCAATCTAGTTTTGATATGATGTACATAATTTGATATATATAAAAATATATATATATATGGTCTTGTTTTTGATGATATGACTTGTGTATATGTTGTATGATGCTTTAATTTGTGATTGAATATTCATGTAATTATGTCATTTTGAAATATTATATGTTGATATCATGGCATAAAATTGTAAATGAAATAATCTGATGTAAACAAATTGGTTGTTGTGATGTAATTTGATGAAAAATAAAAGGGACTTCTAACAATAATTTCAAAGGACATTGTCGCTGTTATAGACCATTTCATGGAGTCGCCGCTCACTAGGTCGTCAAGCTAATCCCAGGATAGAAATATTGTGAAAAGTAAAAGAGTGCTTAAGAGACTGTCTTAAGACTTTGTGTTGTGATGATGAAAATGATGATGGTGGTGATTTGTTTTCAGATTTTCATAAAAATATTATGCATGACATATAAAAGGAATATGAATTTTGCTAGGCATAAATTCCTAAGTGTGATAAAAATTGTGCATAAGTTCCTAGGAACTATACCATCATTGCAAAATTGAATGTGGACATAATGACCTGAAATAAGATAAGTGTGCGTTCATTTTAAAGCTTAGTTATGATGTAAGCCATATGGGTTTTTATTAAAATGAATGGGAAAATAAAACTAGAACAATGGTTTGCGCTAGGCATAGACTTATAGGTATAGACTTATACCATCATCGCGAAATCCAAAGAAATTGACATTTTAGTTTTATTGCATGATTAATTCTTGACTTTTGATAAACAGAAAAATAATATGATGAACATGTTGTTTGAAATCATTTTGTGATTTTGTGAAACAATGTATATAATTGTTTTTATACAAAACAAAAATTCTGAAATAAGAGGATAAAACTATTCCGAAAATAATTACAAAAATATTTTAAATTATCTCAAAGACAAATGTAGGTTTATAAGGGATCCTCATGTGCAAATGTGAGTTCATTACCGATCTTGATTTATCATAATGATACAAAATCTCTCAAATACAAATATGTGTGCAATTGTATTGTTCATTCACCAATTTTGAGCAAGATAATTTGATACAAGCAATTTGCCTTAACCAAATGAGTGTTCCTTAACCATGATTTATATGCATATAACCGTACCAGACTACTATGTAAGTCGGGTTATCAAGAGCTAGCTAATCCATAAGCTGACATAGGTCTGTACAAAAGAAGGTCGCTAATGTGACAGACATATCACCACGCTAGGAATTACCCAAGGCCAAGCGGGTTGGGCACAAACCACCTGTTATGGGGCTTACCTCATAGTTTTCGAATAATTGAGAATTCCAGGGATTCAAGCTCATTCACCCTTCTTTTCTTTTCAAGGGGTAGGGAAAGGGATTTTATTGCATTTTGCTTTTTCGTTTCACTTTTGCTTTTCTTTTTCTCTTTTTTTTTTTTTGTATATTTTTTTTCTTGGAACTGAGATAATGCTGAAATATTGTTGCGATGGTACAAAATGATATTTTTCTTTTTCTCATTTTCTTTGAATTTTCTTTTTCTTCCTATGCTAGGGATACTTGCTCGGATTGGTTGTAGAGCAAGGGATTTTTATTCTGGGTAGGGGTGAGCTTGTCCTTTTGTCAATTCTCAAAGATTCTAGACCATGTGCATGATAGGATAGCAGGGGAAACTTTTCGCTCAAGAAACCACTTCTACTATGTAGCATCATATTGAATTTGCAATGAAATCATTTTAATGTGAAAAGATATACTTGGTTCAAGTAAAATAACAAGATCAGTTCTCTATGCTCAAAACTTTATTTAATGCCAATGTGGACTTTGATATAAGAGAGATTAATAATCATACTAAATAAAATCAAGATATTTATTCATGTGAGTGTGAAAGTGCGGGATTCCAAATAAATGCTCATTTATCCAAAATAATTGAAAATATAACTGCAAACTCCAAGAATGGACAAGTACAAAATAAAAGATGTTTTTGAAGATGTTGATGATTTTGATGTTTTTGTATTTTGATTCTAATTGATGAATTGAAAGAAATACAATGTGATTGTTTTTGAAAATTTTTATATAAGTGACTAAAAGGAATAATATGCAAAACAAATATATACAATGATGAAATGGCCAAATTTTATGCATAGTAGCGTTTGAGATGCATAATGTTCATAGGTTCTTTAAGTTCTTTACCATCTAAGGTAGATAATTTGTATGCTCCCGATCCAAATTTAGCAATAATAATATACGGTCCAAGCCAGTTGGGCTCGAATTTTCCTTTAAGGTCTTTAGTTGCATTAGTATTTTTTTTATTTTCTTTTAAAACAAGGTCGCCGATCTCAAGGGATCGATGATGAACTTTCTTGAGATATGCTCGCTTAAGCTTGTTTTGGTAGGCACGAAGATGCTCCAAAGCATTGATGCGCTTTTCATCTAAAAGTTCTAGCTGACTAAATCTGCCAGCACGATATTCATCCCCTACTTCAGTATCTTGAAGTAGTAGAGCCAAAGAAGGAACTTCTAATTCAAAGGGAAAAACAGCTTCAGCGCCATAAACCAAAACGAAAGGTGAAGTTCTAGTGGGGGTGCGAACACTAGTTCGATAGGCCCACAAAGCAGGATATAATTGGATGTGCCAATCTCGACCATTTATTGACCAGTTTCTTGAGAATTTTGATTAATGTTTTATTAGATGCTTCAGCTTGGCCATTACCCTGAGGATAATAGGGAGTGGACCAATGATGTTGAATTTTATATTTTTGACATAATTTTTTGACATCTTTATTTTTGAAACAAGTTCCATTATCCGAGATGAGATTTGCAGCAATAACCCACAAATAATTTGATTGAAGATAAACTTAGAAACTTGGGTTCCAGTACAAGAAGCTAAAGGCATAGCTTCAACCCATTTTGTAAAATACTCAGTGGCGATTATGATAAATTTGTGTCCATCAGATGACACAGGGTTGATTTTTCCAATGATATCTAAGCCCCATTTTGAAAAGGGCCAAGGAGATGAAATAGCCTACAGCTCTTGTGCAAGCGCATGGACAAGGTCAGCATGTTTTTGGCACTTGTCATAGTGGCACACATAATCATGTGCATCATTCTCCATGGTAGGCCAAAAATATCCTATCCGAAGGAGCTTCTTAGCAATGGCGTTACCACTAAAGTGTCCTCCACAAGATCCATCGTGGGCTTCACTCAAAGCTGATCTAGATTCGTCTAGATTCAAACATCTCAATAATATGCCTTCAAAAGATCTCCTATACAAGGTATTACCAATAATCACGAAGCGACTTGCTCGTCTACGTAATAATCGGCGCTAGTTGCTAGTATAACCATCAAGGAAGGTCCCATTTTGCAAAAAATTAAATATATCAGTGTACCATGGTTCGGGAGTAGTTTCATTGATTAGAAACACATCCAAAGGTTCTAAGCATGATTTGCTTGAAGCGGGTTCCTGGAGTCAATGAATAATGATGGTAGCATATTCATCATCTAACTCCAAGGGCAAAAGAGATGCAGCTACAACCATAGCATCAGCCACACGATTGCTAGTTCGAGGAATAGCTTCCAAAGTAACTTGATCAAATAAAGATAATAATTGCAAAACATATGTTTTATATGGGCATAATTTATCATCTCTGGTCTGATAAACATCATTGATTTGATTTATGACAAGTTGAGAATCACCAAAAACTAACAAATTTTTAATTTTTAAGGCCAAAGCTACTCGTAATCCAAGGATTAGAGCCTCATATTCAGCAATATTATTAGTGCAAGCAAACGTTAATTTAAAGGACAAAGGTATAAGATGTTTTTATGAAGATATTAAAATAATACCCGCACCAGCCCCACTCATGCATCGGGCTCGTCAAAGTATAGGGACCATTGTTTAGGATGGTCTACCTTGAATTTAAGGCATTCATCGAGAAACTCAATGATGAGGGGATGGGTAGACTCTAAGGGTGCAACAACTAATTGATCTGCTATGATTTGACCTTTAATAGACTTATGTCCTATAAACGTGAGTTCAAACTCGCTTAGCGCAAGAACCCACTTGGTTGTGCGACCAGATAAGTACGGTCGACTCATGAGATATCGCAAAGGGTCAAATTTGGCAATAACATACGTTTTCTGACTGAGCATATAATGTCATAGTTTCTATGTAGAAAATACGACTGCAAGACATAACTTCTCTAATATGGTATAGCGAGTTTCATAACTGATCAAGGTTCTACTGATGTAATAATTAGCACGTTCTTTCTTCTCATCGTCAAGTTGAGCTAACATAGCTCCTAAGGCAAAATCGAAAGCAAAAATGTACAAAATAAATGGTTGATCAGATCTAGGTGGTGAAAGTACTAGGGGTTTAAGGAGATATTGTTTAAGGAGGTCGAATGCTTCCTGGCATTCATCATCCCAATGAAAAGAGACATCTTTCTTAAGAAGTTTAAGAAAGGGTCCGGTTTTATCTGCCAACTTATCAATAAAGCGATGAATAGCTTGAAGCTTACCTTATAAACTTCGTAATTCAGATATATTTGCAGGCGCGAGCATATCAGTAATAGCCATGATCTTGAGAGGGTCAATTTCAATGCCACGTAAAGAAACGATAACCCCCAATAATTTATCGGACTTAACTCGAATATACATTTGGCTGGATTCAATCGGATAAGATACTCCCTTAACCGATCAAATACTTTCCTCAAGTCATTTAAATGATCATATTCTTTGATGGAACGAGCTATAATATCATCTACATAATCATGTAGAATATCATGCATCATATCATGAAAGATATAAGTCATTGCTCGTTGATATGTTGCACCTACATTCTTTAAACCGAATGGCATGACTTTCCAACAAAAGGTTCCCCAAGGGGTAATAAAGGTTGTCTTAGCCTGATCTTCAGGAGCTATCCTATCTGATTATAACTAGATAATCCATCCATTAAGGATATCATTCCACTCCCATAAAATCAATGATTTGATCCATGTTGGGAAGAGGAAAATCATCTTTAGGGCATGCAACATTAATATCTCTAAAGTCAGTACAAACCCTAACTTTGGTAGCTTCTTTCTTGGTTACTGGAACTACATTTGAGATCCACTCAGCATAATCAATGGCTTGTATAAAAATAACCTTCAACAGTTTTTCTAGTTCTCCTTTGACTAGTAAGGCCACTTTAGGATGCATTTTTCTAAGTTTCTATTTAACAAGTTTAGCATCTGGATGGACTACTAGATGATGCATAACTATAGAAGGGTCCAAACCTGGCATGTCTTCATATGTCCAAGCAAAGACATCTTCATAGTCTTGAAGGAATGAAATGTATTTATCTTGTTTTTCTTGACTTAATTCTGATCCAATATTGATTATGTGGGGGTGATCTTCGGTTCCAATGTTAATTTTTATAACGTTTTCAACTTCCATATGTAAATCTCTCTCAAAATTAGGTGGGGCGGGTGAAACGCCTAATTCTTGTAATTCTTCCAAGGTTAGCTTGGATAATTCATCTTGAGGAGTCGAGGCCTCAAGCTGGGCTATACTAGGTATAGAGCCATCAAAATAAAATCCGTTATGTAACAATTCATCAATGGAGACATCATGGAAGATATCCCCTTCCAACTCATCGTCGGATTCGGCAATCATCTCAGGGTAAGCTATGGACAGCATATTACAGGTAAAGGGATTATTCTTTGAACGCAAAGAATCTTGTTTATCTAGATAATCTTGGTAACATGTAAGATGGTCATCCTCCTCAAATGGGAAGGGTTGACCTTTACTAGGAAATAGGCCCACACCGCATCGGGAAGGCCACGGTTCTACCTCAATAGGTTCTTTCATACCATTCTGGAAAGGTCCCAAACCTTTCCCTTTATAGCCCAATTTAAGCATTATATGTTTAGCTTTAATATACTTATTAGCGAAATAGCATCTAGCATATCCATCACAATATGTTTTGATGTTTCTAGGTATTTTTCCCCAGTCATATCCCTTATAAATAAAAGCACAACTCCCGACTTGGTAAATACTTCCCATCGGCTGTGGGAGGCCCAAGGTACGAGGAGAGGGTGGGAGTTTATTTAAAATAAGGGCATCTTGCATGGCAGTGTTTGTTTTTTTATATAAGAATTTTAGATAAATCAGGTAAGAGCTCATCAGTAAGGGCGTAAGAGGTAGAAGGATCATTTCCTATGTTTTTGGATGCAGAAATCATGTCTTTGATAGGCGTAGACGTTGTAGAGATGTTGATGGAAGGATCTAAAGGTATGGAAGTTATAGGAGTAAAACAAGAAGCATTGGTTGTGGGTTTAGGATCCTTTTGAGGTCCTAATGTGGTTTGTTCGGAAGATGGTTGAGCTATATGTAGAGGTGTAGTTGATGGGGAAAAGGTAGATGATGTTATGGGTGAGTGTTTCACACGTTTAGATGGTTGATGAGAATTAGGATGTGTGGATGACAGAGCAAGGCAAAATTGAACTCCAACCGGTTCTGCCAAAGCACACATATCAAAGGGTCTAGGGTCACCATGAATGGTAACCAACTAATTTTTAAATTCGAATTTAACACACTGATGTAAAGTTGAGGGGACAGCTCGCATTGCGTTAATCCAAGGGTGACCCAAAAGTATATTGTATGATGCAGGGCAATGTACAATAAACACGGTCGTGTCTAAGGTCCTAGGACCAACTTGCAAGGGGATAGTAATAACTCCACACGTTTCTTGTGTTTCATCATTAAAGGCTTTTATGATCATATCAGTTCTTTTCATTTCGTCACTTCTAAAGCCAAATCTTTGGTAGAAGTCAAAAGTGCATATGTTTAAAGATGAACCATTATCAATCAAGACGCGTTTAACGACTACATCCCCAATTAGGGCAGTAATGTATAAGGGGTTATCCTTATGTAAACTATGTTGTGGTATATCTCTATCTCGGAAGTCAATACAATCGACTTCTCGAGTTATGATAGTATTGGACATGGCTTCAGGTTGAATATTTTGTGGTACCATCATTTGGCTTAATGTGAGCATTAATTCATCCCTATGGGTAGGAGAAGATCTTAAAAGGTCCAAAAGGGAAATTCTAGCTATAGTATTGGATAATTGTTCATTAATATTATACGGAGGCTTAGGTTGAACATTAGGCATATGATTCCCTTTATTGGGATTTTTCAAAACAAATGGAGCTGATCCATCATTTTGAGTTTGATCCTGTTGAGAGTTTTGAGCCTGTTGTCGAGTAACGACTCCGATGGTACCTACAATATTATTTTGAGGATGATGAATTGGTCTCGGTCTAGCATTTATGGCTTGTTCATTAGAAAGTAACTGATGAGAAGATGGTCGAGTAGTGACTCTTCTAGGAAATGGTTCTTTCGGAACCATAGAATTTGTGATGGGTTGAATAGGATCTGATTCATCTTCAGAACTATTCGATTGATTTGAGGTGATTTCCATGTCACTTTCAGTATCAGATTCTACATTACTAAGATCAGGTGTTCGAGTATTATATAGAGGTCTGGACGTGACCATGGATAAAGTTGTGTCAAATATTTCTAAATCATGAATAGGTAAATGTCCACTAATGACTCCTACATATCGGGTAGGAGGGGGAACATTATGATGTTCAATTTGATTAGCCACCTCTTTACCATGCTTTGGTAAAGGATGTTGAAATATGTCCAATGATTGATTGGCATTCTGATTTTGACTTTGAGGGGTGTTCTTTTGAGCATTATTAGGAGGAGTTTGTTTAGGTTGAAAGGCTTGCACCTCCATCTCATTGTTATCAATTAAATCTTGTATTTTATGTTTTAACCATTTACAAGAGTTGGTAGCATGTCCAGGTCCTCTATGGAAATCACAATGTAAATCAGCTCTATATCCGGGTAGAGTTGGATCAGGTTCCCGGATATTGGGTAATTGAATCAAACCTCGGGCTAATAGTTGTGGGAGAATGGTTGATAAAGATTGATTTAACCTAGTAAATTCTCGGGGTGGTTTATCAGGAGGTTTCAATATGAACTTCTCTATTGTTTTCGTAGTATTAACATTGGCAATGTTTTTGCTATCAGTGACTCCATCACCCACAACTTGTTTATTTTTATATTGATTTCTGGATGTTTTCTCATCATCTTTCTTTTTGAGCTGACCTCTTCTAATGAGAGCATCTTCCACTCTTCGGGCTAAGTCTATAGCTTGATCGAAGGTGGTCAAGGTAGCAGTTGATAATTCATAGGATAGTTGTTCTTGTAAATTATTGATAAAAATATCCAACATTTCCCGATAAGGTAACACAAAGTGTAATTTTCCTATCAACTGCCTCCATCGAGCTAAGAAGTCAGCGAAACACTCATCTTTGTCTTGTTTTAGGTTGTACAAATATTTAATGGTTACATGCCTTTCAATATAGGCACTAAATTGATGCACAAAAGACTCGAGCGGTCTCTTCGAAATTTCTCAAAGAATGAGTGGGCAATTGATAATACCACTCCAATGCCATCCCTCCTAAACTTTTTGGGAACATCTTTAGTAATAACAAGTCATCATGTGATATATCATGACATGCTATTCTAAACATTCGAAGATGCTCTATGGGATCCTCAGTTCCTTTATATATAGGTAGGACAGGCATGGGAAAGTGTTTAGGATATGGTTGTGCTACAACTATAGGATCTAGAGGTTGACTACACATCTCTCGATAATTGTACGAGGGATGGTAGGGATCTATTTGGTCCATACGGGAGACTAACTGTTTCACCATGGCTTCCAGATTACCAGTTTGTCCACCATATTGGTTCGGTGGTACATGAGTATGGGATTTGTGAGCGTAGGAAGGTGGGACATAAGGATTAGATGCTATATTGTTGTTATGTAAATGGTTGGTAGGAAGAGTATTATGAAGAAGATTTGTTGTAGCATTATGTTGTATCCCAGATTGTTGGAAATTGGTATTTGGTTTTGTTTTAGGCTTTTGTTGATTTGAGGTATATTGATCAATAGCTTGGCAAAATAGAGCAGTGAATGAAGGTTTATTTTGTGTGGGAATAACCCTAGGCTTGATAATAGGCACTCTAGGTGGTTGGGTAACTTGTTGTTGTTGCATGTTCTGGATCATAGCGGCCATATCCAAATTGGATGGTCCAGCTTGATCACTTTCTTGATCAACGAAGGACAAAGGATTAGTGCGTGTGTGATATATGTCTTCTAGGGTTGCTTGAGTGTCACTAATTTGATCTTTGTCCATATGGACTGCTCTATTAAGGGTGCTCATATTATTATTGAGGAACTTCCAGAAATGTTCCATGTTCTCAAAAGTAACAACTCCTTCTGGAGATATTTTAGGGGATGAGGATCCTTCCTCTATCATTTTCTTTTTGTTCATTTCCTTTCAGCAAATCCTTCTTCTTGTTGGTCGAAGGTTCCTTCTTCCTGAATTGGGTCTTCAGGAAGGACATCTGGGTTATTTTCTGGTTTTCTTAACCAATCTTCTTCTACTTCAATTTGTTTTCCATTCCTGAGTTTAGTCATTATGTCTAAATTTAGATTTTAGCAAATATATATATTAATATATTTGCAACAAATTTGGGAGGTATATGTTTTAATTATATACCTACTATAATGCTTAAAAGGAAATGTTTTGATTTTTGTTATAACTTTGTTTTGTTTTTTTTTTATTTTGTTTTTTATGTTTATAAAGACAACAAACAGCACACTGAATGCAAGAAACAACAATAATAAATGAATGGCTTAGTTTTCTATAAATAGTTTATAGATGTCATTGATAGGATCAAGTTGATCAGGAGTCATGAAATGCTCCTCTTCAAATTGGAAATGACTTTTCAAGAACTTGATAAAATGTGCTATAGTGATGTTATCTACTTCTGACTCTGATTTGTAAAAATAAATTTCATGGCAATACTCTCGATATAACACAGCTCTAGGAACTCTATACCATATTTTTCTATCCGTAAGAACAACCTCTTGATCCTCTATATGAGATAGAAATTTATGTACTACAACTGCATTCTCGAGGTATTCCTCAAAGGTGTATAACTCTAAAGACACATGGGCTCTTTTATCTGCTAACCACCTATGGCAAGCTCTCTGAAGTTCATGATATAAGGTCACTTGATCGGGATCCAGGATTCTATCTAGGACAAACCTCTTAATTTGCCTAAGTTCTGTTGCCCTAGATCCAATGATACCCAATCTCCTATCAAGTTCATCCCACAAAGGTTGAACCCTATTTGTTTGAGGTACTCTAAGCACAGAAGTAATCTCTATAGTTGTTAATTGATTCTCAACATTAATGGTGACAGCTCATCTTTTATTATAATCTACCATCTAAATGTGATATGCAATCTTTGATTCTAAATGCATTTATGTTTTGTTTTTTTGGATTGTTTTCAAAAGGTTTTTAGTTTTCACGTCGGGTTCACCAAAATGTATCGCTCCAAATTTTTTGCATCCTTACCCTCAGGCCATAGGATCCACGCCCGGAAGGAGGATGCGAGAAGGATGGGACAATACCTCAGACTGAGAGGCCCTTTGAAGGTCCCGCCTCTCGGGGGAGGAGTATAAGGGTGAATTTTTGACGGATGGTGGGTTCACCAGGAAACTTTTGAGTGGCGGTTTCCACGCCTAGGTTGGGAATGGGTTTGATGTGTTCATTTTTATACTCAATCATTCAACTCCTAGGTTTGGCCAAGATGAATCTAAACTATTCTATATGCCAATACTGATTTAAATGGATACAAAAAATAGAAATGAGTGCTAAACATAGAGAATATGCAAATTAGGACAGATCATACCTGATTTCGGATGTTTGATGAAGGTTCTGAGTCTTGTAGTAGTCTGAATCATCTCAAACTATACGTAATCATCTGAAATGAGACAGAATCATCTCAGATCACAGTCGATCATCTGAGATCAGACGAGATCATCGTGGATCTGACGAATTCGTCAAAAACCTGCAATCACAGAAATAGATACAAAATACCAAAATACGAGTGCCAAAACACAGGGGAAATGATAAAAGTAATGGTAAATTTACCTAAATGATAAATCCAAATAGAAATCAAAGAAGAAATGCATCAACTTAACAATGTATTTTGATTTTACCATGCATTTACATTAAATGAGGTGAACTCCAAGATGCATAAACATAATAACCTAATATAATGCAGAATTATAATGGAAAAATGCAGAAAAGTTAAGAAAATGCAAACTCTGGGCTCGGATTGCCCCCAATCTAGACTACAGTCAGGATCGCCTCCAATCGTACGAGATCGTCTGTGCTCCTCGATAGGATCATCCGAAATAATTTTGAAATCGCTTGCGACGATCCGATCTTGCTCCAATAGAAAAATAGTAGAGTTCCTGCAAGAAAATGTGAAATACAAAATGTAGACAGCAGTGCGAGAATGCAGGGAAATCCATCAGCTAGGAGGTTCAGAGCAGGGGGAATCAGGGGGATAAACTAGAAAAATCCTAGTTTATATAGGATTAGGGGGAGGTTAGGAGGTTGGGGATTATCCCAATCTGGGAGATCTCCAACGGGGGAATCTCCAACTGCGTAGACGTGCTTCTACCAAAGTTGGAGAGGCTGTTGAAATAGGAGCTAATTATGAACATTCGATTTTAGGACGAAATCGTCTGGATGCTCTGTTCCAGATGAATTCGTCAGATCGGGGACGATTTCGTCTGATCTGCGACGATATCGTCCAACGGTCAAAACAAATCCTAAAAATGGCATGAAAAAGGAGGGAAACGGGTAACAAGCGGTTTTGGGGTTAAAATTTAAATTTTTATCTTTTATCTTTTACTAAGGGTTTAACTGCGCCAATTTTAGGGTGCTATAGAGACCTCATAGCTACATGCACTTGACACTCTATGAAATTGTACTTCTCCTCATGAGGCTTTATCACTTGGCTTAAGAAGGCAATTGGGTATTCCTCATCGTCATTCCATTTCTATGTCAGGACCGCTACATAACTTTTGGGCTCTTCGACTATGTAAAGAATGAAATATTTGTTGTAGTCTAGGTTGATGAGAATGGGGGCTTGGGTGATCTAGGCTTTAATTTCCTCAAACACTTTCCTTATTATTCTATCTAGGCAAACTCAATGTTCTTCTTTAGGAGTTCAAACATCGGCTTAACAACTTGCATGAAGTTAGGGATAAACTTCCTTACAATGTTGATTTGGCTGAATAACAACTGTAGCCATTTCCTGTTCATCAAGGCTAGGAGATTAAGGAACACTTCAGCTCTATTAGGATCAACTACAAGCTCTTTTTATGATATAATATGGCCTAGAAGCTTCCCTTCTTTCACCATGAAGACATATTTAGGTTGAATGAAATGTCAAACTCTCTACACCTTTCAAATATCTATTGTAAATGCAGGGCATGATCTTCCCTCTTATGAGAAAACATAGTCATGTCATATAAGTATATTACAATGACTTTTTTTAGTAGTTCACTGAACACTAAGTCCATGGCTCTTTGGAATGTAACCCCTACATTTGAAATACCAAATGACATGCATTGATAAGTGAACGTCCCCCATTTGGTAGTGAATGTCATCTTATGTTGATATTCATCTCTGAACTAGATTTGATTGTATCCTGAGAAGCCATCCAGGAGAGAGAAGCACTATTCTCCTGCTACAACATGGAGTATCTGGTCAATTTTTGGGAGTGAGTAATGATCCTTAAAGGAAGCCTGATTCAAATTATGAAAGTCTTAACATAGGAGTATGTCTCTGTTCTTATTCTAAATAGGGACCAGGCTTGCGACCCAAGAAGGATGCTTTATTGGATAAATAATTTTAGCCTCAAGCACCTTCAATAGTTTGACCTTCATCAAGATTTCGATCTTTGGATTGACCGGCATTTTATTTTTCCTGCAGGGCTTAACTCCTTGTAACTTGATTGTGTATTGAATGATGCCTCAATCATATACCTTCAAGTATTAGTAACACCATGCCATAATGTTTGGGTACCTTTTGCATAAATACTGAACATTCTCAAGTTCTATTGAAGTGCAATCTATTTTGACCTTTATCACTTTGTCCGGTTTGAGCTCCAGGTCTTGGTACTATCTTACATCCACCTTGATCTTGTGATAAATTGCTATGTCATTCTGATAGAACAAGATTTCTAGAGTAATAAATCCCTTAAAGACATGATTTTTCTTTAGCTGTATTAGCCCTTCATATTCTTCATCTTTAGGATTTCTCCTTTCAATAGTAGCTACCTCATGAACTAGGAAGTTAATTATTTGCTCATAACTGTCGAAGACTTGCTAGTGAGTGTCCTTGTCAGGCATAGATGGTTTGTAGACAGTCCTTATTGTCTTAGGTTTATGTACCATTTCATCGGTTATGGATTATCTAGCTCTTATGGATGCTATAACATTAGCATACCTATTTTTCTCTCATGGAATGGAAAAAATTTTGAGTGATTCAAAATGCTCCATAAGATCCCAAACCTTGTTGTAATATACCTTGAGATAGTGCTTGTTTGAGGTGCACTTGTTTGTAAATTGGTTGCAAACCAATTTTGAATCTCCAAAGATCTGAAGATGCTTGATATTCAACTTCTCAATTTTCTTCAGTACTAAGCATAAAGCTTCGTACTTAGCTGCATTATTGGTGCAACTCCATGTCAGCCAGTAACAATGGTCCTTTTGTTCACCATATGATGATATAATGAGCACTCCTACTCTAGCTCTATTTTTGCATCGGGCACCATTGAAGAACAACTTCCATAATTCTTCTTCAGGTACTTTTTTATTCTTCTATGTTACATCCACAAACTGTTTGTACTTACTAATTAAATAGCACACCACCTCTATTTTGATTGTAGGATTAAAATATATTAGTGAGAACTCATCCTCGGTGTACAACTTATCCAATACTTGTTCTATTAGGTCCATCTACTCCAACTCCTCAGTCATCAAGTGCACTGAATCTTTGTGTTCTTCTTCTTCGACCATATTTTCTATGAGTAAGGTAGAAGGCTTCTCGTAAATTTTGATTTTTCTTCCCTTGAATGGAACTTCCAAGTGTGAATAATCCATAGAAAGGTAACCGCCAAGCTTAGCTGTAAACTCTCTTTATAGGCACATGCTAAAGTATGGTTCGAGATCAACAACCACTACCTCTTGTATCACTATAATTTGAGGCACTTTGTGTAGCCAAATAGGTATATATTTAATCACATCGATTGTCTTTACAGGGGTGTCATCCAACTAAAGTACGTTGTGACTACTTCATGTGTTTCCATACCTATTTCTTCAAAAATAGCCTTCGAAATGACTATAGTTGCGATGTCGAAGTCAATCATACAATTATGTACAACATGTCCTTCCATCTATAGAGTTAGATAAAATGGGGGAGGCCTATTTTTTCCTGTAATCAAGGTGGGAAAGGGTTGAGTTGGGATAGGTTTTGCCAATTTTTATGCTTTATCTAACTTCAATGACTATTACAATAGGTCCATTTGTCTGGGGAGTTGTAGGGCATCATATAAACTGATCTCGATGGGAGTCTTCTTTAACTCAATAGTATTATAAGTTACAGTAGCCAGTATCTCTGGTTCCTTCACTGCTTCGAACTTGGTGCGATATTGTTGTGTGGCCTCAATCCTTTGTCATTTCATTAGCGAAGGGTAACTCAAATTTTCTCTAGCCTTCTCCTTGGTTTCAGCCTATGGTGGAGCTACAGTGGATTTTTGGGGTTTTTCTTTTGCTGGTGGAGGCTGAGGAGTTCTTTCAAGAGCTTTAATAGGTGGTAGTTCCTTTTCATGATGGGAATGTACCTTTAAAAGGGCCATTTGAGTCGTGTCTACTTTGATTGGCTTTTTCTCGCTTTTGGTAAGAAGTAAAACTTGCTCTTCTTTTTCTATCCTTAAATTTTGATTTCCCTCCATGATAATATTAACCTGGCTACCAATAGTACTACCTGCCAACATTTGGATATAGTTCTAATGTAGCTTGCAAGTGCCTTCTTCATGTAGGTCATTGCAGGTTATGAACCAGTGTACATGCTCAGAAGTGTTCAATTCTTCATTAATGGTGATATTTCTTGCAATAAGTCTACCTAACTGGGCTGCCTAGTCCTTCGTAACTGTCGACAGAGGATATGATCTTCTTAGAAAAAATTCTTGTTGAGTTTGTTTCTTTTTAATGATAGCCATGTCATTAGATAGGGTTTGCATGGTAGAGTTTAGATACTGAACTTACTGTAGTAATTTAACTTGCATGTCTATAGCTACAAGGGTTGACACTACCAGAGGTGGTAATGGATCCATGATTGGCACTAGGGATAGTGCAATATATTGGGGTGGCATGGGTAATGTCAAAAATGGTGAAGGAATAGTGGGCTAAGGTACTGAGGGTGTGTAGAAATGTATTTGTGAAGCAAAAAATTGGGATAACATAGGGTTAGGATTCCATGGCAGGATAGAGCATGTGGAAGACATGGAAGTCTATGAAGTAGTAGCACCAGGATATTGTGATTGGGGGAATTACGAGAATATTGGCATTGACATCCTCTGAGGATGTTTACCAATGGCAATCAGATCCATTTCTACTTTCTAGGTCAACTCATATAATTTAGGAAAGGTATTGGCATTCGAAAGCCTTATCATCATGTTGATGCCAACATTGAAGGCCCTAAGGTAATAGTAGACTCCTGCTTTGGTAGTTGGTCATAGTCCCACAAGTACCCTCTATTAGGTTTGGGCGAACCTCACATTAAAATTAGTTATCTCTTCTTGAGAGTGCTTTTGTATTATAGTGAATTTATGTAGGAGAGAGGAAGGTTCAATGGACTATTAAACCCTCTCATCAACTATCTAGCTAACTGATCCCATTATGTTATAGTGCCAGGTGGTAGAGCTTTGTACCAATAGAGGAGTTTACCTCGAAGGGATAGAATTAACAACTGAACCATGACCTCTTATTTCATGATATTATGTATTGTAGGAAGATAAGCGATGTCTTGGATGTGTTTGAATGTTGTATTACCTATACCATTGAACGTGGGTATCAACTTCAGAGCAGTAGGCGGGATCTGCCCTTGTGCCACTATATTTAATGGTACAGTAAAATTCCAGGATGGGAATAGTCTAGGTGGAGGTGGTGGTGGTGTTTGTTGTTATTGTTGCTACTGCTGATGTACCATGCTTACACCTAGGTTAGGGGTAAGCAACAACTGGTTTTGTGGTACTAAAGTTCCCAAGTTTTTTTGTGGTCTACAGAGTTTAAGGGATTAGGAGGGAGACTAGTCATGGTATTGTTTGAAGGTGGGCCTTGCTCGTCAAAGATAGCCTCTTGTGATAACCCTTCATGTAAAATAGAATCTAGTGTGACTAACCTAGGACGTTCCCCAAAGGCATTAATGTTGAGTTCAAAAAATTGTCTCTTCTCCAGAGTTCCTAACTCTCCATATTGTATGCATGAAGGTACAAATATTTGTACTGGTATTTAAGGCTTAGATTTTCATTTTGAACAGAGTCATCAGTTGCTCGAGTCTTACAGTACTGATATGAGCATCAACTCTCAATACCACTCAGAAGGTAGTACTGACCGGATCCCATCGGGCATGCCATAAATTGTTGGTCACAAATCTTCCATAGGAAAGGATTTGTATGTCTATGCATCCTAGACCTGGACCAACCTTAAAAGGCTAGAGGGAAGAGATTCCCTTTGTAACAATATCAAAAGAAGTTTGGCTCCTATGCTAAACTATAGGGGTTTCAAGATAAGGGTGCTAGAAAGAAATAAAAGATAAGAGTGTTGGAAAGAGATTAAAAGAGTGAGGGTGCAGGAAAGAGATAAAAATGCAGAAAGGGATGGAAATAACTGAATATCACAGTGGGAAAGAACACGTAGCACAATAAATCATCTATATCTAAACCAACAACAATTAATATAGAAGATGTAACAGAAACCAAAATTGTATATGTGTCTCTATGTATCCTCTAAACACAATTTCAGGCACATTTAACTCCTAATGCTAAAATCTAGATATCAAAATTACAATAATAAAAAAATATAAATGAAAGCAAAAATACTTGCTAGAGACAACATAAAAATAAGGCATATATTTAGAGTTAAATATCTTCTATATTGATGCAGAATGTTTATCTACAACAGCTTCTTTAGCAAAATGTTCCCCCTCTTTTTTCATTACAATGCATGGGTTTTTATAGAGGATCCAGCCCTTTGTGTCATTAATGAACTCAATTTACAAGACTGCTAGGGTAGATTTGATAATGATTCTAGCCTACTTTTTACACTTGAGCTTTCTTATCCAATTTCCATTACTAGATATAGGGCAGTGCTAAACAAGAAAATTCACATTTATGAGTCATAGACCTATCCTAGGTTACTTTGTAGAATTCTCAAGTGGCTCCCAAAAGTTATGGTGGCCATCCTCTATAATTGATACTTCCCATCCTATTACCATAAACTGGATACTAGATCTTTCGGGTGAGGAAGATTGCATTTATGTGACACTAAAATGCTTTGGATAAATACCTAACCTTAGAATATGTGTATCTCGAGAGGAGCACTTGTTGTCAGACTTGCCCTAGGTGAAGCTTCACTAGATTTCTAGCTGAAGCATAGCTTCGTAATGGAATTGTATGAAAGCTGAGGTCAGGGTGGTAGGCAGGTATTATTGGTTCACTGAAAGACTGCCTCGAAGATAGCTTTGTATCTCAAACGACCCAAAGTATCTAGTTTAATTTTGAAAAATATGATTAGTTTCTAGCTACGTTACTTTACAAGGGATGAGGCCAAAATACTGCTTCGACAAGGAAATTGCCCGAAGCGGCTGACGACATGTTGTAGAATCTTCTTCCTTTCATCCTGACTGGGTGCTTCACAATGATCTACCTGCAAGGTGTTGGTTCGGGGGAAGCATCGCCCGAAGTTGATCCCATGCCTTGAACATTTTTTTATCCTTCTTTTAGCACTTCAGAAAAATTATGGCCTAAGTGGGAGGTTCACTGAGAAACTAGCTGAAGTGCTTGCTTCTCTATATTGAGGCCCAAAGTGGTGCTTGCCTTTAAATGGTTTGCAGGATATATGGGCCGAAGAAACACATTGACAAATATTTTTGCATGCTGAATTGGGGAATTTTCTATTAACTTGATATGGTAGCTTCACAACTTTTTCGTCTGAATTGGATGCTTCAGAAGCTTTGCTAGCGAAGCATCTCCCATGCCTTAACAATTTTTAGGACTTTTTTCTGATTTCCCTTTAGTAAAGCTTTCTATTATTTTTTTATTTTTGTTGGCAAAGATTTTTATATATAGGAGGTTCAAAAATGGGAACCAAAATTGCTGTAGTGATACAAAATACCAAAAAAAACAAGGGAACAAATTCATGAAAAACAAGAAAATACTTTACAAAATCATCTTATATCTCAAATTTACCACCCCTTCAAGCAATGTGATAAAATTATCAACAGGTACTAGCTCTAGATAGCCTTGTAGAGATGAAGCTAATATGAAGGAAACATAGGGGGTGTAGGCCCTATATGATATGCCATAGTGACTATAATTTTTGAGTTTAAGGTCTAAGGATCTACATAATCATAGCCTACAAGCATGTTTGTACCTTGATGTACTTATGACACACACATATATATGATCTCCTATTTTATGGCTCATTATGTGTATTATTTCTTTGCTTTTATGTTCATAGATGTATTTATGGATGTGATACCTAAATGATGATGTGATTATTCTATATGTGTGTGATGTACTGATTGTAGGCCCAAAATGGCCACATATTTAGTAAAATTTTGTATAATTTTTACTAAGTGATAAAACTGCCATTTCGCTCTAGAACAAGGTTGATAAGATGAATCCGCTGGATAGTCATGCAGTTTTGCTTGTTTAAAATGATTTGGGGAACTCCATTCTAGGTCCGGATTGAAGAAGGATCGCAAATCCATAAAAGTTTGTGAAAGGTGGTGACGTCAGCAGAGAAAAAGTGCGGAATGGCCCTTTTGCATATACCCGATTTTGGAAACTCTTTTTGCTCTTTGCCCCGGATTAGCGCTATCCTCAAATCCATAAAAGTCTCAAGGAGATGATGATGTAAGCAGTGGAAAAGTGTGGATTGACAATCCAGAGAATGAACGAGTCTTTTTCTATCCAAAATGAAGATAAGGCGGAATGGTAGAATGATGTAAGAACTTAACTCTGGATCCAGACTGAAGAAGATGCTCATTCTATCCAAAATAGAATCCACAAAAGTTATAAGGAAGAGGTGACATCATCAAAATTTTAATGTGGATTGGAAAGGATAAGGTAGAAGATAAGGGTCCTAGAGTGGATTCAAGGTTCGAATTTCCAAGATCTAGATTGGATGTTCTACTGCTAAGTAAAATGATGTCATCCAGTGGATGGGATTTTTAGCTTATACCGGATCTAATCTGGATCATGGGATAAAGAAGATCAATGGTGGAGGTTAGTCTACTAAATTTGGGTTGTTTAAAAAGATGTCCCTGCACCAGAACTATAACATATTGGTCGAAAGATGAAGCATTGAGAGTTTCCAAGAAGATCAAACCAGAGGTAGTTGCAGATCGATGGTGGAATTCTACTCCCAAGAAAGATCTACGGAAGTGCATGATCTAGAATGTTCTGAACTGTAGTTCTAATGACTGACCAAGCAAGTTGTAGAGAACCCATGCTGCCATGGTGGTTTCCCTTTCAATGGATTTCCTAGAGGTCTGACCAATGAGCTAATGCCAACTAAGCTCTTTGTTGAGTTGTTGTAACAAGATTTGATGTATTGTTTCTTGATTTGTAATATGAAAAACTATAAGTAGAGGTCGAACCCTCATTTTGAAGGGTCGGCTCTAGCGTGTTTTCCTGTGCTATTGTAAATATTTTTGAAGAGCTGAATGAAAGGAGCAATACATTGATCTTCGCCTCAAGGTTGCATTTCCATGCTTGATGTCAGAGGTTCGGATTTCATAGTTGTATTTCTGTAAATACTTAGATGGTTAGTTTGTGCCTATTTTGGATTACTAGTTGTTGTGAGTAATTGAAATCTACTTTGAAGTTTTTTCTATGTTATTAGAAAGTACATTTCTGTAAGATCTAAGTGTTTGGTGAATTATGTTATTTGGATTATCATTCTCCTGGGTATTGAAATTGCTTGCTATAACATTTCTCTCGTTATGCTTTAAATATATGAAATGATCTATTATGAGATAAGTGTTGATATGAGTGTATGTCTTTAATCTAGTTTTTTGGGAGCTTTTTATGATGATGCAATGTTGTTAACCTATCCATCCATTGTTATCTACATCTCTCTAACCCTAACCTTCTCTTACCCTAAACTCCAAACCCTAAGTGAGCATAATTGTGTCAACAATCTGCTAAGTTGACAAGGAACCAACCTACTCTGGAGGTTGGATCAAAAACCCCTATTTTGGTCCATCCAATGTTGAGTGTTGAGCTGCAGCTATCGGGTGCAAGCCTAGACAGAAAGTAGGAAGATAGATAGCCATAGTATCAAGTGAAAACTTGGTGCAATTCAGTGCCCAATAGTTTTTGGCATGCTCGGTGGGACCAGTTCACAAGGAACATGAAACCCATAAAAAGAGTTATTATTATCTCAACCCGAAGGAATCAAGATTGGGTGAATTATCTTGACCTTGTAAGCGGAGAAAAGAAAATTCACCTGGTGACTCCCTAGTCAGAAGACCTTGAAAAAGTATTGTAGACTAGTACCCTTTCATGTATACCAGGTATTACAAGAGGAACAACCCTGATTCTTTCTTTCATTATGAGTTACCTCAGAGAGGGACTGCTATTATCAAAAGTTTAGATCAATATTTTATTGAAGAAGAAGAGCTTCTGGAAGAAAACCCAATAGTTCCCCCAAGAAGACCTACAACCAGAAACATGGCACATAATGTGGCTCCTAATCAACCACTTCAGAAGTACCCTAACCGGGATTCAACTAGGCCCCTTAGATTAGCACAAATGGATGCCATTCCTCAGGTTGTATCTAAGGCAACCCCCACATATGATGGATTTGGGAAAACAACTTACGAGCACTGCCAAGATATCCTGAATCTGGAAGCAATCCACAACATAAAAGAAGAAAATATTATTGTCAGAATTCTAGCCCTATCCTTTCGTGGAAAGATATTGCATTGGTTCAGAACTCTGGAAGATAATTCTATCACTTCATGGCAATATTTTGCTGAGCCATTCATAGAAGAATTTAATGAATCTGCTGATCCTTTTTCCTTGCTGAATCAGTTTACAACCATGCAAAAAACCCAGCAAGAAACTGTCTCAGACTTCAATTTGAGATTTAGTAGAACATGGAAGAGAATTCCCCCTACTGCTAGACCAGTTGCATGTTTGGCTTATATGTATTATATACATGCCCTGGGATCAGAACTAGGTCTGCAGACACAACAATCTAGAGTAGAAACCTTTCCCCAAGTTTATAATGTAGTCATCCATGCTAAAAATATCCTAATCAATGTAGGAAGGATTCCCCCAAAACCATGTTACCCTATAAC
Organism: Wollemia nobilis; assembly: GCA_028583015.1. Taxonomy (NCBI): domain Eukaryota; kingdom Viridiplantae; phylum Streptophyta; class Pinopsida; order Araucariales; family Araucariaceae; genus Wollemia; species Wollemia nobilis. The sequence continues at coordinate 907,744 of JAQPPZ010000028.1, forward strand.
TCAGAAACCAATAGTGGCCATGAACAATCCACAAAGTCCTCCTACATGGACCCCCTTGCTTTACCATCCCCATATCCACAAATGAATCTGATTCCTTGGTCTAAACCAGTAGCCTCTACACCTCCTTTTCCTCCCCTTCCTTCCCAACCTTCTCAAGAATTGTCTGCTATTCTGGATATACAAAATACCATGAAAAATTTGAGTAACAGAATGAATTCAATGGAAAAAAGAGATCAGGAAAGGTCACAACAGAGGAGATTCCCATATGTGAACAAATATCAAAGGCCTGGTCCTAGCAATAGTACTGGGGTTAGGGTGAATGCAACATATGAGGAGCCAGAATGTTCTGTAGATACCACTCTTGCAAATGTTTGGTGTTTGGTATGTAATGACCCCCATGACTCACAATCTTGTGTGATGTATCAACACCATGTTCAACAAGCTATGGATCAAGCTGAAAGAAATCAGAAAGGGAGGGTTAATATGTTATGGCACCCTGATCAGATCATGGCCAAAAAAGAGTTGGATGAAGAAAGCCCAATTGCTGTGATGACAAGATCTAGAAAGAAAGCTTTACAAGTAGACCCCCAGAAGATGGGACAATTCTAGGTCCCTTCTCAAAAGAAAGTTGACTTCCCCCCTCAAAGCAATGACACTTTTCCTATTCCTCAAGCTAGAGGGAAGGAGAAGACAGATAGTCTCCCTAAAAATATCGAAAGAGAAACAGAAGGAGACAGAATGAGATCCAAGGGTGAGGATCAAGAAAGGCTCAGGTTCCCCTCTATCACCAAAAGACAAATATTAGAGGTAACCCAACAATACAAAAGGAAATATGGTGAGCCAGACAGAGGCCTGGAAAGACTATCCCTGACCAAGTCTGAGTATAACATTGTTGAGGAGATGAAAAGGATTCCATCAAAAGCTAGTCTATATGATACTCTTTTCATCCCGGGCCAGATTGACCTGCTTAAAGCTTCCCTCAACAAAAATCCCTAGAATAGACCAACCACCACCATCCTCAGTATACCACCAGAAAAGAGAGAAATGACACCTGTTCTAAAAAACAAACCTCCCCCTTTCTACATATCCTTAAGAATGGAAGGATGGGTAGTCCAAAATTGTATGATTGATTCAGGAGCATCAACCATAGTTATGCCTAAGGTGGTCTGTGAAGATATGGGTATGGAATATACCCGGTCTTGTCCTGGAGTGTTGCAATTAGATGGGACACCTGTCAAAATAGTTGGGGTTATTAAATATGTATTGATGAGGTTGCACAGAGCTCCCGAGGTAACAGTGGTGCAGGAAATAGTGGTGGTGGACTTGGAACCTTATTTTGGGTTATGCCTCTCAAGAGAATTTACTGCAAAATTAGGAGGATGTATGTACATGGATTATTCTAGCATGGTAATCCCTTTCAAAGGAAAAAGAATAAGGATAACACCAGAGAAACCAGTTGCTTATCATATTGAAAAAATTGAAGAGGATCTGTGCAATCTTAATCCTGTGGAGGAATTTGAGCTAGTGGAAAACATTGAAGAGCTAGACATTGAAGATGAGTTGCCTTTCAGAGAAGACTATAGTCAATTTGGAACTGGTATGGGTACATACAGTATCACAACTGAATTGGAAAAGAAACTCCCTGCTATTTCTAATCAATCCCTAAGAAACAAAGAAACATGGGTTATGCATTTTGATGGTGCTAAATGTAGAAATGGTGTAGGGGTTGGTGTGGTTCTACAATCATAGTCTGAAGGGATAAATAATTTTTCTTATAGACTGACATGGTCATGTACCAACAATGCCATAGAATACGAGGCTTTGTGCCTCGGATTGATGCAAGCAGAAAGTATGGGCATCAATATTTTGAACATATATGGTGATTCTGAGCTAATAGTCCATCAGGTAAGGAATAAGTGTAGTAGTAAGCACCATTACTTGAAAGCTTACAAAAATAGGGTATGGGACCTAATGGATTCATTTGATGCCCTGAATCTAAGTTTTGTACCTAGAGAAGATAATCACCTGGCAGATTCTTTGGCAACAAAGGGGGCTAATTTCAATCCTCCTATAGATTTTGGAACTAAGAAGACCAAAGGCATTAAAATGGTTTTCAGACCTATAGTACCAGACAAGCAGATATTCTAGCAGGTTTTTGAAAGTGATGAACAAATTCTAGATTTCATGATAAGAGAAGCATGCTTCTCGACTATCCAAGAGGAAGACTTGGAAGAAATAGATCAACAAGACTTTATCCAACTAAGAAACAATCATATCCCAAGGGGATTGGTCACCCTTGAAAGTCTATTTGATAATGAAGATAGAAAGAAGGTTGGAGCTATGAAGGTCGGTAAAAATATCTATAAAGAAGTAGAGGTCGAAATAGGAAAGAAGCTCAATGTTGGGATCCAATGTTCACCTGAAGAAGCAGAAGAGATTAAAGCTTTATGCTTAAAATACCAAGACACTATGGCTTGGTCATATGAAGACCTTAAGGTGTATGACAAAAGGATTATCCAACATACTATCGAGTTAGAACCCGATGCTAAACCATTCCGAAAAAAATAGAGGCCTGTTAATCCGAGGATAGAAGCCATTATGAGGGAGGAACTCTTAAAGCTACTGAAGGCTAGGATAATATATCCAATAAAACATTCCACTTGGGTAGCCAATTTGGTACCCGTAAGAAAGAAGAATGGAGATATACGCCTATGTGTAGATTTTAGAAATCTGAATCAAGCATCTCTCAAGGATCACTATCCTCTCCCTCAGATTGACCAGATCTTACAGGTGGTAGCTGGAGCAGAAATATTCTCACTTTTGGATGGTTACTCTGGATATAACCAGATTTGGGTAAAATATCAAGACCAATACAAGACAACATTTACTACAAAATGGGGTACATTTGCCTATCAGAGAATGCCCTTTGGGCTGTCCAATGTTGGAGCTACATTTCAGAGGGCCATGGACTATGCCTTTGGTACACTTATAAACAAAGTTATTCTGATTTACCTGGATGACATGACGGTCTTTTCTCATGATAAAAATGATCATCTATCTCATTTGGAACAGGTTTTTCAAAAATGCAGAGAATTTGGTATCTCACTTAATCCTAAGAAGTCATTCTTTGCAGTACATGAGGGAAAAATTGTTAGGCCATGTGGTCTCAAAGGAAGGTATGGCCATAGATCCGGAAAGAATTGGAGCAATTCTAGCTATTCCTTTGCCTACTAATTAGAAGACCTTGCAGTCTTTCTTAGGTCAAATCAATTTCGTCAGGAAATTCATTTCTGATTTTGCACAAAAAGTGAGGCCTATATCTGAACTACTCAAGAAAAAGGTAGAGTTCAAATGGACTGAGGTTAGGAAGCAAGCTTTCGAGGTCATCAAGCAATCCATTGCAACAACCCCAATATTGATAAATCCTGATTTCACTAAGGATTTTATCCTCTATGCTTATGGAGTTGAAGAAAGTTATGCCTCGGTACTCACCCAGAAAGATAGTCAAGGGGATGAGCACCCTGTGTTCTTTTGGAGTCAGACTCTACATGATTATCAGGTAAAATACAACTTTATTGAGAGACAAGTGTTTGTTGTAATGAAGTCACTAAAGAAGTTTAGACAATATCTGGTACAGAGCAAAACCTTGGTATATGTGGTTCATCCAGATGTAAGGAGTTTTATTTTACAAGGTGACTTGGGAGATAAAAGGGTTGGTTGGATTACTAAGATCCAGGAATATGATGTAGAGATACGTCCCACCAAATTGGTAAGAGGTAGAGCCTTGTGCCAAGGATTGACAGATGCTTCAGCATTGGCCAAAATAACAGCTTGTCAGATGATAGAAGAGGATCAGATAGAGATTGTTCACACTCCAGATTCTGATTGGATTGAGAAAATTACCAGGTATTTCCAAACAGGGATCTGCCCACCTGATCTGAATTCTTCTCAAAGAAGGAGGTATAGACTTCATGCTCTAAAATATGTATTACTACCTGAAGGGTTGTTCAAAAGAAACTTGGATGGTATTCTCCTGAAATGTTTGAAGGAGGACCAACAAAAAAGAGTCATTGAAGAATTTCATGGAGGCTCAACAGGAGGTCATAGCTTCGATAGAACTACAAATTTGAAGATAATAAGAGTAGGTTATTATTGGCCTACCATGTTCAATGATGCTTTTAAAATTACCTAGGCTTGTGATAAGTGTCAGAGGTACGTTGGAAGAACAAGAAATGTTGCCTCTCCCCTGAAGCCTATTCAAGTCGAAGAGCCTTTCCAACAATGGGGATTAGATTTTATAGGAGTTATAAATCCTAATTCTTTAATAGAGCACAAGTTTATCTTGACAGCTACAGATTATCTTACCATATGGGTAGAGGCCATTCCTACAAAGAAGGTGGACCAAGAAGTTGTGATCAACTTTGTGGAGAGTTTGATTTCTAGATTTGGAGTTCCGAAAGCTTTGGTGAGTGATAATGGCCCTACTTTCATAGGAGCTAAGTACATTGAGTTTTCCAGCAAGTATGGCATCACCCTTAAAAATACTTCAAACTATTACCCACAAGGTAATGGACTTGCAGAATCTACCAATAAAAACCTATTAAGGATTTTGAGAAAATATTTGGAAGGTAACAAAAGGAGTTGGCACCTGTTGCTCAATCATGCTCTATGGGCAGACAGGATTACTATTAAAAAGTCCATCAAAACTTTACCTTATGCATTGGTATACGGAAAAGAGGTGGTATTGCCAATTCACTTAGAAATCCCAACACTTAAGCTTGTCAGTACAGAAGAAGAATTAGAGGATGATCCAGTTAAAACCAGATTGACACACTTGCTATGATTGGAAGAGAGCAAGACTCAAGCATATGATCATTTTCAAAAGCACTCATCGGACATTAAAGCATGGTTTGATAAAAGGGCCAGGTTCAAGAAACTTCAAGTTGGAGATTCAGTTCTCAGGTGGAATGTTGACAGGGCAAAACCAGGTAAACATGAAAAATTTGATTCCTTTTGGGATGGTCCTTTCAAAATTATGGAAGCTAAAGAGTCTAATGTATTTCAGTTGAAGGACCCAGAAGGAAACATACAACCAATTCCGGTGAATGGTTTCCACCTTAAGCTTTACTATATGTAAGAAATAAGCTCATTGTAACATATGTATATACATTGTACAAATATTTCCCCCTCCTTTCTGCACTTTCTATTTCATTTTCTTTCTGCACTTTGTAATTAGTTCTTTTTTTGAAGAAATACTAAAAATAAGAGAGAGAGAGAAGAAATTTTGCAAGAAATGACTAAGTGTTGGCCAAATTCATGGTAATGTTCCATTCCGCACATTGTGCTGTGCAAAACTCCCTAGAGTGGCATTCCATCCTCAAGACCGCATGGTTAGATCCAGACTGGCAATCCCACATAAGGAAGGACAAGAATGGTGCCAATTCGGGAACCTCTCAAAGCTAGAGATAGCTAGAGCGGAATCAGGCCAAAGCCAAACAACAAGTTTCAATTTGACACGTGGAGGCTAAATATTGCTCGTGCATTCAATTCTAACGAACTCGTGCATGAGCCAAAGAATAGCCGAAGGGATGTGATGAGTTGGCGACGCAATTTCAAAATTTGACCAATAAGGAGATAGGGCGCCACCTTTGAGCCACCAAAGTAAATAATGAAAAATATTGGAAAGTGTGCCAACAAAGATATCGCGTAGCATTAATGGTGAAAGATATGGGCTCCAAAGAAAAGAAGTAATGAGAAGCATATACAAAACCCATTTGGAGGCCCCTTGCGTTTATAGGAAGGTAGAGAAAGTACATCCATACCTTGGAGAATTTACTGCAAAGTGGGAGGATGAAGTTTGCTACTGTCAAAATGGCACCCAAAAAGTCATCCACCGAATCATCAAAGGTAGCGACAAGATTGCAGGTTCATGTACATCGGACCAGTCGGGTCGCAGATACAGTGATGACAAGGGTAGGAAGGACCCACCTCAAAATAGATTTTGAATTTCCATATTTTGAAGGAAAGCCAATGCGACGACAAGGTATGATAGCCATAAAATCCTTTTTGTTCTCTTATATCTGTGATTCTGTGCACCACTACCCCGAACTAGTCTTTGCTATGATTCAATTCTATGATTATAAAAATAGAATAGTTAGAACCCCTACTGGTACTCCCCTATTTTCAATCACAAGGGAGACTTGCTATGGGTTATTTGTCGTAGGGGTGGGCCCATACTCAAAGCTCAGATCATTTAACATAGCAGAGCTTGACAGAGCTTACGCTAAAATGATGGCCTCAGAAGAAAAAAAGGAGGCACTGGAAAAATGGCTTCATTTTAATTTTATAAGGATAAGGAATCAAGATGAAATGCCCGAAGTCCCAATTCACATTGATGAATTTGCAAACCCAGAATTATTTTCTATGTTGGCTTGTATGGAGGGTTTGGACTCTGACAGGATGGTTCATGGTTGGCAAATTGCCATGGCATATTGTATTTTTGATGAAAGGATGTACAAAAGGGACATGAGAGAGAGAGGTACCAGAGTAATTTACTTTGACTGGCCAGATTTTCTCGCTCAAAGGATCCATGAGAAAATGGTAAACATGAAGAAGGGTGTTGGTGCTCCCAGTTTCAGACATTGTTCGAGTCTAGTGTGGATGTTCTATGCAGCCATCAAAAGTAGAATGTCATGGATCCTGGCTAGGGATAAAACCAGTGATGGAGAACCCTTGCCGATCTATTATTGGATGGATTGTTTGAAGAGCAGTGAGTCCTATTACAGATTTAACTTGGAATTCTTGGAACCTACCCTAAAAATAATGTACAATGAGTGCCCTAGGTTGCCCTCCTTAGCTAAGCAGATTTTGAGGAAAGAATACGTTGAGGAAGGAGATTGGTATCTACTAACAGAGGGCACAATAATCAGGTTATATGGTTTCATAGGTAAACCTTTTCTCCTACCTCACTTTGTCATAGAAAGGCTATTCACCCTGGAGTATCTGAGATAGGTGGTACACGTTGATGCAAGCTACGGTTCGGGAAGAAAGAAGAAGTCTTTAATTACTTACCACACTAAAAGTAGTATTATTGTATCTGAGTGGCAGAGCCAACAAATTGACCAATACCTTGATAGGTTAGGTTTGTTCTATATTCCCCAAATATGGAGTTATGATCCCGACGGTGTTTTCACTATGAGAAATAAAACCCTAAATGGAGACAAGGCCTATAAATTTGAAAGAAGGCCTAGGGTTAATTTTGAACAGGGAAGGAATAATGATGAAACTACTCTTTTAGAGTGGAACATCTCAAAGATGAATCAGTTACCTCCATGGTTGGATTTCTATGAACAGGTGGTGGATTTCGATCCAGAACATGAGCTCAGTCATCGGATTACAAAAGATACAATTAATAAGGTAAGGGTTGAATCTGCCAATATGAAGGACAATCCTTTTGAAGAAGATGTAGCAGAGAGAGGAAAACCGAAGGAGAAAGGACCATGGAAAATGACAAATATTGCTGATTGGTGGCGTATGAGGGTTGAAATTGGAAAGTTTTTTCCAAAATCAAAGTTTGGAATGAAAATTGATAAGGAATTTTCAGCAATTTATAATAAGAATGTTGAAATCTGGAGACCAAAGGATATCAAAAATATAGTATTAATAAGTGAAAAATCCCAGAATGTTTTTGAATCACTACTTCCTCTTGCACATCAGAGGATTCAGATAGAGATGCAAGAAGTTCCTTCGATCATAGCTGAAGTACTCAAAATCTCTAGTCCTACTTCTAAGCAGGTAGAGAAGTTTCTCGAGAAGGTTAAATTGTCGAATGAAACACAATTCCCCGAGGAAAGAGCTATCAATATTCTGCTAATTGAAATAAGATCTCCACATTTTTCCATCGTCTCTACAACATCAGTTAAGCTACTACCCATATCTGAGCAACCTCTATTTTTGAGAGTAGTTCAAGAAGATGAAGAGAAAGAAAATTTTGAAGGAGAAATGGTTGCTTTCCAATTAGTTTATAGAAGGACTAAGAGAACCCCAGAAATAGAGGAGGAAGAGGCTTCCAAAAGGTAGAAGATGAGTATGGAGGAAATTGTGGAAGAGGTATCTGCTTTTAATACAGAAGGGTTAGTTGAACAAGAACAACAACTTGAAATAGAAGTTGAGCAAGAACACCCTACATCTGTAGGCGAAGGTATGGTTTCTAATCCCTCTTCTCCTTCTCATCTCCAGAAATCCCCAAAAGGACTTCCCTCCCTTTCTAGTCAAGAAAATGTGGTGAATTTGCCTCCTTCACCTCACAGTCCTCCCCTCATCCCATCAGTAGCTATGGAGGCATCAGTCAGTTCTACTATATCACAGCCTCCTTCAAACCCACCTTCCACTTCTGAGGCATCCACTTCAGTATCCACCATCATTGCACCCTCATATCTTTTACCACCATCCATGGGACAATGCATTCCAAGTTCATCTATCCCCTCTATTATCAGTTCTGTCCTTATTTCCCTAAATTTACCTGTATCAACAACAACAATAGTCACAGAATCTACCATTGTAACAGAGGTTATTGTCAATGTGTCTCCACCCCCACCAACAACAAGTCAGTCCACCCTCATGTTTTTGATGCCATTATCTCCTTTGGCTACTGATATTTCAAAGTCTATTGTTGTATCCAAAGAGCAGGTAGCTACTCAGAGCATAAATGATTACTAGGCAGAGAAGCTTACCAAGCCTTCTAGCTGGATGGTTGTGACAAGAAAAAGTATGTATGTTAATCCCATCACTAGGCAAAGGGTTTCAAGGTCTTTGATTCCGTAGGTGAGCAAGCCTAAAAATGAGATGACTGCTCAGGATTATAGAGTGGAAGAAATCATAGAAGATATTGACAAGCTTCCTGCTGAAGATGAGTTAGGGATGGCCAAGGCTCACTTGGATACCTTTTATGTTAAGACTGATATAGCAAAAGATAAGGTAGAAAAGTTGAAACAATAGGTTGAAAAGCTTAAGAAGAGCCTCCATGATAAAAAATAAGTAGAGAAGGTTCTGAGGAAGGAGGCTAAGAGTTGGCAGGAAATATTTTAGAAGGCTAATGAGTTGAAAAACCAGCTAGAAGATCAAAAGAAGTTGAATGAGGATCAGGAAAAAGAGATTCAAAGTTTGAAACATCAGCTTCAGATTGAGAAGGCCAAGTCCTCAGGATTTTCCAAAGATAATTTGAAGAAGATAAAGTAGGAGTTGTTTTCTGAAGTTCAAGAAAAATGTTCAGGTCTTCAACTCATAATTGACTACTTGAAGGATGCCAACCAATTATTATCTACCATTCAGAAGGATTTAGATCAAATCACTGGAGAGTTACAACCTATGGTGATTCCGATAGAACAAATGTACAGGTTGGTTGGTAGTAGGCTCAGTGATGCTGCTAAACCAATTTCTAATAAAGAATGGAATCTAGCTAGGGTAGCCTCCAAAATAGTGGTGAAAAAGCATAGGGCAGTTCAGAGAGCCTGGTTGTTGTTTGATAGGATGGACAGGGGAATTAAAGATATTATTGAAATAAATGAGGAGATGGTTCATGTTGGTTTCAAAGGGCTCTGGAAGGAGGATCACAACTTGCTTTCTATGGAAGAAGCCCAACAAAGCATCAAGGAGAATCTATAGGATGAAGCTAAAATTGATTCATTAGAAGAGCCACTATCCCAAGAACAAGCTGCTAAGCTAATTATGGGTTACACCCGCCTAAGAGATCTCATGGAAGATCTGGTGATTAGAGGGAATGTTGCTAATTATGAAGATGTTGGAGAATTACAATACATTTATAAGCAGCTTAAAGAGACATCAAATCCCTCTGAGCAAGCCTAGAAATAGGCTCTTCAATATTTGGAATCAATGGTCCAGGTGTTCGGGGATACTTCTGGTAAAGATGAGCAAGGAGTACAGACTCCTGGAGAAGATGAAGAGGAAGAGGCTTTAGAAGAATAAGAGTAATATTGAGCAATTACTAGCCCAGGAGGGGCTCATGCTTAAACCATTCTTTTTATGTTTGTATATATGCATAAGTTTTGTATTCCTATACATCAGTTTTGTATTTCTATTTTTACTCTGACAGTTGTCAGAAATAAGCAATAAAGGCATGAGGCCTACAATGCAACATTTTTGTGTGAAGGCATTTTTGAAAGGAAGCCTTATAAAGGAGGAGAGTTGTGTATATTTTCTGAAGGTAGTAGTAATACTGATATTATAGACATAGTCTCTAGTTGAACAAATGAGTTCTATGATGTTTTTGGCATAGTTTCGATATGAACCTCTACCCTCTAGGCAGAATTAAGTTTTCAGAGGGTAGGATTTGTATGGAAATCATTCCTTAAAACATGTATTCAAGAATAAGTATTATTTTGACTCCTAAGGCCCAATGGATAAGACTCTGGATTCGATTGGCTTTGCAAGCAAATCCACCCGAGAGGCGCTAGAATGTAGGCCCGAAATGGCCACATACTTAGTAAAATTTTGTATAATTTTGACTAAGTCATAAAGCTATCATTCCGCTCTGGAATCAGGTTGATAATATGAGTCCGCTCGACAATTATTCAATTTTGAAATGTTTGAAATGATTTCGAGTAACTGCATTCCGGGTCTGGAATGATGAAGGATCTCAAATCTGCAAAATATTTTGAGAGATGATGATGTTAGTAGCGAAAAAGTGTAGAATAGCCTCCTTGCATATATCTGATTCTGGAAAAGTCTTTTTTTTTCCACTCTGGATTGGCGCTATCTTCAAATCCACAAAAGTCTCAAGGAAATGATGACGTCAGCAACAAAAAAGTGTGGAATGGCGATCCGAGGAATGGACAAGTATTTTATTTTTGAAATGAAGATAAAGTGAGAATGATGAAAATAAATAAATAAAATAATAAGGTAGAAGATAAAATCCTAGAGTGGATTCAAGGTTAGAATACCCAAGATCCGGATTGGAGATTCTGCTACTAAGAAAGACGATGTCATAATGGATGGGTATTTAGCTTATACTAGATTTAATCTAAATCATGTGATGAAGAAGATCGATGATGGAGGTTAGTCTTCTAAGTTTGGGTTATTTAAAAGATGTTTCTACATCAGAACTATAACAGTTGGCCAAAAGATGAAGCGTCAAATATTTCCAAGAAGATCAGACTAGATGCAGTTATAGATCGATGGTGGCAATCTATTCCCAAGAAGGATCGATGGAAACGTATGATCTAGAATGTTCTGAACTATAGTTCTACTGAGCGACCAAGCAAGTTGTAGAGACCCCGTGCTATCATGGTGGATGCCCTTCCAATAGAATTCTCGGAGGATGAACCAATGAGCTAATGCCAGCTAAGCTCTTTGTTGAGCTATTGTAACAAGATTTGATGTATTGTTTCTTGATTTGTAATATGAAAAACTATAAGTAGAGGTCGAACCCTCATTTTGAAGGGTCGGCTCTAGCATGTTTGCCTGTGCTATTGTAAATATTCTTGAAGAGCTGAATGAAAGGAGCAATACATTGATCTTCACCTCAAGTTTACGTTCTCTTGCTTGATGTTAGAGGTTCGGATTTCATAGTTGCATTTCTATAAATACTTAGATGGTTAGTTTGTGCCTATTTTGGATTACTAGTTGTTGTGAGTAATTGAAATCTACTTTGAATTCATTCTATGTTATTTGAAAGTACATTTCTATAAGATCTAAGTGTTTGGTGAATTTTATTATTTGGATTATCATTCCCTGGATATTGAAATTGCTTGCTATAACATTTCTTTGTTATGATTTAAATATATGAAATGATCTATTATGAGATAAATGTTGATCTGAGTGTATGTCCTTAATCTAGTTTTTTGGGAGCTTTTTATGATGGTGCAATGTTGTTAACCTATCCATCCATTGTTATCTACATCTCTCTAACCCTAACCTTCTCTTACCCTAAACTCCAAACCCTAAGTGAGCATAATTGTGTCAACAATATGCTAAGTTGACAAGGAACCAACCTACTCTGGAGGTTGGATCAGAAACTCCTATTTTGGTCCATCCAATGTTGAGTGTTGAGCTGCAACTATCGGGTGCAAGCCTGGACAGAAAATAGGAAGATAGACAGCCGTAGTACTGAGTGAAAACTTGGTGCAATTCAGTGCCCAACATTGATTACATGCACTAGATAGATGATAGATGTATGATTAGATGTTGTGATTTAGATATGTAGATATTCTACAATGTATATTTATGTGGATAAAATGGTGAATGGTTAAATGTATGTTTAAATTTATTTCAATTATTTATGCATTTAATCTATGTAATATGATATGGTATATGATATGTATGTAATGCATTCATTTCATGTATATGATCTAATGCAAATGAACTTGTATGCTTTAATCACTTAAAACGTAAGGAATGAATCTAATGTGTTTAAAAAACTAATGGAAGATACCACAACATGTATGAAAATCATGAATGAAAATGGTAACTCTTACCATAAGAATTAATCAATTAAACATCCATATGTGAAATAAGATGATGTGAGATGTATGGGTTTTTCCTATAAGCTTTTGTAAATTAAAATATATGGATTTTTCGAGAATCATCTGTTATCTTTTTTCATTTTGCATTGTTTTGAGATTTATTTTGGTGAACTTTCCAATCCTTTATGTTTCTTGTGCCAACTCCACATGTTGGCTCCATTTTTTGAGCATTCGTAAGAGTTTACTTCCTCTGTGGATTTTGAATTTCCCAATTACCTGTTGCAATTTTTGATGCCAAAAAATCCTCCTTGTTACTAGCTACAGCCAATCCTCTTCCTCTGACAAGGATTTTCCATTTTTGAGGTGTCCTTACTGGTCTCCTTGTTGGATTTGGAGCTGCACCACTACTTTCCATTTATACTTCCCTATGCATGCTTTGTTTACTCATCATCCTTTCTCCAAGTGGCTTTACCTATTTTTTTTGGCACTCCCTTTTTTCCTTCGCTCTGTTGCTCTCTGATTTTAACCATGAAGGAGGGAAAACCTGTGTTTATTGAGCCTAAGATGTTTGAATTAGAAGTTATTACTAATGACATATTAAAGGACAAAGGTGGCTCATTAGATTTTTCAAGATGTTTTTTGGCATCGACGGGGAGGTGACCAAAGCTTTTGCTACCTCCTAGGACAATGGCATTGTTACCATTCATGGCATGGAGTTTCAGATCACTATGGAGCTGCTAGGTGAACTGACGGGACAAAATCTTGATGGTTAGGTAATAAAAAGTAACAAGAACAATTGGGACATGAAGTTAGCTCACTTTAATAAGAATTAGGTGATCCAAAAGTTGCACAAGAAAGGTTTATATCATCACCACCTCTCTACACCTTGGAATAAAATTCTTAAACCCATTATGCAATATTTAACTTCTGACAATATTGAGTCTCATATTTGTTGCTTCCATTTAGCCTTCATTAACCATTTTCGTGAAGCTAAAATGATGAGCATCCCAGTCACACTTTATTGGTCCATGGATTATGCAATAACCTCCACCTATACCAAAAAGGAAGAGGGTTTGCCTTGTCACTAGGGACTTTTTAGAATCCTTTATAGGTTTCTTCTCCTGAATTTTCCCAAAGGAAATATCCCTACCCTTGATTCAAATGAAGACAACTCTTCTTCGATGCCTAGTCCTAAAGCCTCTAAACCAAAGAGAAAAATAAGAGTGATATGCCTCATTATGGATCTAATATCAAGAAAAATTCTAAGATCAAAAAACACTTGTTCATTGTTCCCAGAGACTCAAATTCAAGGAAGTTGCTGAAACCCCTCCTTCCACTTCTGAGAAGACCTTGAAGTATCTTTCCAACTCCCCTAATATTGTTGAAAAATATCTCCATAAGCTTTATGTCCATGCCACTTCTGTTACCATTGAACATTTGGAGACTACCCATATGACCATTGGGAAGGCAATTTTGAAGCTCAAGGAACAACGTCAAGCACTCAACCTTCTATTTTTTTGTGATACTTTTGAGGATATTCCAACCATTTCTATTGTAGAGGTACCTTATAATGTTAAAGTTAATGCTAAGTATGAGGACATGGTGGAAATTGTGAAGGAATCCTATATTGAAGCCCCAAAGGATGCACCAAAGTATGATGTGAAGGATGCCATGTTGGAGGCTACTGTTGCATCACCAATGTAGACTGACGTACCCTTTTAAGCTCTCTTCATAGTATGATGTTCCTTCCTCTTGGAGGATTTTGTCCTCTCTGGTTCTGTTGGTGGAATTTTTGTCTCCTTTTGTTCCTTCATGTACAAGGATTTAGTCCTTTTTAGTTTTGCTAGCTGAATACCTCTTAGTTTTGGTTCCTCTTTTTGTTTCCTCTGAAGGTTTTCCTTTTTGTTTTTTTGTTGTAAAAGGCGTTGGGGTGCCTTTCAAATACCCTATTTCTTTTAATAAAAATATTAACTTACCAAAAAAAATATATGCACAAAATAGTTAGTGGCCATCTAAATATTGTTGTTGATATCCATATGGTATCTATCATATTCCATGAACATACCTTACTAAATAAAAATTCTATAAGGAAAATGTGCATGATTGATGAAATTATTTGTTGCTATAGGGAAATTTTGGAGGTTTTCTATGAAATTCAAACACCCTAGTTTATTAATCAAAAGTTGTATAATGACTAAAATATACTACTGAAAGATATATGCCTGTTAAGAAGACCAAGATATTTGCTATCCCTATGTGTGCAAGTGAATATATTATATGAGGCATAAGACTACCTCATTGCCAAGCGGATTTCATTCAACTCATTGTTGTAAATGGGATCACCATATGGTCATCATGATCCTAAGTTTAGATGTATTTGGACTAAACTAATAGGTAATATAGGCCACTTATAACTAGCTCATCCATAAGATGACATTGGTCTATACAAAATAAGGTTGTCAACGTGAGAGACATATCATCATTTGTAAGGATACTCCATTGCCCGGTAGGTTTCATTCAACCTATTTCTATAATGAATATCACCCCATGGTGGTTGAATAATGAATATTCCAGGGATTCAAGCTTGTTATCCACTTTTTTTCTTTTTATTACGTAGGATACTTTATCATGCTTACTCATGAAAATCACTATTTATTTTACATTTCACTTTATTTTGGAGCAAGGGATTTGCTTAGTGATGAAAATCACTATTTATTTTGCTTTTTTGCTTTGGAAATTTTACTCATTTTGTGTAAAAGCAAGAAATTTATTGTGTAGGAGGGAGATGGTCCTTTTGTCAATGATCAATATTCTAGACCATTCACATAATAAGATAAACAAGGAAAACCTTTTGCTTAAGGTGACCAGGACCAATTTGTAGTGTCATCCTTCCTTGTTAAAACCAAGATTGTTAATATTTAAAAGTTGATGGGATTTTGAGATATGCAAGGTATTATCAAAACAAAACCTCATCTTCGAAAGCCAATATAGCTTTCTACAAAATTTGAAAAGATAACTAGTTATATGGCTAAATGATTGAAAAAATCTAGTATAGACCTGATAGCAACTCATAAGGTTGTGTTGAAAAACACATTTACTCACAAGGAAAATGAATGATAATGATAAAAAAAATGAATGATTGACATACAAACGTGGTGTCATTTGTAAGAATGTAAACACATCCTATCCTAATGCAAATGTAATGTATGAAGATGTCTAATGCAATGCAACTAATGAATGCATATAATGAAATGCAAAATGTAAATGTTTTTTGTGTTTTAACATTTTGAATTGTTTTTGGATTTTAATATTTTCTATAATTCTTTTATTTTGATATTTGAATTGTTTTTGGATTTTATGTATAAAATACCCTTAAGTAAATAATGTTGAGAGGTTTAGGCTCTTCAACACCTTCTAGAGATGTTAGATGATAAGTACTAGGTCATATATTCTTTGATATGATAAAGAGACCTAACCATTTTGTCATAAATTTGTCAGGTAGATGGGGCAACATGTTTGTTTTCTGTTGGTTTTCTTTTAGCACAAGATACCCAACCTTAAAGTCCCTTAGGTGGAATTTATTGTAAGCTCATTTAAGATGATCTTGGTGAACATTAATATGCTCAAGATAATTCACTCAACGTTCATCAATAAGGGTCAATAGATCTAGGCAAGCTTATCATGCAGTGTCATCATCGATGAACTATTTCAATGAGATGTGCAATGATGGAATTTATAATTACAAGGGCATAATAGCCTCAGTGTCATATACTAGTGAAATTGAGGTTACCCCAATGGGTGATTGTATGCTAGTTATATAAGCCCATAAAACAAGAGGTAATTTAAGGTAACAATCCTTATGATTATTGTTAATGGTCTTCTTTAGTATGGTGTTGTGACCAATTTCATAACGGCCCCAAAATTGGTGACCCAATGAAAAATTATGAAAATTCAATGTTTTTTAGGTTTCATAAAGTTTATTTAGTTGTTCAGATCAACCTTTTTTATTTTATGTTCATGTTTGTTTGAGTTTCATGAAATGAATTTTAAATATTTTAATTTTTAAACTTTATAGTTTTTAAAGTTTTAAATTAAATCATTTAAAAATACTTCTAATTTTGTTTATTTTATTTTTCATGTTTGCTTTAGATTTATTTTATTTTCATGTTTATTTTAGTTTTAGATTTTTAAATATTTTAATTTTAAAACTTTATATTTTTAAAGTCCAAAATTTAAATATTTAAAATACTTCTAATAACGTGTTTAATATAAAGTTCAAAGACATGTTAAATTTTTTTTTTTGGAAATTTTATAAAAGGTTGTGTTTTTGGTAGGTTCATAAAACTACCTAATGTTATTTTTGTGACAATTAAGTGGCTTGGTCCCAGTGGTTAGCATGGTTTTTAAGGTAGGGGGACCAGCAAACTTGAGGTCAAGAGGTGCATTATCGAAGAGTCACCCAGTAACTTGCTTGAATCAAAATACATAGCAGGTGTTGATTATAATAAAGTGTTTAGTTCCTCACCATCATTTGAATGTGGGATGAAGATTTCATTTTTATAATATAAGAGGCTCCCAAATCCTTAGATGTTGGAATTTATTGGAAGATAATAAACCAAACAAAGTTATCATGGTTAAAGATGAAAATATTGAAATTTAATTCTAGATAATTTTGGTAATATTGATTTATCAAACTTTATGATAGTGTGAGAATAGCACAAAAAAAGTTAACATTGTCATGGATGTTATTAGTTGTACATATTTATCATTATTTTCACTGTCATGGAGTCAAAAGAGATGTAGATGTGGATGATACTAAACTAGATTGTTGATATGGATTACATTGTGGATATAACAAAAACATGTGTAACATAGTGGAATATCTGGATGACATTTAAATGGATCATTCTCATTGAGAAATGAATAAAATAGTGATGTAGGATCCAATAAACAAGTAATGTTCAATCAAATTATGTTGGTAGAGATAGAGGAAATTTTTGCATGTCAGACCAATGAAACAACATAGGAAATATTTGAATGTGGACATAGCATTGGTTGAGTCAGATGCTGAGGTGAGTATTGCATATCAGATGACATTGCACCCTTTGTGAGGTTTGATTTTGAGACCAAAAAGGTGAAGCACATTAATGGCGATAACAGTGCAATTACCAAATATATTGTCTAGTGTGAGAGGTAGGTAAGTGGTAGATTTATATTATGTATTTGGGAATATGCATGGACACCTTGCAGATCACCCAAATTTTGGTAGAAATTCAATAGTATGAATCATATTCGAGTTGTGGTGATCGTAAGAAAATAAGTTTGAAATCTATAAATTTAGCATGATCATTTGGTTATTAATAAATATGCCCATTACTGTTATTAACCTAGCATCTAATATTTTGAAAAATACAAACAGTATATGCATATGTGGCTACAGTGATAAAAAATTCATATATGAAGATAACAATAATTATGGACAACAAAATATTTCCAACAAAGGGTATTTAGATGGTGTTTTCATAATACTTGGTTGATCTCTAGGATTTTAATCACCTTGATAATATCCACTACAAAACATGGTAACATCATGCTCAACATAGAGAGATAAAATAATAAATAATATTGCCAAGGGACACTATGCAGTGATAGATAGTTTAATGACAAAATGATAGATTTTATTGTGCACATAAGGAGAAATAATCACAAAGATGATGTGGTACTGGACTCATAGTGGTAGTGTTAGATAAAAAATGGTTTTTAGAGGGTCTCATATAATATTTTTTTATATTTTTAAGAGTGATTCTTTCCATAGTGTTATGTGAATCATTACCTTACTATTCGATTTGGTTTTATTTTGAGAAAATCAAAAACTTGAAGTTTATATGTTTTCAAGGAAGACATGAGCATAGTGGAGGATATATTGGTTGGAAAATGTAAAATATTATAAATAACTTCACAAATTCTTGGTGTAATTCAACAGTCCATATACACAACAGCATGTGTCATCTTCAATTTCACCAATAATTTAAAGGTTTTGTTGAATAAAGGGACATGGAAGGATATTAATTTTTATTCACATGGTTTTGTAATGGATTAAATGATGCAAGTGGGTGACTATGGTGGTTAAAAAATAACTCATTCATTTTTTTTGTTCAACATCTATGTGAACACAATTTGGCATCAAAAAGGAGAAAAAATTAAATTGGTTTATTAAAATATTATATTTGCGAATAAAAACAAAGTTTGAAAATGATTACATGAAACAATTAAATAAAATTATGTTAATTTTAAAGTGAAAGAAATAATTTTAATGATAAACATGGATCAAAATATTTACATGGACATATAGTTTTAAAGTCCGTTGTGGAACGAAAAGAAATAGTTTCGAAGCCAAACGAAAGGAACGAAAATGAAACGAACAAGGAAGAAAAAAATATTAAATACACCATTACATGACTAAAAGAAATATGAAAGATTTGGAGATAGAGAACCAGGATGGCAATTAGAAGTAAAATTTTAGTATATTAATTTTGAAACCTCTCCTTCCATGTTGAATTGGGATTTCACCATGGGATGTCATTTTATGAACAGGGTATTTTGTGTTATAATTTTTAAATTTATTGAAAATCTCATTTTTTGCAATAATTTGAAAATATCATAAGTTTTATGCATGATGCCGGTTAATTTATAGGTTATTTTCAATGTATTTTACTTTTACCTTAGAATATTACACCACATTGTATGTTGAGTTGCGTAAATACGAATCACATAAATCTAGGCTTGATGTAGGATACTTATGTTTGCAGGGTTTGTGAGGAATTTTGAGTTTTAGCATTTTATTTCATTTATCTTATTTTAATTTCTAAACCCTACATATATATATATATATATATATAATTTTTTTAAAATCAAATAAAAAATGTAAAAAAATAAAATTCAAAAAGAGAGATGCACAGGTTCAAAGAATAAGCTTTAAGTTGTTTATTAAAGCAATTTCAATTTTAGTTTGAAGCATGGTGGAAATTATAAAATTATTTATAAAGTTCATATTTTCAAGGAATTTTATAATTTCATAAAGTTTTATTTTGCATTTCAAGTTTTGTATTTCATTTTCAAACAATAAATTAACTTACCTTTATGAAAATCAATTTCATTAAAAGGAATAATTTATTTGGCATTCTAAATGTCATTGTATTCAAGGTTGTAGATTAATTTCTCTTTATGAAAATTGTAATTTCATCAAAGGGGGCTTAATTTATAAGGGTTTTCAAAGGTTATTATATTTTTAAGATTAATCATTTGGATCATTTTTCTTTCATGTTTAAAGCAACATAAAAATTAATTCACTCATCATTTCATTAAGTTTCATTAATTATCAATAACATAGCATAATAAAATATTACCAATATAGGCCCCTTGTTAATAGTTATTTATAGGTCACTAAGGTGTTCTAAGAACTTATTTGACACATTCTTAAACATACAAGCACATAATTAAGCAAAAGGAACCTTGGAGAAATTTCTATTTCTTTGCAAGAGAGAGTTTTCATTTAAAATCCTGATTGTGATGATGATTTAGCAATTGGGAAAAAATTCCACTAAATAGAATTGGCACTAGAAGGAGGGCATGAATTGGTTTAATTTATTGCTACTTAAATACTAAATTGTTCATGTTTCTTTGAAAGAGTTATTTGAAGGCATTAATTTAATTAATGCATATGTTTCAGTTGATTTTTAGTCATTTCATGATTCTTTACAAAATATTTCTTTGACTAACAAAATTGGCATTAAAGTTATGTTCTATAAGCTCCAATAATGGCACTGTTTATCTCAATAGGGGCAAGAATTGCATCTTGGATTGGTGGTTATTATTGTCATTTAAACATTCCTACCCATCAAATCCCTCTAGGTGTAGAAGAATATTTACCTCAATTTAGGCATGATGTGGCCTTGACTGATGAACATATTCAAATATACAAGGACATTTTACTCTATTTTCAAATTATGCATGAAGATGTCACTTGTAGGTTGTTTTCATACACTTTGGATGAGGTTGCATTGGATTGGTACATCCATGTACCTCTATATTTTATTATGTCTTGGGATCGATTAGAGGTAATATTCCTTAACCATTTTGGAAAACTAGCATCCTTGAATATAACAATGTCTTATGTGAAAAATCAATGTGATGAAATTGAATGTCCTTATTTTACAACCACCTTATATTTTGTTCAAAATAAGGTGCAAGTCTCAAAGCCAATATCCACAAATGAGGATTGTGGTAAGCAAACCCATCAAGATGTAGAGATTGGTTCATTTTTATTCACAAAGGAGGATTGGGAGAATCATAGAAAATAAAATACAATAATTGATCTCACTGAACAAACCCTTGAACCATCAAAAGTGGTTGAAAATAAATATGAAGAAAGTTATAATCTGAATAATATTGAATCTATTGATTACATAGAAGAAATGATAGATTTTCATCATTTGTTCTAGGAATATAATGAGTATGATTTTCAAACAGGTAAATCTCTAGATTTGAATGATCATGGATATGATTTTATTGAATACTATAATGAACTATAGGAAAAATGTACCTAGATGAAGATAGATCAAATGAATGATCATCAAATATTATTTCTCGAAGAAGATGAATTTTTTAAAATTGAAGATGAATTTTTTGAAATTGAGGAAGATGTATCTAAAAATGAATCAGAAGATGGCATGAAACAAGATATGGAATCCCACCAAATATTTCAAAAATATAATTATTTTCTTATTCAAGATAATGAAGAAGAATCAATCACTTATTTTGCAATTCCCAAAGAATATTCTATCTCAATTGATATGCAAAAAACTAAAAGTTTGGTCTCATTTAATGATTCATCAATGCCCATACAACAAGAAATTAGTAGATATGTACCTCAACTGATTGATGAAGGTGAATTTGAAAAGGAATCTATAGATATATTCAAATTTTACATAGAAGATATGGTTCAACTTCAACCCATAGTTTTAGAAGATAATTATTATAATGGTTGGGGCATGTATCATGAATCATTATTTTCTCACATTCTTATTGATGAAATTTCTATTTCACTTGATATGCAGGATGTTGGAAATTCTATCTCACATGAAGATTTGATAATTCCTATATAATAAAAATATGGCAAGCCATTTGTAGAAATAGAAAATAAACCAAAATTTGATCATTTTGAATGAGTTTATGGAACAACTTGCTGCAATAGAAAATGAAGAAATTGTAAATGATTCTTACGATTCATATGTTTTAGATGAGGAAGAGGTAAAATTTTCTCTTTCATTTTGGAATACTAAAAATTTGGGTACAAAATATCATGATCATATTTAATATTCAAATGAAGAAACTCCATTTGTGGCTAAAAAGGAATTATAATTTTCTATTTATCCTAAAGAAAATATTGCTTTGTTTGATCAACAAGATCTATGGTTTGAAAATTATGGACATATTATTGATTGGATGTCTAATTTTGGTAATTTTTAAAAAATAGGTCATTGATGAAGGTAAAAGGATACAAGATGATGATGGTGATAGAGACCATGAAGAAAAATAAAAGATTACAATGGCTCACCAAGTAGTGGTAAATGAAAGTGTACAAAAGGTAGAATCTCATCCTTTGTGTCCAAACATCCAAGAATTAGGTAAAAGTTTGCATAATCATTTATTGGATTCAGATGTTATTTATGATGAAATGCCATTGGAGGTTGATAAATAACTAGAATGGATTCCTACTCACACCACAAATAAGATTGATTTTATGAATAAAATAGAAGCAGATATGCTTGAGTTATTGAATCAAGTTCATCAACAATTAACAATTCAATAAAGGATACAAATTTATAATGATTCTCATTTTGTAAATATCTTAGATGCTTGCAAATTTTTGCATAAGTTTCATTGGCCTAATGATAGTTTATAATTTTGCTTTAAAATTTTCAGAAATAGCCTCCTATTTGAAGGAAATCCTATGTGAAATTGAAAACTTAAGTCAAAGTGAAAAATCATATTTTGAAAGTTACATCTAACTAAATAAGCAAAATATAGTTGAAAATCATGTATTCACTTGTAAATTTAATGAATAAAATCCTAAAAATGGAATTTCTTATAAACTTGAATCAAATTGGTGGGATAAGAAAGACAACTTAAAATTTGTTATATTGTTTGGTCTAAACTTATTTTGATTGGAGTTATGTAAAACATGTCATGCACATAATAATATATGTCTTTTACAGTGTGCCAATCATGTTTGGAATCCAGGGAAGTGATAGCATAATATATTATCATCTTGTATATAGTGTATATTTTAGTAAATAGTTATTTTTGGGTTTTGGTAAATTTTTTTTTCATTTTTGTATATAATCTTTTTGTTTAGTGAATTTTTTTTGCTTTAGTGTTTTCAAGTTTAGGGATCAGGTTCTTACTTGCTCATCAGTTTTATAATTTTGGATGTGTTTCCATTTTTGGTTTGCAATAAAATTAGCTTATGCCAAATTTTTTAATTTCAATTCATGTTATCATTTTTGTTGTTTAAAGCCTTGTAGGTTTTGGTGTTTTTTCTTGGTTGAGGTAGTTGTGGTAGTTTCAATGAATAATTTATGAATTTATTTTTTATTTTTTCCCGTGTCACTCAGGATAAATTACATGTCTTAAAAACATATAAAATTTGAATAAAAGAAAAGTAATATTGTTAGTATGTATCTTATGAATTTGGATCAAGATAGTAAAATTTGGAACACTAAAATCATTATGCAAAAGCTCCACAAATACTACAACACATTAAAAGAATATTCTTTAAACTTTTGATGGATGAAGTTATTCAATTTTGCATATTAAGGTGAAAATCCAATGAACTCAATTCTTTAGCCTTACTTGATATCTAACCCAAGTTGCAGGTGAATTTTGCAAAAGCAATATAAAGCTTGATATAAAAATTAAAGCAAATACAATGGAAACTAAATTTAAATCAGTCACCATAGTCTAAGGTAACCTTCGTCGGGACCTATGAATCAGGGTTATACATAAGGGGTCAGCCCCAAAATGTATTTATAAAAAATTGGCGAATTAGTTTCAAAATCCAGGAGAATAGTATCGAAATGCATGTAGAAGGTTAACTATTATTAGGGGTAATATTGGAAATTTAAACTTAAAATGGTCAAATTATTATAAAATTGGGGCGAATCGACCCCCCAAAAAAATTGCACCCAAAATTTTTTGGCTAATGGGCCTTGGTCAAGGGTCCCAAATATTAGCCAATTCCAAATTTCAAAAATCCTAATTTTAGCCAATTGGCTATAAATAGCCGCTATGCATAACCCTGATATGAATGCCTAACTAGTAGTGGAGCTATATCTAGACAAGAATAAAGAAAGACGTAAAATGTAAAATTCACCTAATATTTGGGAGATTCAAATAACCTCTATTGGGGCTATAAATGCCTACCTGATAGTAGAGAAATATCTCAAAAAGAGTAAGGTTATATCCACCGGAGCTATGGATGCCCAACTAGTAGTGGAGCAATGCAAGGGTTTATTTAACAAGAAAATTCTATAAGTCCAGCTACAAAACTGATATTGGAAATCTGAATAATTTTAGGAATATAAAATGAATTTCAAAAACACACACCGAGTAAAGGCAAAAATTTTAGCTGTTACATTTTAAAATTATCTATTCACATTCTTTGGATATTGTTTATGTTTATTTTTTTTATATTTGGTTTTTGTTGGTTTCATATTTAGGTTCTTATGTCTAAAATATTTGGGAACTTTTCCCACTACAGTCATCATTTGTTGTGACCAAATTCACAATGACCCCAAAATTGGGGACCCACCGAATAATTATGAAACTTTGATGATTATTAGGTTTCATAGAGTTTGTTTAGTTGTTTATATCAACCTTGTTTATTTTATGTTCATGTTTTTTTGACATTCATGAAATGATTTTTAAATATTTTAATTTTAAAAATTTCTAGTTTTTTAAGTTTAAAATTAAATTATTTAAAAATACTTCTAATTTTGTTTATTTTATTTTTCATGTTTGCTTGAGTTTTATTTTATTTTCATGTTTGTTTTATTTTATTTTCATGTTTTTTTAAATTTATTTTCATGTTTGTTTTATTTTATTTTCATTTTTTATTAATATTTTGCTCGAGTCTTGGCTATTTTTGTTTAAGATGTATCTAGCCTGGATAGTTTCTAGAATGTGTCAATTTTGTACTATTGGCACTGTCAATGCCCAATGTAATAGGGATAGGACCCTTCAACCCGAATAGTAAATAAAACTTTTTACCTACCAAAAAAATATATATTTTCATATATTTTAATATTAAAAATTTATTTTTTTAATATACAAAATTAAAATATTTAAAATACTTCTAATAACATGTTTAATATAAAGTTCAAAGACATGTTAAATTTATTTTTTTTGGAAATTTTAATAAAAGATTGTGTTTTTGGTAGGTTCATCAAACTACCTGGCACAATTTTTGAGAGAGTTAAGTGGCTTGGTCCTAGTGGTCTTGGTACCAGTGGTAAGCATAGTTTTCGAGTAGGTGGACCAGCGAAATCGAGGTCAAGAGGTGCATTATAGAAGAGTCACCCAGTAACTTGGCTAAATCGAAATACATAGTAGATGTTAATGATAATAAAGTGTTTAGTTCCCCACCATCATTTGAATATGGGATGAGGAGTTGGTTTTGATAATATAAGAATATCCTCAAGCCTTAGATGTTGGTATTTATCAGAAGATAGTAAATCAAACAAAGATATCATGGTTAAAGATGAAAATATTAAAATTTAATTCTAGATAGTTTTGGAAAATTTGATTTATCAAGCTTTGTGATAGTGTGACCATAGCACAAAAAAAGTTAACATTGTCATGGATGTTATTCACTATACATATTTGTCATGATTGTCACTACCATGGAGCCAATAGAGATGCAGATGTGGATGATACCAAATCATATTGTTGATATGGATTGCATCATAGACATAATGGAAACATGGGCAGCATAGTGGATTATCTGTATGACATTTATATAGATTATGCTCATTGGGAAATGAATAGAACAACATTGAAGGATATGGTAAGCAACTAATGTTCAATCAAATTATGTTGGCATAAATAGAGGAAAGGTTTGCATAGCGGACCAATAAAATAGCCCAGGGAATATTCAAAGGTGGATGCAACATTGGTTGATCTGAATGCTAAGATGAGTATTACATATCAAATGATATTGTGTCCTCTACGAGGTTCGATTATAATACCGATAAAGAAAAGTACAGTAATTGTGATAATAGTGCAATTACCGAATATCTTGTCTAAAATGTGAGAGGTAGGTAAGCAGCAAATTTATGATATATTTGAGAATGTGCATGGACACCTTGCAGATCATCCAAATTTTAAAATAAATTTGATAGTATGAATCAAATTCGAGTTGTGGTGATCGTAGGAAAATAAGTTTGAAACTATTAAATTTAACATGACCATATGGTTATTAATAAATATGCCCATTACTATTATCAACCTAGCATATGATATTTTGAATAATACATACAGTATGCACAGTGGTGGCTACAATGATGAAAAATTCATATATGAAGATAGCAGCAAGTATGGACAACAAAAGATTGCCAACAAAGTGTGTTTAGATGGTGTTTTCATAATGCCCTGTTGATCGCTAGGATTTTAATCACCTTGATAATATCCACTACAACACACGGTAATATCACACTCAACATAGATAGACAAAATAATAAATAAGATGACCAAGGTGCACTGTGCATTGATAGATAGTTCATGATAAAATGATAGATTTTATTGTACACATAAAGAGAAACAATCACAGAGATGATGCAGTACTAGACTCATAGTGGTAGTTTTTAATAAACAGTAGTTTTTATAGGGTCTCACAATATTGTGCTATATTTTGAAGAGTGATTCTTTCCATAGTGTTATAAGAATCACTACCTTATTGTCTAATTTGCTTTTATTATGAG
This sequence comes from Wollemia nobilis, assembly GCA_028583015.1. Lineage (NCBI taxonomy): Eukaryota > Viridiplantae > Streptophyta > Pinopsida > Araucariales > Araucariaceae > Wollemia > Wollemia nobilis. The sequence goes on from JAQPPZ010000028.1 coordinate 934,262, forward strand.
AAAATAAAAAACTTGAATTTTATATATTTTCAAGGAAGACATGAGCATAGTTGATGATACATTGGTTGGAAAATGTAAAATATTATAAAGAACTTCACAAATTTTGAGCATAATTTAATAGTCCATATACACATCAATGTGCGTCATCTTCAATTTCACCAAATAATTCAGATTTTTTTGAATAAAGGGACATGGAAGGATATTAAGATTTATTTGCATGGTTTTGTAATGGATTAAATTATGTAAGTGGGTGACTATGGTGGTTTGAAAACATCTCATTCAAATTTACTGGTCAACATCTATGTGGACACAGTTTGGCATCAAAAAGGAGAAAAATTTAAATTGGTTTATTAAAATATTATATTTAAGAATAAAAAACAAAGTTTGAAAATAATTACATGGAAAGATTAAAGAAAATTATGTTAATATCATAGTGAAATAAACAAGTTTAATGATAAACATGGATCAAAATATTTACACAGACATATAGTTTTAATGTTCGTTGCGGAATGAAAAGAAAAAATTTCAAATCCAAACAAAAGGAACAAAAATGAAACAAATAGGGAAGAAGGAAATATTAAATACACCATTACATGACTGAAAGAAACGTCAAATATTTGGATACAGAGAACTAGGATGGTAGTTAGAAGAAAATTTTTAGCAGAAGATTAATTTCGAAACCTCTCCTTCCATGATGAACTAGGTTTTCACCATGGTATGTTGTTTTATGAATAGGGTATTTTGTAATATGATTTTGAAATTTATTGAAAATCTCATTTTTTTTAATATTTTAGAAATACCATAAGTTTTAAGCATGATGATAGTTAATTTATATGTCATTTTCAATGTATTGCACTTTTACCTTAGAAGATTGCACACCATTGTCTATCGAATTAAATAAATATGGATCACATAAATGTGGGTTTGATGCAGGATACTTATGTTTGTAGGGTTTGTGGGGAATTCTGAGTTTCAACATTTTATTTTATTTTATTTTCTAAACCCTACCTTTTCATTATTTTTTTAAGTTTTCCAAATTAAATAAAAAATGTAAAAAAATAAAATTCAAAAAGAGAGATGCATAGGTTCAAAGAATAAGCTTTAAGTTGTTTATTAAAGCAATTTTAATTTTCATTTGAAGCACGGTGGGAATTATAAAAATTATTTATAAATTTTATAATTTCATAAAGTTATATTTCACATTTCAAGTTTTGTATTTCATTTTCAAGATATAAATTAACTTACCTTTATGAAAATCAATTTTATTAAAGGGAGTAATTTATTTGGCATTGAAAAGACCATTGTATTCAAGGCAATAGATTAATTCTCCTTTATTAAAATTGTAATTTAATTAAAGGGGGTTAATTTATAAGGGTTTTCAAGGGTTATTACATTTAAATATTAATCATTAGGATCAATTTTATTTCATATTTAGAGCAACATAAAAATTAATTCACTCATCATTTCATTAAATTTTATGAATGATCAATAGCATAACATAATAAAATATTACCAACATAGGCCCCTTGTTAACAGTTATTTGTAAATCACTAACGTATTCTAAGCACTTATTTGATATATTCTTAAATATACAATCACATAATTAAGTAAAAGAAACCTAGGAGAAATTTCTATTTCTTTGCAAGAGAGGGTTTTCATTTAAAATCCTAATTGTGATGGTGATTTTGCAATTGGGTAAAATTTCCACTCAATAGAATTGGTGCTAGAAGGAGGGCCTAAATTGGTTTAATTTATTGCTACTTAAATGCTAAATTGTTCATGTTTCTTTGAAAAATTTATTTGAAGGCATTGGTTTAATTAATGCATATCTTTTAGTTGATTGTTAGTCATTTCATGATTCTTTACAAAATATTTATTTGACTAGCAAACTTGGCATTAAATTTGTGTTTTGTAAGGTCCACTAATGGCATTGTTTATCTCAATAGGGGTAAGAATTGCATCCTATATTGGTGGTTATTATTGTCATTTAAACATTCTTACCCATCAAATCCCTTTAGGTGCAAAAGAATATTTACCTCAATTTAGGCATGATGTGGCCTCGATTGAGGAATATATTCAAAGATACAAGTAAATTTTTATTTATTTTCAAATTATACCTGAGGATGTCACTTATAGGTTTCTTTCATACACTTTGTATAAGGTTGCATTAGATTGGTACATCCACGTACCTCTAGATTTTATTTTGTATTGGGATCGATTTGAGGTAATATTCCTTAACCATTTTGGAAAACTAACATCCTTGAATATAAAAATGTTTGATGTGAACAATCAATGTGATGAAATTGAATGTTCCTATTTTACAAACACCTTAGATTTTGTTCAAAAGGAGGTGCAAGTCTCAAAGACAATATACACCAATGAGAATTATGGTAAACAAACCCATCAAGATGTAGATATTGGTTCATTTTTATTGACAAAGGAGGATTGAGAGAATCATAGAAAAAATACAATAAGTGATCTCACTATCAAAACCCTTGACCCACTAAAAACGGTCGAAAATAAATCTGAAGAAAATAATAATCTAAATAATATTGAATCTGATGACTACATAAAAGAAATGATAGATTTTCATCATTTTTTCTAAGAATATAATGAGTATGATTTTTAAACAAGTAAAGCTCAAGATTTGAATGATCTTATAAATGATTTTATTGAAGACTATAATGAACTGCAGGAAAAGAGTACCTTGATGAAGATAGCTCAAATTATTGATCATAAAATATTATTACTTGAAGAAGATGATTTTTTTGAAATTGAAGATGAGTTTTGAAATTGAGGAAGATGTATCTAAAAATGAATCTGAAGATGGCATGAAAGAAGAGATGGAATCCCACCAACTGTTTCAAAAAATAATAAATTTCTTATTCAAGATAATGAACAAGAATCAATCACTTCTTTTGCAATTTCCAAAGAAGATTCTATCTCAATTGATATGCAGGAAATGAAATTTTGGTCTCATTTAATGATTCTTAAATTTCCATACAACAAGAAATTAGTAGATATGTACCTCAAGTGATTGATAAAGGTGAATTTGAAAAGGAATCTATAGATATATATGAATATTACATAGAAAATATGGTTCAAATTCACCCCTTAGTTGTAGAAGATAATTATTATAATGGTTGGGGTATGTGTGGTGAATCATTATTTTCTCACATTCTTATTGATATAAATTCTATTTCAATTGATATGCAGGATGTTGAAAATTCTATCTCACATGAAGATCTGACGATTCCCGTATAATCAAAATATGACAATTTTTTTACAAAAATGGAAAATGTTCTAAAATTTGATCATTTTGAATGATTTTATGGAACACCTAGCTACAATAGAAAATAAAGAAATTGTAAATTATTCTTATGATTCATCTATTTTAGATGAGGAAGAGGTAAAATATTCTCTTTCATTTTGGAATACAGAAAATTTGGGTACAAGTTCTCATGATTATCTTGAATATTCAAATGAAGAAACTCCATGTGTGGCTAACAAAGAATTAGAATTTTCTATTCATCCTAAAGAAAATATTGCTTTTTTTGATCAACAAGATCTATGGTTTGAAAAGGATGAATATATTCTTGATTGGATGCCTAATTTTGGTACTTTTGAAAAATAGGTCATTGATGAATGTAAAGGGATACAATATGATGATGGTGATAGAGACCATGAGGAAAAATAAAATATTATAGTGGATCGCCAAGTAGTAGTAAGTGAAAGTGTACTCAGATATTATTTATGATGAAATGCCATTGGAGGTTGATAAAAAACTAGAGTGAATTCCTACTCACACCACAAATAAGATTGATTTCATGAATAAAATATAAGTAGATATGCTTGAGTTGTTGAATCAAGTTCATCAAAAATTAACAATTTAATCTAGGGTACAAACTTATAATGATTCTCATTTTGTAAGTATCCTAAATGCTTACAAATTTTTGCATAAGTTTGATTGGCCTAAAGACAATGGATAACTTTGCTTTAAAATTTTCATAAATAGCCTCATATATGAAGGAAATCCTATGTGAAATTCAAAACTTAAAGTGAAAAATCAAATTTTGAAAGTTACATCTCATTGAATAAGCAAAAGATATTTCAAAATCATGTATTCACTTAAAATTTTAATGAATCAAATCCTAAACATGAAATTGCTTATCAACATGAACCAAATTGGTGGGATGAGAAAGGAAAAATAATTTTTTTTATATTGTTTGGTCTAATCTTATTTTGGTTGGAGTTATGTAAAACTTGGTATGCACATAATAATATGTCTTTAATAGTGTGCCAATCATGTTTGGTATCTAGGGAAGTGATAGCATAATCTGGTATCATCTTGTATATAGTGTATATTTTTATAAATAGGTTTTTTTGGGGGGGTTTTTGTGTTTTTGTTTTGCTTTTTGTATATAATATTTCTATTTAATTAATTTTTTTTTTGCTTTAGTGTTTTCAATTTTAGGGAGAAGGTTCTTACTTTCTCTTTAGTTTTGTAATTTTGGATGTGTTTCCATTTTTTATTTGCAATAAAATTGGATTATGTTAAATTTTTGGATTTCAATTCATGTTATCACTTTTGTTGTTTAAAGTCTTGTAGGTTTTGGTGTTGTTTCTTGGTTGAGGTAGTTGTGGTAGTTTCTATAAACAATTTATGAATTTGTTTGGTATTCATTCCTGTGTCACTCAGGATAAATTACTTGTTTTTTAAAACATCTAAAACTTGAAGAAAAGGAAAGTAAGATTGTTAGTATGTATCTTTATGAATTTGGATCAATATAGTAAAATTTGGAACACTAAAATCATTGTGCAAAATCTCCACAAATACTGCAACACATTAAAAGAATATTATTTGAACTATTGAAGCATGAAGTTATTCAATTTTGTAGATTAAGGTGAAAATACATTGAAATCAATTCTTTAGCCTTACTTGATCTCTAACCCAAGTTTGTAGGTTAATTTTGCAAAAGCAAAATAAAGCTTGATATACAAAGTAAAGTAAATACAATGGAAAGTAAATCTAAATCAGTCATCATAGTCTAATATAACCTTCATCAGGGCTATGAACACTTGACTGGTAGTGGAGCTATGTCTAGAAAATAATAAAGATAGAGGTAAATGGAAAATTTACCTAATATTTAGAAGATCTAGATAACCTCTACCAAGGCTATAAATTCCTGGTTGATAGTAGAGCAATATATCAAAGAGAGCAAGGTTATCTCCATCAGAGCTATGGACACTCAACTGATAGTGAAGCAATGTAAGGGTGTATTTAACAAGAAAATTCTATAAGCCTAAATACAAAACTGATAATAAAAATATGAATAATTTTAGGAATATAAAATAAATTTCAAAAGTACACACCGAGCAGAAGCAAATGTTTTACCTGTTCCATTTTAAAATTATCTATTCACATTCTTTAGATATTATTGATGCTTATATTTTCTAATATTTAGGTTTCGTTGGTTTTAGAATTAGGTTCTTAAGTCTAAAATGTTTAGGAACATTTCCCAGTAGAGTCACCATTTGTTGTGACCAATTTCACGACCCCAAATTGGGGACCACCAAAAAATTATGAAAAATTGATGATTGTTAGGTTTCATAGAGTTTGTTTAGTTGTTTATATCAACCTTGTTTATTTTATGTTCATGTTTGTTTGAAATTCATGAAATGATTTTTAAATATTTTAATTTTAAAAATTTCTAGTTTTTAATTTTTAAAATTATATTATTTAAAAATACTTTTAATTTTGTTTGTTTTATTTTTCATGTTTGCTTGAGTTTTATTTAATTTTCATGTTTTTTTGAGTTTTAGATTTTTAAATATTTTAATTTTAAAATTTTATAGTTTTAAAGTCCAAAATTAAAATATTTAAAATACTTTTAATAACGTATTTAATGTAAAGTTCAAAGACATGTTAAATTTATTTTTTTTGGGAATTTTAATAAAAGGTGTTTTTAGCAGGTTCGTCAAACTACCCGACATGATTTTTGAGATAGTTAAGTGGCTTGGTCCTGGTGGTCAACATATTTTTCGAGGTAGGTGGATGCAGACTTGAGGTTAAGAGGTGTATTATTGAAGAGTCACCCAGTAACTTGGCTGAATTAAAATACATAGTGGATGTTGATGATAATAAAGTGTTTAGTTTCTCACCATCATTTTAATGTGGTATGAAGAGTTGGTTTTGATAATATAAGACGCTTCCTAAGCCTTATATGTTGGGATATATCGAAAGACAATAAACAAGACAAAGATATTATGGTTAAAGATGAAAATGTTGAAATTTAATTCTAGATAGTTCTAGGAAGATTGATTTATCAAAATTTGTGATAACATGACCATAGCACAAAAGAAGTTAACATTATCATGGATTTTATTCACTATATATTTTTCACGATTGTCACTGTCATGGAATCAATAGAGATGCAGATGCAGATGTGGATGATACTACACTAGATTGTTGATGTGGATTGCACCATGGACATAATGGAAATATGGGTAGCACAATGGAATATCCAAATGAAATTTACATGGATCGTGATCATCTGGCGATGAATAGAAAAACAGTGAAGGATCCTATAAACAACTAATATTCGATAAAATTATGTTGGTAGAGATAGATGAAAGGTTTGCATGGTGGACCAATGAAACAACATAGGGAATATTCGAAGGTGGATCTAGCACTGGTGGAGCTAGATGTTGAGGTGAGTATTACATATCATATGATACTACATACTCTATGAGGTTTGGTTCTGAGACCAGTAAAGTGAACCATAATAATGGCGATAACAATGCAATTACTGAATAGATTATCTAAAATGTGAGAGATGGGTAAGTGATAGATTAATGTTATATATTTGGGAATGTGCATGGAAACCTTGTATATCACCCAATTTTTGGTAGAAATTTGATAGTATGAATTAGATTCAAGTTGTGGTGATCATAGACAAATAAGTTTGAAAGATACAAATTTAACATGATCATCTGGTTATTAATAAAGATGCCCAGTACTATTATCAACCTAACATATTATATTTTATAAAATATGTACAATAAGTACAATTGCAGCTAGAGTGATGAAAATTTCATATATAAAGATAGCATCAAGTTTGGATAGCAAAATATTACCAACAAAGGGTATTTAGATGGTGTTTTTATAATACTCAGTTGATCACTAGGATTTTAATCACCTTGATAATATCCACTACAATACGTGATAACACCACATTCAACATAGACATATGAAATAATAAATAATATGGCCAAGGTGCACTGTGCAGTGATAGATAGTTTCATGACAAAATAACAAATTTTACTTTGCACATAAGGAGAAACAATTATAAAGATGATACAATACTAGACTCACAGTGCTAGTGTTCTATAAATAGTAGTAGTGTTCGACAAAATGATAGAGATAATGCAGTACTAGACTAATAGTGGTAGTTTTTGATAAACGGTGGTTTTTAGAGGGTCTCACATAGCATTATGCTATATTTTGAAGAGTGATTCTTTCCATAGTGTTATGAGAATCGCTACCTTACTGTCCACTTTGATTTTATTTCAAGAAAATCAAATACTTGAAGTTTATATTTTTTCAAGGAAGATGTGAACATAGTTGAGGATACATTGTTTGGACAATGTGAAATATTATAAAGAACCTCACAAGTTTTGGATGCAATTCAATAGTCCATATACACAACAATGTGTATCATCTTAAATTTCACCAAATAATTTAGAGGTTTTGTTGAATAAAGGGACATGGAAGGATATTAATATTTATTCACATGGTTTTGTAATGGATTAAATGATGAAGTGGGTGACTATGGTGGTTCAAAAATACCTCATTTAAATTTATTGGTCAACATCTACGTGAACAAAGTTTTTCATCGAAAAGGAGAAAATTTTAAATTGGTTTATTAAAATATTATATTTAAGAAAAAAAACAAAGTTTGAAAATGATTACATGGAACAATTAAAGAAAATTATGTTAATGTCAAAGTGAAAGAAACAATTTTAATGATAAATATGGATCAAAATATTTAGATAGACATATAGTTTTAAAGTACGCTGCGGAATGAAAAGAAATAGTTTCAAAGCCAAATAGAAGGAACAAAAATGAAACAAACAGGGAAGAAGGAAATATTAAATACGCCATTACAGGACTGAAAAAGAAATGTCAAATATTTGAAGATAGAGAACCAAGATGGCAGTTAAAAGAAAAATTTTAGTAGAATATTAGTTTTGGAACCTTTCCTTCCATGCTAAACTAGGTTTCACCATGAGATACCGTTTTATGAACAGGGTATTTTGCATTATGATTTTTAAATTTATTGAAAATCTTATTTTTTGTAATATTTTAGAAATGTCGTAAGTTTTATGCATGATGATGGTTAATTTATAGGTTATTTTCAATGTATTGCACTTTTAACTTTGAATATTGTACCCCATTGTATGTCAAATTGTGTAAATATAGATCACATAAATGTGGGTTTAATGTAGGATACTTACGTTTATAAAGTTTGTGGGGAATTCTGAGTTTTAGTATTTTATTTACTTTATTTTATTTTATTTTCTAAACCCTATCTTTTCATTTTTTTAAGTTTTTCAAATTAAATAAAAAATGTAAAAAAATAAAATTCAAAAAGAGAGATGCACAAGTTCAAATAATAAGCTTTAAGTTGTTTATTAAAGAAATTTTGGTTTTAATTTGAAGCACGGTGGAAATAATAAAATTATTTATAAACTTTATATTTTCAAGGAATTTTATAATTTCATAAAGTTATATTTCACATTTCAAGTTTTGTATTTCATTTTCAAGCAATAAATTAACTTACCTTTATGAAAATCAATTTTATTAAAGGGGGTAATTTATTTGGTATTCAAAAGGCCATTGTATTCAAGGCTATAGATTAATTTCCCTTTATGAAAATTATAATTTCATCAAAAGGGAAAGTTAATTTATAAGGGTTTTCAAAGGTTATTACATTTTAAGGTTAATCATTTGGATCATTTTTCTTTCATGTTTAAAGCAACATAAAAATTAATTCACTCATCATTTCATTAAGTTTCATGAATGATCAATATCATTGCATAATAAAATATTACCAATGTAGGCCCCTTGTTAACAATTATTTATAGGTCACTAAGGTGTTCTAAGCACTTATTTGACACATTCTTAGACATAGAAGCACACAATTAAGTAAAAGGAACCTTGGAGAAATTTCTATTTCTTTGCAAGAGAGGGTTTTCATTTAAAATCCTGATTGTGATGATTTTGCAATTGGGAAAATTTTTCACTAAATAGAATTGGCACTAGAAGGAGGGCATGAATTGGTTTAATTTATTGCTACTTAAATACTAAATTGTTCATGTTTCTTTGAAAGAGTTATTTGAAGGCATTAATTTAATTAATGCATATGTTTCAGTTGATTTTTAGTCATTTCATGATTCTTTACAAAATATTTCTTTGACTAACAAAATTGGCATTAAAGTTATGTTCTATAAGATCCACTAATGGCATTGTTTATCTCAATAGGGGCAAGAATTGCATCTTGGATTGGTGGTTATTATTGTCATTTAAACATTCCTACCCATTAAATCCCTCTAGGTGTAGAAAAATATTTACCTCAATTTAGGCATGATGTGGCCTCGACTAAGGAACATATTCAAATATACAAGGACATTTTAATTTATTTGCAAATTATGCATGAAGATGTCACTTGTAGGTTGTTTTCATACACTTTGGATGAGGTTGCATTGGATTGGTACATCCACGTACCTCTAGATTTTATTATGTCTTGGGATCAATTAGAGGTAATATTCCTTAACCATTTTGGAAAACTAGCATCCTTGAATATAAAAATGTCTGATGTGAACAATTAATGTGATGAATTGAATATCCCTATTTTACAATCACCTTAGATTTTTTCAAAATGAGGTGCAAGTCTCAAAGCCAATATCCACCAATGAGGATTATGGTAGCAATCCCATAAATATGTAGGGATTGGTTCATTTTTATTGGCAGAGGAGGATTGGGAGAATCATAGAAAACAAAATACAAGAATTGATCTCATTGAAGAAACCCTTGACCCACCAAAAGTGGTTGAAAATAAATTTGAAGAAAGTTATAATCTAAATAATATTGAATTTCATGATTACATGGAAGAAATGATAGATTTTCATCATTTGTTCTAGGAATATAATAAGTATGATTTTCAAACAAGTAAAGCTCCAGATTTGAATGATCCTGGATATTATTTTATTGAAGACTATAATGAATTGTAGGAAAAGAGTATCTCTATGAAGATAGCTCAAATGATTGATCAGAAAAGCTTATTGCTCGAAGAAGATGAATTTTTTGAAATTGAATATGATTTTTTAAAATTGAGGAAGATGTACCTAAAAATGAATCTGAATATGGCATGAAATAAGATATGGAATCCCACCAAATTTTTCAAAAATATAATGATTTTTATATTCAAGATAATGAAGAAGAATCAATCACTTCTTTCAAAATTTCCAAAAAATATTCTATATCAGTTGATATGCAGGAAACTAAAATTTTGGTCTCATTTAATGATTCTTTAATGCCCATAAAACAAGAAATTAGGAGATCTATACCTTCAAGTGATTGATGAAGGTGAATTTGAAAAGTAATATATAGATATATTCAACTTCACCCCTTAGTTGTAGAAGATAATTATTATAATGGTTGGGGTATGTATGGCGAATCATTACTTTATCATATTCTTATTGATGAAATTTCTATTTCACTTGATATGTAGGATGTTGAAAACTCTATCTCACATGAAGATCTAATGATTCCCGTATAACCAAAATATGGTAAACCATTTGCAAAAATAGAAAATGTTCTAAAATTTGATCATTTTAAAATATTTTGTGGAACACCTTACTGCAATAGAAAATGAAGAAATGGTAAATGATTCTTACGATTCATCTTTTTTAGATGAGGAAGAGGTAAAATCTTCTTTAGTTTTGGAATACTAAATATTTTGATACAAGTTCTCATGATTATCTTGAATATTCAAATGAAGAAACTCCATGTGTGGCTAACAAGGAATTAGAATTTTCTATTTATCCTAAATAAAATATTTCTTTGTTTGATCAACAAGATCTATGGTTTGAAAAGGATGGACATATTCTTGATTGGATGTCTAATTTTGGTACTTTTAAAAAATAGGTCATTGATGAAGGTAAAGGGATATGAGATGATGATGGTTATAGAGACCATGAGGGAAAAAAAATATTGCAATGGCTCACCAAGTAGTAGTAAATGAAAGTGTACAAAAGGTAGAATCTCATACTTTATGTCCAAAAATACAAGAATCTGGTAAAAGTTTGAATAATAATTTATTGGATTCAAATGTTATTTATGATAAAATACCATTAGAGGTTGATAAATAATTATAGTGGATTCCTACTCACACCACAAATAAGGTTGATTTTATGAATGAAACAGAAGCAGATATTCTTGAGTTGTTGAATCAAGTTCATCAACAATTAAAAATTCAATCTAGGATACAAACTTATAATGATTATCATTTTGTAAATATCCTAGATGCTTGCAAATTGTTGCATAAATTTGATTGGCCTAAATACAGTTGATAAATTTGGTTTAAAATTTTTATAAATAGATTCCTAATTGAAAGAAATCCTATGTGAAATTGAAAACTTAAGTCAAAGTGAAAAATTAGATTTTGAAAGTTACATCTCATTGAATAAGCAAAAGATATTTCAAAATCATGTATTCACTTGTAATGAATAAAATCCTAAACATGGAATTGCTTATAAACTTGAACCAAATCGATGGGATGAGAAAGGTAAAATAAATTTTGTTATATTGTTTGGTATAATCTTCTTTTTATTGGATTTATGTAAAACTTGGCAAGCACATAATAATATATATCTTTTATAGTGTGCCAATCATATTTGGGATCAAGGAAAGTGATAGCATAATTTGATATCATCTTGTTTATAGTGTATATTTTTATAAATAGTTTTTTTTATTGGAGTTTTTGTGTTTTTATTTTGCTTTTTGTATATAATATTTCTTTTTAGTGAGTTTTTCTTTTGCTCTAGTGTTTTCAAGTTTAGGTAGAAGGTTATTGCTTTCTCATAAGTTTTATAATTTTGGATGTGTTTCCATTTTTGGTTTGCAATAAAATTGGCTTATGCCAAATTTTTGAATTTCAATTCATGTTATCATTTTTTTGGTTTAAAGTATTATAGGTTTTGGTGTTGTTTCTTGGTTGAGGTAGTTGTGGTAGTTGTTATAAATAATTTATGAATTTTTTTGGTATTTTTTCCTATGTCACTCAGGATAAATTACCTATTTTTGAAAACATCTAAAACTTGAAGAAAATGAAAGTAAGATTGTTAGTATGTATCTTTACGAATTTGGATCAATATAGTAAAATTTGGAACACTGAAATAATTGTGCAAAAGCTCCACAAATACTGCAACACATTAAAATAATATTCTTTGAATTCTTGAAGTATGAAGTTATTCAATTTTGTAGATTAATATGAAAATCTAAGGAACTCAATTATTTTACCTTACTTGATCTCTAACCCAAGTGGCAGGTGAATTTTGCAAAAGCAATATAAATTTTGATATAAAAAGTAAAGCAAATATGATGGAAAGTAAATTTAAATTAGTCATCATAGTATAAGATAACCTTCATCAGGGCTATGAACACCTGAATGGTAGTGGAGTTGTCTAGACAAGAATAAAGAAGAAAAATGTAAAATTTACCTAATATTTAGGAGATTTAGATAACCTCTACTAGGGATATAAATGTCTGGCTGATAGTAGAGCAATATCTCGAAGAGAGCAAGGTTATAGACACCATAGCTATGGACGCTCAACTAGAAGTGGAGCAATACAAGGGTGTATTTAATGAGAAAATTCTATAAGACTAACTACAAAACTAATAATGGAAATCTAAATAATTTGAGGAATATAAAATGAATTTCAAAAGCACACAGAGTAGAGGCAAATTTTTTAGTTGTTCCATTTCAAAATTATCTATTCACATTCATTAGATATTACTGATGCTTATTTTTTTTTTTATTTGGGTTTTTTTGGTTTTAGAACAAGGTTATTAAGTCTAAAATGTTCAATAATATTTCCTAGTAGAGTCATCATTTATTGTGACCAATTTCATAATGACCCCAAAATTGGGGACCCACTAAAAAATTATAAAAATTTGATGGTTGTTAGGTTTCATAGAGTTTGTTTTTATTTGTAGGTAAAAAAAATTTATTTACTATTTGGGTTGAAGGGTCTCATGCCTATTACACAGGGCATACATAGTGTTGATAATACAAAAGGGAGCAAATTTTTCAAAAAAATTAGAGGGTCGAACCCTTCCACCATAGGCAACACACAAAAACCAAAAAATAGTCAACCAGAATAGAGCTAAACAAAAACGCATACAATGTCGAGCTTTTAACCTACCTAAAACTATTTTCCCAAGGCTACTAGGAAGCTTCTTTTTCATCTTGATGATCAAATTCTTTCTATAAAGGTCCGAGGGCCTCAAGAACGTCGGGGAGCTCTTGGAATTTGTTAATGGCATTGGATAGATTGGTTCCAACCTCCTTGATGATGTTGGTTGCTGACTTCAGGAGATCCACAATTATGTTGATGCGAGAAAGGGTTACCACACATAGCACATCTTTAGGAGTTTTGAATGCTTATTCATCCTCATTAATGATGATCTCAAGGATCTATTTTGGAGAACTTGCATTCTTCATCTGCATATGATGGTAAATATTACTTTTTTGAGAAATGTAGACTAATTTTTGCTTACTTCTTAGAGGCTTGTCGAAGGAGCGGTGATCAATCAAAGTATAAGTCATGGGAGTGGGAGCTGAGGGAGATAACTTCTTGCCACTGGGGTGCATTGAGTAATGAGAGGTCTAGGGGTACCTGGAGGGGTATACTAACTTTTGAGAGGAATCTTTAGGAGTTGGGGAATGGGTGGAGTTGTCCTTGTCCTTGTGTAGGGAAGCAAAATATGGTTTAAGGCTGGGAGATCGATGAGGGATGCCACTAGAAACCTGGTGTGCAATGGTGTGCTTGTAAAGGACAAGGAAAAGTTCATAGTGATGATGGGGCTTAGATGATATGCTAATTTTAAGATTGACAATGATGATGCAGATGGATCAAATAAGGAAGTCCAGGAAATTCATAAGTTTGACATCACAAAGATTGTTCACAACTAGGTGATAAGCATGCAAAGGACGGTTGGGATTATCAATAACAATATATTGAATGACAGGGATAATTGTATCATCCTAGGGCCTGGGAAGATATTGTTGTAGTAGTTTGTTTACCTTCGCTCATGTTCACCTAGGTAATTTATTTTCCTTTTTTTTAGTTATTCCATGTGTTTTCCCCACCCACTTATGTGTGGATATTTCATATATCTTATTTAGATATTATGAGATGTTACATATTTATTTCTTAGATATTATGGGGATATTTTTAGTTTTGACTATTCCTAGGAGTTATGGGGATATTTTTAGGTATATTTGGAGGGTTGGTATTCTTTCTCCCCATAGCGGTTATAGATCTATGGACCATATCACTTATTTCTTTTGTATGGTGGATATTTATCCTTAGCTTGATCCAGTCGCTTTGGTTGATCATGCTTTCCTATATAAGCAAGGCACCTTCATTGTACTCATTGAGAAGAGAAAGTTCATTATTCATGTATAATATATGATAGTGTTTCTCATTGTTTTGCATATCCATTTGTAAGCTTATGTTGTCAATTTTCTTTCAGATTCTTGTTTTGGTTGAATGTGATGTTTTGTTAACACTTGAGATCCTTGCAGCTTGGAATGATTTTATTATCATTCCTTTAATGGCATCAGAGCAATAGGTGTTGCAGTCATCCATTTGTGAGTGTTGTGCAGTTGTTTCTCTTGCAGGTTCAAAGAATAGTGTGGAAGCTTCAGTTTTTGTGATCGGGTCCTTTATGGAGTTTTTCAGCTAGTTTGTGTCACTCCTTCCATTGTAAGATCATCACCAGCCTCCTAAAATATCTTCTTCTTATACTGCAATAGCCTCATTCCCTTGGATCTGTCCTAAGAATTTTCTTTTTGAGCATTTCCCTTTTTGGCAGGGTCACCAACCCAACCCATTTTTATATTTTGCATGTATCTCCTAATAGAAATATCATTTTTCCACGACATATTTTGGAGGTCTTTAGATGCATTAATTTGAGTTGTGACCAAAATTTCAGCTCATTTGGATCAGTATTATTCAAGATATCTTGATTTTATGAAAACCTCCAAGTTTTTAGTAATCTGCATATATCTTCATCAAAAATTCTGATTTTTTGCAAATTTTTTACAGAATGTGTAAAATCATATTATAGACCGTACCACACAATTTCAGAGCATTTGGAGTTGTATGCTGCTAGTTATAGTAATTTTACTATTTTTAGTAAACTCGTCATTTCATGAGAAATATTGGGAGTTGCTCAATGAAATTTTTACCAGACCTGTCAAATTATTTTTCTGATATGACTGAAAAGTTTCATATTTTTTGGATCTGTATTTAGATATTTATAATTTTTTTATGACTGTACTCTCAATATTTCATTATGAAAAAGGGTTTTGCACTTGAACCAGTATATGGACTATTGATATAAAGTCCCATCTTCCTTCATTTGTTGTTTGTCCACTTATTTTGGAACTTTGTGATTAGATTACTTGGTGTTCAGTATTGGTGGAGCCTACACATTTTTGTGCTTTAGGAGTCCTTTGTCTTTGACTTCCCTTGCTTTTTTTTGGTGCATCCTCTTGTGCTAATATTCCTCATTGAGGCACTTAGTTTGAAGGAGGGGATTCTTTTGGAAATTCCTTTAGAGACTTTTCAAAGTTCAGAGGATTCATTTGTGCATTGATGTGATTTTGTGGTATTTTGCACCACCTTGTGACATCACACTAGACCTTTCACATTATAATGGCATTTTATTTTGGGGGGGCTCTTCTACTTTTGAGGACATATTGGAATTTTTTTTAAAAAACTTAGCATAGAGGAAAATGCTAAAACTTTTGAAGCATGGTTTAAGGTACTTTGTTCATTATTTCAAAGTGAAGGTTTGGATCCTTTGTTCATAACTCCAAAATCCAAACCAATGGTGAAGGATAAGGAGTATAGAACATGGTTCATGAACAATTTAAGGATCTCTAACATGCTTTATTATTCAGTTTGTGGGGAGATTCAAAAAAATATTGGAGTTCATAAGAACACAGCTCACCTTGCTTATTATATGTTGAAAAGAAAGATTTACCCAAGGCACCTTCTCTTAAAATTGCTTGAATGGAGGACATCATTTGTGGCATAGAATCTTTGTTTTTTGAGTCATTATCTCATGATGTTTTGGATGATGAGGTTGATGCTATAGTACTTGCTTCATATATTTTACAGGATACATCTCCACACTTGTTTTCTATGGATGATCATGTTGATGTTGCAGCATATATAGCAGAGATTTCATGGCATGTTACATACTTACATACATATAACTTCTTGGATGGTGTTTCCTCTCTCTTCATTGAGAGTCACACATGTGATTTTCTTAACATGTATGAGGAGCTCACTCACTTATTTGATGGTGATGTATACATTGTGTCTCCTCCATGTAATTCTTCCTTTGTAGACCCTTTTTTGGTGTGTCATCCTTCTTTTAGTGAGCCACCTTGTCCACCATTTTCTTCTCATGTTTCTTTCACATTGGATGATGTACTTCTATAGGAGTTGGATACAAATATTTTGTCTTCGGTTGGACTCTCACTTGGAGATCCTGAAGACCATGTTGATTCTTTTGAGGCTTCTAATCCTCCACTTCTTTATCTTGATGCTTCCATAGGCTCATCATCACTTATGCAGCAAGACATTGGTGATTCTTCCTTGATGGATGCTCTTCAAACATCTCTTCCACTTTTTTACACTTATGGTTTTGTGCATATTGATCTTTTGGATGTTGATTGGGACTATATTCTACCCTATTTTGGTGTTGGTTTGGGCTTCTACATTCTTGGAGATTCATTTAATAATTCATTGATGACATCTTATTCACTTCAGTTCAGTTTGAAGGATTCTACGTCATCATTCTAAAATTTATTTCCATATTCTAACACTTACTTGGAGTGGGAAGACATTCGACAGATGCTTCATGGCTACTTTCTTCCTCGTGGGAGACACATTGTTCATCGCAGAGGCATCCACTTCTTTATAGGACTTCTTCATGGAGCTAGTCATCCTATGAGGGTGTTAGGAGCACTCCTTGGCTCCATTCCTAAAATTTTCTTCTCTTTCTAGCTGGATGGTTTTTTTCCACATTGTTTTCCACCTTCTGGTTTAGGAGCTTTTGGATACACATTGTACATGAGAACCTAATCAGGCCTTATTGTCGAGACTCATATTATGTATATGCCACTTTAATTTTTGGCACCTAGCTTCACTTGAGGGGTGTGTTAGAGTATGTTGTTTACCTTAGCTCATGTTCACATAGGTAATTTTATTTTCCTTTTATTTAGTTATTCCATGTGTTTTCCCCACCCACTTATGTGTGGATATTTCATTTTTCTTATTTAGATATTATGAGATGTTACATATTTATTTCTTAGATATTATGGGGATATTTTTAGGTTTGACTATTCCTAGGAGTTATGGGGATATCTTTAGGTATATTTTTAGGTTCAATATTCTTTCTCCACATAGTGGTTATAGATCTATGGATCATATCACTTATTCCTTTTGTATGGTGGATATTTGTCCTTAGCTTGATCCTACTGCTATGGTTGATCATTCTTGCCTATATAAGTAAGGCACCTTCGTTGTACTCATTGATAAGAGGAAGTTCATTATTCATGTATAATATATGATATTGTTGCTCATTGTTTTGCATATCCATTTGTAAGCTTATGCTGTCAATTTGCTTTCAGATTCTTGTTTTGGTTAAATGTGATGTTATGTTAACACTTGAGATCCTTGTAGCTTGGAATGATCTAATTATCATTCCTTTTAGATATGAGTGCAACACACCCCCCTTATCCCATTCCAAGTCTTTCCCATTATCAAGGAAGTGCTCTAGCTCTTCATTTAAATTGTGTCTATCCCTATGAACACTTCTACCAACCGAAGATAAACCATAAATTTTAGCTATAGAGTGGATGCATTCCTCAAAATTGAGGCCACGGACCTAAAATTCACCATGATTCTAAGTACTTATGAAATCCTTGGTAAATTTCTCATCCATGTTGGTGAACAACTTCAATAAAGGTGTGAATTTCTTAGCTTCAAGTAAAGCTTCAACCCTTGCCTCAATATGAATGTTAAGGGACTCCATAATGATCTTCACAGATGAGGGGTTGGTATCAATCAAACCGGTACACTATATTCTACAAAGCTAAAAGAGGATTTTCAAATGAGTGTGCAAGAAAGGAACAAGGCTTAGGTTAAAAAGCTTAATATTGAAACAGGTGTGATAGGATATCACTCCAAAAAATCAAAGAGGAAAATGGAGCACAAGGCACAAAAATTATAGAAGCCAAACCTGAAAGGAGAGGGAGGATGAGCGAAGAATATGGTGCAAGAAGCATATGAGAGAGGAAAATGATGAGAGTGGGAAGAGTTCACCACGAGGAGGGAGCAGAGGCAAGACAAGAATGAAGGTGATGGAGGATAACTGGTCAAGATGACACGAGTAGAGTGACCCACACGGGTGGTTGTACAAGTGAATGATTAGAGAATAATGGGAATTAGTAGTTTCCCGATACTCATGGTGTTAAGATAACACCTGACTAGTGTTGAAAGAATGCCTTTGTGGTTGCTAAATCTACCATTTCCAAAAATCCTTTGATTTATTTTTGTGTTGAGAAAAAACACCTTAGGTGTTAATGAAACACCATTTTAGCAGCTAGTGCTGCTCTTTACGAGTGTATCTTGCATCATAATTGGCTATCGTGTAGACTTCCTGGGGGAAGACATCTTCCCAAATTATCAGGCTATTTTGATTTGTCACTGAGTTGGCCAAGATATCTGCCACCTTATTTTCTTCTCTAAAAACATGGATGATCATGTTTTGGGGAGCCTGTCGAAGGGAAATATTGTAGTCTTGGATAGTGTTGTAAATGTTCCAACCTCCATTTCTATTTTTGTTTATATGATTAACCACGATGAGGTAGTCACATTAAAAAATGATTGGGTTTTTCATGGTTTTAATGATTTGAATACACCTCTAGAGAGCTTGTGCTTTTGCATAGTTGTTAGTTTGAATCCCCACTTTTTTTGTGAAGGCTAAAATGATGTTGTCATCATGGTCCCTGAACACTTCTCTAGCCCTCACATATCTTGGATTGCCTTTGGAAGACCATTCAAAATTGGCCTTCAGCCACCTGGTAGGGGAGGTTTATTTGGTGTCACTCCTAGAGTTGGTAGGATTTTGGGGTCTAGGATACTCAGTGGAAATACCAAAGCTTTTAATCAGAGTAGTCTCCCTTTCATAGGAAGGGAAATCTATGTAAGGGGTGATGTTGGCATTTTCTACAACAAAAGTCAAGGCTTTATTGGTAACAACTTCAAGGATCCTGGGCTTGTCACTGAATATGTGATTGTTTCTCTCCAACAAGATTTCTCAAAAATGCATGGTGTAACAAGGATTTCCAAAAAAAATTGAGCCTAGAGTTCTTTAAGATGTTGGGCCACTGGGTGACCAAGTCAGGGATGGACTTTGGTCGGGCCCAACTATCTTGGAACTTGCTTATCAAGAAGGAAAATACCTCAATGGAGAAGGGATAATCAATGAATAAGTATTGGGTGGACTCCAAGGCTTGGGTGGAGAGATAACATTTATTGGTTACAATGACCCGCCTCTTTATCAAGTTGTCTATGGTCAAAATTCTATCGTGGACTATGAGACAACAAAAGTGAGAGATATTTGGGACCAGGTGTTTAAGCCAAATGGACCTGGCGATGATAGGACTGTTGGTGGAGCTAGATTACTTGGGAGGGTTGGTAGCCATTTGGTACGCTAAATTCATAGAGAACTAACCATCATTGGTACCTTTCCAAAAAATCTTGTCAACCATCTCATTCTAGAGGATGGCACCCTGAGAATAGCTTGGAGGGCATACTTAACTCTATCTACAATCGTACTCCAGATCCTAAATTGAATTATCTTCCACCTATGACTGTCTTGAGTGGTAGTTATAAAATTAGTGATTTTGTGGCCAAATCTATTATCAGTGAATTGTTTAATTGATGTAATGTCAGGGTATTTGGTTAGAGGATCATCTCTAGCCCACATATCATGCCAAAAATCAATGTCCCTTCTATTCCCAAGCTTCCACATTGATCCCTATTGGATGAGGTGCTTTTTTTTTTATATGGAGCACCAAAAGTGGGATCCAATGCTCAGAGTCCCTCCATATCTAAAAGAGTACTATTGAAGGTATTTCCTATGGATGATAGAGACCCAATCCAAATTGGTGTTGGTGACCACTTTCCATGCCTATTTGGACATGAGAGCTTGATTCATAATATTGATTCTACACAGTCTGAGCCCACATTTAGCTTTTAGAGTGCAAACTTTATCCCAGGCCATCAGGTGGAACTTCCTTTGATTATCCTTCCATGCCCAGAGGAAGTGTTTTTGGATTTTTTCTATGCTTTCTCTCACATCATTTGGGATTTTGAATACATAAAGAAAAAATACCAAAATGCTTTGAATAATAGCCTTAACTAAAGTGGATTTACCTGCTTGAGAGAGGAGAGCCCCTTTCCACCCTGCCAACTTCTTCTGGATTCTTTTCGTGACACTGTTCCACATGGTCTTGGTTGGCCTCCCTTGAAACATTGGGAGCCCAAGATAGGTGGTTGGGAGATCAGCAATTATGCAGTCCATAATACCTAAAATTTTAGCCTACCTTCTTATGGGGGTGTTGATGAAGTAAAGCTTACTTTTTATATAATTAACCTTCTGGACAATTGCTTCCTCATAGAAATTGAGGATAGACTTGATGATATTGGCTTTAGAGACATAGGTTACTATGGCCAGTAGAGTATCATTCACAAACTATTGGTGGGTCAAGGTTTGGAGGTTGGAAGCTGCCTCGATGCTAGAAATAAATCTTCTTGAACAAGCCAATTTGATAGCTCTTCCCAAGATTTTTGCCAAGATTATGAAGAGGATGGGGGATAGGGGGTCCCCTTGTCTCAACCTTTCAAAGCTAGGGAAATACCTTGTAGCTGAACCATTGACCATGATAGAGAACCAGAGGGAGGAGAAGTAGTTAGATATTAGCTTGACCCACTTCTCATGGAATCTAAACTTGAGGAGTATTCTAGACATAAAATCTCAGTCCACTCTATCAAAGGTCTTGCTCATGTCAGGCTTAAGTAAGAAGGCTAATTTTTTGGATATTTGGACCAAATGGATGAGCTCATGGATAGTGATGACTTCATAAATGATGTTCTAGACTTTGACAATATTACCTTGGTAGGGATCAATGATGGATGGGAGAATGTTGATCAGTCTATTAGCCATGTCTTTGGATAGAATTTTGTAAATTACGTTTCACAGGTTGATGGGGTGGTAATCGAACAGGGATTGGGAATTGGGCCCCTTGGGAATGAGATCTAGGAAGGTGGAATTCACATCCATGGGAATGAAACTAGAAGCTTGCATTTTGGAAATGGCTTTCCAAAGGTCAATCCCTAATATGTCCTAGTAGGTTTGAATAAACCTAGGAGAGAAACCATCAGGCCTAGGATATTTGTCTGGCTATATAGAGAAGAGATCTTGATGAATATCTTTAGGGATAAGAGGGATGAGAAGGTAGGAATTCATGGCCTTAGATATGGAACTAGGAATATGGTCAAGGAGAGAGTCCATAGCCTTACTAGGGAGGTAGGATGGGGCACCGAGGAGGGATTTGAAATGATTAATAGCTTCATTCCGAATCTGGTGGCTATCAATGATGCTAGAACAATATTGTTTGATGAGGAATTTAATACTATTGGCCCCTTTGTGCTTAAGAGTAGAGATGTGGAAAAACTTGGAGTTGGAGTCTCCTTCCTTGAGCTACAATTGTCTTTATATTTGGTGCTAGAAAATTTCTTCCTTTTGCAGATTATCATGGTATTTTGCTAGTAAAATTATTTTCTCTTTTCTAATATTACCATCTCCTTACCCATATTGGAACCTATCCTCAATCTGATTAAGTATATTTTTTATGATGTTTTTGTTTTCAAAGATGTTCTTAAAAGTCTCTTTGTTTCACACTCTTAGTTTACTCTTAACATATTAGAGTTTCTATATTACCTAATTTATGGCTATCCTTGGGACTCTTAGTTTACTCAACAATATAATTCTTGAGATCTAAGTGTTGTATCCACATGGATTCAAATTGTAAAGGGGTTTTAAACTGATGTTTTTTAGTATTTTTGAATACTATGGGGCTATGATTAGACCCAATTTTTGGAAGAGCTTGCAGGATGGCATCCCCAAAGAGATGGAGCACTTCTTGAGATAGCAATAAATGATATAGTCTCTATTGAATGAGGTTTTCTCATATCCTCTTGTTGCTCTAGGTTAACTAGGCCCATTGCAGTTGAACATCCATAAGTTCACTTGAGTCTACAAACTAAGCAAAGTCCTTTGTTGCTATTAAATTAATGGCATTCCCTCATTCCTTCTTAGAAGGGTGCAAGGGAGTATTGAAGTACCTTGCCAATATCCAAAGAATTTTTCTAAATACTTTTCTCATATGATGAGAGGTTGTTCCACATATTTTTATGTCCTACAAGGTATTGGGAGCATATACATTGGTTAATACCTAGGAAAGATGGGTGTTGGACTCATGAAAGAGGATGTTAGCCAAGCGGCCATCACTTGAAATAACTTGTCCTTCAAATTTTGATGGATTCCAAAGACAAATGAGACCACCTACAGTACCTTGGGATGGGGTAAAAACAAACTCACACTTCCTCCAAATATTTTTGGCAACTCTTGGTGACCATAGTTCACCTAATTTGGTTTCTTGAATAAGAAAAATAGTAGAATTTGTTTCCTTCTATATGGTGGCAGCCAATATTGTTTGACTACCCCATTTATTCCTCTCACATTCTAGGAGAGGACTTTCATTTGGAAATTTTGGATGGTTTTATGTCCCCTTTGCCTTAATGTGCAGCGGTTTTAGATTTTTTAGTTTCTTATTTTCTTGTAATCCCTATGTCCTGTAGTAGAGTTTTTTGGGTGTCGATGGCTATATCTTCTACTACATCTCTATTTCTTAGGTCTTCCCCTAAGGGTCTTCCCTTATTTATATCACCTCCCACATTAATCTAGGTCTTTCTAAAAATTTAGGTCTATTTTGGACTCCAAGTTTTTAGGGAATATTGGGAAGAATCATCACTATTAGCTTTAGCTTCAGGGGATCTGGATGGGGAGCAGGGTGACCAAGTATTACTGGGTGGGGGAGGAAAATATTGGGGAAAGGGTGGGTGAATAGGTCTAGGGGGGAGGTTCAAGGAATCATGATTGGTGACATGGGTGGAGGAAGGGCATCGAGGAGGGGAAAGGAGGGTTTTTTTTTAAAGGATGGCCTCGATGACTTCTGATTGAATAGTAGGGTTTAAATATTGTCTTGCCAAGGATTTCCTCATGTTGAAATTTATCAATGTGATGATAGTTGCTAAGTAAATCAAATTTGTTGGGGCTGGTGAACGTATTACTTGCATTTTTTTTATTATTGCTTGAGGGAGGAAAAGCTTATTATTTGCCTTTGTATGTCTAGTTCTATCATGATCCCTCCTTCATCTCAGGATTTTTCCCATGAACTGGATGGGCCACATCCTGTGACTCTAACTACGAGTTTTTATGGTTTAGGAATTAGGATGAAAGGTGCCCTTGTAACTTTCACTCAGAGTAGAAGGTTGGCTTCTTTTCAAACACCAGTGGCTGGCTTCGCTTATAATTCCCATAAATTAGGTTAACATAGCTTGAGATTTATATTTCAAGATTGACATTGATGCAAATACATGCTTACGTTAGGTAATTCTAAGCACGAGTTGTTGGGTCTATGTCTACCAGTTCTCTTATTGCTCGAGATAATGCTTGAAGATTGTATTCATAGAAGAAATGTGGTGGCAAGTTTGGAAGCTACACCCAGATAGGGATGCAATTTATGCTCTATGATTAAGGATCAAAATATTCTCCCCACTTCTGGAGGAAGAGGCTTCTCCTCCCAAAAAATCATGGACCTCCTGATAAGATGTGATCTACATCTTCTTGTGTGTTGAGGTGGACCATGAAAAGCTCTCGAGATATGGTTGATAACTCTATGTATCCTCTAGTTTTCCACTTCATCGCTACCCATCACCATATTGAATCCATGTTTGGTCTCCCTCCAATGAATTTCTCTACCAAGTAAAATATGTCGTAGTTGGCGTATTTCATCATGATTTTCTTGAGACAAAGGATATTGCATCCTTGGGTGATGAAGGCACTCGCTATCGAGGGTCTGGATTTAGGTTTTACTCAAAGTGCTTCTAAAAAATATGATTGATTGGTCTTCTTATCAATTATATCATGTTTATCTGATGGGTCTTTGCCTCTACATACTTTTTTCCCATCTTCTCTCATGCCTGGATTTGCATCATCTTCTGGTTCATCCTCTTGCTAGTGAGAATTAGAATCATCATTCGGTCACGAGATGGTTCTAGAGTATTTTTTTTCCACTTTTATGCTTCCCAGTCTCTGCTGCAACACTCTTAAGGTATTCGTTCTTGCTTAAGTCTCTTTGTCTCCCATCCATTGATACCTCGATCACCATTTTTTCGCTCGCCTCCACCTGTTTTTTGATCGCCATCGATTCCCTCTCCAATTTAGGGCTTCTTTTCAAATAATTAATTTCTCCTACATCACATTATTATTACATACTCCTTGGGTCAAATTTGCCATATATTCATTTTTATTCTTATATGACATTCTAACTTCCCGTTAGGTATTTCAAAGATGACTTTCCTTTTATGCTATCTAGTGTGAATCCTTCATAAAGTTTGTTTAGTTGTTTAGATAAACATTATTTATTTTATGTTCATTTTTGTTTGAATTTCATGAAATTATTTTTAAATATTTTAATTTTAAAACTTTCTATTTTTTAATGTTTAAAATTAAAATATTTAAATATACTTCTAATTTTTTTTATTTTATTTTTCATGTTTGCTTGAGTTTTATTTTATTTTCATGTTGGTTAAGTTTTAGATTTTTAAATATTTAAAATTTAAAACTTTATAGCTTTAAAGTCCAAAATTAAATAATTTAAAATACTTCTAATAATGTGTTTAATATAAAGTTCAAAGACATGTTAAATTTATTTTTTTTGGAAATTTTAATAAAAGGTTGTGTTTTTGGTAGGTTTTTCAAACTACCCAACATGATTTTCGATATTGTTAAGTGGCTTGGTCCCAGTGGTCTTGGTCCTGATGGTTAGCATGGTTTTCGAAGCAAGCAAACCAATTAACTCGAGTTCAAGAGGTGCATTATCAAAGAGTCACCCATTAACATGGCTAAAGCGAAATATATAGCAGGTGTTGATGATAATAAAGTGTTTAGTTCCTCGCTATAATTTGAATGTGGTATGAAGAGTTGGTTTTGATACCCGAAGACACAGATGTTGGGATTTATTGGCAGATAGTAAACCAAATAAAGACATCATGGATAAAGATGAAAATATTGAAATTCAATTCTAGAAAGTTTTGGGAAGATTGATTTATCAAACTTTGTGATAGTGTGACCAACATTTTGCTTAGCGGTGAATATTCACAAAATGGGTGAATATTAGCATTTTCAAAAATGCCAATTTGCGATTTTGGGGGACCCTGGACGTCGGCCATTTCGCCCAAAATTTTTGGGTCAAAATTTTTTTGAAGTGTCGATTCACCGTGCGTTGATAATAGTATTAGGTATTTTTTTTTAATTTGCCGACACTCCCGCCTAAGTCGTGGAGCATTTTCACCATTTTTTTTTAATTTTTAAATTATCCCGCCAAATTTGCTAACTATACCACTATATATATAAGTAACAAGCCAGAGATAGTTTTCATTTATAACATTCGAAAAGTAAAACTCTAAAGCGAAAAGATGAACTGAAACATTCGATCTGTTGTAGATTCCATCGAACTTCAGCGTTGTGCATTGTAGACGGATCGACACGACATAGTTCTCCACCCGACATGACGATCGGACGTTATATCCACCCGGATCGGTAGTCGGTCTACTTGTTCCACCTAGACAACTAGTTCCAACCAAGTCATCTACCAAACTGTATATTCCACCTAGACCAATTTTTGGACTTCTTGTTAATCATAGTTCGACGATCGACATATAATTTCTATCGAAATCACAAGCCAGATCGATCATTCACCTCGATCGACAACCCGTTTCCTGCACGAACCGCCCGGTGGGTCTCTTTTCAGATGGACCTTTTCCTACAATAGGTACTCTGTTTCTCTTTAGACATTTGAATCTGTGATCCTATATTTTTTGGTTTTACAGAGAATAATAGTTGTAGCACTTGTAATAATAAGATCTATTTTTTTATCATCTAATTTTTGGTTTTTCTTTAGCTGTGTTTTTATCATTTACTAAAAATAAATCAATGCTCTGTTCTCCATTTTTCCTCCTATTTTCTATCTATATTAAAACTCTTTGATTCTCTATTTCCATTAAGATCCCCTTTTCTGTTACAAGATTTTTAAATAGGTAAATACTGTGGTTCTCTATGGACAAAGTGATGCTCTGCTTCTTGTCCAATTTGTACTAGAATTTTATATTTTTCAACATTTTGTATCTCTGATTGTATCTATGATTAAATTGTATTTCAAATTTATATTGATTGGTTTTTTGCTCTTATTAGTTACAGGTACTATCTCCAGAAAATAGAGTATTTGAATACCCTAAAAAATCACAATAAAGAATGACTGGAAATAGGTATTTATTTTCTTCCAACCATCTATACGTTTATTCTAATTACAATATTATCTTAAGGCTTCACAGAAGTAAGATGTCTTCAACATTTTATTACTTTTCTAAATTTAAAAATATTTTCTTTACAAGTAAAATGTCACCTACTGGCGATGCAAATAAGGGGGCCAAATCTGAAAAGGGTATCCTGAATTATTTTAGCCATACGTTGAAATCGAGCGAGCCATCGACATCTGTGCAAATTCAAGGTACAAATGATTTTTGACTACTTAACATTTAGGTGTATTTGTTAGTTTAAATAATGCTTTCTTCCTCAAATGGTTAGAGTGCCTCTAGCCATATTGCATGATGATATAAACCATATTTTTGTTTGTTAGTTTATTTTGTTAAATTAAAAAATAATTAAGAATAGTATTGTATGCTACTATGCAGAATACCATGTGGACCCTGATATGCATCCGCTTGAAGATATTCATCACCAAGAGATGACTTCTAATGAAAATTCTCTTAACAATGACATCCAACAAGCAATTGAAGATAATCCTCAAAATAACATAGTTGAAAATGAAAGCGATAAATCAAATACATTACAAACTTCTTTTGAATCTACAAGCGAGAAAAATAAAAAGTGGAAGGCATCTAACTAGGCTATTGGAAGGGCATTTAAGAATGAATGGGCAGAAAAATTTCCATGGATAGAGCCTATCCTAACTAATGACAACCAAGTCGATGATAAAGTATGTAGATGCAAAATTTGTAGTTGGAAACTGGGCAAGGAGCATAGGTTGCAAAATAAGATAGATACAATAGAAAAACATGTTGGCAAAGTTTATGTAAAATTTAAAGGAAGTGATGGTGAAATTATTAAAATAGTTAGGTGGAAGGATGCATCAGAATGTATGCATGTCAGATATGCAATAGAATATGACAATCACTTAAAGGAACAACAATCTCTTGTTGAGAAAGGTGCAACAATTGAAGCCCATTTTCAAAAAATGAAAAAGATCACCTTAGGGGTAAAAGGTTTACAGTTTGTTATTGTACTTAGTATTCTCAAGAAGGGTAGACCCATGTCCAATTTTTTTATTATAAGCACCTATTTCTATTGGTTGGTTTGCAAAAAAATCTGAGTTGCCATTGGTCTGATCGAAGTGGTTGGGAAATGGTAAAATGTATATCATTAGTAGAGAAGGAGGACCTGAGGGAGAGAGTAAAACTTTCCAGATTCATTTCACTATCTATTGATGAGGTGACGACTATGGACAACACATCCTGGATTTGTATGCATGTGTATACTTTTCAAAACAATGTCAGGCGACCTAGTTTGCTAGGATTACATAAGATGGTTGAAAATTCAAATGCAAAAAATATTTATAATGTGGTTGTGACTAGTTTAAAAGATATTGTGGGAATGAATGACATAGACATAGCCTCAAAGTTAATATGTGTTGGAGCTGATGGAGCTGCTATAATGCAAGGGCATAGGAGTGGTCTCTGTGTTCGACTGCAAACCACAATTGCACCATATATGATACCCATTCATTGCATGGCTCATAGAGTGAATCTTGCATATAAAATCATGAGCACTTTTGAAAATGTTGCGAGAGTGGAAGACCTCATTCATGAAATACATTCTTATTTTTCTTGCAGTCCAAAAAGGTTTTTAGAGTTTCAACAATTTGCACTAGGAGTTACAGAAGGAAAAAAATGTTAAAATATGTAGATACAAGGTGGATTTCATTGTATCAACTTGCACACAGAGTTTTTATAGAATATCAGTCATTAACAGGGTTTATGTATGCAAGTAGTCGAGGAGTTGATAAGGCAAAATATTTGTTGTTTCGTTTGACTAACTTTGAAACCCTACTGACGTTATGTGGTATTCTTCCAATGTTACAAGAAATGAGTAGATTGATAAAATTTGCACAAGAGAGATCCATATATATCATTGATTTCATAAGGATGAGAAAACAAATATGTGTTGTTATTGAAAATTTATGTGTTCAAAGCAGATTTTAAAGATCCCTTGTTTCATAGTTGGAATACATTGACAAACGTGAACGATCCAACAAGCTATTTGAAGTTTGACATCAATGATCATATTTGTATTAACAATCATGGAAATTTGATACCTCTTTATTGTTTTGAAAGGCAATCAAGTATAGGTGTGGACGGTGTTGAACAAGTTCCTATAACACACAATAGATTTCATGTTGTATTACAGAAAACTAGAACAAATTTGTCCAATATAGCAAAATATTTGACAAGTGAGATAAGAGATCAGTTTCAGAGAGATGAGTTGCTTGAGGCCATGGGTGTGGTTAACCCCATGTTTTGGGGTTCTAATAGTGACTTCAATTCGACAAATGAGTTGTTTGTTAAATATATGATGAAACTTATTGAGCATTTCAGTAAAATTGTGGAAATGAATGGTGTTACAATCAATGGTATACTCAACAAAAATATTTTGAAAGAATAGTCAACACATTTTGGAAGAACAATGCTTGGGCAAACATCACTTTTGAGTAACATCCATGAGACTGGTTCCATTGCACGTTTGTGGCAAAAATTGTATCCAAGTACTATCCTACAAGATACTATAAGTGAATACTTATGTTTATATGAATTATGTCAAACAATGATTTTGGGATCAGTGGAAGACGAGAGGGTTTTCAGTGCACTATATTTTGTGAAATCTAAGCTTCACAATAGGTTGGACAAAAATTTAGAAAATTGTTTGAGAATATATGTATCATCCTATCAGTTGGAAAATTTTCCCTATGACAGAGCAATTGCATTGTGGAATTCCCTTGCAGGCAGAAGGAGTGTGTTGAATATGACCGATATGGAAGATGATGATGCTTTCAGTGATCAGAATGTGGAGACACAGATATCCACTATGCTTCATAGTGATGTAGAACAAGCAGAAAACTATTTGTTCAAGCTACCTGATTTGTGATTTTTTCAGTATTACATTTTTTCAAGTATTTCACAATTTGAATTCATTTGAAAACAGATTTGACAAGATGAGCATTGTATGTTTCAGCTACCTGATTTGGTATTTAACCGGTTTTGTGATTTTCCTAGTATTTCACAATAAATTGGAATTGATTTGATATCAAATTTTACAATATTTTATCAGATTTGTTAGATTTCACAAAATTTGATTATTAAGAAGTTTTCATGTTCTACCCTTTGTTGTTTTTGAAATAGTTTTAATTACCTTTATATCATAGTATTTGTATGTTTCAATTACATGAATTGTAATTTTTTTCAAGTATTTACAACATTGATCAATATGAATTTGTTAGTTATCATTTTCATCTATAATTTTTTTAAGTATTTACAACATTGATTTTTTAACTGCATTCATATTCATATTGAGATTATAAACAGTTAAAATCATTTCAAAAAAATAAGTGCATTCATATTGACACAAGAAGAGCATTCATATTGATTTTATCTGACACAAGAAGAGCATTCATTTTGATTTTATCTGACACAAGAAGAGCATTCATATTGACACAAGAACATCATTCATATTTATCATTTTGGACAAGAAGAGCATTCATACTGAATTTAATTGCATTCATATTGATTTTAACTGCATTCATATTCATATTGAGATTACAAACAATTAAAATCATTTCAAAAACAAGAAGTGCATTCATATTGACACAAGAAGAGCATTCATATTGATTTTATCTGACACAAGAATAACATTCATATTGACACAAGAACAACATTCATCTTTATCATTTTGGACAAGAAGAGCATTCATACTGATTTTAACTGCATTCATATTGATTTTAACTGCATTCATATTCATATTGAGATTATAAATAGTTAAAATCATTTCAAAAACAAGAAGAGCATTCATATTGACACAAGAAGAGCATTCATATTGATTTTATCTGACACAAGAAGAGCATTCATATTGACACAAGAACAACATTCATATTTATCATTTTGGACAAGAAGAGCATTCATATTGATTTTAACTACATTCATATTCATATTGAGATTATAAATAGTTAAAATCATTTCAAAAACAACAATACTCATATTCATATTCATATTGCCATAGACGAAAAACACATCAAAATATTATAAATAGGAAGAACAACAAAATTAAAGAGGATAATAAATTTGTAAATTGTCTTTTTCATATATAGATTTAAAATATATAAGATGTCTTTAAAGTTTAACTGTGTTGAAAAACAACACAAACTTCCACTCAACACTAAAATTTCTCAAACTATGTTTGACATTCCGGATGTTCTACCGATGGTTGTTCTACTGAGGTTTCTCCTGGAGCTGCCTGTTCTATTACTTTTTCTACTTCTTCTACACCAGGCATTGGCAGTGCTCTGGATCTGACTAAACTTTCTTGTCCTTTCTTGAAATTTTCCAACAGCCCAACATCTTCTTTGGCGGGATCTTGAAGCTCTTTCAAACCAAGATTTTTCTCCAGTCCTTCCCTTATCAGGAGATCTGGATCCACTTTTAGTTTTTCCCACAAATATTTTTTTAGAATGTTGTTATCTCTTACTTTCTGTTGGGTTGTTCTCTTCATAATAATGGACGTTTCCAAAAATTTCTTTGTAGCCTCTATGTTGACTTGCATGCTCTGAACCTGTAATTTCAAATTTTCAAAGTTTGACTGCAAAAGAAAAAAACATAAGTTAGTAGAGAGTTATATGACATAATTTAAGCAACTTCAACAGTTTTAAGACATAAGTTAGTAGAGTTAGCAAAAATAAAACATGCATCTAAATTCTCACCTCGGCCACATCTCTTGCGGCTAAAGCAACATCAACAATTTTCTTGTTGAAAGCCCATTGGTTATAGTACGCTTGGGCTTCAACATTGATGTTCTCAATTCTATTCAACATAATATTTAAAACTTCATCATCGGATGAAGTCCTGCACGTCACTAATCCTGATGTGGCCTGTTGTAGTAGACCACTAAGCTTCTCTAGTTCATTCTCATATCGAGAAAAAATATTCTCCCTTTTATTAAAATTTTTGTAACGGGCATTTATTTGCTTGATAAGCACTTTAGCCCGAATTTCCCACTATTTCATAACTTGTAAATATTTAAGCACCCTCTCTTGGAGGGTTGCTTCAATACCATCACACATAGAAGACTGAATATCAAATTTAACTTTGTCATCCTCGGATTGAGGATGACAGTGGGCTTCCATCGCAGGAGCGGATACTATTTGCTCAACTATTGGGGGTGTTGTTTCTTCTACCTCTGCATGTGCATCATCAAGCACCTCTATGGCCTGAAAGCCCTCAATGTTTCCTTGCAAAAAAAATTCATCATCAAGCTGAATATTATCTAATCCAACATTCATGGTTGACACCTCTGGTACTTGACTTGTGTTAAAAGAAAAAGTGGGGAAAACACCCTACGATCTTGGCTGCAAAAGTATTTTTCCCCTTCCATGGGCCATATTGATTTACCCTCTCATTTTTTGCACCTATGGTTGTTGTCGTGCTGGTGGTGGCCTCATCACTTGCTTTTTTGGGCTTCTCACGATTTGATCTTGAGAGCCACCTGACATTCAAATAAGAAATTGCCAAAATTATTTTCCAAAAACAAAAAAAACTTTAATTTCAAGTAAATAGAATGATTTACCTGACGACGATTGAATCTCATGTACAAAGTTGCGGACGGGGGTTGTGCGCATTTCTGAAAACATGAAAATTAAAAAAAAACTTAATATAATTTTATGTAACGCACTAAGAAGTATAATGATAAAATATTGAAAGTGAAACTTACGTGCAAGATGGTTGATCTGACTAGATTCAATTTCAGGGTGATGAGGAGTAGTAACTGTAACCTATCATGTACATTTTGTTAGCCTCGACAATGGTGATGATTCTGATTCATTTTCTTTAGAATCACCACATGCCTCATGCATGTGACCCCTTACACCAACATCCTATTTTTTAGTTTTGGTCACTGACTTTCTCTGCAAACATGTGCAAAAAAAAATGAAAACTAAAAACTGAAAATAGAGCTAAAATATATTAAAAATTGGATTTGAAACATGGACTTACCCTCAATTCCTCTGAACTCATACCCAAGTTCAGTAGTGTGGGATGCAATGTTGTTGGTACTTCAATTTTTTTAAATCATAAAAACTTTCATAAAAAAGAACTAAAATAAAGTTAACGGTCACCACCATTTTGACTTCTTCTATTTCGACATCATGCAACTCTGTTCTGATGCATTCTAAAATGTACGTGCACCAGTCGAACTACATGCCTTGAACAGTGTGAACGATATAGGTCAATGCCCATAATGGAAGTTCTGTTCTTCCAAGAAAAAATAGTCTTGCTTGGAAGAACTCAATAATGGCCTTCAGATTTTTATTTTCAACGCAGCTGTAAGTTAAGCCTCTCTTAGACTTAGCCACGGAAGCTGCATAAAAAAAATTAGATGAAAAAACATGTTAAATTTCGAACAATAATAGAAATAATTGACGGGAATTATACCTTCAACCACTTTCCAAGAAAGATCGAATTTATCCTCCAAGTATTTTTTGTCATGCTTAGCCATAGTGAACCTCGGAGACACGATAGGGAAACTCTTGTGTGGAAGTTCTGTTAACCTCTGGATGTCCGAAGGTGTGACGGTGAATGACACTTGTTTATTTCGAAATGTGACATTCACTATTGCACGGTCATGGTCGTAACCATCAATGATACTCTGCAAAAGGTGCTTGTCGGTCTTGAGTTGTGGCATTGTTAGCAAGTGCTGCAAACCTGATGCAGAGAGCCACGTATTGTCATAACCAGGGGTGGTTGACAAATCTATCATGGCAGTGCAAGTAGCATTCTTGAACACCAAATTTCCAATGACAGTTTGAGTAGATGTGGTAGGATTGGCCATTGTTCGATAAAGTAAAAGGAGAAAGTGGATTGCAAAGAGTGTGGGGTGATGGTGTATCAGAAGGAGTTCGAGAGCAATCACAGAAATGTAACAAAAAAATGACTTCCCGATGTCTATTTATAGATACAAATGATAGGATTTGGACACATGGTAGAATGTTATTTGGCATGCACTGAGGCTGATAGATCGACTGACACGTGGCATAGTAAACGTTGGTCCAGTGATGGATCTTTTCCACCCGGTCGGTATGTCGGACTTTGTTTTCACCTGGTCCATTTTTCGGACCTCAAAAATCACCCGGTCCATCAGTCAGACTATGGTTTCCATCCGGGTCATCATCGGTCTATGATTTACATCCGGTCCGCTATCCGGACCTCTATTTTCACCCGGCTCGTTAGTCGATTCTCGAATTCCACCCGGGCCATTGGTCGGTCGAGGATTTCCATCCGGGTCATTACCCGTCCTCGATTTCCACCTGGGCCATTTGTCGTACTTTGATTTTCACCCAGCCCGTATCACCGTTTCTTGCTTTCCACCCAGTCGATCATCGGTCTATGTTTTGCACCCAATCTGTTTCCCATATTTGTATATTACCCGATACGTAATCGGGATGTGTTTTCACCCGGTCCATTCCTGGTCTATTTTTTCCCTCTGTTCACCAATTTTTTCCAATTTTTTTTCAAAAATTAAGATAATTCGCCATGTCCTCCGACATGAGGTTGACCTAGATTCGCCAGGGATTCGCAACGGATTCATAATTTTTTTACAAGGACATTTTCGGTCCGACCCCTTATGCATAACCCTAAGCATGACCATAACACAAAATAAGTTAATGGTGTCATGGATTTTATTCGATGTATATATTTTTCATGATTGCCATTGTCATGGGGCCAATAGATATGCAGATATGGACAATAATAAAATAGATTATTGATGTGGATTGCACCATAGACATAATGAAAACATGGGCAACATAGTAGAATATTCAGATGATATTTACATGGATCGTGCTCATCAAGTGATGAATAGAATCGTAGTGAAGGACCCGGTAACCAACTAATGTTTGATAAAATTATGTTGGCAAAGATAGAGGAAAGGTTTTCATGGTGGACCAATGAAACAAAGTAGGGAATATTTGAATGTGGATGCGGTACTATTGAGCCAGATATTGAGGTGAGTATGGTATATCATATGACACTACATCCTCTACGAGGTTCAATTTTGAGACTAGAAAAGTGAAGCACAATAATGGCGATAACAGTGCAATTATTGAATAGTTTATCTAAAATGTGAGAGGTGGGTAAGCGATAGATTTTTGTTATGTATTTGGAAATATGCATCGACACCTTACAAATCACCCAATGTTTGTCAAAAATTTGGTAGTATGAATCAGATTCGAGTTGTGGTGATCATAGGTAAACAAGTTCAAAATCGACGAATTTAACATGATCATTTTGTTATTAATAAAGATGTCCATTACTGTTATCAACCTAGCATCTGATATTTTACAAAATATATATAGTATGCATAGTGGTGGCTACATTGATGATAGATTTAAATAAGAAGATAGTAGCAAGTGTATATAGCAAAATATTTTCAATGGAGGGCGTTTAGATGCTGTTTTTATAATACTCAGTTGATCTCTAGGATTTTAATCATCTAGATAAGATCCACTACAACATGTGGTAACATCATGCTCAATATAGATAGAAAAAATAATAAATAAGGAGGCCAAGGTGCATTGTGTAGTGATAGATAGTTTCATGAGAAAATGATAGAATTTAATGTGCACATAAGGAGAAACAATCATAGATATGATGTGATACTAGACTCACAGTGGCAATATCTGATAAACATTGGTTTTTAGAGGGTCTCAAATAGCATTGTACTATATTTTTAAGAGTTATTCTTTCCATATTGTTATAGGAATCACTATCTTATTGTCCAATTTAGTTTTATTCCGAGAAAATAAAAAACTTGAAGTTTATATGTTTTCAAGGAACACGTGAGCATAGTTGAGGATACATTGGTTGGAAAAAGTGAAATATTATAAAGAAAATCATAATTTTGGGATGTAATTCAATATTCCATATACACAACAATGTGTGTCATCTTCAATTTCACCAAATAATTTAGAGGTTTTGTTGAATAAAGGGATATGGAATGATATTAATATTTATCTGTATGGTTTTGTAATGGATTAAATGATGGAAGTGGGTGACTATGGTGATTTTAAAATACCTCATTCAAATTCGTTGGTCAACATCTACGTGAACACAGTTTCATCAGAAATGATAAGAATTTAAATTGGTTTATTAAAATATTATATTTAAGAAAAAAAATAAAGTTTGAAAATGATTAAAGAAAAATATGTTAATGTCAAAGTGAAAGAATCAAGTTTAATGTTAAACATGGATCAAAATATATATATGGATATATAGTTTTAAATTCCATTGCATAATGAAAAGAAATATTTTTGAAGCCAAATGGAAGGAAGAAAATGAAACAAATAGGGAAGAAGGAAATATTAAATATGCCATTATAGGACTGAAAGAAAAGTTAGAGATTTAAAGACAAATAACCAGGATGGCAATTAGAAGCAAAATTTTAGAAGAAAAATAATTTTTGAATCTCTTATTCCATGCTAAACTAGGTTTTCACCATGGGATGCCATTTTATGAACAAGGTATTTTGTATTATGATGTTTAAATTTATTGAAAATCTCATTTTTTGCAATATTTTGGAAATGTCATAAGTTTTATGCATGATGATGGTTAATTTATATGTCATTTTTCAATGTATTGCACTTTTACCTTAGAATATTGCACCCCATTGTATGTCAAATTGCATAAATACAGGTCACATAAATGTGGGTTTGATGCAGGATACTGATGTTTGCAGGGTTTGTGGGGAATTCTGAGTTTCAACATTTTATTTCATTTATTTTCTTTTATTTTCTAAACCTTATCTTTTCATTTTTTTTTTAAGTTTTTCAAATTAAATAAAAAATGTAAAAAAAATAAAATTCAAAAAGAGAGATGCACAAGTTCAAAGAATAAGCTTTAAGTTGTTTATTAAAGCAATTTTGATTTTAGTTTGAAGCACGGTGGAAATTATAAAATTATTTATAAAGTTCATATTTTCAAGGAATTTTATAATTTCATAAAGTTTTATTTTGCATTTTCAAGTAATAAATTAACTTACCTTTATAAAAATCAATTTCATTAAAGGGAGTATTTTACTTGGCATTCAAAAGGGCATTGTATTCAAGGCTATAGATTAATTTCCCTTTTTAAAAATTGTAATTTCATCAAATGGGGGTTAATTTATAAAGGTTTTCAAAGGTTATTACATTTTAAGGATAATAATTTGGATCATTTTTCTTTCATGTTTAAAGTAACACAAAAATTAATTCACTCATCATTTCATTACATTTCATGAATGATTATTAGCATAGCATAATAAAATATTACCAACATAGGCCCTTGTTAATAGTTATTTGCAAATAACTAAAGTATTCTACGTACTTACTTAACACATTCTTAAACATACAAGCACATAATTAAGTAAAATTAACCTTAGAGAAATTTCTATTTCTTTGCAATAGAGGGTTTTCATTTAAAATCCTAATTGTGATGGTGATTTTGCAACTGGGAAAAAATTTCACTTAACATATGGAAAATATTGTCTTCTTAGAGGCCTCTACTTGTCCATTACCTTATAGATAATAAGGTGTTGCAAAGATGTGCTAAATATTATATTTGGACATTAAGTCTTGCACATATTTGTTCTTAAATGAAGTGCCAATAATCAAAATGATTTTGTATGGGATCCCAAAATGACATATTATATTATGGAATATGAACTCCACAATACATGCTCTAGTCATAGAGGTTGAAGGGATCGCTTCCACCCACCTGGTAAAATACTTAGTGGCCATTATGATAAATGTGTATTGGCCCAAATATGGGAGACAGATCTTACTGATTAGATCAAAACCCCACTATTAAAATGGTCAAGCCACTTGGATCGATTATAAGGCCTATGATGGTAGCTGCATAATATTAGCATGATAATGAAATTTAACGTATTTCATGACATACACACAATAATACTTCTCCATGGTGGGCCAATAGTAACCCATTCAAAGGATATGCTTAATGATGGCCATGCCACTGAAATGGCCACCACATATACCGTTGTGAGCTTGTGAAATCATCCAAGATGATTCTTGGGGTTTGAGACAATGAAGGGGAAGTCCATCACTCTATCGATACAAGATGTCTCCTAACAAGACATATCTAGTTGCTTTTTTTTTAAATGTTTTTTTTGGACATGCAACAATCCCTACGATATCATACCAAGATTAAGGTAATCTTGTAATTGGGTTAGTCAATCCTGATGAGCAATAGCATCAACAAGCTGAATGACTTGTTCTCATTGTGATTCGAGTTACACAAATATAGATTGGAAAACAATCTATGGTTAATGGTAGTACCATTCTCTGAAGGACCCTATGATATCAAGGACCCCAAGATACCTTTATCAGAAAGTATCTAGATTTATAGAACCATTCATGGTTTGGTTCTATATGAATCATGTGGATTGATTCATGATTAATTTGAGCCTCATGCAACATCATGGATTGCAAAAGTATCTTAACTTGGATGGTAGTGAAGTCAACATATATATTATGAGGAATTAAGGATCCCAAAGAGGACATGGTATCCACAAATATGTTTTACGAATGAGGGACTACCTCAATTTCATACCAATCCAATTGGGCTAGATAAGTATCCATAAGTTCCTTGTATGCTTTTAGGATAGGACACCTACAATGATAGATTATTTTGACCTGGTTGACTATGATTATGGAGTCACAAAATATGTTTAGCTTTTTTATCTTCATGGTGAGGGCTATTTAGAGATCCAATATTAGGGCCTCATATTCAAATTTTTTATTGGTGCAAGGGAAGTTAATTTTAAATCACAAGGGCATTGGAGCACCTTGTGACATGAAAAATATTGGTCCTACATCACCCCCTTGCTCACATTTTAATCCATAGAAGAACAATACCATATCAAATTTATTATCTGGTTATTTAGGTTTGGGTGACTCTGACAATGCAAATACTGCATCATCAAGAAGCTCTATGACAAGAGGCCTATCATCCTAAAGATGTGCCTCTACCAATTGATCTGCTATGACCTAAGCTTTGATTGAATTTTGGCTTATGAATTATAGATCAAATATGTTAGTAGCATGATCCACTTTGCAGTACATGTATTATGATATGTTTTGCTCGTCATATACTGCAAATAATTTTATTTTGATATGATATACATAGTATGACTTAGCATATAGTGGTGCAACTTCTTAGTTGTAAAACCACTACTAAACAGAGTTTCTTGATGTATGCATACTTTAGCTTATATTTTACCATGGTTCGATTGATGTAATATATCACCTGTTCTCTGTATTTCTTGTTCTTATGGGCTAACATGGTTTCCAGTGCAAAGTCCATGGTAGATATATAAAGGAAAAAAGGTACATATGGTCTAGGTAAAGATAGTACTAGCAGTTATTCTAGGTATTTCTTAATCTTAGTAAAAACTTGTTAAAAATATTCATCCCAACTGAATATGACCCCCTTGTATAGCAGTCAATTCATGGATATATATTTATCTGATAGCTATGCAATGGATTTCTATATGGATGCTACTTTTCCCTATAGGATTCTAAGTTCTTTGATATTTATGGGAGGAAGAATTTCTAATATTACTTTGAATTTTGTTGGATCAAATTTTATCCCTCATTTTGAAATGATGAATCCTAAGAGTTTTCTAGACGTAACATAGAAAATGCATTTCTTGGGGTTCAACCTGACATTGTGCTCAATCAGGTGATCAAATACCTTTATCAGGACCTTAGTGTGCTCTTCACACAATAATGACTTGGCTAGCAAGTCATAAATATAATATTCCAAGATTTTATACATGTAGTCATGGAAAATATGTGTCATAGCCTGCTAGTATGTGTCACTACCATCTTTAAGGCCAAATGGCATAACATTATAACAAATTATTTCCCATGGAGTGGTAAAGGTTATTTTATGTTGATCTTTGAGTTTGACCAAAATCTAATTATAGCTAGAAAATCCATCCATGAGACATAACATATCATTAAAACTATAGCATCTACAAGAGCATCAATATTAGGCAATAAAAATGCATTCTTTGGTGTTGCCTTGTTGAGGTCTCAAAAATTTGTACAAATGTAGATTCTTCCATTATGTTTTCATATATGTACTATGTTTGATACCCATTTCATAGATTTGATGGAAATAATGAATTATATATCCAAGAGTTTTTACAATTTATCTTTGACCATCAAAGTGATAGTTGGATGCATCTTCCTAAGTTTTTGCTTAACCAATTTATTGGTAAGGTCCAGAAAAAGGTTATGACTAACCAATTTTGGATCCAAACCTAGCATATATTTATACGTCTAAGTAAAGATATTAGGCATTTATTTCAATAGAGGAATGAGGATGGCTCATTCCTTAGGAGATAATATTTATCTAAACTTGAATTTATTAGGATTTGTGGGATCTGAATTGATATCCACTTTCAAAAGTCTCCTCTATACACATATGTGATCCCTACTCAAGCTGGTGAGGCATAGGGATAAAATGGATGTCATCTATCAGGATCAACCTCAACATTATAAACATCATGAGCACAACTTGGTGTAAAATAAAATGGTTGTAATATTTTTTCATTAGGTAAGAAATCCTTAGGTAACAGGGGTGAATTGGCATGATAAAAATCAATGGCCTTAATGTTGAGGTACAATAGTTTTGAAAGGTCGAATGGATTATGGAGTGGACTAGTCAATGTAATGTAGATCATGTTTATGGATAGAAGGTAATGTCCATGGCCATGTGTATAGGAATCATCAACTAATTTTTAATCTAAATACACCCAGTATAGACTATGAGGGTTTGGTATTTTAGCATCCGCCTCAAGAGGAGGTAGGATAATTGGATCCTCAGGTAGAAGAAACTATGTCATAATAGATAGTTAAGGGAATATCCCATGAATGTCATATTGATTAGAAAGGGGTATTTTAGGCTCAAAAACCTCTACAATATTGTTTATGGGATGAATATGCCTAGGACCTAAATATGCCATCTCAGTTCGATCCTCATATTCATTATTCCTAATGACCCAATCAATTCTAAGAATGTTTTTTGAGTCGGGCTTTGTAGAAATTATCACATTATAGATAAAGTGTGGCTCTATGGAAACCATATTAACTGGATGATTATCCCTTCGTCAATGCAAAGGATTGGGGTATGCATAAGGATTCTAATTGATCTCTTATACAAATCCTAGACTAAGGTATTCTAAACATGTGGTTAGCAATTCATATTGCCTAGAGATGGAGTAACCTAGATTATATTTATCAATAGGAAACTGATAGTATGGTTGGTAATATGTTCTTCAATCTTGTTCATACAAGCCAAAATTGTAAGCATACCAATGGCAAAGGTCAAAGTATCGAAGTGCAAACTTAGGGTTTGATAGATAATATATATTCCCTATGAAGGGTTCATCATCATCTTCATCAATGGGTGAACTATCAGTGGATTTTTCTAAGCCTCCATCTATAAATAAAGTTGTTTTGATTTGATGGTATACCAAGAGGAACCACCATCCCTATAGGTAATGAAGGAATATAGGGTCTCCCCATGTATTGCACTAATTTTATGATAAATGTGAACATACCATTTTGCACCAAATATTATGCTAGTCTAGGATTCACTAAATGCACTGTCACCTATGATGTAAATGAAGCAGTGGATAACGTAGGTGAAGCAGGTTAAGGCACTTCCACTACTAGATATTGTAAATCATCCACCTCCTTCGGAGTCAAAAATTTTGTGATAGCCATATTAGGTAAGGCCCTAGGCTCTTCTCTATCATGGATGCCTTAAATTTCTATTTATCCTTTGGTTTGGATGATATTGAAGGCTTATCAAAAATGATAGTTTTCCTAGGGGATTATGGTGGTGCAGATATGGATGGATTAATCCATACTAACTTGGTTTTGTGATCTAGATGTCTCATAGGTGACGTTGGTTGTATAACCAAATGTGTTGATGGGATAACAAACTCCCTTGGTATATCAACTTGATTGACATATTTAAATGGGTCTTCATACAAGGGGACTACATGGGCATGTCCCTTATAGACATTTGATACATTTTTTTAGAATTTAGGTAACACATCTCATATCCCAGATTCATGGAAACCTGAGAAATATGTATTGCATGGCACCTGTAGGCCCAAAATGGCTATATCCTTAGAAAACTTTAAAAAAAAATTGAAGGCATGAAGTTGCTCTAATATTCTAAATATGTAGTGTATTTTAGAGCATCCCAGTACAAGATACTCCAACTCACTCAATACTTAGTTCTTTTTTGCAAAAACAAGCAAGTATTCCACATCGCTCAATGCTTAGTGTATTTTACAGTGGACCAACACACAAGCTTCAATCCACAATCAAAGTTAATCTAGATGATGTCATCACCTTTCAAAGAACATATTAGCGACATCACTTCATTTTGCACACCAAAGTGACTAAGTGTCAGAGATGTCTTACTCCATTGAGATCCATG
Source organism: Wollemia nobilis (assembly GCA_028583015.1). Classification (NCBI taxonomy): domain Eukaryota; kingdom Viridiplantae; phylum Streptophyta; class Pinopsida; order Araucariales; family Araucariaceae; genus Wollemia; species Wollemia nobilis. The sequence goes on from JAQPPZ010000028.1 coordinate 976,892, forward strand.
TTCATTTCAGAGCTTAATGGTGACAAGCTCCACGTTACTGAGAAAGAAATTCTAAGTGCTTGAGAAGAAGTATAAGGCAACAAATTAGCACAAAAGTAATTTTCCATTACTTCTTGAGTAGATTGGTGTTATATTATATTTCATATTTCATTCAAACCAAAGCTAGTGGAGCAAGAATCAAGGAGTAGATGCAAGAAGGAAATAAAGTTCTTTGAAGGCTTGAGCAAGAAAAATGGTGATATGTTCTACATTTTGCTTAGCACTTAGTGTATTCCTCACAAAGTATCAAATTTACTAGTCAAATCCATCCAAGCTAATGTTAGTGATATTTTTTGAGTGGATTGGTGATATGTTCTACATTCCTCTCAATACTCACTATATTTCTCACAAAGTCTCAAATCTATTGGCTGAAGCTATTTAAGCTGATGTCAACGATTATTTTAGAGCATATGGGAAAATTTTTCTACCTTGCTCAACTATAGAGCATTGTTGAATTCTAATTACAATTATACACTAAGTGCATCAATGAAAAATATTATGCTAACATTTTCATGAGTATACAAAGGTAGATTCTTGGTGGATGAATTCTAGTTAGTTTGAGTAGGTAGACGAAGCATCCATGGTGCCAAGAACCAAGAACCAAGAACTGGAGTAGTTGTAGATATACAATGGTGTTAAGTCCTCAAGAATGATGAGTGGTTTAAATCTAGTTTCTAATAGCCTAGAGTCTAAATGCAATTATTGAACCAAGTTACAGAGTTGAGCTACCATGGTGTGCGACATCGAGCAAATTTATTGGATCCTCCAAATGAATAAGATAATGTCAGCATAGCTTCCTATTGATCTATCATATTTTAAATCCTTATAATTTCTCCCCCTATTCTTCTTGTATTGTAAACTATATATAGAGGTCGAACCCTCTATTTTTAGGGTTAGCTCTAGAGTGTTTGCTTGCCCTATTGTGTAATATCTTTTACAAATTAATGGAAGGAGCATTACTCGGATTTTTGACTCAAGATTTATCATCTTCAATATCTTTTATTAAGAGGTTTGAGCTGTAAATTACATTTCTATCAATGTTGTTATGGTTAGTTCATTCCATCTGTATTGGATTACTAGTTTTAAGGCAATTGAAATCTATACATATTTAGATCTGTGCTATTGATAAGTTTATTTTGTGAAGTCTGAATACTAATATATTTTTCTAAATTGTATTGTTAGTATCTTAGATATTTAACTTGCTTTATTTAAGCACATCTCTATTTTACTTTTATTGTATGAATATTATTCTATTTTGGGTGTTGCTAATCTTGAGTGTGGAACACTATAAATAGTTTGGTAAAGGGTTTTCCTATGGATGCCTATGCTATTAGCCCTATCCGACCATTGTTAATTCATAATTTCTTAACCATAAGCCTTTTCTAACCCTATTGACAAATATTATTAGTGACCTTAATTGAGTCAAAATTTTGTTAGTCAACAAGGAACGAACCTAATTTGGAGGTTGGGCTAAAGGAATTTTTGGTCCATCCAATGTTGAGTTCTAAGATGTGACTAGTAGGTGCAAGCCTGGCCAAAAATCTGAAAGATAGATAGTTGTGATATCAGGTTTACTTGATGTCAATTTGGATCCCAAAAACACCTTCTAGCACATGCCACATGACTGAAATGGTCTTAAGTCCTACTTGAATAGGTAGAAATATTATACCAATAGTGGAGTATAAAACATCATTAAATGCTTGTAAAGTAAACATTGAGGCAACTATGTGCAACTCAGGAATGCTAAGGTTTCCAAGGACCTTTATTTTTATAATTTTATTGAAGAGCCTATGTCAATAAATACTTGCTTGAAAGGTATTCTATTAATGCAAGTGATAATGTGTAGTGGAGGATCCACTACATTGGTTGAAATAGTTTTGATTTCATGATCATAGAACGTGATCACTAGCTCTCTACATTTTTGAACATGCCCCATGAAGTTGGTAAATGCATTCAAGTTTTTGGGTTGGAGCTTAATAGACTTCAAAATTTCCATGAGGGTCTCCCTATGCTTAGGGGATTGTTCTATGAGATTGTAAATAGATAAATTAGTCAAGGTCATATATAGACTTTGAGTTAGTCTAGATCCTATACTAATCATCAGTCTTTTTGGTGGGCTTGGAAACTAATTTTGATCTAGCCTTTGTTGAGGCACAAATAGAATACAAATAGGATCCATAGGTGGTGCAGGTTGGTTGTATCTTTTGTTTTTGGTGATAATATTTATCATGCCAACAAATTATTGAGTTGGAGGATCTATATTTATCTCATTGAAATGACCTATCTAATTTTTCTTAGCCTCATTATGGTGTGAGGGTTCATTGTAAATACCTAATTTCTGGTTATCAATCACCAAAGGATTATCAATCTACAGTCCATCCTTGTCTATCATATTTTATACTCAGTTTTTAAAACCATAGCATATTTCAATGTTATGACTTTTTGTCTATGATAAGGATAGTATTGGTCTTTCTTGTACCCCTTTGGTTTAAGGTAGTTAGAATCCAACAAATGTACTTTGAGCAAGATAAGTGACTTAGCATCGCATAGTCTATTAAATAATGATGCCAAGGACTCATACAATGGTGTGTATTGGCAAGGTGGATGATGTTGTCTATCCTTACCCTAGTTTCTATGGCATTGATTATAGTACATTGGGGGAGGTTGAGTATGATAATTTGGCTATTGTTGGCTCTTTTATGCTTTAGGAATGTTTAAAACAACTTGATTCATAGGTGCAAGTTTACCTTATGAGGTTGGTTATGCGTTTTCTTATTCCACTTTTTTTACAGAGTTTCAACTCTCCCTCTTGGACCTTAATGTCCTCTATAACTTTGGCTTGCACCAAAGCCTCCTCGAATATTTGATATTATTACAAATGAACTAGCAATGAAGTGTTTTTAGCACAAATATTTATGAACATCCAAGTTAGTTCATATATGGAAATGAAAAATGGAAGTTTTGACATGAATTTTTTCCATCTATTCCCATAATCCATAATAGACTCATCATCATATTGATGTAATTTTGATAATTCAAAAATTTTAGCTTTCTTCTTGATACCAAAAGTGAAGCATTCAAGGAAAGTGTTTGCTAGTTATTCAAAGCTAGTTATATTGTGCCTTGAAATCTAATTGTACCACTCATGAGATGTTACCAAAAGTGTGATCATGAAATTTCATAACAATAAGGCATCATTGTTTTGCAATTGGAAACATAAGTTCATAAAAATTGTAGCATGTTCTTGTACATCATCATCCCCTTTGAATTTGTCCAACTTGAGCATTTCAAAATATTCAGGATATTCTAGACTAGTATCGATGGTGTAGACATCTAAATCATGTCGTGCTTAGGGGATATACTTACATAGACACACTCATAAGATCATAAGATATAATATTGGACTTTCCAAGCACCAACAGTGGTTCTCACCAATCATTTGAGGCATTTTAAAGCCATCCAAGCTTGATCGCTCAAGCCAAGAGCAACTAGATTCTAGCCACTCAAGCCTAGAGTGACCAGACATTAGCCACTGTAGATGATAGCGGCTAGATCATAGATGTTATAGACGATAGTGACTAAGCCATAAGAATTAGTTTATCGATAAATAGGCCCAATCTCGGGTGGAAGTGGTAGTCTACATGTAATAAAGGTGAGTAGGAGTGACTTTGCATTCCTTTTCATGACCAGTTCACATATGAGACTTGAGTTTGCATTTAGACTTAACTGACCTTCAAGCATAAACAAAGGACAAAAGCTTCTCATGCTAATGAATAGTTCACGTAGAAGACTCAAGTGGGCAATTAGATTTTAGTTAACTAGCCTTCAAATATAGACAATAGACAAGGGCTTCTCATACTAACTTGCATTACGCCTAAGAAATTCATTTATAGGGCTTGGACATAGACCTAGGGTTTCACACTATAAAAGGTGCAAGTCTAAGAGCACCAAAAATAAGGAGACACATGATCGATATATGACATATAGAGACACACGATTGATATATGATATATAGAGACTCGAATCACATACAAAAGATTATTTTAGAGAGATATTTGTCTTTGAGATCACGTGTGCAGTGGAGCTTTGACAAATCAAAGGGTATAACACCTAATTTATTCAACATTAGATCATAGTATTTGACCCATAGCTTTGGGGCAAGGAGAGCAAGGTTTTCTTTAGTGACCGTTGTCTTGTACAGTGGCCCGCAGGCTTAGCTTAAATATAAATAACATCTTTTATCTTGTTTTCTTATGTCATTAGCTTAGATTTACTTGATGGTATCATTTTATCATATTTATGTTACATTCTCTAATTACTAACAACCTTATCCGGGGAGAAAATATTGGATAGCTAAACATGTGTTGTTGCTTGAATTGCATACAAGGCCACAAGTTCACGAGACATAATACTTGACATACGAGAGCAAGAGGATTTGTCCGAGAGACATGCCTAGAGAAGGAGGCATCTGGTAGCCCTCAGACATTTTTGTGTGCAAAATCAGGAAGCATTTTAGAGCGTGCAATCCTTTTGCAAAATGGGACATCTCTTCATCCACTTGTAAATCATTGTATCAAGATGGGTATCCCTAAGAGGGACCGACATGTAACCGGGGTTTAATATTAATGAAATATCCATTCTGTCATTTCTATGTTATATGTTTTCTCATAATATTTTAGCTTCATTTTTGTTATAGTAATAACATCGCAAGTAGAGTTAAGAGCGGTGCATACGCCCCAGGGTCACCATAGATAGCAATCATGGTGGGAAAACCACTAATTTTTAATTTTCTACTAGAAAAATAACTTAATATTGTGTGCAGGTCTAGCTGCTCTAAGCTATAGTGACCAGAAACTAGTCACTCTGATCTACAATGGCCAAAAACTAGCCACTCTAAGCCACAGCAGCCAAGAACCAGCCACTTTGGTCAATAACGACTAGGATTAGAGTGCAGCATAGGTCAAAACATCGACTCTCTAAGCTGGATAAAAGGTTGGTATAGATTTTCTGATATTGTACAGCTTTCTATATGCTTATGTGTGTTCCAAATAGAGAACTTAAAGCACATTTATGTTTGGAAATTTAAATAATAAAGAAGATATAATTAAGCATTTCGCATATCTTAGATCCTCTTTTAAATTTTCCACTAGGTGTTGCTAGGAACAATGGCTTATGCCTAGAAAAATTTGCCCTAGAATCTAACATACTAGGCATTGTATGTTATTTTATTGCTTTGAGGCTCTGCTAGAGGCCATAGTTGCATGAGATAAAGTGCGCTCATACAAATCATAGTAGCTCATGCATATTTTTGAATATTGAAACATATTTTTGCACTTAGAAATATAGGAAAGACTCATTGCTTCTATGTGATGCACTTTATGTTATGTGAGATTAAAATGAACACCACACACACACGTCTCATTTAAACATTGGAGATTTGGATTTCATCACCAACCTTTAGTTCAGTCTAGTGACGTTGGAATCCATCTCCTTCCACTGGTTTACCCCTAGAGCTTCCTAGAAACGGATTGGGAAACTTACTTATAGTGACACTAAGTTACTTGTGTTCAAACAGTATCCCACTATTGGAATGATCATTGGTTCAGAGTGGAGGAGCTAGGTGAACCCCACATTGGGTCTTTAGTAGTGTACCCTAGCTTCTTTTGAGAAAATCATGTTTGGCACAAGTGTGCTTGATTGTCACTATGGATTAGTCTTCTCATTCTTAATCCAAGAACAAGAGCAAATAAATCAAGAGAACAACACATCAGAACACAACAAACAATTTAGGGCACACTTAAATTGGTAATCAAGATAAACATTTGTTTAGAATTGTGTGGTCATTCATAAATAACAAACTCAAAATATCAAGTCATAAAACAACATGGTCAAAACAACAATTAAACACCCTCAATATGATGTCGAGGGAGAGACAAAAGCAATTCATACCCATAGGCAGAGTCATAGTAATGTATAATGACCTACCCATAAGACTGTGAGACGTAGCTCCATGAGCCTAAGGGGTGATAACTCAACTCTTGGAGGATATCCTTGAGAAACCCCAAGTAAGGAACCACATCATGGAAAAAAGTCACATCAACAAAAAGAGGCTTCATAGCCATCCTCATCAAGGAGACATGAGGAGACCTCAAAGGCCTCCTCTAAACACATAGAAACATCTCAAAGACATGAGTAAACTTTAAGGGATTCCTCCTAAAATGGACATAAAGAAGGTTCTAAGACCCATTATTCACATAGGGATGACGAGACTACCACATCTCCATCCACATGGAGAAAACATGTCACCACTAAGCCCTTTTCATCAAGAAGGCAAACAAGAATTACAACACCTCAAGACTCACAAGAAACATATGAAATAGGTCTACCCACTAAAGGGCATGAAACTAGAGCTACATCTAGTCGTGGGAATCATATAGAAGAAACACTTCATACAAAAGGAAATATTATCGTATACTATGACCTCATAGGAGTAAATGGCACCCCATGGGACCATTCATGGAGAATGAGATATCTAGATAGGTTGGATCGATTTCCTACTCAAACAACCCAAAGAACTATAGCTACTGAGAACTCTGCATATGGAAGCTCATGAACTATGACTTCTAAACATACCTCCCAGTCTGGGGGTACCTCAGAGCGACCCCACAGGAGACGCATGGAGTTTGATCATAGGTATATTCAATAATACATAGAAAAAGTCACATTAACTAGCAAGAGTACAGATACAGTAGAAACCCCCTCGAGGAATCTGAGTCAAGACTACAAGAACAAACTTAGATAAACATGAGTCTTCTACAATAGCACAAACTGATTGAATTAGGTCGTTAGAAAATGCATTACACAAAGAGCGAGAGTTAGTGGAAGCTCTTGAACAAGAGAAAAAAAGAGAAAGACTCTTGCACCAACATGAGCAGTGGTTAAGAGAGCAATCTGAGTAGCTAGATCTTAAAAATTTACAGATAAATTATGGTGACCACCAAAGAACAAGATACATTGACTCACCTAAGGAAATACACACTAGACAAGATATCCCACAACGAAACTCTCCACCAAATAATGAATAAAATTAAACTAATGGGGGTAGGGCAAACATAACAAATAAAGATCACAATCCTGATTCCCCTCGTAGGAGGGAGGAAAATGAAATAAATTAAATGGATAGAGAGTTACCTCCATTGCCAATGCGAATAGGCTTTCACAAAGAGGAAATCCATGCATCAAATGCATTTCAAGAGCTTTTTGAAAAGATGAAAACCTTTGAGAAACAAGAGGCAACTGGGAACTCACCAACATTGATTAAGATACACAATCAACCATTGTGCCCATCAATCCCTAGCCCTCCATATCCTAAGAACTTTGATATGCCTAGGTTAGAGAATTTTAAATTTGAATAGGATGCACAAGAGTATGTCACCAATTTTATCAATGCTTGTTTTAATCTTGAAGACAATGACACTCTCATGCTAAGAACATTCATAATGACATTTTCATGTGTTGCCACTCAATGGTTCAACCAACTACCTAAGCATAGCATAACCAACTTTGAACAACTAATAAATGCATTCTTTAAGCATTTCTCCTTTGGTGCTAAGAAAAAGGTGAACCTTTTAGACTTGGAAAATCTGAAACAGTATGATGATGAACCAGTAATGGATTATGGGAATATGTGGAGAAAAATCATGGCAAAATTATCATTCTCCATTCCCACAAAAGAGATCATTTGTATGCTCACCAAAATTGTTTCTAAACATATCTCCCTCTTGCTATAGATTCAATAGTATCCTTCATTTAAGGAAGCTTTGGCACAGTATAAGCTCATCGAAGAGATAAAAGTAGATGAGGGAACCATTAAGATCTGAAAAAAAAAGGAGTGGAACAAGAATGGTAAGAATGACAAATACAAGCAGAAGCAAGGAAACCTTGCTCTAGTAAATCAAGTCGTATTGGCTACACCCAAGGATGGGGATGCACAAAAACCACAAAACTATCAAGCACATCCTCCACTAGCCAACTACGACCAAAAAAACAATCAAGGAAGAAATCGAGAATGCAAGCCACCTCGTTATTTCATGCCTCTGACATAATAAATGCAATCAATATTTAATCAGTTGAGTGATGCCAGGAGGATCAGATTTCATGATATACCTCTTGTAGATCCCAACCATCCTAAGCCAAAAGGATATAGGGAAGATCAATTTTGTCCTTATCATAGGATATCGAGGTGTATCGCTCCAAAATTTTCACACCCTTACCTTCAAGATATAGGATCCGTGCCCGAAAGGGGGATGTGAAAAGGATGGTGTGGTACCTCGAACTGAGAGGCCTTGTGAAGGTCCCGCATCTCGAGGGAGGTGTATTATGGTGATTTTTCGATGGATGGTGGGTTCACCAGGAAATTTTTAGTGGTAGTTTCCATGCCTAGGTTGGGAATATGTTTTGTGTGTTCAGTTTTATCCTTAAACATTCAAGTCCTAGGTTTGGCCAAATTAATCTAAATTGCTTTATATGAAGATGCATATTAAAAGAATATAGAAGAACAAATTAGGACAGAAAACAGAGAAAGTAAGCAAGATTAAAAAGTCATACCTGATCTAGATGTCTGATGAAGATTCTGATTCTTGAAGCAGTCAAGATTGCCTATGATTTTGCAAGATCGTTTGCTATCAGACAAGATCGTCTGAGATTTGAAAAATTCGTCAGAGACCTACAATCAGAGAAGTAGACACAAAATATAGAAAATGCAACTATTATAACAAAGGGCAATGATGTAGAATAATAGGAGTAACATTAAAATGATGATAATAAACAAAATACAATTGTAGTACAATGACTTAATGACAATTGGTGACTTAATTATGCATTTAAAGCTACATGGGTGAACTCCAAAATGTAGAATAGCAGAAAATAATAAATAAACTAGCTAATTGCAGAATAAAATAGCAGATTGAAAAGAGGAAAATGCAAACTCTGGGCACTGATTGCCCCCAATGTGAACTGCAGTCGAAATTGTCTTTGATTCGACAAGATCACCTTCAATCTGAATAAGATCATCTGCGATGATGTAAGCTTGCTCCAGCTAAAAAATACTAAGGTACCTATAAGAAAATTTGGATAGAACAAGTGCAAATAGTAATTTAGGATGTCTAGTGTGTGTAGAATTTGAGTTACAAGGAATTTCAGTTAGGGGGATGGTAAGGGGAGGGCCTAAGATTAAATAGGCTTAGGAGGGAGGTTAGGAGGTTGGAGATCTCCAACGGGAAGGGTTTCTAATGGTGCAGACACACTTCTTCCTGGATTAGAGACGCCATTGAAATAGAAGCTAATTATGAAAAATTAGTTTAGGGACAAGATCATCTGGACGTCCTAGCCCAGACAAAATCGTTCGATCTGAGGCGATATTGTCTGATTGGCGATGATATCATCAAACGATAAAAAAAAACTCTAAAAATGGTATGGGAAACGAGGAAATGGATTAAGCGGCAATTTGGGAGAGGTTTTGGAGGTTGAAATTTGAATTTGAATTATTTACTAGAGTAAGTGTAATTATTAAGGTTTTATAGCGCCAATTTTAGGGTGCTACATTTTGCTCCCTCTTTAGCGAATTTTTTGAATAAAATGCATTAAAGATGAGTTCTTCTCGATTTACGAGAAAGCAAAAATTATTTCCATTTTTAGGCGATGATTCTTGGTCAAATCGTACGACAGCTTACTATGGTGCCCCCTCCATGTTTTTACCCAAATTGAACGTTTGAGGTAAAAACGCAGAAAAGCAAAATTTTAAAATGTTTTAATTTTTTTTGGATAAAATTAAGAAAAATAGGGTAAAACCCTAATTCATTGTTACTGTTCATTTTTCTGGTTTTTTAGAGCTCTGCAAGCAAAATGGTCGAGACAACGCACATATCGACAGAGGTCCGGTGCGAGCTACGGGTAAGAGTCTAAACTTAGCTTAGAATGATTTAAGTTAAATTTACATGCTTTTTAGATTGATTTTAAATAAATTTTGAGCATCGCGACCATTTTTTGGCCGTCAACATCGTCGGGATGAAATCATCCTGATTTCGACGAAATCATCTCAAGTTCACCGATTTTGTCGAAGGGCGAAATCGACAAAAGGGGGACGATTTCATCAAATAAGGGACGATTTCGATTGGCAAAATAGGAGACGATTTTGCTCAAATTTGGGACGATATCATCCAATAGTGGACGATATCATCATTTGTATAAAATTGAACTAATTTTACTTGCATTATTAATCACTTGAGTTTTTATTAATGATTTTTTATTGTGTTGTTGTTTATGTTGCAGAGAGGTTTACTAAAGAGCAGAGAATGGAAATACGACGGGTTGAGAGACAACTTGGCTGCTCTATCATAGGCAGAGCGAGATCAGCTGGCTTAGGCCGGCTTACAGCATGTGGCAAAAATGCCACAAGTTTCTACAGACATGGGGCTACTGATAGCCCTAGCAGAGAGGTGGTATCCGGGTTCTTTCTATTTTTGATTACCGACAGGGGAGATGACTCCCACATTGGAGGATGTATGGAGGATTTTGAGGATCCCCATACAAGGATGGTTGATCACTCCTATGGCCAATCAGGGCCATGCTATGATGCGGTTGTGTGGTGATCCGAGCTTTGCCCTGGAGAAGGGCAGAGTGAACATCGAGGCGCTATGTCAGATGCCTGGGGCATCCAGACTCACACAGGTTTTGGCTAGAGTGGTAGGTGGACTTCTGTTGTGCCACTAGAGCGGGTGCAGGGTATCATGGGTTCTAGCAGATGTGATATGCAACATGCAGAATCATGGTTACAGGTTCTCTTGGAGTAGATTTGTTCTATGCCAGTTGTATAGGATCCTACACAGGGTCGTGTACAAGAGCGGTCGATATCTAGTTATGACATCGCTACTACAGGTTTTATGTTGGGAGCACATTGTAGTGCAGAGGCCGATAGGGCTTCCTTTGATAGGGGTTGATGGGGATAGGCCCTGAGCTTTCTACTGGTGGATTTGAAGAGGGTCACAATGGTGGATTGATCTGTCGATGTCTCGGAGACTGCTGGATGACCTTGTCCTAGACCAGATCACTTGGAGGCCTTAGAGGGATCATCTAGGGTGGGTCGAGGATGGACAAGAGCTAGCTCGCATCAGGCGAACCTGCTGGCTAAGGATGGAGAGGGGAGAGGTGGAGCTCCACCGCTATGACCAAGTTTTGTGATAGTTTTGTCTACAGCAAGGGATCCCATCTCTCAAGGATTACGAGTTTTCTCGAACTGTCCGGGATAACACTACAATCAGTAGGGCTCCAGATATGCAGTGCTTCTAAAGTCAGGATGTGGATGATGCCCCCATTTAGCCAGTGGATGGGGATGATGTAGGGGTATCCAATGACTATGATGCCTGGTACACAAGCATTCACCCTCCTCGAATGACGAGGGCTCAGGGTCCGATTCATGCAGTTGTGCATCGAATGGGGAGGCGATGCCAGGAGGCCATTGAGGTAGCACAGGGTCACAACGAGAGAGAGTAGAGGAGGCCACAGGCTTAACAGAGGCTGCGACAGTGGGAGAGGAGGGAGGAGATACCCCCTTATCCATAGAGAGAGAGGCCACCATCACTTTATAATGGCAAGGGTGTTGACACTGGGGAGAGCAGCAAGACAACGACTCTCTGAGCTGAGGTTGCCCGCCTACGGGCTCAGGTTTAGACATTGCAAGATGAGGCTACATGGCTTAGAACTCGGGGCAGAGGAGTGAGCACTTAAGATTTAGCATGTGCTATTGCCCAGGTTACATTCTATTAGGCTCTATACTACCAGGTGGTGCCAACAAAGTAGAGGGTGCCATTACCAGCTCATATTGCAGAGCCTGTCATGATGGGGTCATCTAGGACATCATAACGATCGACATCCAAGACTCATGGCACCACACAGACTACGATGGGGCCACGCCCTCCACATCAGGGGGGGAGGAGATGAGGCTGAGAGCTCGAGGTGTTCTCGAGACACTACACAGAGGATATATGATTGAGAGGATTGAGTATGCCAAGATGTAGATTATGCCATACCAATATATTTTTGATATGATGTACATATATTTGATATATATATAGATGAGATATTTTTTGATCATATGACTTGTCTTATGTATTTTTATGATGTTGTTAATGTTTTGATTGATTTATTTGATGATTCATGTAATTACGTCGTTGGAAATATTATGGTTGAAATGTCATGCTTGAAAAATTTAAATGAAATAATCTAATAGAACAAATTGGTTGTTTGTGATGTGATGATAAAAAATAAAAGGGGACTTTTAACAATAATTTCAAAGGACATTGTCACTATTATAGACCATTTCATGGAGTCACCGCTCACTCGGTCGTCAAGCTAATCCTGGTATAGAAATATTGCTAAAAGTAAAAGAGTGCCTAAGAGACTGTCTTAAGACTTTGGTGCAATGGTGCAAATGATGATGATGATAGTTTGTTTTCAGATTTTCATAAAAAATAGTATGCATAAAAAAAATGTTAAAATGATTTTTTCTAGGCATAAATTCCTAAGTGTGATAAATTTTTTGGATAATTCCCTAGGAATTATACCATCATTGCAAAATTGAAGGTTGACATAATGACATGAAATAGTGATAATGTGTTTGTTTGTTTGTAAAGAATATTTGTGTAACATAATGATTTAAGTCATATGTTTTCCATGATTTTCAAATAAATGGGGAATTAAAATTGGTACAATGGTTTGCGCTAGGCATAGAATATGTAGGTATATACTTATACCATCATCGTGAAATCCAAAAAGAGATAGTTTTATTGCATGGTTGATTTTTTAATAAATAGAAAAGATGAAGAGGAAGACTTGTGCTAGGCATAAAATTCCAATTTTGGTTTTGGAACTATACCATCATCGCAAAAGTCGACAATATATATATATATATATATCTATATATATATATGTGTGTGTGTGTGTGTGTGTGTGTGTGTGTGTGTGTGTGTGTGTGTGTGTGTTTTGATTGTATGGTTTTGAAAGAAATTTTGATGTTTCTATTATGCATGTAGTTGTCTTTATGCTAAACAACTGTACTTTAAAGAAGAAAATGAATTATTCCAAACAATTTGCAAAAAAATATTTCAAAGTATCTTAAAGAAAAAAGTTAGATTTATAAGGAATCCCATGTGCATATGTGAATTCATTTCCAATCTTGATTTATCATAATGATACACAAAATCTCTTAAATATAAAATGTGTGTGCAATTGCTATGTTCATTTACCAGCTTTTGAGCAAGATAATATGATACAAGTGATTTGAATGAACCAAATAAGTGTTCATTAACCATGATGTAGATGCATATAACCATACTAGACTACTATGTAAGTTGGATTATCAAGAGCTAGCTAATCCATAAGCAGACATAGGTTTGTACAAAATAAGTTCGCTAATGTGACAAACATATCGCCATGCTAGGAGTTACCCAAGGCCAAGAAGGTTGAGCACAAACCACCTGTTATGGGGCTTACCTCACAGTTTTCAAATAATTGAGAATTCTAGGGATTCAAGCTCATCAACCCTTCTTTTCTTTTCAAAGGGTAGGGAAAGGGATTTTATTGCTTTTGCTTTTGCTTTATTTTGCTTTTCTTTTGTATTTTTGCTTGATTTTTGAGATAATGCTTGAAACATTGTTGTAATGATATAAAATAACATTTTTCTTTTTTTCTTTTTTTTTGAACTTTGCTTTTTCTTTTTGTTCTATACTAGGGATACTTGCTCGGATTAGCTGTAGAGCAAGGGATTTTTATTTTGGGTAGGGGTGAGCTTGTCCTTTTGCCAATTCTCAAAGATTCTAGACCATGTGCATGATAGGATAGCAGGGGAAACTTTTCGCTCAAGAAACCACTTCTACTATGTAGCATAGCATGGATATTACAAATATAATCATTTTATTGTGGAAGGATGTGCTTGGTTTAAGTAAATAACAAGATCAATTCTTTGTGCTCAAACTTTATTTAATTGAATTTTGTGGACTTTGATATAAGAGAGATTAGTAATCATGCCAGATAAAATCAAGATATTTATTTTTGTGAGTGTGAAAGTGAGAGATTCCAAATAAATGCTAATTTATCCAAAATAATTTGAAACATATAACTGCAATATTTGTAATAATATATATATATATATAGATAATTTTTGAGAAGTTTTGAGAATGTTGACTCTCTCTTTCTTCTTTATGTTGTTTTGGTTTCGAAAGAGTCAAGAATATTGTTGTTTTTTTATTTTTATCATTATTTTTTTTTGTTTTTGAAAGAATTAATAAGTGCCACAAATAAATACAAGAAGTAGTCTTGAATATTTTGATGATTATGAATGTTTTTGGTCTTTTTGAATTTATAAATTGAAAGAAATACAAGATAGTGATTTTTAAACAAATATATACAAGGATGAAATGACCAGATTTATACATAGTAATGTTTAAGATGCAAAATGTTCATGGGTTCTTTAAGTTATTTACCATCTAAGGTAGATAATTTGTATGCTCCTGATTCAAATTTAGTAGTGATAATGTATGGTCCAAGCCAGTTGGGCTCAAATTTACCTTTAAGGTCCTTAGTTACGTTAGTATTTTTTTTTTATTTTTTTTTAAAACAAGGTTGCCGATCTCAAAGGATCGATGACGAACTTTTTTAGCATATGATCTTTTAAGCTTGTTTTGGTAGGCACGGAGATGCTCCAAAGCATTGATGTGTTTTTCATCTAGGAGTTCCAGCTGACTGAGTCTGCCAACTCGATATTCATCTCCTACTTTGGTATCTTGAAGTAGTAGAGCCAAAGAAGGAACTTCTAATTCAAAGGGGAAAATGGCTTTAGCACCATAAACCAAAACAAAAGGTAAAGTTCCAGTGGGGGTTCGAACACTAGTTCGATAGGCCCACAAGGCTAGATATAATTGGATGTGCCAGTCACGGCCAGTTTTATTGACCAATATTTTGAGGATTTTGATTAAGGTTTTTTTATATGCTTCTGCTTGACCATTACCCTGAGGATAATAGGGAGTGGACCAACGATGTTGAATCTTATATTTTTGGCATAATTTTTTAACATATTTATTTTTGAAACAAGTTCCATTATCAGAGATGAGATTTGCGAGAATTCTGAACCTACAAATGATTTGATTAAAAATAAATTTAGAAACTTGTGTGCCAATGTAGGAAGCTAAAGGCATAGCTTCAACCCACTTCATGAAATACTCAGTGGCAGTTATGATAAATTTGTGTCCATCAGATGACACAGGATTAATTTTTCCAATAATATCTAAACCCAATTTTGAAAAGGACCAAGGAGATGAAATAGCTTGCAGTTCTTATGCAGGTGCATGGACAAGGTCAGCATGTTTCTGGCACTTGTCACAATGGCACACATAATCATGTGCATCATTCTCCATGGTAGGCCAAAAGTATCCTATCCTAAGGAGATTTTTAGCAATGACACTACCACTGAAGTGTCCTCCACAAGATCCATCATGGGCTTCACTCAAGGCTGATTTGGATTCTTCTAGATTCAAACATCTTAATAGGATACCTTCAAAAGATCTCCTATATAAAGTATTGCCAATTATTACAAATCGACTTGCTCGTCTACGTAATAACCAACGCTGGTTTCTATTAGAATTTGCAGGGAAAGTCTCATTTTGGATAAAATCAAATATGTCTGTATACCAAGGTTCAGGAGTAGTTTCATTGATTAGAAACACATCCAAAGGTTCTAAGCATGACTTATTTGAAGCGAGTTCCTAGAGTCGACGAATAATGATAGTGGCATATTCGTCATCTAACTCCAAGGGCAGGAGAGATGCAGCTATGGCCATAGCATCAGCTGCACGGTTGCAAGTGCGAGGAATATCTTCCAAGGTAACTTGATCAAATAGAGACATTAATTGTAAAACATAGGCTTTATATGGGCGCATTTTATCATCTTTGGTCTGATAAAATTCATTAATTTGGTTTATAACAAGTTGAGAATCACCAAAAACTAACAGATGTTTAATTTTTAGTGCCAAGGCAACTCGTAATCCAAGGATTAGAGCTTCATATTTAGCAGTATTGTTGGTGCAAGCAAATGTTAATTTGAAGGACAGAGGAATAAGATGTTTTTGCGGGGATATTAAAATAATACCCACACCAGCCCCACTCATGCATCGGGCTCCATCAAAGTATAAGGACCATTGTTCAATATGGTTTGCCTCTAATTGAAGGCATTCATCAGGAAACTCAATGATGAGGGGATGGGTAGACTCTAAGGGTGCAGCAGCTAATTGATCTGCTATGATTTGACCCTTAATAGAATTTTGTCCTATGAATGTGAGTTCAAACTCGCTTAGAGCAAGAACCCACTTGGCTGTGCAACCCGATAAATAAGGTCGACTCATTAGATACCTTAAGGGATCATATTTAGCAATGACATAAGTTTTCTGACTAAACATATAATGGCGTAATTTTTGCATAGCAAACATGACTGCTAGACATAGTTTTTCTAATGTTGTGTAGCGGGTTTCATAACTGATGAAGGTTCGGCTAATATAATAATTAGCATGTTCTCTCTTCACATCATCAAGCTGAGCTAACATAGCTCCTAAGGAAAAATCTGAAGCTAAAATATATAGGAGAAATGGGCGATCAGGTCTAGGTGGTGAAAGCACAGGTGGGTTAAGGAGGTATTGTTTGAGAAGTTCAAAATCTTCATTACATTCGTCGTCCCAATTAAAATGGACATCCTTCTTAAGGAGTTTAAGAAAGGGACCGGTTTTGTCCACCAGCTTATCGATGAAGCGACGGATGGCTTGAAGCTTACCTTGTAAACTTCGTAACTCAGATATATTAGTAGGTGCGAGCATATCAGTGATAGCCGCAATCTTGAGAGGGTCAATTTTGATACCACATAAAGAAACTAAAACCCCTAATAGTTTATTAGACTTAACTTCGAATATGCATTTGGCTGGATTTAATCGAATAAGATATTCTCGTAATCGATTAAAAACTTTTCTCAAATCATCTAAATGATTATCTTCATTAATAGAGCGAGCTATAATATCATCTACATAATCATGTAGGATATCATGCATCATATCATGAAAAATATAAATCATAGCTCGTTGATAGGTTGCACCTGCATTCTTTAAGCCAAATGGCATCACTTTCCAACAAAAGGTACCCCAGGGGGTAATAAAGGTTGTTTTAGCCTGATCTTCAGGAGCTATCCTGATCTGATTATAATCGGAGAATCCATCCATTAAGGACATCATCCCACTCTCGACAGTAAATTCAATGATTTGATCCATTTTTGGAAGATGAAAATCATCTTTAGGGCATGCAGCGTTAATATCTCTAAAATCTATGCAAACCCTAACTTTGGTGGCTTCTTTCTTGGTGACTAGAACTACATTTCATATCCATTCAGCATAATCAATAGCTTGTATAAAGACAAAATTTAGGAGTTTTTCTAACTCCCATTTGACTAGCAGAGCCACTTTGGGATGCATTTTTCTAAGTTTTTGTTTAACAGGCTTAACATCCGGATGGACCACTAGGTGATGCATGACTATAGAAGGGTCTAGACCTGGCATATCTTCATATGTCCCACCGAAGACATCTTCATACTCTTTAAGGAATGCAATGTATTGCTCTTGTTTTTCTTGACGTAATTCTGATCCAATATTGATTATGTGAGAATTATCCTCAGTTCCAATGTTAATTTTAATGACGTTTTCTACTTCCATGTGTAGATCTCTTTCAAAATTAGGTGGGGCGAGTGAAACGTCCAATTCTTGTAATTCTTGTAAGGTTAAGTTGGATAATTCATCTTGAGGATTAGCGGTCTCAAGTTGGGCTATAGTTGGTATAGAACCATCAAAATAAAATCCATTGTGTAACATCTCTTCAACGGAGACATCGTGGAAGATATATCCTTCCAACTCCTCATCGGAGTCAGCAATCATTTTAGGGTAAGCTATGGATAGCATGTTACATGTAAATGGCTGATTTTTTAGAGGTAAATCATCACGCCTATCCAAATAATCTTGATAACATATGAGTTGATCATCATCTTCAAAAGGAAAGGGTTGACCCTTACTAGGAAATAGACCCACACCACAGTGGGCAGGCCACGGTTCTACCTCGAAAGGTTCTTTCATGCCATTTTGGAAAGGTACCAAGCCTTTCCCTTTATATCCCATTTTAAGCATTATGGGTTTTGCTTTAATATATTCATTGGTAAAATAACACCGAGCATATCCCTCATGATGAGTTTTGATATTTCGAGGGATTCTTCCCCAATCATATCCTTTATAAATGAAGGCACAAATCCCGACTTGGTAAGTACTTCCCATAGGTTGTGGGAGGCCCAAAGTATGAGGAGATGGTGGCAAGTTATTTAAAATAATTGAATCTTGCATGAAAGCATTTGTTTTTTCTAATATTAAGATTGTGGATAAATCTGGTAAAAGTTTATCAGAAAGAGCATAAGATGTAGAAGGATCATTCCCTATATCTTTGGATGTGGAAGATATGATAGATGTTGATAATGTGGAAGTGTTAAGAGATGGGTCTATAGGTTTTGAAATTATGGGGATGGAACATGAAGGATTGGTCATGGATTGAAAATATTTTTGAGGTTCTAGAGTGGTTTGTTTAGAAGATTGTTGATCTATATATGAGGATGAAATTAATGGAGGAGAAATAAGTGAAGCTATGGGTGTGTGTTTCACAATTTTAGATGAAAAATAATAATTAGGATGTGTGGATGATAGAGCAGGGCAAAATTGCATTCCAACAGGTTCTGCCAAAGCACACATATCAAAGGGTCTAGGATCACCGTGGATAGTGACCAACTGATTTTTAAATTCAAATTTAACACATTGATGTAAAGTTGATGGGACAGCCCGCATTGCATTGATCCAAGGACAACCCAAGAGTATACTGTATGATGCAGGGTAATGTATAATAAACATGGTGGTATCTAGAGTTTGAGGACCAACTTGCAATGGGATGGTAATAACTCCACACGTTTCTTGTGTTTCGTCATTGAAATCTTTGATAATCATGTTAGTTTTCTCCATTTCATCACTTCTAAAGCCAAATCGTTGGTAGAATTCAAAAGTACAAATGTTTAGAGATGAACCATTATCAATCAGGACTCGTTTAACAGCTACATCTCCAATTAGAGTAGTAATATATAAAGGATTATCCTTATGTAAACTATGTTGTGGGATATCTTTATCCCGAAAGTCAATACAATCAACTTCTCGAGTGATGATAGTATTTGCCATGGCTTCAGGTTGAATATTTTGAGGTACCATCATTTGGCTTAATGTAAGCATCAACTCATCCCTGTGGGTGGGAGAAGATCTTAATAAATCCAAAAGGGAAATTTTGGCTGTAGTATTGGATAATTGCTCATTAATATTGTAAGGGGGTTTAAGTTGAACATTGGAAGCATGATTCCCTTTATTGGGATTTTTCAAAATAAATGGAGCTGATCCATCATTCTGGTTTGGTTCTTGTTGAGAATTTTGAGCCTGTTGTCGGGTAACGACTCCAATGGTACCTACAATGTTATATTGAAGACGTTGAACTAGTATCGATTGAGCGTTTATGGCTTGTTCATTTGGGAGGAATTGATTATAAGAATGTCGAGTAGTAAATCTTCTAGGAAATGGTTCTTCTGGAACCATAGCATTTGTGATGGGTTGAATAGGATCTGATTCATTTTTAGAACTATTCGATTGGTTTGAAGTGATGTCCATTTCACATTCAGTATCTGATTCTATATCACTAGGATCTGGAGTTTGAAGATTATGTAGGGGCCTGGTCATAACCATGGATAAAGTTGTGTCAAATATTTGAGGATCATGATTAAGTAAATGTCCACTAATAGTTCCTACATATCGGGTAGGAGGAGGAACATTATGATGTTCGATTTGATTGGCCACCTCTTTACCATGTCTTGGTAAAGGATGTTGAAATATGTCTAATGATTGATTAGCATTTTGATTTTGATTTTGGGGAATGTTATTTTGAGGATTATTAGGAGCATTTTGTTTAGGTTGGAAGGCTTGCACCTCCATTTCATTATTATCAATAAGATCTCGTATTTTATGTTTCAACCTTTTACAAGCGTTGGTAGAGTGTCCAAAACCTCTATGGAAATCACAGTGTAAGTCAGCTCTGTATCCAGGTATAATTGGATCAGGTTCCCGGATAGCTGGTAATTGGATCAAACCTATTTTGAGTAATTGAAGTAAAATAGTTGATAATGGTTGATTCGATCTAGTAAATTCTCGAGGAGGCTTACGGGCGGTTTCAATATAAATTTTTCTATTGTTTTCATCGCATTGATATTAGCAACATTTCTATTGTCAGTGACTCCGTCACCTACAACTTGTTTATTTTTATACTGATTTTTGGATGTTTTCTCATCATCCTTCTTCCTAAGTTGGCCTCTCCTAATGAGGGCATCTTATACTCTTCGAGCTAAATCTATAGCCTGATCGAAGGTATTTAAAGTAGCAGTTGATAACTCATAAGATATTTGTTCTTGCAAATTATTGATAAAAATGTCCAACATTTCCCTATAAGGTAGCACAAAGTGTATTTTTCCTGTCAACTGCCTCCATCTAGCTAAGAAATCAGCAAAACATTCATCCTTGTGTTGTTTTAAGTTGTATAAATCTTTAATGGTTACATGCCTCTCGATGTAGGCACTAAATTTATGGACAAAATATTTAGTTTTTTCTTCAAAGTTTCTCAAAGAATGAGTGGGCAATTGATAGTACCACTCTAATGCCATTCCACCTAAACTTTTCGAGAACATTTTTAGTAATAGCAGGTCATCATGTGATATATCATGACATGCTATCCTAAACATGTGAAGATGCTCTATGGGATCTTCGGTTCCTTTATATATAGGGAGGATGGGCATGGGAAAATGCTTAGGGTGCGATTGTGCTACAACTAT
This sequence comes from Wollemia nobilis, assembly GCA_028583015.1. Lineage (NCBI taxonomy): Eukaryota > Viridiplantae > Streptophyta > Pinopsida > Araucariales > Araucariaceae > Wollemia > Wollemia nobilis. The sequence goes on from JAQPPZ010000028.1 coordinate 997,965, forward strand.
GGGATCCAAAGGTTGACTACATATCTCTCGATAATTGTATGAGGGACGATAAGGATCTATCTGGTCCATATGTGAAGCTAACTGTTTCACCATGGCTTCCAGATTACTAGTTTGCCCACCATATCGGTTCAGTAGGGCATTGATATGGGATTTGTGAACATATGATGGAGGGACATGAATATTAGATGCTATTTTGCTATTGTGTAAATTGTTGGTAGAAAATGTGTTATGAAGGAATTTTGAAGTTGTATTATGCTGTATTCCAGATTATTGAAAATTGGTGTTTGGCTTCATTTTAGGTTTTTGTTTACTTGAAGCATATTGATCAATATTTTGGTGAAGTAAAGCAGTGAAGGAAGTTTTCTTTTGTGTGGGAATGATTTTAGGCTCAATAACAAGTTCCTTAGGATGTTGGGTAACCTATTGTTTTGGTATGTTCTGAATCATAGTGACCATATCTCTATTGGATGGTCTAGCCTTATCACTTTCTTGATCAATGAAAGACAAGGGATTAGTGCGCACATCAAACATATGTTCCATGGCTGCTTGAGTGTCACTAATTTGCCCTTTATCAATACGAACTACCATATTAAGAGCACCAATGTTATTATTGAAAATTTTCTAGAAATGATCTACGTTGTCAAAAGCAATAGTTCCATCTGGAGCTACTCTAGGGGATGAGGATCCATCCTCTTTAACATTTTCTTCTTGTTCATTGTCTTCACCTAGGCCATCTTCTGGTTGATCTAGAGTTTCTCCTTCCGAAATTGGATCCTCAGGAAGGACATTTGGGTCTCTAGTTTTATCTTCTAACCAATCTTCTTCTTATCCTTCAATTTGTTTACCATTCCTAAGTTTAGGCATTGTGCTTAATTTAGATTTCAGAAAATATATATATATATGCAATAAGCTTAAGAGGTATATATTAATTATATACCTACTACAATATTTAAAATGAAAGGTTTTGGTTTTTGTTATGTTTTTTAGTTTTTCTTGTTTTTGTAATAATATTGTAAAGATAACAAACAACACAATAAATCCAAGAACTAAGACTGAAAGTAATGATCTAGTTTTCTATAAACAATTTATAAATATCATTAATGGGCTCAAGTTCTTCAGGAGTCATGAAGTGTTCTTCTTCAAATTGAAAATTTTCTTTCAAAAATTTAATGAAAAGGGCTATAGAAATACCATGTATTTTAGATTCTGGTTGATAATAATAATTCTCACGAAAATATTCACGATACAACATAGCTCTAGGATTTTTGTTCCATCTTCTTCGAATCATAAGATCAGTTTCTTGGGGTTCTATATGAACTAGAAATTGGCGTACCGCAGCTGTGTTCTTGAGGTATTCCTTGAAAGTGAAAAATTTTGAAGACACAAGAGCTCTACTATAAGCTAACCATCTATGGCAGGCTCTCTGAAGTTCATGATAAAAGACGAGTTGATGAGGATCCAGGATTCTATCTAGGACAAGCCTCTTGATTTGTTTAAGTTTTGTTGACCTGAATGAAATGACACTAAGTCTTCTATCAATTTCATCCCACAAAAGTTGATTTCTATCTGTTTCAGGCACACTAAGCACATAATTGATTTCTATGGCTGCCAATTGGTTTTCAACATTTATAATAACTGATAATATTTTCTTAAGAGCTACCATCTAAACATGATATGCAACTTATTAATTTTAGTTATTTGAAATGCATCTATGTTTTGGTTGTTTTATTTTTTGTTTTTTGTTTTCAAAAGGTTTTAAATGCATTCATGTCGGGTTCACCAAAATGTATCACTCCAAATTTTTCACACCCTTACGTTCAGGCTATAGGATCTGTGCCTGGAAGGGGGATGTGAAAAGGATGGCATGGTACCTCGAACTGAGAGGCCTTGCGAAGGTCTAGCCTCTCGAGGGAGGTGTATTATGGTGATTTTTTGATGGATGGTGGGTTCACCAGGAAACATGTAGTGGCAGTTTCCATGCCTAGGTTGCGAATGTGTTTTATGTGTTCAGTTTTATCCTTAAACATTCAAGTCCTAGGTTTGGCCAAATGAATCTAAATTGCTTTATATGAAGATGCAGATTAAATGAATACAGAAGAACAAATTAGGACAAAAAATAGAGAAAGTAAGCAAGATTAAAAAGTCATACCTAATCTAGATGTCTGATGAAGATTATGATTCTTGAAGCAGTTAGGATCACCTCTAATTTGACAGGATCATCTGCTATCAGACAAGATCGTCTAAGATTTGACGAATTCATTAGAGACATACAATCAGAGAAGTAGACACAAAATATAGAAAATGCAACTATTCTAACAAAGGACAATGATGTATAATAATAGGAGTAACATTAAAATGATGATAATAAACAAAATACAAGTGTACTACAATGACTTAATGACAATTGGTGACTTAATTATGCATTTAAAGATACATGGGTGAACTCCAAAATGCAGAATAGTAGAAAATAATAAATAAACTAGCTAATTGTAGAATAAAATAGCATATTGAAAAGAGGAAAATGCAAACTCTGGGCACTGATTTCCCCCAATGTAAACTACAATCGAAATCATCTCTAATTTGACAGGATCACCTTTGATCTGAATAGGATCGTCTACGATGATGTAAGCTTGCTTCGGCTAAAAAATACTAAGGTACCTGCAACAAAATTTGGATAGAACAAGTGCAAATAGTAATTTAGGATGTCTAGTGTGTGTAGAATTCGAGTTATAGGGAATTTCAGATAGGGGGATGCTAAGGGGAGGGCCTAGGATTAAATAGGCTTAGGAGGGAGGTTAGGAGGTTGTAGATCATCCCTATTTGTGAGATCTCCAATGGGGAGGGTCTTTAATAGCATAGACATGCTTCTGCCCAGATTAGAGATGTCGTTGAAACATAAGCTAATTGTGAAAAATCAGTTTAGGGACAAGATCGTCTGGATGTCCTAGCCCAGACGAAATCGTCCGATCTAAGGCGATATCATATGATCGGCAACGATATCGTCAAACGGTCAAAACAAACTCTAAAAATGGTGTGGGAAACGATGAAATAGATTAAGCGATGGTTTGGAAGCAATTTTGGAGGTTGAAATTTTAATTTGAATTATTTATTAGAGTAAGTTTAATTATTAAGGTTTTACTACGCCAATTTTAGGGTGCTACACGAGGTATGACATTGAAGCTTGCGTCGATATAAGCATCAAGTGTTAAACATGATTGAGGTAGGAGATCTCAAAGTTGACAACCCACTAGATCTTCATAATAGAGACATGGGCATATACAAAAACCCATTACCTAATCATGAGGTCCCTCGAGAGCAAGGGGCCCAAGTCAATCAGGTTTGAGCTGACATACCTACCCACAAATGTGTTGGGATGGTTGAGATCCTTAACATAGCAACAAGGACTAGGTTGTATGGTCAACCTCAACTGCCTGTAGCTCCCATGAACATCCCAACTGCTCCTAGGAAAAGGCAAGACAACCTTCCAGGTCCACCAACAAGACCTGTGGTAACTATTTAGAGTAGATTGGAGCAAAACTTACAGAGAATCCAATTAAATTATCCATCTATGAGCTCATAAAATAGTCCCCAAAGCATAGGGATACTCTAATAGATATTTTAAGAACAATTGAGCTTCAATCGCAAGATGTGAATGCATTCACTCACTTTGTGGGACAAGTGCAAGAATGCTAGGAACCTGTAATTCGATTCTATGATCATGAGATTAAGACAGTTTTTGTTGCCTTATGTTGTGGTTGATCCACAACACACCCCAAAATTGGGGACCCACCTTTTTGTAGGCTCACAGGGAAGGATCTCAGTGACCCAGATGCCAGAATTGAAAAAAAAGAGAAAATGCACAAGTGTAGAAAGGGGTCGCGAAATCGCGACAGGTAGCGAAATCGCGACATGTCGCGAAATCGCGACCGAAGCCGAAAATTGTCGCGAAATCGCGACATGTCGGAAAATCGCGGTCAGCGCGGTCAACGGCAACGAAACAGAAAAACTATCGCGAAATCGCGACGTGTCGCTGAGGAGGAAGAAAAAGGTGTCACGAAATCGTGACGTGTCGGTGACCAGGAAGAAAAAGGTGTCGCAAAATCGTGACGTGTCGGTGACCAGGAAGAAAAAGGTGTCGCGAAATCGCGACGTGTCGGTGACCAGGAAGAAAAAGGTGTCGCGAAATCGCGACGTGTCGGTGACCAGGAAGAAAAAGGTGTCGTGAAATCGCGACGTGTTGGTGACCAGGAAGAAAAGGATGTCGCGAAATCGCGACGTGTCGGTGGCCAAGAAGAAAAAGGTGTCGCGAAATCGCGACATGCTGTTCGGAAGAAAATAATTGATGTCGCGATTTCGCGACGTGTTTTGCCGAAGCGTACGGAGCAGAAAAATGGTCGCGATTTCGCGACAGAAAGCCGCATGAGGGTCCGAAAGGGAAAAACGTCGCGATTTCGCGACGAGTTTTGCAGAAGCGTACGGATGATGAAAGGTGTCGCGATTTCGCGACGCATTTTGGCAAAGTTGTACGGTACAAGGAAGATGTCGCGAAATCGCGATGGAAATGAAAATCAAGCTCAAAGTGGGGAAGTGTCGCGATTTCGCGACGTGTTTTGGCAAACAGTACGGACGGAGAAAATGGTCACGATTTCGCGACAGAAAGCTGCATGAAGGTCCGAGGGAAAAAACGTCGCGATATCGCGACAAGTTTTGCCAAGGCGTACGGAAGATAAAAACGGTAGCGATATCGCGACGGTTTGTCGAAGGAAGGCAAGAGGATGATAATGGTCGCGATGTCGCGACGTAAAGTTGCCAAGGAGGCCCGACAGGGAAACGGTAGCGATTTCGCTACGCCTTACTGAAAAGGAAGCTCGAGGCCAGAACGGTAGCGATATCGCTACGAAAAGCCGTTGGACGCGTACGGCAGGAAAGCATGTCGCGATATCGCGACATGTCGCGATTTCGCGACATGTCACGATTTCGCGGTCGGGAAGATGAACGGGCAGACTTGCAGTTTTGTCATTTTTTTCGCAGTAAGCGTTACACAGGGCACAGGAAAAGCACGACACGTGGCGCACAGGTGTCAAACTTGCAGGGACGTTACATGCAGAGGCAAATTTTGGGGCGTTTCCAAATTTGAGCGTGAATCAAAGCGAGAAAAAGCAAGAATTTGAAGGGTCGCCCACAGGAAGAGGAAATGAAGCAACGGAGGAAATCGAAGAGCCATAACAATGCTATAAAGCCGTAATTGCAAATCGAAGAAGGGGTTGGAAATTGCCGAATACGGAGTTGCAGAGACGAAGGCTTTGTGCTATTCTGGGCCCGTACTTGGGCAATTTCCTTCTTTTTATTCTGGGATTTTCTTTCACACCTGGAACATTTTTGAATGTAATCGAGATATCATTTAAATACAAATACAGAGAGTTGGCATCTTATTGGATGAGAAAGAAGGAGTAACTTTTGCATGCATGATTTAATGTTTATATTTCCCTTCCAGATTTCTTAGGTTTTTAGGTGAAGTTAATGCAAGATCTCTTGGTTGCTTCATGCGAATGCCTGTTTTCTGGAATTACCATAGAAACCCTCGAGACTCGCACCTGGCCTATTTGGATTGTGTGGATGTGCAGGTTCATTAGGTTAGGTTGCATGTAGAAAGCCTCAGTATCTTCGGTTTCATCAGATTAGTGACAGCTTTCTGACTGTAATCTATTTTTATTGTTACTTTTGTTTACTTTTGTCTTTGCTTTTCAAACCCATATTTTATTTTCAGCAGTTTAATTACTGTGTTTGAATAAATCACTAAAAATCCATCAGAATTAAAGGTTAAAGCAGATTTTATTCATTTTGAGTCCATTGAAAGTTCAAAATTAATAAACCACAATGCCCCTTGTTAACATCCACTTGCAAACCCTAAGGTGTTCTTAGCATTTCATTTTAAACAAAATCCTTGATAATTAATAATCAGCATAATAAGAACCTTGGAGAAATCGTTTTTCTTTGCAAGCAGAGGATTTAGGACTCGGATCCTACAGGAGAGTGTGTTTTCACAATCGGGTTAAAACACCACTCAACAGATTGGCGCTAGAAGGAGGGCGATCGGTTTATTTATTTTAATTTTTATATCTGAATATTTTGTTTTAATTTAATTCTGAAATAATTTACGGCTAAACTGCAACACTATTTTTTTTTGTTTGTTGCAGGTTTTCTTCGAACTAGCCGAGGGTTTCCTCAGGCAGGCTGGACCCACCACGCCGTATTGCGACCAGGTCTCAAACAACCGGAGAAACCATTTTTCACGACCTTACTGGTACTCCCAAGGGTAAAGTCAAGCAAGTCGTAAGCACTCCAGAGAGCAAAAGGCCTCGTTTTCTCCAGGAACGTCGAGTGGACCTACGCCAGTAGTATCTGTTGCCCCTAGTGCGCCTATAGTTTGTAACATTTCTTCTGCTATTGTAGGTCTGTCTACATCAATTCTGAGTCAAATGGCTCAAGCTCCAGAAGCTCCTTGGTATGGAGCTAACAATACTCCTTTGAATATTGCTGGGGATATCCATGAAATCCCCAAGAACATTGAAATATTTCTGCCTAAATACAAGCCAGATGGCCTAAGAACAGCAGAAGAACATATCCAAGCCTATAGAGATGTTTTAATTAGACTGCAAGTTCAACATGAAGATGTAGCCTGCAGACTTTTCCCCATGAGCTTGGATCCAATAGCATATGAATGGTATATATGCTTGCCAACCGGTTCAATCACCTCTTGGACACAAATGGAAAATGCATTTGTCAATCAATTTAGGTCTCCCTTAGATCCCGCAACTATTTACAATCAGTTTATTACATGCAAACGGGGCCAAGGGGAACCAATCCGAATGTTTAATCAAAGATTCCAAAAGAACTATAACAGAGCAATTAGACATTTTGCCATCGATCCTGCAGTAGCTTTGTAGATATATTTTGGGGCATTGGACCCCATGACAGCCATGTTTGCAAGGCGTAATCCTCAGGTCACCACGCTTGCTTTGGCCTATAATGAAGCCATGACTATTGAGCAGCAGTTGACACCGCAAGGCTACGGGTTTACCCAAATGCCTATGTTGGGACAGGGTGCTCCATATGGTCAAGTTCCCCAGGCAAATCAGCTCATGGCACCACAAATGCCAAGTATGAACGCATTCCCATATCCGTAGCCGTATCCATCAGCACCCGCATATGCACCCATTCCAATCCAACCAATCGCAGCCATTCCACCTGTTCTTGCATTTTTGCAGAATGGTCAATCAACTACGCAGGAAACTAGTCAAGTCAATCCTCAAGCCATAGTTCCCTGTTCCGAATCCAATCCCAATTCAAGGTATCAATCCATTTGGGAATCCAATTCCTCATAACCCCACCCAAATGTGGAATCAAGACCCCATCAATTATGCAAATCCAATGGGGGTTAATAACAATGTGGTTCCACCGAAGGATGTCTTTTCGAAAGTCGAAGAGCTCAAGAAACTAGTGCATAAACTAAGTAATGACAGAGTTCAACAGCAGAAGCATGAGTCCCGTGCCCCTCACCCAAGTCGGAATTTTAACAATAGAGGGAGGCACTGGAACACTAAGCCAAACAATGGGGGAGTTCCTGCTCCCATTGCTAATCAATTAGATGCTTCTGCAGGCCCCAGCCAATCCAATTCTCTTTTGAATCTTTCAGATTTGGCATGGGAAAGAGGGTGCAGGTTACATAACACAAAAGAACACAATGAAAGGAATTGTCCTGAGATAGCTAGATACACTCATTGTCTTCAGGCACAAGTTGATGATTTGGAACTGGTATCAAATGAGGATCCATCGTATCAGTAAGATGAAAATATCATGGTGATGGAAACAGTATATCACCAAGAGGGTGAGAGCGAGGAGGAAGAAGATGAAGTTTTGGAACAGGAGGTGCAAGCTTTTCGAGATTTCAGAAAGGGGACTCATGGGTACCATTTGAGGAGTAAGTCTAAAGCCCCTAAAACCTCATCAACACCTCCAAACAGCTCTATTCTTCCTCCAGATACAAAGGCAAATAACAACCCTCCCCCTCCACTCGTAAGAGAAATGTCTAATGATGTCCATAAGACAATCAAATTCGAAAAACCAAATTATGACGTAGTGGAGGATATGAAGAAGTCCAAATCTAGCCTTTTATTCCTGGACGCAGCCTAAATTGCCCGGTCAAAAGGAGGCGTTGATAAGAGCTTTGAACTCACCCGATCCGATGTGGAAGGAAAAAAGAGCCGAATCCCACCTGATTTTGCGAAAGGAAAGAAGGGATGTCCCGCCATTCTTATTAACTCCGAGAATTGCGGGTAAGAACTTGCATAACCGTTTGGTAGACACAGGAGCCACTAGCAACCTCATGCCTACGGAGATATGTCAAATGCTCGGGTCTACAACCGGTTTCATCCAAATGCACGGTCTTGCAATTGGACCGTTCGAGGTAAATGTAGTAGGGACCTTATATGATGTCAAGATTCAATTAAATTCTGAACCCAGGGTCCAGCAGGTTGTAGATATTTTGGTGGTTAACATCCCAAGTAGGTATGGAATGTTACTTGCGAGAGATTGGATGAAAACGCTGAATGGCTATTTTGCAACAGACTGCTCGCATATGTGGCTGCCATGGAAGGGCATTGCTAACCAAATCAGAGTGGAAAATGAACCGAGGCTTAAGGAGATTATAACAGATTTTAACAAGCCGAATGAGGTTCAATTTTTTGAGCCAGACCTAGGGGTCTATGCTCTTGATGTTGAGAAAGCTGCTGATGAACTTAAAGAAGAAGTGTGTCATGGTGGTTCTTCTGAGGAAAAAGATCACACGTGGTTGCTCAAGTTTGATGGATCAAAATCTAGACAGGGAGCAGGAGCTGGAGTCGAGCTCACTGGTCCAGGAGGTAAACCATTATTGGCTGCCTACAGATCGCAATTTCCTTGCACAAACAATGTGGCATAATACGAAGCATTGATCTACGGTTTACGTCTAGCATTGAGCAAACATGTTAAATGCTTGAAGGTTTTGGGTGATTCTGAGTTGGTTGTCAAGCAAATCAAAGGACAAGATACATGCCGCGACAAAAGACTGAGCCTTTATAGGACTAGGGTTATGGATCTCATGGAGGAGTTTGATGCATTCAACATAGCCCTTATTTCTAGGAGAGGGAATCGAATAGCAGACTCTCTTGCAGTCGCCGCGGGCATGTTAAACCCGGTGGATATAAAAAGATGTAAAAAGTTTTCCATTGAGCTGGTTCCTTGTCCATCAATACCTGATAATGTGAAGAATTTCCGGGTTTTTGAGTGTGACAGGCACATCTTCAAGTTTGTCACAAACTCGGGTATTTTTGAAAATCAAGTGATCGATGAGGAACAAAGGTGGCAGGATGAAACAGAAGAAAGTGAAACTGCGTATCAATCCAACAAAATTCCTAAAGACGTGGTTTCATTAGAAAAAATGTTCGACATGGAATGCAAGAACAAGAAAAGAAAAAGAGTCCCGCTCCCCAAAGATGCATGCGATTCAATTAACTGGGGAGTGCAGACAATCCAAAGGAGGTGTACATAGCAAAGGCATGTACAGAGGAAGAAAGGAGCAATATAATATAGACTTTGAAGCATTACATAGATTGTATTGCTTGGAACTACAATGAGCTAAAGACTTACAATCATAACATTATCACGCATACCATACCTTTGAAGCCAGACTCCAAGCCTTTTAGGCAAAGACAGCGAGTTGTTAACCCGCTATTGGAGCCTTTGATCGAAAAGGAGGTTAAAATACCGTTGGAGGCGAAAATCATTTTTCCCGTTAGGCACTCAACCTGGGTGGCTAACCCTCGCTCCAGATGAGAAAAAAGAGTGGAGAGATTAGGTCGTGCATAGATTTTCGAAATCTTAATAAAGCCTCCCAGAAAGATAATTATCCATTGCCATCAATCGATGAAATCTTGCAAATGGTAAATGGATCAGAAATGATGTCCTTTCTCGATGGATATTCTGGGTACAACCAAGTTCTTATACATCCAGATGACAGGATGAAAACAACCTTCACTACCAAGTGGGGGACATTTGCATATAAGAGAATGCCATTCGGACTATTAAATGCTGGTGCAACTTTTCAACGCGCCATGGATTACGCATTCAAAGGACTAATAGGCAAATGCATCATCGTGTATGTGGATGATATCCCACTTTTCTCGAAGAAGAGAGAGGATCATGTTAAAGACTTAAAGAAGGTGCTTCAAAGGTGCAGGGAACATGGAATTTCATTAAATCCCAAGAAATGCATTTTTGGAGTGACAGAAGGGAAACTGCTAGGTCACATTATTTCAAAGGAGGGAATATCCATCGACCCAAAAAGGATACAAGCTATCCAAGACCTACCTCTCCCGAGCAAGAAAAAGAATTGAGGTCTTTCTTTGGGCAAGTCAATTTTGTGAGGAAGTTCATTTCTAGCTTTGCTGAGATAGCTAAACCTCTAAACCAGATGCTCAAGAAAGATGTGGACGTAAGATGGAACGAGGAAAGTAGAGTGGCTTTCCATAATATCAAAGACGCCATTTCCAAAGCCCCGGTCTTGATAAGCCCAGACTATTCCAAGCCTTTTTACATTTATGCTTTTGCATCGGAGCACTCCTTGGCGAGTGTATTAACCCAAAAAGGCGAAGATAATGCCGAAAAGCCCATTGCATTTTTAAGTGCCCCCTTAAAAGATGCCCAATTAAGGTATTCAATCCTTGATAAGCAAATGTACGCACTTTTTAAAACTGTGAAAAAATTTAGGCATTACATCGTACACAGCAGAATTATTGCCATTGTACCCGATTCTGTTGTCAAGACCATGTTTTTATAGAATGAACTAGGTGAAAAGAGAGGAAAGTGGATTGCAACCATCCAAGAATTTGATCTCGAAATCCAACCAATGAAACTAGTTCGAGGACAAGGACTGGCAAAGGCGATCGCAGAAAATGATCCGCAAATAACAGGTCAATGCTCAAATACATAATACATGGCTAAGGAGGACTGGGTATGTTGATATTGTGCAATTTTTATTGACTGGTAAGTGCCCGTCTAATTTGAATTCAACACAAAGGAGAGCTCTAAGGCTTGGAGTACTTTACAGGAAAAATCATGAAGGTATCTACCTGAGATGCTTGAGCAAAGACGAAACCGCCATTGTGTTGCAAGAATTTCATGGCAAGCATGGAACTGGTCATGGTGCAGCCAATCCTACAAGACACCAAATCCTCGTGAGCAGGATATTACCGGCCTCATATATTCAAAGATGCGCATGCTCATGTGCGATCTTGTCACATCCGTCAAGTGGCCGCAAATAGAGAAAGAAATGCAGCCATGCCGTTGTGCACTCGTAGTCGAAATGAGACCGTTTGCACAATGGGGACTGGATTTTATCGGGGTTATTAACCCAAATTCTTTTGACTCTCACAAATTTATTTTGACAGCTACAGACTACTGTACAAGGTGGACAGAAGCGATTCCCACTAAACACGCCACCACGTACGTTGTGATTAAATTCCTTGAGGATCAAATTATCACAAGATATGGAATGCCCGATTCTATTGTCAATGACAATGGTAAAGCTTTCATTTCCACACAATTTGCAGAGTGGGCATATGATAATAAAGTGAGCTTAAAGTTTGCATCCAATTACTATCCTCAAGGAAATGGGTTGGCCGAATCTTCAAATAAGAATTTGTTGAATACTATTAAGAAGTTGCTGGAAAAGAATCCTCGGGACTGGCACAGTCAACTAAAGTTTGCCCTTTGGGCAGATAGGACCAGAGTGAAAGAATCCATAGGGAATACTCCCTATCATTTGGTCTATGGGCAAGACCCGATATTTCCAGCAAATTTGGAGCTGCAGACCTTACATTTCATACAAGAGTACATGGGGACAGATGATCAAGTTGAAGCTAGATTGAGCCGGTTATTGCACCTGGATGAAAAGAGAGAAGAAGCCATGAATCACATGAACAAACACCAGGAAGTCATCAAGAGATGGTTTGATAGAAGGGCCAAAGTTAAATCATTCGGAATTTCAGATTTGGTGTTACTATGGGACAAAAGACATGAGGAAAAAGGAAACCATCAAAAGTTTGATTGTCTCTGGTTAGGCCCATATCAGATCTCAAAAATTCTTGGGAAGAACACCTTCAGGCTAAAAACCTTAGAAGGGAAATATTTCATGCCGTCGATTAATGGGAAGATTCTAAAGCATTATTTTAGCCCTTAGGTTGTGAGACTTTGATATTATTCCGTTGGTGTTGGTGAAGGATTTTCAGATTTTGTTTTTATTGTTTAGGATTGTTAGTTTAGTTAGGATTTTGATTATGGATTTGATTTCAATTGACATGTGTGTTAATTTAAAAAATAATAATAATAATAATAATAGAAAATTGAGATGTCAACTCATGCTTAAGGATTAGGAGAATATGAAATATTGGAATTGTCTTGTAAAAGCTCCACAAATAGCATAAAACTTTTTAAGTTATATTGTTTGACTTTGTGATATATGAAAGAATCAGTTTTGCATGACAAATCATTTCATTCACAATTCAAGAAGTAATGCATTCATATTCCATCTCACCTCACATACATTTCATTTTAGTTGCATATGCATCTTATGTACAAGCCATGAAAGTATGTCAAATCCTCTTAGGGTTGTGTTATAACATATATGTAAGTAGCTCCTAAGGTTGGAAACTGAGTCTTGAGATATCTAGAACCAAGCACGTCTCATAAATTAAAAAGGATCTTGAGTAAAATGATCAAAACCTAGCTTGGAAGAAAAGGTTGAGCGAAAGTGGTTTTCATGTCTATCCTATTATGCAACATGATCCTTAAAACAGTGGTTTTAACCACTTCCATAAAGCTTAAAGCTTAAAATCGTAGTAGTAAGGATAGGGTTAAATCCTCATCAAACTTAGGTTGAGGATCCAATTCCCCAAAGCTTTGATTTGACCCACATGGAGTAGTAAGGATAGGGCATAAATTCTCATCTTGGTTGGTTGAGAATCTGATTCCCCAAAGCTCTTATGTCTCATTTCATAGTAAGTCTTGGATTGTAAGGATCGTACTATTTGTCCTCTGCAAAGGATGGGTAGTCATCCCCAAGGTTTAAGCAATAGAATTAATGATTTATATCTAAGGTTTGGATTGTAAGGATCGTACTACTTGTCCCTAACCAGGATGGGTAGTCATCCCCAAGGTCCAAGAAATAAATAAATAAATAAATTTTTCCCATCTCATCTTTATTTTGGATTGTAAGGATCGTACTACTTGTCCTCTCGCTAGGGATGGGTAGTCATCCCCAAGGTCCAAAGAAATGGAGATAAGTTTTGGATTGTGGGGTTAGATATGCCCATGCATGGCATCATGTCTTGCCTAAAAAAGCAAGACCACCGATTGTCTAGAGGGTTAGACTAGCATGACCATTTCTTCCATAACTCGTTTAATTATTTTGCTTAAAGTGAGGTAATGAACTCTAAATCAGAATAGTAAGGATAAGGTTAAACTCTCATCTCGGTTGGGTGGGAGTCTGATTCCCCAAAGTTCTGATTTCACATTCACTTGCACATGGGTTCTAAATAGTAGGGACTCATAACCAACTTTGGGATACAATAAGGAAATGAACTTGTGGGTCCTAAGAGGGTTTGGCAATCTTGAATGCTTGTACATAATAGTAGAAGAATGATCATGCTTATTAGGAAAAGCAAAATCTTCTAGCTCATTCATTTAGGACCACAAATCATTCACCATCCCATATATGCATTCATGCAAAACCGATAATGGAATGTTGATCAATTTCAAACGATAGGGAATGAAAACACATTGCACACACTGAGCTAATACTTGATGATTCCGATGATTCATGTACTTTTGATCTTTGGGCATTTGTTATTTTGCTCATGTGCTAACATGTATTTACGAGTTTGTGATATGTTTCAAAGTTGGGTTCTTACTAAAATGCTCAAGAGCATTTGACAGCAGAGTCGCCATTTGTTGTGGTTGATCCACAACACACCCCAAAATTGGGGACCCACCTTTTTGCAGGCTCACAGGGAAGGATCTCAGTGACCCAGATGCCAGAATTGAAAAAAAAAGAGAAAATGCACAAGTGTAGAAAGGGGTCGCGAAATCGCGACAGGTAGCGAAATCGCGACATGTCGCGAAATCGCGACCGAAGCCGAAAATTGTCGCGAAATCGCGACATGTCGGAAAATCGCGGTCAGCGTGGTCAACGGCAACGAAACAGAAAAACTGTCACGAAATCGCGACGTGTCGCTGACCAGGAAGAAAAAGGTGTCGCGAAATCGCGACGTGTCGGTGACCAGGAAGAAAAAGGTGTCACAAAATCGCGACGCGCATGGCTGTGGGGAAGAAAAGGTGTCGCGAAATCGCGACGTGTCGGTGACCAGGAAGAAAAAGGTGTCGCGAAATCGCGACGTGTCGGTGACCAGGAAGAAAAAGGTGTCGCGAAATCGCGACATGCTGTTCGGAAGAAAATAAATGATGTCGCGAAATCGCGACGTGTTTTTCCGAAGCGTACGGAATAAAAAATGGTCGCGATTTCGCGACAGAATGCTGCATGAAGGTCCGAAAGGGAAAAACGTCGCGATTTCACGATGATTTTTGCAAAAGCGTACGGATGAGGAAAGGTGTCGCGATTTCGTGACACATTTTGGCAAAGTTGTACGGTACAAGGAAGATGTCGCGAAATCACGACGGAAATGAAAATCATGCTCAAAGCAGGGAAGTGTCGCGATTTCGCGACGTGTTTTGGCAAACAGTACGGACGGAGAAAATGGTCGCGATTTCATGACAGAAAGCTGCATGAAGGTCCGAGAGAAAAAAACGTCACGATATCGCGACAAGTTTTGCCAAGGCGTACGGAAGATAAAAACGGTAGCGATATCGCGACGGTTTGTCGAAGGAAGGCAAGAGGATGATAATGGTCGCGATGTCGCGACGTAAAGTTGCCAAGGAGGCCCGACAGGGAAACGGTAGCGATTTCGCTACGCCTTACTGAAAAGGAAGCTCGAGGCCAGAACGGTAGCGATATCGCTACGAAAAGCCGTTGGACGCGTACGGCAGGAAAGCATGTCGCGATATCGCGACATGTCGCGATTTCGCGACATGTCACGATTTCGCGGTCGGGAAGATGAACGGGCAGACTTGCAGTTTTGTCATTTTTTTTTCAGTAAGCATTACACAGGGCATAGGAAAAGCACGACACGTGGTGCACAGGTGTCAAACTTGCAGGGACGTTACATGCAGAGGCGAATTTCGGGGCGTTTCCAAATTTGAGCGTGAATCAAAGCGGGAAAAAGCAGGAATTTGAAGGGTCGCCCACAGGAAGAGGAAATGAAGCGACGGAGGAAATCGAAGAGCCATAACAATGCTATAAAGCCAGAATTGCAAATCGAAGAAGGGGTTGGAAATTGCCGAATACGGAGTTGCAGAGACGAAGGCTTTGTGCTATTCTGGGCCCGTACTTGGGCAATTTCCTTCTTTTTATTCTGGGATTTTCTTTCACACCTGGAACATTTTTGAATGTAATCGAGATATCATTTAAATACAAATACAGAGAGTTGGCATCTTATTGGATGAGAAAGAAGGAGTAACTTTTGCATGCATGATTTAATGTTTATATTTCCCTTCCATATTTCTTAGGTTTTTAGGTGAAGTTAATGCAAGATCTCTTGGTTGCTTCATGCGAATGCCTCGTTTTCCGGAATTACCACAGAAACCCTCGAGACTCGCACCTGGCCTATTTGGATTGTGTGGATGTGCAGGTTCATTAGGTTAGGTTGCATGTAGAAAGCCTCAGTATCTTCGGTTTCATCAGATTAGTGACAGCTTTCTGATTGTAATCTATTTTTATTGTTACTTTTGTTTACTTTTGTCTTTGCTTTTCAAACCCATATTTTATTTTCAGCAGTTTAATTACTGTGTTTGAATAAATCACTGAAAATCCATCAGAATTAAAGGTTAAAGCAGATTTTATTCATTTTGAGTCCATTGAAAGTTCAAAATTAATAAACCACAGTGCCCCTTGTTAACATCCACTTGCAAACCCTAAGGTGTTCTTAGCATTTCATTTTAAACAGCATCCTTGATAATTAATAATCAGCATAATAAGAACCTTGGAGAAATCATTTTTCTTTGCAAGCAGAGGATTTAGGACTCGGATCCTACAGGAGAGTGTGTTTTCACAATCGGGTTAAAACACCACTCAACACCTTACTAGACCCTCAACGAAACATTATAGTGGCCATCAATGACTTACCTTTCAAGAGGATTTTTGTTGATACAGGTTCATCGATAAACATCATCACAACAACTACAATAGAGCACCTCAATATACCCAAGACCAATATCGTTCTAGGAACTTACACATTGAGAGCTTTTAATGATGCTTTATGCAATATTATGGGAATGATAGTCCTACCCATCAAGGTGGGGCACAAGACCATCCCCATGATGTGTCATGTCTTAGAAGGCACTATGTAGTACAACATCCTCTTAGGGTGCCCTTGGATAAGGGCCATGAAGTGCGTGCCTTCGATCTTGCACCAGTATGTCAAGTATGTCCACAAAAGCAAAGTCTATGTGGTTTTTGCCGATGAAGACCCTTTTAAATATGTTAATTAGGTGGATATTCTAGGAGAATTCATGATTCCTTCTACTCACCTATATGTGGCATCTTCATCCCCAACCACACAAGTTGTTAACAAAGAAAAAGGGGTAAGAAAAGACCCATGCACATCAATGCATTCTAGTGCACTCAAGACAATAAATGCTTCTAAAGTACCATCAAAATCAAAACCAAAAGATAAGCAGAAGCTAAAAGCCCATTTAGTTAAGGAAGAAAGGCCCAAATAAGTGCCAACTATAGCCATTGCTAAAATGCCAAGTCTATGTAAGAGGAAGATCCTCAAGATCAAGATGAAAATAGTGATTATCACCCTCCTTCACCAGTATCATCTATGGGGTCATCCATGTCACATGCATCAATACACTTGGCAAGTACAGGCATAGGGGAATACCTTGTGTAGAAAATCACCTTTATGCCTATCATTGAGTTTGCACAGGACATAGGGAGACCTAAATAATTGATGTCGCTAGTAGGAATAGTGGTTCCACTTGGAATCCCTCCCAACCAAACCAATTTTATCTATGCCAGCCTGGACTGTGCTCATAAGTATTTAGATATAGAAGGATATGGTAATGAATTATTCATAGTCAATGTTCATTACCTCTCTGTTGGTCTGAAATCTGCCACAGGAAAGGATTTTTACAATTGCACCCTAGACCCGGCCAACATTGAAAGGCTGGAAGCAAGAAATGGCTTCCCGGACCAATCTCCGTAGTGGGTCGGTTCCCTTTACTATTCTAAATTTTTGGTTAAAGATAAGGGTTGCTGGAAAGAAATCAAAAGTTGCAGAAAGGAATGGGAAATATAGCCACAGGCCGAAGTGATGGGATCGGAAGATAACAGCAGGAAACTTAAAAATGCGACAACAGCAAGTAACATAAGATGTCAGCTCAATTCTCACACAACTGTATGTAGCAAATCTCTCCAATATTACACTCCAGAAATCATACTCTCACGGCAGCACTTAAATCCAAGATGCAGAATTTAAATACAACAACCATTAAGAAATACGAATACTATAAGAAATGCAACCTGGACGTAAAAGAAAATCACTCATACAACCGTTGCTGAAAATCAAGCCAATACTTTTATTCCTCGCAGATACAATTCCAGTTTCTAGCAGAGAACTCTCCAACCACCCTTTCAAATGAAGCTTACATTGGTTTTTATAGAGGGCCGTCCTCTTTGCAGCATTAAATATTTGAAACCGACTTCCTTGTGATCTACAATTATGCATTGGAAATTATGCACACGATCCCCTTAATTGCAGCCTTGGAGACCCACAAAATTGAATGCAATGTACATGTCAGCTTCGAAGAACCACCTTCATTAAATTTGTTTTTTAAACATGTGCATGAAAAACCGTTAAAATGATCCACGACCAGCAGTTTCGAACCAAGAAAATCTTTAATTTTGGTGGCCTGGGTGCTCTTCGACCTTGACCGCATTGAAAATCCGCAAAGCATTTAATTCGGGGCAGCATTTAATCTTCGAAAATCGGAAAAACCTCCTCGAAACTCACAAAACCGCTTTGGGCCAACAATTTAAGCATTAATAATTAATAATAACAATAAATGTGGCAAAAATGCCAACATTCTTGGCGGCTCGTGGGGTATACAGCTCACTGTATGCAAGAATCCAGTGCCCGAATCCATTGGGCTCGTAGTCAAGAAAACTTAAAGTCAGCCGTTGTGGTACATCTCGTTGAATCGCCGCAATAGAAACTTTTGCTGAATGATTGAAAGTTAAAGAAATCTGCATTTGGCTGAACTGAACATGGAATGGAAATGAATGGAATGAGATCCCATGGATGCGCAGGCGGTGAAATGCAAATGGAATGGTAATATGATGAAATGGATGAAATGAAGAAAAATAATGCGGTAGTCGAGAATGTAATGTTGCCGTACTACCGGCTGCAATGGATATGGAATGAAAGTAAATGAACTAATGGAATGGAAATGGAAATATGAAGGCTGTGGAATGAGATTGAACTAAACTGTAAATAAATGCGTAAAATGACAGAACTTAGAAGAAAGGGATAAGAAGGAACGGGAATAATAGGAATGGGGAAAAGAAACAACAGCCGTGGCTTTGTTTTTTTTTTTTTTACTGCAGAAGAAAAAGAAGAAGGAGGAAGATGAAGAAGGGAAAGGAAAGAAAAAGGGAAGGGAAAAGAAGAAAGTGCTAGAAAGCCACCAAACTGTTGGGATTGGAAAAGCACAAAAGGAAAACAAGCACGGACGGCTCGCAAGCAACAAGAACCGAGGTGAACAAATAAAACAATTTTTTTTTTTTTTCTCTTCTATTTTTTTTTTTCTAGTTTTATATATCTATATACAAGGGTTTACGACATGATTGGCATGTCGCCACCACAAACCCGATCTCAGGAGTTATCCGGTAAATCTGCAATGTCCCGCCCAGATTTGGTCATACTTGAGTCGGTCCCTGAAATTGGGCTGGCTTCTTCCCCGTAGTTCTCCCTTCGACAGCTGGCGGTGTCATGATTCAAGAAGTTGACTATCTCGCTCATTATCTTCAACGACTTGCCCAAAAGACTTGCATAATGTTGCTCCCGCCCCATCTTTGCATTTAACCCCATCAAAATATAGCCGCCATAAATGATCTCGTGACAACATTCTCGATCACCTTGATTAGGCAATTCCCCGCTTCATGTCACTCTCAGGATTTTGGATGGCATAACAACCGATTTCGGCTTCCAGGATGGCATTAAAATTAAGCATAGAAAACTGATCATCCAACTGAAGATTATTCAAAACTTCATTCAGCAAAATCGAGTCTTCAGACTCGTCAGTAAGCATGTAAATAGACCGCACTTTTTTGTTTCTTCCAACTTTTCAATGTGAAAAGAAGAAGGCTTTTCATTTTGAATCCCGAGACGCCTACCCTTGACAGGAATTTCTAAATGGGAATAATCTAGTGCCAAATAACCCCCTAACTTGGCGGTAAACTCCCTAGATAAACACATACTAAAGTAGGGCTCTAAATCAACCACAACAATTTCTTGGATAACAGTAACTTGGGGCATTGTATGCAGAGTAATTGGAACATCCTTAATCACACCCACTATTTTTATAGGCGTACCATCTAATTGCAGAACTCCAGGACTACTCCGTGTGTACTCCATTCCCATTGCTTCACATACTCCCTTGGGCATTACAGTTGTGGCAGCACCAGAGTCGATCATACAATTATGGACAATCCAACCCTCTATGTGCAATGACAAATAAAATGGAGGTGGCCTATTTTTTCCAGTAGCAGAGGTGGTTAAAGTTTGTGCATACACTGTCTGGGTAGGACCTTTTTCATTATCCTTGATAGATTTTAATGATTCCTGTAATAAGTCTACTTGGCCTGGCAACTGCAAAGCATCATAGAGGCTTACCTTAGCGGAAGTCTTCTTAAGTTCATCAACTATGTTGTATGAAACTGCAGCAGAATCTTTCTTTTCAGCAGGTTGTTCAAATCTAGTACGATACTGCTGTGTAGCTTCCACCCGTAGTCTCTTTGTCAGTGATGGATACTTTAACTTTTCACGAGCTTGCTCTTCTATTTCTGATCTTACCGGTGCAGCTGCGGCCTTGTCTTGAACTCTGTGGAAAGCAGGATCCTTCGGTAATACAGGCGCATCAGACTTTGGAGCTGGCTTTTGCACAGCAGCAGGCACTTTCAACGGCTCTAAGATAGCAGGATCAACTGTCACGGGCTTTTTTCCAGTCCTTGTCAGAACTAAAACTTGTTCTTCAATTGGAGACATTAAATTATGGCCAGCTTCTGAGATCATGTTAACTTGTCCACCCGAAGAGCTGGCAGCCAAAGTCTGCACATAATTCAGGTGTACCATACACGTATCCTCTCCATGAGGATCATTGCAGGTTGAGCACCAATACATTCTGTCTGCAAGGGCTGCATCTTCATTTACTAAAGCAGTCAAGCTTTTTTTAGGTGCCTTACTAGTCGAGGCTGCTTGATCTCTAGTAATTTGAGGAGGTTGAAATCTCCTTGGCTGGAAATCTCTTTCAGCTTGTTTCCTCTCAATGAGGGTGATCTTGTTTCCCATGGCCCTAATTGCTGAATTTGCAGACTTAACCTCTTGTAATAAGGCGGTATATGGATCAGGGTTTGCAGGTGCAGGAGGTGCTGGCAAAGGCAAAGGAGCTGGTGGTGCTGGCAAAGCTGGAAATGCAGTGGAAACGGGAGATGGTTGCATGCTAGGTGCAGGAAGCGGTAAAGGAGCTAAGGCAGGCAACTGAGGAGCTGGGACAGGTGCAACCTGAGGTGCTTTAGAGCTCCATGATGGTGTGGGATACATAGCTGGCATAGGCTGTGGTTGTGAACCGTAATATAAATACTGAGGCAAATCTAGAATAAGAGGCATAGTTACCTTTGGTGGAAGTTTCCCTATAGCAATCAGATCAGCTTCTGCTTTTATTGCTTGTTCAAACAATTCTGGAAATGTTGTCACATTGGACTGCCGAACCGCCCAGCCAATATCCGAGTTGAACGCTCTCAGGTAATAAAGTGCAGCCAATTCATCAGCAGGCCGAATGCCTTCAGGAATTCTGTGCCAGGTTCTGGTAAATCGGACATTAAAGTCAGCTATCTCCTCCTATGGATGCCTCTGGATGACAGTAAACTGATTCAATAATGAGAAAGGGTCAGCCTGTTCATGAAAATGTTTAACCAGCAAATCACCGAACTGATCCCACGATGTTATAGTGCCTGGAGGCAGCGTTCGGTACCAAAATAACAATTTACCTCTCAAAGAACATACCAACAACTTCACCATTACATCCTCATCAGTAATATCATGGATAGCAGCTAAGGAAGCTACATCATTTATGTGCTCATAGGTAGTCTTACCCGTACCATCGTAAGTCGGCAAAGCCTTCAGTGCAGCCTGAGGAACTGGATTCTGAGCCTGCAAATTCAAGGCTCCAGTGCTGTTCCATGCCAAGAATTTTCTGAGTGGAGGATATTGTGCCATTGGAACTAAGGAATATGGTTGGGAAGATGAAACACTAGCAACAATACCAGGGTTTTGTTCAGCAGAAGATGGAAGGGATGGGGAAACTAATCTAGAATGCTCACCACTTCTTGAACTATCAAGTTCGAAAAATTCGACAAGATCGCCAAATTTCTTTGACTGTGATCTCGTGATCATGAATAATTTCTGAGTTCAACAAAGTCACCAAATAACAAGGCAAGCGTCCACGATCAAAAATCCGGATCTTCAACTCAGCAAAGTCGCCGGATGAACTTACAAATCTCCGCTATGAGGCCAAGACAACTCATCAAATCTTGAGACCTCCGGGTGTTAAAACAAATGTGGATTTTTGTGAGACAGAAGAAGTCTGTCCCACCGGGCGTGCCAAAAATTGTTGGTCCGAAATCTGCCACAGGAAAGGATTTTTACAATTGCACCCTAGACCCGGCCAACATTGAAAGGCTGGAAGCAAGAAATGGCTTCCAGACCAATCTCCAGAGTGGGCTGGTTCCCTTTACTATTCTAAATTTTTGGTTAAAGATAAGGGTTGCTGGAAAGAAATCAAAAGTTGCAGAAAGGAATGGGAAATATAGCCACAGGCCGAAGTGATGGGATCGGAAGATAACAGCAGGAAACTTAAAAATGCGACAACAAGCAAGTAACATAAGATGTCAGCTCAATTCTCACACAACTGTATGTAGCAAATCTCTCCAATATTACACTCCGTAAATCATACTCTCACGACAAGCACTTAAATCCAAGATACAGAATTTAAATACAACAACCATTAAGAAATACGAATACTATAAGAAATGCAACCTGATGTAAAAGAAAATCACTCATACAACCGTTGCTGAAAATCTGAAGCCAATACTTTTATTCCTGCAGATACAATTCCAGTTTCTAGCAGAGAACTCTCCAACCACCCTTTCAAATGAAGCTTACATTGGTTTTTATAGAGGGCCGTCCTCTTTGCAGCATTAAATATTTGAAACCGACTTCCTTGTGATCTACAATTATGCATTGGAAATTATGCACACGATCCCCTTAATTGCAGCCTTGGAGACCCACAAAATTGAATGCAATGTACATGTCAACTTCAAAGAACCACCTTCATTAAATTTGTTTTTTAAACATGTGCATGAAAAACCGTTAAAATGATCCACGACCAGCAGTTTCGAACCAAGAAAATCTTTAATTTTGGTGGCCTGGGTGCTCTTCGACCTTGACCGCATTGAAAATCCGCAAAGCATTTAATTTGGGGCAGCATTTAATCTTCGAAAATCGGAAAAACCTCCTCGGAACTCACAAAACTGCTTTGGGCCAACAATTTAAGCATTAATAATTAATAATAACAATAAATGTGGCAAAAATGCCAACACTCCCTAATACTGAGTTTGCTCTAAGATAATTTGAGCATTGCCATTGGCATGGCTATGGCCTTGGCATATATGATCAGGGGTGCAGGAGGCCTTACGAGCCACTATATCATCTTCCTTTTGATAGATTTGGCTTGGGCTATTATAACGAAGGTCGATATGACTCGCTTGTAGTGGTATTAGAAATATTAAGCATAGGGTTGGGATAAGACATTGATTTCATTCCTTATCACCCCTTGAGAATAGCAAATTTGAGCAATAGACAAGTAGCCACAATAAAAATACCACCTCTATAAAATTATCATTCAAACACCTCAATTGATTCCACCCCAATAGGGTACAACTCGAGGGATGATGAGAATGGATATAAAGCAAGTGATGATGAGGTGAAACTTGGCTTAGCCTATCAAGGGGCTTGCTATTTACAAAGGTTCACATGGTCCATCCATGATGAGATTTAATATACATCAGATGAAAGTGAATATGAATCCAAAGACTCAACAGAAAGAGCTTACTTAGGCTTAAGACATCAACCCCTAACTTTGGGGCAAGAGACAAATGCAAATGGGTTCTTCACAAGTGATGAATAATATGAAGATGAAATAGAGATGGCCTACTTAGGGCCAAGACATGAGTCATTTTTCCTAGGTCCGTATACCAATGCCAATAGTTTTTGGATAAGTGATGATGACTTTGAGGATGAGATCGAGATGGCTTATCTTGGACCTCACCACTTGCGATAAGTCAAAAATCTAGTAGAGAGAGAGGTAGCACTTCGTGCCATAAACCCTCAACTTCAATTTTTGTGAAGACTTGTTGACCTAGCTACCATTCATCAGGATGATTAATCCCCCTTCACCTACATTCAAATAGTAGTTAGATCCCAATGATCCTATTGTCTACCCTACTCACGGACCAGATCCAAAAATTCCCATTCCTCCAAAATCTCATCGCAAGTATGGAAGAGAAATCCCTAAGACAATATTGCTCCCATGTGGTCCTGGAGATTTCATCCCATCCATCAACATGATCTCCATCAATTTGACCACTCCACTTCATAATCCAGTAGATCCTACCAAATCATTGCATCTTGATATAGACGCTATTGATTGGGATTGCACTAGTTCACCCATAGAGCCAAAATACCTCTTCCCCAACCAAGAGATGTTACAACCATTCCATTTTGCATTAGGTTGTCCGTATGACATCTTCCATGTTGGAGCAGTGATTGTCTTTATCACACCGTAGGGCACTCCATTGCCCTTATAATTCAAACTAGACTTCCCATGCACAAACAACAATACAAAATATGAAGCATTGATCTTGGGACTCCAAAAAACCATAGCGATGGGCATTAAAAGATTGAATATATTTAGTGACTCCTTGCTCATAGTAAACTAGGTCAAAGAACTATTCCAATGTAGGTGCCCACTCTTGAAGACTTACAAGGAACTTGTTGACAATTACTTAGCCCGAATGGAATGTCATGGTATGACATCGAGGCAATTTCTTGTATGTCGAATATATTTGTAGACACTATGGCCTCTTTGGTATCCTTAATCCCTCAGAATCCATCTTCTAATTTTACAATCGTTCATGTAAAAGTGCTTTCGCACTCAACAATACACCGTCAAGCTTTTGACAATCAAGAATCAGTCAACATGATCAACATCAAACCAAATTAGGATTGGTCCTTTGCAGCTAGGAGTTTCTTGCAAACAACACCTTAGGGGTTTTCTATCTCCCAAGGATCCATAGAGTGTGGTGCGACCATATACCATAGATTTGTTCCTTAATTCGTGTTCACTACCTTGAGAATGTAGGAAGAGCAAGTTTTCTATTCCATATAGGTTGTGGCCTATCAGGATTGGATTTCCCAACTATAGGACTTCCTGAAGCTCGAAATAATACATCAAGGTTTGTTGCATATAGAAAGGTAAACATTTAAACAAAGAGCAACAAGATACATTTTTCTAGGAGAAATCCTCTATAGACAAGGATATGATGGAGTATTACTCCATTTTCTTGAGCCCCAGGAAGCATCTTGGGAAGTATCACGAGCTCACGACGAAACATGTGGAGGCAATTTTAGTGGCATGGCCATCATTAAGCTCATCTTGAGAATGGGTTACTATTGGCCGACAATGGAAAATAACTGCTATGAGTATGTCAAGAAATGTAGTAAGTGCCAACATCATGCAAATCTAATATACTTACCATCACAAGCTTTGCATCCCATCCAGGTAGCATGGCCATTCTCACAATTGGGACTAGACTTGATTGGGAATATCTCACTCCCATCCTCATGCCGACATACATTCATCATAATGGCCATAGAATACTTCACTAAATGGGTAGAAGTGATCCCCTTAACATCAAAAACTGGACCAAGGATTGCGGAGTTTATACTCCATAATATCATAAGTCATTTTGGGGTCCCTTCTAAGATAATATCATATAATGGGCCATATTTTAAGAATACAAATGTGTATGATTTAATGAACAAATATCATATTCAACATATTTTTTCAACGCCTTATTATTCGTAATAAAATGGGCAAGAAAAAGCCTCAAACAAAACAACAATCTCAATTTTGAGAAATACAGTATAAGAAAATCACAAGGATTGGCACATGCAATTGCCTCTTGCACTATGGGCATATAAGACTAGTATACAGATGCCCACTAGGGCAACACCGTTTTTACTAGTATATGGCACTGAAGCCATCATGCCTCTAGAGTTGGAAATCCCAACTCTATGCATAACACTAAAAGACTTCATAGATGATGAAGTTGTGTAGCAAGGCCGCCTTGATCAATTGATGCTTCTTGATGAACATTGATTCAATGCTTTAGAGCATCTTCAGGTTTACCAATATCACCTTGTGCGAGCTTACAATATTAAAATCCACCTAAGGGAATTCAAGGTTGGAGATATAGTGCTCAAAGAAAACTAGCAGAATTCAAATATTTCGTCGCATCTATTAGATAAGTTCATGGTAAACTAGATAGGTCCATACATGATTTCATAGAGAGTTGGGCCTGAATCATATCCTATTATATCATTAGATGGTGTTGAAGAGCCTGAACCTCTCAATATAATTCACTTAAAGGCATTTTACACATAAAACACAAAAACATTCAAATATGTTAAAAACACAAAAACATTCAAATATGTCAAAATTCAAAAACATTCAAATATTTCATAAAACACAAAAAAATTCAAATATGTCAAAAATAAAAAACATTCAAATATGTCAAAAACACAAAAACATTCAAATATGTCAAAAACACAAAAAAATTCAAATATGTCAAAAACACAAAAAATTTCAAATATGTCAAAAACAAAAACAAATCATAAAAACATAAAATTTAAAAATTCAAATAAAAGGATCCAATGGTAACTCAAGTCACTTGGTGAAAATTAAAATCAAAGGCTCCAAGGGTAATTCAAGCCATTTGGTCAAAAATCAAATCAAAGGCTCCAAGAGTAATTCATACCGCTTGGTCAAAAAATCAAATCAAAGGATCCAAGAGTGGTTCACACTGCTTGGTCAAACATCAAATCAAAAAGGCTCCAAGGGTAATTCACACCGCTTGGTCAAAAATAAAATCAAAAAATGCTCCAAGGGTAGTTCAAAACTGCTTAGTAAAAATCAATAACAAAAGCCGCAAAGGCATAATAAGCCCTTTGGTCAAATTAATCAAAAAAACAAAAACAACATAAAATCAAAAATACAAAAACAATTGCACTTCACATTTTGCATCCACACCATTGCATTGCATTTTCACATACATTACAAGATATGTCATGAGAGTCTTAAAAGTGATACCACAGTTTGTCACACAAGTCATTCATATCCATACCTCCATCCACATGTGTGTAATTGTGTTTTTCAACACAACCATTATTTGTTGTTATACATAATTACTAAGGATTTTCGGTTAGTCAACCAAATCTAGTAATCTTACCAACTTTTGAGGAAAACAACTTTGATTAGTAGAAATAAAATCCTAGTTGTGTAGCCTTGGATATTCAAGATCTCGTCACTAATTGAAACACTAAAATCCTAGCT
Organism: Wollemia nobilis; assembly: GCA_028583015.1. Taxonomy (NCBI): domain Eukaryota; kingdom Viridiplantae; phylum Streptophyta; class Pinopsida; order Araucariales; family Araucariaceae; genus Wollemia; species Wollemia nobilis. The sequence goes on from JAQPPZ010000028.1 coordinate 1,025,127, forward strand.
GGTACAAAGAAACTATGAAAGCTGGAAAGCGGTCTAGGTTACCTTAAGCAAAAAGGATTATCCTTGCTTATCCCCCTATGCAACCGGTTTAAAGGTGTTGAGAATTGGAAAAAGGAAAAGCTTTACCCTATCAAAATCCCTTGCTTAAATCAAAATAAGCAAAATCCCAAAGAAAAAATACAAATTCAAAAGGCCAAGCATACAATCCAGATTTCACAAGTAAAAATCTGATACACAAATCATATATTCAAAATACAAAAAAATCAAGCTCAAGAAAAAATAAAAAATAAACAGTGATTTTCATCACTAAGAATGAGAAAAATAAACAGTGATTATCATCACTACAAAAAAATTCCCGCTCAAAGAAAAAAAATCAAATAAAAAATAAACAATGATTTTCATCACTACATATGAGCAAATATCCAAAGCCAAAAAGAAGCCAAAAAGAAGGGAATAAAGCTTGAATCCCTAGAATTCTCAGCATTGTACAAAATTGGAAGGAGAAATCCTTATGCATGATGATATGTCTATTACAATTGCTTCATGCATTTGTGTAGACCAATGTTTGAATGTGGATAAGCTAGCTTAGGTAACCAAATATTGTCTAGTGGTATAGTCAAACTAAGTCCAACATAAGGATGAGATGAACACTTGAGGATCCCTAATATTAGAAATGGGTTGAAAGAATCCCGCCTGACATCGGAGGAAATGCTTGAGTTCTACCTCAAAATATGCAATCACATGCACACACAAAGATCATGAAAAACCAGGTCCATGGTAAAAGCATAACTTTTCCAAATTCTAAGTGGTAAGTAGACAGTTGTTGATAAGGTAACTAGAGTGTTTGAATCTCCGAAAAGCCCCAAAATTTTGTTTACATAGCAACAAATAATAACATCAATCACACCATCATATTCCTTATAATATTCTATAAATTATGGGGTATCAACATAGTAGGAAATATACGACATATATATTAGGAATAGTATATAGAAGGCCACTGACTACTTTATATATTTTAATTTATAGAAACTTATTAAGAAGATACATTACACACCATTACATGTCATATATGAATACTTAATCAATTTTTATGATAGAAGTGATTATTTAAATTCATGATCATTTTTAAACTTTTTGTGGTATCACTAATTAAGATTGTTAATGTCATATGCATTTCATATGTTTTTATTGATTAGAGCATACAGGTTCATTTATACCATTCCATCACATAATTTAGGTGCATATAATTAAAGCAAAAATTAAACATGCATTTAAAAATAACATTCGCATCCACAAAAACAAGTCATTAATCATCCATAGACCACATCATAAAACATACAAGCAATATCCATTTGCATATCATAAATTTAACATTCATCATAAAAATACATTGCATCATATCATCCAATCATATAAAGCATCTACACATCCATTTAAGCATCTTCAAATATCACCTATCATCTAACATATCCATCATATCATCATAATATCGTCATCGCATCATATCATAAAATAAAATAACAACAAAAACATAAGCAATACACGATACACATAATAAGTCACAAAAGGAAAATATATCATAAAAATATGTGTGTCAAGTCCAATGGATATATAAAAATGCCCATGGGCTATAGTCATGTAGGTCGGTCAACCTCAAAAATCGATCAAGAACCAAGTAGAACATCAATATAGTGTTGGGTATGAGCCCCCTGCATCACCTCCTCTAGTGCCACCTCCACCTGTGGCGGTGTCATGAGTCAAGTTATGTGAGCCTGTAGATCTATCTACTAGCTAGGATGAGCAGAAGACTACCATGAGCTAGAACACCCGTTGACCTGCGAACCACCTACATCTGCTGGATCCTTAGGGATAATCCTGTGCCTCTTGAGATGCATCTAAAGGAGGATAACATGATCTATAAGATCCTAGATCCGAGCCTCATGCTCATACAACAAGGAATGAAGCCTTCCCACATCTTCCCCTAAGCTTGCTATTGGAACCTCCTATGGTGTAGAAGTAGGCACAACAAACTACATCCTGACATCGCCACCCCCGATAGTAGCCTGCAAATCCTGTATCTGTGTTGTGAGTTGCTCAATCGTAGCATCTCACTATTATACCTGGATCTTAGTAGCCTAGAGCTCAACCTTGACCTTGTGCAACTGTGCTCTCAAAGGAGAGTCTCTCTCCTTAAGCTCTAACTCCTCCTCCTTAAGAACATCAGGATCCTCTGCTACCACCTCCTCTATCGACTGGCCCCATACCTCGATCCTGGATTGAACCCTACATCCTGTCGGATCTACGCCATCACCCCTGCCATCATCCTTGCATCCTAGGCTATCGATGCCATGCCACATCCGATCACCCCACCACTGAGATTAGGCATCTATAACTCCTATAGCCACTGTAGGGTCTACGACTAGGGCATCCTCCTCATCTACAAGCTCTATGACCTATCATGGAGGTAGGTCCCTCCCTGTTGTGAGGCACCTATACAAGAATGGTACCAAGGGAACATCCTATTGTAATCCATACTGACAAAGAACCTGAAAGTAGAATAAATACTCCTATATGGAAATATTATGGTCAATGAGCAATCATTCACACTGTGTCATAGTAGTAAAACTATTTGAATCATCCCAAACTAGACACTCATAATACGACTGCCACACGAAATCTTCGACCAACATTCTAGTGAAAGCATCAGTGTAGTGGGATAGCTCCCTTGCAAAAGTGTGGCTCTTACCCTCCTCATGCTCCCAAGCCCATCTGGTAGCATAGTACTATTTCATAGCATCAATAGATGTAATCTCATTTGGGAACCCCTTAGGATGATCTACCTTCATGTGCTCCCATACCCAAACATGTAAGAGCAAATTGCAAGTAATGATAACTCATCCCTACTAACAGATGTGGTACAAATCATCATAGCACTAAGCCAATAGTGATCTATCCCATGCATAGATGATAGGCTTCTTGCTATCCAGTAGGTCCTACACCATCGCTAGGAGGTTCCAATGGAACCTCAAACCTGAACAATCCAGGATAAGAATATTGCTGATCACCATCAGTAACACAGCATGCCTCAGTGTGAAAACATGATCATCATACCAAGTATTCATAGATACTCCCTCGGACCCAGTCTCTCAAATATCCTATGCAGAACATGCCCCAAACACCCTATCATAGATGGCCACCTGATCATTAGTGGCTGAAAAAACAATGGGCACCCTATCGAACGAGATTCAAAAGATCTTGTACACGTCCTCTAGTGTGATAGTCATATTTTCAGGTGGAAGGTGGAAGGTGTTGGTCTATGGGTCCCAACGGTGGGCTACAGTCATAAGATAAGCTTGGTCGGCCATAATGTGGGGCAACCCGATAACGTACTATAGTCCATGAGCCTTAAACCACTCCCAATCAATGTCATCAAAGCCAGGAGGCAAGTCTAGCAAGAGTTTTGGGTCCCGAGCCCAAGCAGTGAGGATCTAAACAAAGTAGAAGAAAAATAAAATATAACTATAGTGCACCTAAGGCGTAATTCACAATAAACATGAAAACGGTTCAAAAGAGTATGAGTTACTCTAAATCTAAGAAAAAGAAGCATAAATTGCACCTAATCAAAGCAAAAATTCAAAAGTAAAAAAAAATCATAAAAGCAATACACAAAATGCAAAAACAAGGCCCAAGATTTAGCTGTTGGAGGCAATAGCGGCCAAGGCTCAACGGTCAAATTTTTTGACCATTGGGATTCAATCTTGGTCACTTTGAGCGACAACGTGGCTCAAAATCGGCCGCTCTGAGCGACAACGGCCAAGGGGTGGCACAAAAAACCCATGAACCCTTGGCCAGAAACTCAAAAAAAAAGTTACAATTGACAAAATAACTTAAGAAAAGCAACAAAAGGGAGGGAAAGCAAACAAATCGGAAAACAAATCCCCTACCCAATCATCGAAACTCAGCTAAGTTTTAGAATGCCCAAAATGGTGGCAACAGGTGAATAATGGAAAATTTTCAAAAACCCTAGGCTAAAGCCACTGAAAGATTGCAAATTTGGAGACCAACCCACCATGGTAAAAAGGAACCTAAGCCTAATTATGGAGTTTGTTGCCAGCAAGTTTAGTGAGGTTTGTTTTTATCATTTCTTAGTGAATTTTAATTTTACTTAGGCAAATAAAAGAGAGCTAGTTTTGAAGAGAAATACCCGAGAATCTTTGGATCCTCTAGCAGTTGATGTCTCACCCCATGCAGCCATATCCTCAGCACCAGCAAAGTTTCAAAGTCTCAACCATCACCGTTGTACCAGAGCTCTAAAAAAGGAATCTTGAATAGTTAAAATGACAGGTCAAAATCCTAGAATTGCAAGTTTTATATTTTCTTAATTATGCCTTGGCCATTTCTGACATCAACAGCCTAAGATTCTTGGCCGATCAAGGTGATAGTGGCCACAGGAAGGAAATTAGAGGCCGCTAGACCTAATAACGACCAAGACCATAGGTCAAAATTAAGCAGTTTATTCAATGAAAGAATAACAAAAATAGAAAATAATCACACTCTGAGGGTTTAGGATCATCAGAATGTTCAAAAAAAAAAAAAAATTCACATAAAATCACAATCTCAGGCAATCCTCATATCCAATTACCTACTCTATCCACTCAACGATTGCAACGATTTTCACTCCATGTATTTCGATGAGATGAGTAGGCAACCATAAGGCCACTTAGGGTAAAAGAAACTCATTTTGGAATTATGATATGTCATCCTTCAAACCCAAATAAGATCAAGATGGTCAGAATACTCCATGAGTGTGAATAGATCATTCTAATTCCCCTATGACAACAAAAACATTAAGTCAAAGTGATACAATCTAAACATAAGTAGAATCAGTCATCCTAACTCCCTAAGAAGGCTATTGATAGTTAGACTTCTCGAGATAGGGATGGATGATTATCATAAGCAATTGGAATCACACTTGGATGTGGGATTGCCCATTAAAAGCAACAAATGCTAGAAAGGAACCAGATTAGTCATATTGGTCAAGCAACTTGTCGCTTCATTCATTGTCATTTCTTCACCAATCCATTGTGTGAGGAGGTAGTTCAAAACTTCAACTTAATCATAATCAAAATCAACAAAATATCACTCGATCATATAAAAATCATGTTCATATTTTGAATCATTGCATACAACAATCACAAATTTCCCTTGTTTGTTGGGAACGTAAGCATACATGACATATTCAATTGTAGCTCTCCTACCGATCAAAATTGTTGTAGTAGCTGAAGCTACCTGATTGAGTTTGAGGAATGAGTACAATTTAACATGCAAAAACCACTAGGCTAAGTCCTCCGAATGTTGAGGCAATGATTCAATGGATGCATGCCATCTTGCATGATTGGGCCATCCAGTGTTGATCAGACCATTGATCACCATACACCCTACAAACAGACCAGTCTACATTTTTATTCAATGTTGTTTTTTCCACACAATGCATCACAAAAAGGGGCATATGTAGACACCTAAATTATGTCATGCTTAGGGGAGCTACTTACATAAACACACTCATAAGATCATAAGATATAATCTTGGACTTTCTAAGCACCAATAGTGGTTCTCACCACTCATTTGGGGCATTTTCAAGCCATCCAAGTTTGGCTACTCAAGCCAAGAGCAACCATATTCTACCTGCTCAAGCCTAGAGCGGCCATACATTAGCCGTTGTAGATGACAACGACCAGATCATAGACACTGTAGATGACAGTGGCTAAGCTATAATAAGTGGTTTTCTAAAAAAAAAGACCAATCTCAAGTAGTAGTAGTTTGCATGCAATAAAGGTGAGCGGGAGTGACTTTGCATTCCTTTTCATGACCATTTCACATAGGAGACTTGAGTTTACATTTAGACTTAAGTTAATTGACCTTCAAGCATAAACAAAGGAATAAAACTTCTCATGCTAATGAACAGTTCGCATAGAAGACTCAAGTGGGCAGTTAGATTTCAGTTAAATGACCTTCAAATATAGACAATAGACAAGGGCTTCTCATACTAACTTGCACTACGCATGAGAAATTCATTTCTAGGGCTTGGACATAGACCTAGGGTTTCACACTATAAAAGGTGCAATCCTAAGAGCAACAAAAAGAAGGAGACACATGATCGATATATGAAATATAGAGACCTGAATCACATACAGGATATCATTTCAGAGATAGAGTTATCTTTGAGATCATGTGTGTGGTGGAGCTTTGATAAATCAAAGGGCATAACACCTACTTTCTTCAACATCAGTTCATAGTCTTTGACCCATAGCTTTGGGGTAAGGAGAGCAAGGTTTTCTTTAGCGGCCACTATATTGGAAAGTGGCCCATAGGCTTAGCTTAAATAGACATAGCATCTTTTATCTTGTTTTCTTATGTCATTAGCTTAGATTTATTTTATTCCATGGTATCATTTTATCATATTTTTGTTACATTCTCTAATTACTAACAAACTTATCTGGGGAGGCAATATCGGATAACTAAACGTGTATTGTTGTTTGAATTGCATACAGATCCATAGGTTCACGAGACATAATCCATGACATATGAGAGTAACAGGATCTGTCTGAGAGACATACCTGGAGAAGGAGGCATCTGTAATCCCTTAGACATTTTCGTGTGCAGAACTGGGAAGCATTTTAGAGCGTGCCACCCTTTTGCAAAAGGGGACATCTCTTCATCCACTTGTAAATAATTCTATCAAGATGGGTATCCCTAAGAGGGACCGACATGTAACCAGGGTTCAATATTAATGAAATATTCATTCTTTGTCATTTATGTGTTATATGTTTTCTCGTAATCTTTTAGCTTCATTTTTGGTATAGTAATAACATCACAAGTAGAGTTAAGAGCGACGCATGCGTCCCAAGGTCGCTATAGATGGACTAAGGGGTTGATTATAAATTTTTCTTAGATTAGGCTTCTAATAAGATACACGTTGTTTCTTAAGGGTTTGAAGCCACTCAATGAGAACTTTGTATGCTTGAGATGAGGTGATATCACCCTCCTAGAAATATCTTCAAGGAACAAGCAGTGGTAAATTTCTATGTGATCAATTTGGCCGATTGTAATCATTAGCCAAGTCCACTAAGGATGGTTCATGACATAATTTCTCCTGATCATCTTGTTATATTTCCTCATACTATTCATATTCTGGAAGATTTGGTGCTAGACGTTGTTGTTGAGAAGCATGTTGTGAAGTGCAATGAGGACAAGTGTTCATTTACCTATTAAGTAGCTCATGATGAGATATATTATGTATTGTATTATTTTATTGCCTATACACACTAGGGGAGGGTAACTCTTCTTGAGATGACATATTTCCTTGTTCTTCATATTCCTTTTCTCAAGGATATTTTGTTCTCACAAATGATGTTTGAACAATCACTGTAAATGCAACCTCTATAATTTCATATGCTCTTCTTATAGGCACTCATGCTCATTACACAAATAATCCAATTAGGCTTTGAGTAATTACTCTCTTTGGATTGCATCAGGCCTGGGTAGCTGATTTGATCGATTTTCTATGTATGGTTGTTGGATTCGTACTCTATGTAGGAAGATTTAGCAATTTTAGTGCTAGGTGAAGGTCTAGCTACCCTCTTACCAATATCTATTGAGGTTGCATTAACACCATGATTAATCCTATATTTAGTGCCCTCATGTGTGGATGGGGTAGTTGTATTATGTGCTCACTTGGAGCACTCACCTTGGTCATACATATGATGCTCTATCCCTTTTCTACGTGCACTCTCTAAATGAGAATGGGTAGTTGAAGTGGCCCTATGGGTTGACTATCTACCATACATATCTAAATGATCAATTTGATGGGTTTTCCATGGTTGGTTATGAGGCATATCTCTTTCACTAATAATATAGAATGATATGAGATCTACTCCACACTTGGAGTGATTTGAATCTCTAGTGGGTATGCAAGTGTTCGTAACCCATCTATTTTACCCTTTATTGGGTATATTTTTTCTATCAGTATCATGTGATGACTGAGGTCTAGAAATACCCTCATATTGATCATGAGAATTCCTTGTATTAGTCCACATAGGTGGGGCTTCTCGATGAGATCCCCCATAAGTAGAATTTTCTCCTTGATGACTACCTGAACATCATTCAGGTATGGCTTGAACAACTATACTGACTCTAGGATGATTTGCACCCTGTTGTGCATTAGTCATTGCCTTAGTTGTAGACTGAATGTAGATCCACGTGGTAACCATTCCTTTTGAATTATCTCCTATGTGATTTCAAGAAATAAACAAAGTATACAGGTGGTTATCTCTTTTAAATTTTGATTGTGTTTCCTAAAAATTTGGTTTTGTGTGTTTTGATTTGTTGAGTATCGTACCACTTTCTCATGCATGTTTGAATATAGTTGATGTAACTCTTTATTGTTAGAAGGATTTCACATGTACGTCCACACACACATATCTGATGATGAAGTTTGAATAGTGAATCCCATTAGGTTATGGAGATGAAACCCATAACCAATGATGGGACATAGGTCCTATAAATATTCACCCATATTGACCATGGGTAATTATACACTCTCAAAAGAGAAATGCATGTTATTTTCCATGACTAAGATGATTCTTGGAATCAACCTTGGCCACGAAGGAGTTTTAAAATTATAATATCGAAGCCAAACAGGTGGTGATAAATACCATCGTTGGTCTTGATCAATTGGTTGGATGTGAGAGCCCAACTCAACTGATGTTAAAATTTAAAGCATGATGTGTGTGTGGTTCATTTTACTTTAAACAAAAACAACACATCATACAATGTGCCATGATTATTTCAACTACATGCATGAAAATAACATTTAAATTTCATAAATGATACATGTAAATAACATTTTATATTAAAAAAAATGTAGTGCAAAGCTAAAATGAAATAGAATTTAAGCATGCTCCAAAGATGAAAACCCTACACTCAGTCTAACAGTGGTCATCATACACAAAGGCAGTCCGATTTTTGGCTACTAGATTCTAGTATGGCAAGCAGTAGAGGTTGCTATTCTTAGTAACAGTGGATAATAAACACACTAGGAATTCAAAATTTCCTTTTATTTTAGGTGTTTTTATTACTACTTCTACTCTATAAATTTTAGATTAAAATTGTAGAAGATATATCAGGTCCACTTATAGGGGTAGCCTTAGTTGGAAGAATTTTTTCCATGTTATTTCTCTATATTTTTCTTGAGGCCACTATCAATTAGAATGGTGGTAGATTTGGCCATAGAAGCTAATGGTAGCAATGATTGTTAGCCACAGTCACTCAGAGTGGTGGTAGCTAAAATGAAAAATAATAGAAAACTCTATTAGCAACCAAAAATGGTAGGGTCTCGCATGTGATTGCTAGTTGTGAATTGCTAAAAGACTTTAAAAATCTATTAAATTGCAATAATAAAATCAATTTGATAATAGAAATTTATGTAACCATGATAAAAATAATTTGAATAAAGAAATAAGCCTTTTTCATTAATGTTAAAACAATTCAGGTTACAATACTTCCCTCTTAGAGATACCAAATTGATATAGAATTACAATAGGTTTCAAAGATAGATGTCTTCCAAATAGACTCTTTTGAAATTCCTCAAATATGATTATAGGAGGGTTTCCTTCACAACCTATGTGTGATGACATCAAAAAATGTGGTCTTGATGATGCTTAGCTCCTACAAAAGACCTGTCACCTACACAAAGAAACTAAAAATATATTAATAGCATTGAAAGCCTCTCAAGATGAGGCTAGTTTCTTGATAGGTGCAATAAAGACAAAGAATGCATAAAGACATATAAAATTGCATGAAATACTAAAAGTAAAGAATAAATATTGAATAAAAAGTAGTTAATCGAGGTTAGAAATCCAATGAAAAGTAGCTATGACTAATTCTAATGACTAAAAAAAAGGAAAATATACATCATCCTCGGCCTACTTATGATCAGATCGGTGGCCTCTATTAGTCCCTATCGACATCGATGATGATGTCTATGGGTCACTATTGAAAATAGTAGCCACATGATAGAGTCTTTGTTATCTATGTTCTAGGCCTAATGATGGTCAATTATTCCCTTGAATTGATGTGCAAGGGTTGATTGTGTATCAAGACATAGTTTTATCACTGAATTGGCTTATATTTATGGTGAATCGATGCAGAATAATAATGTAGATTCGTTTTAAATTCTCCAAAGATTCGTAGATTTAAAGGATGGCTTTATAGCATAATTTGGGTAGCACTATGATGCTTGTGAGGGTTTGCACTCTCTAATCATAGTTATGTAGTACTTCATTATGCTAATTTCTCATGAATTATCCATACTTTTCTCTTGTTTTGGGATACCTTAAATTAGACTTCCCAAATATTAATCATAGCTTCTCTAGAAAAACAAGATCAAGAATTTTTTAGGTTGGGGTAATTTGATGGATGCTTCTAGAATATTTGTAAGTGCAACTTCTCAAGAATCTATTGCTAACAATGAATTTTGCTTAGCTCAGGTAGCCTAAGTTTGTTATAGACTCAATCGCTATCAACATGCATGACTATGCTCATGGACACTATCGATAAGCATGGCCAGCCCATGACTGCTCTAAGCATTAACAATGATGATGACCATCATTGATGACATCAGTAGCAAATACTGAATAGGACTAGGCTACCTTTATTGAGTGGTTAGAACCACTGTTAGGTATTGAAAAGGTCCAAGAACAATCACATGGCCTAAAAAGGTGTCCAAATGAGTAGCCTCCTCAATATAAAACAACTAAAACAAATTATATTGATGAGGCTACTCATGTGGACACCATTTCAAGCCATGTGACTCACCTTGGACCTTTCCAAGACCTAACAATGGTTCTAACCACTCAATCAAGGTGGCCTAGTCCTATTAAACCTTTATCATTGATGTCATCAATGATGGCCATCATCACCATCAATTCTTAGAGTGACCTAAGGTTGGTCATGTCTATCGATAGCAACCATGTCCATAGTCGTGCCTATCAAATGCAACCAAGTTTTTAACAAACTTGGGCTATCCGAGCCAATAAAAATCTATTGTTAGCAAGGGTTTCTTGAGCGGTTGCACATGTGAAGCTTCTATAAGCATCCATAAAACTACCATAGCCTAAAAAATTCTTGATCTTGACTTCTTGGAAAATCTAGGATTCATATTTGGGAATTCTATTTAAGATGTCCAAAATAAGAGAAAAGTTAAGAGAATTCATGAGCTTTTAGCGTAATGAAGTGCTGCCACTTTGTAATCAAAGAGTATAATCTATCACAAGTAATACGGTGCTATTAAAATTGCACTATGGAGCTATCACCTATATTCATGAAGCTATGGAGAGTTTGAAGCTATTCTACACTACTTTTCTTCATCAAATTTACCATCAATTTGGAGCTAATCCATGTGAAATCCCTATTAACTAGATAGACGAACCCTTGAAAATCAATTCAAAATTAAAATTGATCATCACCAAGCTTGAAACATAGAGAATAGAGTCTTTATACCATATTCATTGTTTTCAATAGCGACCCGTAGGTGTCATCACCGATGTCGATAGTGGATAATAGAGCCCATCGACTTGATTATCAGCAACCTCGAGATGATGTATATTTTCCTTTATTTTAGTCAATAGATTAGTCAATAGATACTTTCATCTATTTTTATAACATAGATTAACTGCTTTACATTTAATATTTATTCCTTTATTATAGTATTTCATGCATTTTTACATGTCTTTATGCATTTAATTTATTTAAAGAACCTATCAAGAAACTAGCCTCATATTGAGCGGATTTCAATGCTATTAATATTTATTTAGTTTCTTTGTGTGCAAGTGACACGTCTTTTGCAAGAGCAAAGCAATATCAAAACCATATATCTTGACATCACCATGTAGATGTTATGAAGGAAACCCTCCTATAATAATATTTGAGGAATTTCATAAGAGTCTATTTGGAAGACATATATCTTTGGGATATTTTGTAATTTCATATCAATTTAGTATCCCTAAGAGGGATATATTGTAACTTGAATATTTTTAATATTAATGAAAATGGCCTGTATCTTTACTCAAATTCTTGTTATCATGGTTACATATATTTCTATTGTCAAATTGATTTTGTATTGCAATATTATAAATGTTTAGAGTCTTTTGGCAATTCACAACTAAAGGAGAGATGTTAAGTACAACATGTAATGGAACATAATGTATAAGCAATTAAGGGGAGACACAACGTCTAAGAAACCTAGGAATACAACATCTATGCATGTGAGGAAAAACACAACAACCAAGCAACCAAAGTGTCTAAGTATTTGAGCATCAATATTGAATGCAACAACCTAAGGAGGAATATTGTGCACAAACAAAAATTGAAGATCCAAGTACAATCTAGAGCAAGGAACGAGAAACCAAAATGTCTAAGTGGAATATAATCATATCTAAAGGTATTCCAAACACCAATGTAAGGCATCCAAGTGAAGGCATATAACATCAACAAAAGGTTCTAAGCACCAGTTAAATGCTCAAGATGGAATTTGATCATTGATAGTAATATTCAAGAACAAGCATGAACACTGATAAATTCCATAGGGCAAGTTGTAAGCAAATATTATCATTCAAGAATAAGCTTGAACATTGATAGGTGTTACAAGGCAAGTTCTAAAGAAGCCCAAGCATTGAAGAGCATGAAACCATAGCAAAATGTAACATTCAAGGAGAATAAATTCTATAATGTATGTATACACATGGTTTAGTCTCCAATGCTTATATGAAATAACATTGAAGTAGGCACATAAACAAGAACAAAACAATGTATAGTTAGGACATGGTGCATTTGGAAATCATGCAACAAAGACCATGCCATATTCTCAGGTTAGATGTTAATTAAATTTAGGGTTTGCTTTTATTTAAATTTTATTATAGGATTGATAAGAAACTCATTTAACTAATTGTTTTTCAAAAGTTTATAATTTGATTTTTAAATATAAGAGGGATAAGAATTTATTTTGGTTATTTTTTTTTTTAATATTGAAAAGTTTAGTTATTTAGTTGGAGTAATAAGGATTATTTAGAATAGTTAAGATTAAATTTAGTTATTTTTGAAAAATATTTTCATAAGGTTGGAGTAATAAGGTTTTTAAGTAGGTTATTTAATTTTTGTAATGTTTTGAAGTTTTTGGAGTTTAATTTGATTTCAAATTTAAATATAAAAAATCGTGCAAATCAGAGCTATAACAAATAAGTTATGTTGGTTTCTTCATTACTCTATTTTGAATAATTTTTAAGCCAAGAATAGGTAAAAATTACACTAAAATAGTCATAAAAAGCCCTAGAAAACTCCAAAAATTACCAAATTTGTTATGTTGTCTTAAGTTTGCCCTTCTACACCTCTCACAGAATGTTTGAGTCCTAATTATTTATCTTCTCAAAATTCCTCAATTTGGTCATTTTCCATGAGCCTCGGTTGGCCAAATATTCCAAAATTACAAATTTTTATCTAAAAAACACTTTTTGGAGTCATAGACCATTGTGATCATCTCATCACACTAATTGTTTTCAAATATAACACCCACAACTTGTTTTTGGATGTCAAAATTTTCTTTAGTGTGGGTTTCCTTTAGGGTTTTCTTAATCAACACATCATGACAACTACACAGCTAATCTCAATCACGAGACAACAAAGTGGAAAACTTTTTGGGAAAAAAAATTGGTTAGTTTTCTACATTTAGATTCATTGCCTCATTTAATTTTTCAACCCGAGGTAGCTCGTAGACTTGTGAGCAGCCTTACACAATATAAGCTTGTAATTTCGTCCAATGAGATGAGTCCCTCAAAATTTATAGTTTGACTGGTGTTGGTATTATTTTTGAGTTCTAATTTAGTTTCCAAGCCACTAATCTATCCTACACTATCAGAGATAGGACTAATTTTATACTCGAAAACTAAAACTACACATTTATTAGAAATTACAAAAAATAGGGGAAATAATAGAAATTGAATTTAAGCTACAAGAAATAAAATAGAATTGAAAAGATAGAAAAATAGAGGAAAGGTAAAGGAAGAACACTATTGAGAGTGGGCCCACGATTCCAGTAGATACTGCCTACATTAATTATTCATCGGATGCAGGTCAATTTAATTAGAAATTACTCAAAAATATTTGATTGAAATTGTAGTAGCATAAGTACAGGAAAATATTTATAAGATATGTGACCATCCCTATTATATATTAGAAACAAATCACTTGTTCAATTCTATTTTACAACAATATGCATGAATAAAGGGAATGAAGAAAAATATCAAGCTTTAGACTATTTCAATGTATTTTGTTTTATCATAATACATCTGATATTTGTTTTACTCGATTTACATAGATCTTTACATAATAGCTGAAAAATAGATAACTAATCATCTTTGACATTATCCCTAGTCTAGATTCAATGTTGAAACTCCATCAAAATCTTTTGTTGAAATCACGTTCTATTTTACCGATAACACAGTCATACTAGAATTTAGCTTCAATGGGAATCATGCACCTTATCTGTAGGAGTCAGAAAGTAGGTGCCAACATGGAATTAAGGCACCTAACAAGAATTAGGCACCTAATAGGAATTAGGTGCTCGATATTCAAGCACCAAATAGGAATCGAGCACCCGTTACTCAAATGCAAAATGGGATTCAGGCATTTCAAAGGGAATTAGTGCCTAATTTAGTGCTTCACACCAGTGTACTACAAATATTTTACCTTTATGAAATTGAAAGTACCAAGTCTAAGTGGGACCTCAATGTAAACATGCTAAATCATAGAAAATTCTATGAAATCTACACAAAATGCACTCAGAAAAAAATATTAAATATCATATAGAACAAACTGTTAAACATATGTAAAATTCCCATAAAACATATATATCTATAGAAATAAGTTTCATAGTTCATAGGGAAGCTAGTACAAAAAATAAGTATTTTTAGGGCTCATCATACCCCCATGCTTAAGGGTTAGCATGTACTTATGCCACTTTATACTAGTAATTACCAATTTCATTTACAACCTTCCAGTAAGCCCTAACTATCTCTTTCCTCTTCTTTGTAGTGGCCTTACATTTTTTCTTATCTTTGGGCTTTTGCCACTTTGGTGCTTTGGGAGTGGATACCTCCTATTGTTTCTATCTATAGCACTTGTTGTGCCAAACTATATGAATTAGACCTACTCTTTTCTTTGGTTGTTCCCTTGTTCATGCTACCTTACCTTTCTCAAATTTTAAATAGTAACCAATAAAATTGGTGGCATCCTTCTAGAAAGCAGGCTCAGCCATCTTCCAATATTCATGGTGAAGGGGAAGATTTTATCCCATGGGTACTGTAGATTATTATTTGAACGGAATGTTAGAATTTTTAGAAATTTTTGCTATGGGTAAATCAAACTCTATTGGGTCGAGTTCAGTATTACCCTTAAACTTTATTTCTTCTACTAGAGGGATTTTGCTACTTAATGATTGATCTGCACGTGGTACAGGATCTAAAAATTCCATATTCATGAAATACTCATTCATTTTAGAAGGAGAGTTACCATTAGATCCATAGAGGCCCTAGAATTGATGAGGTTCAACAAATGAAATTTTCTTTGGAGGCTTCTTGGCCTTATTTTTGGCCTCTTTTTTAGCTTCCTTGAGTGCCTTCTTAGAAGCCTTTTTCCAGTTATTTTTATCTAATTTTATCTCTTCCTTAACCTTTTTAAATTTTTATTTTTGTGTAGCAAATGATTTTTTTGATACCTCTCACTCCTCATCAAAATTCATACCCTATTCTTCATCAGAATACATACTCGATTCCTCATCAAAATCCATGCTTGATTCTTCCAATTGTGTAGTCTTGGTTTTGGGTCTTCATTGAGATGCCCTTACAGTATTTCTCTTTGGTCTTAGATTTTTAGGCTATATTATAGGGTATATTGGCATTGCTACTACTTCCTATTTTTAGCAGATACAAGCTTCTGAGTCCCTTCTACCTATTTTAGGGCTCAAGCAACTTCTCAATTTCTTTTTGTGCAGCAGATTGCTACTCTACTAGAATTACCTTTTCCTCTTGAGGTTGTTTAGTGCTTGCATCCACTTGAGAATATTCTAGCTCAAACCTTGTATATTGGTTAGGATTCTAATCAGTAGAATAGGTAGACTCCTGAGGTTTTTTAGACTCCAAATTCTCTTCTTCACCCTTGTCAAAAATCTAAGGCTCTTCGACCTCCACTTCATCCTTCTTTTCATATTCATTTTTTGTAGGCTTTCTAAATTTTGAGGTTCTTCAACCTCAACTTCATATTTTTGAGTTACCTGTTCTACAGAGTGAGATGATGAACATAATTACTCCACTTCCATTGTAGCATCCATCCCTTAATCATTTTATATTTGAGTACAGGGAAGTACTTTCATTTATAACTATGGGTGACCTCTTTTGAGATTGAGGGCTCCTTTATTCAAATAAAATTTGAGCAAAATCCATAGAGTGGCCTCCTACCTCAGCCTCTTGGTTGGTATTTCTCGCATTTGACTTCCAAGAACCAAAAAATATTACCTTCTCTTCAAAATTTATAGAGGTAGTGGGAAAATCCATTGCCCAATCAGTCAGAACCCTTACATCCACTTTATTCGACTGCTTGTATTTCGTTGGCTTACCGTACAACTATAATTATCCTATTTTCCCATGTAGCTACCAAATTGTTTGATACGATTTATGCATTTTCAATGTAGTTCCTTTCCTTGAATATTGAAATATAGTTTGTTCTTCCTTATATTTGGCTTTCTAAGTGGAAGCCTATTCTTTTAATAATTGTAGCTATTGTTGCAAATCCTCCGTCTAGTGCTTCTATTGTAAATATTCTGTCTACACCTCTTGTTGAGGAGTATGCCCCCTAGAAATATCCTATAAAATTTGGGCTAGATACTCTTCCATGTTCAGCTCATCAATTACTACCTCATCATATGATGAGATGGAAACTACCATAGATGCCTTTGTTCTTCTACTTTTAGATATGGTGGAAATTGTTATGAAAGTTGAGCTTGGAAAATCATGCCTTGCCTCATCATCTAACTACAGGCCAGTTGGTGACAAAGGCTATCCTGCTTCCTCATCAAATTGAGGAAAAATAAGGAATGCGACTTCTCCTGCTTCACATGTATTTTCCTCAAGCAGGGATACATGCATCATCTCTACTAGTTTTGTCACTGCATTAGATGACTTCTCATTCTATTCTAGCACCTCCTCTTCTTCTTATGCCTTAATAATTGCATTATTTCCCTCAACCTCAACATTTATGTGTGACTGCATATCACACCAAGGTCAAAATTAGGCCATGGTGAGCCAAGGTAGACGTTGTGCCTACCTAGTACCATTTGGCCTCATATTTGAGTGCACATGCCAGGTAATGAGGGACATTGATCTTGTCCCCATGCAATATATGGTTTAGAAATAAAAAATGATTCAAATTCAAATTGAAGTACCTACTAGAATAGGTGAATAATCATGTGATCTACTCGAAAACCATCCTCTAGAGATCAGGGATGTGTTTCTTGGATAAAGTAGCATACGTTAGGTGCTCTTTAAAAATTTTAAAGAATATATGTGCACAAAGAGTCAGGTTATCTTCTTTGTACATGTGCTCACCTATTAGGGAAAGGCTCATCACTATGGTGATATATTATTTGATAATTGAGATATCCAGTCCCCACATATAAACAACCCCATTGCTCATGAATATTGCAAACTCATTAGCTATCCCTATGTCTTGGTCACGACTAACCAGTCGATAGTACTTCATCCAACCTGCAACATCAAATTGTACCTGGATATATGTATAAATGCTTGAGAAGGCAGTAGGTTCACTTTTATTTAGATCATGGTTTTTAGACTTTCCCCCCATAGCTTTGAATGCAAATCTCCCTTCGACTCATGATTCACTCTACAACTATTTCACACTCTGGTTCTTCTAAGTTATAATACTTTGTAATTTTCCTCACACAATAATTTTTTTGGTAAGTAGTTTTTTTTTTTTTAAATTGGTTGCTTCCTTGGATGAAGGTGGTTAACTATCATTATTAGAAGTGATTATGTTTATCCATGTAAAATTTCCTTAGAGTGTGTGCTAGATATTGCATAGGTGATAACCATGAGAATTTACCAATTAGAGCTATGACACGTAGCAAAGTGCCAAGTGGAAATGTAGAAGGCTATGAAAACCATTGTTAGGATCTCATCCTAACCCTTAATGTAATAACTTCCTTGATGTAATAATTCCTAGTGAACATGGGTAGTACCCATGATTAATATTTTGTAATGTTCTAAGTTTTAGCTTAGGTAGTGCCTTGACAAATGGCACCCCTTTCTATGTAACACATGGTAGATAGGTTAGATAAGGTGGCCTTGTGCATGTAATTTAAGTGGAATTATGCATGTAATTCGAGTGGCATTGTGCATGTAATTCAAAGTGGCACTATGCATGTAATTCGGGTGGCATTATGCATGTAATCATATTTTTGCCAATGTAATCATATTTTTGCCAATTAAGGAAACTCTTTAAATACCCGAAAAGGCACCAATGTAATCATATTTTTGCCAATTAATGAAGTGTTCAAGGAGGTTTCCCCCTCGAAGAGGCCTGCAATTATATCTATTGTGATATTGTTCCTTTTAAGTAATTTTTGTTATCATATGCATTTAATTCTGAATACTGTTATAATGTTTCTGTGATTTTATTTCCAAGTAAATGTGTGAGAGTGTGTTTATTTGAGTTGAGAGTGTGTTGTTTAGTATATTTTATAGTAGGATCTTAACAAGTGGTATCAGAGCACTTTCTAGGGCCAAGTTATGTTGCAACTACAATGATTCTTGCCATCCAATCTACTTGTTAGGTATAAATTTTGTGTGTTTTTTCGTTCCTATTTTTCTTTATTTAAAAAAAAAATCCAAAAAATACAGTGCATTTTTTTTTCCAGACCAAAAAAAAAAAAAAAAAAATATTTTTAGTTGAGTAGGTAGAAACCCTATGCTAGGGGTTTTAAAATATCATGAAGGATCTGTCATTATTGGCTAATCTAGATAGCCCATAAAGCATCTAGTGAAGTGAGGGGCGATCAGGCTCCAATACCCAGGCCTTAGATAGAACTCGCGCACGGACTTGAGCTCCCACATATCTTTGGGTATATCAAGAGACCATCTATGTTTAAACAAAATTTTAGCCATTAGGAAGCTTTTTGGACTTGTATTACTCATATTCTATGAGACACAACATCCTAGACGATTACCCTCTCATATTGTCAAAGAGGCAGGTAGTGTGCTCAAGGATATGTGTGGAATCCTCCTTGAGTAGTGGCCTAAAATATTGGTCCGAGCACTATTGTTCATCACTGTCAGTATATTAGAGGTCCTATGGGTGGTACATACTCCTCTACCTAGAATTCCCTAGTTTTGTTAAAACTTCAACCTAAAAAAAAAAAAAAAGGAAACTAAACCTCCCTATTCGTAAACCTGCATTTCAAATCCGAAAAGTGATCATATGAGAAAGGAGTCCTCTACTAAAAAATAATAGAAAGTACATGCATTCAGGATAGACCATGAGGGTGACACTTAATATTATAGTCTGGAGAATAACAATCAAATTTACAGTGGCAGTCATAGTCAGGTCAGAGAGGACAGCATAGTTAGGTCAAAATTTATAGTTTTTAGGGTCAGAACAGAACTGTCATAATAGTCACCTGCAAAATATAGAGAATATTGGGGCTAGTGAGGTTAGTAGTGTTAGAGAGACTATTAGGACTGGGCCAACTAGTGAGAGCATGACATGAGGCCAGTTATAGATAGTGCTCCAGTACCCAAAATTTTCTCTGTAGCTCAGAATCAAAAACTGTAAACACCGTTAGACTTAGCAAAATAGGAGAAAAAAAAAAGTCTAGGGTGCCAAAAAGTAGTGTTGAGAGATATAGCTCATTGTGACCACCTCTTTGAGTTGATCATTTTGATATATAGCACCCAAGCACTTTTTTGGGCACTTACTAAAAATAGTAAGTCCTAAAAACTCAATTCTATTTTTAGTAACTGGTCACAAAAGGTTTCAAAATGGCCCAGGGTACCCGTGGACATAAAAAAGAACTAGACCACTTGGAATCCTTAACAAAATCCATTGAGAACTTGCACTTGGATTTTCACTCCATAAGGGAAGAAGTCCAAGGTCTTCGCCTAGAGCATGAGGCCACTAGTAACCGCTTAGAAGAAGCACTGATAGAAGTAGACAACAAAATAAAAAGAGGACCACCCAAAATAGAACACCAAGCTGAGGTTTCTGCAAGGAATCATGACCATGATCCATCCTTTAAAATGCCCAAATTGGACTTTCCAAAATTTAGTAGGAAGGATGTTGATGGGTGGCTATGTAGGGTTGATCAATTATTTAGACTTCATAATGTCCCCATATTTCATCGAGTCCAGATGGCTAACTTTAACTTGGAATCTGAGGCTCTACACTAGTTTCAATGGTTACATATTGCCAACCCAAATTTCTCTTGAGAGAATTTTTAATCCCAACTACTCACTCGATTTGGTCCTAGTGAGTATGAGGACTTTACAGGGGCCTTGACCAAACTACAACAAATAGGGTTAGTCCATGAATATCAAGCTCAATTTGAAAAATTGGCTAATAAGACAACAAGATTGAATGAAAGGTTCTTCCATAGTTGTTATATCAGTGGTTTGAAATGGGAACTCCTAGTGGAATTAAGAATGTTGAAACCACAAACTATGATGGAAGCTATCAGTTTGGCCTGTTTGGCCGAATCTAAACTCTCTGCCCAAAGGTTCCCATCAAAGTCTCCTCAAAATAGACCTTCATTTCCTTCTTGATCCCAACACCCAATTTATAATAAACCTACTGCACCCAAGTGCCTAACAACAGAAGAGATGGATGCATGTCGTGCCCAAGGATTATGCTACAATTATGATGAAAAGTTTTTTAAAGGGCATAAGTGTGCACACAAAAAAATGTTCTTGATAGATGTTGAAGAACCTGATAACTCTGACCAGAGTGATGAGGATTAGGACCCTCTGGAAACACCTTCCCCACAAGAAGAAGTAAAACAATAACCTAAGACAACAATTACAGTCCATGCTCTTGCAGGCATTACTACTCCACAAACCATGAAGGTTGCAGGATTTTTCAAGGGCCAACATGTTTCCATCCTTATGGATTCGGGAAGCGTGCACAACTTCATTGACACTAGAGTTGCCTAGTGGGAAAATTGCTATATCCACACTTGTAATTCCTTTGAGGTCATGGTAGCCAATGGTGGAACCTTACCTTGTAAAGGAAAATGTCATAATGTTAAAATCAAGATAGGGGACTATGAACTCAAGTAGGACATGTTTGCCCTCCATTTGGGTGGATGTGATATTATTTTGGGATCTCAATGGTTGAGTACATTGGGCACTATCAATTGGAACTTTTCCGAACTCTGGATGCAGTTCTTCGAAAATAGAAAAACACACATCATCAAGGGCTCCCCAGTAGGAACACCTCAAATTATTAGTTCAAATGGCATGGATAAATTTCTAAAGAAATCATCACATGGGGTCATTGCACAACTATTCTCCATCCAACCATCCACCTCTCAAATGGGTGAAACCCCATCAGACCTACAACAGATTATCCACAAACATGAGGCCATATTTGTGGAACCAACTACACTACCACCGCATCGCTCTCACGACCATGCCATTCCATTATTTTTAGATAGTGCACCTCCCAATATTAGACCATATAGGTACCCTCATGCCATGAAGTCAGATATTGAGACAATGATACATGAATTACTCAAGGTGGGTATCATTCGGCCTAGTACTAGTCCCTACTCTGCACCAATCTTACTGGTCCTCAAGAAGGATGGCTCCTAGTGATTGTGTATTGACTACCGAGAACTCAACAAGATAACTGTCAAGGATAAGTTTTCTATCCCTGTGGTTGATGAATTACAGGGGACCATGTACTTCACCAAGCTAGACCTTCGCTCTAGGTACCATCAAATCTGGCTCAGGGATGAAAATATTCCTAAAACTGCTTTTCACACTCATGAAGGTCATTATGAATTCTTGGTAATGCCATTTGGTCTCACAAATGCTCCTTCCACATTCCAAAGCCTGATGAACAACATCTTTTGCCATTTTTTGTGAAAGTTCATCCTTGTGTTCTTTGATGACATCTTTATTTATAGTCACACATGGGAAGAGCATCTCAAGCATGTAGATCAAACCCTACAACTATTGTCTAACCATCAATTGTTTGCAAAAATGTCCAAGTGTTCCTTTGGTTTGACTGAAGTGGAGTATCTAGGACACATTTTCTCAAAGGATGGTGTAAAGGTTGACCCTAAGAAGATCCAAGCAGTCCAAGGATGTCCAAAACCTCGCACTATCAAGGGACTTCAAGGATTTTTAGGGCTTACAGGCTATTACCATAAATTTATTTGTAATTATAGAAAGATAGCTGCCCCCCTCACCTTCATGTTGAAGAAGGATTATTTTACTTGGATAGGGCCTGCTGAGCAAGCATTCCTGGAACTCAAGCATGCCATGACCACCACTCTAGTTTTAGCCATGCTAGACTTCTCTAAAAAATTTGTCATTGAAAGTGATGCTTCTGGTCGTGGTATTGGGGCGATATTGATGCAAGAAGGATGCCCTTTGGCTTTCACCAAAAAAGACCTATCTGATTACAATTTAGGGAAATCCACATATGCCAAGGAAATGTTGGCAATATTGCATGCAGTCCTGCATTGGTGACCTTACCTCATTGGGCGCCATTTCTCCATCAAAACTAATCACCAGAGTCTGAAATAATTTCTAGAACAACGGGTTGCCACCCTTGAGCAAAAAAAGTGGGTATCAAAACTCATGGGCTATTATTATGACATAACATACAAAAAATGAAAGGAGAACCTTATGGTGGATGCTCTCTCTCGCCAATTTGAGACCCTTAGTATGTTGTGTGCCATTTCTACACCATTGCCCCAATGGATTGAGCCCTTACATCAAGAAATACTTTAGGATGTAGATTTGAAAGACTTGGTTGCTTCACTTAGGGATGATCCAGAGTCTACACCAAGATATAGTTGGGATGGCCAGGATCTGCATTACCATCAATGCCTAGTTCTTCCTCCTAAGTCCTCACTTCGAGAGCTCCTCATGAAGTAATCACATGCTACTCCATCTGTTGGACATTCAGGGTTCCTAAAAACTTATGAGTGACTCAAGCACACCTTATTTTGGAAAGGTATGAAATAGGACATTCACTCTTTTGTATCTGACTGCGACACATGTCAAATGATGAAAGGGGAAACCATGCACTCTCCTAGCACTCTTCAACCATTGTCGATCCCAGAGTAGGTGTGGACTGACATCTCCATGGACTTCATAGAAGGGCTACCTAAATATAGAGGCAAGTGAGTTATTTTCGTGGTAGTGGACCACCTTTCAAAGTATGCTAACTTTTGTGCCCTAACCCATCCTTACACAACATTCACTATTGCCCAAATTTTTTTTTACTTCATATTTCACCTTCATGGCATGCCAGCCTCCATTGTATCTGATCGTGATCCCACCTTTACTAGCAATTTTTGGCAAGAGTTGTTTAAGTTGCAAGGGACTCAGCTCAAAATGAGTTCAGCCTACCATCCGCAAATGGATGGTCAAACAAATATTGTTAATAAATGATTGGAAACCTACCTTCGTTGCTTTGACTCCAATCATCCTACTCATTGGGAAAAATGGCTTTCCTTGGCAAAATGGTGGTGCAACACTTCCTATCATACCGCCACCAAACTCACACTGTTTGAGGCAGTTTACGGGCACCCTCCACTCACGCATTCCTCCTACATTCTGGGCAGCTCTAAGGTCTAGGCCATTGACAATGCTATGAACACACCGAGGTCCTCCGTCGACTCAAGAAAAATTTGACCATGGCCCAGAATCAGATGTGCCAACAAGCTGATCAACATATTTCTGAGCATAGTTTTGATGTGGGTGATATGGTATTCCTTTGCTTGCAGCCATACAAATAATCTTCCCTACAAATTTGCAAGTGTTAGAAGCTCACTCCAAAATTCTATGGTCCTTATTAGGTTCTACAACGGATTGGCCCTACAACTTACAAATTGGCTCTTCCCCCCACTTCCAAGCTCCACCCTATTTTTCATGTTTCCCTTCTCAAGAAAGTTGTGGGCACAAAGTTACAGGTTCAATCAAAACTCCATGAATTGGATGAAGAAGGCTCCATATTACTTTCACCTGAGCAGCTGCTGTATTGTTGAACTTGCACTCTGCACAACCGTACCATTACAGAGGTCCTTGTTAAATGGCATGGGCTTCAACTTGAGGATGCTACATGGGAGTCTCTCCATCAACTCCAGCAATAGTTTCCTCATTTTCAGCTTTGAGGACAAAGCTTCTTCAAGGAGAAGGGCATGTTAGGATCTCATCCTAACCCTTAATGTAATAAATTCCTTTACGTAATAATTCCTAGTGAACGTGGGTAGTACCCATGATTAATATTTTGTAATGTTCTAAGTTTTAGCTTAGGTAGTGCCTATGACAAATGGCACCCTTTTCTATGTAACACATGGTAGATAGGTTAGGTAAGGTGACCTTGTGCATGTAATTTGAGTGGCATTGTGCATGAAATTCATGTGGAATTATGCTTGTAATTCAAGTGGCATTGTGCATGTAATTCAAAGTGGCACTATGCATGTAATTCGGGTGGCATTATGCATGTAATCCAGGTGGCATTTTGCATGTAAGACAACCTTGGAAGGAAACTCTTTAAATACCCGAAAAGGAACCAATGTAATAATCTTTTTGCAAATTAATGAAGTGTTGAAGGAGGTTGCCCTCTCGAAGAGGCCTGCGATTCTATCTATTGTGAGATTGTTCCTTTTAAGCAATTGATGTTATCATATGCATTTAATTCTAAATACTGTTATAATGTTTCTATGATTTTATTTCCAAGCAAAAGTGTGAGAGTGTATTTATTTGAGTTGAGAGTGTGTTGTTTAGTATATTTTATAGTAGGATCTTAACAACCACACAACTATAGATATTGCAACATAACAAAGGAAAAACATGTAATCTTAGTAAATATTTGATAACAAGGAAATAACAAAGGAAGCTCTCTTTTATTAATCAAATTAATCACTTATTATAAATTCGTCCCTCTTAGGGATACCAGAGTTTGATTCAATGTTACAATATACAAATGACCCTAAAATGGGGGAATATGTGCTTCACAATGGTTTTCATGTCTCTATCAACTCTACTTGAGGGCTTACAAGGATGCCTCCTCCATTTGTGAAGAGGAAATTGGTGTTGAGAATACCTTGAGGCTTGAAATATCCTATAACTTGTGTACAAGAAACAACTAAAGACATTAAACACATATGAAGCCTCTCATAATGAGGCTATTGACAAGAAATGCAAAGAAACAAGGCTAAAATTGAAAGAAGAATAAAGATATGCAAATATGCTTATAAAATGCCTAAATCAGTGTAAAGCATTCTTAAAACATATAGATCTGGCTATTCTAAAATGTAATTTGAAACTTAAAGCATGAAATAAAGCTAATATATGAAGATTTATGGAAATGACCAAATGTGGCAAATATTAAGTTAAATCTACCTATAATGTTGTAAATTGACCATGCAAATGGCTGCTACAATGCTAATCTATGCTAGACTAAACTATTTGCATAACTGTAAATAGAAAACTATGGCTAAAATAAAGGGAAAAGAGCATCAAACCCTAGCTGTAGGTGTTAAATGCAACTGGATTTGTTATCCATGACTGACAACCATGACTATGGGAAAACTTCCCTTTCTCTTGAAAATAGGGTCAAAAACTCTCAAATCCTCCTAGGAATTGATGATTAAGGGTTGCCTTGATGTTGTGGGATAGATTGGTGGTTGAATTCATTGGAATTGGAAATGGAAGTGTGTCAATTGGTAAGATTTCTCCTCAAACTCTTGAAGTCTCTATAGCTTCAAATGAAGGTATGATTCTCCAGATGGACATCATGTAAACACTCCTTAGAGGTTGCAAGTGGCTCTCTAATTTGGTAGGGTTTCTCTGCATTCACATTTAGGATCAATATCCTTGCTCTCTACAATTTTCAAGGGAGTCTTATAGCCTTCCTAACTCCTCATTTTAGCTTCCTTGAGAAGCCAAGATCAATAATTGATAGGTTGGGGCAGTTGGGAGGAAACATACAGAAGTTTCCTTTCTCAAAACCATCTAAGATTAGTTGCATTTGGCCATTAAAACTAATTTGACTTGGCTTCGAGAGGTTAATATAGATACAGGGCTAGTCGTGGCTCCTAAATGTGACTAGGACCCTATCTGCAAGTGTTAACCATAGTTGAGATCTTACTTGTGGATGCCATCCATGGCTAAGTCTAAATAGACTTAGGATGCCTAAATTGAGTGGTTAGAACCATTATTTTGCCTTAGAAAGATCCAATATCATTCATATGGTCTGCAATGATGCCCATATGAGTAGTCTCCTATACATGATGTTTTTTAGGTTTCTATAGATACCCCTTTTGGGATGCATTATGGGAAAACACAACACTGAGAAAAAATAGACCACATAAATCCATGTTATAGATTTAATGGTGATCATTGACCTGATCAATATTAGATGCCTAGTCATGCAAAGGATACACATCTTAGAATCATTACTTCCAATAATATGGAGGCTTAATTTTTCAAAGCTTTCATATGTCCAACTATGATCGGGTAGTATTAGGACTGCTACGCTTGTTATGATAGGTGGATCTCCAAAAGGCTTTAAACTAACATATTTGATTTTTACCTAGTATAATGGTAAGCTTATGATAGTTGTTAGGAATGATTCGTAAGACAAATACAATTTACATGATCGAGTTATCCTTTGTTGACTTTGATTATGATTATTGATATTATGACTACCCCTCAAGCGATGAGTCAATGAGGGTAAGGATAATTGTATAAAGTGACAAGTCACTTGACCAAGATGAAAATTTTGGATGATTTAAAACTTTTGCATTTTGTTATATGGCAAGGCCTATTATAGTCATGATTTCAACCATTAATAATAATTTTACATCTCCATCCCATAGAAAAGTTCGGCCATAATGGCCTTCTTAGAGAATCTGGATGGTAGCAATTCCTTTTAAGCTTATGGTGAATCACTATATTCGATGATCTATTGAACATGGCATAGAAGAAATGAAATGAACACCTCATTCCCATGGGGCAATCTAGTTTCCATGACCTTATTTAGGGTTGAAGTGAAAACATTTCAATTCAACGATGACTAATTTTCTCCAAATGACCTTATGGTAATTTACTCATCTTACCGGATTGCATGGATCACAAGTCGTTGCAACCACCAAGTGTATAGGGTAAATAATTGAATACAAGACACATTTGAATTTTGATTCATGTGTTGTTTTGGTTATTTTTAAAAATTTTGAATTTTTTTTACCATTGAATATTTTTTATTTTACATTTTGAAACTCCTCATGGTTGAAATTTGGGAGCATTTATTGCTAGATTCTAGCTGCAGTTGTCAGGTGTAGCTAGCTTTTACAAATTTCTTTGTCACATTTGATAGCCACGGTTAGTGAAACCTTAATCTATGCCCAGGGTTGACAACTATGGCTAATGACCAAATGAAAATTATAAAAGAAAAATTAAGGTTTATCATTTTTCATTATTTCTTGTTACCAACTACTGATAGGAGAGCTTTGATATGAAAGAGATAACTTTTGACATGAAATGCTGCTAAAACCGCAATCAAACCTCATGGTTGACCAACTTGAGGCATCCACTAGTGGTGGAGTTGGTGCTTTAAAGGTAGCATCATGATCTCTCATGTTTGATTTGTAAGTTTAAAATGAACCACATTAAGTAATTTCATAAATGAACCTCACTAAACATGTTGGTAATTAACCTCACCATAGTTTAGGATTATCCTAGGTTATCTTAGAAGGGTGGGGTTTTTTAATTTTTGGGATTTTTGGGGTGGGAATTGACTTTAAACAAGGTCATTCTTGTAGATGCGGGTGGTATCCACGACTCCCAATTGGCCATTTGGGGGCCACGATTGTCAGCTATGGCTAGGTTCAAAATCCAATGGTCAAAAAATTGATCGTTGGTGCTTAGCCATGGCTAGCCACCATGGCTGCAATCGCGATTGTGGTTGCCATCGGTGACTAAGGAACCTTAACTAAATTTTGCAAATGTTTTTATTTTTTTGTAATTTTAATTTATTTAATTATTTTTTTTGAAATTTTCAAGTACATGTTTGGATGTTTTGATCATTTTGAGTGCATTTTTTATTGTTTTTGTACTTTTACTTGATCTTTCTAATTTTTTTAAAGTTTTTTCTTGGTTTATTTGAGTTGATTTTTTTGAATTTTTGATTGATGATGTATTATGTTACACTCCTTTTTATACCTTGACTGCGCAAGCACAGGAGTAATATTTACTCATTGAGATACTACCCCAACTAATCCAAGGGGACCTAGATTAGTTTGGGATCATGGGCCTTGACTATGTCCTATGAATACCCTCCATCAAAGTAGACTAGGCCTACATGAAAATATTAGCTTGTTGTTGGGATGTGTGGACTAATACTTTCCATATCCCAACTAGGGAGATGATGATCATGCTATAGGATGTGTACCACATATTTCATATTCCCATTAATGGGCATGTCATCACTTCTTCACCTACCAGAGATAAGAACATCGTCTTTTAGAGGATTTTTGGTACCAATAGCAATGAGATCCTAGAGGATATAGAGCATGATGAGGTGCCCATAGAGTTCTCGTATAGGGCACATATATTTTCATGATGGTAGGCCATTCTCATGCACATCATTTGAAATATTGTGCTTTGAGACACTTTAGAAGTGAGCTTCCCTTATAACCTCCTAGTCATAGTGTAGGATCTACTCGTGAGCACCATGGATCAACCACTGATCCTATCATAGGGGAGTGGTCTCCTCACATATATTTATGATGAGTTGTACCGCATCACCTAGTGGGGATGAGTGGGAGTGGGATGCAACATCCTACTCTAGATATGGGCATGGGAGCATATCTAGGTAGAGTTTCCTATAGTAACAATTATTACATAGTGCTATGGAGCTTGCTAGCCATGAGAGAAAGACATATAGTAGAAGGTCTCATACAGGAGACTTGCAACATTACATGTATTGTATCATGGGACTACAACTAGGGAAAAATATCTAGAACCCTTATCTATACTACCAAGCATCGGAGGAGGTGGACCACTATCTGAGGTGGACAAAGCATGATCATTAGATCATCAAGTACAATCCAGGTGTGTAGGAGTTCTTTCACTTCTCTTGAGTCACTAGATAGTTTAGGGTACACCATGATATACTAGAGGAGCCAGTACTCTATCATCACCTTAAGGTGGAGACTCTATTGGCATGGCTATAGGTGATCCCATTAGAAGAGGAGGATGATGCAGTTGAGGATATAAGATTGGCATATGCAGGAACTACTCCTGACTATGATGCTCTATGGACCACATGACTATGATAGGGTAGCGGTCCCCTAGGATGATTTAGATATGGGGAGGCTAAAGAGGTAGTAGATGATGATCCACATGGATGATGTATTCTATAGAGGATAAAAGGTGACTACAACTATACCACTACTCCAGAGGAGGAGGTTCAAGATGAGGAGTGTGAGGAGGAGACTAACAATAAGATGTCACAACTACGATCCTTGGTGCATGTCTTGCAATTACAACTACAAATGACTCAGAGATAGATCTTGGAGAGATATACCTCTATTTCCACCCTACATACTTAGATGGCTATACTCCAGGCACATCTTACAATAGGGTTGACTTAGTGGTGGGGATTTGAGGAGGATCAGGCTACCCTACAAACATAGGTGGACCTGACTACCACATAGATAGATAAGATCATCACACAACAAGATCTTATCCAATCATAACTTGAATTTTAGAATGTAGAGTGAGATATGCTCAATATTACAAGAGGAGACCCCTTTACTTCTCATGTTACACATTCTACTACATCAACTCAGGGACTAGTAGTTGTAGGATATACAACCGTATTGTAGGTACAAATATCTAGGTTGTAGGTTTTAGTTATCTAGTATGAGTCTTGACACCAGTATGATGGCCTATACACTATGTAGCTGGAGGAGCAAGTGGATATGATAGGGGGTAATTTATTAGAGTGATATGCAGAAGGGGGTCCCACAGAAATCATAGCGAGTCTAGATATTTCTTAGTGCATCCTAGACATAGATCAGGGGCATGATTAGAGATATCGATAGACACTAGTTCTAGGTAGCCTCATAGATATGGCATAGAGGGTGGAGGTAATACAGGTGGCATAGACCACTCCTGATCATGACTTGATGGCATTGTATCATTTTTTAGTGTAAGGTCTAAGGACCTACATTATTGTAGCCTAAAATTCTTTTGATGTAGCCCTATATATACATTTTGACACACATATTTATATGATATTTCATTTTTTGGCTCATTATGTTGTGTTGATTGATGCTATATGGATGTGATGTATTGATGACATGGACTAGCTAGATGATATATGTATGCGTAGCTACTATGATTTACATGTATGGACGTATTATGATGTTTATGTACATATATGGATGCACTATTTATGATCAAATTCATGTTTAATTTGTTTCAATTGTTTATACACTTAGCTTATGTGATATGATATGATGTATACTATGTAGTAGAATGCATTAATTACATGATGGATGAACTACTACAAATGAACCTATATGCTTTAATCACTAAAACATAAGGAATGAATGTAATATGTATTTACACACTAATGAATGACACCACATAAAGATCATGAATGTAATTTAAATATTATCATGAAATTATCATTTAAACACCCATATGTGATATGCAATGATTGTGAAATTATTTATTTTCCTTCATGAACTTTTATAAATTAAAATATATGCACAAAATAGTCAGTGGTCATATAAATATCATTGTTGATATCTAACCGGTATCTATCCTATGTTATGAACATCATTTAATAAATGAAATCTCATAAAGAACATTTTATGCTTGATTGGTTGATGTTATTTGTTGCTATAAGGTATTTTTGAGGTTTTTTATGAAACTCAAACACCCTAGTTTACTAATAAAAAGTTGTATAATGACTATACAAAACTTATTAAAGACCAAATTTTTTGTTATGAAGAACAAGTTATTCATTATGCCTATGTGTGCAGATGAATATATTAGATGAGACAAAATACTACCTCATTTAGAGGTTGGATTCATTCAGCCCATTACTGTAATGAGGATCACAAATGTTCACCATGATCCTAAGTTTGAATGCAGTTGGACTAGACCACTAGGTAATACATGCCACCTAAAGCTAGCTCATTTGTAAATTTCTTATAACTATCTGTTAGTCAAAAAGTGCCTAACTACAAAAAAATAGCTGATGCACCTTTTTGCATATTTCCCAAGAAGACCAAAGTAGCCCATATGCTAAAGATCAAAGAAAAAGCAAAACACCGCAAGGAGGAAAAAGTGTCGCGATATCGCGACATGTTTCATTTTTGTGGCTAAGAGCAGCAAAAGGGAGCAAGGGGAAAAAGTGTCGCGATATCGCGACATGTTTCATTTTTGCGGCTAAGAGCAGCAAAAGAGAAAAGGTGTCGCGATATCGCGACATGTTGCTTTGTCGCGACCAAAAGAGAAAAAGTGTCGCGATATCGTGACATGTTGCTTTGTCGTGGCCAAAAGAGAAAAAGTGTCGCGATATCGCGACATGTTGCTTTGTTGTGGACAAAAGAGAAAAAGTGTCGCGATATCGCGACATGTTGCTTTGTCGCGGCCAAAAGAGAAAAAGTGTCGCGATATCGTGACATGTCTTAGTTTGTCACGGCCAAAAGAGAAAAAAGTGTCACGATATCGTGACATGTCTTAGTTTCATGGTTCATAGTAGAAGAGAAAGAGCCAAGAGGGAAAAGTGTCGCGATATCGCGACATGTTGCTTTTTCGTGGTCCAAAGCAAAGAGAAAGAGCCAAAAGGAAAAAGTGTCGTGATATCGCGACATGTCTCATTTTCACGGCTGGAAGCGGCAGAAGAGCAAAGCAAGAAAGAATGTCGCGATTTCGTGACATGTCTCATTTTCATGGCTAGAAGCGGTAGAAGAGCAAAGCAAGAAAGAATGTCACGATTTCGTGACATGTCTCATTTTCGCGAGTGGGAGGCAGAAAGAGCAAAGGGAGAGAAGAATGTCGCGATTTCGTGACATGTCTCATTTTCGCGGCGGAAGCGGCAGAAGAGCAAAGCAAGGAAAGAATGTCACGATTTCGCGACATGTCTCATTTTCGCGGCTGGAAGCGGCAGAAGAGCAAAGCAAGGAAAGAATGTCACGATTTCGTGACATGTCTCATTTTCGCGGTGGGAGGCAGCAAAGGAGCAAAGGAAGAGATGAATGTCGCGATTTCGCGACATGTCTCATTTTCGCGGCTGGAAGCGGTAGAAGAGCCAAGCAAGGAAAGAATGTCACGATTTCGTGACATGTCTCATTTTCATGGCGGGAGGCAGCAAAGGAGCAAAGGAAGAGACGAATGTCACGATTTCGTGACATGTCCCATTTTCGTGGCTGGAAGCGGCAGAAGAGCCAAGCAAGGAAAGAATGTCACGATTTCGTGACATGTCTCATTTTCATGGCGGGAGGCAGCAAAGGAGCAAAGGAAGAGACGAATGTCACGATTTCGTGACATGTCCCATTTTCGCGGCGGGAGGAAGCAAAGGAGCAAAGGAAGAAATGAATGTCGCGATTTCGCGACATGTCTCATTTTCGCGGCTAGAAGCAGTAGAAGACCAAAGCAAGGAAAGAATGTCGTGATTTCGTGACACGCCAGCTGTAAAGGAATAAAGTATATTTTTGGCAACTGGAGACGAGCACTGACATCAGGTGCCGATTTCTGAAGAATGGTCTGTTGATTATAACCTGGCAGGTCCATTGGATGATTGCCAATCTATCCAATCTATGGGAAATCCGTTGTGTATTGTTAGAAACTGCAGATGATTGCTTGTAAAATAAGTAAGATGTACTTAGGAAGATACTCTTTTAGGGTATATATAGGGGTGAGCGACTCCAAAAAAAGGGTCGGCTCTTGGACGTTTACAAGACTGTGTGTACGTACTTTGAATACAAGCAATAAAATCACATCTCCCATTGGCTTCTGGTTCATATCGTGCAAGTGTATGTATTAATGTTCTTTATTTTTGCTCACAATATTGAATTGTAGATTGAGTCTGTTCTTGTATCTGAACTTTCGCAATACATAAATCATATTGCTGGAATAAGAATCTAATATATACGCATGCTAAACGAAACATCAAAAATCATATATGGAATTATATAATTTCTGCTTTGGAATGTGTTTTTAAATGCTTTGGATAGAAGTAAGTAAATCTGTCTTTGATGTTGTCTAACCTGCACCATATAAAAGTTCTAGCTTAGGCTATATTTCCCTTATCTCTTGTTTCCCATTTTCTCTAAAAAACTTCAAAGGAACCAGCCTTCTCTGGAGACTAGACAGATGATCTCAAGCAAGATCTGTCTATTCAATGTTGGCAAAGTCTAAGGCGCATCACTATTAACCAAAGGCAGATTTTGTTCCAACAGTTTTTGGCACGCCCGGTGGGACCAGCAATCCCACAGTATTGTATAAGTTTTGGTGTTTTACCTTCGAGCCTTTTGTTTGCAAAATCTCAAGAAAAAAATCACCTGGCGACTCCGTTGCATTTAGACCATAAAAGAAAGACCTTGTCTAGAAGCCTTCTGGTTATATAGCCATATGATAACCAGATCTCGAGCTAGAAACTCTGAAGAACCTATCGAGTTTTTTGAACTACATCTCGGAAGCCTAAAAGCACACCCTGTGCTAGCCGCACGATCAAATCCTCCCGACACCATTAGCACCTCTTTACAACCCATTGTAGGAGCATCTGCAAGCAATCCCATAGCAGTTGTAACTCCTTTAGCAATCATGGCAGCCGCCCCTACCCCAACACATCTTGTATGGAATCAAACTGGCCCTTTGAACTTGGGAACACACCACCAAATTCCACAAGCTGCGCTAAAAGCCTTACCGACCTTTGATGGAACAGGCAAAACAGTAGATGAGCACTGTTTGGATGTATCAGTGCTAGCATCTGTTTACAACATCACTGAGGAAGATGTAATGGTCAGATTTTTGATCATATCTTTGAAAGGAAAGATGCTCTATTGGTACAGAGCGCTTCCCGCTGGATCCATTACTTCTTGGGCGATGCGGCCGGTTGTCCGGTCGATGAATTCAATATACATGCGGATCCTTTCACATTGCTGAATCAATTCACTGTCATTGAGAGGCATCCACAAGAAGAAATCCAAGATTTCAACATCGGGTTTACAGAACTCGTGATAGAGTACCGCAAGGCCTAAAGCCCATGGAAGAACAAGCTATATGCTATTATCTAAGGGCTTTTGATTCAGAACTCAGTATGATAATAAGGCAATCCCGTGTAACCACTTTTCCTGGGATCTATGTAGAGGCAGCAAAGGGCGAAGCTGATCTCATAGCTACAAAAAGATATCCGTCAAAGACTCTATTGCCAATTTTACCAGAGTTTTCCCAAGCGTCAATCTCTAAACTGCCTGCACTCCCATCAATGCAGACCCTCCCAGCTATAGCTGCACCTCCTGCATTCCGTGCATTACCAGCCACACCCCTTGCATCAGCTCCCCCCAATGATCAATACACAACCATAATTGATACCATGAAGACGTTGTCAAATGAAATGGCATCCATGAAAAAGAGAGAGGCGGAAAGGAATATTCAAGCAAGAAGATTTCCATAGATACAAAAGGAAGCTGCTTCGACAAGTGGAAGGGTACAAGAAAGAAAAAATGTAGTGTATGCAAATGAGACAGGAGATAATGGAGAACCCGCTAATTCTGATTACTGGTGTACCACTTGCAATGATCCTCATGGAGAAGATTCATGCATGATTCATCAACACCATGTGCAAGCAGTTATTAATGAAAGAGCCAAGGAGACCGACAAGGGACAAGTGAATATAATCAGAGAAGTCCACCATAATTTGGCAATGCCATCCGTGGAACAAGTCTCAGTCCTGACAAGGTCGGGAAAAAAGTCGTTACAAACTGACCCTAAGGAATTCCAACCACAAGGTTTTCCTCCTGCCCCCAGGGCAACTCCACAAAAAAACCAGTCCGGTGAGAAAGGACGTTCTGATCCTCCTCAGACTTCTGTGACTACACCAAGAAAAGAATTTCCTCCTAGAAAAGGGAGCGAAGCTCAAGAGCAAGCGAAGGAAAGACTCAGATTTCCTTCATTGAAAAAAAGGCAAAGAACAGAAGCTACGCAGGTCTACAGAGACAAATATGACGCATCGACTAGTGGAAGGGAGAAAAGTGTTGAAGTATCCCTAGCTGCAACTCTTTCGTTCAACATTGCAGAAGAAATGAAGAGGACCCCCTCCAAAATAAGCATGTATGATGCACTGCAAATTCCTGGTCAGATTGACCTCCTCCAAGAATCTTTAACTTTAAAGAATAATACCTCTTCCTCAAATGTTATACAAGAAAATGTTGTGTCAACCTCTGGAAAAAATAGACCGCCCCCATTCTATTTATCTTTGCAAATGGAGGGGTGGATAGTTCACAATTGCATGATTGATTCAGGGGCCGCAACTACGGTAATGCCGAAGGCTGTATGTGACATAATGGGGATGGAATATACTCGAAGTCATCCTGGTGTGTTGCAATTGGATGGTACTCTAGTAAAAACTATCGGGGTGATCAAAGATATACCTATTCAACTCCACAGAATGCCAGAAGCGATCGTAATACAAGAAGTAGTTGTTGTAGACTTGGAACCATATTTCGGTATGTGTTTATCCAGAGAGTTCATAGCCAAACTGGGAGGTTATCTGTCACTAGATTATTCGCATTTGGAGGTACCTTTCAAAGGTAAAAGAGTCAAGATCTACAATGAGAAACCATCTACTTTTCATGTGGAAAGACTAGAAGAAATAACTACTGTCAACATGATGTTCGAGGAATTTGAGAATATTGATTTAATGGAAGAAACCCTGGAGGAACTCCAATCTGAAGATCAATTTTCAATGAAAGACTTCAATGCTATGATAGAGACAGAAATGGGAAGCTATTCCATTGAGAAACCAAAAAAGCTCCCTATTGTTGTCCCTAAAATAGATGATTCAGTCAACCAGTTATGGAAATTGTACTTTGATGGGTCAAGGTGCAAAAATGGAGCAGGAGCTGGAATCGTCCTGATTTCACCCATTGGAACAGAAAAAGTCTTTTCGTATAGGTTGACATGGAGTTGCACCAATAACGCAGCTGAATACGAAGCCTTGTGTTTGGGACTCAAGAAAGCTAAAAAAATGGGTGCAAAACAGCTGCTGATCTATGGAGATTCAAAACTGATTGTTAAACAGGTTACTGGTAAATACATTTGTAAGCAACATTACCTAAGGGCTTACAAAAACAAAGTGTTAGATCTATTGGAAAATTTTGAAGCACTAAACATGAAATCCATTTCCAGAGAGAAGAACACACATGCAGACCTGTTAGCATCAGTAGGATCAAATTTTTGCCCAGTCAGCAATGTTATTCAGAAGTCTAAAATAGTTAGACTTATATACAGACCTTCTATACCCGACAAGGACATTTTTTGGCAGGTATTTGAAAACGACGAGCAGATCCTGGATTTTTTGATTCATGAGATGAATTGCTCTACAAAAAGAGAGTTACAAGAAGAGGACGAAGAGAGCCTTATTCAACTGAGGAATAATCATATCCCCAGGGGACTGATCACCCTGGAGAGCCTTTTCGACAATAGCGATAGAGCTGTAGGCCAAAGGATCAAGGTAGATGAACGCCGGTATAAAGAAGTAGAACTAGAACCGGGCAAAATGATCAAAGTAGGGACCGATTGTACAGTGGTAGAACTAGAGGAAATAAAATAGTTATGTAAAGAGTATCCAGATATAATAGCCTGGACTTATAGTGATCTAAAAGTGTACAGGAAAGAGGTCATTCAACATACCATTGAACTGGAGGAAGGAGCTAAACCTTTCAGGCAGAGGCAGAGGCTTGTGAATCCCAAGATTGAAGCCTTAATGAAACAAGAGTTGTTAAAACTCTTGCAGGCTAAGATAATATACCCAATCAAGCACTCTACCTGGGTGGCAAATTTAGTTCCAGTCCGCAAGAAAAATGGAGAAATACGACTATGCGTCGATTTCAAAAATTTGAACAGAGCCTCTTTAAAGGATCACTATCCTTTACCCCAGATTGACCCAATCCTTCATACCGTGGCGGGAGCAGAAAGGTTTTCTCTGTTAGACGACTTTTCTGGTTACAATCAAGTTTGGGTGAGAAATGAAGATCAATACAAGACTGCGTTCACCACTAAGTGGGGAACATTTGCATACCAAAGGATGCCCTTTGGATTATCTAACGCAGGAGCAACTTTCCAGAGAGCCATGGACGTAGCTTTTGGGGAGCTTGCGAACAAAATTATTGTCGTCTATTTAGATGACATGACAATTTTTTCTCACAACAAAAAGGACCATGCCACTCATCTACAGCAAGTATTTGAGAAATGTAGGGAATTTGGGATATCACTAAACCCTACAAAATCTATTTTTGTTGTAGAGAAGGAATACTTCTTGGGCATGTTATTTCTAAAGCTGGGCTGTCAATTGATCCTGGATAGAGTAAAGGCGCTTCTTGAGTTGTCTCTCCCTAGTTAACAAGAAAGGTTTGCGAGTCTTTCTTTGGGCAAGTAAATTTCGTCAAAAAATTCATTGTGGATTTTGCCCAAATAGTTAAACCAATGACTGAGTTATTGAAAAAGGATGCTCCTTTTAAATGGACAGAGCCAAGGAAAGAAGCTTTCCAAAAAATTCTAGAAGCCATCGCTCAAGCTCCTGTGCTAGTCAACCCTGACTATTCCCGGGATTTCATACTATATGCTGTCGGAGAGCAAAATAGTTATGCTGTAGTTCTCACTTAGAAAGGAGCAGATGACGAAGAAAGACCCATAGCCTTTCTGAGTTCCACCATGCACAAACATGAGGAAAGGTACAACTTCATAGAAAAACAAGTATACGCCATTATGAAGTCCTTGAATAAGCTAAAACACTTCTTATCCCAGAGTCGGACGATGGTGTATGTTATTCATCCCGATGTAAGGAACTTCATAATTCAAGGAGAATTGGGTGAAAAAAGAGCTGGATGGGTGACTCGCATCCAAGAGTATGATGTAGAAATACATCCTACTAAAATAGTCAGAGGGAGAGCTTTGTGCCAGGAATTGGCCAAGCAAGCTGCAAGTGGATATGGGGAGAACCACCCCGTCATGGCAAACACAGAGCAACACCAAGACAGAGTGAGTTCGGGTTGGATCAACGACTTTGTGAGGTATTTTCAGACCGGGTCATGCCCTGAAGATATGAACGCTTCCCAGAGAAGGAGATTCAGGACCCAAGCATTGAAATATACCCTTCGAACAGAGGGGTTGTACAGGATTAACATTGATGGTGTGTTGTTAAAATGCGTTCCCGATAATGAAAAGCAAAAAGTGTTAGATGAATTTCATGGGGGTTTTTCAGGGGGACATTATGCAGGTCGAACTACAGCTTTGAAGATCCTTAGAGCTGGATGTTATTGGCCTTCCATCTTCCTAGATGCGTACAGAGTGACCCGAAGTGTGAACGAGTGTCAGAGGTATGTGGGAAGAAACAGAAATGCACCCATGCCCTTAAAGCCTATTCAAGTCGAGGAACCATTCCAGTAGTGGGGGTTGGATTTTGTAGGGATAATAGAGCCAAACTCATCATCAAGCCACAAATACATTCTCACTGCCACGGACTATTTCACCAAGTGGGCGAAGCGAGTGCCTACGAAGAAAGTTGATTCAGAGGTGGTGATAGAATTCGTCGAAAGTCTAATCACAAGGTTTGGCATACCAGATTATTTGATTACAGACAATGGATCCCCTTTCACTAGTGCAAATATGATCGAATTCGTCGATAGATATGGAATTTACTTGAAGACTTCCTCTAATTATTACCCACAAGGTAATGGATTAGCTGAGTCTACTAATAAGAATCTTCTGAGAATTTTGAAAAGAACATTAGAGGACAATAAGAAGAACTGGCACTCACTCCTGAATCAAGCCTTGTGGGCCGACATAATCTCAATAAAAAAATCAATCAATACTTCGCCATATGCTTTGGTTTATGGCAAAGAAGTTGTTCTGCCGATTCATATGGAAATACCCACGTTGAGAATGCTAAACCAAGTCAACGAAGATGAAGGCCATCCAATGGACGCCCGACTGATGCAACTTCTGCAGCTTGAAGAATCTAGGGAACAGGCCTACGATCATCATCAAAAGCATATGGTAAAAATAGTCGGGTGGTTCGATAAGAAAACCACTTTTAGGAAATTTAAAACAGGTGACCTGGTATTAAAATGGAATGTCAAGAAAGCAAAGCCAGGACATCATGACAAGTTTGATGCATTCTGGGAGGGGCCATTCGAAATTGTTTTAGAAAAGCAATTTAATGCCTTCCAGTTAAAAGATCAAGATGGACAGGTTCTACCCATCACGGTGAACGCTTTTCACCTAAAATTGTATTTCCAGTAAAACTACAGATCACCATTATATGTACAAGTATATTATAAGTTTTGAAGTTTTGTAAATATTTCCTTTTTTTACAGCCTAATATTTCTAGAAGACAATAAGAAGGATTGACGCTCACTCCCGGGAGGAAGTTTCCCTGTTGGAATCCTTCCAAGCAAAGGAAATGGTCATTCTTCCCGCTCCCGAAGTGTTCCAGCCACCTAAGAAATCCCAGCTCCTAGAATTGAATTTTTGTGTTCTTCAGACAAAGGTTAAATACCTAAGCGGTAAAAGAGAGGTTCTGATAAGGTGAAGATCACTTGTTCTCCAAAGTGTATTATTTTTCTTGTGTTTTTTTGCTCGAAAATTTACTTTTCGCAACTGTGCTGGTGACTCCGTTTCCCAATGGATAAAGGCCTGGTCTCTATTTTTGCAAGCAAAAATTCCCCTGGAAGGCGCCAAGAATGTTAGTCAAAAAGTGCCTAACTACAGAAAAATAGCTGATGCACCTTTTTGCATATTTCCCAAGAAGACCAAAGTAGCCCATATGCTAAAGATCAAAGAAAAAGCAAAACACCGCAAGGAGGAAAAAGTGTCGCGATATCGCGACATGTTTCATTTTCGTGGGCCAAGAGCAACAAAAGGGAGCAAGGGGGAAAAAGTGTCACGATATCGTGACATGTTTCATTTTCGTTGCTAAGAGCGGCAAAAGGGAAAGGAAAAGGTGTCGCGATATCGCGACATGTTGCATTTTCGCGACAAAAGAGAAGAAAAGGCACAAGGTGGAAAAAGTGTCGCGATATCGCGACATGTTGCTTTGTCGCGGCCAAAAGAGAAAAAGTGTCGCGATATCGTGACATGTTGCTTTGTCGTGGCCAAAAGAGAAAAAGTGTCGCGATATCGCGACATGTTGCTTTGTCACGGCCAAAAGAGAAAAAGTGTCGCGATATCGTGACATGTCTCGCTTTGTCAGCGAGCAGAAAGAGAAGAAAAGTGTCGCGATATCGTGACATGTCTCATTTTCACGGTTCAAAGAGCAAGAGAAAGAGCCAAGAGGGAAAAGTGTCGCGATATCGCGACATGTTGCTTTTTTGTGGTCCAAAGCAAAGAGAAAGAGCCAAAAGGAAAAAGTGTCGCGATATCGCGACATGTCTCATTTTCGTGGCTGGAAGCGGCAAAAGAGCAAAGCAAGAAAGAATGTCGCGATTTCGTGACATGTCTCATTTTCATGGCTGGAAGCGGCAGAAGAGCCAAGCAAGAAAGAATGTCGCGATTTCGCGACATGTCTCATTTTCGTGGTGGGAGGCAGCAAAGGAGCAAAGGAAGAGACGAATGTCACGATTTCGTGACATGTCTCATTTTCGCGGCTGGAAGCGACAGAAGAGCAAAGCAAGGAAAGAATGTCGCGATTTCGCGACATGTCTCATTTTCGTGGCTGGAAGCGGTAGAAGAGCCAAGCAAGGAAAGAATGTCGCGATTTCGTGACATGTCTCATTTTCGCGGTGGGAGGCAGCAAAGGAGCAAAGGAAGAGACGAATGTCGCGATTTCGTGACATGTCTCATTTTCGCGGCTGGAAGCGGCAGAAGAGCAAAGCAAGGAAAGAATGTCGCGATTTCGTGACATGTCTCATTTTCACGGCGGGAGGCAGCAAAGGAGCAAAGGAAGAGACGAATGTCGTGATTTCGTGACATGTCCCATTTTCGTGGCTGGAAGCGGCAGAAGAGCCAAGCAAGGAAAGAATGTCACGATTTCGTGACATGTCTCATTTTCGCGGCGGGAGGCAGCAAAGGAGCAAAGGAAGAGACGAATGTCACGATTTCGTGACATGTCCCATTTTCGCGATGGGAGGCAGCAAAGGAGCAAAGGAAGAGACGAATGTCGCGATTTCGCGACATGTCTCATTTTCGCGGCTGGAAGCGGCAGAAGACCAAAGCAAGGAAAGAATGTCGTGATTTCGTGACACGCCAACTGTAAAGGAATAAAGTATATTTTTGGCAACTGGAGACGAGCACTGACATCAGGTGCCAATTTTTGAAGAATGGTCTGTTGATTATAACCTGGCAGGTCCACTGGATGATTGCCAATCTATCCAATCTGTGGGAAATCCGTTGTGTATTGTTAGAAACTGTAGATGATTGCTTGTAAAATAAGTAAGATGTACTTAGGAAGATACTCTTTTAGGGTATATATAGGGGTGAGCGACTCCAAAAAAAGGGTCGGCTCTTGGACGTTTACAAGACTGTGTGTACATACTTCGAATACAAGCAATAAAATCACATCTCCCATTGGCTTCTGGTTCATATCGTGCAAGTGTATGTATTAATGTTCTTTATTTCTGCTCACAATATTGAATTGTAGATTGAGTCTGTTCTTGTATCTGAACTTTCGCAATACATAAATCATATTGCTGGAATAAGAATCTAATATATACGCATGCTAAACGAAACATCAGAAATCATATCTGGAATTATATAATTTCTGCTTTGGAATGTGTTTTTAAATGCTTTGGATAGAAGTAAGTAAATCTGTCTTTGATGTTGTCTAACTTGCACCATATAAAAGTTCTAGCTTAGGCTATATTTCCCTTATCTCTTGTTTCCCATTTTCTCTAAAAAACTTCAAAGGAACCAACCTTCTCTGGAGACTAGACAGATGATCTCAAGCAAGATCTGTCTATTCAATGTTGGCAAAGTCTAAGGCGCATCACTATTAACCGAAGGCAGATTTTGTTCCAACACTATCCCAATGCCAGGTAAGATTAATTCAGCCCATTGATGTATTGGGGATCACTCGATATCTTTGAGTAGTAACCATTCAAAGGATTCAAGCTCTTCACCCCCTTCTTTTCTTCACATTTATTGGGATACTTGCTCATGCTTAGGGATGAAAATCATTGTTTATTTTACATTTTTTTTTTGAATAAGGGATTTGATTTGATTTTGGAATTTTAATTATTTTTTTGAAAGAAAGGGACTTCTTTGGGTAGGTGGATTTTTTCCTTTTACCAATGATCAGCCTCCTAGACAATGCACATCATAATTTGAGCAAGTAAAAAAATTTCACTTAAGGTGACTAGGACCACTTTGTAGTGTTCATATTTCCTTGTCCTAATTAGGATTTCTAATATTTAATTAGTTATGGGATTTTGATATATGCTAGGTGCTATCAAAAATAGACCTCATATCCAAAAGCAAAGATAGCTTTCTACAAAATCTGAGAAGATCACTAGGTATGGTTGAATGACTATAAAACCCTAGTATATTCTTTATAGCAACATGAAGGGTTTTGTTGAAAAATATAATTACTCACAAGGTTGATGGATGATGATGATGATGAATATATGTATGATTAAGACACAAACATGGTGTTGTTTGTAATATTGTAAACACAACCTATCCTAATTCAAGTGCAATGGATCAATATACTTGTTGCAATGCAATTGAATGAATGCATGTGCAAATGAAATGCATAATGTAAATTTTTTTGATGTATTTTATGTTTTACAATGTTTTTGAATTTTATTGCTTTTTGGTTGTTTTTGAATTTTTTTTGTTTTAAATTGTTTTTGAAATTTTTGAATTTTTAATTGTTTTTGAATTTTTGTTTTTTATGTGTGGAATGCTTTAAGATGAAGAATTTTTAGAGGTTCCATCTCTCCAACACCTTCAAGCGATGTTCGATGATATGTTCCATATCCTGTTCTCTGAGATGATATATGGACCTAACCAGTTAGTCATAAATTTATCTCCTAAGTGTAGTGG
Source organism: Wollemia nobilis (assembly GCA_028583015.1). Taxonomy (NCBI): domain Eukaryota; kingdom Viridiplantae; phylum Streptophyta; class Pinopsida; order Araucariales; family Araucariaceae; genus Wollemia; species Wollemia nobilis. The sequence continues at coordinate 1,068,767 of JAQPPZ010000028.1, forward strand.
TAGGTTTGAGTTCTATTGGTTTTGTTTCAGCATAAGATCCCCAAATTTAAAGTATCTTAGATGGAATTTAGGCATTCTTGATAAACTCAGAGATGCTCAAGGGCATTCACATAATGTTTGTTAAGAAGCATCAATTGATCAAGGTAAGCTTGTCGTGCAATGTCATCATTGATGAACTCTTTCAATACGATGGGTAGGGTTGGAATTTCTAACTTGAAGGGCATAATGGCCTCATTTCCATATGCTAGTGAAAATAGGGTTTCCCTAATGGGTGTCCATATACTAGTCCTGTAAGCCCATAATGCAAGGGGTAGATGGATATGCTAATCTTTATGGTTTTCTTAAACAATATTTTTTTAGATATTTACCACTATCTTGTTAGAAGATTTAGCTTATATGTTTATTTGTGGATAATATGGAGTCACAAAATTGTGTTGTATATTATACTTGGTCATCAAATACCTTATAGTTTTATTTTTGAATGATGTTTCATTATCTGATATGATATTGGATGGTATGCCAAAGTGACATATGATATTATGAAGTATGAACTCCATAATACATGCTCCTATTGTCATTGTTAAAGAGATTTATTCCACCCATTTTTTAAATTACTTAGTGGCCATTATAATAAATGTATGTCAACCCAATGATGGGGGAGAGATCTTACCATTTAGATCAAAACCCCACTGAGCAAATGGTCAAGCCTCTTGGATGGGTTGTAAGGTCCATGATGGCAAGTGTGTAATATTAGCATGATGCTGAAATTTGACATATTTATTGACATACACAGTGCAATCCTTTTCCATATTGGACCAATAATAATCCATTCTAAGGATACGCTTGATGATGGCCATGCTGCTAAAATGGCCACTGCATGTACCATCATGATCTTGTAATATTTCCCAAGTTGATTCTTGGGGCTCAAGGCAACGAAGGATAATTCCATCATAGCTATGGTGATACAAAATATCTCCTATCAAGACATACTTAGTCACTTTCTATTTGAATACTAGTTTTGCAGCATGTGACAACCCCTACAAGATTATACTAAGCTTAAGGAAATCATGTAATTACAACATACAATCTTGATGGGCAACAATATCAACTGAGTGAACGACATGTTTCTACTACAATTCAACTTGTAAAAAATCCAATTGGGAAACAACCTTATGGAGAATGGTGGTACCATTCTTTGCAAGACCCTACGAAAGCAAAGATTCCCAAGGTACCTTTTTTAGAAAGTCTCTTGCCTTGTAGAACCATTCATGGGTTGGTTCTATTTGAATCATGTGGAATTATTCTTGATTTTTGCTATACCTCACATCATATCATGTATTGAAATAACATTTTCACTTGAATGGTAGTGAAGTTAGTGGATAGATTATGAGGGATTAAGGATCCCAAATATGCCATGGTGTCTATAAATCTATTTGATGTTTGAGGGATTGTCTCGATGTCATACCATTCTAGTTGAGCTAAATATGTGTCCACAATCTCTTTATATGCCTTAAATATGGGACATATACACTGATAGATCCCCTTAACTTGATTAACAATGAGCAAGGAGTCATCGAAGATATTTAGCTTTTTGATATTCTTGGCGAGCATTATTTGGAGACCCAACATTAGGGCATTGTATTCATCATTGTTGTTGGTACAAGGGAAATTGAGCTTAAATGAAAAATGTATTAGAGCACCTTATGGCATGAAAAGCATAATTCCTACACCACCCCCTTGCTCGCATTTGGATCCATAAAATAATAGAGCCATATCTTCTTGATTATCAGGTTCTTTGGGTTTAGGTGAATCTGATAATGCAACGACGGTATCATTGAGAAGATCTATGAAAAGAGGTATATGATCCTAAAGAGGATCCTCTACCAATTGATCTGCTAGGACTTGTACTTTGATAGAATTTTGACTTATGAATTCTACCTCAAATTTTGTCAATAACATGATCCACTTTGCCTTACGCGTATTATGATACATTTTACTCATCAAATACTGCAAAGGATTTTGTTTCAATACTACATATGTCGTGTGTATTAACATGTAATGGTGTAACTTATTCATTTCAAAGACCACTACTAAGCATATTTTTTCCACATATATGTATCACAGCTCATAGCTGACCAAAATTCTACTGATGTAATATATTTCCTATTCTTTGCCTTGAAATATTCAAGCTCTAAAGGTGAATTGATGTGATCAAAATAGATGGTCTCAGGATTGAGGAATGAAGGTTTCAAGGTACAAGACAAATTGTGGAGTGGAGTGGTCAAATCAATGGAGATCATGTTGATGGAATGGATGAAATCTCTAGGATAACATGAAATAAAATCTATATCTCCAGATTTTTCCCCACATTCTAAATGCAACTCAGGGGGTATGGTGATAAATGTATCCTCTCTAGTAATAGATGGGATGATTGGATCATACAATTTAGATACTTGCCTTTCAATCAAAGGCTCAAGAAAGACCATGTGATAGATTTCCTTCAAGTTTAGTCATCGCATAGATATTTGAGATCCTAAAAAGACTATATGGTACACTTCTTCCAAATATACCTTGGGTAATAGATGATATAAATGTTGATGGCCTAAGTAAGCCAAATTAATCTCATCTTCATATTCATAATATTTGGAGAAGTACTCACTATCCTCCTCTTAAGAATTGCATTCTGGTCCACCAATTTTAGAGATGGATTTTGTTTTAGGCTCCATGGTTGGATCAAAATTTAGTGGTTCAATGCTAATGTTGTTGGTATATATACAACTTATGATCATCTAATAAACTCTTGTCATATCCTTTGGACTAACCTCCACCAAAATATTATCCTAAAAGACCAATGTTGGTTCTATGGAAACCATGGTTACCAACCAGTTACACCTTTGAGATTACGAAGGGTTAGGATGGTAGGGGTTCCAATCAACATCACCTACCCCCATGCTTAGGTTTAGGTGATCTAGAGATATAGCTAGAAGCTCATACTGACCTCTTATGTCATAACCCAATCATACCTATCAGGTTGTAGTTGATAGTGCGGTTGATACGAGGTTTGACGTCCTTGTTCAAATAGACCCAAATAATAACCATGCCAATGGTAATGCTCAAAATATCTAAGGAAAAACTCTAGGTTAGACATATAATGAATGTTTACAATGAATGATTCATCATAATATTCTTCTATAGGTGAATTATCTAAAAGTTTACCTAAGCCTCCATAGATAAAGTTAGTGATATTGGATGGCATCCCTAGTGGTACCACCATCTTGATAGGAAATTGATGGGCTTGAGGCCTACCCATATCCTATGCAAATTTGTTTATTGGCATGAAAGTCACATTCTACACTAGGTATTCTACTAGCCTGGGATTGACTAAATGAATTATCACCTAAGGTGCAAATGACCCAGTTGAAGAGATAGGTGAGGCAGGTTGAGGTACCATGTCGACTTTATTTTGTGCATTTTCCTCCTCGACAGGATTTGGGACCTCGATATTTGCTATGTTAGGGATTTCCTTAGACTCTTTTTCACCCAATACTATCTTTATCTTCAGATAATTCCTAAGAATTATCAATATTGTAGGCTTCATAGAAGTAGTTTTTGTATACAAAGTTGGTCGTGATGCCGATGTTAAAGGACTGATACACACTTTCTTTGATTTACCTACTAGATGCCTGATAGGTGATGTAGGTCTAATATACAAATGCATATATGAGAGAATAAAACCTCTTAGTAAATCTACTTGGTTGACATACTTAAATGGCTCCTCATATGAAGGAACCACATGCACTTTCCCCTCATGTACATATTTGATACACTAATGTAATATCAAGGGTACACATTGCATTTCTCTTATTTATGGACTACCTAAGAGAATGTTGTATTTCATCACACCTTCAAACATGTGACACATCACAGGGATAGTTTTCAATCCCACTTGAATAGGAAGGATTATAGTACCCACTGTTGAGAATAATGCATCAATAAATTCTCATAGTATGAAATTCAAAGGCACAATTTGCAATTTAGGTAATTTTAAATGGACCAAGGCCTTCATGGTAATTATGTTAATTGATGATCCTATATGAATAAACACCCAATTGAAGGGTGTGTGGTTTACACACATGATAATATGAAGTGGTGGGTCTACTATAGTAGTAGATACTATCTTGATTTCATGATCATAGAATTGGATCACATGCTCTTCACACTACTGCATATATCCCACAAAATTTGTGAATGCTTTAGGATCTTGGGACTGTAATTCTATGGACCTTAGGATTTCCATTAGCATATCCCTGTGCCTAGGATATTGTTGTATTATATTATAAATTGATAGCTTTACCGAGGCCTTATGTAGACTCTGAATGATTCTATTCATTATTGTCACCACCGACCTAGTTGGTGGGCCTAGCAAGTTATTTTATGTTGGCCTTTTATGGGGCAAATCTTGAACTCTAACTAGAACAAGAGTGGGATATATTTTATTGTACTTCCTATTTATGGTGACTACATCCACCATGTTGATAAAGCCTTGTGTGGGTGGTTCAATCTACACTTGATTTTCTTGTTCAATGTTATTCTTTAGGGGCTCATCATTCAATAGGGGTTTTTTTAATATCCCCATATTCTGGTTGTCCAAAGCCAACGATTATCAACTATTAACTCATTCATATCAATTGTGTTCTATACCATATGCTTGAAGCTATGGAATGCTTTGATATCATACCCCTTTTTTTTGTGGTACAAATAGTACTAATCTTCCCTAAATCCTTTCAACTTAGGTTGATTAGGATCAAGAAATTTGACTTCGGGTAAAGTTATGGCCTTAGCCTCACATAATTGATTGAATATTTATGTCATAGTCTTAGATAGTGGTGTAAACTAGTGAGGAGAGTGTTGCTCTTTGTTCTTACCCTACTTCTTGTTGTTGCACTAATTATTCTACATAGGGGGAGATTGAGCCTAATATTTTTGTGGTTGTTGGCCTTGATTCCTGTTTTGTTGGTTTAACACAACCTGATTCATGCGAGAAGGCTTGGCTTGGTGATTTTGGTTCTTTATGTTCTTTTTATTCCACTATTTTTTTGTTCAAAGTTTCAAGTCACCTTCTTGTAACTTGATATCCTCTATGACCTTGGATTGCATTAAAGCCTCTTTGAATGTTTGATACTACTACATTTGTAATAACAATGAGATGTGTTTTGCATAGTTTTTAGTAAAAAATTGATTCAATTAAGTAGTAGGAATAGAAAATGGTATCTTTGCCATTACCTTTCTCCATTTTTTACCAAAAAAAATGATTGGCTCATCATCATATTGTTTTAAAGATGTCAAATTTATCAAATTGATATTCTTCTTGATTCCAAAAGAAAAGCATTTAATAAATGCATTTTCTAGTTGTTCGAAGCCGATAATATTGTGCCTCTTAATTTGATTAAACCATTCCAAGGTGGGGCCTGAACAGATCATTATGAATGTCCTCAGTAACAGGACATCATTACTTTGTATCTGGAAGCATATGTTCATGATGATATTCACATGCTCTTGTGCATATTTATCTTCTTAGAACTTATCCATCTTGGGAATCTCAAAATGATCGAGATACACTGGGCTAGGAACTAAAAGGCATAGAGATGCATTGTGAATTTTGTTCAAGGTAGGCTTTTGATAAGCCATCCCTTATTTCTCAATAGCTATCACCTTTTCAACCAAGGCTTTGTACACTTGCAATGATAAAATTTCATCTTCCCTAAGGGGTATCTACGTAGCTACTAAGGAGGATTAGCCTCATCATACACATCTACTAAGGAGATATAAAGATATTGTTGATATTGTTCATCTCCTTCTAACTCTTCATACTGGGTACACCCATGTTATTCAATAACTTGACATTGTAGCATGTTCTGGGTTGTACGATGAGTATGATTTTCAACTTTTTTAGGGTGCAATTCGGGCTACGACATAGCAAATATTTGGTTGTGCTCCCTATACTCACTTCAAGGAGGTAAATTAGATTGAGCCAGTCTATCATCTATCTCTTCATACTCTTTTTGATCAAGGATGCATTGCTATTGTAGGCATTGCTCATATAAAAATTTACTTAGCAAAATTTTATGTTGAATGTCTTCATGCTCGAGGTGCTCATGCTCTTCATGCACATCCTCCAATTGGTCTTGGAAAATACATTGTATCTGCTCTAAAGCCAACCCTTGAGATTGATCTATAAGATCAATAGTTTGAGGTCTCTAAATTCATAGCTCTATACATTAGGCTTTATTAGTATAAACTCCAATAGACTTATCTACCATACTCTTGCCCGTATTTATGTAAATGAAATTTATGTTATGCTATAGTCTATTCTTTGTGCTCACTTGTGTGGATGGGAAATGTGCACTACAAGAGTGCTTTGAGCATTCTCCTAAATCATGAGTATGTCTCTATATGTCCTCACTATGTGAGCTCTTGGAAAAAAAGTGAGCAATAGAGGGCTTATAGCCTATCCTTCCTAACACTTGTTCTAGTCCATTAAGTTGACTAGTTTTCTAGGGTTTGTTAGGAGGTGTGCCATTGGCTCAAAGTGTGGAAAGATCTATTGTGAACCATCCATTTTCATTAGGGTTTGGAGTATTTAGGGGTCTACACTCTGATGTAGCCCTATCTTGCTGCCTGTAATTGGGTGGATTTTCTCTATATCTATCATGGGATGATGGGGACCTTGAGCCACCCTCAATTCTATCCTACGAGGAGTTTATGTTATGTCCTCTAACTAGGGTATTCTTAATAGAACCCCCACATGTTGAATTGTCACCTCTGATGCTAGTTGAACATCATTTTAGATAATATTGTGGGAGAGGTTCCAACATGTTATCTTGTGTGTATCCTAGAGCTTTGGCCTCCACCTCGGTTGTGTTCTGAGGTTGGCCTATTCTTTTATTAACCATGATGTGAATTATATATTTTGTAAATTTTAGTAAATACAAAGTATACAAGGTGTAGCGACCCCGGGATGCATGCACCACCCATTTTTAACCCTACTTGCAATGTTATTAAAAACCCAAGATGAAATGGAAGACAAGATGAAAAAGCATATAACATGAAATAACAAAGATGGATCTCTTTATTGATATTGAAGCTCGGTTACATGTCGGTCCCTCTTAGGGATACCCATTTTGATACTATAAATTACAAATAGGCAAGGAGTGCCCCTTTCATGAAGAGGTGGTGCGCTTATAAAAGCTTCCTGGTTCCGCACACGGAAATGTATGAGGGCTTACAGATGCCTCCTTCTCCAGGTCTGTTTCCTAGAGGGATCCCTTTTGCTCTCGTATGTTGCAAATTTCGTCCGATGAACTTGTGGCCCTGCAAGCAATGAAACAACAACACACGCTTAGGTGTCCGAGATTGCCTCCCTGGATGAGGTTGTTAGTAATAAAAGAATGTAATGGAAATATGATGAAACTATGCCATGAAATCATGTAAATCTATGCTAATGATATGAAAACATGAAGAAACATAATAAAAGAAGCTATGTCTAAAACCTAAGCTAAGCCTACGGGCCACTTTCCAAGACAACGACCACTAAGGTAAACCTTGCTCTCTTTGCCCCAAAGCTATGGGTCAAAGCTTGTATCTGATGTTGAAATAATAGGTGTTATGCTCTTCATGTCTCGAAATCTCCATGTACATGTGATCTCCAAGGGAACTCTCCAAGTCTCGAAAGCTCTCCTCAAAAAAGATGTCTCGATGATAAATGTCTCTATATGTCTCTCTTTGGTGCTCTTAGGCTTGCACCTTTTATAGTGTGAAACCCTAGGTCTATGTCCAAGCCCTAGGAATGAATTTCTCATGCGTAGTGCAAGTTAGCATGAGAAGCTTTTGTCCATTGTCTATGTTTGAAGGCCAGTTAACTGAAATCTAATTGCCCACTTGAGTCTCCTATGCGAACTGGTCGTTAGCATGAGAAGCTTTTGTCCTTTGTTTATGCTTGGAGGTCAGTTAACTAAAGTTTAAATGCAAACTCAAGTCTCCTATGTGAACTGGTCATGAAAAGGAATGCAAAGTTACTCCCGCTCACCTTTATTGCATGCAGACTACCACTTCCACCTGTGATTAGGCCTATTTGTTTGCAAAACTGCTTCTTATGGCTTAGCCGCTGTCGTCTATAGTGGCTAAGATCTGGCCATTGTCATCTATAGTGGCTAAGGTCTGGCCGCTCTAGGCTTGAGCGGCTAGGATTTGGTCGCTCTTGGCTTGAGCGGCTAGGCTTGGATGGCTTGAAAAGGCCCCAAATGAGTGGTGAGAACCACTGTTGATGCTTGGAAAGTCCAAGATTATGTCTTATGATCTTATGAGTGTGTCTATGTGAGCAGCTCCCCTAAGCATGACATGATTTAGGTGTCTACAGATGCCCCTTTTTATGATGCGTTATGTGGAAAACACAACGCTGAGCAAAAACGTAGACTAATATGTTTGTAGGGTGTATGGTGATCAATGGTCTGATCAATGCTGGATGGCCCAATCATGCAAGATGGCATGCATCCCTTGAATCATTGCCTCAATATTTGAAGGACTTAGCTCAGTGGCTTTTGCATGTTAAATTGCACTCATTCCTCAAACTCAATCGGGTAGCTTCAACTACTACAACAATTTTGATCGGTAGGAGAGCTACAATTGAAGATGTCATGTCTGCTTACATTCCTAGCAAACAAGGGAAATTTGTGATTGTTGTATGCAATGATTCATAGGATGAACATGATTTTGCTATGATCGAGTGATCTTTTGTTGATTTTGATTATGATTATGTTGAAGTTTTGAACTACTTCCTCACACAATGAATTGGTGAAGAAATGACAATGAATGAAGCGACAAGTCGCTTGACCAATATGACTAATCTGGTTCCTTTCTAGCATTTGTTGCTTTTAATGGGCAATCCCACATCCAAGTGTGATTCCAATTGTTTATGATAATCATCCATCCTTATCCCGAGGAGCGGTCCGACTATCAATAGCCTTCTTAGGGAGTTAGGATGAGTGATTCTATTTATGTTTAGATTGTATCACTTTGACTTAATATTTTTGATGTCATAGGGGAATTAGGATGATCCTTTCGCACCCATGGAGAAGTTCGACCATCTTGGTCTTCTTCGAGATTGAAGGGTGGCACATCGTAATTCCAAAATGAGTTGTTTTTGCCCCAAGTGGCCTTATGGTTATCTACTCATCTCACCAAAATACATGGAGTGCAAATCGTTGCAATCATCGAGTGGATAGAGTAGGTAACTGGATACGAGGCCTACCTGAGATTGTGCTTTTATGTGATTTTTTTTGTTATTTTGAACATTCTGATGATCTTAAACCACCAAAGTGTGTTTATTTATTATTTTTGTGGGATCCCTCAAGGAGGAAATCCCTTATTTTGATCTATGGATCTAGTCGTTGTCAGGTCCAGCGGCCTCTGAGTTCCTGCCTGTGGCCGCTGTCACCTTGAGCGGCCAAGAAGTTTAGGCCATTGACGTTAGCAACGACCAAGGCATAATTAAGGAAATATAAAATTTGCATTTTCTAGGGTTTGACCTTTCATTTTCATTATTTGAAGATTCACTTTGGGAGCTCTAGTGTGACGGTGATGGTTGCGACTTTGAAATTTGTTGGTGTTGAGGACATGGCTGCACAGGGTGAGACATCAGCTATTGGAGGAGCCGGAGCTTCTCGGGTATTTCTCTCTTCTAAACCCTAGCTCTCTTTTCTCTTATCTAAGTAAAATTGAACCTCACTAAGTAATGGGTAAAATGAACCTCACTAAACCTGTTGGCAATGAACAAACTTCGTAATTAGGCTTAGCTTACCTTTTGCTATGGTGGGTTAGTCCCCAATTTTGTTATCATTGCTTTGCCTTGGTAGTCTTTAGCCTAGGGTTTTCAAATTTTTCCATTATTCACCTATTGCTGCCATTTTGAGCGTTTTTGAACTTAGCTTAGTTTTGATGCTTGGGTGGGAAATTTTGCTTTCCATTCTATTTGTTTTTCCTCTCTCTTTTGTGTTTTTTATGTTATTTTGCAAATTTTGCAATTTTTTTTTTTTGGCCAAGGGTTCATGGGTTTGCCATGTCGCCCCTTGGCCGTTGTCACTCAGAGTAGCCGGTTCTAAGCCGTTGTCACTCAGAGCGGCCAAGCTTGAATCCCAATGGTCAAAAATTTGACCATTGGGTCTTGGTCATTGTTGCCTCCAACGGCTAAGTTTCGGCCATTGTAGGTGACAACGGCTAAACCCTTAGCCATGTTTTCTTGCATTTTATTTTTGTTGGATTTTTATGACATATTTGATTTTTTTTTGAAATTTTGATTTTTTTGATTAGGTGCAATCTTGTATTTTTGCTTAGACTTAGAATAACTCATACTATTTTGCACCATTTTCATGTTTATTGTGAATTATGCCTTAGATGCATTGTAGTTATGTTTTATCTTTCTTCTACTTTGCTTAGATCCTTACTGCTCGGGCTTGGGACCCGAAGCTCCTGCTTGACTTACTTCCTAGCTTTGATGATACAGACTAGGCATGGTTCAAAGCCCATGGGTTACAGTATGTCATCAGGCTACCTTACATCATGGTAGATCAGGCTTACCTTATGGCTTTAGCCCATCGTTGGGACCCATAGACTAATACCTTCCACCTCTCGACCGACGAGATGACCATTACGCCAGAGGATGTATATAGGATCTTTCAAATTCCATTTGATGGGGTGGCCATTATCTCTTTGGCCACTAATGATTAGGTGGTTGTCTTCACTCAGGTGTTTAGAGGGCACTCTATGGATGCTCTCAAGGACACCAAGTCCGGAGGAGTGTCTATCAGCCATTGGCATGAGGAGGGTATCTTTACGATGAGGCATGTCATATTGCTGATGGTGATCAATAATGTTCTTATCCCGGACTGCTCGGGTTTGAGGTTCCCGTGGAACCTTTTAGTGATGGTGCAGGATCTATTGGATAGTGAGGAGCCTATCATCTATGCATGGGGTAGATCGCTATTGGCTTAGTGCTATGATGAGTTGTACCACATCCATCGATGAGGATGTGTCAGCATTACCTATAGCTTGCTCCTACAGGTTTGGGGATGGGAGCATATTAAGGTAGATCACCCTAAGGGGCTCCCAACTGAGATTATAGTGATCGATGCTCGAACATAGTGCTATGCTGCTAGATGGGCTCGAGAGCATGAGGAGTGTAAGAGCCACACTTTTACAGGGGAGCTGTCCCATTATACTGATGCTTTCACTAGAATTTTGGTCAGAGATGTCATATGGCAGCCTTACTATGAGTGTCCTGCTTGGGATGATCTAGATAGCTTTACTGCTAGGACATGATGCGAGTGATGGCTCATTGGCCATAAGATTACCATCCGAGAGTATTTCTTCTACTCTTGAGTTCTTCATTAGTATGGATTGCAGTAGGATGTGCCCTTGGTACCATTCTTATATAGGTGCCTCACAGCAGAGAAGGACCTACCTCCATGATAGATTACAGAGCTTTCAGATGAGGAGGATGCCCCAATTGTTGACCCTAGAGTGGTTGGGGGAGTTATAGAGGCATACACTCAGTGGTGGGGTGATCGGATGTGGCATGGTGTTGATAGCCTAGGGCACGAGGATGATGGTGGGGGTGATGGTGCAGATCCGATAGGACGTAGAGTCCGAGCCAGGACCGAGGTATGGGGCCAGCCAATAGAGCAGGTGGTAGTGGAGGATCCTGATGTTCCTAAGGAGGAGGAGGAGTTAGAGCCCGAGGAGAGAGACTCTCCTCTGAGAGCATAGCTGCATGAGGTTGAGGCTGAGCTTCAGGCGACTAAGATCTAGGTATAGCGGTGAGATGCTACCATTGAGTAGCTCACAACATAGATACAGGCTCTACAGGCTACTATTGGGGGTGGCGATGCTAGGATGCAGTTTGTTGTTCCTCCTTCTACACCATAGGAGGTTCCAGTGGTAGGTTCAAGAGTAGATGTGGGACATCTCTAGTCTTTGTTGGATGAGCATGAGGAGCGGATCCGAGGACTTGTGGATCATGTCACCATTCTTTAGATGCAGCTCAAGAGGCATGGGATTGTCCCTAAGGATCCACAAGGTGCGGGTGGTTCATAGGTTAGTGGGTGCTCCACCTTAGGGTAGTCTTCCACCCATCCTAGCCAGAGGACCCAACTCAGAGAAGGAGACCTAGAGCCCCCCACACCCCACAACCACACCCCCCCCCGGGAGGTGGCACTAGAGGAGGTGATGTAGGGGGCTCAGGCCCGATATTTGATTGATGCTTCACTTGGTCCTTGATTCATTTTTGAGGTCGATTGACCTATATGACTATAGCCCATGGGCATTTTTGTATATCCATTGGACTTGACACACATACTTTTATGATAGCTTTACATTATGACTCATTATGTGTATCATTTATTGCTCATGTTTTTGTTATTATTTTATTTTATGATATGATGTGATGATGGTATTATGATGATTTGATGAATATGTTAGATGATAGATGATATTGAAGATGCTTATATGGATGTGTAGATGCTTATATGATTTGATGATATGATGTGATGTATTTTGATGATGAATGATGAATTTATGATTGTATGCAAATGGATATTGCCTATATGTTTTATGATGTGGTTTATGGATGATTAATGACTTGTTTTTGTGGATGCGATGTTATTGTTAAATGCATGTTTTAATTTTGCTTTAATTGTATGCATCTAACTTATGTGATGGAATGGTATAAATGAACATGTATGCTCTAATCACTTAAAACATACGGAATGCATATGACATTGACAATCTTAATGGGTGATACCACAGAAAGTAAAAAAATAATCATGAATTTAAATAATCACTCTTATCATAAGAATTGATTAAGTATTCATATATGAGATGTAATGGTGTGTAATGTATTTTCTTAATAAGTTTCTATAAATTAAAATATATAAAGTAGTCAGTGGTCGTCTATATACTATTTCTAATATATATGCGGTATCTGTCCTACTATGTTGATACCCCCTAATTTATAGAATCTTATAAAGAAAGTGATGGTGTGAATGATGTTATGATTTGTTGCTATGTAAGAATTTTTGGGGCTTTTCGGAGATTCAAACACTCTAGTTACCCTATCAACAGTTGTCTACTTACCACTTAGACTTTTGAAAAGTAAGGCTTTTACCATGGACCTAGTTTTTCATGATCTCTGTGTGTGCATGTGATTGTATATTTTGAGATAGAACTCAAGCATTTCCTCCGATGTCAGGCGGGATTCTTTCAGCCCATTGCTAAGATCAAGGATCCTCAAGTGTTCATCTCATCCTTATGTTGGACTTAGTTGGACTATACCACTAGGCAATATTGGGTTACCTAAGCTAGCTCATCCACATTCAAACATTGGTCTACACAAATGCATGAAGCAATTGTAATAGACATATCATCATGCGTAAGGATTTCTCCTTCCAGTTTTGTACAATGTTGAGAATTCCAGGGATTCAAGCTTTATTCCCTTTTTGGCTTCTTTTTGGCTTTGGATATTTGCTCATATGTAGTGATGAAAATCACTTTTTATTTTTGATTGATTTTTTTCTTTGAGCGAGGGTTTTTTGTAGTGATGATAATCACTATTTATTTTGCTCATACGTAGTGATGAAAATCACTATTTATTTTTTATTGATTTTTCTTTGAGCTTTTTTTTTTTAATTTATGATTTGTGTATCGGATTATTGCTTTGAAATCTGGACTGTATGCTTGGCCTTTTGAATATGTACTTTGCTTTGGGATTTTTCTTATTTTGATTTAAGCAAGGGATTTGGATAGGGTAAAGCTTGTCCTTTTGCCAATTCTCAGCACCTTTAAACCGGTTGCACAGGGGGATAAGCAAGGAAAATCCTTTTCGCTTAAGGTAACCTAGACCACTTTGCAGCTTTCATATTTTCCTTGTACCAGCTAGGATTTTAGTGTTTCAATTAGTGACGAGATCTTGAATATCCAAGGCATTATCATAGCTAGACCTTACCTTCTACTAATCAAAGTTGTTTTCCTCAAAAGTTGATAAGATCACTAGGTGTGGTTGATTAACCAAAAAACCTTAGTATATTATGTATAGCAACAAATAATGGTTGTGTTGAAAAACACAATTACACACTGGTGTTGATGGAGGTATGGATTTGAATGATTTGTGTGACAAACTATGGTATCACTTTTAAGGCTCTCATGACATATGCAATTGTAATGGATATGAAAATGCAATGCAATGATGTGGATGCAAAATGTGAGATGCAATTGTTTTTGTATTTTTGATTTTTATGTTGTTTTTGTATTTTTGTTTGATTTTGACCAAAGGGCTTATTATGCCTTTGGGGATTTTTTGGTTTTTGACCAAGTAGTATGAATTACCCTTGGAGCCTTTGAATTGATGTTTGACCAAGCGGTTTGAATTACCCTTGGAGCATTTTGAATTGATTTTGACCAAGCGGCTTGAATTGCCCTTGGAGCATTTTGAATTGATTGGATTTGACCAAGCGGTTTGAATTACCCTTGGAGCATTTTGAATTGATGTTTGACCAAGCGGTATGAATTACCCTTGGAGCCTTTGAATTGATTTTTGACCAAGCGGTATGAATTACCCTTGGAGCATTTGATTGTATTTTTGAAATTTTATGTTTTTATGATTTTTTTATGTTTTTGACATATTTGAATGTTTTTGAATTTTATGACATATTTGAATGTTTTTGTATTTTATGAAATATTTGAATGTTTTTGATTTTATGACATATTTGAATGTTTTTGTTTTTATGTGTAAAATGCCTTTAAGTGAATGATATTGAGAGGTTCAAGCTCTTCAACACCATCTAATGATATAAGGTGATATGCTCCAGGCCCAACTCTCTATGAAATCATGTATGGACCTATCCAGTTTATCATGAACTTATCTCGCAGATGCGATGGTAGATTTGAATTCTATTAGTTTTCTTTGAGCACTAGATCTCCAACCTTGAATTCCCTTAGGTGGACTTTACTATTGTAAGCTCGTGCAAGGTGATCTTGGTAAACGTGAAGATGCTCTAAAGCATTGACTCGACGTTCATCAAGAAGCATCAATTGATCAAGGTGGCCTTGTCATGCAACATCATCATCTATGAAGTCCTTTAATGCTATGCGTAGAGTCAGGATTTCCAACTCTAGTGGCATGATGGCCTCAGTGCCATATACTAGTGAAAATGGTGTTGCCCTAGTGGGCATCCGTATACTAGTCCTGTATGCCCATAGTGCAAGAGGTAACTGCATGTGCCAATCCTTGTGATTGTCTTGCACTGTCTTCCTCAAAATGGAGACTATTATTTTGTTTGAGGCTTCTACTTGCCCGTTTGCTTGTGGATAATAAGGCATTGAAAAACTATGTTGAATATGGTATTTGTTCATTAAAGCATACACATTTTTGTTCTTGAAAGATGGCCCATTATCCGATATTATCTTAGAAGGGACCCCAAAATGACTTATGATATTGTGGAGTATAAACTCCGCAATCCTTGGTCCAATTGTTGATGTTAAGGGGATCGCTTCTACCCATTTAGTGAAGTATTATATGGTCATTATGATGAATGTGTGTCGGCCTGAGGATGGGGGTGAGATCTTCCCAATCAAGTCTAGTCCCCATTGCAAGAATGGCCATGCTACCTGGATGGGCTGCAAAGCTTACGATGGTAAGTGCGTTAGATTTGCATGATGTTGGCACTTACTACATTTCTTGACATACTCACAGTAGTCCTTTTCCATGGTGGGCCAATAGTAACCCATTCTCAAGATGCACTTAACGATGGCCATGCCACTAAAATGCCCTCCACATGTTCCATCGTGAGCTTACAAAATTGCCCAAGATGCTTCTTGGGGCTCAAGACAATGGAGTAATACTCCATCATATCCTCGTCTATAGAGGATTTATCCTAGCAAGATGTATCTTGTTGCTCTCTATTTGAACGTTCACCTTTCAGTATGTGACAAACCTTGAGGTACTATTCCAAGCTTCAAGAAGTCCCATAGTTGGGAAAGCCAATCCTAATAAGCCATGACTTCTATAGAAAAGATAACTTGCTCTTCTTGTATTTTTAAGCTAGTGAACACGGATTGAGGAACAACTCTATGGTGTATGGTTGCACCACACTCCATAGGTCCTTGGGAGATCAAAGACCCCCAAGGTTCTATTTGCAAGAAATATCTAGCTACGAAGGACCAATCCTAATTGGCTCAATGTTGATCATGTTGACTAATTCTTGATTGTCAAAAGCTTCACGACATATTGCTGAGTTTGAAAGCACTTTCACATGAATAGTTGTAAAATCAATAGATAGATTATAAGCAATTAATTATCCCAAAGAGGTCATGGTGTCTACAAATCTATTCATCATACGAAGGATTACCTCGATGTCGTACCATTTCAACTAGTCTAGGTATGTGTCAACAAGTTCCTAATAATTCTTTAGGAGTGGGCACGTACATTGGAATAGTACTTTGATCTTCATTACTATGAGCAAGGAGTCACAAAATATATTTAATATTTTAATGCCCATTTCCATGGCTATTTTGAGTCCTAAGAAGATGTCATATACACAACTTGATGCAAAATGGAACAACTATAACATCTCTTCATTGGGGAAGAGGTCTTCAAGCTCTATGGGTGAATTAGCACGATCCCAATCAATAGCCTCTACATCAAGATGCAATGATTTGGTAGGATCTACTAGATTATGAAGTGGAGTGGTCAAATCAATGGAGATCATGTTGATGGATGGGATGAAATCTCCAAGACCACATGGGTGCAATCTTGTCTCAGGGGTTTCCCTTCCATACTCATGATGAGGTTATGGAGGAATGGGAATTTCTGGATCTAGCCCATGAGTAGGGTGGACAATAGGATCATTGGGCTCTAATTACTCTCTGAATGTAGGTGAAGGGGGATTGACCATCCGATGAATGGCAGCTAGGTCAATAGGTCTCCCCAAAAATTGGAGATGAGGGTCTATGGCATGGAGTGCCACCTCTCTCTCTACTAGCTCATTGACTTGTCGCAAGTGGTGAGGTCCAAGATAAGCCATCTCGGTCTCATCCTCAAAGTCATCATCACTTATCCAAAAATCGTTAGCATTGGTATGTGGCCCTAAGACAAGGGGCTCATGTCTTGGCCCTAAGTAGGCCATCTCTATTTCATCTTCATATTCTTCATCACTTATGAAGAATCCATTTGCATTTGTCTCTTGCCCCAAAGTCAGGGGTTGATGGCTTAGGCCTAAGTAGGCTCTTTCTGTTGAGTCTTATGATTCATAGTCACTTTCATCTGATGTATATCCACTCTCATCATGGATGGACCATGTGAATCTTTGTAAATAGTGAGGCCCTTGATAGGCTAAGCCAAGTTGTGCCTCATCATCACTTGCTTCATATCCATTCTCCTCATCCCATGAGTTGTACCCTATTGGGGTGGAATCAATTGAGGTGTTTGGATGATAAATTTCTGGAGGCGGTATGTTTACCATGGCCACTTGTCTGTTGCTCAAATTTCCTATTCTTAGGGGTGATAAGGAATGAAATCAATGTCTTCTCCTAACCCTAAGCTTAATCTTTCCAATGCCGCTACAAGAGAGTCATCTCGACCTCCGATATAATAGCCTAAGCCAAATCTATCGGAGGGAAGCTGATATAGTGGCTCGTAAGGCCATTGTGCCCCTGCTCATATATGCCAAGGCCATAGCCATGCCAATGGCAATGCTCAAAGTAGCTTAGAGCAAACTCGGGGTTAGAGAGGTAACGAACATTGACTATGAATAATTTATCACTATCCTCTTCTATATCTGAAGACTTATGAGCGCAGTCCAGGCCGACATAGATAAAATTGGTTTGGTTGGGAGGGATTCCAAGTGGAACCACTATTCCTACTAGTGGCCTCAAGTCCTTAGGCCTTCCTATGTCTTGTGCAGACTCAATGATAGGCGTAAAGGTAATGTTCTGCACAAGGTACTCCCCTATGCCTGTGCTTGCCAAGTGTATTGATGCATGCGATGTGGATGACCCTACGGATGACACTGGCGAAGTAGGGTGATAATCACTATCTTCATCTTGATCTTGAAGATCTTCCTCTTCCATAGGACTTGGCATTTCAGCAATGGCTATAGTTGGCACTTCCTTGGGCCTTTCTTCCTTAACTAAGGGTGCCTTTAGCTTCTGATTATCTTTTGGTTTTGATGTTGATGGTACTTTAGAAGCATTGACTATCTTGAGTGCACCAGGAGGTGTTGATGTGCATGGGTCTTTTCTTACCCCTTTGTCTTCGTTATCCACTTGTGTGGTTGGGGATGAAGGTGCCACGTATAGGTGAGTAGAAGGGATTACAAATTCTCCTAGAATGTCCACCTGATTGATGTATTTAAAAGGCTCTTCATCGGCCAGAACCACATAGACTTTGTTCTCGTGCACATACTTGACACACTGGTGCAAGATCGAAGGCACACACTTCATGGCCCTTATCCAAGGGTGCCCTAAGAGGATGTTGTACTGCATAGCTCCTTCCAAGACATGACACATCACGGGGATGGTCTTGTGCCCCACCTTGATGGGTAGGACTATCATTCCCATAGTATTGCATAAAGCATCATTAAAAGCTCTCAATGTGTAAGCTCCTGGAATGATATTGGACTTGGGGATCTTGAGGTGCTCTATTGCAGTTGTTGTAATGATGTTTATCGATGAACCTGTATCGACCAAGACCCTCTTGAAAGGTAAGTCATTGATTGTCGCTACAATGTTTAGTGGAGGGTCTGGTAAGGCAACAGGAACTGTCTTAATCTCATGATCATAGAATCGGATTATAGGTTCCTAGCATTCTTGCACTTGTCCCACAAAGTGAGTGAATGCATTCGCATCTTGTGGTTGGAGCTCAATTGTCCTTAAAATCTCCATTAGAGTCTCCCTATGCTTTGGGGACTATTGTATGAGCTCATAGATGGATAACTTAGCTGGAGTCATCTGTAGGTTTTGCTCCAATCTACTCCGAATAGTTACCACAGGTCACGTTGGTGGACCTGGAAGGTTGTCTTGCCTTTGCCTAGGAGCGGCTGGGATGTTCATGGGAGCTGCAAGTGGTTGCGGTTGACCATACCGCCTAGTCCTTGTTGCTATGTTAACAATCTCAACCATCCCAATGCATCCATGGGTAGGTATGTCAGCTCGAACCTGATTGACTTGGGCCCCTTGCTCTCGAGGGGCCTCATGATTGGGCAATGGGTTTCTGTATATGCCCATGTCTCTATTATCGGGAGCCAGTGGGTTGTCAACTTTGAGTTCTCCCACCTCAATCATGTTTTGCACTTGATGCTTAAAACCAACGCAAGCCTCAATGTCATGCCTCGGTATCCTGTGATAAGGGTAAAATTGATCTTCCCTATATCCTTTTGGCTTAGGATGGTTGGGATCTATAAGAGGTATATCAAGAAATCTGATCCTCCTGGCCTCGCTCAACTGATTAAATATTGATTGCATTGATTCTGTCAGAGGCATGAAATAACGAGGTGGCTTGCATTCTCGGTTTCTTCCCTGATTGTTCTTTTGGTCGTAATTGGCTGGCGGGGGATGTGCTTGATAGTTCTGGGGTTGTTGTGCACCCCCATCCTTGGGTGTAGCCAATACGACTTGATTTACTAGAGTAGGGTTGCCCTGCTTCTACTTATACTTGTCATTCTTACCATTCTTGTTCCACTCCTTTTTGTTTTGGAGTTTAATGGTTCCCTCATCTACTTTTATCTCTTCGATGAGCTTGGCCTGTGCCAAAGCTTCCTCAAACGAAGGATACTATTGAAGTTGTAGCAAGAGGAAGATGTGTTTAGAGCAAATTTTGGTGAACATGCGAATGATCTCTTCTATGGGAATGGAGAATGATAATTTTGCCATGACTTTTCTCCATCTATTCCCATAATCCATTACTGGCTCATCATCATACTATTTCAAGTTGGCCAGGTCTGAAAGGTTCACCTTCTTCTTAGCACCAAAGGAGAAACACTTTAAGAATGCGTTTACTAGTTGTTCAAAGTTGGTTATGCTATGCTTAGGTAGTTGGTTGAACCATTGAGTGGCAGCACCTAAAAATGTCATTATGAATGTTCTTAGCATGAGAGCGTCATTGTCTTCAAGATGAAAATAGGCATTGATAAAATTGGTGACATGCTCTTGTGCATCCTCTTCACCTTTAAACTTTTCTAACCTAGGCATCTCAAAGTGCTTAGGATATGGAGGGCTAGGGATTGATGGGCACAATGGTTGGTTGTGTATTTTGCTCAATGTTGGTGAGTTCCCAGCTGCCTCTTGTTTCTCAAAGGTTTTCATATTTTTAGCAAGCTCTTGAAATGCCTTTGATGCACGGATTTCCTCCTCTTGTAAGCCTATTCATAGTGGCAATGGAGGTAACTCTCTATCCATTTGATTTGTTCCATTTTCCTCCCTCCTACGAGGGGACTCAAGATTATGATCCTGGTTTGTTATGTTTGCCCTTCCCCCATTAGTTGGATTTCATTCATGATTTGGTGGGGGATTTCATTGTGGGCTATCTTGTCTAGTGTGCACCTCTCCTTAGGTGAGTCAGCGTGTCTTGTTCTTTGGTGGTCACCACCATTTGTCTATAAATTGTTAAGAGCTAGCCGCTCGGCTTGCTCTCTTAAACGTTGCTCATGTTGGCGCAAGAGTCTTTCTCTTTGTTTCTCTTGTTCGAGAGCTTCCACTAGCTCTCACTCCTTATGTAATGCATTTTCTAACCACCTCATTTGGTCAGTTTGCACTATTATAGAAGACTCATGTTTATCTGACTCTATTCTTGTTGTCTTGACTCATAGATTCCTCGAGGAGGTTTCTATTGTATCTGTACTCTTGCTAGCTAATGTGACTTGTTTAGTGTACTATTGAGTATCCCTATGATCAGACTCCATGCATCTACTGTGGGGTCACTCTGAGGTACCCCCAGACTAGGAGGTGTGTTTAGAAGTCATAGTTCATGAGCTTCCAGATGCAGAGTTCTCAATAGCTATAGTTCTTTGAGTTGGTCATGTAGGAAATCGATCCAACCCATCTAGTTGTCTTGTTTTCCATGGCTGGTCCCGTGGGGTGCCATTCACTCCTATGAGGTCATAGTCTATGGGAATATTTCCTTTTGTGTGAAGGGTTTCTTCTATATGATTCCCATGACTAGATGTAGCTCTAGTTTCCTACCCTTCAGTAGGTAGACCTATTTCATATGTTTCTTGTGAGTCTTGAGGTGTTGCAATTCTTGTTTGCCTTCTTGATGAAGAGGGCTTTGTGGTAACATGTTTTCTCCATGTGGATGGAGATGTAGCAGTCTCATCATCCCTATGTGAAGAATGAGTTTTAGAACCTTCTTTATGTCCATGTGAGGAGGAAGCCCTTGAAGCTTCCTCACGTCTTTGAGATGTTTTCTATGTGTTTAGAGGAGGCCCTTGAGGTCTCCTCATGTCTCCTTGATGAGGATGGCTGTGAAGCCTCTTTTTGTTTATGTGACTTTGTTCCATGATGTGGTTCCTTACTTGGGGTTTCTCGAGGAGATCCCCCAAGGGTTGAATTATCACCCCTTAGGCTCATGGAGCTACGTCTCACGGTCTTACGGGTAGGTCATTCAATGTTACTATGACTCCGCCTATGGGTATGAGTTGCTTCTGTCTCTCCCTCGATATCAGATCGAGGGTGCTTACTTCTTGTTTTGACCATGTTGTCTTATGAATTGATCTTTTGAGTTGCAATTTAGGAATAACCACACAATACCAAACAAATGTTTATCTTGATTACCGATTTAAGTGTGCCCTAAACTGTTTGGTGTGTTTTGATGTGTTGTTCTTTTGATTTCTTTGCTCTTGTTCTTGGATTAAGAATGAGAAGACTCATCCATAGTGACAATCAAGTACACCCATGCCAAACATGATTTTCTCAAAAGAAGCTAGGGTACACCGTTGAAGACCCAATGGGGGGTTCGCCTAGCTCTTCCACTCTGAACCAATGATTGTTCCAATAGTGGGAGATAGTTTGAACACAAGTAACTTAGTGTCACTATAAGTAAGTTTCTCAATCCATTTCTAGGAAGCTCTAGGGGGTAAACCAGTGGAAGGAGATGAATTCCAACGTCACTTGACTGAATTGAAGGTTGGTGATGAAATCCAACTCCCCAATGTTTAAATGAGATGTGCGTGTGTGGTGTTCATTTTAAGCTTGCGTAACATAAAGTGCATCATATAGCAGCAATGAATCTTTCCTATATGCCTAAGTGCAAAAATACATTTCAATATTCAGAAAGATGCATGAACTACTATGATTTGTATGAGCGCACTTTATTTCATGCAACTATGGCCTCTAGCAGGGCCTCAAAGCAAGCAAACAACATACAATGTCTAGCACGTTGGATTCTAGGGTGAAATTTTTAGGCATAAGCCATTGTTCCTAGCAATGCCTAGTGGAAAATTTAAAAGAAGATCTAAGATATGCGAAATGCTTAATTCTTTCTCCTTTTATTCTTTCAATTTCCAAACATAAATGTGCTTTAAGTTCTCTATTTTAGACACACAAAAGTAGATAGAAAGTTGTAAAATATCAAATAAGCTATACCAACCTTTGATCCAGCTCAGAGAGTCGATGTTTTGACCTCTATTGCACTCCAGTTCTGGCCACTGTTGACCAGAGCGGTTGGTTCTTGGTCGTTGTAGCTCCAGAGAGGCTAAGCTCTATTGGCTGTAGCTCTCGAGTGGCTAGTTATATCTCGGAGTGGCTAGACCTGCACACAAAATTAAGTTAGTATTCTGGTAGAAAATAAAAAATTAGTGGTGGTCCCACCGTGATCGCCATCTGTAGCGACCTCGGGATGCATGCACCACCCATTTTTAACTCTACTTGCAATGTTATTAAAAATCCAAGATGAAATGGAAGACAAGATGAAAAAGCATATAACATGGAAATAACAAATATGGATCTCTTTATTGATATTGAAACTCGGTTACATGTCGGTCCCTCTTAGGGATACCCATTTTGATACAATAAGGTTACAAATAGGCAAAGAGTGCCCCTTTCACGAAGAGGTGGTGCACTTATAAAAGCTTCCCGGTTCCACACATAGAAATGTATGAGGGCTTACAGATGCCTCCTTCTCTAGGTCTATTTCCTAGAGGGATCCCTTTTTGCTCTCGTATGTTGCAAACTTCGTCCGATGTACCTGTGGCCCTGCAAGCAATGAAACAACAACACATGCTTAGGTGTCCGAGATTGCCTCCCCGGATGAGGTTGTTAGTAATAAAATAATGTAACAAAAATATGATGAAACTATGCCATGAAATCATGTAAATCTATGCTAATGATATGAAAACATGAAGAAATAGAATAAAATAAGCTATGTCTAAAACCTAAGCTAAGCCTACAGGCCACTGTCCAAGACAATGGCCGCTAAGGTAAACCTTGCTCTCTTTGCCCCAAAGCTATGGGTCAAAGCTTGTATCTGATGTTGAAATAATAGGTGTTATGCTCTTCAATCCGTCAAGGCTTCATCGTACACATGATCTCAAAGGGAACTCTCCAAGTCTCGAAAGCTCTCCTCAATAAAATATGTCTTGATGATAAATGTCTCTATATCCCTTGGTGCTCTTAGGCTTGCACCTTTTATAGTGTGAAACCCTAGGTCTATGTCCAAGCCCTAGGAATGAATTTCTCATGCGTAGTGCAAGTTAGCATGAGAAGATTTTTTCCTTTGTCTATGTTTGAAGGCCAATTAACTGAAATCTAACTACCCACTTGAGTCTTCTATGCGAACTGGTCGTTAGCATGAGAAGCTTTTGTCCTTTGTTTATGCTTGGAGGTCAGTTAACTAAAGTTTAAATGCAAACTCAAGTCTCCTATGTGAACTGGTCATGAAAAGGAATGCAAAGTTACTCCCGCTCACCTTTATTGCATGCAGACTACCACTTCCACCTATGATTAGGCCTGTTTGTCGACAAAACTACTTCTTATGGCTTAGCCGCTATCATCTGTAGTGGCTAAGATCTGGCCAGTGGCTTCTCTAATAAGACCTTATAGGCCTACGAGGATAGAAAGTACTCCTTCCTAAGTTGATGTGGGGGTGGTCTTGGAGGTACATTCTTCCTCTATCGGGGTGGAGGATATTGATATTCCTCCTACTCAACGTGGGAGCTTTCAGGTCCATTTTCCTTTTAGCTCTCATTCACTTTCTATTTCCTTCTTTATTTATCTTTGTTGAACCCCTAGCTCCCTCTTTTCTCCCACATCCTTCCTTTTCCATCTTTAAAAACCCTCTATTTCATTTGTTCCCAAACCCTCTATTTCCCTTGACCTAAATCCCTTCTTAAAACCTCACTCACTTATTTTTGAACCCCTTGCTTTATACTTTCTTCTTTTCTATTTTCTTTACAATATTAGCTCCAAACCTTCACCAAATTCTCTTCTACATAGGTTCTTGATTTTTTTTGTTTATTTTGTTCTTGTTTTTATTTCAAGTGTACAACAATAACTCAATAATTCAAAAAATACAACTTTAGGACATCCTCAACAAAGTACTCAGAGAACTCAACAATGTTGAAGGCTTTGGGGCATCTAACAAGGAGTAACACTTTATCTATCATATCTTTCCAAGTATTTCTCTTTTCAACATTTTATTTTTACTTTTTCCTGCATCATCTAAATGGGTGTTGGAGTATGATCCTTGTATCAAGTCTTTAGGTCCTATTCACATGATTTTATAGGCCTCAACATTAATAACTACTACCCTAGTTTTATGTTTTTGTAGGTTTTGAAGTTAGTGGTAAAAACACCAAGAAGTTACAAAAGTGCTAGGTATAAATTTACATTTATCCAATAGATTTGCATTTATATGGTAGAAGGGCTTGACTACACAAAAATAGGTCAAATTCTCTATATTCAATCTCTGAGTGTTTGATGTAGCTTCTAAACCCTTAGAAGCTATTATTTTAGTCTCTTAATTCTTGTTTTGTATTTTTGTACTGTTTCATTGTTCTAGGGCTTTCTATTTGGTACTGTAGATTTGTTTTTCTATTTTTAAAAGGGATTGCTTTTTAAATTATGTTTTCCTATTTCTAAAATAAGAAAATATTTTTGTTTTAGAAAAAAATCTATAGTAGGTTCCTTCTTTCCTATTTTTGAAATAGGAAAAAAATTTTGTTCACATTTTAGATTTTGCTTTCTTGTTTCTAAAATAATTCAAATTAAAATTTTATTTTTGTTTTAGATTATATTTTCTATTCTAAAATACAAAATAAAAATATTTAAGCTTTTTGTTTTATATTCTATTTTCTATACTGAAATACGAAAATATTTTTATTTCTATTTTAGAATCTATGTTTCTATTTTGAAGTAGGAAATGATTTTTGTTTCTATTTTAGATTCTATTTTTATGTTTCTGAAAAAAAAAAAATGGTTTGTGTTTTCAATTCTAATAAAAAAATATTTATGTTTATGTTTTAAATTATATTTTATTATAAAATAGAATTTTTTTTTTTTTCTGTTTTAGCTTTTTATTTTTCATTTTTTTAATTCTAAAGAATAAAATGATTTTTTTGGTAGGTTGAAATTATATTAAAAGTGGGTTTTGAAAGGGCCCAAAAACCGTTTTACATTAGTTCAATTGACCAAACAAAAGGCCAAATACAACAAATTTAAAAAATCCCACCTATGCAAGAAACAAGCAGATTGAAAATCATGCTTAGTGGAAAACCAATAAAATTAAAACATCCTACCCAATGGGAAGCCACAAATTTGAAAAATCCCACCCAAGGGGAAAACATGCATATTGAATATCCCACCCAACAGGAAACCAACAGATTTGAAATTAATATCTAGTGAGAAACATACAAATTTAAAAATTCATGCCTACTGGGAAACCAATAGTTTGAAAATCCCACCCAGTGGGAAACCAATTGTTGTAATCACAATGACACTGAGAGGGGGGGTGAATCAGTGTGTTTTTTAAAATTTCTAAAACATATGGTTTCAAATCCAGCAGCAGTTTAAAGCAGATAAAAGAGATACTAAATGCATCAAGAAAGCATCACACATAACACAACAATTTAACGAGGTTCACCAATGTGGCTACTCCTCAAAAATGACTGCTTGGACTACCATCCAAATCCAGTCAATGCAAAGCTACAACTTTACATAATCCTTTACCAGCACCAACTGGAAGGAGCACCAACCCCTTAACTTTATCTCGCTTCAACAGAATGGAGCACCAACTCCTATTTTACCAGCACCTACTGGAAAGAGGCACCAACCCCTTGTGCCAAGCTACAACTTGGAAGACAATAATAAAGATTACAGAATAAAACTTTCACCTCATTTCTCACAGTCTGCTATTTTTCTGCATTCTGCTGCTTCTGCGCAACACGATTCGCACTATCCGATCGCTTCTCTGAACTTCTTCGCACTCTCTGCTGTAATCAGAAGATCGATCACTTCTACAGTCTACACATTATTACTTCGGACTTGAAACACACCCTCTGCACATCACGCTCTTAATTCTCGAAGATTCGATATGCACTCTTCACTTCGTCACTAAAGAAATATCGCTTCGGCCTTAGCTCAAATCGAAATGACTCACTCTCTGCGCACTACAAATTTTGCATACACACCTTATCTTCACACAAGTCACCTTCCATCTTCAATTAGCCCTCCTTTTATAGAAGAAATCTTCAAGAACAATTCTTAAATCATAGTCGGCTGTAACCCTAGGACGTCGGCTACAAACCCTAATGATGTCGACTTCAAACCCTAGAATTTTTTGGCTGCTTAAACCTGGTGATTGTCGGCTGCAAACCCTAAAAATGTCTGCTGTAAAACCCTAGCAAATGTCGGCTTCAAAACCCTAAAAATGTCTGCTGTAAAACCCTTGACAATGTCGGCTTCAAAACCCTAAAAACATCTACTGTAAAACCCTAGAAAATGTCGGCTTCAAAACCCTAAAAATCATCGGCCTCGATTCAACTTGTCGGCCTCAAACGCTGCTGCCACCTCTGTCACCTTTCTATTGTTGTTGCCATGAAATACTAACATGTCGCGATATCGCGACACTTTTTGTAGCCGTACGCCTTCATGCCCTTGCTGTCATGAAATCGTGACCATTTTGGCCTTTGAAAGCTTTCCCACCGTTCATGTCGCGAAATCGTGACACTTCAAACTTTTGCTGACGTCATCCTTAATGTTGTCACGAAATCGCGACGCTTCCGGCTTCCTGAGGCTTCTCTTGCAACTTGTCATGAAATCGTGACACTTTCAGCTTTTGCTGACGTCATCCTCATCTTTGTCACGAAATCACGATGCTTCCGGCTTCCAGTGGCTTTTCTTTCACCCTATCGCGAAATCGTGACACTTTCAGTTTTGCTGACGTCATCCTCAGCTTTGTCACGAAATCGCGACGCTTTCGGCTTCCAGCGGCTTTTCTTTCACCCTGTCACGAAATCGTGACACTTTCAATTTTGCTGACGTCATCCTCAGCTTTGTCATGAAATCACGACGCTTTCGGCCTTCGTACAATTCTTGCTTCATGCGGTAGCGAAATCGCTACACCTTTGTGCCTTGTGCTTTCGATTTGCTTCAACTTTGAGTTCTGATCTTTTGACTGGTAGCGAAATCGCTACACCTTCACGTTGAGCATTTTTGGACTTGTAGCGAAATCGCTACACCTTCTTGTTTGTGCTTTTTCAACTTGTAGCGAAATCGCTACACCTTTGTTTTGTGCAATTTGACACGTAGCGAACTCGCTACACCTTTGAGTTGTGCTTTTTCAACTTGTAGCGAAATCTCTACACCTATGTTTTGAGCACTTTTGACTCGTAGCGAAATCGCTACATCTTTTTCTCTTAACACTTTCTCCCAGCTTCGGCCAGCGAAAATTCAACATGTAGCGAAATCGCTATAGTTACTCGACTTAGCTTCTTGGCCTCCGACATGTCGCGAAATCATGACAGTTTGCCTTGCGCCTTCTCTCTCTTCGACTTGTCACGAAATCGTGACATTTTCAACTGTGCCTTCTCTCTCCTCCGACTTGTCACGAAATCATGACATTTTCGATTGCACCTTCTCTCTCCTTCGACTTGTCACGAAATCGTGACATTTTCAACTACGCCTTCTCTCTCCTCCGACTTGTCATGAAATCGTGACATTTTCGAATGCGCCTTCTCTCTCCTCCGACTTGTCACGAAATCGCGATAGAAAACATGTCGCGATATCGCGACAGTTTTCTAACTTGTCTTTTTCTTTGAATTTTTGAAACTGGGTCATCTCTGTTTTCCAGGAAACTTCTGTCCTCTGCATCTGAATGACTCCTACACTGTCTGTCCACTGCATCATTGGATCTAACTGCCTGTGTTGACAACAATGACAAACTTCTTGCAACACCTTGCTCAACAATCTCCCCCTTTGGAATTGTTGGCAACACCTGTGTACATT
Source organism: Wollemia nobilis (assembly GCA_028583015.1). Classification (NCBI taxonomy): domain Eukaryota; kingdom Viridiplantae; phylum Streptophyta; class Pinopsida; order Araucariales; family Araucariaceae; genus Wollemia; species Wollemia nobilis. Next base: position 1,097,306 of record JAQPPZ010000028.1, read on the forward strand.
CCTGTAACTCTTCTCCCCCTTTGTCAATAATACCAAAGGGTTACTGCAGACTCCCCCTAAGTCCATCCTCACACTTCTCAGACACAATTTGTTGTATTTGGAACAAATTATGATCATGAGCAAAAGAATAGTCAAATACTCAAATGCTCCCCCTGAGAAAGTGATCCCTGTAGCTAGTCACTTCTTAGGAAGTGTGACTACTCCTAATTTGCTTTGAAGGTACTCAAATACTTCCTTGGGCAAAGGTTTTGTAAAAATATCTGCTACTTTTTTTGTAGTTGGGACATAGTCCAATTTAACTTCTCCTTCTGCAACTTTCTCTTTCAAGAAATGATACCTTATAGCAATGTGCTTTGTCCGTGAGTGCATTATTGGATTCTTAGAGATGTTAATTGCACTGGTGTTATCACACTTTACTGATATTGGTTCACTGAAATTAATACCTAGATCTTTCAAGGTTTGTTTCATCCACAAGACTTGTGTGCAACATGTTGCTACTGCAATATATTATGCCTCAGCTGTAGATAAAGAAACTGACTCTTGCTTCTTACTGTGCCATGCAACCAATCTGTCCCCCAAATAGAATGCACCTCCACTGGTACTCTTTCTGTCATCAACACATCCAGCCCAATCTGCATCTGAATATGATATAAGAGTGAAGTCTTTGCCTTTTGGATACCACAACCCATACTCAATGGTGCCCTTGAGATACCGAAAAATCCTTTTAACTACTGTCACATGAGTCTCTTTGGGACTGGCCTGAAATCTAGCTACCATGCAACTGCCTATAGAATATCAGGTCTGGTTGCTGTTAAATATAGTAAGCTTCCTATCATTGATCTATACATGGTTTGATATACAGGTGGAGATTTGTCTTCTTTACTCAACTTGCAGCATGTTGTCATGGGAGTGCTTACTGGCTTACAGTCCTCCATAGTGAACCTCTTTAACATTTCTTTCACATACTTAATTTGGGAAATGAATATGCCTTTCTCATTTTGATTAACTTGTAGCCCAAGAAAGTAAGACAGTTCACCAATCATAGACATTTCAAATTCATTCTCGCATCTTATTAGCTAAGTCTTTACAAGATTCATCTTTGTTGCTGCCAAATATGATATCATCTACGTAGACAACTAGAACAATGAGATGCCCACCTTCTATTTTTACATACAGATTATTGTCCACTAATCCTTTCTTGAATCCCTATTGAGAAAGATAATTATCTAGCCTTGCATACCATGCCCGTGGTGCTTGTTTTAATCCATACAGTGCTTTCTTTAATTTGCAGACAAGGTTAGGATCTTCACTAATTTGAAAGCCATCCGGTTGTTCAATATAGACCTCTTCTTCAAGTTTTCCATTTAAAAAAGCAGATTTTACATCCATCTGATAAACTCTAAAGTTCTTGTGGACTGCTAAGGCCAGAAACATTCTAATTGCTTCTAATTTGGCCACTGGTGCAAAAGTCTCTTCAAAATCAATGCCTTCGACCTGTGCATACCCTTTACAAACCAGTCTTGCTTTGTTCCTAATGACCTATCCGTCTTCATTTAATTTGTTCCAAAATATCCATTTGGTGCTGATTATATTCTTATTTGTAGGTCTAGGTACTAATTCCCAAGTTCTGTTCTTTTCAATCTGATCCAACTCTTCATTTATTGCCTTCATCCAACTATCATCTTTGCTTGCTTCATCTATGTTTTTGGGCTCAATGCTAGATAAAAGAGAGTAATTACTTATTACTTTCTTTCTTGTCTGAATGCCAGCTGTGGGATCTCCAATTATTTGGTCTCTAGGATGATTTTTCTACCAGCTGCCTATTTTGAATTTTTTGTTTTCTTGCACCTCTGAGTCATCGGATAAATTATCTGCATCAACCGTAGACGTATTTTCTATTCCATGCACCTCATCTCCTTCAATGACTTCTTCGTAGATTGGGTAGTTTTCTTGAAAGTTAACTATTTGTTTCCTCCCTTCATCGAATTTAACATCTGCACTGTCCACAATTTTCTTGAGTCTCTTGTTGTAGCATTTGTAAGCTTTGCTATTTGGAGAATAACCAACAAAAACACCTTCATCTGCTCTATCTTCAAACTTCCCAAGATTGTCATCAATTTTTCTGATGTAGCACTTACAGCCAAATACTTTGAGATGTTTTGCTGTTGCTTTTCTACCAAACCACAACTCATAAGGTGTTTTGCATTCATGAGTTCTTAACATGTATCTGTTTTGAATGTATACTGCTGTGTGAACTGCTTCTTTCTAGAATCTATCTGCTATTTTGTTTTCTTCCAGCATGGTGCATGCCATTTCTTGTATAGTTCTGTTCTTTCTCTCTACTACACCATTCTGCTGAGGAGTTCTGGCTGCTGAATATTGTCTCCTGATACCATATTTTTCATAGTATTCTATAAATTCATTCGAAATGAATTCTCCTCCTCTGTCTGATCGCAAGCATTTAATCCTTTTTCTTGTTTCATTCTCAACTAGCTGTTTGAAGGTTCTGAACATTTCAAAAGCTTCTGTTTTATCTTTTAGGAAGAATATCCATGTCATTCTGGAATAATCATCGATACACAGCATAAAGTATTTGTCATCGTTTATGCTTTGAGTTCTCATGGGTCCACACAGGTCAGTATGAATAAGTTCTAAAGGCCTACTAGTGTGGTACTCTTTTTTTTTGAATGACACTCTGGTTTGCTTTCCCTTCTGACATGAAGCACAAACACTGTTTGAAGGTTTCTTAATGGTTGGAATATCTCTCACTGCTTGTTTAGAGCTGATTTTCACCAAATTATCAAAACTTATGTGTCCAAGCCTCTTATGCCACAACCAGTTCTCTTCTTCTTGTCCAATAAAACACGTACCTTCTGAAGTTTCTGAGAGTGTGTACAGATTACCAGACGTCCTTGAAATAGTTTCTATCAATTTCCCACTATTTATTTTTTTGACTTCACAACCCTGCTTCTTGAAGACTACTTCATGACCTTTATCACAGATTTGATCGACACTTAACGAGTTATGTTTCAAACCATCCACAAATAAAACTTCTTCGACTTGATTTTCCCTTCACTAATTTTGATGGACCCTTTTCCTATAATTTTGGCTCCATCATTATTTCCAAACTTCACAGAGCCACCCTCATATTTCTGTAGTTTTTCAAATTTTTGTTTATCACCTGTCATATGACTTGAGCACCCACTATCAAGGATCCACGGTACACATTTATTCTGAGCTCTAAAAGCTATCTGCACTATTAAAGATTCTTGTTCTTTCCTGAGCTGTTCTTTTTGTTTCCATTCTATTTTAACTGTGGTGTTGGGTTCTAGCTTGGATTTCCCCTTTTCAGAATCTTGCACATATCCTTCAGAAGAAATTCTATTTTGTTTTGCCCTATATGGTTGAATTCTTCTTTTCTGAGATTGATTTGAAATAGAAATACTCGCGACAGTTTCTAGCAATATGCCCAAAGTTGTGACAATTAAAGCATTCTACTGCATAACTCATTAGAGGAGCAAAAGCATTTCTACTAGTGAAACTTCTAGGACCTATATTGTACTTGCAATCCACAATTTTATGCCCATAACCATTACATTTAAAATAGAAACCATAGAAATAATGATTGAACCTGAAAGATGGTTTTTGCCAAGTTGTTGCGGGAGCCTTGGATCTTCTTTTCTTTTGATGTGTGACCTTGGTAAAACCGTCATTGTCGGTTCCTATTTCAGGAGCGGCATTATTGCTTTCTTTTGCTCGATTTGTTTTTCTTTCAACAGCCTATTTCTTGTCTTTACTCTTTTCACATTCAACATTGCTTGCCTTTGGTCCATTTGATGATTCTCCTTCAGTAAAGCCCAGACCGAATTTGATACCTGTGGGTCTTTGATCGCTTAGGATTTTGTCCAGCTTCATCGAACTTTCATCACGTTTTAAATGACAGCTAATTTTTTGATCCAGCTCTTGTATCTGTATTCGAAGACTGACATTTTCTTCTTCCAATTTGCAACAGTAATCTATCTTCATGGTTACCTGTACTTCAAGATCTTCGAACATTTTCTTGTACTCTTTTGTCTATGTTTTTAGACTGGCTATAATGTCATTTGCATCCTCAAGCTTCCTTAACAATTTTTTATTCTTTCTTTTCTCAGATTTCCATTCCATAAGAGCAGAAACCAGCTCACCTTCTAAATCAACTTCAGCCTCACCTATTTCAATAGATACTTTAGAGTTCATTCCTTCTCTCTTTTCTATGTTTTTTGCCTCTTCTGATTCTTCTACTTCAAACGCCATAAAGAGAGCCTCACCTGTTCCTTCTTCAGAGTCTTCACTAGAACTGTCCTCTGAAGATTCTCCATTTCGGGAGATAAAGCTTTTCTTTTTGAAATTGCCTTTTCTGAAGTTTGTTTTCTTCCTCCATTCACTTCTTTCTTGATGCTGAGTTTCTTCACCTTTGTTATTGTCATTGAGAGGACATTTGATAGCAAAGTGTCCAATGCCTCCACAATTGAAACATTTAAAAGGTAGCTTTCCTTTGTATTTTCCTTTTCCTTTTCTCAGATTTCTGACAAAATTTGCTTCCATTTCATCTGAAGCATCCTCTTCTTCAGACTCTTGTTTTGTGCTTTTGCCTTTTAGGGCTTTGAAAGCTGCTTCTATGTATGTGGGATTAGACCTTCCTATTCTCATTTCAAAAGCAGTCAAAGAACCATGCATCTCATCCATACTAAAACTATTTAGATCTTTGGCTTCTTCTATGGTAGAGACTTTAGAATCAAATCTAGGAGGGAGTGATCTTAATACATTTTTCACGATAGCAACATCGGTTAATTCTTCGTCGAGACCTCTGATTGAATTGGTGATCCCATTGACTCTTTGCATGAAGGTCTCTATGTTCTCATCATTGTCCATCTTTAAAGATTCGTATTGAGCTCGATGTGCTTGAAGCTTGGCCTCCTTGATCCTATCATCTCCTTCATGGATGTTCTCTAGTTTATCCCATATATCTTTTGTTGATTCACAATTTATGACCTTGACTAGCTCACTTTCCACTAGTCCACACATGATGGCATTTTTTGCTTTTGAATCATATTCAAATGCCTTTTTACCAGCAGTGATCTGTTGGAGCGGTGGCAGGAGCTTTGTAACCATTAACTACCGCACCCTAGATGTCAAAACCCAAAGCACTGAGATATGTCTGCATTCTAATTTTCTAGAATGCATAGTTAGTCCCATCAAACAATGGTGCTTTGTTTGAGGAGAAACCTTCACCACTTGCCATTGCGTGACTTCCAAGATCACCTTAGATGTTTAAGCCTGTTCAGGTACTTGGCTCTGATACCAATTGTTGTAATCACAATGACACTGAGAGGGGGGGTGAATCAGTGTGTTCTTTAAAATTTCTAAAACATATGGTTTTAAATCCAACAGCAGTTTAAAGCAGATAAAAGAGATACTAAATGCATCAAGAAAGCATCACACATAACACAGCAATTTAACGAGGTTCACCAATGTGGCTACTCCTCAAAAATGACTGCTTGGACTACCATCCAAATCCAGTCAATGCAAAGCTACAACTTTACATAATCCTTTACCAGCACCAACTGGAAGGAGCACCAACCCCTTAACTTTATCTCGCTTCAACAGAATGGAGCACCAACTCCTATTTTACCAGCACCTACTGGAAAGAGGCACCAACCCCTTATGCCAAGCTACAACTTGGAAGACAATAATAAAGATTACAGAATAAAACTTTCACCTCATTTCTCACAGTCTGCTATTTTTTTGCATTCTGATGCTTCTGCACAACACGATTCGCACTATCCGACCGCTTCTCTAAACTTCTTCGCACTCTCTGCTGCAATCAGAAGATCGATCACTTTTGTAGTCTGCACATTATTACTTCGGACTTGAAACACACCCTCTGCACATCGTGCTCTTAATTCTCAAAGATTCGATATGCACTCTTCACTTTGTCACTAAAGAAATATCGCTTCGGCCTTAGCTCAAATCGAAATGACTCACTCTCTGCGCACTACAAATTTTGCATACACACCTTATCTTCGCACAAGTCACCTTCCATCTTCAATTAGCCCTCCTTTTATAGAAGAAATCTTCAAGAACAATTCTTAAATCATAGTCGACTGTAACCCTAGGACGTCGGCTGCAAACCCTAATGATGTTGACTTCAAACCCTAGAATTTTTTGGCTGCTTAAACCTGGTGATTGTCGGCTACAAACCCTAAAAATGTCCGCTATAAAACCCTAGAAAATGTCAGCTTCAAAACCCTAAAAACATCCGTTGTAAAACCCTTGACAATGTCGGCTTCAAAACCCTAAAAACATTCGTTGTAAAACCCTAGAAAATGTCGGCTTCAAAACCCTAAAAATTGTCGGCCTCGATTCAACTTGTCGGCCTCAAATGCTGCTGCCACCTCTGTCACCTTTCTATTGCTGTTGTCGTGAAATACTAACATGTCACGATATCGCGACACTTTTTGTAGCCGTACGCCTTCATGCCCTTGCTGTCGTGAAATCACGACCATTTTGGCCTTTGAAAGCTTTCCCACCGTTCATGTCGTGAAATCGTGACACTTCAAACTTTTGCTGATGTCATCCTTAATGTTGTCGCGAAATCGCGACGCTTCCAGCTTCCTGAGGCTTCTCTTGCAACTTGTCACGAAATCGTGACACTTTCAGCTTTTGCTGACGTCATCCTCATCTTTGTCGTGAAATCGTGATGCTTCCGGCTTCTAGCGGCTTTTCTTTCACCCTGTCACGAAATCGTGACACTTTCAATTTTGCTGACGTCATCCTCGGCTTTGTCGTGAAATCACGACGCTTCCGGCTTCCAGCGGCTTTTCTTTCACCCTATCGCGAAATCGTGACACTTTCAATTTTGCTGACGTCATCCTCAGCTTTGTCACGAAATCACGATGCTTTCGGCCTCCGTACAATTCTTGCTTCATGCGGTAGCGAAATCGCTACACCTTTGTGCCTTGTGCTTTCGATTTGCTTCAACTTTGAGTTCTGATCTTTTGACTGGTAGCGAAATCGCTACACCTTCACGTTGAGCATTTTTGGACTTGTAGCGAAATCGCTACACCTTCTTGTTTGTGCTTTTTCAACTTGTAGCGAAATCGCTACACTTTTGTTTTGTGCAATTTGACACATAGCGAACTTGCTACACCTTTGAGTTGTGCTTTTTCAACTTGTAGCGAAATATCTACACCTATGTTTTGAGCACTTTTGACTCGTAGCGAAATCGCTACATCTTTTTCTCTTAACACTTTCTCCCAGCTTCGGCCAGCGAAAATTCAACATGTAGCGAAATCGCTACAGTTACTCGACTTAGCTTCTTGGCCTCCGACATGTCACGAAATCGCGATAGTTTGCCTTGCGCCTTCTCTCTCTTCCGACTTGTCATGAAATCGTGACATTTTCGATTGCACCTTCTCTCTCCTCCGACTTGTCACGAAATCATGACATTTTCAACTGTGCCTTCTCTCTCCTTTAACTTGTCATGAAATTGACATTTTCAAATGCGCCTTCTCTCTCCTTCGACTTGTCGCAAAATCGTGACAAAAAACATGTCGCGATATCGCGACAATTTTCTAACTTGTCTTTTTCTTCGAATTTTTGAAACTGGGTCATCTCTATTTTCCAAGAAACTTCTGTCCTCTGCATCTGAATGACTCCTACACTGTCTGTCCACTGTATCATTGGATCTAACTGCCTGTTTTGACAACAATGACAAACTTCTTGCAACACCTTGCTCAACACAAATAGATTTGAAAATCTTGCCCATTGAGAAGCAAACAAAATTAAAAAATCCTTTCGAACAAGAACCATGTAGAAAGAAAAATCCCACCCAAGGGAAAACCAAAAACGTGTATCCTGATAAGGAAAAAACTAAAAACCAAAACCGCCTGGAAGAAAAATTGTCCTAAGAAAGTAGGAGGATCAAAAAAATCCATTGAAATCACCAGGAAGGGCCATATTGCCTAAGGAGGTCCGGGACACATGCGAGGAAGCAAGAAAACTATTATCCTACATATGAACACCAAAAAATTCTCTAGAAGAGCGAGAACAACCAAAGGTTGAGGAAAGAAACTAGGATCCCACCAAGGGTCAACCTAGGAAGGTTATCCAAGAAGCAACATTCCATAGAAATCCTGGAAAGAGGATCAACAAATTTGAGGATCTCCACAAGCCACTAGATCCCCTTGCAAATGAGGTTGAGCTATAGAATTTCCAAAGGCAACAAAAAAAATAGCACCGCAAGCCTTGGGAAAAAGGCCCGAGAAGGCCCCAAGAAACTTGAACTGAAGTAGCATAAGAAAATTATGTTGCAGCTGATAAACATAGGTCCCTTCAGCAAGACTAAAAGAAGTAGCTAATATACTAAGAAAAATCCATCTCTGCCAAAAAAAACTTATGGGAAGTAGGACAAAAATTCCAAAGGAAACTCAGCAGTAGGAACGAACACGGCCCCATACTTAGACGATAGAAAATGTTAAGAACCACCAATAAGATCAAATCCAAGAACCTAAAAGGAATATTCACTAAAAAAGGTACATGGTCCTCCCAAAGACCATAAGGATACAGTGAAAACCTCCTAAGAAGTACAAGTATGGAGTCAAGTCCTAATCCTAAAACCATGATGTGTCATATCTGAAGAACCACTAAAAAATAACACCAAGTAGAAAACCTACAATAAATTGGGCTAGTCCTAAGAATAATAGAGAAAAGGATCCCTAAATCTCAATAGGAAACCCAGGGAAGGTCCCAGGGATATTCTAGAATAGAGGCACAATTAGGGAAACCTCAATCAGGTTGGAAAAGGGCAAGCAAGTAGAAAAGTGACCTCCCACCCAAGGAGATTGTCTACAACCATTGTCAGCCAAGAAAGAAGGGCCTGGTAAGTGCCACCCTATTTTGTTTCTACTTAGATTTTTGGTTTTTGATTTGAATGGAAAAGAATTTTTGTTTAGTATTCATTATTCTATTTTTTATTTCAAAAGTAAAATATTTTTTGTCCTACATATAGGGTTTTTTATTTTTTTAAAATAAATGGGTTTTTTTCTTTTCTAAAAGGATATTTATTTTACATATAGGTTAGCTATTATTTTTTTGTTTTATAATTATTGACATACATAATTTTTTTTATTTTTTTTATACATAGGGGAATTGGCAACTGCCTTTCCTTTTTGAAGAATTGATCACAAGGTCAAATCACATTGTCTCTGATAATAACATCAAATCATGGAGCTACCACTATAACCCCTACCCCACCTCGATAAACATGGCTCGGAGTGATGGAGATCCCCGATGGCTCAGGGTTGGTACCACTGTCATCAAGCTGGTGCACACTCAACATATTATAGTCAGAATACTACCTTTACCCTAGAGTGGGCATGCCCATGAGGTTTGAACCTAGGTATCCTCCTGGTAAGTGCCCAAAGTCTTACACAATTTGTTTGTTGCATTCTATGTTTAAGAAAGCTAAATTTTTTTCCTAGTTTTTAGGTTAGTTGCACTGCTAAACCTTAGGTGATTTGCAAAATAAATCACACTACAAACCTTGGATTTGAAGGTATCCTAAAATAGTCATGGTAAGACTTTATTTTCATCCTCACCAAAAAATCAATTAACCAAACAATGGGGTCACAAGCTAGTCTCCTACTTGAGGTGTAAGTGTAGCTAAATTTGACATCCTAGTTTAAAAAAAAAGTGTATTTACACAACTATTAGATACTCAAGAAAAAAAGTAACACGTGATTAAGAAAAAATATTTGTATTGAACATATTAGATGAGAACAAGAAAAATATATTTAATATGATAGTTAATGCAAGAGTATTCTAGGGATGTTGGATGCATGCAAACATTTTTAAAAATACTTATACAATGGATAAAATTATTGGGAATAAGAGATTCCATGTAGAAAACACAATTTCCTTTAGAATTAGGAAAAGTATTCCTTGATGCAATTATGTAGTAAAAAAATAAATTATTTTCTAAAAGTTAAGGAGATGCAAACAAGGAATAAAAAGTTCAACTATAATTTTCTCCAACTTTCCAAATTGAAAAGTTTGAAGAATTAAGTATTTTTTCTCTATATGGTTTGCTTGTAAATTTTGATGCTTTCATTGTTACAATTTGTTTGTGATAATAATTTATTGATTTTGTTGTTATGTCTTTAGTACATAGTCAAACATACATAATATAATATAAATTCCCTAAATATAAGTGAATAGAAACTAAAAAAGTGTAATACAAATTTCTCATTATTAGGTTTGAGGTGTAGACCAATTGGTGTAGTAAAACATCATAAGGGGGATGGAAACCCAGGGTTTAAATATTGATCCTCACTAGACTAAATATTTGTCCCTTTCCTGGTGCTTTCAGTGGTGTAAAATGTTTAAAATGAATGTGGCATGGTGGTTATAGGGATAGACTATGCGGAGTACTATGTGGTAGGGTGGGCATCATGAAATACTATGGTAACCATAAATATGAAAAGCATACCCATATCATCATGGTGGTATTGGTAGTTTTGCCACACTGGAATTTTTTGTAAAAACTTCCAAGTATAAAATATAAGATGTGCATTTTTGTTGTTCTTTTCAACGTTTTGGTATTTTCGTTGACTTGTTTTGGCATGTTCGCTGGTATAAATATTTCTTTCAAAGTCTCTTTCCATGCTTTCACCGATAAAGACATTTTTATTGGCAAGAGTCAAACTTCAGATAACTTTGCTTAAAAGAGAGAGATGTATTCGCTAGAAAATATAAGGAAGGATGTTTTTACTAGAAAAAATAGAATTAAAACATTTTTGCCAATGAAGCTAAAAAAGGGGGGTTTCACCATAATTCATGGTCAAAGTCAAATTCACCTCACTTTCCAGTGAAATTCCATTTTCACCCCAAGCACAATGAAAACATCTTGCTGGCAGTTTTTCTAGTGAAATCCCTTACTGGAAATTTTGCCAACGAAATTACTTTTTGGAAGTTTCACCCAATTCACAACGAAATTCCCTTTTCGGGTGAAATTGCTGGCCAAAACATATTTCATGAAGTTTCACCCCTATTTGGATTGAAACAACCTTTTCACGTAGATTCTCAATGAAATCATATTTTTGCCATTTTTACCCCATGCACAGTGAAATTCCATTTTCGCCCCAAGTTGGAGCGAAATCCATTTTCGCCTCTTTTTCAGTGAAATTCTATTTTCACCCAATTCCTCAACGAAAGAATTTTTTAGGTGAAATGCCTTGGCGAAAACTTTTTGGGTGCAATATTGAGTGAAAGTCCATTCCTTCCGTGCTTTTAGTGCAGATCATTCTTGGAAAATATCAAGGATTGGTGAATTCAATTCATGGGGCAAAGAAAGTAACATCTCCCAAATTATTGCTGAAGAGTGGCCAAAATTAAATGTTGCACCTTTGACATTGGTATGATCCTATTGATTTCAAGGCACCATTCACTATGATAAATGCTCATTTTTGATGCACCAAATTTTGAGATGAATTTCCATCATCCTTTCTTGCTGATTTCCAAGGTGCTCTCCACTGAAGAAGGATCGTTGCTCCCCAAGACGTTCATTGATTTGTTCATTGTTGTTCCTGAAAAGAATATTGTTGTTGATCAATATTTGACTAGTTGACCATTTTATTTAATACTTATTAAATTTTGGAGGTAAAATCCTCTATAAAAACTAAGAAACTTGATGTAAGGAGAAGGAGGAACATTTTGCTAAAAAACTCTTTGAGTTTAATTTTTGCATCAATTGAAAGACGTTTTTCTCTAGTTCCTAGATCAATCATGTATGTGATTATTTTCTACCTATTATTTCTACTATATTCATTGCCTTTGTTAGATAAATTAAAATTCTGCATTTGAATTTAATTTTTGATGAAGAAATGAATGTTGAAATATTAATTGGAAGTCATATTTGCGATCTATGATTGGTTCCTATGTTATTATTTTTGTTAAATGTTGGTTATAACTTGATTTGGTTATTTAGTTGTTAGTTCATTCCCCACTCTATTTCTCTAGCTTACAACCATATTTCCCATATCTTTCTATTAATTTCTCTCCCTAAGATTTACACCAAATTTTAGATTAGTAAGGGAACCAACCCTCTCTAGAGATTGGCCCGAAGGACATCTCTTTCCTTTGGCCTTTCAATGTTGGTCGGGTCTAGGGCACATATTTTTACACTTAGGAAGATTCGTGACCAATAATTTTTGGCACGCCCGGTGGGACCCCAAAAGTTCCACCTTAAGCAGTATTAAGATTTGATGTTCATATTTTACTATTTGATTAGAACATCTGGCGACTCAGTTTTACCTAGAAGCCTTCAAACGTGAAGTTGGTGAAAGCTTTACTTCATGATCACAAGATCGAAGGCCAAAAATTTAGAAAATCTTATTGAGTTCTTTGAGCTTGACACCCAAGTTTTAGGAGAGCATCCTAGATTAGTCACTCCAACTATCCCATCAGTTGTAACATCTTCACAAGTAGTTGGTGTGTTTTTCGTTCCTTCAAGTCCCTCTAGTACTACCACTAGCTTTCCTCCCCAAGCAAACACTCTAGTCCAAATGGCCCAAAATCCACCACCACCACCAAGATAGTTTCCAGCCTGGAACCATTTTGGAGCTTTGAATCTGCAAGCTCAGAACCCGATCCCACCAACAGCATTGAAGGCTTTGCCTACTTATGATGGTACAAGAAAAATAGCTTATGAGCATGTTCAAGATGTGGCTTCTTTGGTGACTATTCATAGCATCACAGATGAAGATGTCATGGTCAGATTGCTCATGCTCTCTCTCAGAGGGAAGTTGCTTTACTGGTACCGGTCCTTACCACCTACCACTATTACCACATGGGACCAGTTGGTTGAGTTAATGATAAAAGGCTTCAATGAACAAGTGGATCCTTTTTCCTTATTGCATCAATTTACTAACATTCAGAGGTATCCACAGGAGGAAATCATTGACTTCAATGTTAGGTTCACTCGAACTTGGTAGAGAGTCCTTGATGGTCTCTGACCGACTCCCAAACAAGCCATATTTTATTATCTCTGAGCCTTCAATTATGACATTAGCATGGTCATCCATCAGTCCAATATTGATACATTCCTAGCCTTGTACTCCATTGCACAAAAGGTTGAGGCTGATCTGATTGCTATTGGTAAGCTCCCATCGAAGATGATGATGCCTATCTTTCCTGATCTCCCACAACATTTATATTCCAATGCATCTTCTCAATATTTACCAATGTCCCCCATGTATCCAATCCCTTCATGGAATCCAAGTTCATCTCAAACCCAGATAGTTTCTATCCTACAACTATCTTACTCCTTCCATTCCATAACTACCCACTCTAGTTCCATTCCCAGCACTACCATCTCCACTAGTACCACTTCCATTACTAGCTCCTCCAACACCCTCAAATCTTGATCCTCAAGAGAAGTTGTTACAAGAGATGCAATCAATGAACTCAACAATAAGAGCGATGAGAAATGAGATCACAATTATTAAGAAAAAGTAGGCTGAGAGAGATTTCTAGCCTAGGATATTTCAACCTCCACCAATCACTAGAGAGCAAGCAGCTTCGACCAGCAAGATGCCTGAAAGGAATCCAACAATGTTGACAAATGAAGAAGTTGGTCCATCAGATAAAATGTACTAGTGTTCTACCTGCAATGATCCGCATGGTGAAGAAACTTGCATGGTTCATCTGAACTATGTGCAGACATTGGAAGATAGTTCTTCCGATGGTCAGATCAACATGATTAGAGAAGTTGATCATAATTTTATGGTCCCTTCCATAGAACAAGTTTCAGTTCTCATGAGAGTTGGAAAAAGTTCGGTTATAGTAGATCCAACTGAGATGGAGCCGTTGAAGGTGCCTATTGAGCCGAAGGTGCAGAATGAAAAGAAACAAGCATAAGTGAAGGTGCCTAGCTCAACATCTAAGTCAGAAGAACCTATTCTTTTAAAATATCTCTTGCCCACACAAGTGAAAGAAAGAATCTCTCAAGCGAAGGCGTCAACTTCACAAACGCAAGCTGAGATGAAAGAATAGGCAAAAGAATACCTTAAATATCCATATTTGACCAAGCGTCAGAGGGTGGAAGCCATGCAACAATATCGAAGCAAGTATGAGGTTGCTGATGAAAGAAGAGAGTCCAGTTCATCTACATACAACATTGTTGAAGAACTAAAGAAGATTCCTACCAAGGTTAGTCTCTATGATGCATTGCAATTGCTTGGACAAGTTGATTTGTTGCAAGAATATTTGAAGTCTATTAAAGATAAAAAGAAGAATCCCACTCAGACTATGTTAGCTCAGACACTTACAACTTTAGCTACTAGAAAGAATAGACCACCACCATTTTATTTGTCTCTCAAGATGGAGGGTTGGATTGTGCATAACTGCATGATTGACTCTAGTGCTATGATAACTATCATGCCGAAGGTGGTTTGTGATGTTATGGGCATGGAGTATACCAGGAGTAGCCCAAGAGTTTTGTAGTTGGATGGTACTCCTATAAGAATAGTAGGAGTCATCAAAGATATCCCCATTATCTTGCATAAGATACCTCAAATCACTATGATCCAAGAGGTGGTTGTAGTTGACCTAGAGCCATATTTTAGTATGTGCCTCTCAAGAGAGTTCACTACCAAATTGGGAGGTTATCTTTCCTTGGATTACTCTCACCTGGAAGTTCCTTTCAAAGGAAAAAGAATCTGAATCTACAATGAGAAGCCTTCCACGTTTCATGTAGAGAGGATCGAAGAAGAAGAAAAGTCCATGGATTCTATCAATATGGTCACTGAAGAACTAGAAGAATTGGATTTAATGGAGAGAATTTTGGATGAGCTTCATACAGAAGATGAATTTTCAATGAGTGATTTTAATGTGATGATGGAAACTGAGATTGGTTGTTACTCCATTACTAAGCCTAAAAAGGCTGAAGTGAAGGTGTTTGATGATCAAGATCCTATTCCAGATCAGTTGTGGAAGCTCTACTTTGATGGTGCAAGATGCAAAAATGGCATTCAGAGTAGGAATTATCCTCATATCCCCTTATAGCATATAGAAGATATATTCATACCGGTTGACCTGGAGTTGTACAAATAATGCTATTGAGTATGAAGCATTGTGCTTAGGCTTGAAGAAAGTAGAGAAGCTTGGGATCAAACAACTCCAGATTTTTGGAGATTTAGAATTGATTGTCAATCAAGTGACTAACAAGTGTGTCTCCAAACAACACTATTTGAAGGTATATCACAACAAATTTTAGGATCTATTTGAAGCCTACATGATATTAAATATCCAAGAGATTTCATAAGAATAAAATAAACATGTAGATATTTTGGCATCCCTTGGTACCAACTTTTCTCTAGTTGAGCACATGGTGAAGAAACCAAAGACCATGAGGTTGGTTTATAGGCCTTCAGTTCCTGATAAGAATATCTATTAGAAAGTGTTTGAAAGTGATGAGCAGATCATGAAATTCTTAATAAAAGAAGCTAGTAGTGTGGAAGGAAGAACACTCGATGAAGAAGAAGTTGAGGGACTAATCTAGTTAAGAAATAATCATATCCCAAAAGGATTGATTACGCTCGAAAGTCTCTTTGATCAGAATGATAGAGCTAAAAAACATAAGATCAAAGTAGATGAGAAGGAGTACACCGAGCTACAGTTGGAACCTGAAAAGTCAATCAAGGTTGGAACTGATTGCACTCTAGAAGAACTTGAGCAGATCAAGGAGCTATGCCATGAATTTCTAGACATTATTGTCCCTAGAGTTATCAGGACCTCAAAGGTTACAACAAGAATGTGATCCAACATACTATTGAACTAGAAGGAGTGAAACCCTTTAGGTAGAAACAAAGACCAATCAATCCTAAAATTGAAGTTCTGATGAAAGTTGAACTATTGAAAATACTAGAAGCTAAAATTATTTACCCAATCAAGCATTCTACATGGGTAGCTAATTTGGTCCCTGTGAGGAAAAAGAATGGAGATATTCGCCTATGTGTTGATTTCTAAAATTTAAATCAGGCTTCTCTGAAGGATCATTATCCTTTACCACAGATTGATCAGATTCTTCACATAGTTGTAGGAGCTCAAATATTTTCTCTGTTAGATGGATTCTCTAGCTACAATCAGATATGGGTCAAGGATGAAGACCAATACAAAATGACATTCACCACAAAATGGGGTACATTTGCTTATCAATGAATACCTTTTGGTCTCTCGAATGCTGGAGCAACCTTTTAGAGAGCGATGGATGTGGCTTTTGGTGAGTTACTAAATTGAGTCATTGTTATTTATTTGGATGATATGACTATCTTCTCTCATAACAAGGAGGAGCACAACTTGCATTTAAGACAAGTGTTTGAAAAATACCGAGAGTTCGAAATATCCATCAACCCGAAGAAGTCTATATTTGCGGTGAAGGAGGGAAAGCTCTTGGGCCATGTAATCTCAGAAAAAGGTTTAGTTGTTGATCCAGCTAGAGTTGAGGCTCTTTTGAAGCTTCCATTACCAGCTAACAAGAAAGGTTTGTAGTCATTTTTTGGTCAGATTAATTTTATTCAAAATTTTATTGCAGATTTTGCCCAAGTTGTGAAACCAATGATTGAACTCTTGAAGAAAGATGTTGAGTTCAAATGGACTGAGCAAAGGAAGCAAGCATTCCAAGAAATCAAGGAAAGAATTTCTCAAGCTCCTATTTTGATAAACCCTGATTATTCGAAGGATTTTATCCTTTATGTTGTTGGTGAACAAGAGAGTTACGCAATTATGCTTACATAGAAGGGAGAAGATGGAAATGAGTGATTGATCACATTTTTAAGCCAAGTCATCCAACCACATGAAGAAAAGTATAATTTCATAGAGAAGCAAGTGTATGCAGTAATGAAGTCCTTAAAGAAGTTTTAGTATTTTATTTCATAAAGTAAAACAATAGTTTATGTTGTTCATCCAGATGTCCAAAGTTTCATTATCCAGGGTGAACTTGGAGATAAGAGAGTTGGTTGGGTTTCTAAAATCTAAGAATATGATATTGAAATCTGACCAACCAAGCTAGTTCATGGTCGAGCATTATATCAAGAGCTTGCAAAGAGCATTGCTTCTGAATCCATGGTTTTCCAGTATGAAGAGTCAGTAAGTGAAAGTAATATTGCTAATCATTCCTTAGTTGACCATGATTGGATAGAGGACCTTATCAAATACTTCAATTCAGGAAGGTGTCCTTCACATCTCAATGCTTCACAAAGAAGAAGATTTAGACTACAGGTCCTCAGGTATGTTATGTTACCAAATGGATTGTTTCATAAGAACATTGATGGAGTGCTTCTCAAGTGTGTCAAGAATCAAAAAAGTAAAAAATCCTAGAAGAATTTCATTCTAGATTATCAAGAGGCCACTATGCAGGAAGACCCATGGCATTAAAAATTATCAAAGCAGGTTATTTTTGGCCCACCCTCTTTTTTAGATGCATTTAAGGTCAATCAAAGTTGTGATAAATGCCAAAGGTATGTCAGTAGGAGCAGAAATGCACCTTTACCTCTTCACCCGATCCAAGTAGAAGCACCATTTCAACAATGGGGTGTAGATTTTATTGGGGTCATTGATCCTAATTCATCTACTAGACATAAATACATTATAACTATAACTGATTATTTCACCCGATGGGTAGAAGCAGTCCCAACTAAGAAGGTAGACCAGGAGGTAGTCATCACTTTCCTTGAAGGATTGATCACTCACTTTGGCATACCAGATGCGATTGTAATAGACAATGAAACTCCATTCATCGGTGCCAAAATCAGTGAGTTTATGGGTAAGTATGGTATTTATTTGAAAACTTCATCAAATTACTATCCGTAGGGAAATGGTTTGGTCGAATCTACGAACAAGAATCTGCTTAGGATTTTGAAGAGGACTCTTGGTAACAACAAGCGAAGTTGGCATTTTCTCTTAAACCAAGCTTTATGGGTTGATCACATCTCAATTAAAAATTCTATCAAGACATCCCCCTATTCTTTGGTGTATGGTAAGGAAGCAGTCTTGCCTATTCACATTGAATTATCAACTCTTCAATATTTGCAATTGCTTGATGATGAAGATGATGAATTTGATCCCATGAGTGCAAGATTGGCTCAACTATTACAATTGGAAGAAGAAAGGGAGAAAGCATATAATTCTTTCATGGAGCATGCTCAGATGACAAAAAATTGGTTTAGCAAGAAGACTTCAGAGAAGGCATTTAAGGTGGGTGATCTTGTGTTAAAATGGAATGAGAACAAGGTGAAGCCAGGAAAACATCACAAGTTTGAGGTAATTTGGGAGGGCCCATTTCAGATTTCCAATGTGAATCAAGTTAATTCATATTATCTACAGGATATGGATGGTCGTGTATTGCCAATCCCAGTCAATGGTCTTCATTTGAAGGTCTACTATCAGTAAAAATTTGGGATCAACATTTGTAAATATGTATATATTTTGCTATTTGATTTTTAGGCAAAAAGATGGATCAAAGAAAAAGGAAGAAAAGGTTATTTCAAAATAAGTTTTCACTCATGCAATTTTCCATTTTTAGAGTGAAACACAAGTTGGCAGCAAGAAACATCCACTCACATGCTTTTTCGAGCAGACAAAGTGGCAAAAGCTATTTTTAGAGTGAAAGTGGGTAAAATTGCTTTTCGCCTTGCTTTTCTAATGAACTCCTAGATGCTGCTTTTTTCCAATGAAAGCATAAGAAAGCGCTTTCAGCACCTCAGTTTAGTGAAGGCATCTACATGATCTACTTTTTAGTGATAAGACTCCCAGTTGGATTTAAAATATATATATTTTCAAAAAGAAAAAAATATATTTCACATGCCTTTTTGCCCAATTGATGTTTTAAAGAAAAGCAAAAAGACAAGTTCACCCAAAAATGCATTTTAGTCTGCATGACATCCTTTTGGCAATGAAACTCCAGTTATGAGTATGAGTTAAAGGTAATTTCACTAGTGAAATTGCCCAAAGGGGTTTTTGATGCCTAAAATCAGTGAAAAAGGATGAGTTCACCTGAAAAGCACTCCAATTACATAGTTCAAGGTGAAAAAGTAGTGAATCACATTCCCAAGGTCAACTGTTGACAACCAGATAATGCACCTCAAAATTAAAAAGTGGTTAGGCACGACATTCGAAGAAGATTTACAATGCAAGTCATTATGAGCCATTAAAAATTATGAAAAAGCATGTCGAGCGAGGGAACCAAGGAGCACATTCACCCAAATTTAGTGTGTGCACCGCATGCATTAAATCAGGTTGTTGAGGTCAAGCATTATAAAAAGGGTGAACCTGTGAAGCTTGCAAACAAAGAAAAATCAGAGTATTCTCTCAAGGGTGTTACAAAATATTGTAGAACTATTACCAAATTGTTGCTTAATTGTAGAACTATCAAAATATTGTAGAGGAGTTTCTCAAGGGCAAAAATGGGTAAGAAAGCTACAGAATCAAAGAAGACACAAAAAAAGCCAAGAAAGCAAGGAGGAATGAAGATGAGGAGTTAGAACCATATTATGATGCATTGGAAAAAATTGGTGATTATACCATTTCGAACAAGGGCATGGAAGAATTGCATCGAGATGTGGAGTTTGTAGTGAAGCAAGGGTTAACACCAGAGAGATTGAGAACTATAGCATACCATGCACATATTTTTTGGTTCCTTTGTACGCTAGTTCATGCTTACCTAGAACTTATTTTGGCAATTTCGAAATTTTATCATCCTACTACGAGAGCTATTCGAAATGCAACTAGAGAGAAGTTGTTCAACATTTCAACCAATGTAGTCAGAGAAGCATTCACTTGCAGGGTCAGACCTCCTTCGGATGTAATGTTTAGAAAGCTCAATCTTAGGGAGCAAGAGGAGAGATACCAGTCAACTATGTTGTTGCACTAGTTTATGGAGAGTCAATTGATAAAGACTCCATAGTTTGGGTAGTTATCAACTTTGCCAAAGCCTTTGATAGATTTTAAAAGCCTAGACTTGTATTCGATGTTAGCATGGATCGTTGGGCTACCCTCAGATTCCATGGTGCATAAATGGTAAGCATCACTTGTGCATAGTGTATTTCATAGGTGGAGTTTTACATCCCGACAACTATGAAAGTGAGCACTAATCTAGTTTTCTTTGATTGGGTGGATTACATGGCTCGAAGAATGCACACACAGTTGGAGAAGGTGCAAAGTGGAGAAGAGGTGGTGTTCAGACATTGTTCATTCTTGGTGTGGTATTTATTTTTTCACATGCACCAATATTTTTCATTTATAGTCGTGAAGCAGATCGATGAAGTAGACAAAAAATTACCTATTTATTTATGGACTCAAAGGTTGATGAGAAAGGAGTCCTATTACAATTTCAACCACATATTCTTGGGCCCTACCCTCGAGCTTATTTTTGGTGCATGTGAGAGAGTGTCGAGGGTGATGAAGGAGGAGATCATCATGAATGAGAAAGGTGATATCTTCCTGTTGATGCAAGGTATCATGGTATGAATTTTTGGCTTTATCGGTAAGTCGTTCCTCCTTCCATACTTCACTTTGAAATGTATTTTTGTGTTGGAGGTTGCTCGATAGAGCGACTTCACCAATGACACATATGGGTCAGGTAGGGGAAAGTGGGCTACGTGTGACATGCCATTTCAATTTGACGACATTGAAGTAAACCAAGTGGGGTAGAATGAGCTAATTGTTGAAACCCTCTATGACCTTGGTTTGGTCGAATTGCCCCAGTGATGGAAATATGACCCTTTGGGTCATTTCATAAAGTTTATTAAAGTGAAGAGTTTTCATTGCTACCCTAGGGAAGATATTATGTAGCAAAGGAACAATCCAGAAGGGCATGATCTTGAGTGGCACATTGAGAAGATGATATCACTCCCTCCATGGCATGAATTCTATGAGATGGAAGTCGAATATAATCTCAGAGTCCACAAGCACCAGATTCCTCCTCCAAACCTATTTAGTAAAATGAAGAATCAGTTGCCCAATTGGTCTGAGGAGAAAATCACCAACTAGTGGATTATGAGGGCCCACCAAGGAAATACTGGGTCAACCTATGGCTTGGTGATGGATGAAGTATTTTTGCTAATATATGATGAGCATTGTGACAAGTACCAACCGATCACTTTCATTGAAATTATACCTCAAAGCTTTCAAAGATCTGATAGTGAAGAGATTGTGGCTAGAGAAGAGCGATCGATAGCTGAAGAAGCACCACTTGTAGAAGAAGAAAAATAGTCATCACCGAAAGAGCAGCTTCAATACAAGAAAAGGAGTGTGGGTGAGGCACTTCCTTTCCCAAACGTCTCCAAGAAGCCAAGAACTGGTGTAGTCTCGTCATCTGGCACAAACCCTCCTCCTATAGTTTCAGCCACATAGGTTGATATTTCAAAGACTATTCCTTTGGTCCAGGAAGAGCAGCTTGGCCAGAAGGTTGAGGTCATTAATATTGAGGAGGAGGTGGAGGAATATCAGGACAAGAAAGAATCAGTATCACAACCACCTTCATCATCGGCTCAAATGGTGTCGGAGCCTACAAGTACATTTTCTCTATCTTCTTCCCTTGATCATGAGCATTTGGTGATCATCGAGTCCCATTCAACAGTTTTCACTTCCATTTCACCCCCATCTAGCATACCTTCCACTTCAGTTTCACTCCCCATTTCTCAATCATCGATCACCAATGCTCCTTCTTCTATTCCCTTTCCTTCTATTTCCCTTTCTTTTAGTTCTTTTGCATCTGCACCCAACCCATTTTCGCATCCATTTTCACTTCCTTCATATTCCATTCCAGTTAGTTCTCCCATGGCTATAAGTACACCAACCCCTTCTCGAGTAAGTGTAACTGTAGTCGAATCCTATGTTTCCATTCCATCAACCACTCCCATTTTTGTTTCCCTTTGTGAGCCAAACCCTCAGTAGGCTCTTTTTCCCTTTTTCCCATTTCTTGAGTTGTAGGCACTGCCAAAGTCAGAGATGGAAGTTGTGCTAGAGCACCCTATTGTAGAAAATATTAGTCGAGCCCACCAAAGTTCATCACGATGGCTAAAAAATCGTAAGCGAAAGGAGGCTCAAGATCCAATGAAAACATTGAAGAAGGTCTCTTTTGACCCTGAAGCTATGGAGTCCCACATGGTGAAAATGATTCCCCAGGTCCAAAATCCCCAAGGAGAGATGGCTCCAAGTGACTATGCTTATGAAGTCATTACAGAGGACCTTACACAGATTGATGCTACAAAAAATATGGGGAACATTCAGGTGGAGATGAGCTCAATCTACTTGCATGATGAGCATTTCAAGAAGAATTTTTTGAAGTTGAAGCAAAGATCATCGAGTTGGAAGATGCTCTAGCCGAACATAAGGCCCAGCTAGAAACAATGAAATCAGAGGTAGAGCATTGGCAGTAGAAGGTAGATGGCTTGGAGAAATAAATTGCAAGATATAGGCAAGTGGCTGAGGAACACCAGAAAGCCTAGGAAGGAGCGGAACAACAAGTGCAAGCATTGTCTACCCAACTCAAAACTTTATAGAATCAGCTAGCTGAAAAGGTAGTACAATCAGTGGGTTTCTCCAAGGAGAAAATCAAGGAGGCTCATCATATTTTGACTAAAGATTGCATAAAATAGGTAGTGAAAGCACTCTTGGTTCTATTGTATCTTCAAGAGGCTTGAATAGTAATTATATTTGGTGAGGAATCATTACAATATGTCGAGGAGTAGCTAGAACCAAAATTGGAGATGGCACTGAAGATTCAATCATTAGCTCATTCTGACCTTCGATGTAAACCCATGAGTGGGATGGACCGAGCTTGGTCTAAAGCTCGGATAACATTGCATAATTATTTTTCTAGATTGGATCTAGCTAGAGAAGGTCGTAAGCTACTTGATATGTATGAGAAGGAGCATTGTATTTCGCTCATTTATTTTGAGGTTGTAGTTGATGTCAGATTCTCGAGTTTCACTAATGATCATGGGGATATTTTTCCAAAGCGAGAGTTGGAGGTAGCCTGGAGAGATTTCATAGAGGATACCTCAGAGATTGATAGTTGGATAGAACCAATTATAGAAGAGCAGGTGTTGTCATTCATGAAGAAGCTCACCCACATTGAGTCATCCTTGCTAGAGCTGAGCCAGAGAGCCAATCACATCAGCTTGGACCAGATCCAGACATTGTGCTTCATTATTGATTCACTCCATTATCCTTCGATGCTTGATTTAGATTCTTGGGTTGAGGTGGTTGTAGTATATGAGACCACCAGTGCACATCTCAAGGAGCAGGAGGAATGGGCACAGGTAGAAAGAGAACAAGAGGAAGTTACTGAATGAAATGAACCATCTGATGCAGCAAGTGGAAGTGAGAGTTGAGCCCAATGGATAAAGGCCTAGGGTCGATTGCATCTAGACAAGTTGAATACCCCGAGAGCCACCAAAAGTGTTGGTAATTTTGCCACACTAGAAATTTTTGTAAAAACTTCCAAGTATAAAATATAAGTTGTGCATTTTCACTATTCTTTTCAACGTTTTGGTATTTTCATTGACTTGTTTTGGCATGTTCGTTGGTATAAATATTTCTTTCAAAGTCTCTTTCAATGCTTTCACCGATAAAGATATTTTTTCTAGCAAGAGTTAATATTTAGATAACTTTACTTAAAAAAGAGATGTATTCACCAACAAAAATAAGGAAGGATATTTTTTCTAGTAAAAATAGAATTAAAATATTTTCACCAAAGAAGCTAAAAGGGGAGGTTTTTCCAGAATTCATGGTCAAAGTCAAATTCACCTCACTTTCTAGTGAAATTCCATTTTTACCCCAAGCACAGTGAAAACATCTTGCTGGTAGTTTTATTAGAAAAATCCCTTGCTATCAGTTTTTCCAGTGAAGTTACTTTTTAGCATTTTCACCTAGTTCGCAATAAAAATCCCTTTTCAAGTGAAATTGTTGGCCAAAACATCTTTCAAGAAGTTTCACCCTTATTTGGAGTGAAACCCTCTTTTTTCCCAACTTCTCAACGTAATCATCTTTTTGCCATTTTCACCCCATGCACAAAATTCCATTTTCACCCCAAGTTGGAGCGAAATTCATTTTCACCTCTTTTTACAACAAAATTCTATTTTTGCCCAATTCCTCAATGAAAGAATTTTCTGGGTGAAATGCCTTGGTGAAACACTTTTTGGGTGCAATATTGAGTGAAAGTCCATTCATTTCGTGCTTTCAGTGCAGATCATTCTTGGAAAAGATCGAGGATTGGTGAATTCAATTCATGGGGCAAAGAAAGTAACATCTCCAAAATTATTGTTAAAGAGTGGCCAAAATTAAATGTTGCACCTTTGACGTTGGTATGATCCTGTTGATTTCAAGGTACCATTCACTATGATAAATGCTCATTTTTGATGCACCAACTTTCGAGATGAATTTCCATCATCCCTTCTTGCTAATTTCCAAGGCGCTCTCCACTGAAGAAGGATCGTTGCTCCCCAAGATGTTCGTTGATTTGTTCGTTGTTGTTCCCAAAAAGAATGTTGTTGTTGATCAATATTTGATTGGTCGACATTTTATTTAATGCTTATTAAATTTTGGAGGTGAAATCCTCTATAAAAACTAAGAAACTTGATGTAAGAAGAGAGGAGGAACATTTTGCTAAAAAACTCTTTGAGTTTTAATTTCTGCATCAATTGAAAGACATTTTTCTCTGGTTCCTGGATCAGTCGTGTATGTGATTGCTTTTTGCCTATTATTTCTGCTATATTCATTGCCTTTGTTAGATAAGTTAAAATTCTGCATTTGAATTTAATTTCTGATGAAGAAATGAATGTTGAAATGTTAACTGGAAATCATATTTGCAATCTGTGATTGGTTCCTGTGTTATTCTTTCTGTTAAATGTTGGTTAGAACTTGATTTGGTTATTTAGCTGTTAGTTCATTCCCCACTCTATTTTTCTGGCTTACAACCATATTTCCCATCTCTTTCTATTAATTTCTCTCCCTAAGATTTACACCGAATTTTAGATTAGTAAGGGAACCAACCCTCTCTGGAGATTGGCCCGAAGGACATCTCTTTCCTTCGGCCTTTCAATGTTGGTCGGGTCTAGGGTGCATATTTTTATACTTAGGCAGATTCGTGACCAACATGTGGCTGCTAATTTCACTATGTAAATAAATAAATAAATAATTTCTTATTATTCCTTTGGAAAAATGTTATTGATTGAAAATATATTCTCATATAAATACTAAAATATATGGAATGACATGTTTAGACATCAAGCTATAGTATACGTTTATTATCATGTAATAATATAGTAAAATCAAAGCTACTAGGTAATATATATAGAAAAGATAAATAATAAATTTAATAAAATAAAATGAGTTCCATATAAAAGTACTATTAAAATCCAATGTCATGGTCTAGATAAGAGTTAATTTGACTTATAGTTATATTTTTAGATTCATATATTTTGAATTTAGAGCTATTATGGTGCACTATAAAAATGAGAAACAAGTTTATTAGAGGTATAACATTAGCCCAAAAAGATAGTTCAGTTTGTAGTGGTCGAGTGCTAACTGGGCTACCTGAATTTAATTTCTTAGAGGGTCAGGATCCCATTGACTTTGTGTTTACTCCAAAACAAAAGCTATGACATTTTTATTAAAATTTAAAATTGAAGTAAATTAATAATATATATATATTAACATGGCGAAATCGGTAGTCGTCATGAATTCGTGCAATTTCTCCAGTTTTTATGGCTGCCATAGTATTCTGCGTTGTCCACCCCAAAATCCGCCACACAGATCTTTGTGCAGTCCACCTCTATAACTGCCATGCCACAATCATTTTAAATATTTTATGCCACTGAAAAAACTAGGAAAGGGACAAGCATTTAGTCCGATGAGGCCCGAGATTTGAACCTTGGACCTCCACCCCCTTATGGGGTTTGGATGAACCAATGGGTCTACTCCTCGGACCTATAAATTAATAATATTAAAATGAAATATTGATCAATAAAAATATCATTTCAAATATCCTTAGTGGTAAGCTCACAAATTTAAGTTAAAATATTATGATCTACATGTATTTACTCATGTGTTGCTTAAAATTAAATTCCAAAAATTTGACTCATAATTTTTAACAACCATGTGTTGAATTTAAATTCCAGAAATTTGACTCATAAGTTTTAACAACCATGTGTTGAATATGAAGCAAGATTAGCCAATATGTTTATATTCCTCAACTTTCAAGAAGACGAGCTAATAATGCCACCACATGGTTATGGTGTAATATGGGTGGACTCCATTTTAATTCCATATAATTGATTTAAAAAACCATATATATTAATTTAAATAATTTTTTTGAAAAATAATTTGAAAAAAATTGTATTAAAACAAAGATCATTTACAAGTTGGGATGAGACTTTTCTTAGCCTTAGTCAGAGAGAACACATGTTTACAACAGTAAAATAAAATTTGTATTGGAGCCAAATCTCTTAAACCATATTTCTACAATGACTGTTAACCTGTTTACAACTATAAAAGAAGATCTACATTGAAACATAAATATCCTAAACAGTATTTCTGGAATGGTTATCCAAATTAGCTAAGCACTGGATTTTCTCACCAACTTTGCCTAATCATCTCATCCTCAATAGCCATGTCACTGTGCCACTGAACCCCTACCTCCTTCTCAATACCCATCTTAGCCAGAAAGTTTGCCACTTTATTTAGATCTCTACTCACATAAAATGGAATCACATAATATAATTCCCTCCATATTTCCTTAATTGAGTGACAAGAATCCTCAACCTCCATGTTTTCAAAGCAAAGTTCCTCATGCAATCTAGAGCTCCAACCATTATTTGAGAATCTGATTCTAGGATTATCCTCCTATGACCTTGTTTTACTTCCCAAATAGAAGCAGATTTGATAGCTAAGGCTTCTGCTTCATTTTTTGTGGCTCTTCCCAAGCCTTGGAGTTCCCAATAGAGCACTGTTCCAACATGATTTCGGCAAACCACTCCAATTCCAGCTCTACCTGGATTGCCTTTTGTAGCTCCATCAGTATTAATTTTAATTCAACCTTCTGGGGGTGGTTTCCAACTAGCTCTGTCCTGGCCCTCTTGCACTTCAACTTCCTTCTCCATTGCCCCAATAACAACTTGAGTTTCCTCTTTAGTATAGACTGCCACAGTTTCTGTGACTTTGCTCCAAATGACCTGCCAAACTCCATATAAAGAAGAAAAAGTTTCTCTAAAAATTATAGCATTTCTCTCCAACCACACTTGCCACCAAATGAAGTTTAATCCAAGCTCCCAACCAATACAAAGAGCTTTAGATTTAAATCTACCCCTCTTCCATATTTCCCAAATATTAATCCGATTCAAATCACCATTAACTTGAATTTTATAATATAAAAACCATCTCTCCCAAATCTGGCATGTGAATGGGCACTCAAACATCAAGTGATCAATTTTTTCCTCGCTCTTGTAGCATAAAACACATTGATATGGACCAATGATTCCCCTGCATCTGAGATTATAAAAATTAAGAATTCCATTATGCATGAACTACCAGACAAAAAAGTTTACTTTCGGCCAACCCTTGGATTGCCAAATCTTTCTCCAATCCTCAACCTGATATGTATGAGGAGGAGGCTCTAGAAGGATCTTATCATATCTGTCCTTCACTGTGTAGACACTAAGGCTCCCATAGCCCCAAGCTAATTAATCCTCCTCATATCTACCTGTGAGAAATATTTTTTCCAAGATTTTAGTCATAATGGGTGTCAAATCCGAAGGGATTGAAATTGACCACTCATCCAACTTCTTAAACTGCTTAAAATTATAATCCCCCAGCTGACTAGTGTTGAAATAACTTTCAATTTGGACCCATCCCTTGGTTTCTATGGCTATTTTTATTGGTTGCAATTCAAAAAATTCAACAATGATAGGTGGGTATTGATCCCATGAATCTGTCCAAAATTGTGCCTTCTCCCCTCTCCCCACTTTCCAAAATAATCTATCTTTTACTACCTGAGATCCTAACTTGAGAGCCTGCCACACTAAGGATCCATTACCATCCAAAGGGAAAAGACCCACCTCATTTGGGTTTACATGTCCTAAATATTTACTAGTCAATATTCTACTGAATAAATAAATTGGTTCGGAAATCCACCTCTAGTAAAGCTTTCCAGCCAAAGCTTTATTATTTAACTTTGATCTTCTCAGTCCCAAACCTCCTTTTACCTTGGGCTGGCTTACTTTATCCCAACCTACTAAGGCCCATTTCCTCTCTCCTTTTACTTCTTCCCATAAAATTTTTCTAGCCATCTTGTCCAACTCTTTCCATATGGTATGTGGGGCAACAAGGATAGAAAATTTATAAATTGGCATGGCTTGAATGACTGACTATAAAAAAGTTAATCTACCCCCATAACTTAACCATTTGTGAGACCAATGATTAATTCTGTCCTTGATACAATCCAAAAGATTCCTCTAGATATCTATTTTTAGTTTTTTAAAATGCAAAGGGAACCCCAAGTATACCACTAGGAGATAAGTCCTTGTGAATCCCAAGATCTCTAAAATTCTATCCTGAAGCCTTTGATCAAGATTGAAAAATACCACTTTGGATTTTTTATCATTGATGACTTGGTTTGTAGCCCTAAGGTAGACATTAAGTGTATCTCTAATCATTCTTGCTTCCCTAAAGCTGGCCACTCCCACCAATCCTGTGTCATCCACAAACTATAGGTGAGTCAAAACTTCCTCACCCACCTTGATACCTGTTAGCAAACCTTGTTGTATTCTCCTCAAGATGAGTCTACCCAATCCTTCAACCAATATGAGAAAAATATAGGGAGAGCAAGGATCTCCTTGACGAAGGCCTCGAGTAGCTCCAAACTATTGCGAGGGAAGACCCTTGATTAACACTGAGTATGTCAAAGTAGAAACACAACTCATGACCCATTCTATCCAATCCTGAGAGAAACCAAAGGCTGCCATCATCTTTGACAAGAAGCTACACTCCACCTTATCATAAGCCTTTGACATATCTAATTTTATGAACATTCCTCTATTACCAGATGTTTGCATTGAATGGATTGCCTCCTGAGCTAGAACCACACCATCCAATATCTGCCTACCCTCTACAAAACCCCCTTGCTCTGAGGAGATAATGTTATGTAGAAGAGGTTTTAGCCGCTCAGCCATTACCTTTGTGATTATTTTATATATGACATTGCATAAGGTAATAGTTCTATAATCTGAAATATGTACCCCCTCCTCCCCTTTTGGAATTAAGATAATGAAAGTATTATTTAATGCTTTAAGCATTCTTTTACTACCTTTGGACTCCTCTATAACAACCATTATATCCTCCTCCAAGTTATCCCAAAAGGCCTAAAAAAACTCAATTGGAAAGCCATCTGGACCTGGTGTTTTTTTGGTGCTCATTCCAAAGACTACATTCTTCAGTTCCTCTCTATCAATGGGTTTAAGTAGGGTCTGATTTTCTTCTTCAGAGATAACAGAGGGTATGACAAAAATAACTTCTTTTTGAGCCTCTTCATATTGCACCATACTTTCCTTAAATAGTTTAGAAAAATAATCCATTGAAAGGAAATGCATACCTAGAATTGTATCAAAGGAGTGTCCATTCTCATCTTGAAGAGATTCCGTGTTGTTCCTTTGTCTCCTAGAAAAAGCAGTCCGATGGAAAATTTTGGGATTTTTATCACCTTCTAATAACCAAGTGGTTCTTGCTCTCTATTTCTAGTAGGTCTCCTCTTGGTTGTCAATGTCCTCAACTACTTTATGCAATGCATCATCCTCTTCTTTGAGATGCTCTGTAATTGTTTCTTCCCTAAAGTGTTTTTGAATCTCATCCCATATGGCCACCAATGGAGCTCTTTGGACCTAGAAGTTTGTCTTGTTAGCTCGCCTCCATTGTTTCAGTTGATCTTTGACATAATGAAGTTGTTTGTGGAATCTAAACATTAATGTCCCATATGTTGGGTGACCTTCTTCCCACCACTGTGGAATTTTCTTTTGAAGTTCCTCTTTTTGTAACCAAAAGTTTTCAAATTTAAATGGTTTGTGATGTTGCACTATCTTGATCCCTCCTTCCAAAAAAATGGGAAAGTGATCTAAAACTGGACCCTCCAAAATCTAAAATTTTATATTTCATTTTACAAATGCCTCCTCTAAAACCAAAAAATGGTCTAACTTCAACTTCCTGCTATGTGGCTCCCTCCTCTTATTAGTCCAAGTATAGTTGGTTCCAGGGCATTTAATATCCACCAAGTGTAATGTCTGGACTTGGGCAATCATAAGTTGATCCCTTGGGTCCAAAATTGGGGTCCCCCCTTCCTGATCTCTAGAGGATAATTTAGCATTAAAATCCCCAGCAATAATCCAGTCTAAATCTTCCATTGAGACTCTCATGTTATGCACAACTTTCCATTGATGCATCTGACCATCTAGGTTTAGAGCCCCATAAAAAATTGTGATTAAAACATGTTCAGCTATGACATTATTTCTAAAATGTGATGTGAGAATACCCCTCCAAGCTATATGTTCTATTGCAGTTCATTCAAGAGAGTTCCAAAGAGTAACTACCCCCCTTGAGGCACCTTGGACAACCACTTCCATATGACCAGCACCCCTCCAAATTATGTTAATTGTTTTACACATAAGATCTAACGACATTTTTGTCTCCTGGATAAGCAAAAAAATTGTTTTACACTTTTCTAAGAGTCTTCGAACAACAAATTGATGGGTTCTATTTTTTAAACCCCTAACATTCCATGATTGTATAATCATTGGTTATCTTGAGAGCAGTAAAAATCTATTGGCCTCATTGATCCTCCAGTGATCAGTTTGTCTCCTTGAACTGCTATCAATTCCTTATTTGATTTTCTACCCACTCCTTGAGAGTTGTTATTTTTTGATCTCTTTTCCACCTGAGTTATCCCTAAATTTGGTCTTTCTTTGTTCTTTTCTGCTATTCCCATGCTGACATCCTTAATTATTGGCTGCTCTTGGTTATGCACTATCAATGCCCCTGCACTCTCTGACTGCGGTAACTCACTATACTCAATTACCTGCTCTATGATGGGGGGAGATGAAAGAAGAGCTAAATATTAAACAACAAAATATGTTTCAATTAAAAAAATAAAGTACCTAATCTTAATGTCTATTTTAACTTGTTATAAAACTAGTTTTTTATTTTCTCATCTTATTTATTTAATTTAAAAGCACCAGATTGTATGTTAATTTTCTTTAATATAATAATTATTATATGGATTGGTAAAAATTAAATATTTGTTTTTAACCAATCAAACCTCTTTTTCATTTATATTATATTTACCAAGGTATTAATAACAAGTCTTTCAATAATAACCCTCAAGGGTTAGGTGGATTGGTTGTTTGTGTGGCCATATACTTACCTAGAGCAGACATACATTCAAATCTTGGGGGCATGTCTATTTGCAAAGGTATTAGCCTGTTCCTCTTCAAGTCGGATTATAAAATAATAAGGCGATACAAGCTGGGAAGTTTCTATAGTTTAAATCCTTGGCAATTACTAAAATTAACGTGGATATAACCAATTCTTTTATGTATCTAATAAAAAAACAAAAACTTTAGTTATGTAAATGTTAATGAAAAGTATTTAATTTTATAAGTTAAATGGAAAGGAAGTAGATGCCATGAGTAGAACATAACATCGCCATATCAATTTCACTCTGGGGTCACATTAGTCTCTGATCATTTTTACCAATCAATAAGGATTTGGTTGAGTGACTTCACAAAAGCTTGAACACGTTAAAGGAAAGGCAATGCATATATAATTATTTAAATGTTATAATATGGTAATGATGAATTTATTTTAATTTTATATAATTAATTTAAAAAAATATATATTTATATTTATATATTTATTTCAAATCATTTTATTTAAATTTATTTAGAGTTATGGAATTTTGGTGAAATAGAAAATGGGTGCTTTTGCTGCTCTTAGGTATAAGGTTAAGAAAATTCTTCTCTTAACTTATAAATAATCTATTTTTAATATAATTTTTTTTTAAATAAAAATGAAAAAACTCATATAATCACTTCAAAAATATTATTTAAGAGATAACATTCCTAAGTTGACATTTTAAACTAATCTTTTACTTGCATATTATATTCGCTACCTCAAAATTAAATTTCATTATTAAATTTTTCCTCTAACATTTTAATGCAATTAAGAACTTAGCTCGACCGATCTGGTATCCATCTCTATTTCAAACATTTGGTGTTTATAACAAGCTTTCAAATAATGTTTGAGCCACAAACTTGCGACCACGCCATTTCGTTCTTGTAGTTCCTTTATCTGCTATGATCTATATCCCATCAAATCAAATTATATGTTTGACACCAACCATATGGAAAACAATGCGACAAGCAAACATTAATTTCGTGAGTTATTATTATACTCGACTGAAGAAAATAAGGGGCAAAACGACAAGCACACATTAAATTTCGTGAGTTATTATTATACTCGATTGAACAAAATAATGGGGCAAATACCAGCCCAACAAGGATGTCGTCTTGGCTGCGAAATCTAAACAAACAAGAAATCTCATGTGTCCCCTATTGTCTTATTTAACAAAAATTGACCCCTCAAATAATTTCAGTCTCTCGGTCTCTTCTCTTCCGCATTTACAGCCTACCGAAACCAGTTAGACTATTTCAAAGTTTACGAACATGTGATTCAGCGGAGACATACATGGCGGATGATGATGTTAGAATCCCACACTAACGTATTTTTTGCAAGCAAGAAACTTCTGACGTAGAATACTGCTTTCCTATATCAGTCGGTTGTTACACCAACATGATATACTTCAGCAGAACGATAAAAACATTTATGAGTCATCAAATATGTGTCAAACTTCTAGTTGGTCCACTAAAACTACACTCTAACTAATTCTGTAATCTGGTAGACCAGATTCCACCCTGGCAAATAGACAAGTTCATACCTCACATTTAACAAAAAAAAAAAAAAATTATAATCCCTCACGTCTCTGACTCAGCAGCTTCT
Organism: Wollemia nobilis; assembly: GCA_028583015.1. Taxonomy (NCBI): domain Eukaryota; kingdom Viridiplantae; phylum Streptophyta; class Pinopsida; order Araucariales; family Araucariaceae; genus Wollemia; species Wollemia nobilis. The sequence continues at coordinate 1,130,444 of JAQPPZ010000028.1, forward strand.
GTTTTATTTATATCACATATTTTAATCCTAAGATTAGGATGATTATTGGCCAGACTACAAAAACATTGTCAAGTAATTTTTATTTATTTATTTTTTTAATTTGTTTATTTATATGACACAAGCACACTCTTACCTACATTTTGAATGGATCGAAACTTTCGACTTGATCACGAAACCCCTTGAAAATTCCATTCTCATAATCATTGTTTATTTTGTTTCTATATGCCTTGGAGAATGGCGGCCAATGCAATCGACCGTCTGTTACGAACCCTTTGCAACGCATAACACCTGTTCTGTGACAGTTGCCGCATATTGACCAGGCAAAGTGCTATACAAGTATGATCTCCGGGTAAAATGAAACAAACAATGTTTTGTTTTTTTATAATAAGTATATGAAACAAACAATGATAAACTCGCCTACATTAATAAATAATCCCATCCCTTGGACATTAGTATTGGAGATAATGAAAGCTTTCTTCAAGCTGGTTGAGAATTCAACAATTATGAAGAAGTTAAACTCCTCTTACCTATGTTTTTTTTAAATAATACTTCTGTGGAAATTAACATAATATATTGTATGTTATAAAGACCTTTAATATGTTTTATGTCTGTATTTAACAAACACTAGAGTTTCTAAGAGAGCATAGTTCTCCACTTAAGACCTTTTAAGCTTAAATTGCTCTAAGGTGTAAGCAAATGATGATGCATGAAAACAGAGCCTATGCTATATGTTTCTTCAAAGTTCAATTTGTTTGATTTAATAAAAATAAAGATTCTTCTTCTTTTTTTTCAGAAAAAGCACAAGAAATAAATACATCAAACAAACAAATCCTAATGTAGCTTATATGTTTTTCAAAATCTATGCCTAAGATTAAAAGATATGGTATGTTTTACTATGGTTAGATTAGGTTCAAAAGTTGTTTTTTATTAAATTGATAGTAAACTAGAAAACAAAGACTAAAACTATGACAAAAAGCAAACAAAACCTACTCGACGACAATAGAAAATAAAATTGATGTCCTCCTGCACAATTTTCATCTCGCGTTTCTCAACCATCTGAGGGATATCAAAATGATTAAAGTGCCGGCTATTTAGATTCATGGAAATCTCTATTGATAGTTTCAGGAAATGGAATTCTTCCCATCCCATCCTCTAAGGTCTGTATAGGTACGCCCTTGATAAACAGACTTAGAATACTATCATTTCCTACACCATTAGCCCCTCCAGTCTATACATTGACCAAAGCTCAAGTCATGAAATCCATTTTATTTATATGGGTAGTTATGACAACCTAGAGTTTGTTTTTTTTTATTCCTCCAAGTCGAGCAAAAATCCAATTTTTAACTCTATGCCTAAAGAGTCTCCTCAGTCCAACAATTTTGAGTTTCGACGCTACTCATTAAGAATCTCAACGACCAATCACAAGGGCATTGATAGTCCAAATACCTCATGGGAGTCCCATTGACCAATAATATGCAAATAACAAAGTCACTATTCTATGATTTCATGGAGATGAAGTAGATAAGAACAATAACAAAGTCACAATAGAAAAAGTAGTCAAAGTAATAGTAGGATAAAATGTTAGAAAAACCAAGAGATAGAAAATGAACAAAAATGTTAGCCAAACACAAGATAAATATGTGGTTGAATGAATAAAAAGAGAAGGGAGAGATACAACTAAGATACAAATGGTTGTTTCCCTTCCTTTGCTCCTTGAGAGCCAAGGTTATGCATAGCATCTATTTATCGCCAAATTGGCTAAAATTATGATTTTTAAAATTTGGAATTGACTAATATTTAGGACCCTTGACCGGGGCCCATTAGCTAAATATTTTTGGGTGCAATTTGTTTTTGGGGTCGATTCACCCCAACTGTATAATAATTTGACCATTTTTAAGTTTATATTTTCAAAATTATCCCTAATAATAGTGAACCTTTTATATGTGTTTGGACAATATTCGCCTGGATTTTGAAACTGATTCGCCAAGTTTTTAATTACATTTTGGGGCTGACCCTTTACGCATAATCTTGTTGAGAGCCCAATAGATATTTTGAATGCTTGTTGGAAAGAGGCTTAGTTTCTAGTTAGTCCTCCTTGAATACTTTATGAGAGGAGACCCTTAGAGGGAATAAGAACTAGATGTTGAACTAATTTTTTTGTAGCAACTAGGTATGTGAAGGATAGGGAGAAAGAATATAGACTTTAGGGGAAAAATGGTAGAATTTTGTTACTATAGAAACTTGTTATTAGAAATAGATTTTGGTAGATCTTTGTTACCCTAAAAGCATATTCTAGAAATATTTTGGTAGAGTTTCAAGCTTTTAAAAATTCTTCTTAAAATGTCCTCCTCAAGGGTCATTTTTAAATGTTTTAAGAGGTTATCATGGAGGGAAGAGATTAGGTCAAAATAGGTATAGATATGGTATGTGGATTGGCAAGCATGATTCACAAATTGATAGATGATTGGCTACACATGTGCATGTTAATATATAGATATATAGGCATAATCATGCTAAGGAGTGGTATATGGCTTGGGCAATGCCTTAAAGGTATGTCTCTATACTTTTATGTGTGGTAAGGGCATGTCTGAGAGGTATGCCTCTTGGATTTTATGCATTTCAAGGCAAGTGATGCCATAAAACAAGCAACTACCATTATTTCTTCCATGATAGTATAAAAAACATTGTCACTAGTAGTCAAATCATTAAGTGGGGAGAGTTAGCTTCAAAAAAACCATTATTGATGCTCTAAGCATGTGTAACATTTGAATTTTTATGGGGCCAAAATTTTCATAGGTATTGTAGATCTATAGTGCCTAGGGGTTATGATTTATATCAATGGTGCTACAAGAGCTATATGTTGGAGCATATAGTTATTGAAATTATTAGAGGTGCTATAAGTTCATCTTGTAGTTATTTACTTTATCTAAGGTGCTACAAGTGCTACCTATCAAACCTGTAGTGCCTATATTTTACCGAAGATGCTACAAGCATTGTGAGTTGAACATGCAGTGCCTAGGCTTGCTACAAGGTGATATAAGTCACTATAAGTTGAACTTATAACATTCACGTTTGCTACAAGGTTCTACAATCTGAACATGCAACGCTTGTGATTGCTATAAGACGCTATAAGCATCATGAGTTGAACTTGTAATATCTAGACTTTCTACAAGGTCTTATAAATATTGTGAGTTGAACTTGTAGTACCCAAGTTTGCTATAAGATACCATGAGTACTTCAAGTCAAACTTGTAGTGTCCAATCTTACTACATGACATAATGGGCACTATGAGTTGAACTTGCAGTGTCCACATTTTCTACAAGGTGTTATAAGTAGTACTTGTAGCATCTGACTTTAAGTAAAATTTGAGGTATTGATAATAATAGGAGTATAAGCATATATATCCTCATTAAAAAGCTCTTTTTGAGATTATTGTAGTGGATATTTTTTCTTACAATTTTGCTAATATTTCGAGTGCCTATCAATATGGTGAATATGCTATTACGCTTTAGAACACTAAGTGTATGGAATGAGAATGTGCATTGAAATGTGCAAAATTGGATGTTTAAATTTACCCCTTTTTGATGCATTTATTATATGATGAATACATAAAAACTAATGTACATATCCCAATTTTGTGGTAAAAGTATTTTATACCATGTAAGTATGATGAGGCAAGTCATGTGATATGAAAGATTACTACTCGCAATCTATGAGATAGTATTAAGTGCATCTTCCCTCAATGTGCCCCTCCAAGTTTTAGAGGGAAAAACAAGTTTCTTTAGGAAACTCGATTAGATTGGAAACACGTGTAAGAGTAGTGGAATTTGAAATTCTACTAAAAAATCACTTTGTTTTAAAAAGGATGACAATATCTGATGATTGGATATAATTTTTAAAAAATTAGGTGATTGTATCTTTGTGTAAATTTTTCATTCCACAATAATTCTATACCATAGTGAAAGACGTGATGAATTGCAGATCTAATAAAACTATGGTAATGTGCATGATTTATGAAAGTTTTTAAGCATGATAAATCATAAGTGCTTTGTGTGCATCAAATTACATTTTGAAATATTAATATCACCTATGGTATTAGTAGCACTTATCACATATTTCTATCTATGAGCACTACATGTGATTTAGGGTGCCCCTATGGTACCTATAACAATTATCATATATATTTTGTTACTAGTGCTACATGTGCTTCAATAGTACCTCTATAATTGCTCATTTTTTTTGGCTACAAGTGATACATGTATGACAAGAGACCTTTTAGAAAGCCAACAACATATTTAGCACATGTAGCACTTGGCATGGATACTACCACATGTATGACATATTCACTAGAAATATGGGACTTTGGAGGTTTTATTACTGACATAACCCTTTTCATGGTTGGTAGATTCATAAAAATTTTAAATTTGGGTGGTGGGTAATTGTTCATGCACTTCTATGCATATATCCCTATCATTGCACATGTTCTTCCAGTTGAAATGGCATTCCCATTGCCTTCTACATGCATTTGTATTTATTGAGCACAAGCAAAGTGAAGGGTGTGCATAACAACACATAAATGATACTTAGTAATTAACTACACATGATTTTAGTTTAGGGTAAGATAACCATATAGGGGTTAGATAATCAACAACTTTTGTGCTTTATTTTCTCAATTATTCAACACAACTTTTACACTTTTAATTTCTAAAATCCTATACTATTATACAACGATGGAGTTGGTGTGAATATGGTTTTAAAGGAGCCAATAAATACTACATTCCAATGACACGATGATAGTGTTGTTATTTAATTTACAATGAATTCAAGGGGAACCTAGACAATAGGGGTAGATTTTGAGGTCATGGAGGCTTTGATATTAATGATTATGGGGTTAGCATTGATAGGGTAAAGGAGTTTATAAGAGCCCCTTTATATTGTGTATTCTCACAAGTCTTTTTTCCTACCCAATGAGCCTAATTGAAGTAGATCTGAGATCAACAGAACACACACAATCTACAAAAAAAGATAAATGCAAAAATTTTCTTGTATTTTATATTGAGGAGAATAGAGCTTATAGAGACAAACCCCTTACAATTTTGAAATTCCCCCTCAAATACCTTGTTTTCCCTTTTCCCACCTAGAACAATTCATTTGAAATTTAAAATTTGGGGGTAAAATTATCGGGGTCATAACTCCTCACTCGTTGCTCAAATTGACTATTAGTGCATGTTTTTATAAAGCTCTCAAAAATACCTATAATGGTGTAATTTTAACTCCTCTATGAGGCCTCTAAGGCCTTAAAAATCCACCTTTAAGTTTCAATAGTAGGATTTTCACTATTTTTGGTAGGGTCTTCACCTTAAAATTTGCATATCTCCCAAACCGCTCAAGATATTAGGGTGATTCTTTCGTTGTTAGGTCTATTTTTCCATCCCCTAAATAGCTAAATAGACTTAGAACATAATAAAAAATCATTACAAATTTTAGATGATGCAAGATCACTCTTACACCACTGGATGCTCCTACATCACAAATGTCTACATTATACTTATGGATGGAGGTACTATCAAAATATCCCTTCATCATATGATATTATTTTTCTCTCTTCCCTAATATAATTCACTAGTCATGGGAGGATTCGTATTCTCTTTGGTCATCATTTTCTATTTTTTATTCATGTTAAGAGAGGAGCAAGATTATGCACAACTGTGAATATTTATAAATTGGGTGCATATTAGCATTTTCAAAAATGCAAATTGACAAATTTAGGGGACCCTAAACATTGGCCCTTTTGCCCAAAATTTTTGGGACAAAAACTTTTTAGGTGTCAGTTCATCGTGCATTGATAATAGTATTAAAGATTTTTTTTTAAATTTCCAGCACTCCCACCTAAATCAAGGACCCTTTTTGCCTAAATTTTTAAATTTTTTAACTTGTCCTACAAAATTTACCAACTATACCACTATATATAGTTAACATGCCAGTGACACTTTTTCATTTAAAACATTCAAACTATTAGAAAATTGAGAATTCCACCAAATTTTGACTATGTGTAGAAATCAATTGATCTAGAATAAAACTCTACTCAAACTAAAATCGAAACCATATTTATCGAACTATTTTTTGCATCAAATCAACTATTGGACTCTATTTTTCACCCGAAATAACAATCGGACCCCATTGAACTCTTTTCTGCACTAGATCACTATCGAATACTTTTATGCATCGGAATGACTGCCAAACCCTTTTCTACACTCATAATGATAATTGAACCTTGTCCTGCAACCTAACTAATATTTAGATCCTATTATGCATTCAAACAAAATGAGGACTTATTTTTGCATATAGATCAACATTTGGACATTTTTTTACATCCGAATGAACTTCCAAAGCTAGTTCTAGACATGAATTGACATCCAAACCCTGTTCTGCTTTTGGATGAACTATTAGACCTAGTTCTGCACCAGATCGATTGTTGAACCTATTTTTCACCTGAACCGACTATCGGACCAATTTTTCTACCTATATTGACTACTAGACATTGATCTACATTCAAATAGTCCATCAGACCTAGTTATGATAACTCATAAGAAATACACACTTCATTAAAAGGATATTATGAGAAAGCTTGTCTAGTTATCAAGCCTAGTTATGAGAACTCATAAGAAAGGCCCATGAATGTTGAATTGGATAAAAAGTGGAAAAATACATGAACATAGACCTTAGAAGGCATGCAATAGAAGCATATATTGCATGTGGTTCTCAATTAAATATATCAATGAATGGATATAAATGCCAGGTTGATTTTTTCTCACCTTAGCAAAGTTAAAGAAACATATGTTGACTATGTCAGGCAGGGGTAGGAAACATTCCAAAAATCCTAAATGAAGATCCTATCATGGAATGTTAGAGGTCTAAATGGCCTTTCCAAGTAGAGACTTCTCGCCTCTATGAGAAGAGATTTATCCCCTCACATTATTCTCCTTTAGGAAACTAATCTTATGAAAAATAATTTACTCAGAGCTAAGAATCTCATTTGGAAGGAAGCTCTTTTTGTTGCCAGCCATGCTCATGGTGCCTTTGGAAGAATTCTCTATTTATGGAACCCCTTGAAGGTTGATGGATTGTTTATTTCCTCTTTTAAAAGTATAATTAGCATCCTCTTTTCTTGCAAATATTCCAATAAGATATGAGTTATTTCCAACATTTATGCTCCCAACTCCATTTCTAAAAGGTGCTCCCTTTGGGCTCTTCTTAGCTAGATGAGACTCTCTTTTTTGAATGAATGTTGGATGCTTGTAGGTGACTTCAACACTCCTTTGTATCCCTATGATAAAAAATGTAGGAATCCTCTCTTGTCTAAAGGTATGATTGATTTCTCTAATTTTGTTAACCAACTTGAACTTTATGACTTGGAGCTTTGGGGTAGGAATTTTACTTGGAGTAATAGATGATCTGGTTTCCTTCTCATTCAATGTAGGTTATATAGAGTCTTAATATCCAAATATAACCTTGATATTTTGGGTTGTTCCTCCCTCACCTCCCTCCCTAAGATAGGCTCATATCACAACCCCCTTGTTCTTGAACTTCTCCCCTCTCTATCTAACTTTAGAAGACCCTTCATATTTGAGTCTATGTGGACCCTTCACTCTAAACTCGAACTAATAATTATGTAGTGGTGGTAAAAAATATTCCTAGGCCCTCAAATTTCTTATATCTCCAAGAAGCTAAACTTTATTGAAACTAATATAAAAATCTAGAATAAAGATTTTTATGGACACCTCAACAAGAAAAATAAGAGTTGAAAGCACAATTGCAAGATTTAGAGCTTGCTTAAGAACTTGGACTTCTGAAATATGATCTTAGAATTCAAGAAAATCCTCTACTATCTAAACTCCACAATATCCTCAAGAGAAGGAATTTTTATAGAGGCAAATATCCAGGGTTTAGTGGCTAAAAAATGGTGACAAGAACACAAAATATTTTTATATGACAACCCTAAAGAATAGAAACCATTAAAAAATTAAAGAGATTTTCAAAGAAGGTGAATCTAGGCTGTTTGACCCAAAGGATGTCAAATATGAAGTTGTCAACTTCTTTCAATCCCTATTTAACTCCTCTAGAATTGGTGATATCAATGCTAAAATAAGACTCCTAAACAACATTCCTTCTCTCATCTCTCAAGAACAAAATTATAGGTTGTAACCTCCCCCTTCACTCTTGATAAAATAAAATATGCAATATTCTCTATGGAAAGTGAGAAAGCCCCTAGTCCTAATGTATTTGCTACACTATTTTCAAATGTTTTTGTATATCATAGGTTTTGATGCTATTTTTTCTATCTTTGATGTTCAAAGATCTAGTTTCATCCCTAATGATGTCAATTCCACTTTTGTTGTGCTCATTCCCAAAAGTGTTGTTGCTAAATATATTAAATATTTTAAAACCATTAGCCTCTATAATACCATATATAAAATCTTAGCAAAAGTGCTAACCAATAGGTTGAAAACAATCCTTCCTACAATCATTGGCCCCAATCAAGGAGGTTTTGTGCTAGGTAGAAAAATTTTGGATCAAGGTCCATGAAATAATACATTATGTTAGTAAGAGTGGTAAAGTAGGTATGTTTCTCAAGCTTGACATAAGTAAAGCATATGATAGGATCTCATGGAACTTCTTGGAAAATATGTGCAAATTTCATTTTCATCCTGTATGGATCTCCCTTATTAAACAATGCTTCTCTACCCTTCAGTTATCACTTATTATGAATGGTGAGGTATCTAGATATTTCAATAGTAGCGAAGGCCTTCGACATGGATATCCCTTATCCCCATGTATCTTCATCATTCTTGTTGAAGCCCTAAGTAGAGCCTTAAAGGTAGCTACTTCAACCAAGACAATTAAAGGAATAAAACGTGCTTCTCCCATTGATCCTATGACACACCATAAATTTGTAGATGATATTTTTCTTTCGATTAGTTCCTTTATTCCCTAGGCAAAAGAAATTAAAAAAATCTTGAAGGACTTTGAATTAACTATTGGGCAATACATCAATTCCCTAAAAAATAAACTTTTTTTCTTGAACACCTCTCTCAGTAGGCAGAGAGCTATTTTCTAAATTCTTGGTTGTTCCATGGTGTTCTTCCTTCTACCTATTTTGGCCTACCCCTATTCTTTGAAATATGTAAGGAGGATCTTTGGCATCTGCTTCTTCAGAGAGTTCAAAAAAATATGGCAAGCTAGAAGAGAGCTCTCCTTAGCTAAGTAGGTAAGGCTCAATTGGTCAAGTCCACCCTATAAAGTCTCCCAATTTATTTTCTATCTCTATTCCAAATTCCTATTAAAATTGCTAAAAAATTGGAGCAATTCCAAAGATATTTTTTATGGGTAGGGACTAAAGTCAAAAAAATATTTCACCTCATCTCTTGGGACCAGGTGTGCTCAAAAAAATATGTTGGGGGTCTTATGATAAGGAAAATCAAACTTGTGAACAAAACCTTGTTGGCCAAACAATGTTGGAGGATTATTACTCAAGATAGTATTGATTGGACCCACGTTTATTAAATAAAAATACTTGAATAGAGGCTAAAATTTTTATGAATGATCAAAACCTCCCCATGGATTGGCATTTTGGAATAGTATTGTCAAATCTAGAAAGCTCTTCCAAAGATGCATTAAGTGGAGACTCGAGAATGGAGTTATAATATTTTTTTTGGAGGATGTTCCCCTCATGGGGATCCCTTCCCTTGCTATCCTTAGACCTAGACTTACTAATACCTTTGGATCTAAAGTGGTAGATTTCATTAAAGAAGTGGGTGATGTAAATAAGTGGAAGAATATTAGGAGTCTTTTTTTTAACAAAGATGATGCAACATTCCTGAATACCCTTTCCCTTAATATAAGAACCCAATCTATTGGAAACTATGCTTGTGAAGATTCTATAATTTGGAGGGATGGTTAGAAGGTAATATTTTTTGTTAAATATACTTATCATACTGCAACTACAAATATTTTTTTCTAGTTTTCTTGCTCTAAAATTTTATCCAAATATTTCATTCCTAAGGTGAATTTCTTCCTTTGGATTGCCCTCCAAAATAAAATTATCCCTATATAATATTAGAAAGAGATGATTGATTATGGCAAACTATTTTTATCTATTTGGTTTGAATGAGGAAACCACCCAACACCTTTTTTTGGAGTGTCCCTTCTTCCTTGAGATCCTCTCCTTGATTCTTTCTTCCTCAGAGACCTATTGGGCGACTCCTAATTTTTTGGTGGATATTTTTGAGTAGTGGTTGCTTTCTCCTTTTCATTCCCCCTTGTGTAGAGCATTATGAAAATTATTCCCTCCCCATTTTTTAGGGGTGGGGGGTCTAGAAAGAGTGCAATAATAGAGCCTTCAATAAGCTTTCATGAAATCTAGCAAAAGTTAGTTCCAGAATTCATTTTTCTCTTTTTGAAAATATTTCTATAAACCCTTTGGCCCTTCTCCCAATCCCCCTTCTAAAGTTTCAATAATTTCTATCCTAGGCCTATATATCCCATAAGGCCCTCAAGCCAATACTCCTAGATGACAAACCCCATTGACTCCTCCTCCTAGGTATTGGATCAAATTTAATTTTTATGGAGCTTATAAAGGTAATATTAGCCTAGTAGGGGTTGGGGATCTAATTAGAAATGATAAGGGGGAGATCATTGTTGCCTTTGCTAAAAATATTGGAAGTCAAACTAACCATTTTACTAAGGAAAGAGTGCTCTTCCAATTTTTTTCCTTCTTGCTAGGATGGATTTCAAAAAAGTCCTTATAGAAGGAGATTCATTTAATATCATAAAAATTATAAATGGTAGATCCTCCACCATTTGGAATATGAATAATATTTTGGATGAATCAAAGAGTGTCCTAAGTAACTTCAAAAACTTTCAATGCTGACACACATATAGGGAAGGCAACTAATATATAGACCTTCTTGCTGATATAGGTATCCAAATTGAAGGACTAAAGGTTTGGAAAGAGAACCTTTTGCATAATCTCATTTTATAGTAAGAATAGACTGAGTATCCCAATGAAGATTTATAACATGTTAATTCCAGGATTCTTGGGACTCCCTCTCTAGGACTGTAAATATGTCAACCATCTACATAGAGGAACTTTCCTATATGTGGAGGTATTTCAAAGATCAGTTCTCCTTATATAGAAATATTGAGTAGTTTTGGGGGTTCTCTTGATCTCTTTATTTCTCTTATTTTCTCTTGTTTCTCTATAATGGATTTTTTGGTTGTTTGTGGGATTGCTTCTTATCTCATTTTTACTTTGGTGTGCTTTGCTTATGGTTCTTATAGTTGGTTTGTTTTATCTATTTCACCCCTATTCTGTTCCAGTATTTACGACTTGTATGAGAGTGTTCTCTTGCTAGTTTCTTTTTGGACTTGGTTCATGTTCACCATGTGTCCTACTCTATCTTATCTCTTCCAAACAATTATGTAATGTTGTAAAATATTTTGAGACCCTTTCAAAACCTCTTCTTTCCATCTTATCAAAAAAAAAATATCACTACTAGCAATTCAAATGAGTTTAAGGTGGTTAATCAGTTCCTCCTTGCATTTATACATTTGAAACTTAGGTATTTCAAAATAGGGAATTAATTGATGGATTACTATGATGGGATCTAGGGTTTGGTTGCATAATTTTTCATAAGAGTACTTATGTTTGGATGAGGACCCTTGCAGGGAGTCCATTTGTTACTTTATTTTCTCTAATTGAGGTTAGGATTTGGAGGTTATACGAGATGGAGTTTGATTTAACATGAGTAAAATGCAATGGTATTGAAGGAGCTTGAGGATTTATATAAGATTAAGGTTGAGGTATTTGGGGAAATGACAATAAAGGCAATGTAAGATGACTCATCTCAATTTTATTTGGAGCAAACAAATTGGTAGGAACAAGGTTTGACATGGTAGGAATATGAATTTGGGTAGGTATAAATTTGTGATAATTATATTATAAGAAGGAATATTTATAAAATTATTGGTGGGTGGAGTGCTAAAAGACATAGCCAATTTAGAGTTGTAACTTGTTCTTAGCATTTGAGTTATGGAGAAACATATATTAATCCATAAAAGTTCCTCAAGAGAGGCATAAATATGTGATATCCTAAATATGATGGGATGTTTTGGGTCCCAATACCCATGGTGAAGTTTATTATAAGAGATGTAAAGTATAAAAATTTAGACATATATGAATTAAATCCTAAATTCAATTGATTTAAATTTCCATTTGTTTGATTAATATTTGTATATGGTTGAATGATATTTGTATTTAATGGATTAATGTGTGCATTTTATTTAATAAAGGGTATAGAGATATAATTGGGTTGTTGGGGTGGTACAAGAGCAAATATTCCCCTATATTAGTATTTTGATTATTTTTAATATCCCTAAGTATATTGGATATAACATCCCTATGTTCATTCAATAATGCTACCATGTGTTCAAAGGACCTAAAATATATTCTTCCTAGCACATCATGGTGACGGTTTAGAGAATCCAAGGAGTGAAACTCCTCTTCATCCTAATAAATACTAATATTATCTAAGGGATTTAGATCCTCAAAATCATTTCCCAAAGGAATATTATTAATGGCCATTGGATGTATCCCACTACAAAGGCTATAAAATATTTCATCCATGGGGTTTTAGATGCACAATTTTACACATTTGCATCCACCAAGACCCCATGAGTCAATTCCATGACATTACAAACTAGCCCCATCAACTTTATTCCTTAATTGGGAACATTTATTACTATCAAGAAAAAGAGTTGGCGAAAGAAAAAAATAATTGACAATGCTTCTAGCACTTGGGTAATGCTTTTACAACCATTGACCATTTGATGTTTTCTTACCCAAATTATACCTTCAACAATGATTCAAAAGTGATGATACTAATTTTTATAGGTAGTACTTTTGATCTACCATATTCCAAACATACCTTCTTATCTCTATTCCATCACTTGTTATTAATATACTAAATCCCTATAAATTTAACCCATCATCATATAGTAGATACCAAATCCAAGGATTTCCTCTTTGATGATATTCCAATTTTGTCCTCTTGATTTCTAGTTCAAAATATTACCTTGCTTCATACTATCTTAATTTATTGCAATTATCCTCTCGTATGGCCATGGGTCTCTATAAATTTAAAACTTGGGATCACCCTCACACAAAAAATTTCATTCACCAAACCTTTGTTGGTTTATATCTAGAATTCTTAGCTTTCTCCATCTTGATTACTTAAATTATGCCAAAAAAATTGTTTGATTTTGTATACACTTAGCAAGTTTCATTTAAGCATTTGTCATGTAATCAAGATTACAAGAAAATTATCAAGGGGCATCTTAAATCCTTAAACATGAAAGGAATTCCACTATCAAACTTCAACAATAGAAATACAAATCATCACCTTGGGTCATGCCCTTTTTCTCATTTCCTCTTGTTTTTTGAATTCTTGTCATTTTATACTACTATTTTATAATATTTAATAATCACTTGTCTTGTCATCTCACTTAGTTTAGCACTTTAAATTTACATCTTGTAATAATTACATTTATATTTGTGATATCTCATCTCATATTATATAGGCTTACTACCATTATTTTTTTTTAATTTAGTTGAACATTTATCCTCCTAGGACAGTTGTTGGCAATCCAATATTCTCCTTACACACACAATAGATCTAAAAATTTATATTTCTCATGTGAGAAGTACCACATATTAATATATTTCTTATTGACGCCACATATCCACATAATTATAAAGACTCTAATGATTGGAAAACTCTTACATAACTCATAACTCCACACTTACTAACAAGACACTTCACTTACATAAATCCACACTTATTTACATGAAAACTACTATATACTCAAATATTAAACAGAATCTAGACTAAACTATTTTCATGGTGCTTGCAATATTATTGCAATGTACCAAATAATATAATACTTCCAACAAACCCCCCACATTACATTGTTTGGTGAGAAATTTCTTAGCCTTCATGTGCTTTGACTTAGATGATGCATTTTGACTTAGATGATGCATTTTTACTTAGGTTATTCATTTTGACTTAGATGATGCATTTTGACTTATTCTAATTGTGGAACTAATTTTGTTTCTTCTAGAGCAACTATTGAATAATTTCATATATTTTTTGGCCATATCTAGAATTGAAAAAATATTCTTGAAGAAATCCATATAGTGTTATCTTTATTATAATATATTTCATATTATCCCATTTGTGAAAGCTTATCCATCCTTAATTCATATTCATATTATTATTTACTTTGTACCAAAAATATTTTTATGAATGATTATTACCTCCACAAATTTCACAATGATGAAGATCTAAATATTTTTCCATCATTTGTCCATGATTAACACAATGTCCACATTTGTTACTTGTCTGAAATTTTATTGTATCAAAATTAGTTCCATTTATCATTGACCTAGAGTTCTCTATTTCACAATTAATTTTGTTAATATCTAATCCATTAATACTCAATTATTTGAAGTCTTATATTTTAGTTTTATTCTTTGCCAAAAAAAATTCTGAAATTGTATCACTTTAACCTATCAAAAACTCTATACCAATCTCTCTATCACTAGTATTTGCATCATTACAATGTCTATTATCACATATACATTTTGCACATTGTGTGTCTTCATGAACAATTTTCAAGCCCCTTGTATCACATGCAATATCGATTCTTGGAACAAGTTCGCCTATATCTATTGTCATTGGTATCAAATTACAAGTATCATAACTTGCATGGGCCTTTATGGGCTTTAAATCACAATTCTCATTTTTCTTTTGATAATGATGATTAGTGTTAAAATATGCATCTATCATCATTGGTCTTAAATTTATTGTATCACAATGTGTATTTGTCATTATATACATCAAATCATTTGTGTCACAGTAGACATGTTTTATAATACGATTGTTCTTAAAATCTTCAATTGTTTCTTGTATTTTTGTCTTAATAATATTTATAGTAACTATTGTCTTGTATACTATTCTCCATATATTAATAGCTATTGTAATATAATTTTCATAATAATCATTAGCATCATTGAGAAGACCATGTATGTAGTGTTGAAGTATTGAAAAATCTCTATTTTTAGCTTCTTTGTGAATGGATTGTAAATGTCCCATCAATTTTATTGACACATATTTTTCATCTTCAGTAGCTCCTTGAGAGATGGATTGTAAGAGATTTTTAGCTAACTTTTCTTTAACTATACTATCCTCTACTAGTGCTTATTGAATTCTTGTTTTTTATTTTTATTTGATTTATTTTCTCAATTAACATGTTGTGTGTCTTGTGTTTGACAAATTTTCAATCATATGTCTTCTCTTCAAAAAAAATAATTTAGCAATATTTTTGCTCAAAACAATTTCCTTTCTAAATATTTTATTCTTACAAATATTTCTTCAATTTTAATTAATTTCATTTGTTGTAGAATTTATTATTAATCCTAAATTTAATATTTATCATAAATTCAAATAATTATTTCCCTTCAATATTTAATATTCTTCTCCTTAACAATATTTTCTTTCAAACAATTTTCCTTTAATCTTCAAATTAATTCAACTTTCTTAATATTTCTTCAATAATAAAATAAAATATCTTTATTCAACTTCAATATTCAACAAAATATCATTAATTTCTTTCTTCAATTTAATATTATTCCTTCAAATATTTTCTTTCTCAATAATCTTCTTCAATTTTTAATCTTTAACAATTTTCAATAAAATAATATATATTTTCTTCAATTTTATATATTTATATATATATATATATATATATATATATATATTTTGAATTTACATGGTGGAATCGGTAGCCACCACAAATTCGGGCAGGATGTCTAGATTTTTATGGCCGCCATAGTATTCTACGACTGTCCACCCCAAAAGCCGCCACACAGATCTTCGTGCAGTCCGCCCCTATAACCACCATGCCATAATAATTTTAAACCTTTTATGCCACTGAAAGCACCAGGAAAGGGACAAGCGTTCAGTCCGGTGAGGCTCGATATTTGAACCTTGGACCTTCACCCCCATTATGGGGTTTGGATGAACCAATTGGTCTACACCTCGGACCTATATATTTATAATATTTAATCAACATTCTTCTTCAAATATTTATTTTTCACTTCAATTATTCTTTTCATTTCACTTATTAAATAATTTCCTCTTGATAAAATATATTCTTCCAATATTTAATTCCTCAACTTTATTCTTTCACTAAATAAAATAGGGATTTAGAAACCTTTGCATGTAATTGTTTATCAACGTGCTTTCTCTAAAATTTGTGTCCTTCTAACTTCTACAATCTACATTCATTTCAGGTGTTACTCTCCTTCTATAATATCCACCTTCAATTTCTATAATGACCAACTCTTAATCTAGTTGTCTCTTTCTAGTATTTATTGTAAACTTAATGTCTCTTCCTATGCACTTACAAATTGGGTTGATGTTCATAATTTATTAGGCATACTTTTAATGTTTCCTTGACTCCTTCGGTATCTTCAAGTATGTTTTTCAATTCTTCAAATTTCCTCCTTGTGATAGTCATGGAAGACAATATTATCAACTCTACACTTTTTGAATACTTCCATATGCATTTCTTCAACATTATCCAAATGATTTCAACATCTAATGTGATTGAACTAGATAAACTTATTGTGCTTTTTTGTCTCCTTATATTTTTTGGTCTCTACAAGGATTCTACCACCTAATTTTATGTGTTACAAATAACACTCTCAATATTCACTCTGGATGTTTTCCTAGATGATAGCTACCTTCACTTTTTCTCTCTCCTATCACTTTAGTTTACCTTCCTCTAGTTTGTCAACACTTTGCTTCTCTCCAATCTGTCAAATGTTTTTCCTTTCCTCAATCTATTAATTATTTTCTTTCTTTGTTCACTTATAAGACAATAATTCAAACATCTCTCAACTCAGAATAATGACTCACTTATTACAATCTTTATTCTTTGCAATGGTGTCTTTGATACCCCTATTAGCAACTCAATATTCTCCTCACACACATAGGAGATCTAACACTTCATATTTCTCATGGGAGAAATACCACATAATAATAAATTTATTATTTACTCCACATATCCACATAGGAAAAAATACTTTAATGATTAACAAACTCTTTCATAGCTCATAATTCCACACTTCCTGCACAAAACATGTTATATACTCAAATATTAAACACTCTCTAGAATAAACTATTTACATGGTACTTTAAATATTATTGCAAGGTACCAAATAATGCGATATTTTCAATAATAATACAATTCCTCATAACACATTAATTCTTGTAAATTTGTTTACTTACATTTTCACTATTGTACATTTGCTATCAAAAGCACTACATATACACTATAGGTTGTGTTTTTTCTATTTGTTGAACATAGATTTCTAGTGCCGATAACAAAAGCATTGATAATGCTTTAGACTAGGCAAATATTGTACCCATTTATTTTAGTGCATGATTTTGTGCACTTTAAAAACCTTATCATTTCATCTAGTTAAGGACAAGGATTGATCAAAATAACAAGGGATCACATCATATTCTTTCTAATAGGATAGAACCCTGTACATTAGTCCTATTTGTATCTATTTGGTAGGATTACTAAAAGTTCTACTTAAGAGTGAAAGCATTGATAACACTTCTATCATGAAGGCAACATTTCTACCATAGAGGGAGAATTGGGATTTATCTCCCTCTAACTATATATTCTCTATTATTTTAATAGCATATTAGCTTACTATTTCTATTTCTAGTTATATTTTTTGTTATTGATCTTTGTCTTGTAGGTTTTATGAAAATATCACCTAAAACTGAAAGTATTTACAATTCTTCTACAACATAAGCAATGCTACTAGCCTAGAGGTAGAATTAGGTTACATTGATCTTTGCTTCTCTATTTTCTTATTTATAATTCAATTTAATTCACTATATTTTGTTTTTGGTTTTTATTTTCAGGTCATTTTATAGTAAGGGGAAATTAAGGAACCTTACTATATTAATCACATCATAGGGAATATCATACCATTATTTTATGCATTGGAATTAAATTTCATGTAATTTGTACCTTAGGATTATTTTTTCTATATACATTTTTATTGAATTCTTGTATTCTAATGAAAACATTTTATTTTGTTTCATCATTAAAATTGAAAGAGCATTCTAGATTATGTATGTTTGTTTCATTTATTATATGCTTGTGTTGTTAAATTTACAATATTTAGGCCAGGTTAGGAATAAAATAGGGCTATTTTAATAGAAAACTTAGTTATCTTTTAACATATGTGTTCATTAGTTCAATTAACTGAACTAGTTAATAGGATTTCACACCCCCATATCCCATAATTATTCAAATTATGAAGGAAGGAAGAGGCACAAGGGATACCCTCAATTGGCCCATAATTTTTATCTCAATCCTTTCCACATTTTTTTTAACCCTACATGAACACCACCACAATTCTAAAATCCTTTTTTTTTATCTTACACTTTACCTTAATTAAGATAAAATTTAACCACACTCTTAATCAAGACCACTTAATTTTATGTGTTTATTTAGATCACATTAATTAAGATTAATTAGAAGCTAACATTTACTCACTTATAAAACTTTACCTAATGACCCAAATAAGTTATAATATTCATAGCAAGACTCATATAATAGCCCCTAATCTTCCTCCTTTGGGAGATGATTTTAAACAAAATTCCTTAAGGGATCCTAACATTAATGAGGATGAATAAGAGTTAAATTCATCAATTTCTCACCATGATACCCTATAAAGAATAAAAATTGACTCTATTGAACACATGTAAATATTCTTAAATGAACTTAAAGATTTTATTTAGAAGATCCTTAAGGATAATAACTCTAATCAAAGTACTTATTTTAGGGAGGATTCATTTTTGGATTACCCCCAATAACCTCATTTCTAATTCTATGTATTTTAATTAATAAAATGCAAACCTCAATCAAATAAATACAAATATTAGTAAATAAAATACAAATAATTATTATACAAACAAAAATCCTAATAAAAATACTTCATAGCTTTAACTTGACTTTGCTACTATCACTATTTCCATAGGTGATTGGACATCAAATATTTTATTTTATTTGGGACATAATTGATGCAGGAGCATCCGACGACAGTGGAGCAATCTTGCATCCTCCAAATTTTTCTAAGTTTTCTAAGTACTTTGTATTTTGATTTATTTCAGTTCTTTTCCAAGGTTGAAGTTTTGTAAAGCAAGGGGGAGGTTTAAGTTTTATAAAGCAAGTTGGGGAGTCGCGAAATCGTGGCTCCAAAGGCAAGGCAAGGCAAAGTTTGGGGGGGAGTCACGAAATCATGACATGTCACGAAATCACGGCTCCAAAGGCAAGGCAAAGACAGAAGGCAAAGGCAAAAATGGTCACGATATCGCGACGTCGCGATATCATGACATAAAATGAAAAGCTAAGGCACAAGGGCACGGGGGTCACGATACCGTGACATGTCGCGATATCATGACATGTCACGATATCGCGACGTAAAATGAAAAGCTAAGGCATAAGGGCATGGGGGTCGTGATACCGCGACATGTCACGATATCATGACATGTCGCGATATCGCGACCAGTTGAAGGCTGCCACGTGGATTAAGATATCGTGGCCAAGAAGAAGACAGGCCGAATTAGACACGGGACTGCCATGTGTGTAAAAGCGACATGACCTATTGAAGACAGAGGCCAAAAATAGACACGCGGGCAGCCACGTGTATTAAAACAAAGATGAAGGCCACGTATATTAAAATAGAGATGACAACCGCGTGTATTAAAATAGGGATAACCATCTCAAGGAAATATTCTGACAAGGCGACAGTTGCAGGCCATGGACAGTATGGGTGAGACGGCGGTTCAAAAGAACGGTCTGACCAAAGCGGCGGTTGCAGGTCAAGGGGGTCTTTAATGCGAGCTTCATAGCGGATCGGGGCGGTGGCCCATTAATGGAAGAAAATTCGAAAACTTGGCAGAAGGAGGAATTTTTTTTTTGTTATGGGAATTCTCTCAGGTGGGGCATTAATTGCCTAGAGGGCCGAGACCTCGATAAAAACTCAAAAAATTGTAAGGGAAGGGATGGCGAGTTTGAGATCGAGTGGGGAAAGAACTATGCCTGGAAACGGTATTGTAAGACTGTGTTAAGCAATTTACAAAAAATTAATTTGAAGTTTTGTTGTGTGAATCTCGGCTTGCCATCAAGTGGTATCAGAGCGGGAGCTCCTGAGCGTGTAACAGATCGTCGAAAGAGAGGCAGTTACACCAGGATCTGTGGAAGGATTTGTAAAGGAAAAGAAAAATGCCTCCATGAAGAAACCGTGGTGGAGTAAGAAATGTGGTGCCGGTCGAAGACTTTCGAGCCTTGCAGAGGCAAGTTCAAGCCCTGCAAGAAGAGCTACGCAGAAGGCACGAGCCCGGAAGGGATGAGGGAAGTGAAGACGAAGTTGATGAAGAAGAAGACCAGTCTGAGGAAGAAGAAGAGGTTGTGGATCCTGCACAAGCCAGGTTGTACAAAGCCATCTCTCAGATTGGAAAGCAACCAAAAATGGAGGTTTCTACATATTCGAGAAACCTAAATCCGGAAGAGGTGATTGACTAGATAAATGACTTAGAAGAATATTTCGAATATGAGGAGGTTGAAGACCCTAATCGGGTCAGATTTGCTAAGACCAAGTTGAAGGGTCATGCCAGCATTTGGTGGAGGGGAATACAGCTGGAAAGGAATAGAAGAGGGAAGGAGAGAATAACAAGATGGGATAGAATGGTGGAAAAGCTGAAAAGATAGTTTATTTCGACAGATTACGAGTTGGATCTGCTAAGGAAAATGCAGAGTTTGAGACAGACAAACAAAACTGTCCAAGAATACACCGAGGAGTTTTACAAGATCTCTATTAGAACTGGACATTTAGAGGCAAACAAAGAGAAGGTAGCCCGTTATATCAATGGGTTGAGACTCGGTATCCAGGAAGAGCTGAGCCTAGTTCGGGTAAGCACCATTGAGGATGCTTACCAGTTGCCTTAAAGGTGGAAGAAAAACTGAATAGGCGGTTTGAAGGCAAGCAAAGAGGAAGGGGCCATGGTGGAAGAAGCTGGTGGGAGAACCAGTGGAGAAAAATATAAAGATTCGAAGAAGACTGGTGAAGCTAGTAGTAACCAGGATCAAAGGGAGGAGGATGTTTATCAGCCCCGTGATCAGAACAGCTACCCAAGAGGACGGGGTGGATCTGGACGAGGGTTTGGAAGAGGAGTATTTCATGGGACATGTTTCCACTATGGTGAAGAAGGACATCGAGCATTCGAGTGTCCACAACATCGAGAAAGGATGAACAAGAGGCCTGAGGGTCCAGCCAGAGCTGCTGTGGTAGAGGAAGATGTTGGATCTGAACATTCTGAAGAAGCGGAGAGAGGGGAAGCAATGATCGTAAGGAGAGTCCTATTGAATGAGGAGAAGGACACAGATCAGAGAAGAAGTTTATTCCGCACAAGGTGTAAATGCACGGGCAAGATTTGCAATATTATTATTGATAATGGTAGCACGGATAACCTGGTTTCAGAAGAAATGGTTACCAAGTTACAGTTAGAGAGGAAGAAGCACCCGCATCCATATCGGGTCGCATGGTTACAGAAGGACCATAGGGCTTTGGTCAGTGAGCAGTGCTCCATTAAATTTAATATTGGGAATTATTGTGATGAGGTCCTGTGCGACATCCTGCCTATGGATGCTTGCCATATGTTGTTGGGAAGGCCCTGGCAGTTCGATCGGAGTGCAGTGCATGATGGCCGTGCCAACACCTACTCATTGACGAAGAATGGCGTGCGCCATAAGCTGAAGCCCATGAAGGAGGCGGATGAAAAGGTGTGTAACAGCTCCAGAATCTGTTTAGTTGAAGGGAGAAAATTTTTGGACGGTTTGAAGCATGAACATTTATGTTATGCAATAATTCCTAGAGTTAGGGAGAAAGAATGCCAAGATACCCCAGCAGAAGTCCTAGATCTATTGGAGGAATTTCCAGATATTGTGTCTGATAATGTGCCTGAGGGTTTACCCCTAGTAAGGAAAATCAGCCACCATATAGATTTGGTGCCAGGATCGAGCTTGCCAAATAAAGCTGCACACAGAATGACGCCTGTAGAGACTGAGGAGTTAAACAGGCAGGTCCAGGAGTTGTTGGAGAAGGGATTGATTCGGGAAAGTTTGAGCCCATGCGTAGTACCTACAGTGTTGGCGCCAAAGAAGGATGGAGAATGGAGAATGTGTACAGATTCACGGGCCATCAACAAGATCACAATAAAATACAGATTTCCATTGCCAAGAATGGATGACATAATGGATTGTTTAAGTGGAGCCAAGTACTTCACCAAGGTTGATCTCAAAAGTGGTTACCATCAGATCCGTATCAGAGAGGGAGATGAGTGGAAGACAGCCTTCAAGACCAGAGAGGGCTTGTATGAGTGGTTGGTCATGCCCTTTGGGCTATCCAATGCACCGAGTACCTTCATGCGGCTGATGAATGAGGTACTGAAAGAGTTTTTAGGAAAATTTGTCATAGTCTATTTAGATGACATATTAATATTTAGCAGAACCTTGGAGGAACACCTGATGCATATCAGAAGGGTTTTTGAGAAGCTGCGGGAGGAGCAGTTATTAATAAATCTGAAAAAGTGTAATTTTGTAAAGGAGTTAGTGTACCTAGGATTTGTAATCTCAGCAGAAGGTCTGAAAATGGACCCAGAGAAGGTGAGAGCCATCATGGAATGGCCTACTCCGAGAAGCACAATAGAGGTAAGATCATTTCATGGTCTAGCCAGCTTTTACAGAAAATTCATTAAAAATTTCAGCAGCATTTGTGCACCCCTCACAGAAACAATGAGAGGGGATAAGAAAGAATTCAAGTGGACCTTAGGGGCTGAAAGGAGCTTTGATGCATTAAAGAAAAAGGTCACAGAACAGCCTATTTTGGCACTTCCAGACTTTAACAAAGTATTTCAGGTAGACTGTGATGCCAGTGGCAGTGCAATAGGGGCTGTACTGAGTCAGGAAGGCAGACCTGTTGCCTATTTTAGTGAGAAGCTAAATGATGCTCGGAAAAAGTATTCAGTTTATGACCAAGAATTTTATGCTATAGTTCAAGCTCTAAAGAAGTGGAGGCATTATTTGTTGCCAAAAGAGTTTGTTCTATTCACTGATCATCAGGCATTACAGTACATTAACAGCCAAACAAAACTGAATCAAAGGCACTTGAAGTGGGTTGAGTTCCTCCAAAGCTATACCTTTGTGCTGAAGCACAGAAGCGGGAAATCAAACAGAGTTGCAGATGCCTTAAGTAGAAGGCAGAATTTATTGATTAAAATGACAGTGGAAGTAGTGGGATTTGAAGAACTGAAGGGTTTGTACCCTGAAGATCCAGATTTTGCATAATCCTGGACGGCTTGCTTGACACCTGTTACTATGGACAGGACAAAATGGTTGGATTTTCTAATCCAAGACGGAATGTTGTTTAGAGGAAGTAAATTATGCATTCCAAGGAGTTCCATGCGGGAAAACTTAGTCAAGGAGAAACACAGCGGAGGACTGGCCGGACATTTTGGCCGGGATAAGACAATTGCCCTGGTGAGTGAAAATTACTATTGGCCGCAACTACAACAAGATGTGAAAAAGTTTGTACAGAGTTGTAGAATATGCCAGATGGCAAAGGGGAGAAGACAGAACACGGGATTGTATCAGCCGTTACCAGTACCTGAGCGGCCATGGGAGGACGTCAGCATGGACTTCGTCCTCGGATTGCCAAGAACACAGAGGGGAAATGACTCTGTATTTGTAGTAGTTGACAGATTTTCCAAGATGGCACACTTTATTCCATGCCGAGAAAACAAGTGATGCGGTTCACATTGCGGGGGTTATTTTTCAAGGAAGTGGTACGACTTCACGGTCTACCGAAGAGCATTGTTTCGACGAGAGATACAAAATTTGTTGGGTATTTCTGGAGAACTTTGTGGAAGAAGTTGAAGACAGATCTGAAATTCAGTTCTGCATACCACCCACAGACTGATGGATAGACAGAGGTGGTAAATAGAAGCCTGGGTAATTTACTGAGATGCTTGATAGCAGATCAACCCAAGGGATGGGATTTAGTTTTACCGCAGGCGGAATTTGCATATAACAATTCAGTCAATAAGAGCACAAATAAATCTCCATTCCAGATAATATATGGAAACAACTCGAGAAATGTGTCTGAACTGAGAAAGTTGGATAAGAGAGAAAAGTGCAGTGTCGAGGCAGAAGAATTTGTGGAACATATGAAAAGTCTGCATGAAGAAGTAAGGAAACAAATTATAAAAATGAATACT
Organism: Wollemia nobilis; assembly: GCA_028583015.1. Lineage (NCBI taxonomy): Eukaryota > Viridiplantae > Streptophyta > Pinopsida > Araucariales > Araucariaceae > Wollemia > Wollemia nobilis. The sequence goes on from JAQPPZ010000028.1 coordinate 1,154,926, forward strand.
CAATATAAGACAAGAGCAGACCAGAAGCGACGGTTCAAAGAGTTCGAAGTAGGAGATGAAGTCATGGTCCATCTCAGGAAGGAAAGGTTTCCAGCCAAAACTTATAACAAATTAAAGATGAAGAAGTTTGGGCCATGCAGAATATTGGAAAAATGGGAGTCAGGCAATGCATATGAAGTGGAATTGCCAAGTTGGCTTGACATTTCACCTATTTTTAACATTTCAGATTTAGTGGAATATCATGAGGGAGAAAGTACAGAGGTACCAAGTACGGAATTATGGCAAATTCCAGCATCTACTCCAACCACAGACGAGGTCGAGGAAATATTAGACGCTCGTGAAGGCAGAAGCACCAGAAACAAACGATATTCTGAATATTTGATAAAGTGGAAGGGTAGACACTGTTGAAGATGCAACTTGGTTGTCGAAGACGGAGGTTGACCGCCTGGGTCTTCCCCTAACAAAATAGAAGTGAGGATCACTTTTTAATTTACCCCGGGTGTCTGATGCAGGAGCATCCGACGACAGTAGAGCAATCTTGCATCCTCCAAATTTTTCTAAGTTTTCTAAGTACTTTGTATTTTGATTTATTTCAGTTCTTTCCCAAGGCTGAAGTTTTGTAAAGCAAGGGGGAAGTTTAAGTTTTGTAAAGCAAGTTGGGGAGTCAAAAGACTGTCGAAATCGCGGCTCCAAAGGCAAGGCAAGGCAAAGGTTGGGGGGAGTCACGAAATCGCGGCTCCAAAGGCAAGGCAAAGATAGAAGGCAAAGGCAGAAATGGTCGCGATATCGCGACATGTCATGATATCGCGACGAAAAATGAAAAGCTAAGGCACAAGGGCGCGGAGGTCGCGATACCGCGACATGTCGCGATATCGTGACATGTCGCGATATCGCGACGTAAAATGAACAGCTAAGGCATAAGGGCGTGGGGGTCGCGATACCGCGACATGTCGCGATATCGCGACATGTCGCGATATCGCGACCAGTAGAAGGCTGCCACGTGGATTAAGATATCGTTGCCAAGAAGAAGACAGGCCGAATTAGACACGGGACTGCCATGTGTGTAAAAGCGACGCGACCTGTTGAAGACAGAGGCCAAAAATGGACACGCGGGCAGCCACGTGTATTAAAACAAAGATGAAGGCCACGTATATTAAAATAGAGATGACAGCCGCGTGTATTAAACAGGGATAACCACCTTAAGGAAATATTCTGACAAGGCGACAGTGGCAGGCCATGGACAGTATGGGTGAGACGGCGGTTCAAAAGAACGATCTGACCAAAGCGGCGGTTGCAGGTCAAGGGGGTCTTTAATGCGAGCTTCATAGCGGATCGGGGCGGTGGCCCATTAATGGAAGAAAATTCGAAAACTTGGCAGAGGAAGGAATTTTTTTTGTTGTTACGAGAATTCTCTCAGGTGGGGCATTAATTGCCTAGAGGGCCGAGACCTCGATAAAAACTCAGAAAATTGTAAGGGAAGGGATGGCGAGTTTGAGATCGAGTGGGGAAGAACTATGCCTGGAAACGGTATTGTAAGACTGTGTTAAGCAATTTGCAGAAAATTAATTTGAAGTTTTGTTGTGTGAATCTCGGCTTGCCATCAATAATGTATATATGGCATCACTTAAAAGAACTACTAAGGGTCAACTTATGATACCTCAAACCTCACCAACTAAGTACAAGTTATATCCTTAGTTTATATATATCTCCAATATCAAAACCTTTTATCAACACTTCTTCTAACTTCATCAATACAAATATGAGTTTCACCCATAATTTTTAATCATGGATATATTAATCATTCTATTTTAAACAAATTAGGGATGAACCATATAATTCCTTCATCAACATAATATGCCCCCACATCATAATTTCATTCTTACATCAATTGTCACAATCCTTTCATTCCATAAGATAATCCTCGTGTACAATCTAATCATATTTACTCTAGCATCCAAACATTCACCTCATAAATGGGGTAACTAAAATAAAAAATGAACTTGACAAGGAATTAAAATCAAAATAATAAATTAATTCCCTGATACTTAATATTACAAATTGGATGCTTAAATAAGCACAAAGTATAAACAAACAATCCTGGTAATCAGCTATAGATCCAAGGATTGTGTAAATGATAATATAAAGGCTAAGGATAAAAGCCATTTTTATATGAAAATAACAACACCTAGACTTAGACATTGTCAACATGAGCCTATTACAAACTCACAGACATTATTTCCTAGACTAAGTCCTAATAATCATCAACCTAAGGTTGATGAAATAAATTATTATCCATATCATTCCTCCCAATGAAGGAAGCATTTGACTCCAATGCTTTTACAAAGAAGTGGTATAGAGTATAGACAAGTACCCAAAAATACACCAAAGTGGTTCAAAAAAGAAGAGGGATAGATGATGTACAAGATCCCCAAAGAGATCACCATAACTCCATAAAATGGAGCAACAACGAGCAAAACATATGCTTAAACATGGTCCATTTAGGAATCCCAAAGGGGATCTTGAGGTCCATGCCTAAAAGAGGTCTTGAAAAATATCTTTCAATCTTTGAAAGTTGTAACTCTTCACACCAATCATGTTGAACCATAAGCATGCACCCAAAACTAAGTACAAACAATCTTGCCAAGCAACATCTTGTAACTATAGTCGTTGGAGGAAGAATGGAGGAAAAAGGTACAATTAGGCATGTTATGAAGTGTTGAATCTCTATAGTCTTCAAAGGATTTTTGTTTGAAGTATCAAATATCTATAGTATTTGGCTCATGATTCTTTATTGAAATGCATGAAGTGAAGTGAATGCCTTCAAAAAGTCACAATGGGATTTCAAATTCTAGTGAGGGAGTATGAAAAATGCCCAAGTGGGATACAAAAGGATGAAGTGTTAGGTACCACCGAGTTGCACTTCATTAAAAATCCATAAATTTTGTAAAATCCCAAAGGGGAAGGAGTAATGTGACTCCTCAAAGATCCATAATTACAACTGGATAATAGATATTAAAAGCTAACAAGTGGTTTTTAGCCCAATCAAGTCCATAAGATGACATGATGCACCAAATTATGAATGCACAAAGTAATAGGAGTAAAATGGATCTCCTCATATGCTTCATATAATTCTTAAGTTGGAAGAGTGGAATAGTTGAAGCAGAAGCTAATGCGAAAGCTTGATGTAGTGTTGCCTGAAGAAGTGTTGCTAGTCTTGTTGATGAAGACATGAGCTAAGCTAAAAATTTGAACTCCACGAAGAGACAAGCCACCAGGGGTAAAGACAACTCCAATGTGTGTGGATTACCCATGTGATATACATGATCATATAAAGAGGGCCATAGTCAAAAGAAGAGACAATGATACCTCCTAAATTGGAGTACCCAAATTCTCATGATCGAAAAATAACACCTCCTAAAGTAGGAGTACCAAAAATCATGAAAGAATATCAAGAGGGCCATGGTCATGAGATAGTATAATTTTAGAAGTCTCAAAATATGAAAGTGGATTGAGGAATATCAGATTAAACTAAAAATGTATTCCTTTTTACAATAATTTATTTTTGCAAATAGATTTGGCAATCCAAACTTTAAAGCACCAGAGGTCAAGGTAGACCTTTCCAAAATATCAAAATAATAGTCTTATGGGAAATGACTCAGAAAGATATTTCCAATGACTATATGAAAGCCTATACTTGCAAACGGAGAGTGCCTCAAAGAGTTAGAAAAAGAGGCAATATCCCATGAAGCAAAAATAATGATTAATTTGCCCATTTAAAATTCATGGTCCAACAATCAATAATCCGCAAACAATTAATAATCCACCAACAAATTTTGATCTACAAGCATGCATTAGCTATAATAAAGGGGAGGATTTTAACCCTTTTAAAGGTTTAAAAACCTTTATCATCCATGTGGATCAACAAAATTTGGTGGTCCATGGTCAATAGTAATAAGCCATGTGCACAAATTGTCCATGTTGGATGCAGAGATAAGCTGGCTACCCAAAAAAAATTGTGTAATACATAGGAAACAATTTATACGTAAATCGGTGGTAAGTCAATGTTGGAATGGAACCACAACAAATACAAAAAGTCAATGCTATGTGTAGACCAACACCACCCATCAATAATTTTATCAAGTGCAAAGAGATCCAGCTAGGCATGTTAATATTTTATGGGTGGATTCACCCAAATAAAGGTCTCAACAACCTTTCTCCCACTCAATGTGGGATTATATCCATCCATGTGAAGATAAAACCAAACCTAGAAGCATTCGTAGAATAAACCACTAGAGTCTATCATGTATCGAGGTCTGCTTTTCCAAGATGGATTCCTCTATCAATCATCATAAGCTAGAAAGAAAATATGACATGAATATTTAAAAAAAAACCTTTGTTAGTACCTCGAGCGAATTTCATCAGTATTTGGTAGTTGTGTCAAAGTAGTAATTTCCTTCAAAAAGTGTAGATTTGTAGAATATGAACCTATTGTTCGTTGTCAATGTGGCAGGAGGTGCATGGAATTTTGTGGCTTGGAATTGTAGCATGGGAAGAGAATGTAAGGTGTATCAAGTATGTAAAGGGTGTTCCAAGAGGCTCTTCACAAATATTCATGTGCATATCATGTCAGATCAGGTAGATATCCATCACCCTTTCACCCATGGTTGATAGCCTATTAGATCACGTACAAAGTTATGGTGTTATTGAGTTTTGAGGTGATAGTAAGAGCATGGAAAAATGGTAGCTTGCAAGGAATTTTTGATGGCAAATAAGAATGTCATCTGTAGCAGGTACATCAAGCCTTGAAAAGAGTTTAGGATGTGCATCATGACCTACGTGGTCATCAGGATCATCAGGTGTAGCAAGTCTATCAGGTGCATCGAGAGCAAAGGATATATTTGTGTCAAGTGCAATATTGGACAAAGGTTGCAGCTGGATTGGTTTGCGCATTGCTAGAAAAATTATAGGTAGAAAATTCCAAATAAACCCTTATTCATTCAAAAATTATTACATGTACCCTACGTCAAAAACTATCGCCAAATATTGGCAAAACCTTGGAAAATAATTTCATAGCAAAACTTATCGATGATAAATTGCAACAATAATTTTTGCTAGCAAGAAATTGTAAAAATATTTGTAGTAAATTTTGATTTGAAAAATCATCAGTGAAAATTACAATATTGTTCAACAAATTTTGCAAAAAATTGAAAGAGCTTCAAACATGATAATGTTGATTGGAAATAACCCAAATCAACTAGCACGAGGTCAAAAATAACCCAAAACCTCACAAATACTTGAAATCAACCTAGAGAATAAAAACTACAAAAGGAAGAGGGGAAATTTCCCCTCACAGGTCAAGAGCTATGAAGCTCTGATACCAATGATAAGGAATTGAAATAAAAACAATAAATTAATTCCTTTATACTTGATATTACAATTTGGTTTCTTAAATAAGCACAACGTACAAATGAACAATCCTAGTAATCAGTTATAGATCCAAGGATTGTGTAAATGATAAGATAAAGGCTAAGGAGAAAATCCCTTATTCTACAAAAAAATACCTAGACTTAGACATTGTCAACATGAGCTTATTACAAACTCATGAACATTATTTACTATACTAAGTCCTAATAATCATCAACCTATGTTTGATAAAATAAATTATTATCCATATCAATCGGATCCCTTATAAGTGTGTCTTGATCGACATAGACTCCTCAATCAATATCATCACTACATCCACCCTTAACCTCAACCTTCCATTATCCCGCATCACTACATCCACATTCACCCACCAGACATTCAATGATGCATTGTGTTATATAGTCAGGATAGTAGTTATTCCTACTTTAGGTTGGACTAAAAATAATTCACACACTTTTCCATGTTCTAAAAGGAGCCATGCAATATAATTTCCTATTTGGTTGGCCCTAGATCTATTATATGAGGTGTGTACCTTCAATATTACATCAATGCATTAAATACATACATGAAGGGCAAGTGCATTGTGTCCCTACAAACTCAAAACTATTTCAATTTTGTAATAAGGTCTCACATCCCGATGAGTCCTTTTTACCATCAATGCATCTATAGGTTCGACTCAATATACCCAACACTCATCAAATCCCTCCATCAAGATCTTCTATATCTTTATCAAAGAAAAAATCATCATCAACAAACATGAATATCCCTTCTTATGCATCATATATTCCCACAAGAAATCCTAAGAAGGCATCCATATCATCCCATCCATCATCTCCAACCTATGCATCCATGTCCCAATCACTAAAGTTGCCTTGCATGCCTTTGATGTCAACCATTTCCAAAACACCCATTCACATCATCCCTATCCATACTAAAACAAATTTTGTCTATAAGGTATTTTATGTTCCCTTAAATACACTCCATAGGATAGAAGAGGATGAAGAACCATTTCAAACCAACATTGAAAACATATCAAATTCATCCTTTGTGTTATAGTATTTTCATCATCATCATTGATGAGGAAGTTGTTTAGGTCAGTATGAGCAAGGTCTTCAGACCACTCTAGAACCACAATTTTAGTTACCTATGGATAATTTTGGGCAAGGCTACTTCATATGTATGCCAAATGAACTCCTTGCCAATAAGGGATATAGATCCTAATGAATATGTTGATCTAGGTTATAATCATTTGCTCAATGACCATGTTTAAATAGCTATAATAATCACAGAGCCTCTTGAAATTTTTTATGATGAGTCTAAAGGAATTTGGGGGCCTAAAAATAATTGGATAGAGTCTAAATAAGAAGATAAGTCTAATGAAGACTAGGATGAAGAAGATGATGAATCTTACCATGAGTATGATGTAATTTCTATTGCTTCAACTAGATCAGAAGATGAATCCACTGCCATTAAGCCCCTTAACAATCTAGATAAATTTTATCTTCATATTTTCCCACTATTATGACCATATCTTATGCATCAACTTATCCCACCTAGGGACTCTATTGCTTGCACCCCCCCTAGACCACAACCTATCATTCCACCACCATCCCAACCATCCATGGTACATCTGTGTCCACCCATATTCTATTAGCTTTTTACACAAGATAATGGATATTATATTCCAACCATAAATATGATCTCCATTGACCTTACCTTACCACTTCACTACCTAGGTGATAATTCAAAATCATTGTACCTCAATATTGAAGCCATTTATTTTTATCATGTTGATTCCCTGCCATCATTGGAAGAGTTTTTACCTTGCAAGGAAATGTTACAACCATTTCACTTTTTTTCATATCCATCCAAAGATGTTTAACTTTGTAAAATACACCCAATAATAGCCTTAATGGTAAAATATGAGTTGCAAAAATTGTTGGATGCAGGATTCATCCAACCTATTTTTTATCCTAACTAATTTCCAATATGGTCCCTTTAGGGAAACTGAATGGAGGGATTTGCAAATACACTAATTTTTGCAACCTAAACAAAGTGAGTCCTAAAGATGATTTCCCACTCCTAAACATTGATGTGCTCATTGATGTAACAACCAGTCATGAAATGCTTTCCATCATGGATGGTATTTTTGTATTACAATGAAATTTGGGTCAACCCTGAAGATCAACCCAAAACAACTTTTACCATTCCATGGGGGTCTTTCTATTACAAATTCATGCCCTTAAAACTTACAAATATGGGTTCCACTTATCATTAGGCTATGACTTATATCTTTCATGATTATATGCACAATATTTTGGAAGACTATATGCATGATCATTCAACAAAATATTTACTACATTAGGACCACCTCCGTGTGTTATAAAAGGTCTTCAATCATCTCCTAGAGCACAATGTGTGCTTAAATCCCAAGAAGTGTATTTTTAGAGTTATGTGCGAGAAAATTTTAGGCTTCATAGTCTCTAAACAAGGCATTGATGTAGATCTAAACAAAGTTAAGTTAATCATAGATATGCCTACCCCTACTAATCTTAGGTGGCTATGCAACTTGCAAGGAAAAATTTAATCTATTTGATGCTTCATAGTGCAAATTTTGGATAAATGAAATCCTTTAAACAACTTATTGCAAAAGGGAGTCACCTTTGATTCAGATCAGGAGTGTCAAAAATCCTTTGGTCATATTAAACAATACTTGGCATCTCCACTAGTGTTAGCTCTTCCCCGACTAGGTGTTCCATTTTTGTTATACATTGCAACCACTAAATTTTCCCTAGGGACCATGCTAGCCCAAAATAATGAGGTAAACAAAGAACAAACCACCTATTACCTTAGTCATATCTTGGTAAATTATGAGCTCAAATATGTTTATGTTGAGAATCTCTATTTAGTGATGGTTTTTACCATCAAGAAACTTTGACATTACATGTTAAATAAAACCATGTATGTCATTTCAAAATAAAACCCTTTATGGTATATGATGAGTCACACTAATCACAAAAATCATATCACAAAGTGGATCAAGATTTTGATAGAGTTTGATCTCAAATTTATAAGCCAAAAGTCTATTAAAGATCATGTCATTGTTGATTAGCTAACAAAATCTACTCTCCCTTATGATAAACCACTAAGCATAGAACTTCTTGATGATGCAATATTTGTACTGTCAGACTTGGGAGAACCCAAAGGACCAGAAAACATAATGGATATAATGCTATTATTTGATGGTTCAAAATGTGAGCAAGTGGGTTGTGCAGGCAACATTTTTTTCATGCCATAAGAGGCTCCTATTCCCTTTTCATTTAAACTCAATTTTTTCCTACACAAAAAACAATGTCTAATATGAAGTCCTCCTTTTGGGTCTTCAAATAGCTCTCACCATGAACACAAATAAGCTAAAAATATTTGGTGACTCCTTTTTAATAGTTAACTAGGTAAAGGGAATTCATCAATGCAAGTTTTCAATCTTGAAATCCTACAAATATCTTGTGGATAAATTATTAATTATATTTGAATGGTACAACAACAAGGTTGTACCTCATTCATCCAACTACTTTGTAGATATGATGGCTTCCTTAGGGTCTCTAATTCCATATGAACCATTTAATTATGTCACAACTATTCAAGTTAATATGCTTTCTCAAGATTTAGTCTCGTGATACAATTCCAAAGATGAGAAAAATATTCACATGATACAGGTTGAACCCTACCAACATGGGTTCTCCCCAATTCAAGAATTTTTTAACCATACTTACTAGGGGTCCTTGGTTTCACAAACTCCTTATGATAATAACCTTACGGTTATCTCCCACTTCACATTCGTTCAAAGTGTATCTATAGAGGAATAAATAGTTCATTTGGTCTACACAAAGTCATATCGAGATTGGTTTTCTCAACACAAATATTTCATGAAACTAGGTACCATTCATTTAGAATTTTTGCATGCCCCAAAATGAAAATTCAAGCAAAAAGTGATAAAGTATGTCTTGGTAGTGGATATACTATACCATTAAAGCTATGATGGTCTTGTCCTCATTTCTTAGAGCCCCAATAATCTACTTGGGCTATTTCCTAAGGTCATGATGGTACTTGCGATGGCCATTTTAGTAGCATGGCTATCACTAAGCGCATCCTCCAAATGGATTATCATTGGCCCACTATGGAGAGATACTATTGCACTTATATCAAAAGGTGCATTAAAGTCATTATTATGCTAATATTTCACATATACCTTTTAAGGCCTTACAACCAATTCATTCGTTGTGGCCTTTCGTGTAATGGGGATTTGACTTAATCGATACAATTTCTCCCCCCTAATTTGGCTATCACACATTCATACTAACAACCATAGAATATTTTAAAAAGTGGGTGGATTCTATTCCTCTTACTATAATGATAGGTTCATGCATCACGAAATTCATATTATATAACATCATATGTCATTTTGGCATTCCATCCAAAATAATTTTGGATAATGAGCTGCCATTCAAAAACAAGACTATGAGAGCTTTATGCACTAAGTATAATATTCAACACAACTTTTCAATGCCTTATTATCTAAAAAGTAATGGGTAAGTAGAGGCATTAAATAAAATAGTCATTGCCATTCTAAAAAAAATAGTAAATGATAATCATAAATATTGGCATCTTCAACTGCCTATAGCACTATGGGTTATCAAACTAGAATTCAAATGCCAACTAGGGCAACTTCATTTTAGTTAGTATATGGTGTTGATGCTATTATGCCCTTGGAATTGGAAATTATTTTGTTGCACATTTAATTGCAAGATTTCATCAATGATGACACTGTGTGACAAGCTCACCTAGATCAAATCATGCTTCTTGATGAACGATTCATCAATGCTCTTGAGCATCTTCATAATTATCAAGATTGCATTAAGTGAGCCTATGACACAAAATTCCATATTAGGGATTTTGAATTTGGTGATCTTGTGCTTAAAGAAACCCAATAGAATTCCAACTTACTACCCCAGTTGAGGGATAAATTTATGGCTAATTTGTTAGGCCCATTCATCATGACACAAAAAGTAGGTCTAGCGATTTTTCATATAGCTTCTCTTCAGGGTGTTTAGGAACCTAAACCTCTTAACATTCTCCACCTGTAGGAATTTCATACATAATACACAATGCATAAAAAACAATAAAATAAAAAAACAACACAAAAATAATACAAAATCAAAAATCATAAAAATATTGCATTACTTACATCATCATGCATTACACATTACTACATTTCATTTAGTCATTTCATTTAGTCATTGCATTAGCATCACTCCATGTCATCACTTACACCTATATTTGTGGTTTTTTGACCATTAGGAGGTCCTCGTAAGATAGGATATATACCGGATGACCATCAACAATGATGTTCATATGACCACTAACTATTTACACACACCTATTAATGTTCAAAAGTTCATAAAAGACTTAGACACACCACACATTCATTTTCATGATTTGAATTTTGTAGAGCACGATGCTTGTATAACTGTCATAAGTCTTAATCAAACATATTTGCTCATCATCATTTGCACTTTTTCTTATGATGTTGTGATTATTAAGAGGTCCTCGTACAATAGGATAGATACCATATGAACATCAACAATGATGTTCATATGGCCACTAACTATTTTACACACACCTATTTTTTTACAAAGGTTCATAAGGAAAACACACACTCCAACAAATCAATTTCATCTACATTTCCTATCCTAGGTGTTTGTGTTTTTCCTTCTCACCTAGGAAGTTGTTATAGGGTGTTCAATAGGGTATTTCGGTCATTCAACCATTCCTAGTTTTATTTTCAGGTTTTATAGAAAGCTATCCTAATTTTTGAATGTAGGGACTTACTTTGATTGTACCCTATATATCACAAAATACCAATAAAATTTCACATTTTTAAATATGAATTTGCACAAGGAAAGAGAACACTGCAACGTATTCCTTGCCCCTTACATGAAAGGTTTCCCTTGGTCATCCTATTATGTGCATGGTCTAGAATACTGAGAATTGATAAAAGGACAATCTCCCCCTACCCAAAGAAATAAAAATCCCTTGTTCTTCCACAAAATGAGCAAGTATTCCCCTAAAAAAACAACAAAAATCTCTTTCTCTTCAAGAAAAATGAGCAAGTATCTCAAAATGAGAAATAAACCAAAAGATAAAAAGGGGGTAAAGAGCTTGAATCACTAGAATTCTCAATTTTTGAAATCCATGGGGAAATATCCATCACCAATAATGTGCTATAGATTTTGGTATGGGGAAATATCCATCACCAAGTATGCCTAGAAGAAGGCAGAAATCTAACTGGCCAAGAAGAGGAGTGCAAGCAGGCTACAGAAGAAGTATGCAGCAGTGGGAGAATCTGTCTGGAGGAAGACAGAAGTTATGTGGGCCTGGAGAGGGGGTTGGAGCAGGCTGTTGAGGTAGAGAAATGTTTGGAGGTGTTTCTGAATGCAGCAACCAGACAGCCCAAAAGTGAAGATCACTTCTCCACCAACCCCGGGTGTCTGATGCAGGAGCATCTAGTGGCATCTGATTTAGAGGCATCCAGTTGTGGGAGAGCCACTTCTAAAAAATTGGCTAAGGAAGAAGAAGAAGCAGAAGGCAAGGAGGAAGTGCAGAGCAAAAACTGTCATGATTTTGCTACATTGCAAAATTGCGACAGTCAGTAGGAGAGATAAAATGCCACTGAGAGGGCCGTGATTTTGTGACATGTCACAAAATCATGACCATCATGAAATCATGACAAGAAGGCAGCAAAGGGGAGATGCGTATGGAATGTCATGATTTCATGACATGTCATGAAATCATGACAGTCACAAAATCATGATGTAAAATCAGAGCAAGGGGCGAAAGGTGGAATGGTCGTGATATCGCGACATCGCGATATTGCAACGTCACAAAATCATGACAAAAAGCGGAGCAAAGGGCTCAGAGGTGGAGTGGTCATGATATCGCGACATCGCGATGTCACGATGAAAAGCCAAGCAAGGGGCTCAGAGGAGGAGTGGTCATGATATCACGATGTCATGATATCATGACGTCGTGATGTCATGATGAAAAGTGAAGCAAGGGGCTCGGAGGTGGAGTGGTCATGATATCGTGATGTCGCAATATCATGACATCACGATGTTGTGACGTAAAACAGAGCAGAGGGGTTGATGGTGAAATGGTCGCGATATCACGACAGGAAGAGAAGAAGACGAAGAAGAAGAAAGATATGGCGGGAAACCACAGTAGGTGGTATTTTTAGGGACCGTTCCAGAATGACACATGGCACCAAGGTGCAGTTAAGGTGGGCGATTACCCAGAAGCACAGGAAATGAAAAGGATGGATTGCGTAGGGTAATATGATAGGGAGCGGCAGTCAGAGTGAACTGACAGGAAGCGATGATTACAGGGGCCGTGCGGAGAGGAGCCTTTAATCGGGTTGGTGCTCTGATTTTTGTGTTGATGTTTTAGAGGGTCGGGGCCTCTATAAAAACCTAGTCTTTGTAATAAATCGGGTTGGTGCCCCGATTAAATGTGTAAGTTGTTTCAGAGGGTCGGGGCCTCTATAAAAACCCAGTTTAATGTAATAGATTGGGTGGTGGATTGGAGAACGCACGCAAAAGTGTAGAAGTTGAAAGCTAAGCCGAGCGCTAGCTGTTGTAAAGCCTGCGGGCTATGTATTTTTTAGATTAATGCAAGAGATTTTTTGGAATTGCGTGAGTGTTCTACGTTTGTGTTTTCCCGTCCCCCATCACATTGTGTTACCACACAAAGCATACCAAAAAGGGGTATATGTAGACACCTAAATCATGCCATATTGAGGAGACTACATGAATGGACTCCGTTTAGACCACATAACTCACCTTAGACAACCTTAGGGATAAAATAGTAATTTTTACCACTTAAATGGGTATAATTATCCATAAATTTGTGGTCATTTTGACCTAATATGACCTCCAAATCATGGTTATCTTAACCCAATATGGTTACCAAAAAGAAAGTTTAAAAATATAGGGTGCATAACTAGAAGCCAAATTTACCAATTAACCCCATGCATGATCTCGTGAAAGGCATTAAGCACCGCATATGGGCCAAAATTAGAAAAACACATATCATTATCAATCACATGAGATTTTAGAGATAAGCATTCACTTTTCTTAATGCAAACTACCTCTTTGCTTTTTCATGTAGGGTGCTTTTGCTATTTTTAGCTTCCATTCAAGAAGTCTATAAATTGGCACTCACCCCTTAGTTGAAAAGATCCAGAATTGAATTTTTTGAGCAACGAAGTGCTACCAAAATCGTACCTCAAGCTCAAGATTTTATGCAATAAAGTGCTACCCATTTTTAATCCTCCAAGCCATCCCACTATTGATATCATGTCATTGGATTACTACAAAGGATTGTGATCCATGCTTCCATATTATGTGTAATAAAACATGCTCACTTTTGCGACTTATTTAATCCATTAATCCGCTCCTACAGTTCACCAATCTACTGACAACACCTCAAGGGATATTTCAAGCATTTCTCAGACTCGTTATGGAAGAACACAATCCTATGACTATGGCCATCTCTACCCATGATGATCTACAGACAAGACCATCTCGACCTAAGATGGTCTCTAATAGAGACCTAATTTCCTACTTTTTCTTTCAGTTTATGTATTTTTTAATATTTTGTTTAAGAATTCTTACCTTTACTATGGGCCCAAACCTGGTGGGATCTTCATATACTACTGATCTATTTCTAGTTTCTTTGTGTGCAAATTACAGGACCACAAGGGCAAAGGAGCACAATATTCATATCATACTCACCACGGTGGTCACTAAAAACCTATCCCAAGATAAATTGTGATTGCAAGAGAACCTTCAAAAGTGTACTGGGATGATTCAAAGCAAAATACAACCCTATTATTTTGTATTGATTGTATCGCACTTATGAACTCCCTTAAGGGGACGTGATTGTAATATGTTTTGATAAATACAAGATATCATTAATAAAAAAGACCCATCACATTTTTACTATTTTTATCATCATGTTTTTATTATGTACATGTGTTCATTGTTGATTTTACATCATTATTGCTTTATTACTACATGATTTTTGAGATCTCAATATTCACCTTCCTAGTTTGTTATAAATCTCATTTTATAACAATATTCATTTATTTTACTACATTTACACTCACTTTTTATTGATTTCACAAATTTTGTTAGAATTAGTATTTGATCAAGTAACCTTGTTATATTCCCAAATATTTCATAGCCATTTCATCCCCTTTTACATTCCTTAAGTTGTTCAAAATATTTATTAAGAGACCTCTTATTGTCTCTCTCACTTACACTCAGTTTGATCATAAATTTGCAAATATTTGTGGCATTTTCCCTTGCATTATTGCATCATAACCCTAGCAAACCCTTTCAGCATTTCAATACCATAGTTGCATCACAAAACTAATCAAAAACCCATTCAAAACCATCCTTGAAATCACCTCAGCATTGTTTCAGACCAAAATCACCATCCACCATAGTAACTAGTGATTTTGGCTCTAGAATACACATACAAAATTTGCCACTTAAACCATAAATGCTACTATATTTTTTGGTAAGCCAATTGGTGATTTTGACACAACCTTAGTTCCACCCAAGGAGGCAAGCATACTAAAAATTTCAAAAAAGAAGGGGTTTGATCAGCTACCTAGACACGAATTTCACCTTCTATAGCTCTCAGAATAACCCCCAAAAATATAAAACCTAGCGGTTTTGGTCTCTTTGTGTAGGTAGAAAATTCGCCAATCGAGACCAAAATTACCAGTAGAATTTTTGGTAGTAATGGAATTTTTGGTCAAACATCGATAGAGGTAACATGGCCACTTCGCACCACTCTAAACTCTAATTTTTAGCAATTATATATGTTCTACTCTTTATCTATCATTGCTTTGCTTCAAAACTCACATTTCAATTTGGAAAGTTAAATAACCCTAATCTAGTTTTAATTTATTTAAAAAAGCACATTTACATTGGGTAAAATCAAGGAATTCTAGGTAAAAGGATTTTTCTTTATCATTTTTACAAGTACCTAGGCAAGGAATGAAAATCACAGATTTGTATCATAGGCTAACTTATCTTTTGTATCATCTCTTGTGTGCCTTGAAAAATCAAACTCTTCTTAGTTATCATGTCATCAAAATTAAAATAATATAGGTTAGTTTTTGCTATTCTGTATTTGTGTAATATAAGATTAGCATGCATTTTAAATGTTCTTAGCCTTAAGTCTTAAATAAACTTTTAAGGCTAAAAAAAGAGTCAATATATAAGCTATCCGAACTTTAGGTATTTTTGTTGAATAAACTCATATAAACACTAATCTACAAGCATTCACATATACTTTTACACCTTGAAATTTTTTATTTAGTATGGGTCTAATCATGTAGAGGATATTCATGTCCTCAAGGTCTCCTTTGGAAAGAGACTCTCAAGTGGGGAAAAAAATATTCCAATGAATCTCCCCCATGTGTGCTTGGCATGGTTAGGTTGAAATTTTCTCATGCCTATAGTTTATATCATAAAGGTACCATGGGGTATATTTGCATGTATTAAATAATGTAATTTTCTTCAACGACATCCTATATTACATTATTTGGTTATTGAAGACTTTAGTACTCAATCTATTTTTTCATCTTCAATATTCATGTGACCTTGCATTGTTCATGAACCTATGTTTGAGATTCATCTTTAACATACAATATTTCTTGAGATCCTTAAAGTTCTTTTTCTAACACTTGATTTTTATTTGCATCTCTTTTAGATTTCTTCCTCTTTAATTTCCTAATCTTCTTTGATTTATTTATTCTATTCTTTTTAGTTCTAGCCTTGATATTGCCTTGTCATATTTCTAAAGTAGTTTCTTTTATATTTTGATTTTCAAAAATATTAGTATCATAAAAAATATTTGAAGAATGAATATCTTCATTGGCCAATAGTTTTACTATAAGAGCTTTGAATTCATTTCCTTCTGAAATTTCTTCTAAATATTGAATTTCTTAAACTAAAATTCCTTTTTGATTTTCTTATCTAAATTGTAATTGATTTTGTTGTTAACGAACATATGTATGCTAAGGATGATAATGATTTTGTTGGTATTGAGTTTGAAATTGATGTCATTGTTGATTATATTTATATTGAGGTTGATATTATACTTGTTGAACTATTCTATTCATTTGATTCCCTTGATTGATTTTCATATGATTTCCTTGATTATATATACAAAAATTTGTACTATGACCCTTTATCCTATATATATGACAAGATCTTGAATTTCATTTAGCTTTATACCTATAAGTTGTAAAAATATTACTTTGTACATTTTCTTTAGATGCCAATGAATTATTAATCATTTCCTCCTTGACTGAATTCTATACTTCATATTCCTAAAAAATATTGACTAAATCATCAAATGTAGTCTCCTTAGAACTTGTAAAGAAGTGACTAAATGTTTATAATTTTTTGGAAGTGCTCTTAGTGTAACTTGAACAAGATTTTTTTCTTTTATTTTTTCCCCTAGAGTGAAAATTTTGGCTTTTATATCTGCTACTTTTCAAAGAAAGATTTCTACACCTTCTCCACTACTAGCTTTAAATAATATAATTGATATTGTAAATTCAGAATTGTTATTTTTTTTCTTTCAAATATTTTGCATAATGCATTCCATGGATTTGTAGAAGTTTCTTCTCCAATTAAGTATGGTTGCATTTCATCAATTATTCCAAATATAACTAACATAAGTGTCTTTGCATCACTTTCTTCAAAAACAATTATATCACTTTCACCCTCACTAGATTTTTTCTTTGTTCCATTACCTACATCCCATTATTTTTCTACAATAAGAACTGATTTCATTTTGCTCTTCCATGATGCAAAATTTGATCCTTTCAAAAATTGAGATTCATAAAGAAATTTTTTATTGTTTGACATAATGGAACTCATTCAAAAAAAATTTATCTTTCTAAGTAGTAAAACTTTTATCTCCCAATTTAAATAAAATTTTCAAAGAAGAAATTCACAAATTTTAAATTTTCTAATCCTTTGAAGTAGAAGTCCTTTTAACTCCCTACTAAATTAAATTTGCAAAATTTCAAATTTCAAAAATTTTAATTTTTTCAGATCTTTACAAAATTTAAAATACATCAAATAGCTTCAAATCTAAATTTCTTCAAATTTTAGATTTTTTAATACCTAAAGATTTAATTTTTAATATTTGAGGATTTAAAAAAATTAAAACTTTTTAACTCCCCAAATATTAAAAATCAAATATTTAGGTCTAAAAAAACTAAAATCTCTCAAAAAAATTAAATCTTCTAACCTTCTACTATTCAAATCTTATAAGAAATTAGTAAACCTTAGTAGTAGTCCTTATCATTCCCTAACTTTAAAGCTTTAAATTAATTTTTTTTTAAATGTAACTTTTTAAAAATTAATCAAGGTGCATGTATAAATTTTAATAAACTCTAAAGTGGAAAACCTTATTATGCCCCCCAATGTTTAAAAAAAAAAAACTTATTTTCCCACCAAAATTTAAATAACACAATAATTTGTTAATGTAGAATGTTACCTCTATGGTTTTTGGATAACATAACACTACATTGATTCTTGTTCCAAGCTTAGCATTTTGATCCTCAATGCTTCATTCCTCAATGGTTAACAATTGGACTTCCTTGTGCTTCTCTAGTTTATGTTCCCTCTCAGGTGAATTCACATGTAAGTTTGAATCCTCTTCTCAAGTGCAATACATCATAATGCTTGCATGTCTTAGGAGTTGATGCATGTATGTCCAAATATTGCATTAGGTGCTAATTTAAAGTTCTTCTTAAGAGCTAATCCAAAGCTTGTCTCAGGATCTAGGTACTATACATCCACTATAGATATCAATATGGAATGCTTAGATGCATGTCTAGATTTTTTTACAATCAATGCTCTAAATAGTACACAAATCCAAGGCCTATGATTACAATGAATAGCTCTAAAATATCCTTTTGGTAAATATCACTCAATTTTCCATATGATAAATAGAACTTAAATGTTCATCTACTTCACTACTTCGAATATCATGCAAATATCCATTTGATTCTCTACTTATAATATTTCTCATAGTGTTTCTGCTAGTAGCACATTAAATAGCACTTGAGTCCTTTTATAGGTGGTTTTTTGAATAGTGCTTGGTTCCTCCCAAAAGTGGTGCTTTGAATAACACTTTGTTCTTTTTGCAAGTTTCACTTTGAATAACACTCTCCTCTTTTTTCAAGTGGCACTTTGAATAGCATTGGATTCCTTTTATGAATGTCTCTTAGAATAGCACTAAGTTTCTTCTGTAATTCTTTAAGTTTGCTCTTAGCATAGGTATCTCTAGTATGCTTAAATTACCCTTAGATTTTTAACTCACTTTGTAATGATAGTTCTCCTTCATAGTACTAATCATTCTATGATTTATTTTTTTATGATAGTGCTTATTATTCTCTAATAGATTTTCTTGCTTATCTTAATGGCTCTATTTAATAGTTGAATATCTTATTATACTTTCAAAAACATTGATCCTAAGGCCAAGATTGTATGATTATGTAGTATTCCAGATAGCCTTATCTTTTTGGTTATTCATATAATCAAAAATCTTCTATACAAATTATATTTAGAGGCTTCTTTTCTATACTTTTTACTACTATACTTATCTATTCTTAGGAAGCTTATATTTATTCTCTATCTCTAGAATATTTGATGCTTCTCAATATCTTAAAAGCTATGATGCTTATCTATCTATGGAAGGTTTGATGCTTCTCTATCTCCTATAATCTATTATTCTTCTCAATATCTTATCTATATCTATACTTAGGAATATTATATGCTTCTCAATATTTGGTCTCTATCTCCAATGTCTAAAATCTTCAATATATTAGGTTGAACTTAAGAACCAAAATTATTCTCCTATTTTCTAGAGAATACAATATCAATATTAGGGTGAAAATTAATGTCCTTGCATTTACAATGTCCTTATGAGTTGGCTCTCAATCCAATTCAATTTGAGTCCTAGTCTTCACTACATTTCCTTGAACCAAGTGGAAATACCCTAGCATCCAAATCAAGGTGACTCTTACTTATCCCCTCAATATCTACTCAATTAGTCTTTACTACTATCAAAGTGGATATAATCCAATGTAATGGTAACTAATCAAATAACTCTATAAAAAATGGATAGAGTTAAGTGGTGGCTTTGATACCATTGTTGGATTTTAAGCCTTACTATCTCAAAATATCACATGCCCCAATATAAAAAATCCTTAATATTAAAGGTAAAAATATAAACAATCAAGAGTAAAATTATATATGTGAGCAATCAAATATATACCTAGGCCAATATAATAATGAAATAAAATTCACTTATAATATAAAACATTAATGTAAAATGGCCAAAACAATTCATGTACATGCATGAAGAAATACCTACAACATCAATTTCTCCAAGATTTGTATACAAGTTTTATTATAAATGCTTGCTATGTGGTGATCATTACAAACCATTTTACCTTATTTAATGTTACATTTTATGGATATTTATCTCTATAATATATACATAGGAAGTGACTCTTCACATACTTTACTATTGCTCTTCATATGATAAATCCTATGACCTTTGGCTTATCATCTTGCCACTTGTATACTAGACTCTTAACTCTCTTCTTACATGCATATTTTAACTCTATGAAACTTGCACACTTCTACATGACTCTTACTCTCTTAAATGCACTCCTAATACAATACACTTGTGGATATCCTTACATTACATATTTACACACTTACATACATTATACTTGTGCATATTTTCTCAATACACTTTTGCACTCTTAGTTACATGACCCTTATGCATTTATTGCACATTACACTCTTACATGACACATGCATTTATTGCACGTTACACTCTTACATTACACATGCATTTCCTGCACATGGACACTCACATAAAGAGGAAATATAAATTACTCATATAAACTATAGACTCAACCCTTTTACATATATACCATAAAGGTACTATGGGGGTATAATTGCATGTTTCAAATGATGTAATATTCTACAACATAAATATTAAAGTTCCTTAGGGTATATAAATGTGTGAGGTAAGTTTGTATGTTTATAATTTTGATATCTTGAATTTGTTTTTGGTCAATGCATAGGTTATCAAGGAGCATTGGTACTACACAATCTACTACCTAGCGCACATAAAAATTATTGTATGCAAGAAAGGTGTTGATTTTGTCATACCAATGACCTTATAGGTCTATGAATAAACAAGGTTGTCTATGTATGAAAGGGTGTATTAGACTTGATATTAAGATTATAGAAAATTTAATTGATCATAATAATTTTTCTTTAAATTGCGTATATCAGCAAGTGGATTTGGGCTCGATCTTTAATTGCCTATGACACATACAAAAATTTATATATATACATGAAGTAAAAAAAATGTAAAATTGATTCCTCTTGATGATATATAAGGCAATTATAAAATTTTGTAGCAAGTATGTTGCTTAGTGTGCCAATAATGGTGGTAAGGATTATTTATTTAGTATATTCCCTACTCACAAGGAATTGCAAATATAGTGAATAAAATGTCATGCCTATCATAATGGCACCTTAGGACTCATGACCAACTACATGTTGAGGTAATATTTTATTTATAGTGATAGTGTCCTAAATTACCTAATATACATTAACATCTTCAATCGCTCATATTCCTTGTTTAGCACATATACAAAAAAATTGTAAACACGTGAGATGTAGGATAGGGGTTGCCAATTGTATAAATAATATATAAGGAAATTAGGATATTTATGATATGAATGTTGTTAAATATTCCAATCATGATAGAATTTTTCTATCCATTAATTGGTATGTTTGATCATACAAACAAATAGATAAGATTTGTTTGTCTTGGTGTCTCGTGGGGTTGTATTAAATAGTTGCATAATTGATGATATGATTTAGATTTAATTTCATGATCATTTAATAAATCAACTGGATAAGAAAATCATTATTAATCTAGTGCTTTGTAAGTCTTACAAATAATTGCATATCTATGAGATACTAGATATACATGACCTTTCAACCTAAGTGATCTATCATACACAAAACTTCTTGTGATATAATTTAGGTTTGATTGCATACTTATTTAGTAAACCCAGTGGTAAAGAGGACCCTATAAATCTAGTGTCTGGTAAGGATCACAAAGGGTTATATGAATACAATATATTTTATTAATAGGGCTTCTTAGCTTGAGTGGCCTATTAGACTATTTTATGAATCTAATGAATGGATGTCATGACTATTTGATAGGTCATGCCAAGATATTGAAATATTCCTTTATTGCATGGCATATCCACAAAAATTTGTAGAATTATAGCATCTCAAATGAATAAACCAGATCCATGGAAGGGACCATTAAATTATCATGATAATTTGTGATATATGAGGTTTGTTGATGAAATAGTGTTGATGTTTGAGTTATCGGTGAGTAAGAGTATGATGTGAGAATTGTTTGAATTTGAATGTGATAATTATTTTAGGGAAAAAAATGGGTAAGGTAGGGTCATCAAGATCATAGATGATCATGTCATACATCACTTAAACCAATAGAGAGAAAAGAATTTAAGAATTGTGATAGAAAGGAGTAGGCAAAGTAGAAGAAAATATGATAGAAAAAGACAAAGCAAACAATTTGTTGGACTAGAAGGACTAGTTAGCATTAGGTACCCTATGTAAATGCAATGTAACTGACTACTTTGATAGGTAGGATTACAATTACTTCATAGAAAATATGATTGACTATAGTATGATCAGGAAAACCTAGGCAACCATGTGGTTAGACATGTGATTGTGGGAAATATGAAATTAAGTATTTAACGCAAGCAAGCAATCATGTAATCAGTCATATGAACAAGCAAATCATGCAAGTTTAGGCATAATATCATTAAGATAAATTATATTTACTACTTATTTATGTTATTTACCATTTAATGTGGCTAGGTAGTAGGATCTAGAGACAAATTGGGTTGTTATGATGAAGGTAAATAACCAAATTTGCTTAAATTTTCCTTTGAGCTTGTCTTTGGTGTTGGTATTCTTTTGGTTTTCTTTGAGGACTAGGTCCCCAATTTCAAAATACCTTAGTCATACTTTATTATTATATGCATGCTAAATTCTATTATGATACATTTTTAAGTGTTATAAAGCATTGATATGCTTTTATTCTCAAGTATCTAATTTATTAAGGCAACCAATATGATATTCATCATCAATCAAAGAGTATTATAACAAGAATCTCAAAGAAGAGATTTTGAGTTGAAAAGGAAAAGGTACTTTAGTTCCATAGAATAAAGAATAATGTGTCATTACTATAAGGGTTTGTACACTAGTATGACATACCCATAAGAGAGGATATAATTTCAAATTCTAATCTCAACTATTTTTATTGACAAGTTTCTAAAGAATTTTGATTAATGTCATGTTGGAAGATTTTGCTTGGCCATTTCCTTGAGGATAATAAGGTATTTATGATTTTTGTTCAATTTTATATTTGTAACAAGCCTTATATACTTTATTATTTTTTAATGGTATACCATTATATACAATTAATATTGATGGTAATCCATAGTTGTTGATGATATGATTAACAATGAATTTGGAGACTTAAATTCTAGTTATAAAGGATGCATGGCCTCAACCCACTTGGTAAAATACTGAGTGGTAGTGATAATGAATTTATGTCCATTTTATGATTGAGGATTTATTTTTCCTATTATTTCTATGCCCCAAGTTTAGAAATGACAAGGTGATGTAATCAATTGTAGTTCATGAGAGGGAGCATGAACAAGGTTATCATGTCATTGGCATTTTCTATATTTCTTGAGATAATTGCAAGTGTAATTTTCCAATAATGGCCAGTAATATCCCACTTTGAGGAGTTTCCTAGCTATGGTTGATCCAATAAGGTGTTTTCTACATTATCCATAATGATATTCTTTAATTATTTTTTGATCTTCTTCTAAATTTATGCATCTGAGTATGCCTTTAAAGGAGTGTTGATATAAAATACCTCATATGATGACATATTTACAATATCTATGTTTGAAATATTTATGTTTTAGTTGGTTTAAGCCTATTTGGTCTAAGCCTTCAAGTAATGTGCCATCCTTTAGAAAATAAAAAATATCTTGATACAAAGGTTCTTGTGGTGAAGTTGATTCAATGGCATAAACATATAAGATTTGTTAACATGATTTTCTTATTGTAGTATATTTTATTGTTCATATGAAAATGGAGGCTTGCTCATCCTCTAATTTCAATGGTATGAGATATGTCATTGTAGCCATAGCATCTACATGGTAATTACTATATTATGGTATGGATTTGATTATGATTTTATCAAATAATTTTTCTACAATATCTTTGTAAGGCTTTAATTTGTCATCTCTATTTTATTAAATACCATTTATTTGGTTAATCTCTAATTGTGAATAACCATACAACATTAAGGTTTTTATTTTGAGAGTTAACATGACTCGAGGTTACAATATGAGTGCTTCATATTCTGATGTGTTATTACACATGAAAATCAAATTTTAGAGGATAATGGTATGATTTGTTGTTGTAGGGTAACTAGGAAAATTTATATCCCCATACCTTTAATGCATTGGGCTTTGTCAATGTATAAAATCCAAAATTTAGGCTCCTTAGCTTCTATAGTCAAAATTATTTCATCGGGGAAGCTTATGTCCAAAGGATGTTTTAATTTTAGAGGTGTTGTGGCTAGCTGATGCATGATTAATTATCCTTTTAATAAATTTTGACTAAGAAATTCAACATCAAATTCACTAAGGGTGGTGACCCATTTGGCATCTCTCTCTAAAAGATAAGTTTTTGACATTAGTTATCATAAGGGATCTACTTTTACTATGACATATGTCTTTTGGCGTACCATATACTATCTTAATTTGAGTGAAGAAAAGGCAATTACCAAACACAAATTTTGAAATGGTGTATACTAGGTTTTGTAATTTACTAATATTCTACTTATAGAGTACATAACTCTTTCATGACGTTGATAATCATATTGATATTTATATGAAAAATTGTAAGATAAATCTCTAAATTGATTGTAACTTGCCTTAGATATTATGAATTTTAGTTAGATTTGTTTGTGGTGGCATGTTTATTACTACTAAAATTTTGGTAGGATCCACCTCAATTCCACAATGAGATATGATAAATCTTAATAGTTTTATTGATGTTACCTCAAAGATGCATTTTAGGGATTTTACTCAAACTTTGTATTCTCATAATCTATTAAATATGCATCTTAGGTATTGGATATGATCTTCTCATTTTTTATATTACCCTAAGAGGACATCTACATGGTCTTCTATAATATCATACATGAGGTCATGAAAAATATATTTCATAGCCCTTTGATATATTTCTCCTAGATTTCATAGGCCAAAGGGCATAACTTTATAGCAAAACATACTCCAAGGGGTTGTAAAGGCTATTTTAGATTGGTCTTCAGGGTAAATTTTTATTTGGTTATATTCTAAAAGACCATCCATTAGAGATAATATTTTAGAGCTTACAGTGAATGTGACTATCAAGTCTATGTTTGGCAAAGGGAATTCATCCATGGTACATGATTTACTCATCTCTTTAAAATAAATGCAAATGTGAATGGATACTTATTTCTTGGTGATAGGAATGATTTTGGAGATCAAATTTGAATAATATATGGCCTTTAAGAAGCCAACATATAATAGTTTTTAAGCTCATCCTTGACTAGGAGAGTGATCTTAGGGTGAATTTTCCTTAGTTTTTGTTTAATTGGTTTGTCACATGGGTACATGACAAGATGGTGCACAACTAGTGAAGGATCAATCCCAAGCATACCTGTGTAGGTCCAAGCAAATATTTCACTGAACACTTTCAAAAAAAATTGTATTCTATTTGTTTGTCTTGTGTCAATAATTTTCCTTATATCAAGATTCAAGGATTTCTCTCAATGCCAATATTGATGTCTATTATTTCTTTGATTAATATTTGTGATTTATATTCTCATTGATGAGAATTAATATTCATAAGTCCTATAATTATTACTAATCCAATATCATTAGTTATAATTTGTATAGTTGAGTATAATCTAGGTTGATTATTTGCTTAAGATATTCTTCAATGTGATATTGATCACAAGAATATTTGATGTTTTTTTCTTGATTAGATATGATTTATGGATGAGAAATTTTTAACATGTTGATGCTATAAAAATATAATTTTTAATGAGGTATCATAATAATAGACCATTGTTCTTTCTCATCTTCATCACCCCATTGGGAGCCATGTAGAGATTTGGTATAATTATTTTCATCATCTTCTTCTAGTAAAGGTGATAACTCATTCTTGTTGGGGATGTATCCTATCCCACATTGTCTTGGATAAGGCTTAGATTCTAAAGGTTATTTAATACCTTTTTTTAAATTAACCTAAGTCTTTTCCTTGGTAACCCATATTAACTAGAATTTATTTGGATATAAAAATTTGGATGACATGTAGCATGATGCATAAGCTCTTTCACTAGGCATGAAGTTATCTAAAATGTTTTCATAAAAATTAATTCCTCCATATATAAAGGCACAAGTTATATCTAAAATTTTAATCCCTTTCTATTGGGTAGGCCACATGAGGGGAAATGAAAAGGCTAACCAAATTTGTGAAAGTAATTACATTGAGATGAATTAGATTAATTTTTTATTTTGAAGAATATTGAGGATCATATACTAAGTTTATGAGGGGTTCTTATAATATATCTTTAGCTTTATTGGAATTAGAAGAAGTTTATGGTAATGTTGATTGGAGTGAGGGAAAATGGTTGAATTCCTTTTGTTGAATGTCTAAGAAGTGACATAAGGCAATTTATTTTGGATCTCCATGGATATGGATTATCCTTCCTTGATATTCATATTGTAAACATTGATGTAGAGTAGATGGTACTTCCTCCATGCATGTATTCAAAATCAACCAAGCAACATGTTCTATGTTACATCACGTGATATAACATAAAAAAGGTGTTAAGGACACATGGTCCTAATATTAAATGTAAGGTTATGGTGCGTATGTGTTGGAGCATATTATATTATTTGGTACATGTAGACACACTTTTAACACACCAGACAAGAAAAAGATACTAAACAAGTCATCAACATCAAAAAAACATCAAATCAACCCAAACCTAGAAATTTGGGCATCATTTTCAACCTCTAACAAAAATGCTACTAGCATTTTTGTAATCAATTGGAATTTTTGTAAAATACTCAAAAATTTTATTTGGGTATCATTTTTAGCCTCTAACAAAAATACCACTCCATGATAAAAATACCACTAGCTTTTTTAAGCAATTGGCGTTTTTGTAAAAACATCCAAAAATCAAGTCCCAACAAGTTAAATTGACCATTGGTTCAAAATACCACTTCAAAACAAAATCACTAGTAGAATTTTTGTAAAAATAGCCATAATATTTTAGCATGAGCCAAGGGCATGCATATTCCTTCATCCCACACCCTATTCTAACCCTGCACACACTAGCAATGAACTAGACCTACAAATTTCAAATTAACCCTAACTAATTCTCCCTCTCATTCCCTATTAATACCTCCTCCAAAATCTATTTAAGAATCCCTTGGGGTAGCACATTCATCAATAAATTCAAACTAATTGTTGGACATTTTGAGTCCTCTAAGTCAAAGTTGTCATTGATGTCACCTGATAGAGTTATCACTCTTATTAAGGAATTCGGCAAGAAATAAAGTCGCCCAAGTCATCCAGGAAAAAGCTTCATCAGTGCAGAAGTGAAAGGAAAAAGGCTCCATAATATTTTAATATTATTGGGAGCACAGGTTAAGTGATTGGTTTATAAAAACCCAAGATGGGTTATTGCAAAGGTTAAAAAGGAGGTTTAATAATTATTTATAAATTATTTAAATTCACAAGGAATTTAAATTTTATAAATAATATTTAATTATACCAAGATTGGGCATTAAGACAAGGTTCTAAGGTTTAATTAAATTAAACCTAAGGTTGGTTCTTTTTAATTTATAATATTTAAATTTAAATTAATTATAAATTAAAAATCACGCTGACGTCAAAATTATTCGAAGCGCCGACGTGATTGCAAAAGAGGACAAAGGCATTATATAAATGCCATCAAAAACATTTACCAAGGCATCCCTTGCAATTATTATTTGAAGCGCATGCGAAAAGGTTTTGTTTTTCGAAGGCCTTACGATTTACGTAAAGGCTAAAGGTGTGAAGGTTCGGAGGCTCTAAGCGCAAAGGCCAGCATGGCCTAGTGGTATGTTGGCTTGGTACTAAGGAGGAGGTCCCACGTTCGATTCGCGTGAGGCCTTTTGGATTGCAAGGAAGAAGCGCTTGAAGCGCTTGTTGTTTTTCGGAGGAGCGTTGTTCACGAAAACTTTATGGTGGACGTGCCATTTTAGACACGTCAGGGTGCGTGGCCCAACGGTGGCTTGGCTGCGGCTAAGGCGTTGGGAAGGAGGACATCGGGGGATCGAATCCCATCGAGGGCAAGGCAAGTGGATTTAATTTTTGATGTTGTTTAATATTTTAATTTTTGCCAAGGTTGCCTAAGGAGAAATAAGGATATGGTATGCCCTAGGAAAGATAGAGATTTCTGCTGATTTTATTTTTGGAAGTATATCATATTATATATCATTGGAAAGCTCTTTTCGAGAGATATTTGTTTAGATTGCTTAGAGGGAGAAATAAGGTGTGTGCAAGGAGATATTTCTAGTTTTGTCAAGGAGTTTCAAAAGTAAGTTTGATTCATTCTTTTGAGGGTTTATTTCTTGCATAAGAGGGTATGGTGCATTTTATTGAGTAGGAGTAATAAGGTGTTATTGAGATATTATTTTTATTATTGTGTTATTACTCAAGACCTCTAACCCTTGTTGAGATTGGAAAAATAAAATGTGTTGAGTGTGGCAGATTTAGTGGACAACTCATAAGGCATCAAAAAGGTATGGGCAATATTCTTCATTGACTTATTTGGGTGATTGATTTCTGAAAATATATTTGGAGAGAAAAGGATTGATTGTGGTTTCCTTTTTGAGGAGTTGTTGGTTTAATGCTTCAAGGTTTTCTAGTTTGAGAGTTGTGATTAAACCTTGTTTTATAAGCATTGTTGTTGAAGCCAATTGGTCATGCAAAGAACTTGAACTTGAGTTAAGAACATGAGTATCATTGTTATGTGAGATTTGTTGTTGAGCATTGTTGGAAATATTTTGAGTTGGTTGATACATGCTTGGACTAGGGTTTGTGGAAAGGATTGTTCCTTGAGGTGATTGGTTGAGTAGAGTTGATTGAGCCTAGTCAAGTAATTGTGTGAAGTGGTTGTTCAAGTTCCATGAAACAAACTATTCTATATTCTGATTTGAGTTGAGATTGAGATTTGAGAATAGAACATATAAATAGAACATATAGAGTCTCTAACAATTCTCTTTATGCTTCTATGAGATTGATTTGAGTTGAGATTGGGATTTGAGTATAGAACATATTGAGTCTCTAACAATTCTCTTTATGCTTCTATGAGATTGAGATTGAGTTGAGATTGGGATTTGAGTATAGAACATATTGAGTCTCTAAAAATTCTCTTTATGCTTCTATGATATTGAATTGAGATATTGATTGAGCATTGAGTATAGAACATATTGAGTCTCTAACAATTCTCTTTATGATTCTATGAGATTGGACAAGTTCTATGTGAGCTTGTTAAATTGATTTGAGGTAAGTCTTTGAGAAGGCTTGTGGACTGATTTTGTGTAAGATTTTGTGGAAGCTTGCTATGCATATTTGAGGAAGTCCTAGAGAGGACTTATTGAGCAGATTTGGACAAGTCCTAGAGAGGACTTATTGAGCATATTTGAGCAAGTTCTATGTGGACCTATTGAGCAGATTTGAGCAGGTTTTATGTGGACCTATTGAGCAGATTTGAGCAAGTTATATGTGGACATATTGAGCAGATTTGAGAAGGTTTTATGTGGACCTATTGAGAAGATTTATGCTAGACCGAATAAACTATGTTTAGTGTATATTTGAGTGGACTTGTGCTAGACCAAATGAACTATGTTTAGTGCAAGAGATTGAGTAGAGTTGTGCTAGACTGAATGAACTATGTTTAGTACAAGATATTGAGTAGAGTTATGCTAGACCGACTAGACTATGTTTAGTATAGTATTGAGATAGATCTTTGGAGGTGATAGAGTATAGAGGATAGAGTCTCAGTGGATAGAGATCCAACAACTAAGACAATTGAAGATAGATCTGAGTGAGGAGTCTTCAAGTGGAGAGAGATCCACCAGTCAATGCAGTAGAGAGACAGAGTCTTCTAGAAGATCACTAGCCAGAGCAGAAGGGGAAAGAGTTCTCCTATGGAAGAGATCCATGAACTTGAGATTAGGGGATCAACATCTCCTTTGGACAGAGGTCCATAAACATTGTAATTGGGAAGGATTCCCAAAGAGATTGATTGAGAAAATTTTAGTAAAATATTTTCTCTGTGGAGTAGCCCACATTGGGTGAACCACATAAATTATGGTGTCTCTATTATGTATGGTGTTTTGTGCATTGCTTTGATTACTACTATTGATACTGCTATCTATACACTGCATAATATTGATTTGAAAAGAAAAGTAAAAAGTGGTCTTATACTGTTCACCCCCCTCTCAGTATAAGCTTGTGTTCTTCAATTGGTATCAGAGCGGGTTCCTTTAGAAGAGTTTGACAGATTGAAGGAAAAGCGGTCTAAGAACACAATGGATCAAAAGGATCAAAGAGATAGATTCTTCAATAATGCAGTACCAGTATTTGATGGAAGTGACTTCTTATATTGGTGTATGTTGATGAGATTTTACCTGATGGCACTTGGAAATGAAGTTTGGGATGCAGTGGAACTTGGATATGATTCAGCAATCAATCCTCCTATAGATAAGGAAGGTAAGCTTCTAATGCATGCAAACTCAAGAGCTATGAATGCAATTATAAAAGGATTGCGTAGATCAGAATCTATGAAGGTTATGGATTGTAAAACAACAAAAGAAATGTGGGAACTTCTGCATGAAATATATGAAGGAGATAAAGGAGTCAGGAAAGCTAAGATCAAAAATCTCAAAGGAGAATTTGAGAACTTAAGAATGAAGGATGATGAAAACATTCATGACTATCTCAGTAATATTGATGAACTTGTACATGAGATGAGAGGTCTGGGAATGAAGGTTGATGAATCTGATGCTTGTGATAAGATCTTGAGAACTCTTCCAAAAAGGTATAGTGAAAAGGTTTCTGCTATAGAAACATCAATTGATAGTGATTCTTTGACAAGGAATTATTTGCTTGGCATGCTTACTACTTTTGAGATAAGAACAAAAGATCCTATTCCTCTGAAAGAAGTTGCTTTCAAAGTAGACAAAAAGAAAAAGGGAAAGAAGATAGAATCGAGCAGTGAGTCATCCAGTGATGAAGAAGCAAATTATGGCAGAAGAGATAGAGGTTCCAGAAGACCCATAGATCCAAGATCTATCAAATGTTTCAATTGTGGAAGGTATGGACATTTTGCAATAGAGTGCAAGGAGCCAAAGAACAACAATGATGAAGAAAAATAGGATCATAGGTATAGGGAGTCAGAAAGATACAGGTACCAAAAGAAAAGCAAGGATGGACAAAGCAGACAAGGAAATAAGTTCTTCAAGAGACAAAAGAGAAGCTACTATGCGGATAATGCAAGTAAGTACTCAATTGATAGTGATGCTAGTTTTTTAGACAATGATAGAGATGAAGTCCTATTTATGGTTAAAGAGAAAGATCCAATTAAGAAAAAGACTCTAGTTATTCTCAAGTGTTTTAGATGTGGTAAATTTGGACATCTTGAAGATGATTGCACTAGGGATGGTTATAATTTTAGTGATGATGATTTTGAAGATGCACTTGAAAGACCAGATGAAAATATTCTAATGGCATTAGAAGAAGAAGTGAGTGACCCCATAGAAGACAAGTCTAAAGGAAGTAGAAACTCGGACAAAGGCAAAAAAATAGAGGATTATTCAGTAGAGAATGGCTATGATCTCAAGGGAGAACTTATCTATGCCCTTGACATAGTAAAGAAGGTAAGAAAGCAACACTCTAAGCTTGAAAGTCAGTTTCAAGAATGTGATGAAGAAATATTATTGCTCATAGAAGATTTAGAGAAATCAAAGGCTAAGGCAAGCAAGTTCAAAGATAAATTAGAAGCAAAGATCTTGGAATGTGAGAAGTTAGCACAAGAAGTGGCTACTTTAAAAGAAGACTTAAAGGACTCCAAGATCAAGATGAAGAGTTTCAAAAATAGCTCTAGGAACTTGGATAAGTTCATCTGTGGACAACAACGAACATCATGTTCAACAAGTCTTGGCTTTGGAAAGGTTCAAAAGAAATAGGAAGAAGAATCTACCTCAAGTCTTGAAGAAGAAGGAACTTCAGAAGAAGATACTTCAGAAGATGACAGTATAAGTGGGAATGAGACATCAGAGGATGAGTTGGACAATAGAGAGTTCAAAAAAGATAGGAACAATGCACAAAGAAGATACATATGGAACAACAATCAGAATAGGAGACCAATGAGGTCAAGACAAGGAAGCTTCAATGGAAGATGTTTTTCATGTCACAGGTTTGGGCACATGGCTTCACAGTGCAGGACACATCAAAGACAGGAGTATGGAAAAGGATAACTTTTCCAAGGATATTGCTACTCATGCAATGAGTTTGGTCACAAGGCAATGAATTGCAGGATTCAAGATAGAAGAGGATATGGCTTCACTAGGAGAAGTCCTAAGACAGTTGCACATCCAAGGAATAATAACATTAAGTGTTATAAGTGCAATAATGATGGTCACATAGCAAGATGGTGTAGAGCAAATATTCCAAAAATAGGCATGAATAGGGACAGGAATATGAACAGGAATATGAATATGAACAGAAGCAAGAAGATGAAAAAGAATAGAGACTCAGAAAAGAATAGAGAATAAGAACAAGAATAGGAACATGGATGAGAACAAGAGCAGGAACAGGAACAGAAGTGACGACAGGAACAGGGATGATGACTTGGAAAGAAATAGTGAGAGGATTCAGAAGACTCACAGAAGAAGAGAGAAAGATAAAGGTACAGATCTATGCTTTTAGGGAGTAGAAATACTCCCACCCGAGAATTAACCACCTCATGTGGAGGTGGGGGAGGGGCTAAGCTAAGAGGCTCATTCTTAGCCTCGAGCCCCAAAGGTGACCCTTTGCCATTGATGTCAAAGGGGGAGAGATTTGTGTATTGGGGAGAGATTTGATATGAGGAGAGATTTGATATTTGAGAGAGCATTGAGCCAGGGGGAGCAAAGTCCCAGGGGGAGCAGAAAAGAAGGTCAGGTTTCAGTAAAAGGATAAAGGTTGCCATCAATGACAAAGGGGGAGATTGTTGGACATTTTGAGTCCTCTAAGTCAAAGTTGTCATTGATGTCACCTGATAGAGTTATCACTCTTATTAAGGAATTCGGAAAGAAATAAAGTCGCCCAAGTCATCCAGGAAAAAGCTTCATCAGTGCAAAAGTGAAAGGAAAAAGGCTCCATAATATTTTAATATTATTGGGAGCATAGGTTAAGTGATTGGTTTATAAAAACCCAAGGTGGGTTATTGCAAAGGTTAAAAAGGAGGTTTAATAATTATTTATAAATTATTTAAATTCACAAGGAATTTAAATTTTATAAATAATATTTAATTATACCAAGATTGGGCATTAAGACAAGGTTCTAAGGTTTAATTAAATTAAACCTAAGGTTGGTTCTTTTTAATTTATAATATTTAAATTTAAATTAATTATAAATTAAAAATCATGCCGACATCAAAATTATTCGAAGCACCGACGTGATTGCAAAAGAGGACAAAGGCATTATATAAATGCCATCAAAAAACATTTACCAAGGCATCCCTTGCAATTATTATTCGAAGCGCATGCGAAAAGGTTTTGTTTTTCGAAGGCCTTACGATTTACGTAAAGGCTAAAGGTGTGAAGGTTCGGAGGCTCTAAGCGCAAAGGCCAGCGTGGCCTAGTGGTATGTTGGCTTGGTACTAAGGAGGAGGTCCCGCATTCGATTCACGTGAGACCT
The DNA here is from genome assembly GCA_028583015.1 of Wollemia nobilis. Classification (NCBI taxonomy): domain Eukaryota; kingdom Viridiplantae; phylum Streptophyta; class Pinopsida; order Araucariales; family Araucariaceae; genus Wollemia; species Wollemia nobilis. The sequence goes on from JAQPPZ010000028.1 coordinate 1,188,666, forward strand.
TTTGGATTGCAAGGAAGAAGCGCTTGAAGCGCTTGTTGTTTTTTGGAGGAGCGTTGTTCGTAGAAACTTTATGGTGGACGTGCCATTTTAGACATGTCAGGGTGCGTGGCCCAATGATGGCTTGGCTGCGGCTAAGGCATTGGGAAGGAGGACGTCGGGGGATCGAATCCCATCGAGGGCAAGGCAAGTGGATTTAATTTTTGATGTTGTTTAATATTTTAATTTTTGCCAAGGTTGCCTAAGGAGAAATAAGGATATGGTATGCCCTAGGAAAGATAGAGATTTATATTTGTATTTTCTTTTTGGAAGTATATCATATTATATATCATTGGAAAGCTCTTTTCGAGAGATATTTGTTTAGATTGCTTAGAGGGAGAAATAAGGTGTGTGCAAGGAGATATTTCTGGTTTTGTCAAGGAGTTTCAAAAGTAAGTTTGATTCATTCTTTTGAGGGTTTATTTCTTGCATAAGAGGGTATGGTGCATTTTATTGAGTAGGAGTAATAAGGTGTTATTGAGATATTATTTTTATTATTGTGTTATTACTCAAGACCTCTAACCCTTGTTGAGATTGGAAAAATAAAATGTGTTGAGTGTGGCAGATTTAGTGGACAACTCATAAGGCATCAAAAAGGTATGGGCAATATTCTTCATTGACTTATTTGGGTGATTGATTTCTAAAAATATCTTTGAGAAAGGATGATGTGTTCTTTGAGAAAAAGGATTGATTGTGGTTTTTTTGAGGAGTTGTTGGTTTAATGCTTCAAGGTTTTCTAGTTTGAGAGTTGTGATTAAACCTTGTTTTATAAGCATTGTTGTTGAAGCCAATTGGTCATGCAAAGAACTTGAACTTGAGTTAAGAACATGAGTATCATTGTTATGTGAGATTTGTTGTTGAGCATTGTTGGAAAAATTTTGAGTTGGTTGATACATGCTTGGACTAGGGTTTGTGGAAAGGATTGTTCCTTGAGGTGATTGGTTGAGTAGAGTTGATTGAGCCTAGTCAAGTAATTGTGTGAAGTGGTTGTTCAAGTTCCATGAAACAAACTATTCTATATTCTGATTTGAGTTGAGATTGAGATTTGAGAATAGAACATATAGAGTCTCTAACAATTTTTTTTCTTTATTATTTTATGCTTCTATGAGATTGATTTGAGTTGAGATTGGGATTTGAGTATAGAACATATTGAGTCTCTAACAATTCTCTTTATGCTTCTATGAGATTGAGATTGAGTTGAGATTGGGATTTGAGTATAGAACATATTGAGTCTCTAAAAATTCTCTTTATGCTTCTATGAGATTGAATTGAGATATTGATTGAGCATTGAGTATAGAACATATTGAGTCTCTAACAATTCTCTTTATGATTCTATGAGATTGGACAAGTTCTATGTGAGCTTGTTAAACTGATTTGAGGTAAGTCTTTGAGAAGGCTTGTGGACTGATTTTGTGTAAGATTTTGTGGAAGCTTGCTATGCAGATTTGAGGAAGTCCTAGAGAGGACTTATTGAGAAGATTTGGACAAGTCCTAGAGAGGACTTATTGAGAAGATTTGAACAAGTCCTAGAGAGGACTTATTGAGAATATTTGAGCAGGTTCTATGTGGACCTATTGAGCAGATTTGAGCTGAACTTATTGAGCATATTTGAGCAGGTTCTGTATGGACCTATTGAGAAGATTTGAGCAGGTTCTATGTGGACCTATTGAGAAGATTTGAGCAGGTTTTATGTGGACTTATTGAGCAGATTTGAGAAGGTTTTATGTGGACCTATTGAGAAGATTTGTGCTAGACCGAATGAACTATGTTTAGTGTAGATTTGAGTGGACTTGTGCTAGACCGAATGAACTATGTTTAGTGCAAGATATTGAGCAGAGTTGTGCTAGACCGAATGAACTATGTTTAGTACAAGATATTGAGTAGAGTTATGCTAGACCGACTAGATTATGTTTAGTACAGTATTGAGATAGAGCTTTGGAGGTGATAGAGTATAGAGGATAGAGTCTCAGTGGATAGAGATCCAACAGATAAGACAATTGAAGATAGATCTGAGTGAGGAGTCTTCAAGTGGAGAGAGATCCACCAATTAGTGCAATAGAGAGACAGAGTCTTCTAGAAGATCACTAGCCAGAGCAGAAGGGGAAAGAGTTCTCCTATGGAAGAGATCCATAAACTTGAGATTAGGGGATCAACATCTCCTTTGGACAAAGGTCCATAAACATTGTAATTGGGAAGGATTCCCAAAGATATTGATTGAGAAAATTTTAGTAAAATATTTTCTCTATGGAGTAGCCCACATTGGGTGAACCACGTAAATTATGGTGTCTCTATTGTGTATGGTGTTTTATGCATTGCTTTTATTACTACTATTGATACTACTATCTATACACTTCATAATATTGATTTGAAAAGAAAAGTAAAAAGTGGTCTTATACTGTTCACCCCCCTCTCAATATAAGCTTGTGTTCTTCAATTGGTATCAGAGTGGGTTCCTTCAGAAGAGTTTGACAACTTGAAGGAAAAGCGGTCTAAGAACACAATGGATCAAAAGGATCAAAGAGATAGATTCTTCAATAATGTAGTACCAATATTTGATGGAAGTGACTTCTTGTATTGGTGTATGTTGATGAGATTTTACTTGATGGCACTTGGAAATGAAGTTTGGGATGTAGTGGAACTTGGATATGATTCAATAGTCAATCCTCCTATAGATAAGGAAGGTAAGCTTCTAATGCATGCAAACTCAAGAGCTATGAATGCAATTATAAAAGGATTGCGTAGATCAAAATCTATGAAGGTTATGGATTGTAAAACAACAAAAGAAATGTGGGAACTTTTGCATGAAATATATGAAGGAGATAAAGGAGTCAGGAAAGCTAAGATCAAAAATCTCAAAGGAGAATTTGAGAACTTAAGAATGAAGGATGATGAAAACATTCATGACTATCTCAGTAAGATTGATGAACTTGTACATGAGATGAGAGGTCTGGGAATGAAGGTTGATGAATCTGATGCTTGTGATAAGATCTTGAGAACTCTTCCAAAAAGGTACAGTGAAAAGGTTTCTGCTATAGAAACATCAATTGATAGTGATTCTTTGACAAGGAATTATTTGCTTGGCATGCTTACTACTTTTGAGATAAGAACAAAAGATCCTATTCCTCCGAAAGAAGTTGCTTTCAAAGTAGACAAAAAGAAAAATGGAAAGAAGATAGAATCGAGCAGTGAGTCATCCAGTGATGAAGAAGCAAATTATGGTAGAAGAGATAGAGGTTCCAGAAGACCCATAGATCCAAGATCTATCAAATGTTTCAATTGTGGAAGGTATGGATATTTTGCAACAGAGTGCAAGGAGCCAAAGAACAACAATGATGAAGAAAAATAGGATCACAGGTACAGGGAGTCAGAAAGATACAGGTACCAAAAGAAAAGCAAGGATGGACAAAGCAGACAAGGAAATAAGTTCTTCAAGAGACAAAAGAGAAGCTACTATGTGGATAATGCAAGTAAGTACTCAATTGATAGTGATGCTAGTTTTTTAGACAATGATAGAGATGAAGTCCTATTTATGGTTAAAGAGAAAGATCCAATTAAGAAAAGGACTCTAGTTATTCTCAAGTGTTTTAGATGTGGTAAATTTGGACATCTTGAAGATGATTGCACTAGGGATGGTTATAGTTTCAGTGATGATGATTTTGAAGATGCACTTGAAAGACCAGATGAAAATCTTCTAATGGCATTAGAAGAAGAAGTGAGTGACCCCATAGAAGACAAGTCTAAAGGAAGTAGAAACTCGGACAAAGGAAAAAAAATAGAGGATTATTCAGTAGAGAATGGTTATGATCTCAAGGGAGAACTTATCTATGCCCTTGACATAGTAAAGAAGGTAAGAAAGCAACACTCTAAGCTTGAAAGTCAGTTTCAAGAATGTGATGAAGAAAGATTATTGCTCATAGAAGATTTAGAGAAATCAAAGGCTAAGGCAAGCAAGTTCAAAGATAAATTAGAAGCAAAGATCTTGGAATGTGAGAAGTTAGCACAAGAAGTGGCTACTTTAAAAGAAGACTTAAAGGACTCCAAGATCAAGATGAAGAGTTTCAAAAATAGCTCTAGGAACTTGGATAAGTTCATCTATGGACAACAACGAACATCATGTTCAATAGGTCTTGGCTTTGGAAAGGTTCAAAAGAAATAGGAAGAAGAATCTACCTCAAGTCTTGAAGAAGAAGATACTTCAGAAGATGATAGTATAAGTGGGAATGAGACATCAGAGGATGAGTTGGACAATAGAGAGTTCAAAAAAGATAGGAACAATGCACAAAGAAGATATAGATGGAACAACAATCAGAATAGGAGACCAATGAGGTCAAGACAAGGAAGCTTCAATGGAAGATGTTTTTCATGTCACAAGTTTGGGCACATGGCTTCACAGTGCAGGACACATCAAAGACAAGAGTATGGAAAAGGATAACTTTTCCAAGGATATTGCTACTCATGCAATGAGTTTGGTCACAAGGCAATGAATTGCAAGATTCAAGATAGAAGAGGATATGGCTTCACTAGAAGAAGTCCTAAGATAGTTGCACATCCAAGGAATAATAACATTAAGTGTTATAAGTGCAATAATGATGGTCACATAGCAAGATGGTGTAGAGAAAATATTCCAAAAATAGGCATGAACAGGGATAGGAATATGAACAGGAACAAGAATATGAATAGAAGCAAGAATATGAATAGGAATAGAGACTCAAAAAAGAATAGAGACTCAAAAAAGAACAAGAACAGGAACATGGATGAGAACAAGAGCAGGAACAGGAACAGAAGTGACGATAGGAATAGGGATGATGACTTGGAAAGAAATAGTGAGAGGATTCAAAAGACTCATAGAAGAAGAGAGAAAGATAAAGGTACAAATCTATGCTTTTGGGGAGTAGAAATACTCCCACCCGAGAATTAACCACCTCATGTGGAGGTGGGGGAGGGGCTAAGCTAAGAGGCTCATTCTTAGCCCCGAGCCCCAAAGGTGACCCTTTGCCATTGATGTCAAAGGGGGAGAGATTTGTGTATATGGGGAGAGATTTGATATTTGAGAGAGCATTGAGCCAGGGGGAGCAAAGTCCCAGGGGGAGCAGAAAAGAAGGTCAGGTTTCAGTAAAAGGATAAGGGTTGCCATCAATGACAAAGGGGGAGATTGTTGGACATTTTGAGTCCTCTAAGTCAAAGTTGTCATTGATGTCACCTGATAGAGTTATCACTCTTATTAAGGAATTCGACAAGAAATAAAGTCACCCAAGTCATCCAAGAAAAAGCTTCATCAGTGCAGAAGTGAAAGGAAAAAGGCTCCATAATATTTTAATATTATTGGGAGCACAGGTTAAGTGATTGGTTTATAAAAACCCAAGGTGGGTTATTGCAAAGGTTAAAAAGGAGGTTTAATAATTATTTATAAATTATTTAAATTCACAAGGAATTTAAATTTTATAAATAATATTTAATTATACCAAGATTGGGCATTAAGACAAGGTTCTAAGGTTTAATTAAATTAAACCTAAGGTTGGTTATTTTTAATTTATAATATTTAAATTTAAATTAATTATAAATTAAAAATCATGTCGACGTCAAAATTATTCGAAGCATCGACGTGATTGCAAAAGAGGACAAAGGCATTATATAAATGCCATCAAAAAACATTTACCAAGGCATCCCTTGCAATTATTATTCGAAGCGCATGCGAAAAGGTTTTGTTTTTCGAAGGCCTTACGATTTACGTAAAGGCTAAAGGTGTGAAGGTTCGGAGGCTCTAAGCGCAAAGGCTAGCGTGGCCTAGTGGTATGTTGGCTTGGTACTAAGGAGGAGGTCCCACATTCGATTCGCGTGAGGCCTTTTGGATTGCAAGGAAGAAGCGCTTGTTGTTTTTCGAAGGAGCGTTGTTCACGAAAACTTTATGGTGGACGTGCCATTTTAGACACGTCAGGGTGCATGGCCCAATGATGGCTTGGCTACGGCTAAGGTATTGGGAAGGAGGATATCAGGGGATCGAATCCCATCGAGGGCAAGGCAAGTGGATTTAATTTTTGATGTTGTTTAATATTTTAATTTTTGCCAAGGTTGCCTAAGGAGAAATAAGGATATGGTATGCCCTAGGAAAGATAGATATTTCTACTGATTTTATTTTTGGAAGTATATCATATTATATATCATTGGAAAGATATTTTTGAGAGATATTTGTTTAGATTGCTTAGAGGGAGAAATAAGGTGTGTGCAAGGAGATATTTTTAGTTTTGTCAAGGAGTTTCAAAAGTAAGTTTGATTCATTCTTTTGAGGGTTTATTTCTTGCATAAGAGGGTATGGTGCATTTTATTGAGTAGGAGTAATAAGGTGTTATTGAGATATTATTTTTATTATTGTGTTATTACTCAAGACCTCTAACCCTTGTTGAGATTGGAAAAATAAAATGTGTTGAGTGTGGCAGATTTAGTGGACAACTCATAAGGCATCAAAAAGGTATGGGCAATATTCTTCATTGACTTATTTGGGTGATTGATTTCTAAAAATATATTTGGAGAGAAAAGGATTGATTGTGGTTTCCTTTTTGAGGAGTTGTTGGTTTAATGCTTCAAGGTTTTCTAGTTTGAGAGTTGTGATTAAACCTTGTTTTATAAGCATTGTTGTTGAAGCCAATTGGTCATGCAAAGAACTTGAACTTGAGTTAAGAACATGAGTATCATTGTTATGTGAGATTTGTTGTTGAGCATTGTTGGAAATATTTTGAGTTGGTTGATACATGCTTGGACTAGGGTTTGTGGAAAGGATTGTTCCTTGAGGTGATTGGTTGAGTAGAGTTGATTGAGCCTAGTCAAGTAATTGTGTGAAGTGGTTGTTCAAGTTCCATGAAACAAACTATTCTATATTCTGATTTGAGTTGAGATTGAGATTTGAGAATAGAACATATAGAGTCTCTAACAATTCTCTTTATGCTTCTATGAGATTGATTTGAGTTGAGATTGGGATTTGAGTATAGAACATATTGAGTCTCTAACATTCTCTTTATGCTTCTATGAGATTGAATTATGAATTATTTAGATTGAGTTGAGATTGGGATTTGAGTATAGAACATATTGAGTCTCTAACAATTCTCTTTATGCTTCTATGAGATTGAATTGAGATATTGATTGAGCATTGAGTATAGAACATATTGAGTCTCTAACAATTCTCTTTATGATTCTATGAGATTGGACAAGTTCTGTGTGAGCTTGTTAAACTGATTTGAGGTAAGTCTTTGAGAAGGCTTGTGGACTGATTTTGTGTAAGATTTTGTGGAAGCTTGCTATGCAGATTTGAGGAAGTCCTAGAGAGGACTTATTGAGAAGATTTGGACAAGTCCTAGAGAGGACTTATTGAGCATATTTGAGCAGGTTCTATGTGGACCTGTTGAGCAGATTTGAGCAGGTTCTATGTGGACCTATTGAGAAGATTTGAGCAGGTTCTATGTGGACCTATTGAGCAGATTTGAGAAGGTTCTATGTGGACCTATTGAGCATATTTGTGCTAGATAGAATGAAATATGTTTAGTGCATATTTGAGTGGACTTGTGCTAGACTGAATGAACTATGTTTAGTGCAAGATATTGAGCAGAGTTGTGCTAGACCGAATGAACTATGTTTAGTACAAGATATTGAGCAGAGTTGTGCTAGACCGACTGGATTGTGTTTAGTACAATATTGAGATAGAGCTTTGGAGGTGACAGAGTATAGAGGACAGAGTCTCAGTGGATAGAGATCCAACAGCCAGGACAATTGAAGACAGATCTGAGTGAGGAGTCTTCAAGTGGAGAGAGATCCACCAATTAGTGCAACAGAGAGACAGAGTCTTCTAGAAGATCACTAGCCAGAGCAGAAGGGGAAAGAGTTCTCCTGTGGAAGAGATCCACGAACTTGAGATTAGGGGATCAACATCTCCTTTGGACAGAGGTCCATAAACATTGTAATTGGGAAGGATTCCCAAAGAGATTGATTGAGAAAATTTTAGTAAAATATTTTCTCCGTGGAGTAGCCCACATTGGGTGAACCACGTAAATTGTGGTGTCTCTATTGTGTATGGTGTTTTGTGCATTGCTTTGATTATTGCTATTGATACTGCTATCTATACACTGCATAATATTGATTTGAAAAGAAAAGTAAAAAGTGGTCTTATATTGTTCAACCCCCTCTCAGTATAAGCTTGTGTTCTTCACTAATTTCACTCTACCAATATTTTGCTAGCTTCTTTCATTTTGCATTCTCCCCTTTCAAGCATTTTGTAAGAATTCCCTTTGAGCCAAGCCAAGCAAGGCAAAGAGGACTATGAGGCAAGGAGGATATTTTGAGGAAAGTAAGGACTATTTATAGGTGATATAATTCCTAGGACCTCCCTTATCCCATTTAAATTTACTTCCATTCTATATTTTGTTCTCTATTTCACAACCTTGCTAGCTTATATACTCCATTTTTCTTGTATTTTCTACATTTTCTTGCTCATAATCTCTTTTGTGAAGGGTCTTATCCTTGTTATATGATCTAATATATCTATTTCAGGTATTAATAGAAAATATACACCTTCATTTCAAGCATATAACATCTCTTTGCAGTCTTATTTTACTTTTTGTCCTCATTTTACTTATTAATCTCTTCCATTTGTAGGGTTTTACTCAATTTATTATTGTATAATCTTGTTTTTATTTTTATTTATAGTCACATTATATTTTTTATCAGCATAATAATCCCTTCATGTCATATCCATGCACTCTCATTTATAATTTTCATCATTGGTAGGAATTTTAGTTGTCATTTCTTTATTTTCAAGCATATTTAAATTGTTTTACATAAGGTTTTGATAATATAAGAATATAATTTTATTTCAAATATATTGTGGTGTTGGATGCAATAATATCATTGTATTTATATCCCAACAACACCACTTTCCTAGCCACTAATGCCATGTATTCACTCTTTTCATTGTTCTAGATACCTTAAATTTATAACACTTCATAATTCTTACATTTGCATTGATTTCTTTTTTTTTTTAATAAAGGGGTAAAAATTTATTGATAAAAAGTCCGGATTACAAAGTACAACTGAGCCCCCACCCAGGACTCAAATAAGCAACAAGACAGGCTAAATCACCAGACAAGGTCAACTCCCAAAGAAAACCAAAAAAAACAAACCACATTAAGTTTGAACATCCTTATGGATCAACTCCTGTAGGTGTTGAGAATCCCTAGATGGGAGACTCTCCCAGTTATCAATACTATGAGTATCCAATAGCTCAGAAGCCCTTTTGGCTAGGTAATCAGCAACCCCATTCCATTCCCTTGGAATGTGCACAAAGGATATAAATTCAAACTCTTCACTCATTCCGAGAATCTGAATGGTCACAGAGGCCAACTGCCAATTAACATCCTCCACTCTTTTGTTGTTTAAAATATTAACCAAAATTTGAGAGTCAGACTCGCAAAGAATCATGTGCCAGCCAAGAGAAAACCCCCTTTGCAAGGCCTCAAGTATCACCAAAGCTTCCATAAGATTGTTGAAGTGAACACCTTTATAAATGGAAAAGAAAAAACTGACCACGCTAGCAGAATCTCTCCCAACACCACCAATTCCAGCATGTCCAGGATTGCCCCTGGACGACCACATTTGCATTGATTTCTTATCAGTTACTAATAAATTTATTTTTTAAAGTCAAATTAGTTATCACACATAATTCCTAACACCCTTACTTATGATTTCACTCTTTCATATCTCCATTTTATCAATATTTGGTCATTTTAAAAGAATTCCCATTCCCATTACATGCATGTTTGATTAAATTACAAATTCTCATGATTTAACAGTTTAATATCCAAATGTGTAAGCCTTAGACCTAGAAAATAATCTAAAAAATAATATCCCCCCATTGTATGGCCAAATTTATCAATAACCCACCTACAATCAACCCCAAAACCTCATCAATCCCATTTTGTGATAAAAATGCCACTCCCTACAGTAACTGACATTTTTCTCTTTCTAAAAATACACTGACAAAAATGCAAGTGGTATTTTTGTTGGAATTTGATAAGCTAAGTTGGTTAGCATATATATTTTTTAGTCTTGCACATAGCTATATTAGATGTTAGTCTAGAATAATTTAGAGATAATTTAGGATATTTGTTAGTATTAGCTATGTTAGTAGGATGAATCATATAAACTAATATTGGAGATCTGTTTGCATGATTTATGTAGCTTCAACAATATTGTACTTTGTTATGCACTTGGTGAGAACTATAAATGTAACCTTTGGCCATAATATGAAATATAATGAGTTTGAATCTCATTTTGGTATCAGATCGATTGGGAAGTACTCCAAAATTATGGATTACCCATAAAAAAATTTGTGAGTTCAATCTTGATATTTTGGAGGTGCAAAATGCTGGTTTGGTGTGTCCACTTCATGACGTAGTAAGGAACAATAATTGTTTAATAGTAAGGAATAGTAAGGAAAATTGGTTTAGTTTTCCACATATGATCATTGATTGTGATTTCTAGAGAGATCATGATCACTAAAGAGAGATCGTGCATTAGCACTGACATAGAGAGATCGTGTATGGCTAAATTTTGGAGAGATCGTGCATTTGCATTCAAAGAGATAGTCTTTGGAGAGACTCAAGGTGCATCACGATATTTTAATTAACTGTACATTTGATAGTTTTTTTGATTGACACCTTTCATGCATTCCCATACACTCTTGCATTTGTAATTTTCTATGCATTTTATTTTCTAAAAATCCGATGTGAGAAAAGTTAATTGTTCGTAAAACATGGTTTGTTCAATACATTTTTTATTCCTCATAATACTGCAAGCACACTAGAAGATGGATTTTTTTGTAATACTGTGAGTGAGCTAGAAATTAATATTGCATCTAGTGTGAGTTGATTACATTGTTTAGCTTCATAGAGAAACATAGTTATTAATCAGACCTACTGCATCAATTAGTGGAAGGATACCTTGTTGTGTTGAGTGCTACGAGGAGTACACTGCATTGAGTGCTACTATTGCATGGGAGTGAGGATAACCTTTAGCAATTTGTGAGATAGTTCACATCCATAAACAAAAAATTTTGTTGATTATCATCAATGTCTACCAATAACAACTTACCCATTCCTAAATTCAATGGGCTGGATTATGAGTATTGGTATATCAATATGAATACCTTACTCATTGGAAAATGGTTATGGGACATACTAAAATAAGGCTACATTGAACTATATTGGACCACCTTGAGTGCATCTGATACAACTACTAAGAAGGATACCCAAAAGAAGAAATATTTTTCTCTCTACCATCTCCAAGCATCTTTGGAGAAAAGTATCTTTCCAAATATTGCTTCCTGTTTAACAACCCTAAAAGCATGGACATCCTTGAGAGATAGCTATCAAGGGAGCAATCAAGTGAAGCAAGTGAGGCTTTACAATTTTAAGAGAGATTTTGAAAATATCAAAATACAATATGATGAAAGAAGTGGAGATTATTGTGTTAGAGTGAAAGCAATTTTAAACAAAATTGAGACACTTGGAGAAGATATAAAAACTGAAGTGGTTGTGAAGAAAGTGTTGAGAAAAATTATTCATAAGTGGAATGATATTGCTAGTATTATTTAAGAATCTAAATATTTGTCTACTCTAACATTTGATGCACTAATTGGTTCTTTGATGTCCCATGAAGAGAGACTCCAAGGTTCTACATCATCAAGATTTGGAGGTGATGATCGTCCAAGGAATGTGAGACTCATGGCAATGCAAAAGGAAGAGGACAAGGACAAGGACAAAGGAAAGGACAATATTCAAGAGGAAGAGGAAGAGGTAGATCAATATGTGGCTACCAAGGACAAGGAAGAGGAAGAGGAGGTGACAAATAAAACAAGTTTTGTTATCATTGTGGCAAGCTTGGTCACTTTGCTAGAGATTGTAGACTCAAGGCTTATCAATAAGGGAGAAGTAATAATTATGGAAACTATGGAGAAGAGGAAGGAAATTCTTAAAATTTATTCCTCATATATGGAAAATAAGATCAAAATCTTAATGAACTTGGATTTTGGATACTGGTTGCTCAAATCATATGAGTTGCAAAGAAGAGTTATTTGCTTCAATGGATTCCACATACAAGCCCAAGATAAAATTGGGATATGATAAGGCACTACAATTTGAAGTCATGGTAGCCATGGAGGTTCCAAAAAAAGAAGGCAAAAAAAAGGTAAACACCATCTATTACGCTCCTAAACTCCAACATAATTTGCTTAGTGTTGGAAAAATCATGGAAAATAACTATAAACTTGTTTTTGAAGATGGAAAATGTGTAATTTTTGATAAAAACAATTGTAATAGAGTTGTCACAAATGTACCTATAAAAAATAATAGGTCATTTCCTCTTACATTTTGGGAACAAGGATGTGCTCAAATTTCTATAGTAGTCATTGAAAATCCAAGTGTTCTTTGGCACTTGAGATATGGTCATATTAATTTTTCAAGCTTGAAGTTGACTTCAAAAGCTATGGTGTGTGGATTACCAAAACTTGAAGATCACAAGGAGGTATATGAAGGATGTGCTTTGGAAAAGCACTCAAGAACAAATTTTCCAAGAGGTCAAGCATGGAGAGCAAGCCATACACTAAAATTGGTACATTCAGACATTTGTGGTCCAATGCATACCAAAAGCTTGGGTAAGAATTCTTACTTTCTCACTTTCATTAATGATTTCTCTAGAATGTGTTGGATTTATTTTTTGAAAACTAAGGATGAAGATTTTCTTTGCTTCAAGGATTTCCAAAATAATGTATAAAATCAAAGTGAGTATGTTGTAAAAATATTAAGGACTAATAGAGGAGGGTAGTTTTATTCAAATGCATTTCTCAAATATTGTAAATATTGTGGGATAAAAAGGTAATTCACTACTACCTACACCCCACAAAAAAATGGTGTGGCTTAAAGAAAGAATTGCACTATTGTAGAAATGGCTAGATCAATGCTTCAAACAAAGAAACTAAGTAACATGTATTGGGTTGATGTTGTTAGGACAAGTGTTTACATTTTGAATATGAGTCCCACTTCTAGTTTAGATGGGATAACTCCCTATGAGGGATGGTATGGCAAAAATCCAAATGTAAAGCACTTCAAATTTTTGTGTTGTCTTGCATATGCACACATTCTTTATGATACAAGAAAGAAACGTGATCCCAAAATTCAAGCATGTATTTTCATTGGGTTTTATGAGTCTTCAAAAGCATATAGACTCTACAATCTAAAAACACATAAAGTTGTAATATCAAGAGATGTAATTTTTGATGAAGGGGGAGTATGGGGTCATAAAAACAAATTTTTTGATTATGGATCTCAAGGTGTAAGCTCCTGCCAAATGCACCTCATTAACAAGAACAACAATGGAATTCTTCCTCCAAGTCCAAGAAATATTTCTACTTCAAGTACAACAAGTGCTACTCAAAACTATCCACAAAGACCACCAAGATCATAAAGTTCTTCTCCAATGCCAATTGAGAAAGATACACCACCAAGAGTTAAGAAAATACTTCAATACCATCCTCCTTTTCAAATTATGGACAATAATTTTCAAAGAAGGTACACTAGAAGCCAAGCTAGTGAGATGAATGAAGTCTTGAAAAGACTTAAAAATTTGCATATGTATGGTGATGATGACTCCAATAACCTAAGGGAGATGTTGTAAACTATGCTTTAATTATTATTGTAGAGCTAGATCCATCTAGTTATGAGAAAACATGTACTCATGATGTATGGAAACAAGCCATGAAAGATAAAATGACCTCTATAAAAAGGAATGACACATGGGATCTAATGGAGCTTCCTAAGGGAAATAAATGTATTGGATGTAAATAGGTCTATAATACTGAGTTCAATTCTTATGGGAGCATTGAAGGACACAATGTAAGGCTAGTAGTAAAAGGGTTTAATCAAAAGCATGGTATTGACCATGAGGAAACCTTTGCTCCTGTTGCTAGACAAGAGACCATCAGACTAGTACTTTTCTTGGCTACCCACAAAGGGTGGAACATTCAACACATGGATGTTAAGAGTGCCTTTATCAATGGGTACTTGAATGAAGAGGTTTTTGTGCAACAAACTCAAGGATTTAAATAACAAGGTAAGGAGAACCTTGTCTAAAAATTGAAGAAAGCATTGTATGGCCTAAAGCAATCACAAAGAGCATGCTACTCACACATTGATGGCTACTTTCAAAACTATGGATTCACTAGGAGCAAAAGTGAACCTACTCTCTACTAAATGAAACAAGGTAAATATATTCTCATTGTGTTCTTATATATGTATGATCTAATATTCATGGATAGTAGTTATAAAATTAATGAGGAGTTAAAAAACCCCATGATGAAAGAGTTTGAAATGAAGGATCTACATCAAAAAGAAAATGAGATCTTCATATGTCAACATAAATATGCACATGGCATGATAAAGAAATTTTCTATGGAGCAATGCAAGTCTATTGCAACTCCAATAGGTCATGGGATACAATTAAGCAAATAATATGGAGCATATAAAGTTGAGAAGACCACTTACATGAGCATGGTTGGGAGTCTAATTTTCCTCACCAACACATGACCATGTATTCAATATGTTGTTTCTCTAGTATCAAGGTATATGGATGATCCATATGAACTTCATCTACAAGAAACTAAAATAATTTTGAGATATGTAAAGGGTACAATGGATTATGGGATTCATTACCACAAAAGTGATGATTTAAAATTAGTTGGCTTTAGTGATAGTGATTGGGGCAAAAATATAGATGATAGTAAATCTACTTCAGGGAATTGTTTTAGTCTTGGTCCATACTTGGAGTTCTAAAAAGCAAATTGTTGTAACACTATCATATACTAAGGCTGAGTACATAGAAATCACAAATGCTAGTACCCAAACCTTATGGTTAAGAAAAGTACTAGAAGAAATAGGTGAAAGAAAAAATTATCCCACCATATTGTATTGTGAAAATATGAGTGTCATTCAATTAGCACATAATTCTATCCACCATAATAGGTCAAAGCACTTCAACATGAAGTATCACCTCATTAGAGACATGGTGGAGAAAAAGGTGGTTGAGCTAAATCATTGCAACACTTTGGAAAACATAGCAGACATATTCACCAAAGGATTTGCGAAAGCTTAGTATATAAAGATGAGAGACTGTCTTTTCAGTCCTCTCAACTTTAAGGAGGAGAATTTTGGGCTTTTATAAGCTAAGTTGGTTAACATATATATTTTTTAGTCTTGTACGTAGCTATATTACATGTTATTCTAGAATAAGTTAAAGAGAATCTAGGATATTTGTTAGTATTATCTATGTTAGTAGGATGAATCTTATAAACTAATAATGTATATCTATTTGTGTGATTTATGTAGCTTCAACAATATTGTACTCTGTTCTGCACTTGGTGAGAACTATAAATGTAACCTTTTGCCAGCATATGAAAGATAATGAGTTTGAATCTCAATTTTTTTAACCAATAGGATTTTTTGTACAAAACTCATTTCCACTCCCAAGATATAAGCATACTAAAACATTTCATTAAAATGGGACCTAATTAGTTTTCAAGACAAGAAATACATTTTCTCAGCACTTAGCAAGACCCCCCAAATTAGATAATTTTTTTTTGGGTTTTTCTTGCAGATTTAGGTTTATATTTTGTGACAAAAATATCAGTGGCATTTTTTTAACTCAATGTTATTTTTGTAACAAGAATCAGAAGAGGTAATTTTACCACTTGACATCACCTTAAACCCTTTCATTTGATATTTTATGTAATCTGCTTCTATCTATTGCTATTTTTATGCAAAAACCACATTTCATTTAAATAATTAAGGAATATAAATCTAACTATAAATTATTTTATAAAAAAACACTTATTTTGGTCAATAAAGGAACCCTAATTTAGGCTAAGTTATCTTTTTAAACCACATTTCATTACAAATTCAAATCAATTTTTTGAAAAAATGTCTAGGTAAAAATTGACATCATATAGTTGCATTATAAGTTAGTTTTCTTTCTTACATCATCTCTTGTTTTCCTTAAACATAAAATTTCTCGTAAGTTAGCCCATGATCAAAAAAAAAAATCATATATCTTAGCTCTTTTTTTCTTGTGTTTGTGTGATATAAGATTAGTATGCATTTTATGTGATTTTAGCCTTGAGTTTTAAATAATCTTTTAAGGCTTGAAAAAGAGTCAAGATTTAGTGATCCAAAATCTTAGGTGTTTTTTTGAATACACATGTATAACATCGATACACAAGAATTTACATCAACATTTGTACCTTGAGAGATTACATTAAGTAGGGGTCTAATAACATAGAGGATATTCATATGATTTCGGTCTCCTTTGGAAAGAAACCTTCAAGTAGAGAAGCAGGGATTCCATCGAGTTTCTCCTACGCACACTTGGCATGGTTAGGTTAAAAATTTCCCATGCCTACATGTTGGTGAACCTGACATGAACACTCATTTTTCCTTAAATAAGATGAAGTTTTGTTAAACTTAAACATGATCATGTAATTTTATTTGCATAGCTTGCATCATATTAAACCAAGATAACAAGAACATAACCAATTAATAGTCCTATTGGTGGAAGGATAACTATGCCTTGATCAAACCAAGGTATAAAGCTTATGGGATAAATCTTATTTTTTTACTATATCATGGTGGTCTATCAAGAGTCATAAGAAGGGTTTTTTTTCAAAGTTATATAGTGATTTCAAAATATCTTCCCTTCTTTGTTATGAGTACTATAAAAAAACTCTAAACAAATTATCTCCTTCAAAAATAGAACTTTCAAACCATGTTTCAACACCCTTATAATACCCAAATAAAGGTTTTAGCTTCCTCATATTATGAGGTTTTTACACATGAGCATGATGATCAAGAGGTCAATCCTTGGTCACACCATGTGTCTAGGGAACAAGAACAAGTTGTTAAACATTTTTTTTTTCAATCCATAGACCATGTTAGGGATCACATTAGAAGAAACAAATGCATATTTCCATACATCATGATGGATTAAATTAGATATAAAGGTGAAAAGTAATCAACTACAATTCATAATAATCCTTAGCATTCTAATTATCAATCAACTATAGCTCAAATCAATGAAAATAAAAACAACTTGACTAGTCTCAATGTTGCTACGATGCAACCCACCATTTATACAACACCTCCAACCATATCCATAGGGACGTCTACTATGGGTAACCCCTTTTCAATACCTCCCAATGATACAATACCTACCAATTCTACAAACCCTTTTCTAACTCATAAATTGGGACTTAAAAAAACCCCTCCAACAATGACATCTCATAAAAACACTTCAAATCTCATGAATATACCTTTCATGTCTCAATTTTTTACTCAACCTCTTACACAATCCTTTATAACCTTATCTACGTTGCCTAATCCTCCATACAATGACCTTAAATATATTAAAACTAAGATCCTAGACCTTGAAAAGAGGGACCCCAAGTTAAAATAACTTGAGCATCAAATTAACTCTCTTAAAGATACATCCAATCTAAAGTAATATTTTGAAGGGTTCTATAATGAGCCATGGGATCCCATGATCATAAATAACCTCTTTCCAAAGAATTTTGAGACTCTTAAGTTTCAAATGTACAATGAAAAGCAAGACCCTATTAACCACCTAAGGCTATTTAAAATAGCATGTAGTAACATTAATCATGATGAAAATATTCTTCTTAGATTATTACCTAAAAATCTTAGTGGTCTTAGAATGGTACTTCCAAATACCTTGTCACTCCATTAAGAAGTTTAAGGAACTTATAGAAGCCTTTGTTAAATAATTCTCAATATATATAGAATATAAGGCTACCATATATTACCTATACCAACTTAAATAATCTAAGACTATATGTTCTCAAACTTCTTAGCTAAATGGATGGGCTTAGTGGGAAGACTTTAATATATTCATCCTCATAAGGAACTCTTACATATTTTCATAATAAACCTTCATGAAAAACTATCATACCCATTACAAATGAAAAACATAACCTCTTTTGAAGAAGTTTTTACATTGGCCAAAAGAGTAGAAGTCATTTTCATAAGACAGGGACAACTCAACTATAACAAGAAAGAGGAGGAAAACCCCCTAGTAAGGGAAAATATAAAAACAAACATATTTTAGATGAAAGTGTAATGGATTCCTGTCAAAATAATAATATAAATACAACTCAAAATGCTCCTCAAAATATAGTCATTTAAAGACAAGAAAAACCCAAGAGACAATACATAAACACTAGACAAAGTCAAGTTGTCATGTTAAAAATGCTCCTTGATTCTAATATGTTGGAACTCCCAACTATTATACCTTGGTATACGACCAAAGAATTGCCAAATTGGTATAAACATGATAAGTATTATGAATATCATCTTATAGAAGGATACACCACCAACAAATGCATAACCTTAAATAACATTATCCAAGACCTCATAGAATAATGAAAACCAGCGTTCCATCAGCCAAAAACTCCTAATAAAATTTTAGGAATCTTCCAAAATCCATTACCAACACATAATCAAAATTTTACCAACTTTGTAGGCACTATGCATTTGTTAAACCCTTCCTACACTATGACTAGACAACAAGAAAATAATAAATCCTCAGATCAACCTCCTTTAGTTATCCCAAGAAAAACTAAAGTCATTGTTCCTAATAAATCATCCCTGGTTCTTACAACTCCTCAAAATACCCTACATACCTTTCATCTCCATCAACAATTAGATGATATACCTACAAAAATTATCTTCTAGAATTGTTAAAAACATTTCCCACTCATAGGGAGATATTGCTAAAGTTTTTAAGCAAAAAATAAGTTCCTCAAGACATATCCCTGAATGATATCACTAATATAATTGGATTTTTTGGAGTAAATAGTGTTATCCTAGCATTTCATAAGATAGATAAACCCTCTTGAAACATTATAAGGAGACTCACCTCTTTACATCATAACCCAAATAGGCAATAAACATATCAAAAGAGTTCTAGTGGATAACAATTCAACCTTAAATGTATGCAATGTCAAATTTTTACAAAATTTTGACTTAGGCATAAATGATTTACAAAAATCAGACCTTATCATTAGGTCCTTCGATAATGAAGAAAGCAAAGTAACAAGAACTATTACCCTACCTATTAAATTAGGGCCACATGTCCTAAACGATCTCTTCTACACCATATTATGTGATGTAACATACAACATGCTCCTTGGAAGTCCTTGGATACATGCCATGAAAGTAGTGCCATCTACCTTACATAAATGTGTCAAATACAAATATCAAGGGAGGATTATCCACATCCTTGGAGATTCAGAACATTTTGCCTTATGCAACTCTATTTATATCAAAGGGATTAACCTTGGTCCTTCTATACAACAAGCATTACCACCTAATCAATTCAAAATAGATAAAGGAAATGAAATACTAGAAGAACCCCTCATAAACCTAGAGTCAATTTAACCCATCAAGAATCATATCCCTTCATAGAATTCGTAAGCATGTTACTATATCCTTGTGACATAGGCATGAAAAAAATAAAAGGACTAAAATTCCAAATAAGAACGTGTGCTTTCATCTATGGGAGAACCACCTTAGATGAGAAGATTCAAGGGTGCAATTTCATGCTAAGTGAATGAATATATACCATGTATTATATATCAACCTCATTCTCTAGAGCTAAGCAAATGCTAACTAACATGGGATACCAAGGTAAATGCCTAGGTAATTATGAATAGGGTATCAAGGAGCCCCTATATACTAAACCTTGGCTAGGATGATGTGGAATTAGATTCATCCCTAGCAAAAATGAACCCTCACTTATAGTAGAATAAGGTAATGAGGATAACTATCCTAAATAATTACATGGCTTTCAATGGGGTGATGAATATGAATAAGAGCTATGGTCATTTCTCAACCAAAAACCCTACAAAACCATACAATTTGGTAGCATTAACATGCTATAAATTTTTCATCCAAAATTAATAGAAACCTGAACAAAAGGAAACATTGAGGAATATCTTGAAATTATCCTATGGAAGAATACGTTTAGCAAATTTTAAATTTAAACTTTTCCAAACTTCCCAAATCAGAACAAACACCTTTAGATCTACAATAATTTAAAGAGTTATGGGTACTAACCACCCCTTCCCATTTTGAGTATAAGTTGCAAGTCTTAATCAAATAAACAAAGATATCAATATCAAAAAATATCAACAGCCTCAGCTTATCAAAATTAGAAAACTCCTAACTCAAGAAGAACAAATAGAATACACAAACCTATTAAAATAACTTTATGAAATTTTTTCTTAGATATATTATGATATGCCAGGACTTTTCCCCATGTTGGTAGTCCATCATTTGGTAGTGTGTGTGGACACCAAACCTGTTAAATAAAAACTAAGAAAAATACATCCAAAATTTTATCTTTTGATAAAATATAAACTACAAAAATTATTAAATTCTGGCTTCATAAAATCCATATATTACTTATATTGGATGTCCAACATTGTTCCTATGACCAAGAAAAAGGGTCCATTTGAATTTACATAAACTTTAGAGACATAAACAATGCTTACTTGAAATATGATTTCCCTTTACCAAACATAGACATGATAGTAGAATTTACTGTAGGATTTGAGATGCTATCTTTGATGGATGTATTCTTAGGAAATAATCAAATTAATATTGCACTAGAATATCAATCCAAAATAGCCTTCACTACATCTTGGGGAAAATTTTGCTATCAGGTCATGCCATTTGGTCTTAAGAATGTAGGAGTGACATATAAAAGAGCCATGACATACATATTCCATGACCTTATGCATAATACCATGGAATACTACGTATATGACCTCTTAGGCCACTCTAAGAAAAGAGAAATTTATGCTCAATATCTTAGATGCATTTTCAAAAGGTTACTATACTACAAAGTTAGCCTAAAGCGCCAAAAGTGCATCTTTGGGATAAAATCAAGAAAAATATTAGGGTTCATCATGTCCCATCATGGGATTGAAGTTTACCCCTTCAAAACTATATCCATAACAGACATGCCACCACCTATAAACTTAACTAAATTGTGTAGATTCCAAGAAAATTACAATCCATCCATAGATTCATCTCACAACTCGTAGATAAATTCTAGCCCTTATCTAAATTAATAAATAAGGGAACATAATTTGAGTGGTATGATGAGTGCAAAAATACCTTTGAATCCTTAAAAACTTATCTCTTTATGCCTCATATCTTAGTACCACAAAATCCAATTCAATCACTACTACTATACATAGTTGCTATTGAACATACCCTTGGAGACATATTAGCCCAATATGATGAACAACATCAAGAAAGAGAATTCTACTATATAAGTAGAAATTTGGTGAACTAAGAAAATCACTATATGCCATTATACAAGCTATTCTTATCCATTGCCTTATCATCCCTCAAATTAATACATCATATGCTTATCCAAAAGACCTATGTCTTAGAAAGGATATACCCATTATGTTATCTTATGTTAGAACATTACCTATCCAAAAGGACCACAAAATATGTCATAGTCCTTAGTGAGTTTGATCCAAAATTCATCAATCAAAAATCACTAAAAGGTCAAGTTATATCTGATCAACTCATCATGGCCCCTTTAAAATCAAAGCACCTCATATACATATCCTTCCCCGATGAGACAATCCTTTCAATAGAATCTCAAGAACCCAAAACTTGAATCTTGTACTTTTATGGAGCCAAGGGAGATAAAGGTATATGGGCTAAATTTATCTTAGTCACTATGCAACAATAACTCATATCATTATCTTTTAAACTTTGCTTCTCATGCTCCAACAATGCAACAAAATATGAAACATTAATCTTAGGTCTTAGGGCTACATTAAAATTAAAGGTCAAAAGCCTAATGGTATATTGTAATTCAAAATTAGAGATAATACAAGTAAATGACACCTATAAAACCAAGGATAAAAATCTAAAACCTTACAAATATATTATATATTTTCTAAAAACCCACTTTGACCAAATCACCATAGAATTCATCTCATGATCTAACAATTGCCACACTAACCCTATAGCCACTGCTTCATCTCTTATTCCTTTAGAATTGGAAGATGAATAAGCTTATATTTTCATAAGATGAATTAATGAATTCTCTACACTTGAATCATACCTACAACCCCTAAAAACCAGCGAAATATCTCCACCTCAAGAAACTTGGTACCAAGGCATCTTTAGATTCCTTAACAAAGGAACATTTCCTGAGGGATTCAACTGTTAAAAGTAAAGATACTTTATACTAAAAGCTTGTAAGTATATCATAATTGAAGATATATTATATCAAAACTCCTTCAAAGGCATATTCCTCAAATATGTGAATATAGAAGAAGCATGAACTATCATAAAATAATCCCACAATGGATCATGTGGCAGATATTTCAATGGATTAACTATATCCATGAAACTCCTCGGGATGAGTTATTATTGGAAATCTATGGAAAATGATACTCACAACTATGTTAGGAAGTGTAATAAGTGTTATTGATATGATAATATTGTCCACTTTCCCTCCCAAGAATTGCAAAAAATCACATCACCTTGGCCTTTATCTTCATGGGGACTAGACATCATTGGATGAACACAAATTCATTATCACTATCACAAAATATTTTACTAAGTGGATTGATTCAATACCCCTATCCATTGCAATAGGAATTCAAGTATCCAAATTAATCCTTAACGAAATCATTAATCATTATGGAATACCCTCTATCCTAGTTGCTAACAATGATACTCCTTTCAAAAATAAGTCACCAAATTATGTGCCAAATATAAAATCCAATAAAAGTGGTCAACTCCATATTACCCATAATGGAATGGACAAGTTGAATCATCCAACAAGATACTAATTAAAATCCTCAAGAAACTAGTGAAAAAAATGGCTAAGATTGGCACTTAAAACTTTATCTCACCCTATGGGCATACAACACTAGTGTGCATACTCTCACATAGGTAATGCCTTATGTCGTGGTCTATGATACATAAGTAGGTTTCCCCTATGAGTTAGAAATACCTTTATTGAGGGTCTTATTTCAAGATTCTATGATAGGATATGAATACCATCTATGTCACATACAACAACTAGATCTCTTAGAGGACTTAGAACACCTTATAACATACCACAATAGACTTTGACACACTTATCATAAGAAAGTACATCCAAGATCCTTCAAAGTACAGGACTTAGTCCTCAAAGAGAACCAAAAGAACACCAACACTAACAATTACATAAAAGGAAAATTCAAACCTAATTGGTTAGGACCTTCAATCATCATGACCAGATTTGGATCAAGATCCTATTGCCTAGCCACATTGGATAACAAAGAACATAAAAAACCTATCAATAGCATGCATATTAAAATATACTATGTATAAAACTTTGTGTTGCTTGCTTGCTCATATGATTGAATGTATAACTTGTCTAAATAAACATTATAACAAACAATACATTGCACCCCTTGCATAACTATTTTGTTTGCTTAATCATACTATAAAGTTAGGGGGATTTGTTATGATGCAAAAATCTAATCCTTATTACAAAACCCATTTTCATTGCATCACATATTTTTGCATTCTCATGTTGAGCAATCCTCTCAGTCTCAAAACCCCCCTCTCTCAAATATTTTTGTATATCTCACTTCTCTTCTATCATGTTACTTCTCTTCTTCTCCCTCTCTTGGGTTAAATTATGTATGATGTGATCATCCACAACCTTGATGACTTAGCCTTCCCCATTTTTTTTATCCTGATCTTGGGACACCCAATAACAAATAACAATCAATTACATTTGTTCTTATATATTCATATATCTTGTCTATCATATTTATTCTCTTATTATCCTTATCTCGGTTTAAGTGATGTATGACACAATCATCCATGGCATTGATGACCCATCCTCATCCCTTTATTCTATCCCACATATCTTCACCAATATCAACATTTTATTTCACAATAATAATATCAACATTACATGTCTAAAATTTCCTTCAACAAACAACCTTTTACACCAACACTTGTGATTATTTAATAGCTCATTTTGGAGTGTTACTTATTCTCCACTAATACATTCCAATATTACAATTATTTGCAGGTATTATGTGTAGTAGAGGGAAATTTTAGAACTTTAGAATGGCCAATCAAATGAATCACAATATCTATTTTTGATTTTCATCAAACACAACTCGTTTTCCAAACCACACATGGACAAGGAATCACATTCAAATAATATTTCATAAATCCATAATAATTTGTGAATTTCACTAGACACTAGTTGAATGGGGTTTTCTTCCCTGGTTGGTTTTCCATACAATTTCATAAATCATACCTGATACAAATATCATCATCAGCCTACTTCCTTGGTATTTGATCATTAAATTTCTATGCTTCCTAATGGTCTATAAACTAGTACAAATGTTATATTTACATCCAAAACAATATCCTTTAGGCTAAATGCCATGCTATCATATGGACCTCCTAGAAAAGGCAATTCCTTTTCCCCAATGTCCTGTGTATATACAATTGTTTGTACATACATTTAGCAAAGTATACGGGTTTTTTTTTTTTTGGATTATCCATATGAAAGCATTGCCCTCAATCTAAAATATTATTTTAGTACATAAAATGTGCTCTAGGTATGAGCTCTATTCCTCACGTATCTATAATTTTTTTCATATGCATTAGATAATGGACCTATGTCCCTAGAATCTCATCTTGTGCATTCAAATTTTTAAGAAACAAACATCCATTAAATAGCTCACTCTACATAATCAAAACCTTACCTCTTAGGTAAACTTGTTTATCATATCCACTCAAACTACATACTCACAATTGCATTGTAGATACACCAATTGGGAGGCATATGATCTTCAAAGTAACCCTTATTTGAAATCTTCACAAATAAAATTTCATTCAATTTATTTACATATCGAAGGTGAAACTGTATTACGTCTAGTTCCTCATGTACATCTAAATATTTTCATATGCTTTAGGTAATGAAATTATATATACTCTTGTTACACTCTCTCATATGTCAAGAAATCCAAAGTATTGTATTATTGTCTCTACAAAAGAATTCTCTTTCAAAATGAGATGGCAACTTGCTCTGGTAAAATTAATAAAAATATTTCTTCTCATACACAAATTCAGGAAGCAACTACTATCTATCATTAATTTAAATTTCCTATATGAGAAACACTTATTAGGGCAAAGCATACAAATCATACATTACAAAATCACACCATGAGCATTACACTATATATC
The DNA here is from genome assembly GCA_028583015.1 of Wollemia nobilis. NCBI lineage: Eukaryota > Viridiplantae > Streptophyta > Pinopsida > Araucariales > Araucariaceae > Wollemia > Wollemia nobilis. The sequence goes on from JAQPPZ010000028.1 coordinate 1,214,099, forward strand.
TCTTTTGAGAGCATCATATTACTCTGAAAACATTACAAAAGTATAAAATCCTTTGGATATACCTCTCAAAGCATACATAAAATCCTTTGGATGTATGTCTCAAAACATACATAAAATCCTTTAGATGTGCATCTCAAAGAGTGTATAAAATATTTTAGGTATGCCTCTCAAAGAATGCATAAAATAATTTGGGTATGCCTCTCAAATCATGCATAAAATCCTTCAAGTACACCTCTCAAAGAATGCATAAAATCCTTTGGGTACACATCTCAAAGCATACATAAAATACTTTAGGTATACCTCTCAAATAATACATAAAATCCTTTGGGTATGCCTCTCAAAGAGTGCATAAAATACTTTGGGTATGCCTCTCAAAGCATGTAGAACTAACCACAAACAACTAACTTTGCTAACAAGAAATACATATTACAGGTACCTCATCATGTTCTAAGTTCTTATCTTTTAAGCGTCATCATAGACCATCATTTAAGCATGATAAGATCATGTTTCCATGTATGGAAACACACAAGGGATATCCAATATCAAAGGATAACCCTTTGCATAACATGCGTTCTTGTCTTTTATTAGGTCTAAAAACCACTATTTATGACATAAATTTGAGTGTTTATCTATCATTATACTCTAGGTCACCACTCAAAAAATTAATTAATATCCCTTAGAATTTTAATAATTATGACTTATAAAGTCATAGCTAAGAAATCAATCAATTTCTAAGGTCTACTATCGATAATCAATACATTACATCTATTAAATCAAATCATCACAAAGAATTTCAAATCCAAAAATAATGTCATTACTATATATATACCTCAAAATCATACATACAACTAAGGAAGGTGTATCACAATAACAAAATTGATATGCTCAACCCATATAAAATGTAGGTGTACCACATATTAAAATTGGTACACTTACTCCTAAATACATAATAAACTATGGCTAGTCTCTTCTTGTCCATCCTCTAATATAGATGGAGATGAATAAAATCCTATAGACCACTCAAAATACTCACTCATCAACTGTGTCCTCAACCTACTCTATGAAGGTGAATATGCTTAATTCTCTAGAAGAATCTTGATATGATATAATTATCAATAATAGGTAGTCCTACCCCTCTCCTTCTCAATGCAAAGCTCCACACACTAAGATCTCTCCCACTAAAAATTTATATCTATCTTCACCTACTAAAGCTCCTTCTATAGGCCATTCAATTCTACCTACTACCAATCTAAATTTACCAATGCTTATCAAGGTTCCCACTGTAGACACCTAAAACATGTCATGTTCAAGGAGACTACTCACATAGGCACACTCATAGGTCATGTGACTACCTTGGGATCTTACAAGGTTCAAAAGTTGTTCTGGCCACTCATATGGGGGAATTTTCAGCCCATCCAAGCCTGGTTGTTGTAGACCAGAGTGGCCAGAATCCATACACTGTATCTCAGAGTGGCCAAACTTTAGCCACTGTAGACGACAACAACTAAGCTTTAAATATATTTTGCCACCCATATAGTCTAATATTAGGTGAAAGTGGTAGTCTTCATGCAATAAGGATGATAAGGGATAACTTTGCATTCCTCCTCACAGCTAATCTACATGGAAGACTCCAATATTGATTTAGAATTCAGTTAAAAATAGAAAAACAAAGAGCTTCTCATGCTAACACCTAGTACGCATGAGGGATTCAGTCCTAGGGTTTGAACATTGACTTAGGGCTTCAAACACTTTATAATGAGCAAACCTAAAAGCACTAGGGGAACTTATTTGATAAATTAGAGGATCTTATTTGATCAATTAGGGGACATTCTTAGACCTCATTTTATCAATCAGATAGAGAACATCATACATCAGAACTTTGAACAGGGTGGATCATTGAGGAGAGCTTCTAAAGACTTGGAGATTGATTCTTGTAGTGGAGACTTATCAGATTGGAGAGTAAATATGAACACATAAGGTAATCATTTTAACATTAGTAGCATACTTGATCCTATAGTTATTGGATCAATAGGAGAATATTTCACCTTAGTGGTCGATGTCCTAGATAGTGGAATGCAACCTAGTCTAGGGTTTTAGGTGTTATTTCTTTCATTCTGATTTCTCGTTCATTTCATTAGCATAGGATTTATTTCAATTATTCCTATTCATAGCACTATTTCATTGCATTTATTTCTATTGAGCTTATTTGTTTCTAACAGCCTCATCCATGGAGGCAATCTCGGACATCTAAGTGTGTGTTGTTTCATTTATTTCAGGGCCATAGGTTCATCGAGAAAATCTACAACATATGAAAGCAAGAGGATCCCTCTAGCAATCAGACCTAGAGAAGGAGGCATATGTAAGCCCTCATACATTTTTGTGTGTGTCACTAGGAAGCCTGATAAAAGTGCACCCCCTGTACGAGGGGATATTTTATACATCTACTGCCCTCTTTTATGTAAAATCATGTAACAAACAAATGGTATCCTTTAGAGATATTCATATGTAACCGAATCTTGGGAATATCAATACAAAAAGCATTCATTCATTTATTTCTTTGCATTATGGTTATATCTACTTTATGCTTTTCATTTATTGCATGTTTAATATTAAAGGATTCAATCAAATCATAAGTAGAGTCGTTGGTGGTTGGAGCACTGCTTCCCCGAGGTTGATACAGATGGTGATCATAGTGGGACCCCTACCTAGTTATTTAGTTTACTTTCATTTTCTATCACTTTACTGACTGAAGTTTTGTGTGCAGGTTTAGCTGCTCTGATCTACAATGGCCATAAATCAGCTGCTCTTGTCTATAGCGGCTAGGATTTAGCCACTTTGTGCTATAGCGGCCAAAAATTAGTCGCTCTAGTCTATAATGACTAGAACTGGAGTGCAGCAAAGGTCAAATCATTGATTATCTAATCTGGATTAAAGGTTGGTACATATTTTTTGACACTTTATGGTTTTATGTCTGTTTCTATTTTCTTGAAAACAATGGTAATTAAGACATTTCAATTTGGAAAATTGAAATAATGAAATAAAAAGAGCTTCATCTAACACATCTTAGGTTTTATTTTAGATTTTCCACTAGACATTGATAGGAATAGTGGCTTATGTCTATAATTTTTTCCCTAGAATCCAAAATGCTAGAAACTGTGCTGGTTTGCTTACTTTGAGGCCTTTCTAAAGGCCATACTTGCACCTAATAGAGTGCATTCATTAATCTCATAGTAGCTATGCACATTTCTAAAAATTGAAATGTATTTTGCATTAGGCATATATGAAAGAGTCATTACTATTGTATGATGCATTCTTATTCATGCCAAACATAAAATGAACCCCCCACACACATGCATATTTTAAACATTGGGGAATTAGATTTCATCACCAATCCTCAATTCAGTTTAGTGACATTGGCATTCATATCCTTCCATCGGTTTACCCCCTAGAGCTTCCTAGAAATGGATTGAGGAACCTACTTATAATCACACTAAGTTACTTGTGTTCAAACTATCTCCCACTATTGGAACAATCATTGGTTCAGAGTGGAAGAGCTAGACGAACCCCCCACTAGGATTTAGGTGGTGTACCCTAGTCTCTTTTAAGAAATCATGTTTGGCATGAGTGTTCTTGATTATCACTATGGATGAGTCTCCTTGTTCTAAATACAAATCAAGAACAAGAAATAAGAAACAACAAAACATCAAAATACAATGAACAACTTAGGGCACACTTTAATTGGTAATCAAGATAAACATTTTCTTGATATTCTTTAATTATATTTAAGTGCAACACAAAATATAAATTCCAAAAAAAATGGTGAAAACATGAAGTAAGCATCCCCGTATGATACCGAGAGAGAATATTAAACAATACATACCCTTAGGTGAAGTCATAGTAACATTGAAAGACCTACTCGAAAGATTATGAGATGCAGTTTCAAGAGTCTAAGGGGTGATAACTCAACCCTTGGGGGTTCTCCTCGAGAAAAACTAAACAAGAAACCACAACATGAAACTACATCACATAAACACAAAGAGGCCTCATGGCCACCATCATCAATGACACATGAGGAAGACTCAAGGCCTTCCTCTAAACACATAGAAACTTCTCAGAGACATGAGGAAGCTTTAGGAGCTTCCTCCTCACATGGACATAAGGAGGGTTCTAGACTTCCTTCTTCACATAGATATGATAAGTTTTCCCCATATCCATCCTCATGGAGGGTAGAGAGGTCCACAAAACCCTCATCACCAAAAATACACACAAGAGTTGCAATATCCCAACATTCACATGGGATACTTAGAATAGATCATCCCATTGAGGGGTAGGAAACTAGACATACTTCCAGTTATAGACATAAAATAAAATATATCCTTCATACAAGAGGAAGGATTCCAATATACCATGACCTCATTAGATTAAATGGCACCCCATAGGATCAGCCATGGAAAATAATATAGTTAGATGAGGTGGATCATATTTATTCGAGACCACCTCCAAAAACTATAGCCATAGAGAATTCTGCATCTAGAAGTTCACGAACCATAACTTCTAATCTCACTTCTCAAATTGGGGGTGTCTTAGGGTGACCCCAAAGTAAACATACAAATTCTAATCATGGATACACTCAATAATACATTGAACAAGTCACATTAGCTATCCAGAGCAAAGAAACAGTAGAAACCTCTTCGATAAATCTATGAATCAAAACCACTAGAACAAGATTAGATAAGCACGATTCTTCTATGAAGAGCAAGTTAACCATGTGCAATGGTTATAAAATGCCTTTCACAAAGAAAAATATCTTGTAGAAGCTCTCGAACATGATAAACAAAGATAATGGTTTTTATGCCAATATGAGCAACATTTAAGAGAGCAATCTAAGCAGCTAGCTCATATCAACCAACAAGCAAATAGAAATGATCATAAAAGAGATCAATGCACTGACTCACCAAGAGAGGAGTGCACTAGACAAAAATGAAACCTGCAAAAAAACCACCATCTAAATCATAAGCAAAATCTAACTAGTGGGGAAATGGTAGACCTAATAAAACATGATCAGGCACCTCCTGAATCCCCTCATAGGAGGGAAGAAAATAAAGCAAATCAAATGGATAGAGGGTTACCTCCATCACTACCATGGGGGGTTTGCAAGAGGAGGAAATCCTTACCTCAAAGGTATTCCAAAAACTTTATAAAAATATGAAGTCCTTTGAAAAACAAGATACGGTGGGTAGCCAACCAACATTGATCAAAATACACAATCGACCATTATGTCCATCTATCCCTAGCCCCACATACCCTAAGAATTTTGAGATGCCTAGATTGGAAAAGTTTAAGGGTGAAGAAGATGCATAAGAGCATGTTACCAATTTCATAAATGCATGTTTTCATCTTGAAGACAATGATTATATTATATTGAGGGCATTCATAATGACATTTTCAGGCACCGCCACTCAATGGTTCAACAGTTGCCCAAGCATAACATATCCAATTTTGAACAACTAGTGAACATTTTCTTGAAGCATTTCTCTTTTGGTGCTAAGAATAAGGTGAACCTTTCATACCTAGCCAATTTGAGACATTATGATGATAATCCAGTAATAGATTATGGGAATAGATGGAGAAAATTCATGGCAAAATTATCATTCTTCGTCCCCACATAAGAGATTTTCCGAATGTTCACCAAGATTTGTTCCAAACACATTTCCATATTGCTAAGAATTCAAAAATACCCCTCATTTAAGGAATCCTTGGCACAAGCCAAACTCATTGAGGACATAAAATTAGATGAGGGAACCATCAAACTCCGAACCAAGAAGGAGTGGAACAAAAAAGACAAAAATGGCAAACACAAGCAGAAGCAGGCAAATCCTGCTCTAGTTAATCAACTGTTGTTGGCTATGCCTAAGGATGGGGCTGTGAAAAAACCTTAGAATTATCAAACATAGCCCCCATTGGCCAATTATGATCAAAATAATAATCAATGGAAAAATAAAGAACACAAACCCCCTCACTATTTCACACTATTAACATAATCGATGCAATCAATATTCAACCAATTGAATGAGGTGGTAAATATCAGGTTACCTGATATACCTCTTATATATCCCAACCATCCTAAGCCAAAATGATATAGGAAAGATCAATTTTTACCTTACCATAGTATACTAGGGCATAATATTGAGGTTTGTGTTGGTTTCAAGCACTAGGTGTAAAACATTATTGAGGTGGGAGAACTTAAATTTGATAACCCATTGGATCCTAACAACAAAAATATGGGCATCTACAAAAACTTGTTGCCAAACCATGATGCACCTAGAGGGAAAGGTGCACAAGTCAATCAGGTCTGAATTGATATGCCTACCCATGGGTGTGTTGGGATGGTTGAAATTGTCAATATAGCAACCAGGAGTAGATGGTATGGTCAACCATAACCTCATACAACTCCCATTAATGTCCCAACTGCACCTAGGTAGAGGCAAGGGTAAAAAAACCTTTTGAGTCCACCAACCTGACCTGTGGTAACTATTCTGAGTAGACTTGAGCAAAACTTACAAATGACTCCAGCTAAGCTATCCATATATGAGATCATACAATAGTCCTCAAAGCATAGGGAGACCTTGATAGATATTTTAAGGTCAATTGAGCTCCAACCTCAAGGTCCAAATTCATTCACCCATTTTTTGGGACAAGTACAAGAATTCCATGAACCGGTAATCCAATTTTATGATTACAAGATTAATATAGTACCTACTGCCTTGCCAGACCCTCTGATGCATATTGTGGCATTTATAAATGATTTTCCTTTCAAATTGGTCTTTATCGATACAGGTTCATCAATCAACATCATCACAACAATAGAAATAAAACACCTTAAGATTCCCAAGTCCAATATCATTTCGAAAGCCTACACATTAAGGGCTTTTAATGATGATTTATGCAATACTATGGGAACGATAGTCCTACCTATCAAGGTGGGGCATAATACCATCCCCATGATGTGTCATGTCTTGGAAGGGGCCATTCAATACAACATATTATTAGGGCTACCTTGTATAAGGGACATGAAGTGTGTTCCTTCAATATTACACCAATGTGTCAAGTATGTACATGATAACAAGGTATACATGGTGTTGGCTTATGAAGAGCCATTTAAATATGTTAATCAGGTGGATTGTCCAAGAGATTTTGTGATTCCTTCTTCCCACTTGTATGTAGGACCTTCATCTCTAGGTACGCAACTTAATGATAATATAAAAGGGGTACAAAAGGACCCATCTACATCAACATCTCATCTAGCATCCAACATGACTAATGCTTATAAGAGACCATCAACGTCTAAACCAAAAAGGCAATCAGAAGATAAAGGCACCCACGATCGAGGAAATAGGTATCAATAAATCCCTAATCATATACTTTAAGAAGAGTACAACTCCCATGGAGGAGGAAGATCTCTAATATCAATCTAAGGAGATACTAGAGCCCGCTTTGACAGTATCATATGTAAGATCATCCACATCACATGTGGTAATACATTTGGCAAGTACAAGAATATGAGAGTATCTTGTGTAGAACATAATATTTATGCCCATCATAGAGTCCACGCAAGACATGGGATGATCAAAATACTTAATACCACCAATGGGAATAATGGTCTCGCTTGGGATCCCTCCCAATAAAACAAACTTTATCTATGTTGGACTAGACTACATCCATAAGTATACTAATGTAGAAGAGGACAATGATGAATTATTTATTGTTAATGTTCATTACCTCTCTAATCCTAAGTTTTCTCTAAGCTACTTCAAACATTGTGATTGGTATGGCTACAATCTTGGTATATACGAGCAGGGGCATAGGTGGCCATTCGAGCTACAATACTAGCTTTTGTATGATAGGTTTGGGTTAGGCTATCATATTAGAGGTCAGGATGACTATCTAGTAGTAGCCTTTGACAGATTAATCTTAGGGTTAGGAGAAGTGTAGCACCCTAAAATTGGTGCAGTCAAATTAGAATAATTACATTCACCTTAGTAAATAATTTTAAATTCAAATTTAACCTCCCAAACCGCCCGTTAACCGTCGAGAAACCCGTTTCTCCTTTTTTCGTGCAATTTTTAGAGGTTGTTTTGACCGTTTGACGATATCGTCACCGATCAGACGATATCGCCCTAGATTTGATGATTTCATCTGGACTAGGACGTCCAGACGATCTTGTCGCAAAACTGAATTTGCATAGATAGACTCTATTCCAACGGGTCTCCAATTCGGGCAGAAGCGTGTCTGCATCGTTGGGACCCTTCCCCCGTTGGAGATCTCCCAAATTGGGATGATCTCCAACCTCCCAACAACTCCCCTATGCCTATTTAAACTCTAGGACATTCCCTCCCCAACCCCTGGCTGAATCTTATCTGCAAGTTGAATCCCTCTGCACTAAAACACCTTAATATTATTTTTGCACTAGTCCTATAGCAGTTTTTATGCAGGTACATCACTGATTTTCAATCGGAGCCAGCACGCATCGCTGTCGATGAACCTATCAAGATTGAAGGCGATCTTGTCAAATTCGAGATGATTTCGTACTGATTCGAGACGATCTCGACTGCAGTCCACATCAAGGCAATCAGTGCCTGGAGTTTGCTTTTCTTAACTTTGCCTCAATTATTTTGTTTTAAAAATTAGATAATCTATTTAATTTTTATCCTATTTTGCATCTGGAGTTCACCCATCTAGTCTAGATTGCATGTTAAGCTCATAATCTGCCATTAAAGTATAACAATTTACTTTAATTTCTATTTTTAAACTTTGTTCAGTATTCAGTTTATTATTTGGCATATTTTGCCTCTGTTTGCACAGTAGGAATTCTTGTATTTTGCATATGTTCTTTGTTTTGCAGGTCTCTGACAAATTCGTCTGACAAATTCATCAGATTTCAGACGATTCTGTCAGTCTCAGATGAATCTGTCAGATTCGGACGATTCTGTTAGATTACAGGTGATTACGTCGAATTCCAAACGATCCAGACTGCTTCAAGCATCAAAAAATTCTTCAGACTTCCGGATCAGGTAATCTCCATTGGCCTCCTGCAAATTCTCTATTTTCTGCTTTCTACTCTATTTTTTGTATGCATTTAAATTGCATTTTCATATAGATTAAGTTAGATTCATTCGGCCAAACCTAGGATGAATGCTTAAGGATAAAAAGAACTCATCAAAACACATTCCAAAAACCTAGGCATGGAAACTGTCACCAAATGTTTCCTGGTGAACCCACCATCCGTCAAAAAATCACCAAAACACACTTCCCTTGAGAGGGGGGACCTTCGTAAAGTCCTATCGTCTGAGGTATCGCACCATCCTTTTCCCATCCTCCTTTCGGGTGCGGATCCAATAGCCTGAAGGTAGGGATGCGAAAAATTTGGAGCGATACATTTTGGTGAACCCAACGTGAATGCATCATAACCTTTTGAAAACCAAAAACAAAAACAAACAAAAAAAAATTAGAACAACTAAAACTTAGATGCATTTTAAAACATTTAAGGTTCAAAATCATGTTTAGATGGTATCTCCTAAAAAGAGGTTAGTAGTTACTATAAACGTAGAAAAAAAATTTGCAGCTATAGAAGTTAATTCTGTCCTTAGTATCCCTGAAACAAGTAGAAATCAATATTTGTGGGACGAACTTGTCAGGAGACTTAGTCTCATCTCATCTAGGTCCACACAACTTAAACAGATTAAGAGGCTAGTCTTGGATAGAATCCTGGATCCTCACCAATTAGTTTTCTATCATGAACTTCAGAGAGCTTGCCATAGATGGCTAGCCTATAGGAGAGCTTTCGTATCTTCAGAATTATTCAGCTTCGAAGAATACCTTGAGAATGCAGACATTGTACACCGATTCCTAGGCCTTATAGAAGACCAAGAGGTTGTTCTTATAGATAGGGAAAGATGGAATAGAGTTCCGCATGCTGTGCTATATCGAGAGTATTTCCATGAGCTTTACTTTTATCAACCAGCATCTAAAACAGACAATATCACCATAGCCCTTTTCATCAAATTCTTAAAAGAAAACTTTCAATTTGAAGAAGAACATTTCATGACTCCTGAACAACTTGAACCTATTAATGATATTCATAAGTTATTCATAGAATATTAGTTCATTTACTTTCAGTTTTATTTGTTATTGCGTGCATTTTATTGTTTCATTTGCTGTCTTTATTGTATTATTTCAAAAATTTAAAGAAAAACTAAAAAAAAAAAAAAAAAAACATAGAAAAAACTTAAACATTTCATTTCAAATATTGCATTAGGTATATATAAATATATACCTTTTAATTTGTTGCATATATATATATATATATATATATATATATATATATTTGCTGAAATCAAAACTTAGCACCATGACTAGACTTAGGAATGGTAAAGAAACTTTAGGGGAAGGAGAAGATTGGTTACAAGATACAACTGAAAACCCAAATGTCCTTCTTGGGGATACAAATCCGGAAGGAGAAACTCTAGGTCAATCAGATGAAGACTTAGGTGAAGATAAGGAACAAGAAGGAAATGTTAAAGAGAATGAATCCTCATCCCCTAGAATAGCTCCCAATGGAGCCATCGCTTTTGATAACGCATAATATTTTCAAAAATTTCTCAATCAGAATATCGACATCCTTAATGTAGCAGTCCGTATTGATAGAGGGGAAGTTAGTGACGCTCAAGCAGCTATAGAACGGGTGCTTGATATACACACTAATCCTTTATCTTTTGTTGATCAAGAGAGTGATAAGGGTGGACCATCCAATACGGATATGGTCACTATAGCCCAAGCCATGTCAAAACAACAGAGTTACCCAACCTCCTAAGGAACCTGTTACTCAACCTAAAACCACTCCTGCACAAAAGAAAATTCCCTTCACTACTTTGTTCTGCCAAACTATTGAGCAAAATGCTTTAAATAAACAGAAATCCAAAACAAAGCCAAATACAAATTTTCAACAATCTGGAACATAACATAATCCAACTTCAAAATTCCTCCATAACATTTTTCCTACTAATGTTTTACACAATAGTAACATGGCATCTAATCTACATGTTCCTCCATCCTATGCTCATAAAACTCATGTCAATGCCCTACTGAATCAATATGGGGGTCAAACTAGTAATCTGGAAGCTATGGTGAAATAATTGGCTTCACGTATGGACCAGATAGATCCCTACCGTCCCTCGTACAATTATCGAGAGATTTGTAGCCAACCATTGGATCCCATAGTGGTAGCTCAACCATACCCTAAACATTTTACCATGCCCGTCCTGCCTATATATCAAGGAACCAAAGATCCCATAGAACATCTTCGCATGTTTAGGATAGCATGTCACGACATTTCACATGACGACTTGCTATTACTAAAAATGTTCCCCAAAATTTTAGGTGGAATGGCATTAGAGTGGTACTATCAATTGCCCACTCACTCCTTAAGAAACTTTGAAGAAACAGCTGAATCATTTGTTCATCAATTTAGTGCCTACATCGAGAGACATGTAACTATTAAAGACCTATACAATTTAAAACAAGATAAAGATGAATGTTTTGCTGATTTCTTAGCTAGATGGAGGCAATTGATAGGAAAATTGCACTTTGTGCTACCCTATAGGGAAATGCTAGACATTTTCATCAATAATTTACAAGAACAACTTTCTTATGAGCTATCAACAACTACTTTGACTACCTTCGATCAAGCTATAGACTTAGCTCGAAGATTAGAAGATGCCCTCATTAGGAGAGGCCAACTTAGGAAGAAGGATGATGAGAAAACATCTAGAAATCAATATAAAAACAAACATGTTGTCGGTGATGGAGTCACTGACAACAAAAATGTTGCTAATGTCAATGCAACAAAGACAACAGAAAAATTCATATTGAAACATCCTGATAAGCCTCCTCGAGAATTCACTAGATTAAACCAACTCTTGTCAACCATTTTACCTCAACTGCTTGAAAGAGGTTTAATCCAATTACCAGCTATCCAGGAACCTGACCCAAGTATACCCGGATATAGAGCTGATTTGCACTGTGACTTTCATAGAGGACCTGGACATTCTACCAACGCTTGTAAGAGATTGAAACATAAAATACAAGATTTGATTGACAATAATGAAATGGAAGTGCAAGCCTTCCAACCTAGACAAAACCCTCCTAATAATGACCAAAATACTATTCCCCAAAATCAAAATCAGAATGCCAATCAAACTTTAGACATATTTCAACACCCTTTACCACGACATGGTAAAGAGGTAGCCAATAAAATCGAACATCATAATGTTCCCCCTCCTACTCGATATGTAGGAACCATTAGCGGACAATTACCTATTCAGGATTCTCAAATATTTGACACAACCTTATCCCTGGTTACAACCAGGCCCTTACATAATTTTCAAACTTCTGATTCTAGTGATATAGAGTCAGATAGTGAAAGTGAAGTAGACACTATTCAATCGAATAGTTTTGAAAACGAATCAGATCCTATTCAACCTATCATAGATGTTAATGTTCCAGAAGAACCATTTCCTAGAAGAGTCACTACTCGACCTTCTTCTAATGTAGTCCTTCCCTATGAACAAGCCATAAATTCTCAACCGAGACCATTTCAACGTCGTCACTATAAATTGTAGGTACCATCGGAGTCGTTACTCAACAACAAGCTCAAAACTCCCAACAAGAACCAAACCAGAACGATGGATCAACTCCATTCATTTTGAAAAACCCAAATAAAGGGAATCATGCTCCTATTGTTCAACCTAAACCCCCTTACAGCATTAATGAACAATTGTCTAATACCACGGCCATAATTTCCCTCTTGGATTTATTAAGATCCTCTCCCACACATAGGGATGAGTTGATGCTTACATTGAGCCAAATGATGGTACCTCAAAACATTCAACCTGAAGCTATGGCCAATACTATCATCACTTGAGAGATTGATTGTATTGACTTTCGGGATAAAGATATCCCACAACACAGTTTACACAAGGATAATCCCTTGTACATTACTGCTCTAATTAGATATGTAGTTGTCAAACGAGTCCTGATTGATAATGGCTCATCTCTAAACATTTGCACCTTTGACTTCTACCAACGATTTGGTTTTAGAAGTGATGAAATGAAGAAAAATGATATGATTATCAAAGCTTTTAATGACGAAACACAAGAAACGTGTGGAGTCATTACCCTTCCATTACAAGTTGGTCCTAGAACCCTAGAAACAACCGTTTTTATTGTACATTGCCCAAAATCGTACAATATACTTTTGGGTCGCCCTTGGATTAACGCCATGTGAGCAGTCCGTCAACTTTACACCAATGTGTGAAATTTGAGTTTAAAAATCAGTTGGTCACTATTCATGGTGACCCTAGACCTTTTGATATGTGTGCTTTGGCAGAACCCGTTGGAGTGCAATTTTTCCCTGCTCTATCATCCACACATTCTAGTTCTTCTTTTTCATCTAAAACTGTGAAACATAAACCCATAACTTCATCTATTCCTCCTCCATTAACTTCATCTTCCTATATAGACCAACAACCTTCTAAACAAATTTTAGAATCTCAAAAGGATCTCAAATCTACAACTAATCCTTCAACTATTATTCCTATAAATTCAAAACCTTTAGACACATCCATCATACCTTCCACATCTCAAGACATAAGTAATAAACCTTCTACATCTTATGCCCTTTCTGATGAACTTTTACCAGATTTATCTACAACCTTAATATAAAAAAAAATGAATGCTTTCATGCAAGATTCAAACCTTTTAAATAATTTTCCGCCCTCTCCTCGTACTTTGGGCCTCCCACAACCTTTGGGAAGTACTTACCAAGTCGGGAGTTGTGCCTTCATTTATAAAGGATATGACAGGGGAAGAATCCCTCGAAATATCAAAACTCATCATGAGGGATATGCTCGTTGTTATTTTACCAATGAGTATGTTAAAGCTAAACCCATGATGCTTAAAATGGGATATAAAGGGAAAGGCTTAGGACCTTTCCAAAATGGCATGAAAGAACCTTTCGAGGTAGAACCGTGGCCTGCCCGCTATGGTGTGGGCTTATTTCCTAGTAAAGGACAACCCTTTCCTTTTGAGGATGATGATCACCTCATATGCTATCAAGATTATTTGGATAGGCATGTTGATTTGCCTCTTAAAAATCAGTCATTTTCATGCAACATGCTATCCATAGCCTACCCTGAAATGATTGTTGACCTCAATGAAGAGTTGGAAGGAGATATCTTCCATGATGTCTCTGTTGAAGAGATGTTGCACAATGGATTCTATTTTGATGGTTCTATACCAACCATAGCTCAGCTTGAGACCACTAATCCTCAAGATGACTTATCTAAATTAACTTTACAAGAATTACAAGAACTGGGTGTTTCACCCGCCCCACCTAACTTTGAAAGAGATCTACACATGGAGGTAGAAAATGTCATTAAAATTAATATTGGAACTGAGGAAAATCCTCACATGATCAATATTGGAGCAGAACTAAGTGAAGACAAATAAGAACAATACATTGCATTCCTTAAAGAGTATGAAGATGTATTCACTTGGACATATGAATATATGCCAGGTCTAGACCCTTCTGTAGTCATGCATCATCTAGTGGTCCATCCGGATGCTAAACCGGTTAAAAAAAAACTCAAAAAAATGCATCCCAAAGTGGCCCTGCTAGTCAAAGGGGAATTAGAAAAACTCCTGAATGTTATCTTCATACAAGCTATTGATTATGCTGAATGGATCTCAAATGTAGTTCCAGTCACTAAGAAAGAAGCTACCAAAGTTAGGGTTTGCACCGATTTTAGAGATATTAATGCTGCATGCCCTAAAGATGACTTTCCTCTTCCAAATATGGATCAAATCATTGAATTTACTGTCGGAAGTGGGATGATGTCCTTAATGGATGGATTCTCCGATTATAATCAGATTAGGATAGCTCCTAAAGACCAGGCTAAAACAGCCTTTATTACCCCCTGGGGTACCTTTTGCTGGAAAGTGATGCCCTTTGGCTTAAAGAACGTCGGTGCAACTTATCAACGGGCTATGACCTACATTTTTCATGATATGATGCATGATATCTTACATGATTATGTAGATGATATTATAGCTCGCTCTCTTATTGAAAATAATCATTTAGATGATTTAAGAAAAGTTTTTAATCGATTACGAGAATATCTCATTCGATTAAATCCAGCAAAATGCATATTCGGAGTTAAATCCGGCAAACTATTAGGGGTTTTAGTTTCTTTACGTGGTATCAAAATTGACCCTCTCAAAATTGCGGCCATCACAGATATGCCCGCACCCACTAATATATCTGAATTACGAAGTTTACAAGGTAAACTTCAAGCTATCCGTCGCTTCATTGATAAGCTGGCGGACAAAACTGGTCCCTTTCTTAAGCTCCTTAAGAAGGACGTCCCCTTTAATTGGGACACAAAATGTAGAGAAGCTTTTGAACTTCTCAAACAATACCTCCTTAATCCGTCGGTGCTTTCATCGCCTAAATCTGATCGCCCATTTCTTCTATATATTTTTGCTTCAGATTCTGCCTTAGGAGCAATGTTAGCTCAACTTGATGATGAAAAGCGAGAACGTGCTAATTATTACATTAGCCGAACTTTCATCAGTTATGAAACCCGCTATACAGTGTTAGAGAATTTATGTCTAGCAGTCGTGTTTGCTACATAAAAATTATGACATTACATGCTTAGCCAAAAAATGTATGTCATCGCCAAATATGATCCTTTAAGATATCTTATGAGTTGCCCTTATTTATCGGGTCACACAGCCAAGTGGGTTCTTGCTCTAAGAAAGTTTGATCTCACATTCATAGGATAGAAGTCTATTAAGGGTCAAATCATAGCAGATCAATTAGCTGCTGCACCCTTAGAATCTACTCATCCTCTCATCATCGAGTTTCCTAATGAATGCCTTCAATTAGAGGCAGACCATCTTGAACAATGGTCCTTATACTTTGATGGAGCTCGATGTATGAGTGGGGCTGGTGCGGGTATTATTTTAATATCTTCGCAAAAACATCTTATTCCTTTGTCCTTCAAACTGACCTTTGCTTGCACCAACAATACTGTTGAGTATGAAGCTCTAATCCTTGGATTACGAGCTTCTTTAGCACTAAAAATTAAAAACCTCTTAGTTTTTTGGAATTCCTAATTGGTTATAAAACAAATTAATGAAGTTTATCAGACCAGAGATGATAAACTTTGCCCATATAAGGCCTATGTTTTACAACTAATGTCCTTGTTTGATCAAGTTACTTTGGAAGCCATTCCTCGAACTAGCAACCGTGCAGCTGACGCCATGGCCGCCGCTGCATCTCTCTTGCCCTTGGAGTTAGAGGATGAATATGCGACTATCATTATTCATCGACTCCAGGAACCCGCCTCAAATAAGTCATGCTTAGAGCCTTTGGATGTGTTTCTAATCAATGAAACTACTCCTGAACCTTGGTATACAGACATATTTGATTTCCTCCAAAATGGGACTTTCCCTACTAATTCTAATAGAAAACAACATTGGTTATTACGTCGACAAGCAAGTCGATTTGTAATAATTGGCAATACTTTGTATAGGAGATCTTTTAAAGGTATCCTATTAAGATTTTTAAACTCAGATGAGTCTAAATCAGCCTTGAGTGAAGCCCATGATGGATCTTGTGGAGGACACTTTAGTGGTAGTATCATTGCTAAAAAGCTCCTTCGGATAGGATACTTTTGGCCTACCATGGAAACGGATGCACACGAGTATGTGCATCATTGCGACAAATGTCAAAAACATGCTGACCTTGTCCATGCGCCTGCACAAGAGTTGCAAGCTATTTCGTCTCCTTGGCCCTTTTCTAAATGGGGCTTGGATATTATTGGTAAAATCAATCCTGTGTCTTCTGATGGACACAAGTTCATCATAACCGCCATTGAGTATTTCATGAAGTGGGTTGAAGCTATGCCTTTAGCTTCTTGCACTGGTTCACAGGTCTCTAAATTCATTTTTAATCAAATCATTTGCAGGTTCGAAATTCCTGCGAATCTCATCTCTGACAATGGAACTCCTTTTAAAAATAAAGATGTTAAAAAATTATGCCAAAAATACAAGATTCAACACCGCTGGTCTACTCCCTATTATCCTCAGGGTAATGGTCAAGCAGAAGCTTCTAACAAAACTTTAATCAAAATTCTCAAAATATTGGTCAATAAAACTGGCCGTGACTGGCATATTCAATTATATCCAGCCTTGTGGGCTTATCGAACTAGTGTTCGGACTCCCATGGGCACTTCACCATTTTTTTTGGTATATGGTGTCGAAGCAGTTTTTCCATTTGAATTGGAAGTTCCTTCTTTGGCTCTGCTACTTCAAGACACTGAAGTAGGAGATGAATATCACGCTGGCAGACTCAGTCAGCTGGAACTCTTAGATGAAAAACGCATCAATGCTTTGGAGCATCTCCGTGCATACCAAAACAAGCTTAAAAGAGCATATAATAATAAAGTTCGTCATCGATCCTTTGATATTGGCGACCTTGTTCTAAAAGAAAATAAAAAAAATACAAATGCAACCAAAGAACTTAAAGGTAAATTTGAGCCCAACTAGCTCGGACCATACATCATTACTGCAAAATTTGAATCAGGAGCATATAAATTATCTACCTTAGATGGTAAAGAACTTAAGGAACCCATGAATATTTTACATCTCAAACGTTACTATGCATAAATTTGGTCATTTCATCCATGTATATATTTGTTCAAAGTTACTCTCTTATATTTCTTTCAATTTATAAAAAAATTCAAAAACATCAAAAACATTTATAAATCTCCAAAAATCTTCAAAACTATCTATTGCATTTATTTAAAGCACTTGTTAAGTTCTTTTTGCTCAAAAACAAAAATCTAAATAAAAATCTAAAAACAGCTATATGCTTGACTCTTTCGAAACCAAAACAATATACAGAAGAAAGAGAGAGTCAACATTCTCCCAACTTCTAAAAAAATCATGTATATATATTTTCTTACAATTATTGCAGTTATATGTTTCAACTTATTTTGGATACAATTAGCATTTATTTGGCATCCCTCACTTGCACACTCACAAAAAAATAAATATCTTGCTTTTATCTGGCATGATTACTAATCTCTCTTATATCAAAGTTCACAAAATTCAAATTAAATAAAGTTTGAGCATAGAGAATTGATCTTGTTATTTACTTAAACCAAGCACATCTTTTCACAATAAAATGATTATATTTGTAATTTCCATGTTTTGCTACATAGTAGAACTGATTTCTTGGGTGAAAAGTTTCCCTGCTATCCTATCATGCACATGGTCTAGAATATTTGAGAATTGGAAAAAGGACAAGCTCACCCCTACCCAGAATAAAAATCCCTTGCTCTACAACTAATCTGAGCAAGTATCCCTAGCACAGAAAAAGAAAAAAAAAAAAAAAGTTCAAGAAAGAAAAAAGAGAAAAGAAAAATATTATTTCAGCAATATTCCAAGCATTATCAAGCAAAAGAAATACAAAAAGCAAAAGCAAAAGCAATAAAATCCCTTTCCCTACCCTTTGAAAAGAAAAGAAGGGTTGATGAGCTTGAATCCCTGGAATTCTCAATTATTCGAAAACTGTGAGGTAAGCCCCATAACAGGTGGTTTGTGCCCAACTCTGCTTGGCCTTGGGTAACTCCTAGCGTGGCGATATGTCTGTCACATTAGCGACCTTCTTTTGTACATACCTATGTCTGCTTATGGATTAGCTAGCTCTTGATAATCCGATCTACATAGTAGTCTAATATGGTTATATGCATCTACATCATGGTTAATGAACACTTATTTGGTTTCTTCAAATCACTTGTATCATAGTATCTTGTTCAAACCTGGTAAATGAACAATACAATTGCACACACATTTGTATTTGAGAGATTTTGTCTATCATTATGATAAATCAAGATTGGAAATGAATTCACATATGCACATGGGATTCCTTATAAATCTAATTTTTGTCTTCAAAATACTTTGAAATATTATTTTTGCAACTTGTTTGGAATAATCAAGTACAATTATTTTTCATAAAGACAACTATATAATAGAAAAATCACAAATTTCTTTCAAAACATATCATACATATCATATCGACTTTCGCGACGATGGTATAGTTCTAAAACCAAAATTGAAATTATATGCCTAGCGCAAGTCCTCATTTTCATATTTTCTGTTCATCAAAAATCAATCATGCAATAAAACTATTTTTTTGGATTTTCGCGATGATGGTATAAGTCTATACCTACATATTCTATGCCTAGCGCAAACCATTGTAACAATTTTTATTCCCCCATTTATCAAAACTCATAAAAACCATATGACTTCATTTTATTACACAAATTTTGCTTTTCAAAAGAATGCACATTTTCATTATTTCATGTCATTATGTCAACCTCCAATTTTGTAATGACGGTATAATTCTTAAGGAATTATTCAACAATTTTATCACACTTAGGAATTTATGCCTAGCAAAAATCATTTTTTACAAATATTTCATGCATACTATTTTTATGGAAATCTGAAAATAAACCATCATCATCATCATCATTTGCATCATCACAAAAAGTCTTAAGACAGTCTCTTAAGCACTCTTTTACTTTTCACAATATTTCTATAAATGGGATTAGCTTGACGACCGAGTGAGCAGCAACTTCATGAAATGGTCTATAATAGCGACAATGTCCTTAATTATTGTTAAAAGTCCCCTTTTCTTTTATCAAATAATTGCATCACAAACAACCAATTTGTTACATCAGATTATTTCATCAATATTACAGCATGACATCAAAAGGTATAAATTCTTTTCCAACGACATAATTACAAGCATTATCAAAATCAATCAATCAAAGCATCATCAATATACTCATAACATAAGTCATATGACCAAAAATATCTCATCTATATATATATCTCAAAAATATATATGTACATCATATCAGATAGATTGGTATGCCACAATCCATATCTTGGCATACTCAATCAAGTGTCCTCCGAGCAGTGTCTCGAGAGCCCCTAGAGCTCTCAGCCTCATATCCTCCCCCGCCATGTGGAGGACGAGGTGGTCCCATCGTAGTATGTATGGTACTGCGAGTCCTCATTGTCGATCAGGATGAGCTCCTTGACGACCCTGTCCTAATCGGATCTGCTATGGCAGTCGGTAGCTGTACCCTCTGGCCCTCCGGCATCGCCTGGTAGTATAGAGCCTGATAGAATGCGGTCTGAGAAACCGATCATAGCAGCTCCTGAGTGCTCACCCCTCCATCCCGTGCCCTAAGATGTGCATTCTCGTCTTGCAGCTATGACACCTCAGCCTGGTGTTGTGCGGCCGCATCCTGTAGTGTCTGCACCTGAGTCTGCAGACGATCTCTCTCTGCTCAGAGAGTAGCCATCTCGCTACTCTCTCCTGTATCCATGCCCTTGCCCTTATCGAGCGATGGTGGCCTCTATGGAGATGGGGGTCTCGCCTCCCTCCTCTCCCTCTCTCTCTGTCATGGCCGCTCCTATGCCTGTGGTCTCCTCTGCTCTCTCTCGTCGTGACCCTGGGCTGCCTCTATCACCGCCTGGTGCCACCTCCCTATCCGATGCACGACTACGTGGATCGGACCCTGTGCCCTCGTCATCCGAGGAGGGCGGATGCTTGCATACCAGGCATCATAGCCATCGGCTACTCCTGCGTCATCCCCATTCACTGGCTGAATGGGGGCATCATCTGAGTCCTGGCTCCAGAATTGCTACATGTCTAGAGCCCCACTAACAGTGGTGTTATCCCGGACGGTCTAGGAAAACTCATAATCCTTGAGAGATGGGATCCCCTGCTATAGACCAAACTGTCACAAAACTTGGTTGTAGCGGTGGAGCTCCACCTCTCCCCTCTCCATCCTCAGCCAGCAGACTTGCCTGATGCAAGCCAACTCCTGTCTATCCTCTGCCCACCCTGGATGCTGCCTCCACGGCCTCCAGGTGATCTAGTTTGGGACAAGGTCATCCAGTAATCTTTAGGAAACTGGTAGGTCGATCCATCGTTGTGCCTCTCTTCGGAGCCACCAGTAGAAGACTCAAGGCCTCTCCCCATCTACCCCTGTCAGTGGAAGCCCTATCGGCCTCCGCATCGCAATGTGCTCCTAGAACCAAACCTGTAGTAGCGATGTCATCACCAGACATCGCCCGCCCTTGTACATGACCCCATAAAGGATCCTGTACAGCTGGCATAGTACAAAGCTGCCCCATGAGAACCTGTAGTCGTGGTCCCACATGTCACAGATCACATCTACCAGCATCCACGACACCCTACACCCGCTCTGGTGGCATAGCAGAAGTCCACCAACTACTCCAGCCAGAACCCGTGTGAGTCTAGATGCCCCAGGCATCTGGTGTAGTGCCTCGATATTAACTCCGCCCTTCTCCAGGGCGAAGCTCGAGTCACCACACAACCGTCCCATCACGTGGCCCTAATTGGTCACCGGTGTGATCATCCATCCTTGTATGGAGATTCTCAAAATCCTCTATACATCCTCCAGTGTGGGAGTCATCTCCTCTATCGATAGCCAAAAATAGGAAGACCCCAGATACCATCTCTCTACTAGGGCTGTCAGTAGCCCCATGTCTGTTGAAACCTACGACATCTCTACCACATGCTGCAATTTGGCCTATGCCAGCAGATCCCACTCTTCTTGGGTGAGAGCAACCAAGTCGTCTCTCAATCCGTCATATTTCCACTCTCTACTTTTTAGTAATCCTCTCTGCAAACATAAACAACAAAACAAAAAACAATTATTAATAACAATTCAAGTAAATCAATAATGCAACTTAAAGTTCAATTTCATGTAATTGATGATATCACCCACTATTGGATGATATCGTCCCCAATTTGAGCATGATCGTCTCCGATTTCGTAGTTCGAAATCGTCTCTAATTTGACAAAATTGTCCCCCTTTCGACGATTTCGCCCTCGGGCGAAATTGCCGAAATTGAAACGATTTCGTCGAAATCGGGACGATTTCATCTCGATGACATCGACGGCCAAAAACGGCCGTGATGCTCCAAATTCACTTAAAAATTCATCTAGAAAGCATGTAAAAGCAACTTAAATCAATCTAAATTGAGTTTAGACCCTTACCCGTAGACCGCATCGGACCTCTACAGATCTGTGCGCTGTCTCAACCATTTTTTGCTCCAGAGCTCTAAAAACAGTAAAATGAACAGTAACAATGAATTAGGGTTTTACCGTATTTTTCTTAATTTTATTCAACCATAATTTTTTTGCTTTTCCGTGTTTTTACCTCAAACGTTCGATTTGGGTAAAAACACGGAGGGGGCACCATAGTAAGTTGTTGTACGATTCGACCAAGAATTGTTGCCTAAAAATGGGAATAATTTTTTTTTTCTCGTAGATCGAGAAGAACTCTTATTTAACGCATTTTCTTTGGAAAATTCACTAAAGAGGGGGCAAAATGTAGCACCCTAAAATTGGCGCAGTCAAATTGGAATAATTACATTCACCTTAGTAAATAATTTTAAATTCAAATTTAACCTCCCAAACCGCCCGTTAACCGTCAAGAAACCCATTTCCCCTTTTTTCGTGCCATTTTTAGAGGTTGTTTTGACCGTTTGATGATATCGTCGCCGATCAGACGATATCGCCCCAGATTTAACGATTTCGTCTGGACTAGGACGTCCAGACGATCTTATCACAAAACTAAATTTGCATAGATAGACTCTATTCCAATTGGTCTCCAATTCGGGCAGAAGCGTGTCTGTGCCGTTGGGACCCTTCCCCCGTTGGAGATCTCCCAAATTGGGATGATCTCCAACCTCCCAAAAACTCCCCTATGCCTATTTAAACTCTAGGACATTCCCTCCCCAACCCCTGGCTAAATTTTATCTGCAAGTTGAATTCCTCTGCACTAAAACACCTTAATCTTATTTTTGCACTAGTCCTATAGCAATTTTTATGTAGGTACACCACTGATTTTCAACCGGAGCCAACACCCAGCGTCGCCGACGAACCTGTCAAGATCGGAGGTGATCCTGTCAAATTCGATACAATTTCATACTGATTCGAGATGATCTTGACTGCAGTCCACATCGAGGCAATCAGTGCCTGGAGTTTGCTTTTCTTAACTTTGCCTCAGTTATTTTGTTTTGAAAATTAGATAATCTATTTAGTTTTTATCCTATTTTGCATCTGGAGTTCACCCATCTAGTCTAGATT
Organism: Wollemia nobilis; assembly: GCA_028583015.1. Classification (NCBI taxonomy): domain Eukaryota; kingdom Viridiplantae; phylum Streptophyta; class Pinopsida; order Araucariales; family Araucariaceae; genus Wollemia; species Wollemia nobilis. The sequence goes on from JAQPPZ010000028.1 coordinate 1,237,419, forward strand.
GCATGTTAAGCTCATAATCTGCCATTAAAGTACAACAATTTACTTTAATTTATATTTTTAAACTTTGTTCAGTATTCAGTTTATTATTTGGCATATTTTGCCTCTGTTTGCACAGTAGGAATTCTTGTATTTTGCATTTGTTCTCTATTTTGTAGGTCTCTAACGAATTCGTCTAATGAATTCGTCAGATTTCAGACAATTTTGTCAGTCTCAGACGAATCTGTCAGATTCGGATGATTCTGTCAGATTACAGGCAATTACGTCGAATTCTAGACGATCCAGACTACTTCAAGCATCAGAAACTTCTTTAGACTTCCGGATCAGGTAATCTCCATTGGCCTCCTGCAAATTCTCTATTTTTTGCTTTCTACTCTGTTTGTTGTATTCATTTAAATTGCATTTTCATATAGATTAAGTTAGATTAATTCAGCCAAACCTAGGATGAATGTTTAAGTATAAAACAAACTCATCAAAACACATTCCAAAAACCTAGGCATGGAAACTGCCACCAAATGTTTCCTGGTGAACCCACCATCCGTTAAAAAATCACCAAATCACACCTCCCTTGAGAGGCGGGACCTTCGTAAAGTCATCTCGTCTGAGGTACCCACCATCCTTTTCCCATCCTCCTTCCGGGCGCGGATCCAATAGCCTGAAGGTAGGGATGCAAAAAAATTGGAGCGATACAAGAAGACATCAATTTTATTCCTTATCACCTGCTAAGTGCAAGATATCCAAACAACAGACAAGTGGTTGTGGTGAGCATACCGCCACCCGAAACTTATCATCCAAGCCCCACAATTGATGCCACCCTAATAGGTTACAATTCATGGGATGATGAGCAAGAATAAAATGGATATATGGAAAGTGATGATGAAGCACAAGTAGGCTTGGCCTATCATGGGCCTCACTATTTACACAAATTTACCTAGTCCATCCACAACGATAATGGATTCATATCAGATGAAAGTGGCTATGAGTCAGCATACTCAATAGAGAGAGCCTATACAGGAACAAGACAATTTCCCCATGACTTGGGGCAATATAATAATGGAAATGGCTTCTTCATAAGTGATGAAGAGTATGAAGATGAGATAAAAATAGCCTACTTAGGGCCAATACATGAGACTCTTTTCTTGGGGCCACATACCAATGCTAACGGTTTTTGGATAAATGACAATGACTTTGAATATGAAACTGAGATGGCTTATCTTGGGCCTCACCATTTTTAGCAAGTCAATGCATTAGTAGAGAGAGACAAAACTTCATGCCATAAACCCTGGTTTTTAGTTTCTAGGAAGCCTTGTTTACCTAGTTGCCATTCACTGCACGGTCAATCCTCCTTTGCAAAAACTTAGAGACCTGTTAAAGCCCAATGATCCTATTATCTGACTAGCTCATGGGTCAGATCTAGAGATTCCTTTTCCTCTAGAGCCTCATCACAAGTATATAAGGGAAACATCTAAGACAAAATTTCACCCATGTGATCCTAGAGATTTCATTCCATCCATAAACATGATCTCCATTGATTTGACCACTCCACTTTGTAACCCAGTAGATCCCACTAAACCTTTGTGTTTTGATATGAAGGCTATTGATTGGAATCGTACTGATTCACCCATAGAGCCTAAGGATCTTTTCTCTAATGAAGATATATTGCAACCATTCTATTTTGCATCAGGTTGTGCATATGAGGTATTCCATGCTGGTCTGTATCCTAGGTTAGTAGGACTTGTAAATCCTGATGATGACATTCATTTGATACCCATGCCTCATCAGTTTGAGGATGGGTCACATATTGATATAGAAGAAAATTTTGAGATAGACATCAGTGATGATCCTACTCAACCAAAGAAAGTCAAGTTTTAAGAGATTCTATCTCTAGAGGAACGAGCCATCATTATCTCTCTCCTTAAGGAGAGACCAAATCTTTTTGCTTGGACGTACAAAGACATTCTATGGATCGATCCAATATTAGTTGTTCACAACCTGTCATTGGATCCCCTAAAGAAATGAGTCAAGAAAAAATTGAGAAAAATGCATCTAACCATTGCTTTGATGGTGAAGAATGAGTTGCAAAAACTATTGGATGCGATTTTCATAGTTCCCATCGACTATCTTGAATGGACCTCAAACATGGTGCCCATGGAAAAACTAGATGGAAGAGTACGCATTTGCACAAATTTTAGGGACTTGAATAGGGCAAATCCAAAGGATTCATTCCCATTGCCAAACATAGACTCTATTGTTGATGCCACTACAGGTCATGAGATGCTCTCCCTAATGGATGAGTTTTCTAGATACAATAAAATCCGAATCAAACTCGAAGACCAACATAAGACTACTTTCATTACTCCATGGGGAAATTTATGTTACAAAGTGATGCCATTTGGCCTAAATAATGTTGGTGCCACATACCAGTAGGCCATGACATACATATTTCATGACTACATGCACATGATCTTGGAAGACTACATGGATGACTTGTTGGCAAAATATTTATTGCGGTAAGAGCATGCTCAAGTCCTCACAAAAGTCTTTGATCACCTCATAGAGAACAATGTCATATTGAATCCTAATAAGTGCATGTTTGGCATGAATTATAGAAAGCTATTAGGGTCCATAATTTCTAAGAGAGGCATCGAAGTTGATCCTACAAAGGTAAAATCTATAACAAAAATAGTTTCCCCTACCAACATTAGGGAGTTATGAAGCCTGCAATTCAAGGTAGCAACCATCAAATGGTCTATTACGTAATTATCATACAAGTGTTGACCCATGAATCGGTTGCTATGAAAGGATATCCCGTTTCATTGGTATGAAGAGTGCCAACAATATTTTATGGAAATTAAAACTTACCTGGAAACATTGCCAGTGTTGGCTCCACTAAGGCCAGACATACCATTTTTGCTATACATATCAGCTATTAATTTTGCTTTGGGCACCATGTTGGCCTAGAAGAACTACAAGACAAAGAGCAAGTCATATATTACATTAGTCACACCTTGGTGAGTTATGAGCTAGAATATGCGTATGTAGAAAAGTTGTTCATAGTAGTGGTCTTTACGACCAAAAAATTATGACACTACATGTTGATCCATATGACTTACGTTATATCAAAATAGAATCCTTTACAGTATATGATGAACAAGAAATCATAATACATGTACTGCAAAGTGGATCATGCTATTGATAAAATTTGATCTAGAATTCGTAAGCCAAAAGTTCATCAAGGGACAAGTCATAGTGGATCAATTAGTAGAGGCACCTCTTTAGGATAGCAAATCTCTCACTATAAAATTTCTTGATAATGCAGTATTTACATTATCAGATCCCTTGAAACTCGAAGAACCTAAGAAAAAAAGAGACATGGTATTTTTAGTCGATGGTTCAAAGTGCGAGCAAGGGGGCGAAGTGGGGATAGTATTTGTATCGCTCCAAATTTTTCACACCCTTACCTTCAGGCTATAGGATCCATGCCCGGAAGGGGGATGTGAAAAGGATGTCGCGGTACCTCGGACTGAGAGGCCTTGCGAAGGTCCCGCCTCTCAAGGGAGGTGTATATTGGTGATTTTTCGACGGATGGTGGGTTCACCAGGAAACATTCAATGGTAGTTTCCATGCCTAGGTTGGGAATGTGTTTTATGTGTTTGTTTTAGCCTTAAGCATTCAAATCCTAGGTTTGGCCAAAATGCATCTAAGCTATTCTATATGAAGATGCAGATTAAATGAATACAGAAAACAGAATTAAGACAAAAAAATAGAGAAATTATAGAATATTAAAAGAAGAATACCTGATCTGGATGTCTGATGAAGATTCTGATTCTTGAAGCAGTCAGGATCGCCTCTGATTTGACAGGATCATCTAAGATCAGACAAGATCATCTGAGATCTGACGAATTCGTTAGACGAATTTGTTAGAGACCTGCAAATAGAGAAATAGGTGCAAAATATAGAAAATGCAACTATCCTAACAGAGGGAAACATTGTAAAATGACAGCAACAATATTAAACTAAAACTTAAAAATAGAAACATGAATGAATTATGCTAATTAGATAATAATTATGATTTAATTATGCATTTAATCTAGATGGGTGAACTCCAAAATGTAGAATAGTATAAAATACTGAATAAACTATCTAATTTGCAGAATAAAACAACAGAGAAAAGATGGAGAAATGCAAACTTTAGGCACTGATTGCCTCAATGTTGACTGTAGTCGAAATCGTCTCGCATTGGTACGAAATCGTCTCTGATTCGACAGGTTCGCCTCCGATCTAAACAGGTTCGTCGACGATGATGTAAGCTTGCTCCGACTGAAAAACAATAAGGTACCTGCAACAAAATTGGTATAGAGCTAATGCAAATATGAATTTGAGATGTCTTAATGCGTATGAAGTTGGGTTACAGGAATTATCAGCCAGGGGGGTGCTAAGGGGAGGGCTTAGGATTAAATAGGCTTAGGAGGGAGGTTAGGAGGTTGGAGATCATCCCTATTTGGGAGATCTCCAATGGGGGAGGGTCTCTAATGGCGCAGACACGCTTCTGCTCGGATTAGAGACCCGTTGGAATAGAAGCTAATTGTGTAAAATCAGTTTTGAGACAAGATCATCTGGACGTCCTAGCCCAAACGAAATCGTCAGATCTGGGGTGATATCGTCTGATCGGAGACGATATCGTCAAACGGTCAAAACAACCTCTAAAAATGGCACGAAAAAGGGGGAAACGGATTACCCGACGGTTAACGGGCGGTTTGGGAGGTTAAAATTTGAATTTAAATTATTTACTATAGTAAATGTAATTATTACAATTTCACTGTGCCAATTTTAGGGTGCTACATTTTGCCCCCTCTTTAGCGAATTTTTTGAAGAAAATGCGTTAAAGATGAGTTTTTCTCGATCTACGAGAAAGCAAAAATTATTCCCATTTTTAGGCGACGATTCTTGGTTGAATCGTACAACAACTTACTATGGTGCCCCCTCCGTGTTTTTACCCAAATCGAACGTTTGAGGTAAAAACACGGAAAAGCAAAAATTTTAAAATGTTGTTAATTATGTTTTGAATAAAATTAAGAAAAATAGGGTAAAACCCTAATTCATTTTTACTGTTCATTTTTTCTGGTTTTAGAGCTCTGGAAGCAAAAAATGGTGGAGACGACGCACAGATCAACAGAGGTCCGACACGGGCTACGGGTAAGAGTCTAAACTTAGCTTAGAATGTTTTAATTTGAATTTACATGCTTTTTAGGTAAATTTTAAATGAATTTTGAGCATCACGGCCATTTTTGGGCCATCGATGTCATTGGGACGAAATCGTCCCGAGTTCGCCAATTTCGTCTAAGGGCGAAATCGGCGAAAGGGGGACGATTTCGTCAAATTAAGGATGATTTCGACTTGCAAAATCGGAGATGAATATGCTCAAATTTGGGACGATATCGTCCAATAGTGGACGATATCATCATTTGATTAAATTGAACTTGTTTTTAACTTGCATTATTAATTACTTGAATTGTTATTAATGATTGTTTTTTTTGTTTTGTTGTTTTATGTTGCAGAGAGGTTTGCTAAAGAGCAGGGAATGGAAGTATGGAGGTTTGAGAGATGACTTGGCCGCTCTAACATAGGCAGAGCGGGATCAGCTAGCACAGGCTGGCTTATAGCATGTGGCAGAGATGCCACAAGTGTCTACAGACATGGGGCTACTGAGAGCCCTAGCAGAGAGGTGGTATCCGGGTTCTTCCTGTTTCTAGCTATCGACAGGGGAGATGACTCCCACTCTAGAGGATGTATGGAGGATTCTAAGGATCCCCATACAAGGACGATTGATCACTCCTACGGCCAATCAGGGCCATGCTATGGGACGGTTGTGTGGTGACCCGAGCTTCACCCTAGAGAAGGGCGAAGTTAACATCGAGGCACTGCGTCAGATGCCTGGGGCATCTAGACTCACATAGGTTTTAGCTGGAGTGGTTGGTGGACTTCTGCTATGCCACCAGAGCGGATGTAGGGTACCATGGATGCTAGCAGATGTGATCTATGACATGCGGGACCATGGTTACAGATTTTCTTGGGGCAGCTTTGTTCTATGTCGGTTGTATAGGATCCTGCATGGGGTCGTGTACAAGGGCGGCCGATGTCTAGTTATGACATCGCTCCTATAGGTTTGGTGCTGGGAGCACATTGCAGTGCGGAGGCCGGTAGGGCTTCCTTTGATAGGGATTGACGGGGAGAGGCCTCGAGTTTTCTACTGGTGGCTCCGGAGAGGGTCACAACGGTGGATTGATCTGTCGATGTCTCGGAGACTGTTGGATGACCTTGTCCTGGATCAGATCACCTAGAGGCCTTGGAGGGAGCACCCAGGGTGGGCCGAGGATGGACAGGAGCTGGCTCATGTTAGGCGAGTTTGCTGGTTGTGGATGGAGAGGGGAGAGGTGGAGCTCCACCGCTATGACCGAGTTTTGCGATAGTTCGGTCTACAGTAGGGGATCCCATCTCTCAGGGATTACGAGTTTTCTTGGACTGTCCGGGATAACACCATAGTTAGCGGGGCTCCAGACATGTAGCGCTTCTGGATTCAGGACGTGGACGATGCCCCCATTCAGCCAGTGGATGGGGATGACGTAGGGGTAGCCGATGGCTACGATGCCTGGTACGTAGGCATCCGCCCTCCTCGGATGACGAGGGCTCAGGGTTCGATACACGTAGTTGTGCATCGGATAGGGAGGCGGTGCTAGGCAGCTATGGAGGTGGCCCAGGGTCATGGCGGGAGAGAGCTGAGGAGGCCACAGGCATAGGAGAGGCCACGACAGCGGGAGAGGAGGGCAGAGAGACCCCCTTCTCCATAGAGAGAGAGGCCACCATCGCCCGACAAGGGCAAGGGTGTTGACATAGGGGAGAGTAGCGAGACACCGACTCTTTGAGCAGAGATGATCCATCTCCAGGCATAGGTGCAGACCCTATAGGAGGAGGCTGCACGACACCGAGCTGAGGTTACACAGCTCAGAGACGAGATTGCACGCCTCAGGGCATAGGGGCGGAGGGGCGAGCACTAGGGAGCTGACACGGGCTATTGCCCAAATTACTTTCTATCAGACATTGTACTATCAGCTGGTGCTAGAGGAGGATAGACTACCCCTGCCAACTAACATCGTAGATCCGATCAAGATCGGGTCGTCGAGGACTTCGTCCCGATCGACGACTAGGACTCGTAGTACTACACATACTACGATGGGGCCACCTCGTCCACCTCAGGGTGGGGGAGGAGATGAGGCTGAGAGCTCGAGGGGTTCTCGAGGCTAGAGTACTGCACGACATTGTACAGATTGAGACATAGAGCATTTATTATTATTTTTTTGTTGATAGAGGATTGAGTATGCCGAGGTACAGATTGTGGCATACCAATCCAATTTTGATATGATGTATATATACTGTTGATATATATATGCGATGAGATATTTTTGATCATATGACTTGTGTTATGTATTTTTATGATGCTTTTATGTTTGATTGATTAATTTGATGATTGGATTGAGGATTTATGAAATTATGTCATTTTGAAAATTTATAATTTTGATGTCATGCTGTAATATTTTAAATGAAATAATCTGATGTAACAAATTGGTTGTTTGTGATGTAATGTGATAAAAAATAAAAAGAGACTTCTAACAATAATTTCAAAGGACATTGTCGCTATTATAGACCATTTCATGGAGTCGTCTGCTCACTCGGTCGTCAAGCTAATCCCAGTATAGAAATATTGTTAAAAGTAAAAGAGTGCTTAAGAGACTGTCTTAAGACTTTGGTGCAATGGTGCAAATGATGATGATGATGGTTTGTTTTTCAGATTTTCATGAAAATAGTATGCATGAAATAATGTTAAAATGATTTTTGCTAGGCATAAATTCCTAAGTGTGATAAAATTTTTGGATAATTCATTAGGAATTATACCATCATTGCAAATTTGAAGGTTGACATAATGACATGAAATAATGAAAATGTGTTTGTTTTTTTGTTGAAAAACATAATTGTATAACAGAATGATTGAAGTCATATGGTTTTTATGATTTTTAAATAAATGGGGAATAAAAATTGTTACAATGGTTTGCGCTAGGCATAGAATATGTAGGTATAGACTTATACCATCATCGCGAAAATCAAGGAAAAATAGATTATTTTATTACATGGTTGATTTTTTTAATAAACTGAAAATATGAAGATGAGGACTTGCGCTAGGCATAAAATTCCAATTTTGGTTTTGGGACTATACCATCGTCGTGAAATTCAATATATATATATATATATATATATATATATATATATATATATATATGTGTGTGTGTGTGTGTGTGTGTGTTTGGATTGTATGGTTTTGAAAGAAATTTTGAGTTTTCTAGTTATGCATGTAGTTGTCTAAACAACTGTACTTTTAAAGAAGAAAATAAATTATTTCAAACAATTTGCAAAAATATATTTCAAAGTATTTTAAAGACAAAATTTAGGTTTATAAGGAATCCCCATGTGCATAGGTGAATTCATTTCCAATCTTGATTTATCATAATGATACACAAAATCTCTCAAATATAAAATGTGTGTGCAATTGCTATGTTCATTTACCAGTTTTGAGCAAGATAATATGATACAAGTGATTTGAAGAAACCAAATAAGTGTTCATTAACCATGATGTAGATGCATATAACCATACTAGACTACTATGTAAGTCGGATTATCAAGAGCTAGCTAATCCATAAGCAGACATAGGTCTGTACAAAAGAAGGTCGCTAATGTGACAAACATATCACCACGCTAGGAGTTACCCAAGGCCAAGCAGGTTGGGCACAAACCACCTGTTATGGGGCTTACCTCACGTTTTTGAATAATTGAGAATTCCAGGGATTCAAGCTCATCAACCCTTATTTTCTTTTCAAAGGGTAGGGAAAGGGATTTTATTGCTTTTGCTTTTGCTTTCTTTTGCTTTCTTTTTTTTTTTTTATTTTTTTTGTATTTGTGCTTGATAATTGAGATATTGCTGTAATGATATAAAATAACATTTTGTTTCTTTTTCTCTTTTTCTTGAACTTTGCCTTTCTTTCTGTGCTAGGGATACTTGCTCAGATTAGCTGTAGAGCAAGGGATTTTTATTCTGGGTAGGGGTGAGCTTGTCCTTTTGCCAATTCTCAAAGATTCTAGACCATGTGCATGATAGGATAGCAGGGGAAACTTTTCGCTCAAGAAACCACTTCTACTATGTAGCAAAGCATGGAAATTACAAATATAATCATTTTATTGTGAAAAGATGTGCTTGGTTTAAGTAAATAACAAGATCAATTCTCTATGCTCAAACTTTATTTAATTGAATTTTGTGGACTTTGATATAAGAGAGATTAGTAATCATGCCAGATAAAATCAAGATATTTTTTTATTTTTTTTTTTTTTTTTTGAGTGTGCAAGTGAGAGATTCCAAATAAATGCTAATTTATCCAAAATAATTTGAAACATATAACTGCAATAATTGTAAGAAAATATATATAAATGATTTTTGAGAAGTTTTGAGAATGTTGACTCTCTCTTTCTTCTTTGTTTGGTGTTTCGAAAGAGTCAAGAATATTGCTGTTTTTATATTTTTATCAGTATTTTTTTTTTTTTTGAACAAAAAATTAACAAGTGCCATAAATAAATGCAACAAATAGTTTTGAAGATTTTGATGATTATGAATGTTTTTGGTGTTTTTGAATTTATAAATTGAAAGAAATACAAAATAGTGATTTTGAAATATTTTAAACAAATATATACAAGGATGAAATGACCAAATTTATACATAGTAACGTTTAAGATGCAAAATATTCATGGGTTCTTTAAGTTCTTTACCATCTAAGGTAGATAATTTGTATGCTCCTGATTCAAATTTAGCAAGTAATAATGTATGGTCCAAGCCAGTTGGGCTCAAATTTACCTTTAAGGTCCTTAGTTGCATTAGTATTTTTTTGATTTTCTTTTAAAACAAGGTCACCGATCTCAAAGGATCGATGATGAACTTTTTTAGCATATGATCTTTTAAGCTTGTTTTGGTAGGCACGGAGATGCTCCAAAGCATTGATGCATTTTTCATCTAGGAGTTCCAGCTGACTGAGTCTGCTAGCACGATATTCATCTCCTACTTTGGTATCTTGAAGTAGCAGAGCCAAAGAAGGAACTTCTAATTCAAATGGAAAAACGACTTCAGCACCATAAACCAAAACAAATGGTGAAGTTCCCGTGGGGGTTCGAACACTAGTTCGATAGGCCCACAAGGCTGGATATAACTGAATGTGCTAGTCACGGCCAGTTTTATTGACCAATCTTTTGAGAATTTTGATTAAGGTTTTGTTAGATGCTTTTGCTTGACCATTACCCTGAGGATAATAGGGAGTGGACCAGCGATGTTGAATCTTATATTTTTGGCATAATTTTTTAACATCTTTATTTTTGAAACAAGTTCCATTGTCAGAGATGAGATTTGCAAGAATTCCAAACCTACAAATGATTTGATTAAAAATAAATTTAGATACTTGTGTGCTAGTGCAGGAAGCTAAAGGCATAGCTTCAACCCACTTCGTGAAATACTCAGTGGCGGTTATGATGAATTTGTGTCCATCAGATGACATAGGATTGATTTTGCCAATAATGTCTAAGCCCCATTTTGAAAAGGGCCAAGGAGATGAAATAGCCTGTAGTTCTTGTGCGGGCGCATGGACAAGGTCAGCATGTTTCTGGCACTTGTCGCAATGGCGCACATACTCATGTGCATCATTCTCCATGGTAGGCCAAAAGTATCCTATCCGAAGGAGCTTTTTAGCAATGACACTACCACTGAAGTGTCCTCCACAAGATCCATCATGGGCTTCACTCAAGGCTGATTTGGATTCTTCTAAATTCAAACATCTTAATAGGATACCTTCAAAAGATCTCCTATACAAGGTATTGCCAATTATTACAAATCGACTTGCTCGTCTACGTAATAACCGACGTTGGTTTCTATTAGAATTGGCGGGGAAAGTCCCATTTTGGAGAAAATCAAATATGTCTCGTATACCAAGGTTCGGGAGTAGTTTCATTGATTAGAAACACATCCAAAGGTTCTAAGCATGACTTATTTGAAGTGGGTTCCTGGAGTCGATGAATAATGATAGTGGCATATTCGTCATCTAACTCCAAGGGTAGGAGAGATGCAATTGCGGCCATAGCATCAACTGCACGGTTGCAAGTTCTAGGAATAGCTTCCAAGGTAACTTGATCAAATAGGGACATTAATTGTAAAACATAGGCCTTATATGGGCGTAGTTTATCATCTCTGGTCTGATAAACTTCATTAATTTGGTTTATAACCAGTTGAGAATCACCAAAAACTAACAGATGTTTAATTTTTAGTGCCAAGGCAGCTCGTAATCCAAGGATTAGAGCTTCATATTCAGCAGTATTGTTGGTGCAAGCAAATGTCAATTTGAAGGACAGAGGAATAAGATGTTTTTGTGGGGATATTAGAATAATACTCGCACCAGCCCCACTCATGCATCGGGCTCCATCAAAGTATAAGGACCATTGTTCAATATGGTCTGCCTCTAATTGAAGGCATTCATCAGGAAACTCAATGATGAGGGGATGGGTAGACTCTAAGGGTGCCGTGACTAATTGATCTACTATGATTTGACCCTTAACGAGACTTTTGTCCTATGAATGTGAGATCAAACTCGCTTAGAGCAAGAACCCACTTGGTTGTGCGACCCGATAAATAAGGTCGACTCATGAGATACCTCAAGGGATCATATTTGGCAATGACATAAGTTTTTTGACTAAGCATATAATGTCATAATTTTTGCGTAGCAAACATGATCGCTAGACATAGTTTCTCTACACTTGTATAGCGGGTTTCATAACTGACGAAGGTTCGACTAATATAATAATTAGCCTGTTCTCTCTTTTCATCATCAAGTTGAGCTAACATAGCTCCTAAGGTAGAATCTGAAGCTAAAATATATAGGAGAAATGGGCGATCAGGTTTAGGTGGTGAAAGCATAGGTGGATTAAGGAGGTATTGTTTGAGAAGTTCAAAAGCTTCTCTACATTCGTCATCCCAATTAAAAGGGACATCCTTCTTAAGGAGTTTAAGAAAGGGACCAGTTTTGTCTGCCAGCTTATCGATGAAGCGACGGATGGCTTGAAGCTTACCTTGTAAACTTTGTAACTCAGATATATTAGTAGGTGCGGGCATATCAGTGATGGCCACAATCTTGAGAGGGTCGATTTCGATACCACGTAAAGAAACTAAAACCCCTAATAGTTTACCGGACTTAACTCCGAATATGCATTTTTTTGGATTTAATCGAATAAGATATTCTCATAATCGATTAAAAACTTTTCTCAAATCATCTAAATGATTATCTTCAATAATAGAGCGAGCTATAATATCATCTACATAATCATGTAGGATATCATGCATCATATCATGAAAAATATAGGTCATAGCTCGTTGATAGGTTGCACCTGCGTTCTTTAAGCCAAATGGCATCACTTTCCAACAAAAAGTACCCCAGGGGGTAATAAAGGCTATTTTAGCCTGATCTTCAGGAGCTATCCTGATCTGATTATAACCGGAGAATCCATCCATTAAGGACATCATCCCACTCCCGACAGTAAAGTCAATGATTTGATCCATGTTTGGAAGAGGAAAGTCATCTTTAGGGCATGCAACGTTAATATCTCTAAAATCTGTGCAAACCCTAACTTTGGTAGCTTCTTTTTTGGTAACTGGAACTACATTTGAGATCCATTCAACATAATCAATAGCTTGTATAAAGACGACATTCAAGAGTTTTTCTAACTCCCCTTTGACTAGCAGAGCCACTTTGGGATGCATTTTTCTAAGTTTTTGTTTAACAGGTTTAGCATCCGGATGGACCACTAGATGATGCATGACTACAGAAGGGTCTAGACCTGGCATATCTTCATATGTCCAAGCGAAGACATCTTCATATTCTTTAAGGAATGCAATATATTGCTCTTGTTTTTCTTGACTTAATTCTGATCCAATATTGATTATGTGAGGATTATCCGCAGTTCCAATATTAATTTTAATGACGTTTTCTACCTCCATGTGTAGATCTCTTTCAAAATTAGGTGGGGCGGGTGAAACACCCAATTCTTGTAATTCTTGTAAGGTTAATTTGGATAATTCATCTTGAGGATTAGCGGTCTCAAGTTGGGCTATAGTTGGTATAGAACCATCAAAATAAAATCCATTGTGTAACATCTCTTCAACAGAGACATCATGGAAGATATCTCCTTCCAACTCTTCATCGGGGTCAACAATCATTTCAGGGTAAGCTATGGATAGCATGTTACATGTAAATGACTGATTTTTTAGAGGCAAATCAACATGCCTATCCAAATAATCTTGATAACATATGAGTTGATCATCATCTTCAAAAGGAAAGGGTTGACCCTTACTAGGAAATAGGCCCACACCACAGTGGGCAGGCCACGGTTCTACCTCGAAAGGTTCTTTCATGCCATTTTGGAAAGGTCCCAAGCCTTTCCCTTTATATCCCATTTTAAGCATTATGGGTTTAGCTTTAATATATTCATTGGTAAAATAACACCGAGCATATCCCTCGTGATGAGTTTTGATATTCCGAGGGATTCTTCCCCAATCCATATCCTTTATAAATGAAGGCACAACTCCCGACTTGGTAAGTACTTCCCATAGGTTGTGGGAGGCCCAAAGTACGAGGAGATGGCGGCAAGTTATTTAAAAGAATTGAATCTTGCATGAAAGCATTTGTTTTTTCTGATATTAAGATTGTGGATAAATCTGGTAAAAGTTCATCAGAAAGAGCATAAGATGTGGAAGGATTATTCCCTATATCTTTAGATGTTGAAGATATGATAGATGTGTCTATAGGTTTTGAATTTATAGGGATAGAACATGAAGGATTGGTTGTAGATTTAAGATCTTTTTGAGGTTCTAGAGTGATTTTTTTAGAAGATTGTTGATCTATATAAGAGGATGAAATTAATGGAGGGGAAATAGGTGAAGTTATGGGTGTGTGTTTCACACGTTTAGATGAAAAATAAGAACTAGGATGTGTGGATGACAGAGCGGGGCAAAATTGCACTCCAACGAGTTCTACCAAAGCACACATATCAAAGGGTCTAGGGTCACCATGGATAGTGACCAACTAATTTTTAAATTCAAATTTAACGCATTGGTGTAAAGTTGATGGGACCGCTCGCATCGCATTGATCCAAGGGCGACCCAAAAGTATATTGTACAATGTCGGGCAATGTACAATAAACACGGTTGTTTCTAGGGTTCTAGGACCAACTTGCAAGGGGATGGTAATAACTCCACATGTTTCTTGTGTTTCGTCATTAAAAGCTTTGATAATCATATTAGTTTTCTTCATTTCATCACTTCTAAAGCCAAATCGTTGGTAGAAGTCAAAAGTGCAAATGTTTAGAGATGAGCCATTATCAATCAAGACTCGTTTGATAGCTACATCTCCAATTAGAGCAGTAATATATAAGGGATTGTCCTTATGTAAACTATGTTGTGGGATATCTTTATCCCGAAAGTCAATACAATCAACCTCTCGAGTGATGATAGTATTGGCCATGGCTTCAAGTTGGATGTTTTGAGGTACCATCATTTGGCTTAATGTAAGCATCAACTCATCCCTATGGGTGGGAGAAGATCTTAATAAATCCAAAAGGGAAATTTTGGCTGTAGTATTGGATAATTGCTCATTAATATTGTAAGGGGGTTTAGGTTGAACATTAGGAGCATAATTCCATTTATTGGGATTTTTCAAAACAAATGGAGCTGATCCATCATTCTGATTTGGTTCTTGTTGAGAATTTTGAGCCTGTTGTCGGGTAACGACTCCAATGGTACCTACAATGTTATATTGAGGACGTTGAACTAGTCTCGGTCTAGCATTTATGGCTTGTTCATTAGGAAGGAATTGATTAGAAGAAGGTCGAGTAGTAACTCTTCTAGGAAATGGTTCTTCTGGAACCATAGCATCTGTGATGGGTTGAATAGGATCTGATTCATTTTTAGAACTATTCGATTGGTTTGAAGTAATGTCTAATTCACTTTCAGTATCTGATTCTATATCACTAGAATCTGAAGTTTGAAAATTATGTAAGGGCCTGGTCGTAACCAAGGATAAGGTTGTGTCAAATATTTGAGGATCCTGAATAGGTAATTGTCCGCTAATGGTTCCTACATATCGGGTAGGAGGAGGAACATTATGATGTTCGATTTGATTGGCCACCTCTTTACCATGTCTTGGTAAAGGGTGTTGAAATATGTCTAATGTTTGATTAGCATTTTGATTTTGATTTTGGGGAATGGTATTTTGAGCATTATTAGGAGCGTTTTGTTTAGGTTGGAAGGCTTGCACCTCCATTTCATTATTATCAATCAGATCCTGTATTTTATGTTTCAACCTTTTACAAGCGTTGGTAGAGTGTCCAGGTCCTCTATGGAAATCACAGTGTAAGTCAGCTCTGTATCCGGGTATAGTTGGATCAGGTTCCTGGATAGCTGGTAATTGGATCAAACCTCTTTCGAGTAATTGAGGTAAAATAGTTGATAATGGTTGATTCAATCTAGTAAATTCTTGAGGAGGCTTATCAGGAGGTTTCAATATAAATTTTTTTGTTGTCTTCGTTGCATTGATATTAGCAACATTTATGTTGTCAGTGACTCTGTCACCAACAACTTGTTTGTTTTTATATTGATTTTTGGATGTTTTCTCATCATCCTTCTTCCTAAGTTGGCCTCTCCTAATGAGGGCATCTTCTACTCTTTGAGCTAAATCTATAGCTTGATCGAAGGTAGTTAAAGTAGCAGTTGATAGCTCATAAGATATTTGTTCTTGTAAATTATTGATAAAAATGTCCAACATTTCCCTATAAGGTAGCACAAAGTGCGTTTTCCTGTCAATTGCCTCCATCTAGCTAAGAAATCAGCAAAACATTCATCCTTGTCTTGTTTTAAGTTGTATAGATCTTTAATGGTTACATGCCTCTCGATGTAGGCACTAAATTGATGGACAAAAGATTCAACTGTTTCTTCAAAGTTTCTCAAGGAATGAGTGGGCAATTGATAGTACCACTCTAATGCCATTCCACCTAAACTTTTTGGGAACATTTTTAGTAATAGCAAGTCATCATGTGATATATCATGACATGCTATCCTAAACATGCGAAGATGCTCTATGGGATCTTTGGTTCCTTTATATATAGGCAAGATGGGCATGGGAAAATGCTTAGGGTATGGTTGAGCTACAACCATGGGATCCAAAGGTTGACTACATATCTCTCGATAATTGTACGAGGGACGGTAGGGATCTATCTGGTCCATACGCGAAGCTAACTGTTTCACCATGGCTTCCAGATTACTAGTTTGCCCCCCATATTGGTTTGGTAGGGCATTGACATGGGTTTTGTGAGCATATGATGGAGGGACATGAAGATTAGATGCTATGTTACTATTGTGTAAATTGTTGGTAGGAAAAGTGTTATGAAGGAATTTTGAAGTTGTATTATGATGTATTCCAGATTGTTGAAAATTGGTGTTTGGCTTCGTTTTAGGTTTTTGTTTACTTGAAGCATATTGCTCAATAGTTTGGCGAAATAAAGTAGTGAAGGAAGTTTTCTTTTGTGTGGGGATGATTTTAGGTTGAATAACAGGTTCCTTAGGAGGTTGGATAACCTATTGTTTTGACATGTTTTGCATCATAGTGACCATGTCTGTATTGGATGGCCCAACCTTATCACTTTCTTGATCAATGAAAGACAAGGGATTAGTGCGCACATCATACATATATTCCATGGCTGCTTGAGTGTTACTAATTTGCCCTTTATCAATACGAACTACCACATTAAGGGCGTCAATGTTATCATTGAGAAATTTCTGAAAATGATCTACGTTGTCAAAAGCAATAGTTCCATCTGGAGCTACTCTAGGGGATGAGGGTCCATCCTCTTTAACACTTTCTTCTTGTTCATTGTCTTCACCTAGGTCATGTTCTGGTTGATCTAGAGTTTTTCCTTTCGAAATTGGATCTTCAGGAAGGACATTTGGGTCTCTAGTTGTATCTTGTAACCAATATTCTTCTTCTCCTTCAGTTTGTTTACCATTCCTAAGTTTAGGCATTGTGCCT
The DNA here is from genome assembly GCA_028583015.1 of Wollemia nobilis. Lineage (NCBI taxonomy): Eukaryota > Viridiplantae > Streptophyta > Pinopsida > Araucariales > Araucariaceae > Wollemia > Wollemia nobilis. The sequence continues at coordinate 1,254,626 of JAQPPZ010000028.1, forward strand.
TAATTTCAGATTTCAGCAAATATATATATATATATATATATATATATATATATATATATATATATATATATATATATATATATATATATGCAACAAGTTTAAGAGGTATATATTAATTATATACCTACTACAATATCTAAAATGAAATGTTTAAGTTTTTGCTATGTTTTTTAGTTTTTTTTTAGTTTTTCTTTGTTTTTGAAATAATATTATAAAGACAGCAAATAACACAATAAATGCAAGAAATAAGACTGAAAGTAACAATCTAGTTTTCTATAAACAATTTATAAATATCATTAATGGGCTCTAGTTCTTCAGGAGTCATGAAGTGTTCTTCTTCAAATTGAAAGTTTTCTTTTAAAAATTTAATGAAAAGAGCTATAGTGATATTATCTGTCTCAGATGCTGGTTGATAGAAGTAAAGCTCGTGGCAATACTCTCGATATAACACAGCTCGAGGAACTCTATTCCATCTTTCCCTATCTGTAAGAACAACCTCTTGGTCTTCTACAAGACCTAGGAACTAGTGTACAATGGCCTCGTTCTAGAGGTATTCCTCGAAGGTGAACAATTTTGAAGATACAAGAGCTCTCCTATAAGCTAACCATCTATGGCAGGCTCTTTGAAGTTCATGATAAAAGACAAGTTGATGAGGATCCAGGATTCTATCTAGGACTAGCCTCTTGATTTGTTTAAGTTCTGTTGACCTAGATGAGATGACACTAAGTCTTCTATCAAGTTCGTCCCACAAGAGTTGATTTCTATCCTGTTTCAGGCACACTAAGTACAAAATTGATTTCTATGGCTGCCAAATGGTTTTCTACATTTATAGTAACTGCTAATATTTTCTTAGGAGCTACCATCTAAACATGATATTAAATTTAAATGATCTAAAATGCATCTATGTTTTAGTTGTTATATTTTTATTTATTTTTTGTTTTGTTTTCAAAAGGTTTTACAATGCATTCACGTCGGGTTCACCAAAATGTATCGCTTCAAATTTTTCACACCCTTACCTTCAAGCTATAGGATCCATGCCAGAAGGGGGATGTGAAAAGGATGGCGTGGTACCTTGGACTGAGAGGCCTTGCGAAGGTCCCGCCTCTCAAGGGAGGTGTATATTGGTGATTTTTCGATAGATGGTGGGTTCACCAGGAAACATTCAATGGTAGTTTCCATGCCTAGGTTGGGAATGTGTTTTATGTGTTTGTTTTAGCCTTAAGCATTCAAATCCTAGGTTTGGCCAAAATGCGTCTAAGCTATTCTATATGAAGATGCAGATTAAATGAATACAGAAAATAGAATTAAGACAGAAAAATAGAGAAATTAAGCAATATTATAGGAAAATACCTGATCTGGATGTCTGATGAAGATTCTGATTCTTGAAGCAGTCAGGATCACCTCTGATTTGACAAGATCATCTGAGATTTGACGAATTCATCAGACGAATTCGTCAGAGACCTACAAACAGAGAAATAGGTGCAAAATACAAAAAATACAACTATTCTAACAGAGGGAAACAGTGTAAAATGACAGCAATAATATTAAACTGAAACTTAAAAATAGAAACATGAATGAATTATGCTAATTTAATCATAATTATGGCTTAATTATGCATTTAATCTAGATGGGTGAACTCCAAAATGCAGAATAGTATAAAATACTGAATAAACTAGCTAATTTGCGAGAATAAAACAACGAGAGAAAAGATGGAGAAATGCAAACTTTAGGCACTGATTGCCTCAATGTTGGTACGTAGTCAAAATCGTCTCGCATTGGTATGAAATCATCTCTGATTCGACAGGTTCGCCTCCGATCTGAACAGGTTCATCGACGATGATGTAAGCTTGCTCCGGCTAAAAAATAGTAAGGTACCTACAACAAAATTGGTATAGAGCTAATGCAAATATGAATTTGAGATGTCTTAATGCGTATGAAGTCGGGTTACAGGAATTATCAGCCAGGGGGGTGCTAAGGGGAGGGCTTAGGATTAAATAGGCTTAGGAGGGAGGTTAGGAGGTTGGAGATCATCCCTATTTGGGAGATCTCCAACGGGGAGGGTCTCTAATGATGCAGACATGATTTTTCCTGGATTAGAGACCCGTTGGAACAGAAGCTAATTGTGCAAAATTAGTTTTGAGACAAGATCATCTGGACGTCCTAGCCCAGACGAAATCGTCAGATCTGGGGCGATATCGTCTGATCGGCGATGATATCGTCAAACGGTCAAAACAACCTCTAAAAATGGCATAAAAAAGGGGGAAACGGATTACCCGACGGTTAACGGGTGGTTTGGGAGGTTAAAATTTGAATTTAAATTATTTACTATAGTAAATGTAATTATTACAATTTCACTACGCCAATTTTAGGGTGCTACGAGTATTTATCACATCATAGGGTGCTCCATTGCCCTTATAATTCAAGCTAGACTTCCCTTGCACAAACAATAACATAGGGTATGAGACCTTGATCTTGGGATTCCAAAAAACCATTGCAATGGGTATTAAAATATTGAATATCTTTGATGACTCCTTACTCATAGTAAATTAAGTCAAAGGATTATTCCAATACAGGTACCCAATCCTGAAAGCTTACAAGGAGCTTATTGACACCTACCTAGGCTAACTAGAATGGTATGACAATGAGGCAATCCCTTGTACATAAAATAGATTCATAGACACCATGGCATATTTGGGATCCTTAATCCCTCGGAATCCATCTACTAATTTCATAATCATTCATGTGAAAGTGCTCATATTTTCAACAATACAATGTGAGGTTATTGACAACCTAGAGTCGATCAACATGATCCAGAATGAACCAAATCAGGATTGGCCCTTCAAAGTTAGAGCTTTCTTGTAAACAATACCTTGGTAATATTTGATATCTCAAGGTCCTACGGAGTGTGGTACAATGATTCACCATAGGTTTACCTCTCAATATGTATTCTCAAATTCTAGATCACAAGAGGAACATGTCATGTTATCCATAGAAGTTATGGCTTATCAAGATTGGATTTCCCATTTGTAGGATTTTCTAGAGCTTTGAATAGTACCACAAGGCATGTCACATGATGAAATACAAACATTTAAACAAAAGGTGACAAGATACATTTTTCTAGGAGAGGTCCTTTATAGATGAGGTTACGATGGAATGCTCCTTCGTTTTCTTGAGCCCTAGGAAATATCTTGGGCAATATCGTAAGCTCATGGCAGTACATGTGGTGGTCACTTCAATGGCATAGCCATTGTTAAATGTATTTTGAGGATGGGTTACTATTGACCCACTATGGAAAAATACTGTTGTGAGTATGTCAAGAAATGCGTCAAGTTTTAGCATCATGTAAATCTCACCCACTTGCCATCATAAGTCTTGCAACCCATCCAAGCAACATGGCCCTTCTTGCAATGGGGATTAGAATTAGTGGGAAATATTTTATCCCCATCCTCGGGCTGACATACATTCATCATAATGGCCACTAAGTATTTTACCAAATGGGTCGAGGTGATCCCCTTGACATTGACAATTGGACCAAGGATTGCAGAGTTTATACCCCATAATATCATAAGTCATTTTGGGGTCCCTTCGAATATAATATCAGATAATGGGACATCTTTCAAGAATAAAAATGTGTGTACTTTAATTAAAAATACCATATTTAGCATAATTTTTCAACACCCTATTATCCTCAAGCAAATGGGCAAGCAAAAGCCTCAAACAAAACAATTGTCTCCATTTTGAGGAAAACAGTGAGAAATAATCATAAGGACTAGAATTTGCAGTTACCTCTTGCATTATGGTCATATAGGAATAGTGTGTAGATGCCCACTAGGGAAACACCATTTTAACTTGTATATGGCACTAAGGCCATCATGCCCCTAGAATTGGAGATTCCAACCTTACACGTAGCATTGCTAGACTTCATATATGATGACACCGTGCGACAATGTTGCCTTGATTAATTAATGGTTCTTGATGAATGATGAGTAAATGCCTTGGATCATATTTACGTTTAGCCTTGCACGAGCATACAATAATAAAGTCCATTTGAGGGAATTCAAAGTTGGAGATCTTGTGCTCAAATAAAACCAACATAACTCAAAACTCTCGTCATATTTGCGAGACAAATTTGTGGTAAATTGGATAGGCCCCTACATGATTTCAAATAAGGTTGGGCCTGGAGCATATCGCCTTACATCATTGGATGGTTTTGAAGATCCCGAGCCTCTCAATATCATCCACTTGAGGATATTTTACACTAAAAAATAAAAAACATTCAAATATGTCATAAAAAATCAAAAACATTCAAATAATACATAAAAATAAAAAATATTCAAATAATACATAAAAATCAAAAACATTCAAATAATACATAAAAATAAAAAACATTCAAATATGTCAAAAACTTAAAAACACGGTCACCTCCACAAAAATGCTCCAAAGGCATCTTAAAGCCCTTTGGTAAAAACATCACAAAAATTCTCCAAAGGCATATTAAAGCAATTTGGTCAAATCATCACAAAAAGCTCCAAAGGCATATTAAAGCCCTTTGGTCAAATCAAATCACAAAAAGCTCCAAAGGCATATTAAAACCCTTTGGTAAAATAAAATCACAAAAATCTCCAAAGGCATATTAAAGCCCTTTGGTCAAATCAAATCACAAAAATCTCCAAAGGCATCTTAAATCCCTTTGATAAAATCATCACAAAAATGCTCCAAAGGCATTTTAAAGGCCTTTGGTCAAATCATCACAAAAAGCTCCAAAGGCATCTTAAATCCCTTTGGTCAAATCAAATCACAAAAAGCTCCAAATGTATCTTAAAGCCCTTTGGTCAAATCATCACAAAAATGCTCCAAAGGCATCTTATAGCCCTTTGGTCAATTCAAATCACAAAAAGCTCCAAAGGTATATTAAAGCCCTTTGGTCAAATCAAATCACAAAAATCTCCAAATACATCTTAAATTCCTTTGGTCAAATGATAACAAAACACTCCAAAGGCATCTTAAAGCCCTTTGGTCAAATCATCACAAAAACACTCCAAAGGCATCTTAAAACCCTTTGGTCAAATCATCACAAAAAAAATCCAAAGGCATATTAAATTCCTTTCATCAAATCATCACAAAAATGTTCCAAAGGCATATTAAAGCCCTTTGGTCAAATCATCATAAAAGCCACCAAAGAAACTTTAAAGCCCTTTGGTCAAAAATAAAAAATACAAAAACAATGCAAAAATAAAAAATACAAAAATATTTGCATCTTACATTTGCACCCACATAGTTGCATTTCATTATAACAAACATATCCATTGCATTCGCATAGGTTATGATCACATTCTTACAAATGATGCCACAGTTGTATCACAATCACAATATTCAAATCCATCTTCATCCATGCATCCATGTGTGTAATTGTATTTTTCAACACAACCATATCATGTTTCTATAAGGAATATACTAAAGTTTCCTAGTCTTTCAACCATGCCTAGTAGTCTTATCAACTTTTGTAGAAAGCCACCTTGATTAGTAGAGGGCAGGGTGTAGTTGTGATAATACCCTGGATATTCATGATCCCATCACTAATTAAAACTCTAAAATCCTAGTGGGTACAAGGGAAAGATGAAAACAATAAAAGTGGTCTAGGTTACCTTAAGAGAAAAGGATCTTCCTTGCTTATCCCCCTGTGAAACCGATTTAAAGGTGCTGAGAATTGGCAAAAGGACAAGTTTTGTCTTACCCAGAAATGAGTGATTATCATCACTACATGAATCCTTTGCTTTCATTAAAATAAGAAAAAATCCTAAAACAAAGCACAAATTCAAATTCATAGTTCACAAACAAATCAAATAGTGATTATCATCACTACATAGATCCCTTGCTCAAAATAAAAATCAATGAAAATAAACAGTGATTTTTATCACTACACAAGAGCATATATCCTGAATGAAATGAAGAAAAAAAGGGAATGGAGCTTGAATCCCTATAATTCTTAGCATTGCATAAAACTAGAAGGAGAAATCCTTACACATGATGATATGTCTATTACAATAGCTTTTGGTATTTATATAGACCAATGTTTGAATGCAGATGAGCTAGCTTAGGTAACTCATATTTCCTAGTGGTATAGTCCAACTAAGTCCAACATAAGGATAAGATGAACACTTGAGGATCCTTGATCTTAGAAATGGGATGAAAGAATCCCACCTGACATAGGAGGAAATGCTTGGGTTCTATCTCAAAATATATATTCATTTGCACACACAGAGATAATGAATATCTAGGGACATGGTCAAAGCTTTGCTTTTCAAAAGTCTTATATGGTAAGTACATAGTTTTTTATATGATAACTGAAGTGTTTGAAGTCTCTAGAAAAACCTCAAAAAATCCTACATAGCAACAAATCATATCATCAACCACATAATAAACTTTCTCCATAAGCTTATATAAATTAGGGGTGTATTAATAGAATAAACTAGATACTAGATATATGTCAGAAATGATATTTAAAAAACCACTGATTATTTTATATCTCTTAAATTACATAATCTTGTCCATAAAATACATACATTCCACATCATTACATCGCACATATGGATGGTTTAAATAATTAATTATTATGATTAGAATGATTATTAAACATTCATGGTTGTTATACTTTCTGTGGTATCACCCATTAGATTGTCAAAATCATATCATATGAACACCATTATGTTTTAAAGTAATTAAAACATACAAGTTTGTTCACATTAGATTACATACTGCATTCACCATATCATAGCATGAGTTAGATGCATGTAATTAAATCAAAATTAAACATGTATCTAACAAAAATATTGCATCCATAAAAACACAATGTCATAAATCATCCATCTATTAAGATCACATCATTACATTCATCCATACATAGTATCACAAAATCCATCATCAGATCAACTCATGATACATCACATCATGTCACAATAATCAAATCATATAAGCATCTACACAAACACATGCATAAGCATCCATATCAAATCAATATCATCATAAATATCATCTATCATCTAACACATATATCAACTCATCATAATGCCATCATAAAATCGCATAAATATAACAAAAACATAAGCAATAAACGATACACATAATGAGTCATAATGAAAAGATATCATATAAATGTGTATGTCAAAAGCATGGGTGAATAAAATTACCCATAGGCTACAATCATATAGGTCAATTAGACCTCAAAATGAAATCCAAGTGCATCATCAATCGAACATAGGGCCTATACCCCCAACATCACCTCCCCTTATGGTTGTGTCACGCATAGAGTGATGTGACCCTACTGGTCTCTTTGTGTGAGTCTGAGTCCTCTAGCTAGGATGGACCAAAGATTACCCAGAGGTGGAGCACCTACTAACCTATGAGCCACTTGCACCTAATACCTCCCTAGGGACAACTCCATGCCTCCTAAGCTACATCTAGATAGAGGCTATATGGTATACATACCCCTAGATCTACCCCTCGTACTCATATAGCAATGACTATTTGTGTAGAACCTCTATCCCTATGTCTACCCCAATATCTACCTTCGTATCACTCTATGGTGCAAGAGGAACAACAAACTGCATCCTAGAAGCACCGCCCCTGATAGTATCCTACAAAGTTTGGATCTATAGCATGAGCTGCTCTATAGTAGCATCTCACTGGGCTATGGTGGCATCTCGATGTTGTACCTAGATATTGGTTGACTGGAGGTCAGACTTGACCTCATGCAACTAGGCTCTTAGAGGATAATCCCTCTCCTTTCTATCCAACTCCTCATTATCCTCCTCAAGAGCCTCTTGCTCCTCCATTTCCACCTGCTATATTGGCTGGCTCCATACCTCGGTATTGGCTCAGACTTTGTGCCCTATTGGATCTGCACCATCATCCCCACCATCATCCTCATGGCCCAAGATACCATCACCATGCCACATCATATCCCCCCACCACTACACAAATGCATTTGTGACTCCCCCAGCGACTTCTAGGTCAACTACTAGGGCATCCTCATCAAAAAACTTTGTGATCCATGGAGGAGGAAGGTCTCCCTCTACTATAATATGTCTGTACAAAAATGGAATTAGTGGCACATCTTGTTGCAGACCGTACTAAAAGAGAACCCAAAAGTAGAAGAAATACTCCCTAATTCTAACCTTGCGACTGATGAGCCACCACTCATACTGCATCCTAGATATAAAACTAGCTAGATCATCCCAATTTGGGCACTCGTGATATGAATGCCACATGATATCCTTGGACTTCAGCCCCAATAAAAGTAACAGTGTAGTGGGAAAGCTCCCCCATATGAGGATGGCTCTTGTGCTCCTCATGCCCTCGAGCCCATCTACCAGCATAGCATTGCATCCACTCTTCAATAACTATAATCTTTGTGGGAAGCCCATTCGGATGATCTACCTTGATGTGCTCCCATCCCCAAACCTTTAGAAGCAAAATACAAGCGATGTTGACATGATGCCATCGGTGAATATGATACAACTTCTCATAGCACTGGTCCAATAGATACCTACCCCACACATAGATGATGGGCTCCTCACTATTCATTATATCTTGGACCATCACAAGGATGTTCCATGGGAACCTCAGGCCTAAGAAATCTAGAATAAGAATGTTGTTGATGACCATTAGCAATATTGCATGCCTCCTCATGAAGACACGCTCCCTATACCAATGTATGACATATACACCACTAGGTTTGGTGTCCTTGAAGGCATCTATAGCATGCCTTATGAACACACAAAGAAAGACATCCTCATGATCATTAGTGGTCAAAGATAAAATGATCACTCCATCAAAGGGGATCCGAAATATCCTATACACATCCTCTGGCATGATAGTCATCTCACCATTAGGAAGGTGGAAGGTATTAGTTTGAGAATTCCACTAGTGCACTAGGGCCATGAGGTAAGCCTGGTATGACATAATATAGGGCATCCTAGTGACAAACTGTAGCCCGTAGGCCTTGAGCCAATCCCGGTCCATATCATCTAGGAGTGGGAGAAGTTCATTCATGAGATTTGGGTCATGAGCCTGAGTAGTAAGAATCTAAGAGAAAAATAGAAACAAATAATAACTACAATGCATCTGAGGCATAAATCACTATAAAACATGGAAAACAATGCACATAATGACAAAACTATCCTAAGCTTGAGAAAAGAGAAATAATGCAACTAATCAGGCAGTACAATGCAAGGAAGGAGCTCAAAATTTTAGAAAAATCAGCATAATCACCTTGCAAGAGTTAAAAATCTTACAAAAGTCAACCAAGGCATTTGGTCGATGTCGCCTAAAGTGGCTAGAAATTAGCCATTGTGGACAGTAATGACTAAACCCCAATGATCAATTTTTTGACCATTGGATTTCAAATATGGTCGCTCTAAGTGACAGTGGCCAAACCATAGGCCAATATGGCCGCTCTGAGCAATAGCAGCCAATGGGTGACATAGTAAACCCATGAGCCCTAGGCCAAAGATACCAAAAGTTTTGAAAAATAAAAAAATGGTGACGATCCCATCTCAACAAATCCTAAACTAGACCTAACTACGAGTTTGGTTCATTACCAGCAAATTTAATGAGGTTTTTGTATCGATTACTTAATGCAGTTCATTTTACCCAAAAATGAAATAGACAGGTTCAAGGTTTGAGAGAATACCTAAGAAGATCTGGCTCCTATGCTTGCATATGTATCTCCCTGCATATCCATGACCTCCAAATTGTAGCAGCGCTCCAAATTGTAGAAATTGATTTCACTATAGAGCTTTGAAATGTAAACTAACAACTAGTGAAAGTGAAAATTAAAAACCCTAGGGTTACTTTTTGTATTCTTTAATTATGCCTTGGCCACCTCTATCATCAACGGCCTGCATTTCTTGGTCGCTTAGGATGATAACATCCACGAGCAGGCATTTGGGGGTCGCTAGACCTGACAACGACCAACAACCAGACAAAAAAAACATAAATTCTCTCAATGGGAAGAAACAAAAACATTAAATAAACACATTTTGATGACTCATGGTTATCATAATGTTCAAAATAACAAAAAAAAAGAACATAAAAACAAATCTCGAGTAAGATTCGTATTCAATTATTTACTATATCAACTCGATGGTTGCAACGATTTGAATTCCATGCAACTTGGTGAGATGAGTAAGTCATCATAGAGCTACTTCGGGCAAAGTCTTCATTTTGAAATTAGGATGCATCACCTCTATGCCAAATAATACCAATATGGTCAGACTACTCCATGGTTACGATGGAATCATCCTAATTCTCCTATGACACCAAAAACACTGAGCCAAGTGACACAATACAAGAATAAATAGGATCGTTCACCCTAACTCCCTAAGAAGGTTATTTGTGGTCGAACCGCTCCCCAGGATAAGGATGAGTGATCATCATAAAAAGTAAAATTACATTTGGATGGGGGTCACCCATTAAATAACAAACACTATAAAGGAACCAAACTTAGTCAAAATGGTCAAGCGACTTGTCACTTCATTCATCATCTTTCCCTAACCAATTTATTTGTGTGAGGGGGGCAGTTCAAGTCTTCAAAATAATCATAATCAAAATCAACAAAATATCACTCGATCATGTCAAAATTGTGTTCATCCTATGAATCATTACATCTAACAAATTACATAACTTCCCTGTTTGTTGGGAACATAAGCAAACATGACATCTTCAATTTGTAGCTCTCCTACCAGTCGGATTTGATTGTAGCAACAGAAGCTATCCGATTGAGTTTGAGGAATGAGTGTGATTAAATATGTGCAAGCCCTATGCTAAGTAAATCCTTCCAAATATTTAAACAATGATTCAAGGATGAGTTCCATCTTGCATGATTGGGCCATCCAATGTTGATCAGATCAATGATCATCATACACCCAGCGAACATAGCAGTCTACATTTTTACTCCGCACTGTCTTTCACTCAGTGCATCACAAAAAGAGGTATTTTTAGACACCTAAAACATGTCATGTTCAGGGAGACTACTCACATAGGCACACTCATAGGTCATGTGACTAAAACTTGGGATCTTCCAAGTGTCAAAAGTGGTTCTGGCCACTCATATGGGGGTATTTTAGCCCATCCAATCCTTGCCGCTATAGACTAGAGTGACCATAATCTAGTCATTGTAGCTCAAAGCGGCCAAATCTTAGCCACTATAGATGACAATAGCTAATCTTTAAATGCATTTTGCCACCCATCCAACCTAATATTAGGTGAAAGTGGTAGTCTACATGCAATAAGGATGAGCGGGGACAAATTTGAATTCCTCCTCATAGCTAGTATACATGGAAAAATTTAGTCTTTATTTATACTTTAGTTAAACATATAAAAACAAAGAGCTTATCATGCTAACACCTAGTACGCATGAGGGATTTAGTCCTAGGGTTCGAACATTGACTTAGGTCTTCAAGCACTTTATAAGTAGCAAACCTAAAAGCACTAGGGGACCTTATTTGATCAATTATAGGACCTTCTTTGATCAATTAGAGGACCTTCTTAGACCTCCTTTTATCAATCAGAGAGATATAACATCATACATCAAAACTTTGAATAGGGTGAATCGTTGAGAAGAGCTTCTAGAGACTTGGAGAGCTTTCCTTGGAGATCGATTCTTGTAGTGGAGGTCTGTCGGATTGGAGGGAAAATATTAACACATAAGGTAATCATTTTAACATTAGTAGAATACTTGAGCCTATAACCATTGGATAAATAGGAGGAGATTTCACCTTAGTGGTTGTTATCCTAGACAGTGGCCTGCAACCTAGTCTAGGGTTTTAGGTGTTATTTTATTTCATTATACTTTCTTGTTCATTTCATTAGCATAGGATTTATTTTAATTATTCACATTCATAGGACTAGTTCATTGCATTTATTTCCATTGAGTTTATTCATTGTTAATAACATCATTTGGGGAGGCAATCTTGGACATCTAAGCATGTGTTGTTGTTTCATTGATTTTAGGGCTATAGGTTCATCGGGAAAATCTGCAACATACAAAATCAAGATGATCCCTATAGCAACCAAACCTAGAGAATGAGGCATTTGTAAGCCCTCATACATTTCTGTGTGCATCATTGAGAAGCCTAATAAAAGTGCACCCCTTGTGCAAGGGGATATTTTATATACTTGCTACCCTCTTTGTGTGTAAAATCATGTATAAAATGAAGGGTATCCCTTAGAGGGATTCATATATAATCGAATCTTGGGAATATCAATACAAAAAGCATTCATAAATTTATTTCTTCGCATTCTAGTTATATATGATTTGTGCCTTTCATTTATTGCATGTTTAACATTAAAGGATTCAATCGAATTGCAAGTAGAGTAGTTGGTGGATGGTGTGTCACTTTCTTGGGGTTACTACACCCACTCTAGTGGATCGGTGATCATAGCCACCATCCCTGCATCCATGACCTATTTGACTCTAGAAAGAGAATCATCTCTCTCATGGGTTAGCTTCCCAATAGTTGATTGGAGGCTAGCCATATCCTCCCTACCTGATTCTCTCTCCTTAACAATCTACTCTAGCTTTAAATATACTCTAGAAAAAATATCCTAATCTATGGTTTATTCCTCAATTATCCAATCTAGTTCTGATTGGAGGTGTGTTATAGTCTCTCCATCTATAGTCCTCCCCTTCATCACACAAGTGGCCTCCTCTCTAGTCCTCACCACCTCGTACACCTGTATAGTCCCAAAATATGCCAACTACCTCTAAAAATCCTCGAGAGTCTAATGTAGGGCCTTTAACTCTATTGTTGCACCCTCAAACATTTGTCTTGTTAGGCCCTCCCTAATCTCTAGTGCTAGGACTTCCTTGACCTGTGGCACTAAGACCAAAACCACTAACCTTAACCCCTATAAATGGGATCATAACAAGTGGGAGCACATATAAAGGAGCACTTCCTACTACCCACCTAGTTGCTACTCCTTTCCCAATCAATGCTTGACCCCATTTAGCATACTAGATATATCATGGTAAGTGCATGCCCAATATCTCAACGATCACCTAGGATAAACTCAAATAGGACTAAATATTTCATACCATACAGTGTAATCCATCATTGAACCTACATCATCCATCAGATGAGTGAGCACTATAGGATCATCCATGTTCATCTCAATGAAGGTAAAATGGTCTATGAGATTCCACCACCTCTCTTAAGTAATTCATTGTATTCAAATCTTCCCTATAATAGGTATATCCTATACTCCTCATGCTAATAGAGAACTTGATCATATCTATATAGCTCATAATATTAGATCCCATCATCCAACCATCATAACCTCCTAATCATAGCCAACTTCTTATGGTTATTAGAACACATGTATTGATACCTCCATGTGCACCAAATAATGTGTGTTGATATTAAACCATCTATCATCAATCATACCTGATCTAGCAAACCATAAGGAGGGTGAGAAATATTTTCCCATATATAAATAGTAGGTCTCTAAGGGCTAATTCATCTCTTTATCATCATTATACATTGAATATATATATGCTCCCAAGACTAGACCTAAAGTAAATTTCAACAAACCAAACTATTACCCTTACAATACACAACTCAATATAACACATGGTAGATCCTTGCTAGAATCACTGGATCCCAAGCATAGAAAACTTGATCATCCCTCAACCTTGTAATTATCTCTCCTCATCCTCACCTTATATATCACCTACTAGTATCACCCATCAGAATCCATGACACTATGAAGGCCAAAAACATCATCAATCAATCAATATGCCCAACTATAAAGGCATTATTAATCCTAAACCTTGAACACATCCCTTCAAAATCACCTATCATCAAGAATGTCCTCCCCCCAAAAACCTTATCCTCCCCAATATGGATATGTTTTTATTGAATAGGTATACAAATAATACACCATACATCCTCCAAAGTCATAGTAATCTCACCCATCAACAACCTAAATGTGTTGGTTGATGGATACCACCTCTCTTCTAATGCTATAAAAAGGGCATGATCAAACTCCAACATGGTCGTATATGCCACATAATATAACCTTATCACTACCAATAATCCTTCCTCCTCCCCTATAAGCTCCTTATCCATAATGTTTTCCGTACTATTATGACGGTTCTCCTAAGTCACCAAAACCCTCATCCCTTTCTAAAAACACATTCAAAATTTGGTTATATGCTTGGCATATCAAATTTTTATCCTAGTGACAAAAACACCACTGGTGGCAAAAATGTTAATGATAAAAATACCATAGCTACCCAAAAACCAATGGGGCATACATGTCGATCTCAATATAGTAATTGCACTATCCCTCAAACAATTTATGCATGATGCATCAATCTATGATTATTTGGCATTGTTCCTACCTTCATATTTCTCTCTCTCTCTCCACTTTTCTCAAAATAATAAAGTAAAAATGAAATGTTCACCCTTTTACCCCTTTTTACCCACCCTTCCCACCCTAAATAGCTACATTTTCACAACTAAAATGTTTTCTTTGAGAATTCTCTCCAACCCATCACTTTGGTGACAATTCCTGAGGGGGCATCCATGGGGTAAATTGTTTAGACATAAACATGACATACATCATTAAAACAAGGCATACATGTAGGAATGACACTAAGAAACAAAAAGAGATGTAAATCATAAATATTTCTTCAAAAAAACATTAAAAAACTATAACAAATCATCATGGTGTTAAAATTGGAGTCATACTACTTACGTTTGATGCAATTTCACAAACATCACATCAAAAATGGGGTAAAATGTAGACACCCAACTTTTACACACCAAACAAGAAAAAGATACTTAACAAGTAATAAACATCAAAAACATCAAATCATCCCAAACCTATAAATTTGGGCATCATTTTCAACCTCTAAAAAATGCCACTCAATGATAAAAATGCCTTCGGTATTTTTGTAATCAATTGGTGTTTTTGTAAAATCCTCTAAAATTGAATTTTGGCATCATTTATCAGCCTTTAACAAACACACCACTAGTTTTTTTGTAAGCAATTAGAATTTTTGTAAAATATCCAAAAATCAAGTCTCGATAAGTCAAATTTATTGTTGGTCAAAATGCCACTTTAGAACAAAAATACTAGTAGCATTTTTGTCATCAATTGAAGTTTTTATAAAAATAACTATAATCTCATGGCATGAGCCAAGGGTACACAAATTCCATCATCCCACTCCTTGTTCTGACCCCACATGCACCAACAATGAACTAGACCTACAAATTTCAAATTAATTCTCCCTCTCATTCCCTCTTAATCCCTCCTCCAAAATATAATTAATAATCTCTTTGGGTAAGGTATTCATTAAGCAATTCATGCTAATTGCACTCTACCAATATTTTGTTAGCTTCTTCTTTCATTTTGCATTCTCCTATTTCAAGAATTTTGTAAGCATTCCCATAGAGCCAAGCCAAACAAGGAAAAGTGGAATGTGGGGGAAGGATGCCATCTTGGAGGTAATTAAGGACTACTACTAGGTGATATGATTCCTAGAACCTCCCTTTCTCCATTTCCTTTACTTCCATTATGAATTTTTTCCTCTATTTCATGTCCTTGCTAGCTTAAATACTCCATTTTAATTACATTTTCTACATTTTATTGCTCCTAATATCTTTTTCATAGGATTTTATCCTTGTTATAGGATCTAATATCTCTACTTTACGTATTAATAGAGCATATACACCTTCATTTCAAGCATTTAATATCTCTTTGCAGGTTTATTTTATTTGATGTCCTCATTTTACATGTTATGTTAATATCCTTTGTTTGTAGGTTTGTACTCCATTTATTATTGTATCACCTTGCTATTATTTTCCTTTATATTCACATTCTATTTTTTATTAGCATACTAACACCTTCATGTCATATCCATGCACTTTCATTTCTCATTTTCATCATTATAAAATTTTTAAGTTATCAATTTTCCATTTTCAAGCATATTTAACTTGTTTTAGAGAAGGTTTTGATAATATAAGCATCTACTTTCATTTCAAATATGCTATGGTGTTGGATGCAATACTGTAATTGTCTTGCTATCCCACCAATAGCCCCTTCCCAGTCACTACTTTTATGTATTCACTATTTTCATTGTTATAGATGTCTTAAATTTATAACACTTCATAGTTCTTACAATTACATTGATTTCTTATCATTAAATACTAATTTTCTTTGTTTATTAAATTAGTCATCACACATCATTACTAAAAATCTTACTTATGTTTTGCACTCTTTCATATATCCATTTTATCAATATTTGATTATTTTCAAAGACTATCAATTGCCATTACATACATGTTTGATTAGATTACAAAATCTCATGATTTAGTAGTTTAATCTCACAATTTGCAAGCCTCGGGCCTATAAAATCACCTTAAAAATCATATCCCCTAATTGCACAACCAAATTGATTAGTAACCCACCTACAATCAACCCCAAAACCTCATCAATCCTATTTTGTGATAAAAATGCCACTCCTTGCAGTGATTGGAGTTTTTGTCTTTTTGGAAACACAATGAAAAAAATACACTTAGTGAAAAAAATGCTAGTGGTATTTTTGTAACCAACTAACATTATTGTACAAAATCCATTTCCACTCTCAAGAGGTAAGCATACTCAAAAAATTCATTAAAATGGGGTCTGATTAGTTATCAAGACAAGAAATCCACTTTCTTGACACTCAAATATGTTGGAATATATTACATTATTTGTTGATTGCTAATGCACCATCATGGGTACATATTTAGATTAGGATTTTATCTTATATTAGGATTTAAGTATTTGCTTAAAGCAATGTAATAAATGCACAAGTATCATTAGAATGTGCAATGATGTAAATGTGCATGTAGTCCACATGTACATGAGTCCTAAGAATAGAATAATGAGGTGTCATAGGAATATGGAAGGCCAATAGTCATGTCTCACTATAAATAGGTCTTCTTAGAGTAGAAAATAGAGGACTTTGAAATGCATAGGGTAGATTTGTAGTAGTAATAATGTAAAGAATTTTTGCAATATGGAGTGTTAGAGACCTCCATTGCATAGCATTATATATTTTCATGAGCTTTCATTAATGGCTATTGCATGAGTATTTTCCAAAGTTTCTTATCATATTTATATTCTTATTTTCTAGCCATTATCATTGATCTAACATTGCATGCTTATTTCAGTACTTATGGTTGTGTTTCCTTTAAGTTTATATCATCAAAATATAATAATGGTATCAGAGCACTAGGTAGATCAACAGGAAATAGAGAGAGACACAAGAGATATTGAGAGTAGATAGTAAATCTCATTTTTAGAATTTTTGATATTGTATTTGGCTAAAAAAATTCCATAGATTTGCAAAAAAACTTGTGAAGACTAGGACTCAACATTGATTCCACTAGATTGACAAATCAACTAGTGAAGGTTATTTTATTTTCAAAGAAATTTCTAGTATCATTTCCTAATACTTTGTTGTAGAAAAAAAGAGATTCAAATCAAGTTGAGAAGCTTCCTACAAGAGCTAGGAAGAATATCTTATTTGGAATCAATCTAGTATCTGAAGCAATAAGTTGAAGATTAAATATTTGGAGGCCTAAGGAAAAATATCCCATTGCAAGATTAGTAGATTGAAGACTCCATGTTGGAGATTAAGAAAATATCTAGAGGTCAAAGAAGCCACATTGAATATTGTAAATCAAGGAGGAGGTACTAGAAATAATACCCCATTGAAGAAAGAAGAGACTCAAGAAAAAGAGTCCTAAATAAGATTGGAGATTTAAGATATCCATTGAATATTGAAGACTTCATATTGAAGAATAAAATCCAAAGGAGGTCTCATTGAAGAACTTCCATATTTGGAATATTGGAGATAGAGAAAATATCATATTGTATATTTTAGAAGCAGTGGAATTTAGAGATCCAAGAAATATATCTCATTGTAAAACTTCCATAGTTGAAGATAGAAGATATAAAGGAAGGTCTCATTGAAGTTTTGAAGACTAGAAGAGAATCACATAATTTGAAGGCCCTAAGAGAATACCTCAAGCTACTTGAAAAGATAAACAAGGAGAAGGCTAGGAAAACTTCATTAAAGGATATTTCAGAGAACTCATTGGAGAATATTGCTAGAAAGGAGAAGTTCATGATAGTGATGAATTTGGGATAATTATTGCCATCTGAAAACAAGCCCAAAGAAGAAGGATTTGATAAGAAATTTGCCAAATATTTGGTGTAAATTAGTGAAGACCTCAATAATTTCATATTCTTGAGAAGGAGGCAAAATTTGAAGTCAAAATTTAACAAGGATATTGAAGGAGAAAGGATATAGAAGAAACCACCAAACCTAAGAGGTTTGAAGATTAAATTTGGAGGATTTGAAGGTTTACTTGAAGAAGGAGATTTGCTGATTTTATAGCAGAAAATTGAAGGTTTCTTGAAGAAAAATATCAGCTGTGATTTGGAGGAGTTTCCTACCAAATTTGTGAAATTCAAGGACAACATTTCATATGATAAATTTACTTATTTGCAATCTGAAAATTTTATATTTGATGATAGTAATAAAGCAGCAATTTGAGTAGCATTAAATAACTTCTAAGTTTCATATTTTCAGAGTATATTCTAAAGGAGAGTTGAAGCCACTGAACTACATTTTCGGGAAGCATGTTAGAGGAGTTTCAAATCTGAAAATTGGTGAGTTAAAGAGCTGTTTTGGACAGTTAGGAAGAGCTAAAAAATCATCCAACACATGGCAATGATTAGGTGATCCAAATCACCAAGAAATCCATCTACCAAAAAAGGCTAAAAATTATATGCAACTTAGGTGCAAAAGGTTCATTAATTGAACATCCATATTTGAGTTATTATTAAGTTTATTAAGCACCAAATTTTGAGGATTAAAGTTGCAAGAGAAGGTTTCTAGTTTAAGTCTTCAAGGAAGTGCAGAAGATAGTTTCTACAAGATTTAAAACCTACACATAAGAAATAGGAGTTAGATATATTTCAAGAAAAAGGAAAATATCAACATCCTACTATCTAGTAAAGAAAAAAAGACATTATTCTAAAATATAGATTGCACATCCTATAGTGCAAAGCAGTGTCATTTAAAAGGTATACTATCATCTTGATCAAATGATTTGGAATTATTTTTTGGATAAATAAAATTTTAATTATCATGGTGAGTAATTAAACATCTTAGTGGAGTTATTTTGACATCATAACTTTAATTTTGGGTGTTTTTAGTACCACAAAACCTTGTCACATTAGGAAACTTCATTCATTTTACAAAACTAAACTGCACACTTTTGACAGCTGGAAACTATGTAAAAATCAGCCTCATTAGTCATATTCATGGACAAGTTGGGAGTGACTCATAAGGATTTTGGACCTCGAATGTTAACCGAATGTATTTCAAACTACTAAGAACACATGATAAAATTTTTAAGTCAATTGGACATGTAATACAAAATTTGTGTATGTTCCAAAATGACTATTTGACACTTTTTAACAGTTAGAAACTATGTAAAAATCAGCCACGGTGGTCATATTCATGGATATGTTGGGAGTTACTCATAAGGAATTAATACCTCAAATTTTAACCATATGTATTTCAAACTACTACGAACACATAGTAAAATGTTTAGGTTGACTAAACACGTAATACAAAAGTTATACATGTTCCAAAATATCAATCCGATGCTTTTGGTAGTAGAATACCAAAATAAATAGTTGGATACCAAAATACATGCTTGGTAGCTGAAAATTTTCAATATGACATATCTATCATTAATTATTTTTTAAAATTTTTGAGATATGAAACAAACTAGCAATCCTAGTCAATATTATTGTGATGATAGACTAACTCATCATGAAGGAAACATTCCTCTAGTAAAAATGTAAAAATGGAGAAGAATAAGAAGGACCAAAGAACATCTAAAAGATAAATACAACATGAAGAATGAAGCAATAGAAAAATAAGGGCTAGTTCAAACTAAAGAGTACTTGAAAGATGAAGATCCATATTGAAGACTAAAGCCTTCAATACCCAAATAATGTAATAAATATGGATGTTGGAATATATTATATTATTTGGTGCTTGTTAATGTACCATCATGGGTACATGTTTATATTAGGAGTTTATCTTAGATTAGGGTTTAAGTGTTTGATTAAATCAATGTAATAAATGCACAAGTTTCATTAGAATGTGCAATGATGTAAATCTGCATGTAGTCCACATGTACATGAGTTCTAATAATAGAATAGTGAGGTGTCATAGAAATATGAAATGCCAAGAGTCATGTATGACTATAAATAGGCCTTATTAGAGTATAAGAGAGAGGATTTTGGATTGCATAGGATATAGTTGTAGTAGTAACAACGTAGAGCATTTTTGCAATATGGATTGTTAGAGACCTCCATTGCATAAAATTATATATTTTTGTGAGCTTTCATTAATGGCTATTGCATGAGTATTTTCTGAATTTTCTTATCCTATTTACATGCTTATTAGTTAGCCATTATAATAGATATAACATTTCATTCTTATTAAAGTACTTGTGGTTGCATTTCCTTTAATTTTATAGCATCAAACGCTAATAAAACAAACTCCCAAAATCAGATAAATCTAGTTTTTTTGGTTTTTCTTGAATATTTAGATTTACAATTTGTGACAAAAATTTGAGTGTCTTTTGTAACTCATTGGAATTTTTGTAACATGCATCAAAAGAGGTAATTCTACCACTTGGCATCACCTTAAACCTTGTCATTTGATATGTTTTATGTTCAGCTCATATCTATTGTTGTTTTCTATCCAAAAACCACATTTCATTTGGGGAATTAAGGATTTTAAATCCAACTTTAATTTTTTTTATAAAACACACTTATTTTGGTCAATAAAGGAACCTTAATTTAGGCTAAGTTATCCTTTTAAACCACATTTTATTTCAAGTTCAAATCAATTTCTTTTACAAATTTCTAGGCAAGAAATCGACATTGTATAGTTGCATTATAGGTTAGTTTGTTTTCTTTCATCATCTCTTGTTTTCATTAAAAACAAAATCTCTCCTTAGTTAGCCCATCATCAAAAAATAAAAACATATAGGTTAGCTCTTATTTTCTTACATTTGTGTGATATAATCTTAGCATGAATTTTATGTGATCTTAGCAATAAGTTTTAAATAACCTTTTAAGGCTAAAAAAAGAGTCAAGATTTAGTGATCCAAAACCTTAGGTGTTTTGTGGAATAAACACATATAACACCAATACACATGCATTTACATCAACTTGTACACCTTGATAAAATACATTTAGTAGGGATCTAATTGTGTACAGGATATTCATATCATGGGGTCTCCTTTGGAAAGAGATCCTCAAGTGGGGAAGCAGGGATTCTAGTGAGTTTCCCCCACATGTGATTGGTGTGGTTAGGTTGAAAATTTCCCATGCCTAAAACACATGCTAATGTACCCCCATGGTACCTTCATGGTACATTTTTTAATAATATATTAGGGTTGAGTCATAGTTTAGAGTGTGATTTATATTTCCCATTTTATGTAAGTGTGAATGTGCAAGAAATGCACAAGTGTTGTGTAAAGTTGTAATGTGTAGGAAATGCATAAGTGTCATGATAGTTAGAGTGCAAGTGTAAGTTGAGTATATGTGCACAAGTGTCTTGTATGTATGAGAACAAATATGTAATGTAAATATGTGTACAAGTATCTTAGATTAGAGTGTGCAAGTTATAGAAGTGTAAGAGTCATGTATAGGTGTGCATATGTTATAGTGTCAAGTGTTCATCAAGTATGCAAGTGGATAGTAGTCATTCCAAGAGTCAGGAGACTTGTCATATAGATAGCTATAGTCACGTATTCAAAGAGTAACACTACTATGGATATATTATGGAGATAATGGTCCATAATATAGTGTATCTAATACAAGGAGAACATGTATTACAGTATTTTGCAAGAGAAAGTAAAGCAATAAATATTGCATACATTTTGAGCAATTAATATTGTAAGTTATATTTCATGCATAGTACATGAATGATCAAGGCTATTTACATTTATATTTCTGCATATTATTGAATGTTATTTGATTTATTATAAGCCTTGTATACATATTAATTTTTTCATATTATTCTACTCATTTCATTATCTTGACCTTATTATATTGTGGTTATATTATATTTAGATCTCGTGAGATATAACTTGTGATATTTTATAGTAAGTATTAAGGATTAAAAAGCCATTAGTGGTATCAAAGATACCACCAATATCTATCTAGATTGATAGAGTTTATTTTAACCACTATTATAAATTTATTTTATCCAATTTGATAAATTCAATTAAGAGTCTATCCACTTTGAAGGTAGTGAGACTCAAACTCTATTTTAAGGTCATATTGAGTAGAAAGGCTAGGGTCATTCCATTAGGTTGAATGAAAACCAATGAAGAATAGATACTCAACTAATTTGAATATCCAACTCAATAGAAAGTTGGTCATTCAAGAAAGAGCCATCTTGATATTAATATTGATATTGGATTCTTTAGTAAGGAGGATAATCATATTGGGTTCTTAGGTTTGACCTAAGACATTATTGATTTTAGAAAAGAGTTACAATAGAGAAAGTTATAGAAGTGTGAGAAGCTTCCTATAAAACATGGAGAATAGTTTTAGCTTCTAAGGGAAGAAAGAAAATCATATAGAATAAATAAGAAAGATAGCAATGGATTGAGAAGTATTTAGATATTACTAAGAGAAAATAAATAAAGTAGAATAGAAGAAACAAGATAGATATATCAATCTCTGATATATTAGTCTTGAAGAAAGATAAAGAAGCATGTAACTTATATATTTCAAGCATTGGATTAGTATATATATTGAAAAGATTTGTAAGTTAGTATAGAGAAAGAGGAACTTATAAAGAAAATAAAGAGGTTTATATATAGGAAAGAAAGTAGTCATTATAGAGAAAAAGGAGAGGCCCTTACAAATTAAATAAAGAGGCTTGTATAGAAAAGAAATAAAGGCTCTTATAGTGATTAAAAAAAGGGAAATATGCTCATATAAAAGAGAGAGGCTTGCATATGAATAAAATCTAGAGACAAGAGGCCCATGATAAATATAAGAGGTCTATGATAGAAGAAAAAAACTAGCCCATATTAAAGAAAATAAATAAGGAATTGATGTCCATTTAGCTAACTTCAAAAATAAGGAAGAGACATCCATTCTACCAACTCTAGAAAGAATAAAATAGGCCATATAGTAAAGTTACAACATAAAATAAGTATTCAAATAGAAAAAAAACAACAAGAATTAAAAATAGTTAAGAGTTGTCATATAAAAGTACAAAATACCATTAGCATTATAAGATTTTAGTTACAAATTTATAGAAGATGAACCTAAAGACTTAAAGCAACATACAAATAAGTATTATTGAATAGAAGTCTAATAGTGAATAGAGTTTTGTAGAGGAAGGAAGTATTATCTGAAGCACTCATAGAGAGATAGTGATTATAGTAAAATCCAAAGCATTGAAACAACATCAAAAAAGGAAAAAAGGTAGTAAATCCAAAGAGTATAAGTGCAAACCAAATAATCATATCACCTATGCATCAACATGGAAGCCAAAGGTTTGCAGTGAATAAAGAAAGTGAAAATTGAGGAGTAACATAAATTTTGAGTAATATAACCTCTAAAATATTTGGTTTTTCATGCATTCTTATATGTGGAAGAATCCAATCAACACCTAAGATTATGAAAAGAGTACCATCCAAGAAATAGTGTGAACATGAATATCACATGAGTAGAGCAGTCAAAAAGAGACGTGCACAACAACAACATAAGGTTAGTAATATTATTCTAGGGTTTATAAATCTAATTTTAGAATTTATTTAATGTCAAATATAGGATAAATAAGGTTTAATTAAGTTTTTTAAGTATTTAAGTTTGGAGTGATAAGTTTAATGATTTAATTTTTTTTTATTTGATTTGTAAGAGGGGTTTTGAAAGGTTCACATAAACGTTTACAAAAAAATTCTAGTTACGAAAAATTCTCCCAACCATATGAAATAAAAAGGAATCACCTTTTTCAAAACAACCAAGAAGAAAGTAAAAAAGATACAAAGAAACCCTCGTAGGGACAAAAGAGGAAGCCTCAATGGGCAATAAGAGAGGCATGAGTGAAATAGAAGTTCCATGCAAGACACCATAAGTCCAACCATCAACCAATCCTCTCATGATGGATAGTAACTATTTCACCACCGACTTCCTACAAGCTCACATGCAAACAAAAAATTATCCTAGGAACTCACTGCCAACCCTCATCCACCAAAAGAGACTAGTAACAATGATTCTTGAATTTGATCTAGAGTAAAGCCTGCTCACATTTCTAGGTAAAAAAAATTAGGTTAGAAATAAATATCAAGAGTTGCTCCTAGGTGGCCAATAATGTCATCCCATCTAGGTGTACCACTATATATAAGGAAGCAACAAAATATTTTTTTGTGTCCCTCTTCGCATCGCAAAGGTTCGAACCATGGACCTCCCATTCAATGGGGATAGGTTTTCCTTATCCACTTGTTTTACAAAGGTGGACAATGAATTAAAGTTTTTAAATTTTGGTGTGATAGGTTGTTTATTTTATAATCTTGGAGTAATAAGGAATTTATTGGTTTTTAAAAGTTTTTTCAATAGTTTGGAGTGATAAGGACTTCAACTAGTTTATTTAATTTTTAATTTTTTAAGTTTGAAGTTTTTGAAGAATATTTAATTTGGTTGTATGGGAAAAATAAAAATTGAAATATTTTGAGTTTTTGTAGATTAAAATATTTCAAAAGTAAAAGGTTATCAACATAAAAATATTAGGAAAAACATAAATTTGTAAAATTCATTTTTGGTTTCTAAAATTGGGGAGACATAAGGTTTACTAGTCCATAAGAATTAAAATCTACAAATTTTATGGATATTAATATAGAATCCATAATTACCCACGTGTTGTAGGTGAGTTGGAGAGGGTAGGACAATCCTCCAAGGGAGGTCCCTAGTTCGAATCTCCACCCTACCAAATGAACATCGGGTACACAAAATCCAGTTGATAATGTTGGTGTGGTCAGGGCCAGGCATGACTCTCAAGTGATTTTTATGGTGTAGAACCCCTTGGTCATGGTTTCTCAGACCAAGGAGGCCCCACAAGAGGTTTTCTACTAAATTAAAAAAAAATGGAATCCATAATTTAAAAATAAAAAGTAGATGTCATAAAATTTGGGATTAAGAATTTGATTGAAAAGTCTGAAGGGAAGTTAGATATGATATTACAATTCATCTATAGAGAAGCCATAGATGAAAATTTTGAGAAATTTGAATACTATTTACATGCAAGACTTGTTGAAGCAATTGATGATGGAAAATATAGTACGTCTAGATATAGGTAGCATAATGTATATGAAATTGCTTTCACTTAAGCTTCATAAATATGAGAATTTGAAACAAAAAGAGTTGATTGAATCTCTTAAGAAGAAAGTGGAAATAGATGAATCATTTCTAGAAATGATATTTCATTCTTCATGTAGTATTGATATTCCAAGTTCATCTAACTCAAGAATTTATTATGATGCTCTAAGTGAATGTTTAGAAGTTACTATACAAGAAAAGAAAGAATCAAATGATTCTAAAGTTCAAGAATCAAGAAAGATTCTTATACATGAATCTAATGATAATGAAGAACATGAAGATAAATTCAAATAAAATAAAGATAAACTCAAACCATAAAAGGGTTACATATTCAATATTCAAGTGATATTGCAATGCATATGATCTTCTACTTGAGCTCCATCAGGTTCATCTAAAGAGTTACACTACTATGGCTATATTATGGATACAATTCTCTATAAAATAGTGTAGAAAATACAAGAAGAACATGTATTATAGTATTTTGTAAGAGAAAGTGAATCGATAAATATTGTATACATTTTGAGCAATTAATATTGTAATTTATATTTTATGCATAGTACATGAATGATCAAGGCTATTTACATTTATATTTTTGTATATTATTGAATGTTATTTGAGTTATTATAAGCCTTGTATACATATTAATTTTCTCATATTATTCTACTCATTTAATTATCTTGACCTTATTATATTATGGCTATATTATATTTAGATCCTGTGAGATATAACCTATGATATTTTATGGTAGTATTAAGGCTTAAAAAACCATCACTATGACCTATATTTCTTCATTATCAAACACTCTAATGACGAGATCAAATTTTTGCAAGTCTTTTATACTTATGTAAAAAAAAAAATGTATAAATTTAATATTGTAAACATTAAAATTTAACCCCTTGTCAACTAAAACTCCCTTTATACTTTTATCCCCTAATTGGATTACTATAGAAAGAGGTGAATCCCCTTATATGGTTTCAAGAGTTGTGTTCATCTCATGAAATGCTAAGATAGCATTGTTGACTCAAATGAATCCTATTGTATTGGTAATTTCATTATGAGATATGTATTAAGGGACTTATTGCTCACTTAAGAGTTTAAGAAATATTTCCCTATGAGTGGGCAATGCTTTTAGTAATTATAGAAATATTTTTAGTTGGTACATTTTCCAATTGTTGTTGTAGATAAAAAACTATAGATTATGTTTTAGAGGTGCAAGGACTAAAGGTGATTTTTTAGGAACATTCACCTTAGTATTGCAAGGAATGACTAAGGGTGGTTGTGTAGATGGTTCTAAAGACTGATTTTTAGCTTGTTGTCTAGTCACTGCATAGAAATATTTTGAGAAATTAATTATACCTACAAAGTTGGTAACTTTTTGGTCATGGTTTGGTAAAGGATTTTGAAAAATTCCTAAATTTTTATTAGTATTATCTTGCTAATTTAAGACTATATTTCCTTATTCTATGATATCTTGAATGATATTTCTTAAAGTGATACACTTATTATTTTTGTGACCATTCACTCGATGATAGTCACAATATTCATCTTATTTGTACCAATTTGGTAACTCCTTTGTAGTATCCCATGGTCAAATAGGTGGGAGATTTATCATATTTGATTCAAGTAGCATTTTGAACATCAAGGTTTGGGTTTGTCTAGTATTTGTAAATTATCACTAAGATTATCTTATCTTGATACTACCAAATTTTGAGGAGTATTTTGAATTGTAATTACATTTTTGTTTTGATAGGAATTCGTCACACTATCCCCTATAATGTGTTTATTTTTATATTATCCTTTATTAGAATATTTTTTTTCTTATTTATTATAACTAAGTTTCCTTCTTCATATGATGATGGCTTCCATACTTTTAGCCATATCCACGACTTCTTCAAAAGAGGTAATATTGGTCATTTCAAAGGGGTAATATAATTGTTCATTAAGGTTCCTTATAAAGGTATGCAATAGTTCCTTAAGGGGAGGAATATATTGAAAAATTCCAACCAAGGCCCTCTATTTATCCAATAAATCTAATAATTGATCAATTTTTGATTGCTTAAGTTTATATAGGTCATTTATGGTAACCTTCTCTTCTATGTAAACTAAAAATTGTTTAGCAAATGCCTCCATAAGTTCTTTGAATTTTTTAATGGAGTGAAGTGGTATTTGGAAATGCCACTCTAAAGATATTCCTCTATAGATTTTAGGAAATAACCTAATAAGTAAAGTTTCATCATAATTTGTATCATTACATACTATTTGAAATAGTCTTAAGTGATTCGTGGGATTTTCTTTTTTATTGTACATTTGAAACTTAGGAATCTCAACAGTTTTTTCAAAAAGGATGGTTAACATTTGTAGGATATAATGGTTCATTATAAAACTCATCAAAAGATTTAATTTTTTCATGATGACCTTGAAGAGAAGAAATTTGGTATTCTAGTTCCTCAAAATTAGAATCCGTCTTTTCAAGGTGCTTGATTTTGACATTGATATTTTGGAAGTTATTTATTGGTGGATTTGGTGTAGGTAAAATTAGCAAGGGTTGAGATTGAGATTGGGATAGAAAGCGTAAATTTGTGAAAGGTTGAGTAACTTGATAATAAATTTTAGGTTTAGGGGTATAAATCACCCCTAAGTCATGTGATAAAAAGGGATTTGAAATAGGTATTGTAATACTAGAAGATGATATTGGAATTAGTATACCCATTGTAGAGGAGAAAAAATATCCTACCACATACGATTCTCGATTGGATCTTCTGTAAGCTGAGGTGATCATAGGGGTATATTAAATTCTCTACACTTACATGCTTGGAGATTAAAGTAATGGTTTTAGGACTTACTCCAAGTTTGATTTGGAGATGTTTGATGTATATGTTGTGGCCATTGCACAACTTGCCCCAAATTTTGGGACCCACCTTAAATTTTGATTTTTGGGATTTTAGGTTCATTTGAGTGATAAGTTTAGTATATCTCTTCTAATGAGGTTGTAGCATTGGTTCTAATTTGGAATTTTGGATAGGGTTATCTTATTTCAATGTCTTTTAGAAGCATATAGTGTCTTGGTTTGTTTTAGTGGGATTAGTTTATTTCTATTTAATGTAGGTTATATTTGTAATGTTTTATCATTTTTGATGTTTTGAATTAAATTATTTTAAACCTATGAAATTAAATAAAGTCAATTTTAATTAAAATGAATGAATTAAATAAATAAAATAAAATAAATAAATAAAAATAAAAATAAGAATTATATATATTAATAAATAGTAAAGAAAGAAAAGGAAGCTTCAATGGATTTTGCATGTTTTGAATAATATTCGGTTCTTTATATATTAGTGCTCTGATTAGTGCAATTTATGGACATGAATGCTATAGACATTTTTGATAGTCTAATACGAATAATGACACAGACACACAACCAATCGAGGGCTATTAAATAAAACATTCTGATGTGGTCAATGATGACTAGACTATGTTGATGTAGTGATGATATTGGATTGTTAATCAGGATGGTAGATAGGTTTGCATGGCATGCACATGGCTGAGATAGCTAGACGTGCATCGGTGATGGTGTAGGATTTCATTTTTGAGCCAAGTGTGAGCATAGGATGACATGGAAAAGCATAGTGGAGACATAGTAGTGATACAATGGTCAAATCTAGGTAGCATAATAATGGACATGGGCTGAAGCAGCGGCCGTGATGTGGCGAATTGGGATTGACAATGACAGACATAGACAAGGACATGACTAATCACCATGTTTATTTTTAAAAGTGGCAACCATCACATAAATGGTAATGAGGATGTGTATGTGATAACTTGGACCTAAATGCTAAACAATATGGGAGTAAAGCAATCAAAAGTTTTATGGCTCCAGTAGCATTGATGGTAAATGCACAAGACTTGAAAACATCATATCTCAGCACATGATACCAACATCAGGAAGGAGGCTAGATGCAGAGTAGTGGTTTTTTTTAGGGAGGAGATTACATCATCCTGAATATTATATTTCAACCGCTATGCATGAAAGATGATGTACTCATATAGACTATCAAAGAGAGCAGTGAGAATCATGTCGATGTGTATGGAGAAAAAATTGAATATGTTGAAGATTATTTATGGAATTTATCCTATTAAAAATTATAGTCATAAGTGCAAGGGTGCTTTGTGTTGTATTATGGGGATGATGTGCATATAGAAAAGGAATTTTTGACAATTATTTACTGGTAGAATAACACAATTAGCATGTGACATCATGGATGAAATAACTACAGTGGAAATACATGGAGATAGAAGGTTGGGTGGTTTGGTATGTAACACTACATGGTGTTAGAAAGCATAGAGAGGTGGTGTATCCATGAGCATGAATTGATGAGATTTTTTAAGTCATTAGGGCATAGATATGGAATATGTTGCATACAATGTTGAAAATGTGTTGCACTTAATGAAAAGGATGGTTATAAAATTCAAAGAGTCCCTAGTGGAAGATACCATAATGGATTTACAACACAGAGGTAGTGTCGATATCAGTGGAAAAAATAGTAGCTCGTAGTGAAGAAGAACAATACCGATGATTGAAGAAATTTTGATAGGTGATGACAGTGTGGTGGTGGTGACATGGAGAAACTATGTTGAAGATTGCATTATTCATGCAATCCTGGTCCCTGTTCACGAGGGGTAGCTAATGATTGGATAGCATAACAAAGATATCATGTGGTAGAGGAAACTTTACATAATTTATAATCTTTGATAGTGAAGACACAAGATTTTCCAAACCCAGGTGTGCGAAGTGTGAACCCATACAATTCATGATGAGTTTGAGATTGATACCAAGGAGGTCGGTAGATAGGATATCAGTGTTGCAGGTGTCCACGCATGGATAAAATTTGGTGGAATATTTCATTGATAGATTTTGTAGAAAGTAGCCAGGATCGAGGAGCAGATATATGAAACAAGGAAGAGGACCAGTATTTGTCTCTTTTATAGAGTTGGTTTGTGTAAATAGTATAGGACAAACAATGTATGAAAAGTCATGGACACCAATGATGATGGAGAATGTAGACCTAAATCATTTAGGTGTTGAAAATATGCATAGTTAAAATAGGAGGATATTTAAACTAGATTTGACATTGGAATCCATCAAAGCATGCATTCACCTACCTACCTACAAGCTTTCTACATGGTCGTTTTCAATGAGATGTGCCATCATTCTTAGGCCAAGTAGTAAACAATATGGTTTATTTTAGTCAGGTAGTTTCTAATAAGAACGTGAAATAGGGTCTACATCAATGCTATTGATTGTGAATAAATCAAATCTTCTATTAACTCAAATCCTAAATGGCCATGATGTGGTGATGTGGCATAAGGATACCAATTTCAAATTTAGTATCTGGTTACTATGGTGTCATGAAGCATTAACAAAAGGACTTTAATGAAAGATAATCATTTATCATAGGGGTGATACACATATCGGATGGACGCGTAGGCCTACACACATGCAAGAGAGGTATTATATAAGTAAGAGGAGAATGTATCCACTACGCATTGGAGAAGAAGACAGGGGGAATAGACACAGAGCCAAATGAGGTAAAACAAAGAATGGAAACAAATAGTTTTCCAAACATAGAGAAACAAGCAGTGTTGGAAAATGAAAATAAAATAGAAGGTGAAGGGTAATGTTTGATCCAAAAAAATTAAAATCATGAAAACACAGGCATGAGGGTTGGAATTTTTTTGGAAAAATAGGGACATTATTTTTCTTTTGTAAATGCAAGATACTTCAAAAACTTGCACTTTGTAAGCAGAATTGAAGAAGTTTTTTGAATGTTGTGGGCTAACCATTTATATTTCTCTTCCATAAGTTTTAGGCTTATAGATAATTTTTAATGTAGTTTAATGGTTTCATTGTCAAATGTTTAGAAACATGAAATTTATTTTGTTTTCCTTAGAATATTGCACCTAATTTATTTTGGACCTTGTGAATGTAGCTTCGATTAAATTAGGTTACATCTAGAAATTCTCACATATCTTATTTTGCAGGATAGGGTAGCATTATACTGATAGTAGTTTGTCTTTTAACATTTTTAGCATTCTGGTATATATTCCAAATTTTTATTTTTTTATCTCAACCCTGTCTTTTTCATTTTTTTAAACTTCTATAAATAAAATTAAAAATATAAAAAAATTTAAAATTCCAAAAATAAATGCAAGGATTCCAAGATTAATCTTTAAAGTTTCTTTTAAAGAAATTTCGATTTTATTTTGAAGCCAATTTGAAATTACAATAATTATTCAAAGTTCACATTTTTAAAGGAATTTTGTAATTTCAGATTTAGTCTGATTTCAAATTTTTAAGGCAAGTTAAATTTTAAGCTTTGCATTTTTTGTTTTCAAGTAATAAATTGACTTCTCTTTATGAAAATTACAATTTCATTAAAGGGGGGTAATTTATATGGCATTTCAAAAGGCCACTACACTTCCAAAGTTAGTCATGTAGATCATTTTATTTTCATGCTCAAAGCAACATAAAATGAATCCTTATCATTCCACATTCAAATTTTTAGAGATAAATTTTAATCCTTCCTTTCACTCTTAAAGCAAAGTTTAGAAAATAATTGTTAAAATATACTTAACAAAAGAAGATAAAATATACCTAAAAATTCAAGATAAAATGAATTAAATCACATTTACATTGTGGTCATATGAGGGCCAATCACATTTACATTTTTTGTTCTTTTAAGTTTCATGAAAAATCAATAGCATAGCACAATAAAGTAATAAAAAAAACATAGGACCCTTGTTAACAGTTGCTTGTAAATCACTAAGGTATTATAAGCACTTATTTGGAACATATTCACAAGATTACATGCATACATTAAGTAAAAGGAACCTTGGAGAAATTTCTATTTCTTTGCAAAAGAGGGTTTTCTAATAAAAATCCTGACTATGATGGTGATTTTGCAATTGGGAAAAATTACCACTCAACAGAATTGGTGCTAAAAGGAGGGCATGAATTGGTCATTTTTTAAATTTTAAATTTTTCATTGTTATTTGAAGGTATTGTTCTTGACTAACAAGGTTTTGTTTACATGTGATCACTTTCATTGATTGGAAAGTATTTTAATTGATGATGCATTAATTCTAACCGATTTACAAATTGAAGGGTGTTCTTTATTGCTATGGTTTACTTGATCCATATTCTTTGGTTGATAAACATGATGATTTATATGTGAAAAATTTGAGGATTTTTATTCATTTCATGCTCCTTTGCAAGATATTTCTTTGAAAAACAAAATTGGTACTACAGTTGTGTTCTTTAAGGTCCACTAATGGTAATATGTACTCCAAAATAAATTGCATCATGGATAGGTATTTATTATAGTCATTTAGACATTTCTAGAGCACCCCGTAAAATCCTTGAAGGTACAAAATAATATTTACCTCGGTTTAGGTATGATGTGGCCTTGGTTGGGTGAAGCAAAGTTGCATTAAACAAAACACATACAATCCACAAAAAGAAAAGAAAATGCAAAATGAGCCAAATCTTTTCTTGTATTACTATTCTAAAAGTAGAGCTTATAGAGACCAACTGATTAAAAATTTGAAGTTCCCCCTCAAATACCTTGTTTTACCTTTTCTTGTTTAGAACCATCTATTTCAAATTTGAATTTTGGGGGTAAACTTCTCGAGTTCATAACTCATCACTCGTTGCTCAAAACGACTATTGATGAATATTTTTGGAAAGCTCTCGAATGGGTTTATGGACCAATAATAGGTTTTCACAAATTACCACTATATTTTAGCCCTTAAAAAGGCCTCTAAAGCCTTCAAAATTGACCTCCAAGTTTTACTAACAGGATTTTCACTAGTTTTGACAGCGTAGAAGATCTTAAAATTTACATATGTCCCAAAATGCTTAGGATATTGGGATGATTCTTTCGATGTTGGTTCTATTTATCCATCCTCTAA
The DNA here is from genome assembly GCA_028583015.1 of Wollemia nobilis. Lineage (NCBI taxonomy): Eukaryota > Viridiplantae > Streptophyta > Pinopsida > Araucariales > Araucariaceae > Wollemia > Wollemia nobilis. The sequence continues at coordinate 1,288,079 of JAQPPZ010000028.1, forward strand.
AAAAATAAATAAAAGTTAGAACAAAATGAAACAATTGCAAATTTTGATGATGCAAGATCATTCTTACACTACTAGATGCTCCTGCATCAGACACCCAAGGTAAATTGAGAAGTGAACTTCACTTCTTTGTTGTTGGAGGAAAACCATGGTGGTTAATCTCTATATTTGAAAAACAAGACAAGTATTCAATAGGCCTGCCCTTCCATTAAACTAGATATTCCTCATACTGTTGTTCCTTGTACTTTTTCCAGTGTGGGTGTCTAGGATTTCTTCTATCTCTTCCTTATCTAGAGTAGACGTTGGAATATCCCAAATTTTTGTTCCTAGTCCCTCATCATTGTCCCATTCATGATATTCTACCAAATCAAAAATATTGAACATAGGTGATATGTTAATCCCATTTAAAAATCCTACTTCATATGCATTGCCTGAATCTCGTTTCTCTATGATATTGCATGGTCCAAACTTCTTCAGTTTTAGCTTGTTATAGGTTTTAGTAGGAAACCTTTATTTTCTTAGGTGAACAATAACTTCATATATAACTTGGAATTCCTTAAACCACCACTTTTGGTCTTCCCTTGTATTTTACTGTGTGTTCATCTTGTTAATATGTTTCTTTACCTCCTCATGAAAATTTTTTAAGTGCTCTGCAAAGTCCTCAGCCTCAACACTACTCTTTTCCCCTCTTTCCATATTTCTCAAATCAAAAGAATTCCTTGCGCTACTCCCATACATAATATGGAATGGTAATTTATTAGTACTCCTATTTATAGAATTGTTATAATAAAATTCTACCTATGGTAAAACCAAGTCCCACCCATTGGGCTTATCTCCTACTAAGAATTTGAGTAGATTACCCAAAATTCTATTCACCACTTCTATCTTTCCATAACATTGCAGGTGGTATGTAGAATTAAACTTCAAATTTATCTTCAATTTCTTCCACAAAGTCCTCTAGAAATACCCAATAAACTTGGTATCCCTATCTAAAACAATACTCTTTGGTAGACCATGTAGTCATACCACCTCTTTGAAAAACAACCCTGCAACATGAACTGCATCATTAATGTTCTGGTAGGGAATGAAATGTGTCATCTTTGAAAACATGTCAACCACCACAAATATGGATTCATTCCCCCTCTGTGTCCTTGGTAGACCAAGAACAAAATCCATGTTGATGTCTTCCCATGGTTTCTTTGGTACAGGTAATGGCTAATATAATCTAGTGTTCTACCTCATACCCTTGGCTCTCTGGCATACTCTAGAACTTTGAACAAACCTCTTCACATATTGATATATTTGTGACCAATATTATTTCTCACTAATGAGGGAAATGGTCTTATCATGATCAAAGTGTCTAGCCAACCCTCCATTGTGCTGCTTCTTGACCAAATTCTCTCTCATAGAACTCCTTGGAATGCACAATTGGTTCTCTTAATAAAATTCCATATTATATTAGAAAATCCAACCATTTAGTCCTATCCAAAGTAATAGGTGCCAAGCAAGCTCTCCAAGCCTCTACAAAATCTAGATCTATAGGGTACAAACTCTTAAGTTCATAAAACCCTATAACCTCCACCTTCATTTCTATCAAAAAATTTTACCTTCTACTTAAGGAATCTACAACTCTTTTTGACTTCCCACTCCTATGCTTCAACACAAAGGTATAACTCTACAAAAACTCAACCTATTTCAAGTTCCTATGATTTAGCTTTCCTTAGTTATTAATATATTGTAAGTCCTGATGATCAGTATATAGAACAACTCTTTTTGAAATAAATAGTGTCTTCACTTCTTTAGAGATTTAACTATAGCATAAGACTCATTATCATATACATAATACTTTTTCCTAGCCTCATTAAGCTTCTCACTAAAGTAGGCAACATGCTTACCTTCTTGACTCAATACAACTCCTATGGCACTACCACTAGCATCACAATATACCTGAAATACCTTATTAAAACCTTGAAGTACCAAAATAGGTTTCTCTATGACTTTCTTCTTCAACATATAAAAAATCCTATATGCTCTTGAAGTCCACTTAAACTCCTTTTTATCCCCTTTCATCGTCTCTATTAGGGGTGCACAAATACTGCTAAAATTCCTAATAATTGTTTTGTAATAAATGGCTAGGCCATGGAATGATCTTACCTCTATAATGCTCCTTGGAGTAAGCAATTCAATGATAGACCTCATATTCTCTAGGTCTATTTTAAGACCTTCAGTTGAGATGACAAATCCTAGATACACAAACTCTTTCTTCACAAAACTACACTTCTTAAAATTAATCAACAACTGCTCCTCCCTTAGCTTCTCAAAAACTCGTTGAGCATGCAATAGGTGCTCCTCCAATGTCTTTCTAAAAATTAAAATCTCATCCAAATATACAATGAATTTTTTTCCTATAAACTCCTTCAATACCTCATTCATAAGCCGCATGAATGTGCTTGGTGCATTAGTTATCCCAAATGCCATAACCAACCACTCATACAGACCCTCTCTGGTATTGAAGGCTATCTTCCACTCATCTCCTTATCTGATATAAATATGATGGTACCCACTCTTCAAGTTAGTCTTGGTGAAGTACTTGGCTCCACTCAAATAGTCCATAATGTCATTCATCCTTGGCAATGGAAATCTGTATTTGATGGTTATCTTGTTAATAACTCGGGAGTTTGTACATATTATTCACTCCCCATATTTCTTTGGTGCTAGTACTATAGGTATTGCACATGGACTTAAGCTCTCCCAAATCATTCCTTTTATAGTATCTCTTGGACTTGTCTATTTAGCTCATCACTTTCTATAGGAGTCATTCTATGGGTTGCCTTATTGGTTAAACTAGCTCTCAGTACCAATTCTATGTGGTGACTGATCTTCCTCATTGGTGGAAAACCCTCAGGTACATTATTTGATATAATATATGGAAATTCTTCTAATAGACATAAGAATTCTACTAAGATATCTTTGCATTATTCTTCCTTAAATTTAGGTATTAACACAACACACATGCTCATGCCTTAGACAATCCAAAAACTTTCTACCATCAAATAAACAGATTTTGGCATTGCTACATACATTTTTGTCCACCTGATTCAAGGGCTTCAACTTGTGGTGCAATCCATATTTTTTTAGGGAGTAAGTGTTGGCATGCCCATCATGTATTGCATGTTGATCAAACTTCCATGGCCTTCCCAATAGCAAATGACAAGCATCCATAGGTAGGATGTCACATAGGACCTCATCATGATAACTTCCAATATTGAATTTTACTAAACACTACTCACTAACCAAAGCCCTATGGTCCTCATACAACCATGCAATATGATATGGATATGGTTATATCCTTCTCTCTAACTATAAATTGGTAACCATCCCTTATAAAACTAGGTTATCAGTTCTACCATTATGAATGATAACATTACACATCTTACCTGCACATTTACATCTTATGCAGAATAGACTCTTACTCTGATCTAAATATTTCTCCTCATTAAAAAAGGCTCTCCTTGTGACCAGAACTTCTCCTCTTTTAGCTTCCTTAGAGTGCTCATATTCAACACCTTTATCTATAACAATATCTCGGGTATTACATTCAGGTCTCTTATTCATTCCCCCTTGGTGTTGTGGGCACTCGTATGCTCGATGTCCTTCTTCACCACATTGGAAATAGGTTCTATGAAATCCTCCTCTTCTAGGCCCTCATACAAACCTTCATATTCCTCTTTGGTATCCATTATTCTACTCATGAGGGTGGCAAGCATTCTCCCCCTTCTAGTCCTGATTTTTTCTTTCTCCAGACTTCTTTTGGTCCTCATTCCATCCTCCATTTTTTGTCCTGCCAATTATTCCACCATGACCTCTTCTCTTTGTTTGATTTTAAATATCCTATTTAGCTTATCTTCTACCTTCAAGGAAAAATAATAAGCATATTTTATGGTGGTCATCCTGACTAGACTCATATCCTCTTAAATACTTTATCTCAATCCATTTATGTAATGCACTACCTTCTCCTTGTTGGTATCAAAATGCCCTGTTCTGATTAGAATTTTATAGAAATCATATATATTATTTTATAGACTTTCTTGAATGCCTCAAACCCTACATTTTCTCTATAAAATCCAACTCGTAATCATCTAGAATGAATTTCCTCTTCAACTTGTCCACCATCTGCTCCCACCTTGTTATCCTTTCCTTCCTTCTTATGTTTCTATCCAACTGCACTCCCTTCCACCAAATACTAGTATAACCCTTTATCTTAGTCTTAGAAAAATTAACCCTCTTAGGATATTCAACCTCCTCATACTCAAATTATTCTTCCATATCATTTATTGAGTTGATCAACTCTTTTGGATTAATATTTCTAGAATACGTTGAAACCTCCATCTTTAGTCTCTTCCCAATCTAGGATATAGCTCTATGTAACCTGGCTTGCACAAGATCTACTACATCTTCTTCTTCCTTGAACTATACCTCTTCTTCTTCAGCTTCATATTCACTCCCATATTCTCTCCTTGGCTCAAAATCTCTACATAGCTCCTCTTGCAGAGCTTGAACTTACCTCTACAAAGCCCTAAAATCCTCTTCTGGCACCATAGTATTTCCCCCACCACCATGGATTCTTTATGGAGTCATTTTTCTCATGTTTCTCACAAAACCTAACAAATCCTGGTGCAAAATGCCTCACATTGGTGATCTATTTACACACTCAGGAACCCCTACTCTAATACCACTTGAAGTATAGTTACATTAAACAAAACACATACAATCCATATAAATCAAAGAAAATGTAAAATGAGTAAAATATTTTCTTGTATTACTATTTTGAAAGTAGAGCTTATAGAGACCAATTGATTAAAAATTTTAAATTCCCCCTCAAATACCATGTTTTCCCTTTTCCCACCTAGAACCATCTATTTCAAATTTGAATTTCGAGGGAAAACTTCCCGAGGTCATAACTCATTGCTCATTGCTCGAAATGACTATTGGTGCATGTTTTGGGAAAGCTCTCAAAGAGGTTTGCAGCATGGTAATGTATTTACACAAACTACCACCATATTTCAGACCTTAAAATGCCTCTAAGGCATTCAAAATTGACCTCCAAGTTTTACTAGCAGGATTTTCACTAGTTTTGACAAGGTAGAAGACCTTAAAATTTACATATCTCCCAAATCGCTCAAGATATTGGGATGATTATTTTTGTTTTGGGTCTATTTCTCCATCATATAAAAAACCAAATAAAATTTATAACAAAATGAAACAAATGCAAATTTGGGTGATGCAATATCACTCTTACACCACTGGATGCTCCTGCATCACTAAGGAACATATTCAGAGATACAATGACATGTTGATTTATTTACAAATTATGAATGATGATGTTTCTTGTAGGTTTTTTTCATACACTTTGTATGAGTTGAATTTTATTGATACATCCACTTACATCTAAGTTCTATCACTTATTGGGCTTAACTAGAAGTAACATTTATTAGCCATTTTGGAAAACTAGTTGACCCAGTTAAAATGATAAATTGGTTTGTCTCTATCTGTAAAGAACCTAATGAATACATATGTCAATTTAATGATAGATTCTATAGCTTGTATACTGAAGTGGTGACACACTACATAATTTCATAATAATAAGCCATTCAAGTATACATGGGAGCCTTAGACCCCTTAACTTCTACATTTCTAGGGAGACTTCTTAAAGATCCATCCTTTCCTAGAGCCTACAAGGAGGCAATAATAGTAGAACAATGATGGATTTTGAAAGGGTTTTATGTGGTTCAATTATCATTACTTAACCCTAAGGCTCAAAATCAAATACCACCCATGAGTTTGGTTGAGGCACAACCTTCTCCCATGATGAAATGTTCTTAAAGAGTTATAGATTCCAACCAATACCAACCATATAATCTAGCACCCTTGAATCAAATGATGTCTAATGTGAGAAATAAATGGGATGAAGTTGAATGTCCAAATTTTACAACCACCTTAGATATCATCCAAGAGGAGGTGCAAGTTTCAAAGCCAATATCCACCAATGAGGATTGTGGTAAACAAGCCCATCAAAATATAGAAATGCATGAGTCTTTAGATAATGGAGAAGTCCTAGATCTAACTAGGGTTTAAATATGTGACAGGTTAGGACCTTCCATAGAATTGAATGAAATGGTTAAAATAGATGATCAAGAAAGCCAACATGAGCCAAGTTGTGATAAGCTAGAAATAAAAGGCTTAGAGTCCTTATTTACAAGTGAGGATTGGGATAATCATAGAAAACTAAATGATCCACTTTTAGAAACAATTGAGCCCTCAAAAGTGGATGAAGGTGAGTTTGAAAAGTAGTCTATTATTGAATTTAAAGATTGTGAAGAAGTGGTTGAACATCACACCCTAGTTTTAGAAGATGATTATTGTTGGTGGAATATGTAGAATGGTCTAAAGAGCATATATCTACTACTATTGCAACATAATGATCAAATTGAAAGCAAAGAACATATGTATAACCAAATTCATAAGAAAGTAGGCCTCCTTTGTATTAATCACTTGAAATATGGGTTACATATACATCCTTATTAGGGATACCAAATGATACATGTTTACAATGGTGTTAAAGCCCCTAAACAGGGGTGATATATTCTAAGGGCTCCTTAGATCTCCATAAAATTTGCATGAGGTCTTACTAGGATGCCTCCTTCTTCATTATCAAGAGGAATTAATCTTTGGAAGTGCTTTGAAGCTTAAAATAATCTATCATATGCATACAAGAAATAACAAAGCACATCAAATGCAAAAGAAGCCTCTCATGATGAGGCTATTATCCAAGAAATGTAAATAATGATACAAGTACTTGAAATAAGTATAAAGCATGTAAATATTCTTATGAAATTATCAAATTAGTGTAAATCATACCTTGAAACATGTAAATCTACCTTATATTACATGAACATTGAAGGATAAAGCATAAAAGAAGCTAATCAATGAAAAATTATGGTAGAAATAATATATGATGTAAATGAAGGTAAAACTACCCAATATGCTACTATTTAACCATGGAAATGCCTGCTACAAGACTAATATATGATATATTAACAATATTGCATAATCAAAAAAGGAAATATATGGCTAAAATGGAGGAAATAGAGCATCAAACCCTAGACGTGGGTGCTTAAAGCAGTTGGCTCTGTTAGTCATTGCTAATAGCCATGACTATGGGAAAACTCTTATTTCTCTTGAAACCAAGGTTGGGAATGCTCAAATATTCCATGTAATTGATGATCAAGAGTTGCCCTCATATTTAGACACATATTGGCAGTTGAAATTGCTTGAATTCACGTAGTATATGTATGGAATGGAAAGGTTTGCTTCTTAATATTTTGGAAGCTCCATTGTTGCAAAGGTAGGTGTCAAACTAGAATTGGGAAACATCACCTTAGTCTTCAAATATTGCAATTGGATCTCCATTTTAGCAAGAATTCACTGCAATGAAATTGAGATCAGACTTTTGACCTCTTTGAGGGATCTATAAATAGACTCCACAATCCCAATCTTGGCTTCCCAAGGAAGCCAAGATCAAGAAATTCTAGGTTGGGGTAGTTGGATGGAATCTTCTGGAGGATTCACAATCCATAACTACTTGAATTGGTTGTAAATGTCATTGGAATAACCAATTTGGCTTGATTCGGGAAGCCAAGTTAGTTGTAGGGTTAGTCAAGGTTGCTCAGTGTGGATAGGATCCTAGCCATGATTACCACATTTTTTTTAGATATTAGTTACATATGCCATCTATGTCTAAGGATGAATAGGTCTAGGATTCCTAAAATGAGTGGTTAGAACCACTGCTTAACCTTAGGAGGGTCCAAGGTCATTCATGTGGTCTGCAAAGATGCCCATATGAGTAGTCTCCTAAACATGATGTATTTTAGGTGTCTATAGAATAAATAAGAGGAATTTGCCACTCTTTATAATGACCACTTGCTTCACCTAATATGCAAGACAAGTTGCAAAGGCTAGTTCTATAGCTTAAAAGAAGCATTGCTCAATTACAAGAACAAATGCCTCAAGATGCACATTCAGATAATTATACAAATCATCCTCATGAGATAAGTTTCGAAGATACTAAAAGTGATATTCTTTTAGATAGTGGAGGGAACCTTGAGTGGATTAATTTTGATACATATGAAAAATGAGGACCTTCTATGAATTTGGATGAGATGACCAAAATTGATGATAAAAACCTTCAACGTATTCAAAATAATGACCAAATAAATATGAGTGGCTTAGAGTCCTTATTTACAAGGGAATATTGGGATAATTATAGAAATTTGAATACAAGAATTGATCCCATTGTAGAAACCCTTGAGCCATAAAAAGTGGATTAAATTGAATTTAAAATAGAATCAATAGATGAATCTAAAAACACGATAGAATTTCATAACTTTTTTTTAGAATACAATTACTATAATTATAAGGAAATATATGAGGAATAATTGGTTTCTCACACTGTTACTAATGAGATTTTTATTTCACTTGATATGTAGGATGCTAAAATATCTATCTCACATGAACACTTTCCAATTCTTTAACAATCTAAAAATGGCATGAAAGAAGATATGGAATCTCATCAAATATTTTAAAAATATAATGATTCTATCATTATAGACAAATAAGGGGAATCACTCACTTTGTTCCCATTTGAGGTTCAATAAATTGAAAGCCTTTTTTCACCTAAGGATATTATAATACCTATTATACCTCGAATAGAGGAAATTCCATAACCAGAATGGTTTGGGTTTGATATCATTGATGATCCAAATAAAAACGTTGCATCATTCGAGAAGACTCAAGTCATTGATTAGAAATATGTGCTATCTAACACATCCCTTTATCGGTAAAGTTTATGATTTGAAAAGGATGTGTGTATTTTCAATTGGGTGACTAATTTTGGTGTCTTTGAAAAATAGGTGATCAAGGAAGAATGATTGCTACAAGATCATGATGAGGATAAAGACCATGAGGAAAAAGAAGAAGGTACAAATGCTCACCAGGTTTTGGTAAATGAAAAGATACAAAAGGTATAATATCATCCTTTGTGTCCAACCATCCAAACTCTAAGTAAAAGTTTGCATAATTATTTTTTGGATTCAAATGTTATTAATGATGAAATTCCATTGGAGGTTAATAAATAACTAGAGTTGATTTATACTCACATCGCTAATAAGATTGCTTTGTTGAATGAAACAAAAGTAGATGTGCTTGAATTGTTGAATAAAGTTCATAAAAAAATAGCAATCAAACCTAGGATGTAAACTTATAATAATACTCATTTAGTAGATATCCTAGATGCTTGTTAATTATTGCATAAGTATGATTTTCCTAAAGACATAAATGATGAATTGGCTTTGAAATTTTTAGAAATAACATTATATTTGAAATAAATACTATATGTTTGTGAAAGTGAGAACTCAAGTCAAAGTGATGAATCTAACTTTAAAATTTACATTTCATTGAATAAGCAAAATATAGTTGAAAATCATGTATTCACTTGCAAGTTTAATGAATCAAATTTTCAACATGGAGTTGCTAATATATTTGAATCAAATTGGTGGGGTGAGAGAGGTAAAATGAGAAGTTTTGTATTGTGTGGCCTAATATTACTTTGGTTGGATATCTGTAAAGCTTGGAATTCATATCATGGTATATGTCTTTTAAGGTGTGCTAATTGTGTTTGGGGTCTAGGGAAGTGATAGCCTAAATTTTGCATCATCTTGTACCATATTGTATATTATTGTATATAGATTTGGTTTTCATGTTTTTGTTTTTACTTTTGTTGTTGTTGTGCTTTTTGTTTTCGTGTCAGTTTGAATTAGGTTAGTATTTGATTTATTTTCAAGTAGGTTTTGGGTTTTTTCCCTTGATTTGTGGTTGTGTTTTATGGTAGTTGCTAATGTTTGGCCTCTTGACTATTTTTTGTGTTCCTTTGTCATGAAGGATGAATTACCTATCATGTGGATCAAATAAAAGGGGATGGAATTTTTTGTGATCATTCCTATATGTTGGGACTAAGATAGTGAATTTTGGAATGATGAATCATTTTGCTAAAGCTACACATGAACACATCATACTAAAGGGAATTCATTGGAATTTTGAAATATGAAGTCATTTTGGTTTGTTAAGGTAAAAAAAATTATAGACTCCATATTTAGCCTTAAGTGGTCTCTAACATAGGTGGTAGGTAAATTTTGTAAAGTAATATACTGTTTTATAAATAAAGGAATGGAAAGCATGCCAAATCATTCTCAACATCTAGGTAATCTCTACCTGGGCTATGGATACCTAAATAGTAGTAAGGCTATGTATAGACAAAATAAAAAGAAAGAATCAATGCAAAGTATCAATTAGACACCTGGGTGATTTAGACAATATCTATCGGTGCTATAGATGCCTGGATGGAAGTAGAGCAAGGTCTATAAGAGATCAAGATCATCTCCACTAGAGCTATGGACACATGACTAGTAGTGGAGAAATACATAGGCACATTTTTAATGAGTAATATTTTTATAGCCTACGGAAAAGTGAATGATGGAATCTAAATGATTTTCAAGAATGCAAACCATAGCTCTAGTAAATGGTTCACATGTTTTCATTTGAAGTTATCTACTCAGCCTTCTTGGAAGTTTCTAGATGGTTTATTTTTTGATCTTTGGTTTATTTGTTTTTAGAATTGGGTTCTTCATCTGAAATGCTCAGGAGAATTTCCTAGCATAATCACTATTTTTTGTGGCCATTGCACAACTTGCCCTAAATTTGGGGACCTACCTTAAATTTTGAGTTTTTTGGATTTTGGGTTCATTTGAGTGATAAGTTTGGTATATCTCTTCCAATGAGGTTGTAGCATTGGTTCCGAATTTGGAATGTTGGACAAGGTTTTCTTATTTTAATTTCTTTTAGAAGTTTCTAGTATCTTGGTTTGGTTTAGTGGGATTAGTTTCTTTCTATTTAATGTAGGTTAGGTTTGTAATGTTTTATATTTTTTGATTTTTTGAATTAAATTATTTTAAACTTTTGAAATTAAACAAAGTCAAGTTTAATTAAAATGAATGAATTAAATTAAATATATATATACATAAATAATAAATAAATGAAAATAAGCTTCAATGGATTTTACATGTTTTGACTAATATTGGTTTCTTTATATATTAGTGCTTTTATTAGTACAATTTATGGATATGAATGCTCTGGATGCGATCGAAAGTCTAATATGAAGACTAGAATAGACATGTGATCAACCAAGGGCTATGACATGATGCATTTCAATGTGGGCAATGATGACTAGACTATGTTGATGCAAATACAAGCTTGGATTGCTGACTAGGATGGCAAAAAGGTTTGCATGGCAAGCACATGACTGGGATAGCTAGACTTGCACTGATGATAGCATAGGGTTTTAATTTTTATCCAAGTGTGAGCATGGGATGACATGGAAAAGCACAATGGAGATATGGTAGTGACATAATGGCCATGACTAGGTAGTGTAATTATGAACATGGGCTGAAGCAATGACTTTGATATGATGGACTGGGATTGATGGTGATGAAAATAGACAAGTACATGAGTAATCACTAATTTTTTTTTTCAAAGTAGTGGTTATGACATCGATGGTAAGGAGGATGCACAGGTGATCACCTAGAGCTACATGCTAAACATCATGGGAGTGAAGCAGTCATAATTTTTATGGGTTTGACAACATTGATGGTAAATGTAGAAGACTTGGAAACATCGCATCTCAACATAGGATACCAACAACAAGAAGGAGGCTAGATGCAGAGTAGTGGTTATTTCTAGGAAGGATATTACATCATCATAAATATTAGAAATCAATTGCTATGCATAAAATATGATGTGCTCATATAGACTATCGAAGAGAGCGATTAACAACCACCATTCACCCTGATGTGTATGGATAAAAATTTAAATACTGTGAAGATTAGATATGGAATTTATCCTATTAAAAATTGTAGTTATAAGTGTGAGGTTTTTTGTGTTGTATGTCATGGATACTGCACATATAGAAAATTAAGTGTCGATGATGATTTGTTGGTAGCATAACATGATTGGCATGCAACATCACAGATGAAATCATTGTAGTGAAAATAAATAGATCTGGCACGCTAGGTGGTTTGGTATGTAACACTATGTAGCATTAGCAAGCACAGAGAGGTGGTATATTTGTGAGCGTGAACTGATGCAAGGTTTGAAGTCGTTAGGGCATAGATATGGAAAATGTTGCATATGATGTCGAAAGTGTGTTTCACTTCATGAAAAAGACACTTAGACAATTAAAAGAGACCCTAGTGGAAGATACCATAATGTATTTATGAAGAGGTAGTGTTGACATCATTGGATATAATAGTAGCTCGTAGTGAAGAATAATAGTGTCAATGATTAAAGAAAATTTGATAGGTGATGACAGTGTGGTAGCGGTGACATGGAGAAACTATGTTGAATATTGCATTATTCAGGTAAGCCTAGGCCCTGTTCACAAGGGCTAGCTAATGATTGGATAGTGTAGCAAGGATATCATGTGGTAGAGGAAACTTTGCATAATTTATAGTCTTTAACGGTGAAGACACAAGATTTTCCAAACCTAGGTGTGTGAAGTGTGAACCCATACAAGTCATGATGAGTTTGAAATTGATACCAAGGAGGTTGATAGATGGGATATCAGTGCTACATGTGGTCATGCAAGAATAATATTTGGTGGAATGTTTTGCTGCTATATTTTGCAAAAAGTAGCCAAGATCAAGGAGTATATCTATGAAGCTAGGAAGAGGACCAATATTCGTTGCTTTTTCAAAGTTGTTCTATGTAAATAGTGTAGTATGGATAGTGTATGAGACATCATGGACATCAGTGACGATGGAGAACATAGACCTAGATTGGTAAAATGCTAAAAATATTCATAATTCAAATAGGGGGATGTTTGTGCTAGATTTGATGTTGGGATCCATCAAAGTGTGCATTCACCTACCCATATACAAGCTCTCTATATGGCCATATTTAGTGAGATGTACCATCCTTCTCATGCCAAGCGATAAATAGTGTGGTTTATTTCGATCAGGTGGTTTCAAATAAAAAAATAAAAGAGGTCCCATTTTGATGCTATTAAGTGGGAAGAAATCAAATCTTCTATTAAAAAAAATCCTAAATGATCATGACATGGTGATGTTGCATAAGGATACCAATTTAAAATTTAGTATCTAGTTAATTTGGTGTTTTAAAGTGTTAACAAAAGGTCTTTAATGAAATAAAATCATATAGTATGGGGGTGATACGCATGTCATATGGATGCATAGGCCTACACACATGCATGAGAGGTATTATGGAAGTAAGAGGAGAAAATATTTTTTATGCATTGGAGAAGAAGACAGAGAGGGAACAGACGTAGAGCCAAATGAGGTAAAACAAATAATGGAAATGAATAGTTTTCCAAACGTAGATAAATGAGCAACGTTGTAAAATGAAAAGAAATTATAAGATGAAGGGGAATGGTCAATCTGAAAACTTTAAAACTCATGAAAATGTAGGGACGAGGGTTGAAATTTTTTTGTAAAAACAAGGATATTATTTTTGTTTTGTAAATGTAAGATACTTCAAAAGCTTGCACTTTGTAAGAAGAATTGGAGGAGAAGTTTTTTGAATGTTGTGGGCTAATCGTTTATCTTTCTCTTCAATGCTTTTTAGTCCTATAAACAATGTTTAATGTAGTTTAATGGTTGCATTGTCGAATGTTTAGAAACATGGAATTTATATTTTTTTCCTTAGAATATTATACCTAGTTTATTTCAGACCGTGTGAATGCAGTTTTAATTAAATTAGGTTACATTAAAAAATTCTCACATCTCTGGTTTTGCAAGATATGGTAGCATTATACTGATAATAGTTTTTATTTTTACATTTTCAGCATTCTGGTCCATATTCTAGATTTTTATTTATTTTTATTTCTCTAACTCTATATTTTTCATTTTTTTAACTTCTAAAAATAAAATAAAAAACATAAAAAAAATTAAAATTCTAAAAATAAATGTATAGATTCCAAGATTAAGCTTTAAAATTTCATTTAAATCAATTTCTATTTTAAAAAAATATTTAAAGTTCACATTTTTAAAGGAATTTTGTAATTTAAAATTTACCCTAATTTCACATTTTGAAGGCACAAGTTAAATTTCAAGCTTTGCATTTTCTGTTTTCAAGTAAAAATTTGATTTCTCTTTATGAAAATTACAATTTCATTAAAGGGGGATAATTTATATGGCATTTCAAAATCCTGTTACACTTCCAAAGTTAGTCATATATATCATTTTCTTTTCATGCTCAAAACAACATAAAATGAATCCACTCATTATTCCATGTTCACATTTTTAGAGATAGATTTTAATCCTTCTTTCACTCTTAAAGAAAATTTTAGCAAATAAAAGTTGTTAAATATGCTTAACAAAAGAATATAAAATCTACTTAAAAATTCAAGATAAAATTAATTAAATCACATTTACATCATGGTCATATGAGGGCAAATCACATTTACATTTTTTGTTCTTTTAAGTTTCATGAACAATCAATAACATAACACAATAAAGTAATAAAACCAACACAAACCCTTGTTAACAGTTACTTACAAATCACTAATGTATTCTAAGAACTTATTTGACACATATTCACAAATTTTCATGCATACATTAAGTAAAAGGAACCTTGGATAAATTCCTATTTCTGTGCAAGAGAGGGTTTTCTAATCAAAATCCTCACTGTGATGGTGATTTTGCAATTGGGAAAAATTACCACTCAATAGTATATATTAAAGCAATCAATTATGTTTGGCCTTTCTATAATCTAATCTAAGAAATGAAAGTACAATGCAAGGAAAAAAATCAATGCAAGCAACCAAGGTTTATCCCTAGAATGATTCTAGATTTTGAATGATCACTAAACCCTAAATTACAAAATATATCCTTTTATTTTAGCAAGGGTTTAAAGATAATGCACAAAATTAACCCTAGAATGCAAGCTATATGCTTTTTATCTTTCAAATACTTAGAATATGATCAACATGTTTTCTCTTTTATTTAATATCTAGGTTTTGAACAAAAATGGGAAGAAAACAAACAACAAACAGTCTAAGAGATTAACTTAGAACACTTATCTTATCCAAAAATTGACCTCAGATTTTACTTATGTCCATAATATCCAAGCAACTTCAAAACCTATAAAATATTTTCACAAAATCCTAGAAAATTTGATCAACATTTGGGGGTCTTCTTAGGCTACTATAAGACTAAGCTTGGAGGCACAACAATCAATCCCCCTTGGTCCTTTTAGCTAACCATTTGAAAGCAAAAGTGATTGTTGACCGTTTTGGAAACAAACAAGACAAGATGTAATAAAATGAAATAGTTCAAAAAATAGGATGTAGATAACAGTGTTACAGCCTAAATGGAACATGCAAGTGAAAATGAGGGTTTGAGAGTAAAACCTTACCCCCACACTTGGTGAAATCAAAATCATGTTGAAAAAGGAGTGACTATTATTTTAGGTTGTGCTAAATCATACCCTATAAGAGGTAACCATGATTTCAGGATAGAAGTGCAAAAATGACAAATGGATGTGAATTCCTATATAAAATGCAGAATAAAGGATTTTAAAAATAACACAATGGAAGAATAAACTTGGTGGTAGTGAAATAATAGATAAAAAGATGAATTCCTCCATAAAATAGTAGATAACTCGTCAAGGCTCCCACATTTTTCCACTAAGAGCAACCAAATTAGTAATAGAGCAATAACAGAACACCAAAGAATACTTGATCTTGTTAGAAGACTTGCTTGCCAAAAGAACTTGCTAGAGAAAACTATTAGCTAAAAATCACATAGAAAAACTATTATTAAAAAATAAGATCCAAACACTCTATTTATAAGAGGTATGGAAGATAAAAGAGCATAAATATATAAGGGAGCGTTGACATCCTAAATATTGGCCAAAAAAATAGGGTTTTCTAAGAGAAAACCCTAATTTACCAAAATTGTGCCTTATAAGGGCCAACTACGATTTTATAAAAAATAGGGAAAAAAAGAAGAGGGAGGGAAAGAGAGGCCTAAAATTGTTCCTAGACAAGTTTGAGGGTCCTCCCAAGGGTTATAGGAAGATTTATTCACTTCGGTGGGTCAATTTTCCATATCTACATTTTACCCCTTCTTTGATGCATTTATGGTCTAATAAATGCATCAAAGAAAGATGTAGACTCCTATGGATGAGAGAAAATGAACATAAAAAGGGGCATCTATTTTAGAATAAAGTGATGGTGCAAAAATAGTGTGATTTTGAATACTTGAATATTTTACATGTGAAATGAGGCATTAGGTACATTAATATTGTTGGTCGAAAATCCTCATAATGGAAAGGTTTGTGCTTCTGTGAACCTCGACCAAAATTGAGAGACTATGAGGTTGAGAATTTGTGTGGGTCAATATTCAAAGAAGGCTAGATATTAAGGGTCCTATCTAACTATTCCTAGGAGAAGGGAAGTTGAAATTAAGCAAACGAAGTTGAATCTAGAACTTAAAAGAGGTTGGATTTAGGCACATAAAAACATATGAACATAAAAAATAAACAATTGTAAGAAGCATGAGTAAACTATATAATAGCTCAGCTAGCCTTACTCTTATTTAGCATCTATCACACATTATTGAAATAAAATTATAGAACTACCAAATGAAATGTATGAAATCCATATTGCATAATATGAGCATATCCACTCAACTAGCTTTAGCAAAAATAAACATTCAATATTCACACACTCAAGAGCTTGATTGGAGACCAAATAGTAATACACTTGTATTTCTCAAATAGTAAAATATTTACATATGAGTTGTAATGGCTAAAGAGCTGACCACTTTGGAATTCCATGCATTCCAGCATATACTATTATAAATAGAGTATATTACATTATTTGGGTTATGTAAATATATATTCCAAGGTATATACTTAGGACATTAGATTACTTTAGAAGGAAGTTATCTAGTTACTTCATGCAATGTAATAAATGCACAAGTGTCAATGTGCAATTTGTATATGTGCAAGTTGTCCCTTGCACAACTAGGTAGAGTGTTGGCCAAGTAATATATTTTGTCTATATAAGGAATACTTCATTGTTAGATATAGAGTCGAGGGACATAGTCAAATAGTGTAGATTAGAGCATAGTATAGTTCTATGTAGATCACCATCCATTGGTTATGGGTGTAATGTAGTTTAGTAGCTTTATTAATGGAGTGTTCATTTCCTCCATAGCTACATTGTATTCTTTTATGTCATTTCTATTTATAGTATATTTTAGTCATCTAGCATATTTACTTTCTTTTATATTATTTTACATATTGTGATTGCTATCTCCCAATTCTCATTACATTGAAATATAATAGTGGTATCAGAGCCACGATAGATCTAGCCATAGTAGGTCAATAGAAAAACCACCATTATTATTGAGCCTAAGTTTTTTTGTCAACCTAATGTGCTACTAGACTAATCACTATGAAAAATATCAGAAGAGTGTAAGTCAAAATGTCTACATCAAGGGGAGTAAGGAGATGTCTTCTCAAAAAATTTGTAAGTGCAAAAGAAAAATTGTGATATCACAATATTTTGGGCTTAGGAGCCAATTCAAAGAAAATGTCTTGACCTCATGATATTTTGGATCTCAAAAGCCAAGTCAAGAAAAACATTACGATCTCATGATATTTTGGAGCTTAGAAGATAATTCAGAAAAAACATTGTGATATCACGACATTTTGGAGCTCGGAAGCCAAGTACAGAAAAAATTTGCAATATCGTAACATTTTGAAGCTCAAAATGCAAGTTAGGAAAAACATTGTGATCTCGCAATATTTTGGAGCTCAAAAAACAATTGAGAAAAAATGTCATGATCTCATGACATTTTGGAGCTTAGAAGACAAGTCAGAAAAATGTCATGATATCATGACATTTTGGATCTCAGAATCCAAGTCAGGAAAAATGTTGCGATATCATGATATTTTGGAACTCAAAAGCCAATTTAAAAAACATCATGATCTTGTGACATTTTGGAGCTTAGAATACAAGTAAAAAAAAATGTCACAATCTCGTGATATTTTGGATCTCAAAAGCCAAGTTAGGAAAAATGTCATGATCTCACAACATTTTGGAGCTCATAAGCCAAGTCAGGAAAAATTTCATGATCTCACAATATTTAGGATCTTAGAAGATAAGTTAGACAAAACATCGTGATATCACGATATTTTGACGTTTGTAGTCCACCTTCAGGAAAAACATTGTGATTTTATGACATGTCATAATTTTGCAGACCGAATCACCAAAATAAAAGAAGCGGAAGACAACTATACCATTACATCTCCACAAATATCAAAGTAGATATGTAGTAACAAGAAAATATAAACCATTTTTGTTGAATATCTCATACTCTCTTAACTACCACTTTACCAGAATGAGCCTACGGGCATATTGTTGCAACAACTTTTAGTTTATTTGTTATGAAAAATATATATATATAGGATGAGCAACCCTAGCAACTGGTTAGGTCTTGGATGTTTGCAAGGCAATGTACAATTACTTTTTAAATTAAATAAAGACTACTCATTATGGTTTTTGGCTCACTGGTGTTCTTGTCAAGTGTGTGTGGATTTTTGATTGTTGTATAAATTATGTTGAATAGAAATTACTTTAATTCTTATTTTAAATTTTTACATTTTAAGTTCAGCTAGATCTAAAATTAACGGTTTCAATAGGCTTATGTTTGATTAAATATGCACTAGAGAACTAGTTATTCTAATTTGATGGTTCAAAGAATGCTTATCTTTAAAATGTTGTAGATGTTTCTTTGTTGTTATCTAATCTGCACCATCTAAACATTCCTAGAAATAGCTATATTTTACTCTCTTTATGCACTTTACTCTCCCCCTTTTCCTAAAGTAAAGTAAGGAACCAACCTTATTTGGAGATTGAACCAGGTAAACTATGTTTTGAATTAAGTATTTCAATGTTGGCAATGTATTGGGCACAAACATAACCAAAGGTAGATTTTGCTCCAACAATTTTTGGCACAAATGGTGGGAACCAATCCCACGATATATATAGACCAAAGTTTTGGTGATTATATTTGTCCTGTTATTTTTTGTGAATCACCTAGAAACTTTGTCCAAGAGAGAAATCCTAAGAAAATATTTATCTATTTTTTGGTCGTTTTTTATGAAAACCATATCTAAAGCAAAAATTCTGAAGATCCCATCAAGTTCTTTGAATTATACCTTGGTAGCCTTAGAGATAATATTGTATTAGTTTCTAGGATAGCTTCTTATTCTACCATCACTATAGGATCTATAAATATTTCCCCTAAAAATCTCTCTAGTACTACTGTTAGTGGGATGTTAACTCCAACTACCCATATTCCTATAATATCAAGTAGAACTGTAGCGACAATGACCATGAATTAGCCAAATCTACCTTACCCTTTATGGAACCATATAGACCTCTTCAATTTGATAGCTCAACACTCGATTATAGTAGCGGCCTTAAAGGCATTACCCTAGTATGACGGTACTAGGAAGATGGCCTGTGAACACTATTAAGATGTGGTTGCACTTGCACTGATACATTACATCACTGAGGAAGATGTCATGATAAGACTATTAGTAATTTCATTAAAAGGGAAAATACTCTGCTAGTATAGAGTCCTCGCCAACCAAACCATATCCACCTAGGTCTAGCTTGTTGGTAAATTGGTAGAAGAGTTCAATGAATATGCTAACCCATTTTCCCTACTAAATCAGTTCATCGTCATTCAGAAGCACCCTCAAGAGGAAATAGTTGACTTCAATATCAGATTCAGATAAACTTGGCAAAGAGTACCTAACAGATTAAGATCAATATATGAATAACCGATGTATTATTACCTGAGGGATTTTAACTTAGACATAAGCATGGCTATTAGGTAATCCCAAGTATTTACTTTCCCAGGGATTTTCCAAGAAACCCAGAAAGTAAAAATAGATCTAATCGCTATTGGAAGGTTCCTTGTAAATATGATAATGCCTATTTTCTTGGATCTGCAACAAGCATCTAGTATTACGTTATCAAGTCCTACTCAACTTCTAATGCAAGTCTCCCCAAATAGACCGAGCAGTCTACTATCCTAGTGATACATGTATCTCTCACTCCTCCAATGCTTCCTATCATCCCTGCACTTCCTATGGTAGCTATTTCACCAACTCCATATACTCAAATTATAGCTCTACAAGATTTACAATCAACCTTGAAAACTCAAACGATTACGATAACCTCAATGGAAAGAAGAGAAGTAAAGAGAAATTTCTATCCAAGGATATTTCCATAGGTAACAATATACCAAGCCTCCACTAGTGGTATAAATCACAACAATTCAAATGTGGTTTATGCCAATGAATATAGTTAACCCACTAACACTTCAATAGAGTCTAAATTCTAGTGTTCTACATGTAACAATCCACATGGTGAAAACTTGTGTATGATCCATCAACATCATTTCCAGGAGATAACTATTGAGAAGGCTGAGAAAACCCTCAAAGGATAGATTAATATGATTAGGTAATAAAATCAAAATATCATGATGCCCTCTATTGAACAATTGGTTGTTCTGACTAGATTGGGAAATAAACCTTTGCAAGTGGATCCCCAAGAGCTTAATCCCTTGAAATTGCTTTTGTCAGTGAAACCCAGTTGAGAGAAGAACCTCCTATGAGAAATTTCCCTAAAGTTTAGGTTAGAAATAAGTAGAAGCACATAAAGAAACACCCATGCAGAAGGAAGTGGAGCTACAATAATAAGCAAGAGATAAATTGAGATACCCCTCGTTGACTAATATTCAAAGGATAGATGCTACTCAGGGGTATATAAATAAGTACAACATAGTTGTAAAAGAGAAAAGTGCCAAACCTCTCCCATTCAACATAGTCAAAGAGATGAAGAAAACTCCCTCCAAAACAATTATGTATGAATCTTTGCAGTTTCTATGATACATTTATTTATTACATTGTGATCTATGAAAAATAATAATAGAAACCCAAATCAGTTGAATTCTACACAGGCTAGTCTGACATCCACTACTGGACAAAATAGACCTCCTCCCTTCTATCTATCTATTTAGATGGAAGGATGGGTGGTACACAACTACATGATAGACTCTAGATATGTAACCACTATTATACCTAAAGCTATATGTGTCATCATGGGAATGGAATATACAAGGATCAGCCCTAGAATCTTACAACTAGATGAATCCCCTATCAATACCATTGGGGTAATTAAAGAGATATCGATAGTTCTACATAGACTACCTCAATTCATAGTCATACAAGAAGTAGTGGTAGTGGATCTAGAACCTTATTTTGGTATGTGTCTCTCTAGAGAATTCACCACCAAAATAAGAGGATATATAGCATTGTATTACTCACATTTAGAAATCCCATTCAATGGTAAAAGAGTAAATATATTCAATGAGAAACCTTCAACATTTCATATATAAAAACTTGAAGAAGAAGGGAAATATGCCACCATAGTAAACATGATGACTGAGGAACTAGAAGACTTAAACTTGATGGAGGAAGATCTAAATGTACTACAATAAGAAGACTAGTTATCTCTCCAAATTCAATGCCATTATTAAAACATATATTGGAAGCTACTCAATTGTGAAGCCCAAGAAAAGCAACCCCACTCATCTCCATCAAGTAGACCCATCTACTGATAAACTATGGAAACTTTTCTTCAATGGTGCCAGATGTAGAAATGAATTCAGAGCAAATTGTTTTAATATATCTAATAGGTGAAGAGAATATTTTTTCTTATTGGTTAACCTGGATCTACACTAACAATATAGTGGAATATGAAGCACTCTTATTAGGCCTTAATAAATCCAAGAAGTTGGGTACTAAACAACTCCAAATTTTTAGATATTCTAAATTAATAGTGAATCATGTCATTGAGAAATGTGTGAGTAAGCAATATTACCTTAAATATTACAGGAAAAAAGTCTAGGACTTGTTATAAGCCTTTGAAAATTTAAACCTCAAAGCAATTCCTAGAGAAAATAACACTCATGCAGATTTATTGGCTTCATTAGATGCAAATTTTTGCCCTATCAACAATGTCATCCATAAATATAAAATAGTTAGACTGATCTACAGGCCTTCCATGCTAGATAGAGATTCCTTTTAGTAGGTATTAAAAATTTATGAACATATAGTGGACTTCCTTGTCCATGATATGAATTGATCAAATGATAGAGTGTCTAAATATGAGGAAGATGCAAGTATGATCCAATTGAAAAATAACCATATCCCAAAAGGATTAATCACTCTTGAAATCCTATTTGATAATAATGATAGGTCTACTAGTCATAAGATGAAAGTTGATAAAAACAAATACAAAGAGGTCCAAATGGAATCAAAGAAGTTTATCAAAGTAGGAGTGAACACTACAGAGGAAGAATTGGACCAAATTTGAGGATTATGCAAATAATTCCCTGAAATCATAGCCTGGACTTATGGTGATCTTAAGGTCTACTCTAAGGAGACCATATAGCATACCATAGATCTTTAAGAAGGTGTAAAACCCTTCCAAATAAAGCAAAGACCGATGAATCCAAATATCAAAGCCCTAATGAAACAAGAACTGCTGAAGCTACTTGAAGCCAAGATTGTCTACCCCATCAAACATTCTACTTGGGTAGCTAACTTGGTCCTCATAAGGAAAAATAATGGAGACATTAGTTTACGTTTTGTATTTCAAAACATAAATAAATATTCACTAAAATACCATTATCCTTTCCCACAAATCGATCATACCCTGCATAAAATAGTAGGATCAAAAATATTCTCACTCTTAGAAAGGTTCTCTGGGTATAACCAGGTCTGGGTCAAATATGAAGATCAATTCAAAACTATATTCACCACCAAGTGGGGAGCATTCGCTTATCATAGGATACCTTTTGGATTATCCAATGCTAGGTTTACATTTTAAATGGCAATGGATGTGGCTTTCAAAGAGCTCATAAATGAGATCATAGTAATATACTCCTTGATATGATAGTGTTATCCCACCACAAATAAGATCATGTTGACCATATCAGAAGATTTTTCAAGAAGTACAAGGTAGTTTGGTATCTCTTTAAACCCAAAAAAGTCCATTTTTATTGTGGAAGAGGGTATTTTACTAGGCCACATCATTTCTAAGGCTAGGTTGGCTATAGATCCTAACAGAGTGAAAGCGATGCTTGAACTTCCTCTACCCTCTAAAAAAAGGGCTTGCAATCCTTCTTTGGGTATATAAACTTTGTACATAAATTCATAGTAAATTTTACATAAATTGTCAAACCTATGATTGATTTGTTAAAAAAGGATGTTGAATTCAAGTTGATGGACTTAAAAAATAAGGCTTTCAAATAGATAAAGGAAAAAATAGCCCAATCACCCATCTTAGTAAATCCAGATTATTCTAGAGGTTTCATCTTGTATGTTATAGGTGAGCAAGAGAGATACGTTGTAGTACTTACTCAGAAAGGGTCAGTAAATGAAGAGAGGCCTATAGCATTTCTAATTCAGACCATGTAGGAACATGAAGAAAAGTACAACTTCATAAAAAAGCAATTTTATGCTCAAAATTCAAGTTTATGCGATAATGAAGTTGTTAAAAAATTTCAAGCATTTTATTTCATAGAGTAGGACCATTGTGTATGTGGTCCACCCTGATATTAGAAATTTCATCATACAGGGGGAACTTGGAGAGAAAAGAGCTGGTTGGATATCAAATATACAAGAGTACAATGTTGAGATCCATCCAACCAAGCTAGTGAGGAGTAGATCATTATGTCAAGAACTTACCAAACAAGTCTCATCATAATATGTGGCCTACTACACTCAATAAATAGCCTCAGGGGATGATCAAACCTTGGATAGGCCTAAATGGGCTGATGGGAAGAACACATGATTATACTGAGAGGGGAGGTGAACAGTATAATATCACTTTTTACTTTTCTTTCCCAATCAATATTATACAATGTAAAGATAGCAATATCAATAATAGCAATCAAATCAATGCACAAATAACCACACACAATAGAGACACCAATTTTATGTGGTTCACCCAATGTGGGCTACTCCATGGAGAAAATATTTCACTAAATTTTTCTCAATAAATATATTGGTAATCCTTTCCCTATTACAATGTTTATGGACCTCTGTCCAAAGGATACACCAATCCCCTAATAATATTCATGGATATCTATCCATAGGAGAACTCTTTTCTCTTTAGATTTGATCGATGATCTTCTAGAAAAAATGTTGCCCCCACTGCTCTTGGCTAATAGATCTCTATCCATTGAAGACACCTATCCTCATTGCCCTAGCTAATGGATCTCTATCCATTTGAGATATTCATCCTCTATACTCTATCACCTTCAAATTTAAGTCTTAAATATGTACTAAACATAGTCCTTCAGTCTAGCACAAATTTATCCTCAATATCTATCCTTTGATCTACACTAAACACATTCCTTTGGTCTAGCACAAATCTATCCTCAATATCTATCCTTTGATCTGCACTAAACATAGTCCTTCGATATAGCACAAATATGTCCTCAATATTTGTCCTCAAGCCTTAACACAAAGCTTGAATCAATCTCAAATCAAATCTGCTATATCTACCCCAAACCTTAACTCAAGGTTTGAACAAATCAATCAATAAAATATGCTCACAAGTCTTATCAAAGACTTGTTCCAAATCTGCATTGTAAGATTCCACAAAAGCTCACACTAATATATCCACAAGTCGTCTCTAGAACTTGTCCAAATTTGCTCAATAAGTCCTCACTACAACTTGTCCAAATTTGCTCAATAAGTCCTCACTAGAACTTATCCAAATCTACTCTCAAATTATATTGTAAGCTTTCACAAAATCTCACACAAATCTATCCATAAGTATTCTCAAATACTTACCTCAAATATACTCAGTAATCCCACACTAGAACTTGTACAATCTCATAGAAACATAAAGATAATTGTTAGAGACTCAATATGCTTCACATTCATCACAATTCTCATTCACTTTCAATCACTCTTTTAGAAACATATAGAGAATTGTTAGAGACTCAATATGATTCACATTCACCTCAATGCTCAATTACTTTCAATAACTCTTTTAGAAACATATAGATAATTTTTAGAGACTCAATATTCTTCACATTAACAAACCCTCAATAAATTTCAATCTTTCTTTTATCACAAAAATATATAGAGAATTGTTAGA
Source organism: Wollemia nobilis (assembly GCA_028583015.1). Lineage (NCBI taxonomy): Eukaryota > Viridiplantae > Streptophyta > Pinopsida > Araucariales > Araucariaceae > Wollemia > Wollemia nobilis. The sequence goes on from JAQPPZ010000028.1 coordinate 1,313,463, forward strand.
GACTCAATATGTTTCACACTCATCAACATTCAACCTATTTCTCAAATCAATTCATAATATAGAACAATTTGTTTCATAAAAATTGAATTATCACTTCACACATCCACTTGACTAGGCTAAACCAAATATACTCAACCAATCACTTAATGAAATAATCCTTGCTCACAAACCCTAGTCCAAGAATATGAACACTCACTCAAATGTTTCCAACAATGCTTATCAACCAATATCACATAACAATGATACTCATGTTCTTTGCAAACCCTAGTTCAAGTTCTTCACTCAATCAATCACTTCAACAACAATGCTTATAAAACAAGGTTTTAACAAAAACTCTCAATTCTAGAAAACCTTGAAGCATTAACTCAAAACACACTTAACAAGGAAAACCTTAATCAAATCCTTTTCACTCCAACTTAGAATTCACAACATTCAATAATAACTCACTTGGAAGAATATACCCATACCTTTTGTTTGATGTAGAAGTGCCCTTGGAAAACCTATCTAAATCACTATTTCCTTCCTTCCAATTTCAAGGGTTAGATGACAAAATATCACTCAAACACTTTCTCAAATATTCCTTGGACACAAAAATACTCAAAGCTCAAATACACCTTATCACTCCTACTTGTAACTAGCATTCATAAAATAATGCACAAAAATAATTACTTGATACACCTTATAATCTCCAACTTAAAATAATATCCAACACCACAAAAATCACAACCAATATTTCTAAAAACACATTTATTTAATTTTCAAACCCTAAAACAAATAATACCATAAATATATTTTACAATAACCTTATAGCTCCCTAAAATCCTCATATACCAAATAATAATATGCAAAAATTAATTTTAATATCTCAACAACCTTCTACGAAAATTTTGGTGCTCAAACTTTAGTGCATACCTCAATATTCCCCAAAAGGGTTTTGGCATGATTCGATCCTCCGTATCCCCAAGCATCAAGTGCCTTAGTGCTTTGGATCCCACCACATGGGCTATAGTCACCCACATGAAGGTAGAAAAGCTTTCTCCCTTTTCAACCAACGTCCTTCGCGTTTCCAACACCAAAACAAAAGATCCTTTGCAAGGGATTCGAACTTGCACCTGTTTCTACCTTAATGCCTTACTTCCACCGTGGTTGCCAATTGTGCTACCAGAGGTTGGTGACTAAGGCTCCCTCATTGGTGGATGAAAAAGTCTCACCTCCTCTTAGCACCTTTTAAAAATTAAAATCTCTTTGTTGCACACACAATTTGCATGAAATTCGCACAACATAGGAAATCATTCGAAAGCATTGGGAGTTATGGTAAGGTGGGTAATACTTCTTTTATACACATGGTAAATGTTCTTCCCACATTGGCACTTAGAAATTCAATTTTGAATTTTAAATTAATTTTAATAACCCTCCTTAGGGTTAGTTAAAAATTAATAAAAATTAATATTATAATTAATTTCAAAATTAATTAACAATTAATTTAAATAACTTTAAGTAAATTAAATTATAAATTAATTTATAATAAAAATATTAATTAATTTATAATTAATTTAAAACTTCCCTTTATAATATTATAAAAAATATTATAATATTATTCACTTGGGCTTTTTTCACTTTAGACCATATCTGACGTCCTAAAACCAAATCTTGATCAACTGAAACTAGAAAACCTAAAACTGATGTTGCCTACTAAAAACTATCAATGACTAGTTCTGAAATATTGACATCAATGACCACTCACTCTTGACATCAATGACAACTTATCTACTCAAAATATCCAAAAATATCCCCTTTTGTCATTGATGGCAACTCAAATCATTTTTACCAAAACATGAAATTTTTTGTTCTGCTCCCCCTGGGACATTGCTCCCCCTAACTCAATGATATCTGCTTAGACCAAATATCTCCCCCTCAATCAAATATCTCCCCCTTTGACATCAATGGAAAATGGTCACCTTTGGGGCTCATGGATAAGAATAAGTCTCTTAGCTTAGCCCCTCTCCCACCTCCTCTTGAGGTGGTTAATTCTAGGGTGGGAGTATTTCTACTCCTAGCAAGCACTGGTTACCTTTATCTTCTTTCCTTTTCATTTGATCCTTCTAATTTATTTGACTATTATTGTTTCTATCCCTATCCATGTCCATATTCTTGTTCCTGTTCATATCCATATTCATGTTCCTGCTTGATTCTGGAATATCTACTCTACACCACTTTATTGTATGTCCATCATTATTACATTTATAACACTTAATGCTATTATAGGAATTTCTATCATGAACCCTACAATTCATGAACCCTGTAATTCATTTCCTTGTGACCAAATTGATTACATGAGTAGCAATAATGATGCAGGAGCATCCGAGGGCAGCAAAGCAATCGAGCATCAACCAAACTTTTGTTGTTATTTCTTTCTAAGTGGCAAAGTTATTTTCTTGTTTGTTTTCTAAGTGTTGCATAGGGTCGCAAAATCGTGACATGTCGCGATTTCGCGACATGTCATGAAATCGCGACCCAAGGCGGAGAAAGCGAAGCCGAGGGACAAAGGGTCGCGAAATCGTGACATGTCATGATTTCGCGACATGTCGCGAAATCGCGACCCAAGGCGGAGAAAGCGAAGCCGAGGGACAAAGGGTCACGAAATCATGACCCAAGGCAGAAAAGGCAAGGCCGAGGGACAAAGGGTCGCGAAATCGTGACATGTCACGATTTCGTGACATGTCACGAAATCACGGCCACTACAGGGAAGCCAAGGCGCGGAAGGCGCAAGGTCGCGAAATCGCGACGTGTCACGATTTCGCGACCAAAGTAGGGAAGGCAAGGAATGAAAGCCAAATGGTCGTGAAATCATGACATGTCACGATTTCACGACCAGAGTAGGAGAACGGAGGCCGACAGATGAAAACGGCACGATATCACGATAGGTCGCGATATCACGGCCAAAACGGAGGGAAAGGGCTTGGCGGAGGAAATGTCATGATATCGTGACATGTCACGATATCGCGACGGAAGCTGGAGAGAGAAAGCATAGGAGGGAAATGGTCGCGATATCGTGACATGTCGCGATATCGTGACCAAACAGAAAAACACGCACTCCAGCTTTCATAAAGACATCCCTTCGTGCGTGACAAGTTAGAGGCAGTGAAGCAGCTGTTCCAAAGAAGGATTCCAACGGGCATGTTGGCCACTCGCGCAGAGTATCTGGAAGACGCATTTAAAGCAACTAACAACAAGCAGTAGATCGAGAAGAAGATTCCATTGGATATGGCAGCTAGTCGCGCACCTCACCCAGAGTCTCATCAATGCAACTTTCTAGAATTGTTCCAAGTGGCAATGGTAGATCGTGGGAAGTGTAAAAGCACAGAGGATCGGGACCTCAATAAAAACCCATGGATTGTAATGAGTGGGGGGTTGGCAAATGGCAGTTTGGGCTGTATATTCTTGTAAAATTCTTCCAAAGTATTGAATACAAAATCTTGGGCTCTTGTTTCTCTGGTTTCTCTCTTGTTTCTCTGGTTTTTCTGTATTATGCAAGATCTGTTCTCCACCAAGTGGTATCAGAGCCAGTAGTTCCTGAGTGTGTAGCAGATCGTCGGAGGAGAGGCAGTTACACCAGGATCTATGGAAGGGCTTGGAATCGGGTGAGCAGAATGCCTCCAAGGAGAAATCCTATTGGTGGGAGAGGCATGGCAGCAGTAGAAGATGTTCGAGCTTTGCAGCGGCAAATGCAAGCTCTGCAAGAAGAAATGCGTAGAATATTGGAGCCAAGAAGAGATGAAGGTAGTGAAGAGGAAGATGATGAAGAAGAAGACCAACCTGAGGAAGAAGAAGAAGCAGTAGATCCGGCTCAGGCCAGACTATACAAAGCCATATCCCAGATTGGGAAGAGGCCAAAGATGGAGGTTTCCACATATTTTGGGAACCTTGAGCCAGAGGAATTGATCGACTGGATCAATGATCTGGAAGAGTACTTTGAGTACGAAGAGGTTGAGGACCCTGATAGGGTCAGATTCGCAAAGACCAAACTGAAAGGTCATGCCAACATTTGGTGGAAAGGAGTGCAGTTGGAGCGAAATAAAAGAGGGAAAGAGAGAATAACTAAGTGGGAACGGATGGCAGAAAAGCTAAAGAGGCAGTTCATCCCTGGTGATTATGAGTTAGACCTGCTAAAGAAAATGCAAGGATTGAGGCAATCAAGCAAGTCTGTGAAAGAATACACAGAAGAGTTTCATAAAATAATGATTAGAACAGGCCACTCAGAGGCCAACAAGGAGAAGGTAGCCCATTACATTAATGGGTTACGAGAAAGCATTCAGGAGGAACTAAGTCTAGTCTGGATGACCACCATAGAGGACGCCTACCAATTTGCTTTAAAGGTTGAAGAGAAGCTCAATAGGAGGTTTGAAAACAAGCAAAGAGGAAGAGGTCATGGCGGAAGGACCGATGGAAGGAACAGTGGAAGAAGAAATGAAGAATCTCAAAAAAATGGAGAAAGTAGCAGCAATCAAGAACAAAGGAGAGAAAATACAGACCGCCCCCGTAATCAGAATAATGGTTACCGAGGGGGAAGAGGCCGAGCTGGACGAGGTCAAGGAAGAGGAAGATTCTGAGGGACTTGCTTCCAGTGTGGTGAAGAGGGACATCACCAATATGAGTGCCCACAGCAGCGAGAAAGAAATAATCGAAGGCCGAAAGGAAATGCCAGAGTAGCAGTCATGGATGAAGATGCTGGGTCTGAGCATTCAGAAGAAGCTGAGAGAGGAGAAGTAATGATTGCAAGGAGAGTCCTGCTGAATGAAGAGGGAGCTACAGATCAGAGGAAAAGCTTATTCCGCACAAGGTGCAAATGCGCGGGTAAGATTTGCAACATTATCATTGACAACGGTAGCACAGATAACCTAGTTTCAGAGGGAATGGTTACAAAGCTACAACTAGAGAGAAAGAAACACCCGCATCCATATCGGATCACGTGGTTGTAGAAAGACCATAAGGTTTTGGTCAATGAACAATGCCTGGTAAAATTTAGCATTGGAAATTACCGTGATGAGGTTCTGTGCGACATTCTGCCCATGGATGCGTGCCATTTGCTGCTGGGAAGGCCATGGTAGTTTGACAGGTGTGCGGTTCATGATGGCCGAGCCAACACCTATTCCATGACCAAGAATGGAATGCGTCATAAGTTGAAGCCCCTGAAGGAGGTGGAAGAAAAGGTATGTGGCAGTGCAAGAATTTGCTTGGTTGACGAAAGAAAATTTTTAGATGATTTGAAGCATGAGCATATGTGTTATGCATTAGTTCCTAGAGTCAGGGATACAGAATGCAAAGATGCACTAGCAGAAGTCCAAGAGCTATTGAAGGAATTTCCAGATATCATATCTGATAATGTGCCTGAGGGTTTACCCCTAGTAAGAAAAATCAGTCACCATATTGATTTGGTGCCAGGGTCAAGCTTGCCCAATAAGGCTGCACATAGAATGACACCTGTAGAAACTGAAGAACTAAACAGGCAGGTCCAGGAGTTGCTGGAGAAGGGATTGATTAGGGAGAGTCTTAGCCCATGTGCAGTACCTACAGTACTAGCACCCAAGAAGGATGGAGAGTGGAGAATGTGCATAGACTCTCGAGCCATCAACAAGATCACAATAAAATACAGATTTCCACTGCCAAGGATGGATGACATAATGGACTGTTTGAGTGGAGCCAAGTACTTCACCAAAATTGACCTCAAGAGTGGTTACCACCAGATCCATGTCAGGGAAGGAGATGAGTGGAAGACAGCCTTCAAGACAAGAGAGGGCTTGTATGAGTGGTTGGTCATGCCATTTGGGTTGTCCAATGCACCAAGTACCTTCATGCGGCTGATGAATGAGGTACTGAAGGAGTTTCTAGGAAAGTTTGTCATTGTTTATTTAGATGATATATTAATATTCAGTAGAACCCTAGAGGAACACCTGATGCACATCAAGAGGGTTTTTGAAAAGCTGCGGGAGGAGCAGTTATTAATAAATCTGAAAAAGTGTAATTTTGTCAAGAAAGAGTTAGTATACCTGGGATTTGTAATCTCAGCAGAAGGTCTAAAAATGGACCCAGAGAAGGTGAGAGCTATCATCGAATGGCCTACCCCAAGAAGCACAACAGAGGTAAGATCATTTCATGGTCTAGCTAGCTTTTACAGGAAGTTTATAAGAAACTTCAACAGCATTTGTGCACCCCTCACAGAAACAATGAGAGGGGATAAGAAAGAGTTCAAGTGGACCTTAGGGGCTGAAAGGAGCTTTGATGCATTAAAGAAAAAGGTCACAGAACAACCTATTTTGGCACTTCCAGACTTTAACAAAGTATTTCAGGTCGACTGTGATGCCAGTGGCAGTGCAATAGGGGCTGTACTGAGCCAAGAAGGCAGACCTGTAGCTTATTTCAGTGAAAAGCTCAATGATGCTCGAAAAAAGTATTCAGTTTATGACCAAGAATTTTATGCTATAGTTCAGGCTCAAGAAGTGGAGGCATTACTTGTTGCCAAAAGAGTTTGTTCTATTTACTGATCATCAGGCATTGCAGTACATCAACAGCCAGACAAAACTGAATCAACGACACATGAAGTGGGTTGAGTTTCTCCAAAGCTATACCTTTGTGTTAAAGCACAGGAGCGGGAAATCAAATAGAGTTGCAGATGCTTTAAGTAGAAGGCAGAATCTGCTGATTGAAATGACAGTGGAGGTAGTAGGATTCGAAGAACTAAAGGGTCTTTATCCTGAAGATCCTGATTTTGCAGCAGCCTGGACGGCTTGCTTGGCACCTATGACTGTGGACAGGACAAAATGGTTAGATTTCCTAATCCAAGATGGAATGTTGTTCAAGGGAAGTAAATTATGCATTCCAAGGAGTTCCATGCGGGAGAACTTAATCAAGGAAAAGCACAGCGGGGGACTGGTCGGGCATTTTGGTCGGGATAAGACCATTGCCCTGGTGAATGAAAATTACTACTGGCCGCAACTTCAAGCAAGATGTGAGAAAGTTTGTGCAAAGTTGCAGAATATGCCAGATGGCAAAAGGCGTAAGGCAAAACACAGGATTATACCAATCGTTACCTGTACCTGAGAGGCCATGGGAGGACATAAGCATGGATTTTATTCTTGGATTGCCGAGAACACAGAGGGGAAATGACTCTGTATTTGTGGTGGTTGACCGATTCTCCAAAATGGCACATTTTATTCCCTGCCAGAAGACAAGTGATGCAGTTCACATTGCAGGGTTATTTTTCAAGGAAGTGGTACGACTTCACGGTCTACCAAGAAGCATAGTTTCTGACAGAGATACAAAGTTTGTTGGGTATTTCTGGAGAACATTGTGGAAGAAGCTGAAGACAGATCTGAAGTTCAGTTTTGCATACCACCCACAAACTGATGGACAGACAGAGGTGGTAAATAGAAGTCTGGGTAATTTGCTAAGATGCTTGATAGCAGATAAACCCAAGGGATGGGATTTAGTTTTGTCGTAGGCGGAATTTGCATACAACAATTCTGTCAATAAGAGTACAAACAAATCTCCATTCCAAATCATATATGGAAACAGTCCGAGAAACGTTTCTGAGCTGAGAAAATTAGATAAAGGAGAAAAGTGCAGTGCAGAGGCTGAGGAATTCACGAAACAGATGAGAAGCCTGCATGAAGAAGTAAAGAAACAAATTGCAAAAATGAATACTCAGTATAAAGCAAGAGCAGACCAAAAGTGGCGGTTCAAAGAGTTCGAAGTGGGAGATGAAGTCATGGTCCATCTCAGAAAAGAAATATTTCCAGCCAAAACTTACAACAAGTTGAAGATGAAGAAGTTTGGGCCATGCAGAATACTGGAAAAATGGGATTCAAGCAATGCATATGAAGTGGAATTGCCAAGTGGGCTTGACATTTCACCTATTTTTAACATATCTGATTTAGTGGAATACCATGAAGGAGATAGTACAGAGGCACCAAGCATAGAATTGTGGAGCATTCCAGCATCTAGCCCAACCAAAGAAGAGATAGAGGAAATATTAGATACTCGTGAAGGCAGAAGCACAAGGAACAAACAATATTCTGAGTATTTGATCAAGTGGAAGGGCAGACCTATAGAAGATGCAACTTGGTTATCAAAAATAGAGGTTGACCGCCTGGGTCTTCCTCCCAAAGATCAGAAGTGAGGATCACTTCTCAATCCACCTTGGGTGTCTGATGCAGGAGCATCCGAGGGCAGCAAAGCAATCGAGCATCAACCAAACTTTTGTTGTTATTTCTTTCTAAGTGGCAAAGTTATTTTCTTGTTTGTTTTCTAAGTGTTGCACAGGGTCACGAAATCGTGACCCAAGGTGGAGAAAGCGAAGCCGAGGGACAAAGGGTCACGAAATCGTGACCCAAGGCGGAGAAAGCAAGGCCGAGGGACAAAGGGTCGTGAAATCGTGACATGTCACGATTTCGTGACATGTCACGAAATCATGACCCAAGGTAGAAAAGGCAAGGCCGAGGGACAAAGGGTCATGAAATCGTGACATGTCGTGATTTCGTGACATGTCACGAAATCGCGGCCACTACAGGGAAGCCAAGGCGCGGAAGGCGCAAGGTCACGAAATCGCGACGTGTCACGATTTCATGACCAAAGCAGGGAAGGCAAGGAACGGAAGCCAAATGGTCGCGAAATCGTGACATGTCACGATTTTGTGACCAGAGCAGGAGAACGGAGGCCGACAGACGAAAACGGTGCGATATCACGACAGGTCGCGATATCGCGGCCAAAACGGAGGGAAAGGGCTTGGCGGAGAAAATGTCACGATATCGCGACATGTCACGATATCGCGACGAAAGCTGGAGAGAGAAAGCATAGGAGGGAAATGGTCGCGATATCGCGACATGTCACGATATCGTGACCAAACAAAAAAACACGCACTCCAGCTTTCATAAAGACATCCCTTCATGCGTGGCAAGTTAGAGGCAGTGAAGCAGCTATTCCAAAGAAGGATTCCAATGGGCATGTTGGCCACTCATGCAGGGTATCTGGAAGATGCATTTAAAGCAACTAACAGCAAGCAGCAGATCGAGAAGAAGATTCCGTTGGATATGGCAGCCAGTCGTGCACCTCACCCAGAGTCTCATCAATGCAACTTTCCAGAATTGTTCCAAGTGGCAATGGTAGATCGTGGGAAGTGTAAAAGCATAGAGGATCGGGACCTCAATAAAAACCCATGGATTGTAATGAGTGGGGGTTGGCAAACGGCAGTTTGGCTGTATATTCTTGTAAAATTCTTCCAAAGTATTGAATACAAAATCTTGGGCTCTTGTTTCTCTGGTTTCTCTCTTGTTTCTCTGGTTTTTCTGTATTACGTAAGATCAGTTCTCCACCAAATACCCATGGGAAAGCTGCCTATTTATGAAATTCCTATTTTCTTATATTTCATGTGTCCTGCACTATGAAGCCATGTGCCTAAATCTGTGATATGAGAAACATCATGCATTGCAACTTCCTTGTATTGACCTCATTGGTCTCTTAGTCTCTCTTAATTTATTATGATTTCTATTCCATATATTTTTCCTTTGTGCATTGTTTCTTTCCTTGTTGAACTTTCTGTTGTCCAACTCATCCTTAGAAGTCTCACTTTCTCTTATACTATCTTCTTCTAAAGTTTCTTCTTCTTTAGAACTTGAGGTTGACTCTTCTTGTTTATTTTGAGTCTATTCAAAACCAAGACATGTTTTGTTTGTTGAACTTCTTTGTACCTTGATCATATTATCTACAATATTTGAGCTCTTCCCAAATTTGTGTAGCTTGTCTTTAAACTTTTTTAACTCTTCCCTTAGTAGGGATACTTCTTGTTCTAACCTTTCACATTCTAAGACTTTGCTTCTAAATTATCCTTGAACTCATTTTTCTTAGCCGTTGACTTGTTTAGATCCTCTATAAGTTTTCCTCTCTCTTCATCACATTCTTGAAACTAAATCTCAAGTTGGGAGTTTTGCTTTCTTACCTTCTTTAAAGTTTTAAGAGTATAAACAATCTCTCTCTCAAGATCAAATCCTCCTTTCTCTGATTCTTCCTCTATTTTTTTGCCTTTGTCAACATCTTCATTTTATTTTGACTTATCTTATATACGATCACATTCTTCTTCTTTTAGTGCCATTAGAATATTCTCTTCTGGTCCTTTAAGTGCATCCTCATATTCATAATCACTGAAACTGAAACCATTCCTTGTACAACTATCTTCAAGATGTCCAAAATTACCACATCTAAAATTCTTGAGAATTATTGGTGACATTTTCTTAACCTCTTCTTTTTCTTCAATAAAAAATAGGACTTCATCTTTATCATTATCTGAGAAACTATCACCACTATCACTTGAGTACTTACTTGTCTTGTTTGTATAGTAGCTCTTTTGTCTTTGAAATAACTTTTTCCCTTATCTACTTTGTCCATCCTTACCTTTATTTTTATGATTCCCTATTCCTGTGATCCTATTTTTCTTCATCATTATTATTTTTATCTTCTTGACAATCAATCGCATAGTGACCATAATTTCCACAATTGAAACATATAATAGATTTTGCATCCTTGAATCTTATTAAATCCTTGTTCTTTCTACCATAATTAGCTTCTTCATCACTGGATGACTCATTTATTGATTATGACTTCTTACCCTTTTTATTATTAATTTCTTTGAAGGCTACTTCCAAAGATCAGGTTCCTCTTTGGTTCTCAACTCAAATGTTGTAATAATACCAAGTAACATATCTTTTTTCAAATAATCACCATCCTTTGCTTCTTCTATAGCTAAAATATTTTCACTAAACCTTGTTGGAAGAGACCTTAAGATCCTATCACAAATATTTGATTCTTCAACATTAATTCCAATTCCTTGCATAGCATTTACAACCTCATCTACCCGAAGTAGATAAGTACTAATGTTTTTCTCATTCTTAATTCTTAATTATTCAAATTGTCCTTTGAGATTTTGAACCTTTTTATTTTTTACACTTTTATCTCCTTTATATATGATTTGCAACTTATCCCAAATTCCTTTTGCATATTTATAATGCAAAACTTTTATTGATTCTATTCTATGCAAACCTCTCAAAATTACATTCATTGCTTTTGAATTGTAGTGTTGTAGAAGCTTACATTCCTTATATGTAGGTGGATCATATTGTGGTATGTATCCATTTTCAACTACTTTGCAAATTTCATTGCCAAGTGCCATTAGGTGAAACTTCATTCTCATACTCCAATATATAATCACTTCCATAAAAATTTGGTGTTGAGTTATTTGAGGACACATTATTAGAATCCATTATGTTATTTAAAGCTTTTCCTTCAAGCTGTTAAACTCTTCTGAAGGAACCCATTCTGATACCAATTTAAGAACACAAAATTATACTAAGAGGGGGGTTAATAGTATAATACCACTTTTTACTTTTCTTTCCTAATAAATATTATGCAATGTAAAGATAGCAATATCAATAGTAGTAATCCAAGCAATACACAAACAACCACACACAATAAAGACACAAATTTTACGTGGTTCATCCAATGTGGGCTAATCCATGGAGAAAATATTTCACAAAAATTTTATCCATAAATCTCTTGGGAATCCTTTCCTTATTACAATGTTTATGGACCTCTATCCAAAGGAGACACCAATCCCCTAATCAAGTTCATGGATCTCTATCCATAGGATAAATCTTTTCTCCTTAGCTCTTATCGATGATATTATATAAGAACGGTTGCACCCACTGCTCTGGCTAATGGATATCTATCTACTAAAGACACCTATCCTCAGTACCCTAGCTAATGGATCTCTATCCATTGGATATTGTTGTCCTCTATACTCTTTGAAATTCAAAACTTTATCTTAAATATATACTAAATACAATCCTTCAGTCTAGAAAAAATATGTCCTCAATATCTATCATTTAATTTGCACTAAACACAATCCTTTGGTCTAGCACAAATATATCCTCAATATTTGTCCTTAGATCTGCACTAAATAGAGTCCTTCAGTCTAGCACAAATTTGTCCTCAATATCTATCCTCACTCCTTAGCATAAAACTTGAATCAATCTCAAATAAACTTTGCTAGATATACCCCAAACCTTAACTCAAGGTTTGAAAAAATCAATCAATCAAATTTGCTCACAAGTCTTCTCAAAGACTTGTCTCAAATCTGCCTTGTAAGCTTCCACAAAAGCTTACACTAATCTATCCACAAGTCCTCTCTAGAATTTCTCCAAATTTTCTCAACAAGTCCTCACTAGAACTTATCCAAATATTCTCAATAATTCCTCACTATAACTTATCCAAATATGCTCTCAATATATATTGTAAGCTTCCACAAAAGGTCACACAAATCTGTCCACAAGTCTTCTAAAATACTTACCTTAAATCTACTCAACAAGTCCACACTAGAACTTTTCCACTCTCATAGAAACATAAATAGAATTGTTAGAGACTGAATATGCTTCACATTGATCACAATGCTCATTCACTTTCAATCACTCTTTTAGAAACATATATAGAATTGTTAGAGACTCAATATGATTCACATTCACCTCAATGCTCAATTAATTTCAATCACTCTTTTAGAAACATATAGAGAATTCTTAGAGACTCAATATGCTTCACATTCACAAACTCTCAATAACTTTCAATATTTATTTTATCACAAAAATATATAGAGAATTGTTAGAGACTCAATATGTTTCACACTCATCAAAACTCAACCTCTTTCTCAAATCAATTCAAAATATAGAACAATTTATTTCATAGAACTTGAATTATCACTTAACACATCCACTTGACTAGGCTCAGCCAACTCTACTCAAACAATCACTTAATGAAATAATCCTTGCTCACAAACCCTAGTCCAACCATATGAACTCTCACTCGAATGTTTCCAACAATTCTTATAAACTAATATCACATAACAATGATACTCATATTATTTAAAAACCCTAGTTCAAGTTCTTCACTCAATCAATCACTTCAACAAAAATGCTTATAAAACAAGGTTTTAACAACTCTCAATTCTAGAAAACCTTGAAGCATTAACTCAAAACACACTTAACAAGAAAAATATTAATCAAATTATTTTTGAAGAACATAAGATTATACTGAGAGGGGGGGTGAACAGTATAAGACTTAAGCAATTAATAATTTTAACTTTAGATAGCAGTGGCATCAATACAACATTAATCAAGACAGAAAGCATCACACATTGAAGACCCATTTTTAACGTGGTTCACCCAAAATGGTTGGGCTACATCCACAAAAACTTTTCTCTAAAAGTTATCTCAAGGTTCTTTGGGAATCCTTCCCAATTACAATGTTTATGAGCCTCGGCTCAAAGGAGATACCTTCTCCCAATCAGAATTTATGAGCTTCTTGCTCAAAGGAGATACCTTCCCCTCTCGCTCTGGAAATGATCCCTCGGAAGATCAACCGCCTCTACCTCTTGCCAGCACGTGGAACTCCTTTCCACCGAAGACCTCCTGTCCTCAATGCTTAGCCTAAGAGACCTCTGCCTTCTATGATCACGTCCACAGTAGCTCAACAACCAAATCTGTCCTCAGGTTCTTCTCATAGAACCAATACATCTCTGTCCTCAAGTTCTCTGATAGAACTATCAAACTCAGCTCACAAGTCCTCTGCTCTCTCTACGCAATCACAACCGCATTTTGGTCGAACTTCAACCTTTGCACTATCTACGCAAACACAACGGTACTTAGAAAAATTCACCATGACTCTTCGCTCACTCTGCACACTTCGATCGAATTTTGCACTCTGCTCTCGACGATCGAACTTCTCACTCTGCGCTCTATCAGCGAACGTCGCAACACTCAACACCCCAACTCTTCAAAACAACCTACCTTTTATAATAACACTTTTAAGATCAAAACCTTACTCTTAGTCGGCTGTAACCCTAATCTTTAGTCGACTGCACAACCCTAAACTTTGTCGACTCAAATTTAACTTTGTCGGCTTCAACTGCCTCTGTAACTCTTCTGAAGCTTTTGTCGTGAAACAACATGTCGCGATATCGTGACACCTTTGCAACCGTACACTTTCTTTTGGCTTTTGTCATGATATCATGACACTTTAGCCTTTGACGACTTCAACTAAGCTCTTGTCGTGATATCGTGACACTTTTGTCTTTGTCAGCATCAACTTTGCTTTTGTCATGATATCGTGACACTTCTCCCTTCGTCGACCTCCTTTCTGCTTTTGTCATGAAATCGTGACACTTCTGCCTCTGCAGACTTTGACTTCACTTCTGTCATGATATCGTGACACTTCTGTCTTCATAGCCTTCCTCTCTGCTTTTGTCATGAAATCGTGACACTTTTGCTTCCTTAGACTTCCTTTTTGTTTTTGTCATGAAATCGTGACACTTTCTCCAACCGAACGCTGCCATCTCGATCTGTCACGAAATCGTGACACTTTCTGCATCTGTTTGCTTTCTCTTCAACCTGTCATGAAATCATGATGCTATCAACTTTCTGTACACTTTCTTTGCAACCTGTCATGAAATCATGATACTTTCAGCTTCCATACGTCTTCTTTGCAACCTGTCACGAAATCATGACGCTTCTCATTTCAGACTCTTCCCTTTGCTGCATGTCACAAAATCGTGATAGTTCTTACTTGGAACATTTTCATCTATAGCATGTCATGAAATCGTGACACTTTTCGTGTTACTTTCTCTCTCTTCGAACTTGTCGTGAAATCGTGACAATTCACACTACGGACTCTCTCTTCTGCATTATGTCATGAAATCGTGACACTTTTTCTTTCGGACTCTCTCTCCTGCAACATGTCACGAAATCGTGACACTTTTTCGTCCGTTCAACCTTCCTTGCAATATGTCGCGAAATCGTGACACTTTTCCTTCTTTGCCTTCCTGCACTTTCGAGTCGCGAAAATGCGACATGTCGCGATATCGCGACACTTTTTCAACTTACTTTCTTTCGAACCTGTCATGTCGTAACCTTCATCAAAACAAATTATTTTACATCAAATCAAATTCCTTCAAAAGCTTCTTGACATCAATGACAACTTATACACTTGAGCAAAGGCAATGTACCCAAGGTACCCAAAATTGCCAACAATCTCCCCCTTTGTCATTGATGGCAAACCTTTATCGAAAACACGTCTCAAGAGCCAAAACTGAAACCAACTGTGCTAACAACTCGGGAAACTGTGCCCACAACTCGAGAATCTTCCTTTGAAGTTTTGCTCCCCCCGACTTGAAGCTTTCCTCTTCACTTGAAGCTCTCCCCCTTACTCATATCTCTCCCCCTTTGTCATCAATGGCAAAGGGTCACCTTTGGGGCTCGGGACTAAGAATGAGCCTCTTAGCTTGGTCCCTCCCCCACCTCCCGATGAGGTGATTAATTCTGGGGTGGGAGTACAACTCCCAATTTCTCCCTTAGATACTCAAACGTATCTCTTGGAAGAGGTTTGGTGAAGATATCTGCAATCTGCTCTTTAGTAGACACATACTCTAGCTTGACCTGCTTGTCTTGCACTTTCTCCCTTAGAAAGTGATACTTGATGGAAATATGCTTTGTCCTTGAGTGCATTACTGGATTTTTGGAAATACTTATGGCACTTGTATTATCACAAAGTATGGAGATGGGTTGTTCATGCCTGACTTTGAAATCCTCCAAGGTGGTTTTCATCCATAAAACCTGAGTACACCCAGCCACTGCTGCTATGTATTCAGCCTCTATTGTAGATAAGGAAACTGAAGGTTGTTTCTTACTTAGCCAAGAAACCAAACTCTTTCCCAGAAAGAATGCTCCACCACTAGTGCTTTTCCTGTCATCAGTATTTCTTGCCCAATCTGCATCTGTATAGGCCGTGAGGGTGAAATCATCACCTTTGGGATACCAAAGCCCAAGGTCCATAGTGCCCTTTAGATATCTGAATATCCTTTTAACTGCTATAACATGAGAATATTTTGGAGCTGCCTGAAATCTTGCTACTAACCCAACTGCTTGCATGATATCTGGTCTGGTAGCCATAACATATAATAAACTGCCAATCATTGATCTGTACAAATTTTGATCTGCCACTAGAGATTCATCATCCTTACTCATCTTGCACCCTGTAATCATTGGAGTACATATTGGTTTGCTGTCCATCATCCCAAATTTCTTCAACATTTCTTTGATATACTTCCCTTGAGAGAGAAATACACCATCTTTTGATTGAGCAATCTGAAGACCTAAAAAGAATGACAACTCTCCAATCATAGACATCTCAAATTCCTTCGCATGGTGTTAGCAAAATCTTTGCACATCTGAGTCTTATTTCCCCCAAAAATAATATCATCAACATAGACAACCATAATCAACATATCATCATCTTCATTCTTAATATACAAATTGCTATCTGCCACGCCTTTCCTGAAGCCTTGCTCATGAAGATAACTGTCAAGTCTTGAGTACCAAGCCCTCGGTGCTTGCTTTAACCCATACAAGGCCTTTTTTAGTTTACACACATAGTCTGACTGTTCTGAGAGAGACACTCCTTCTGGCTGTTCTATGTAGACTTCTTCTACCAACACGCCATTTAGAAAAGCTGACTTTACATCCATTTGATATACCTTGAATGATTTGAAGCTTGAAAGTGCCAAAAACATTCTGATAGCTTCAAGACGAGCAACAAGAGCAAACGTCTCTTCGAAATCAACACCTTCTACTTGAGCATAACCTTTGCAGACTAACCTAGCTTTGTTTCTGACAATTTTTCCATCCTCATTGAGTTTATTTCTGAATATCCATTTTGTGCCAATGACATTCTTGTCCTTAGGTCTTGGAACCAAATCCCAAGTTTCACTTTTCTCTATTTGATTTAGCTCTTCATCCATTGCTTTTACCCAAAACTTATCTCGCACATGCTTCCCTGAAATCTTTTGGCTCAATCCGATATAATAATGAAACATTTGTAGAATCATGTGAAGGAATGACTCTTCTTCTTGTTTGTCTGCTATTTGGATCACCAATGATCAAATCTTTGGGATGATGTTTCTGAACATATCATGAAGGAGTTTTGGGAAGCAGCTTGTTGTCTTTCCTCTTCTTCATCCGAAACCTCTCTCGAATTCTTCTTGACAAATTTCATCACCGAGTTCCTTGACCGGTTCTCTTATCCCTGTCTTTTCATCAACTATTACATTTATGCTCTCTACAACTGTATGAGTTCTTTTGTTGAAGCATCTCTAGGCCTTGCTTCTGCTGGAATATCCAAGAAAGATTCTCTCATCACACCTAGGATCAAACTTACCCAAATTCTGATCTTCCCTTCTGATGAAGCACTTACTCCCAAACACTTTGAAGTATTTTACTATAGTTGGTCTTCCTTTCCACAACTCATAAGGAGTTTTATGATGATTGACTCTAAGTTGGGCCCTGGTGATAATGTAGATCGTTGTACTGACTACCTCTTTCCAAAAGCCATCTAAAATTTTTGACTCATTTAACATAGCTCTAGCCATATTTTCAATAGTTCTATTTTTCCTTTCAACTACTCCATTTTGTTGAGGAGTTCTTGTTGTTGAATATTCTCTTTTGATTCCTTGTTGCTCACAGTATTCCACAAATTCATTTGAAGTGAACTCTCCTCCTCTATCTGATCTTAAGCATTTGATTCTCTTTTCAGTCTCATTTTCAATCATTTCTTTGAAAGCTTTAAATTTTTCAAAAGCTTCAGATTTTTCTTTGAGAAAAGTAACCCAAGTCATTCTAGAATAATCATCTATAAACAGCATGAAGTAGCTTTCTCCCTGAATGCTCTGAGTTCTAGTAGGGCCACATAAATCAGTATGAATAAGATCCAATGGTTTTGAAGAAGTATACCCTTTTGATTTAAAACTGGTTCTGGTCTGTTTTCCATGTTGACAAGGACCGCAAACGATGTTATGGGGCCTTTTTATTTTGGGCAAGTCTCTAATTGCTTCCTTGTTACTAATATTGACAAGATTATCAAAGCTCAAATGCCCCAATATTTTATGCCATAACCAACTCTCATCTTCTTGAGTTAGAAAACACTTTTCCTTTTTTATCTCACTTAGCATGTAAAGATTGTTTGGAGTCCTTGTAGCACTCGCAATGAGTTTTCCATTTTTTTCTTTACTTATCTCACATCTATCTGAAAAGAAAGATACTATGTGCCCTTGATCACAAAGTTGACTCACACTTAGAAGATTATGTCTTAGGCCTTCTACATAAAGCACATTTTCTGTTTTGGATTTCCCATCCAAACTAAGAGTCCCTTTACCACAGATTTTAGCTGACTCGTTATCTCCAAAACTCGATTGTTCCTCTGTTTGTTTTTTTTAAGACCAAAAACTTTTCCTTTTCACCCGTCATATGTTTTGAACAACCACTATCAAGATACCATTTTTCTACTTTGTCTTGAGCATGAAAAGCAGTTTGAACTATCATTGACTTAGATTTGATCTCATTTCTCTTTTTAGTGAACTCAAGGCTAGATCTATCCAAACCGCACATCCTTGCTATATGCCCAAAATTCTTGCACTTGTAACACATGACATTTTTATTCATAAGAGGTGCAAAAGAGTTAACATTTTCCTTACTATGGCTATTCAAAGACTTATTGCAATGCATAGCTTCGTGACCAAATTTCTTGCAAGAAAAACAATAGCCATGGAAAGTATTATGTAACCTATTTTGATGCCTTGGACGGTTGTTCTTCTTGTGACCAACTGGAATCCACCGCTCTTCAGGATGAAGATTGATCTTGCTTGAAGACCCTGTTTCATAAATGGTGATACCATCCTTCTTTTGCTTTTCACACGGAGTATTCTGTCTGAGAGTCAACTGTTCCAACTTCACTCTAAGAGACATAACCTCTTCTTCTAGTTTCTCGCAATCAACTTCCTTTCCTTTTAGAGCCTCTGTCAGAACCTGTTCAATCTTCTTCCCTTCTTCAGCTAGAATTTTGAAGTCTATAACACTTTGAGACAATTCTGATCTTGCTATCTCTTCTTCCTGACATTGATACTTGAGAACAAAATTCTCTTCCCTAAATTTCTCAAGCTTTCTTAGAGCCAAGAAGAATTCACCTTTGAGATCGAACTCAACCTCTTCATCTCTTTTTGAATCTGTATGTTCCTCTGATAGATCCTTCTCCAAGCTGTTAGGCTCTTTCTAGAGAGACCGGCTTCGATACCAATTGAAGAACACAAGCTTATACCGAGAGGGGGGGTGAACAATATAAGACTTAACCAATTAATAATTTTAACTTTAGATAGCAATGGCATCAATACAACATTAATCAAGACAGAAAGCATCACACATTGAAGACCCATTTTTAACGTGGTTCACCCAAAATGGTTGGGCTACATCCACAAAAACTTTTCTCTAAAAGTTATCTCAAGGTTCTTTGGGAATCCTTCCCAATTACAATGTTTATGAGCCTCGGCTCAAAGGAGATACCTTCTCCCAATCAGAATTTATGAGCCTCTCGCTCAAAGGAGATACCTTCTCCTCTGCTCTGGAAATGATCCCTCGAAGATCAATCGCATCTACCTCTTGCCAGACATGTGGAACTCCTTTCCACCGAAGACCTCCTATCCTCAATGCTTAGCCTAAGAGACCTCTGCCTTCTATGATCACGTCCACAATAGCTCAACAACCAAATCTATCCTCAAGTTCTTCTCATAGAACCAATACATCTCTATCCTCAAGTTCTCTGATAGAACTATCAAACTCAGCTCACAAGTCCTCTGCTCTCTCTACGCAATCACAGCCGCATTTTGGTCGAACTTCAACCTTTGCACTGTCTGCACAAACACAACGGTACTTAGAAAAATTCACCATGACTCTTCGCTCACTTTGCACACTTCGATCAAATTTTACACTCTGCTCTCGATGATCGAACTTCTCACTCTGTGCTCTATCAACGAACGTCACAACACTCAACACACCAACTCTTCAAAATAGCCTACCTTTTATAATAACACTTTTAAGATCAAAACCTTACTCTTAGTCAGTTGTAACCCTAATCTTTAGTCGGTTGCACAACCCTAAACTTTGTTGGCTCAAATTTAACTTTGTCGGCTTCAACTGCCTCTATAACTCTTCTGAAGCTTTTGCCACAAAAAACAACATGTCGCGATATCATGACACCTTTGCAACCGTACACTTTCTTTTGGCTTTTGTCATGATATCGTGACACTTTAGCCTTTGACGACTTCAACTAAGCTCTTGTCACGATATCATGACACTTTTGTCTTTGTCAGCATCAACTTTGCTTTTGTCGCGATATCGTGACACTTCTCCCTTCGTCGACCTCCTTTCTACTTTTGTCACGAAATCGTGACACTTCTGCCTCTGCAGACTTCGACTTCACTTCTGTCGTGATATCATGACACTTCTATCTTCATAGCCTTCCTCTCTACTTTTGTCATGAAATCATGACACTTTTGCTTCCTTAGACTTCCTTTTTGTTTTTGTCATGAAATCGTGACACTTTCTCCAACCGAACGCTGCCATCTCGATCTGTCATGAAATCATGACACTTTCTGCATCTGTTTGCTTTCTCTTCAACCTGTCATGAAATCGTGATGCTATCAACTTTTCGTATGCTTTCTTTGCAACCTGTCACAAAATCGTGATGCTTTCAACTTTCGTACATCTTCTTTGCAACCTGTCGTGAAATCGTGATGCTTCTCATTTCAGACTCTTCCCTTTGCTGCATGTCACGAAATCGTGATAGTTCTTACTTGGAACATTTTCATCTACAGCATGTCGCGAAATCGTGACATTTTTTGTGTTACTTTCTCTCTCTTCGAACTTGTCACGAAATCATGACAATTCACACTACGGACTCTCTCTTCTGCATTATGTCGCGAAATCGTGACACTTTTTCTTTCGGACTCTCTCTCCTGCAACATGTCACGAAATCGTGACACTTTTTCGTCCGTTCAACCTTCCTTGCAATATGTCGCGAAATCGTGACACTTTTCCTTCTTTGCCTTCCTGCACTTTTTGAGTCGCGAAAATGCGACATGTCGCGATATCGCGACACTTTTTCAACTTACTTTCTTTCGAACCTGTCATGTCGTAACCTTCATCAAAACAAATTATTTTACATCAAATCAAATTCCTTCAAAAGCTTCTTGACATCAATGACAACTTATACACTTGAGCAAAGGCAATGTACCCAAGGTACCCAAAATTGCCAACAATTTTCACTCCAACTTAGCATTCACAACATTCAACAATTACTCACTTGGAAGAATATACCCATACCTTTTGTTTGATGTAGGAGTGCCCTTGGAAAACTTGTCTAAATCACTATTTCCTTCCTTCCAAATTCAAGGGTTAGATGACAAAATATCACTCAAACACTTTCTCAAATATTCCTTGGACACAAAAATACTCAAAGCTCAAATACACCTTATCACTCCTACTTGTAACTAACATTCATCAAATCATGCACAAAAATAATTACTTGGATACACCTTATAATATCCAACACCAAATGTCTAAGGTGTAGACCTTTTGGTTCATCCAAACCCCACAAGGGGGCAGAGGTCCAAGGTTTAAATCTCGGGCATCATCGGATTGAATGCTTGTCCCTTTCCTGGTGATTTTAGTGGCGTAAAAGTATTAAAATGATTGTGGCATGGTGGTTATATTGGCGTACTACATGAAGATCTATGTGGCGAATTTTGGGGTGAACAACACAAAATACTATGGCAGCCATAAAAAAAGTCGGACAACCTACCCAGATTCGTGGTGGCTACCGATTCCACCATGTAAATTAAATAAAAAATAAAAAAATATCCAACACCACAAAAATCACAACCGATATTTCTAAAAATACCATTATTTATTTTTGAAACCCTAAAACAAATAATACCTAAAATTTATTTTGCAATAACCTTATAGCTTCCTAAAAATATCATATACCAAATAATAATATGCAAAAATTAATTTTAATATATCAACAACCTTCTACAAAAAATTTTGTGCTCAAACTTTAGTGCATACCTCAATATTCCCCAAAAGGGTTTCGACATGATTCAATCTCCCGTCTCCCCAAGTGCCAAGTGCCTTAGCACTTTGGAACCCACTGCATAGGCTACAACTACCCATGTGAAGGAAGCACAATTTCCTCCCCTTTCAACTAATATCCACCATGTTTCCAATACCAAAATAAAAGATCCTCCATGGGGGATTCAAACTCGTGCATGTCACTACCTTAACACCTTACTGCCACCACGGTTGCCAACTATGCTACCAGCGGTTTGTGACCAAGGCTCCCTCCTTCATGGATGAAAAATTCTTACCTCCTCTTAGCACCTTTTAAAAATTAAAATCTATTTTTTGCACACATGATTCACATGAAATTCGCACAACATAGTAAATCATTCGAAAGCATTGGGAGTTATGGTAAGGTGGGTAATCCTCCTTTTATACACATGGTAAATATTCTTCCCATGTCGATGCTTAGGAATTCAATTTTGAATTTTGAATTAATTTTAATAACCCTCCTTAGGGTTAGTTAAAAATTAATATAAATTAATCTTATAATTAATATCAAAATTAATTAATAATTAATTTAAATAACTTTAAATTAAGTAAATTAAATTATAAATTAATTTATAATAAAAATTATATTAATTAATTTATAATTAATTTAAGATTTTTTGGTTCATCCAAACCCCATAAGGGGGGCGAAGATCTAAGGTTCAAATCTTGGGCCTCATCGGACTAAATGCTTATCCCTTTCCTGGTGCTTTCAATGACGTAAAAGGTTTAAAATGATTGTGGCATGGCGGTTATAGGGGTGGACTACATGAAGATTTGTGTGGCGGCTTCCGGGGTGGACATTGCAAAATACTGTGGTAGCCATAAAAGCTGGATAGCCTACCCAGATTCATGGTGGCTACCGATTCCACCATGTAAAAAAATATATATATTTAAAATTTCCCTTTATAATATTATAAAAAATATTATAATATTATTCACTTGGGACATTTTCACTTTAGACCATATCTATGTTAGAGTTAATGTAATGTGCACTATGCCTTCCTTGACACTTGTCAATTTCACTTGACAAGTGTCATGCATTTCATATAGGCTTATGCCTATATATTGTAACTCATTTCATGAATAAAATATCCCATAAGTTTCCCTCCTAACATTTGGTATCAGAGCAGGTTTTCCCTGCCTTGTGAAACCCTTGAGGGGGGATTTCCCTTATGGAAATCCTCCCTCCCCCCTCATATTTTCCCCCATTTTTTTTTTCAAGCCTAGGGAGTATGCTCTCCATTTTTTAAAATGGATCAGAAACTAGATAGCTTAAAAATTAGTGGCTACCCCCAAATTTTTTTGTTAGATCCATTTTTCCCATATGTATCCCTCTGCGCAATCATTATGTATTTTTCCTGCCAAAGCTTAGTCTTTCTGCATCTATGGATTTTAAATATATATTGTGTGTTCAAGAAATCTGTTCGATGTAATGGACAGATTGTTGTGGCTAGAAGAAGGTCTGGTTATTCTTGTTGGCCGTAAACATCCTTTTTAGCCGGGACTCTATTGCATGATCTCCTCCCAGTCCTAACTTGCCAGCTCTCTATGATTTCAACTGAAGCCGATGTCATGAGAAAAATGGTTTGTAGGTGCCCTTTGCAATCGTGTTCTGCTACACACATAGTAGTGGGGATGTAGGGAAAAAATAATTATGAGATATTATATTAAACATTTTCTTGATTAATAATGGGAAGAACATTTTCAAGAGTTGTTTGCTTGGAATCATTCCAGAGCAGGGAGTGGTGCCATCTCATCCCCGCATGCGAGCACAGATTTAATGTCTAGCTGATTTAAGCTTCCACCTCCCGGCCTTGAAGGCGTCCCTCATGGTCATGTATGTCGCATGGACAAGCCGCGTGATAGCAACCCGGAGTCAATGATGACCCCACCATTGCCAGATTCAAATCAATATTTTCTATTTTCTAACATGGTTGCAAGATTTGTTTTACTGCATGGTTTGATTACTGCCACTGTAAGTCCCGTGGAGTTGGTGCTGCATTGTTGTTGGTGAGAGAATTTGAGACATTTTTCCAGCACCACAGTTTTGATATGGGACTCGCAGAGGTTGAAAAGGATATGTGTGCAATCCATTTCTTTTATGGATATGCGAGATTTCAAAAGACAGTGAATATTCCACGTAAAAGCTACAACCAGTTCCTCACCATCGAGTTCTCATGTGTGCACAGTTGAAGCGCAAGTAGTGGGTCTCATGCCAGATATCAACGTATTTCCCCACTTGCCAAAGTTACAAATTTTTCTTGCCATCCAAAATTTGCTGCAGTTGAAATTCAAAACCAAAATTTCAAATCCATTATCGCTTGAATTTTTCTGACACAGAATGGCACTCACAACAGTCTACTCGAGCATGCTAGATAGATGTGACAGAAATTTGTTTGACGACATGTGGGAATTCTCATAGGTAGTATATGAAAATTATCGATTCTTGGAATATACATCAAAATCATATCAATGAATTGAGGAAAAGGACCATAAAGCACTGGAGAAGATAACAAAAGCTGCATTTTTTCATGATCATGATGTTTTTCTCCATTGCCATAAAGTACGGTGATGCTTATCTTGATAAACAACTTTGTGTGAGTGCGCTAGATGCCCTTGCATTGCTTGGACGGATCTAAAATTGGGGCAGGATGAATTGGAGGCATGTACAGCCAGAGGAAGGGCAAAATTGTCAACAACAATGGAGCAACGATTTTAATTTTAATTTTTTTTATTTTTTCAAATGATGGAGCTGAATTTTAAGTGACAGTATTCACGATGTTAGAGAAGTTATAGATAGACGTATTTCGAGAACTGACTATGATAGTATTCCACAAATGGGAAATGTTTTTTGAACATGACCCAAATTTATAGAGACTGACTTCCTTTTTTTACAGTTGAGCGACTAATCGTCATCAGGGAAGGCCAAGTGGGAGGCGATGGCAGAGTGGTACATGAGATCGTGCCATGACTCCGTTGCTCTGAGCTCGCACTGCAGAAGCAATGCCTTTTGGCCCATGGAAGCTCCTCCACCTCTGTTGTCCCAGAAATCCTTATGGGAGATGTTAGATCTGTGGCGCACCGGTGGAAGGGCAAGTGCGCCGATGGGAAGGGGTTTATGCCAATAATTAAAAACCATTGGCGATGTATTTCCACATGGGAGATATTGATGCTATTTTTTTTTCCACCAGAGAGTGATGCCGCCATTGTGCAATGTTTGATTTCGCTGTCTTAGAGAGGCATGCTATTTTTTTTCCATATTATGAAGATACCTTTGATAATGGAATATAGGGGTATTTATAGTTGTTGGAAATGTTTTTCCATGACGAACACAATGGTGGAGTCAAATTGTAATTTTGAGGCTGTTTCAATTCAGTTTTTTTAGCCTCATTTTTTTTACCTTGGAGTGCACTCTCGGTTGTACCCGACACTCTCGAGGTTATTTTATATGTGATCCTTGTACCTAGTGATCTTTTATATACACTTGGTGAATGTAGTGGCTGGTTACCCATGCATTTCGATGGGATGACATGATCACCATAAGGACACTTATACTAGGGACTACAGAAAAAGACACCCTAGACTCTATCCGAGGTTTTTTTTTGGACCTACTTCTAAAGACTACAGACGAAGACACTTTAGAATATTCTCTTATTTTCTTCTTCTCTCCTCCTATTTTGATCTATGGCTCATTTTATTGTATTGAGTGCATTTTCAGCAGAGACCGACACTCTTATATGGCTCATTTTTCCTTTGTATTAAGGTGCATTTTCGATAGAGTCCGACACCTTCTAGATTGAACTCACCATAAGGAGGGATTTAATATTTATGGTGGGATTAGTCAGTGACCTACGAGAGGCAACATCCTCTGAGGATGACCTGCAGAGGCAACAGACCCAGAAGTGGCTGACCCTGAGGCACTTAGACGGCTGACCTAGTGGCAACATATCCATGGAAGTGGTTGACCCTGAGGCAACAGACCGAGATGTATACACAGTGAATCTAGCATTATTCATAGTTGGAGAGCCAAGCACAGAGAGCATGAGCCTAGACCAAATCAGCAATAAGAGAGGATGATAGGTTGTTTTAGAGAAGTCAACATTAAGGGGGAATGTTACCTAATGTTGACTTGTTTTTTCTTTAGTTAGGATAGTGCACATTAAGGGGGAATGTTAGAGTTAATGTAATGTGCACTATGCCTTCCTTGACACTTGTCAGTTTACTTGACAAGTGTCATGCATTTCATATAGGCTTATGCCTATATATTGTAACTCATTTCATGAATAAAATATCCCATAAGTTTCCCTCCTATCAATCTGATGTCCTGAAACTGGGTCTTGATCAACTAAAACTGGAGTGAAATTGATGCTGCCCATTGAAAACTGCCACTAACTAATTCTGAAATCTTGACATCAATGACCACTCACTCTTGACATAAATGACAACTTCTCTACTCAAAATGTCCAACATGATAAATTGATCAAATACTTCTAGACTAGAAAATTTCTAGTAAGTTTGAATGTTTCATTGAGAAGGAGATACATGATCCAAGCTTTGAAGTACACCTTACTACCTAAAGGATTGTACAAAAAAAATTTGGATGGGGTATTGCTTCGATGCATAAAAGATGATCAAAATCAAAATATCTTGGATGAATTCCATGGAGGTCCATTAGGAGGAAACTACTCAAGGAGAACCACTGCTTTAAAAATTATCAAGACTGGGTGCTATTGGCCAACCATTTTCTCAGATACTTTCAGAGTAACCAGGAATTATGAGAAGTGCCAAAGGTACATTGGGAGAAATAGAAATGATTCAATGCCTTTGAAATATATTTAGGTTGAAGAACCTTTTTCAACAATGGGGTTTATATATCATCGAGGTGATAGAACCCATGTCATCCATTGGACATAAATACATCCTAACTACTACGGATTATTTTACTAAGTGGGCTGAAGTAGTACCCACTAAGAGTGGACTAGGAAGTTGTGATGGAATTCATTGAGAGTTTAATTATAAGATTCGGTATCCTAGACACATTGGTCACAAGTAATGGCACATATTTCATAGGTTCCAAAATGATATATTTTGTTATTAGATATGGAATCTATTTGAAAACATCTTCAAATTACTATCCCCAAGGAAATGGGTTGGCCAAGTCAATAAATAAGAATCTACTCCAAATATTAAAAATAAATCTGAAAGATAGCAAGAGAATTTGGCAATCTTTGATAAACCAAGTGTTATGGGCTTATATAATCACCATAAATGAATCCATAAAAACCTCTCCCTATTCACTAGTCTATGGTAAGGAAGCAGTTCTCTTGATACACATAGAAATACCTACTTTAAAGTTGCTCAACCAAACTAGCACATAGGAAGTAGAACCAATGGAAAATAGGTTGATACAACTTCTACAATTAGAAGATTAGAAATAATAAGCCTTCGACCATTATTAAAAACATATGGATGACACAAAGAAATGGTTTGACAAAAGGGCTACCCTTAGGAATTTCAAGGTAGAAGACTTGATTCTAAGGTGGAACTAAAAGAAAGAAAAACCTGGGAACCATAATAAATTTGATGCATTCTTGGAAGGACCCTTTGTGATAATCGAATAAAAACAACATAACTCTTTCCAATTTAAAAATGAATAGGGTTAGGTCCATCCCATCCCTATGAATGGCTTCCATATGAAGTTGTACTATAAGTAAGATGTTTCTCTTCACTTTGCATGTATCATATGTAAATATGTTGTTTCTTTTCTTTCTAAGGCTACCTCAAATAAAATTATCATGATCCTACGATATATTGGCATTCAAAAGTCACTCCAAGGGAAATTGTCATGATATCATGATGTTTTGGCACTCAGTGAACACTTCAAAGAAATTTTTCATTATTTCACAACATTTTGGTATTCAGCTACCACTTCAAAGAAAATTGTCATGATTTCACAATATTTTTGTATTCAGCTACCATTCCAAAGGAAATTGTCATGATTTCATGACATTTTGGTTGTTCGATGGTCAAAGTCAAGTAATAACATCTTTTTACAGGAAAATTAGTTTTCTTGAAATTTAAAATACACACCTCTCAAAGTACCACCGTACAAATTTATTGGAATAGAGAAGAGGTGAAATGAAGCTATTGGCCCAAAGCATAAGTGACATAATGCCATTGGCCCCAAGGAAATGGTGATGCTTGGCGATTGGATTTTTTTAGGGTGGCACATGAAACAAAGCATCCAGTAATATTTGAAATTAGTTGTGAAGCATGCACCGCCAACCATAATTAATGTGTCACACCCTAATGAATGCATGCATGCTTACTTATGGCAAAGAATATTTTTCCTCACCTATTTATCCTCTGAAAATTTTCCTCTGCATACAGTGCCCCCCAATTTCCCCCAATTTATCTAAGACCCTTTGAGTTCCTTTTAGGATTTTATATATACTATAATCATAGCAAGAAACCATGAAAACATCTCCTCTAGTTGCTAAGTAAAAGCGTAGGGCTAAGAAAAGTGAAGGTGATTTCATAGACCCAAATTTCCACATCAACGATACCATAATAACATGGAAAAATATAGATAAAATTCATAAATATGTGGAATCCAGGGTAGCAAAGTACATCATGCCATCGAATATAAGTACGTTCTCCTATCACTCTTTGCTTGGTATATTTGCACCCATGTTCATCCTTACCCTGAATTAGTCAGAGCTATGGCAACTTTTTATGATGTCAAGCATAAAATTGTTAGGAATTCCAAGGGTGTTGTTATTTTTACCCTAGATTTTGATGCAATTAGGTTCATATTTAGTGGTGATAGAAGACCCACTACAAATCCCATTCCATTTTATCCAATTACATAAGCCAAGAACTATATCCCTACTCTCAATATAAAGTTTTTTCTACAAGAACATATGTCAGAACCCCCTCCTGATAGAAAACTACTAGAATCACTGATTACCCTATATAAATTTAAAATTAAGGAGCTTTTCTCTATACTGGCTATGATGGTGGGGTTAGAATCTGATGTGCAAGTCTACGGATGGTATATTGTGATAGCATAGTGTATGTCGAACCATAGATTCTATGATGCTTCATGTGTAGATAAAAAAATAGTACCAATTTTCTTCGACTAGCCAGCATATCTAGACCAAAAGATATATGTAGGTATTTTTAGAATATATATGGGTTCTATAGAAGCTTTCAGGTTTTCATCCTACCTAATATGGATTTTTTTTCTTTCAATCAAAGAATCTAGAGTTCATTTCCACAACCAGTAGAGATAAAAAGGAAATAGTTTACCTATATACGAATGGATGATAGTATTCTCAAAATTATAGTCATACTACTACTTTAACATAGAATTCCTAGGCCCTGCCTTGCAAATTATGTATGGCACAATACATAGAATTCCTCAAAAGATGTGGAATACTCTACAACACACTCATGCGAAAGAAGGAGATTGGGTTATTTTAATGCAAGGAGTAGTCATTTGACAATACTTCATAGGGAAGCCTTTCTTACTTCCATACTATCACTGAGTGATTGTTCACTCTAGAGTATGTAAGACAAACTGGATATATAAACTATAAATTTGGCATAGAAATCAACAAAATTGGCACATGTCTAATACCTTTCCAGTTTGGAGGAGTCATTGTAGCGAAAAGAGGGGACCATAAGTGAATCACTCGAGCTCTAAAAAGCCTAAAGTTAGTAGAATTGCCATAAAAATGGAATTATGACCCCATTGATAGATTTGCACAAAAATAGGCTTCCCTCAACTAGACTCTTTTTAAATAATTCTATTCATAAAAAAAATAGATTGATAAATAGGGCAAAAATAATGAGGAAGATGAAGCACTATAATGGCACATCAAACAAGAGTAGCCATTGGCCCTGTGGCATTACTTCTATGAGCATCTGATGGACTGGAAACCCGAAGTTGATCCGAGCCATAAGTTAGATGAAAATATCATTAAAAGAATGAAGAAAAAGGGAAAATATTGGACACATGCAAAAATCCTAGCTTTGTGGTAGATGAGATGCCAAATTGAAATGCACTCTGGGTATGGAATAAAAGCTGATAATGAATTTTGTGAGAGATATGACAAATATCATGCCACATGGTCCAAGAATCTTGTAGAAAAAGTCCTACCAATTATCAATGACATCTTAGTTCCACTCATCACTAAAAAATTTGGAACTAACCAAGGTAAAGAAAAATAAATTGTTGTTGAACAAATTGAAATTCTAAAAAATATGGCTTGAAAATTCATCGTCCTCCACATCAGACACATAATATCATAGTGATTCTCCTATCATCCAAATAATGAGGAAATAAGAGTTAGAATAAGTAGGGGAACAAAAGAAAATAAGATTAGAAGAAACACATGTCGATCCTGAGATAGGAGACAAGGAAATAACTACAGGGGAAAACATGGAATAACTCTCTGAACAGTAGGATTTTAGCAACCAATAGTTGGATAAAACCACTAAAGAGTCTATCCCTACTGAGGAAATCCCTATAAAAACATAAATCCCCAAATATGCCATGGATACTGGAGACAAGAGCCCACAATAGATAATGGAAACCCCTATTGAAGACCTGATCCCTGCTAAATATACCCTAAATACTAGAGGCACAAGCCTAAAAAATATAATAGGTATGTATCCTATCAATATTATTACATCTTCTTCTTCTTCTCATCCCTAGAGAAATTTCCCTTCCTATTCTATAGATCAAGATGATGTTTCTTCCCTTTATAATAAGCAACCTCTGCCATTGCCATCATCAACCCAACATGATCCAAAAGCATCCTCAAATGCACCCCTAGATACACTCATAAAATAACCAAACATGGATTCCCCAATATCCACCATTCCTTTCCTTTATACCGCCAATTTCCCTAACTTCCAATCTATTCATGTCTCTTCTAAGATTCACCCTACCATTGATAAGCTAAAACAAATTGAAGGCAACCATGAGTGCTTCATACTGGTTGAAGTCGTACAATACTCAAAGTTCCAAGAACATAGCTCATGCCAGGGAAGGAATAGCCCTAGATCCTATCAATATGGAGTGTTTTACTATGAATATGATGTCATTGGTTCAAAATCCTGAAGGAGAAATAACCTTGGAAGATTATCAAGCTGAGATAATCATCGAAGATATCACTCAACTGCCTATGGAAGATGAGTGGGTAAAATACCAATATCACATGAGGACTATATACTTAAATGTTGAGTATTACAAGGAGAAATACCTCAGAGTTGAGCAATAAAGGAAACATTTGGAAGAAGCCTTAAATGAACAAAAGACAATTAAAAAGGCATTGAAAATGAGGTAAATAGATGGGAAAAAATATTCAATGAAGAGGCACCATATAATGAGGAAGAAAAGAAAGTCACTAAAAAAATATAGGAATTGAATAAGTATGTAGAAGACCTTCAGAAGTATATCCAAGATGGCACTCACAAGACCAGTGGGATTTCCAAAGAAAAGGCCAAGGTAGTCAAGAAATAAATGTTGAATGACATCCAAAAGATAGGCTTAAAAGAAATGCTTACATTATCATATTTTGCCAAGATTAAGGAGACTTTGGTTTGAGTGGAATATGAATTCACTACATCTATTAACTTCCTGAAAACAAGGCTATCTACAGCCACAAAGATCCAAGTTCTAGCAGAAAGCACGCAGGGAAAATTTGGATATAGGGCCCAAGATGAAAAATGGTCCCAGGCCAAAATAGTTGCAATATGCTTCTTCAAAAGGTATAATATGGTGATAGAGAGTGATAAAATAATACGCGAACTCAAGGTAGAAGCCAAAGGAATTTTAAAATATGTGAACATAGCAAAAATATACCACATGTTGAGTTTTGGAGATAAATATTCAAAATTCTTGGAAGAAGATGAGCTAAAATATTCTTGGAAATATTTCATATAACATGAATCAAAGATAAACAACTGGGAAGAGTTGGTTCAATAAGAACAAATATTTAGTATGGCTCATGACCTCACCCAGATCAACTCATGTTTGCATGAGTTATACATGAGGTTGAAAGTTTTGTCCTATGAAAAAGTGGAAGAATTAGAGTATTTGTATTTAAATTTCATGGAGACTTCAGACCTAGATGAAGATATTTGGAAAAGGGCTTGTGCCACTTATAATGAAGTTGTCCAGGAAAAAGAGAAACACAAAAATACTAAGAAAACTTTGACAAGCAGTACAATGGCACCTGAGCAAGAAAACATAGAGAAATAAATAGAGGAAGACACTCCTGATGAATGATCACATAGAGCAAGAAACATATTTTTTGCTTGATATCACTCCCATTTCTCTCTTTTTTGTTGTTGTTCTTTCTACTCTGTTCCTCAATGGATAAAGGCTCTATATTCTAACATTTAGGTGGCAGAATTCCCCTAGGATACGTCAATAATGTAGGTAAAAATGACTACATCAAGGGGAGTAAGGATGTCTTCTTAAAATTTTGATAAATATAGAAGAAATTTTGTGATCTCGCAATATTTTGGGTTTAGGAGCCAAGTCAGAGAAAACATTGTGACCTCACAAAATTTTGGAGCTCGAAAGCCAAGTCAAGAAAAATTTCATAATCTCATGATATTTTTGAGCTCAGAAGACAAGTTTGAAAAAAATTCATGATCTCATGACATTTTGGATCTTAGAAGCCAAGTTAGGAACATCATCACAATCTCACAATATTTTGGAGCTCATAAGATAAGTCAGGAAAAACATCGTGATCTCACAATATTTTGGAGCTTAGAAGATAAGTCAAAAAACGTTTCACAATCTCGCAATATTTTGGATCTTAGAAGATAAGTAAAAAAATTGTCATGATATCATGATATTTTGGATCTCAGATGCCAATTCAAGAAATTTTTTGTGATATCATGATATTTTGGATCTCAGAAGCCAAGTCAGAAAAAATGTCACGATCTCACGATATTTTAGATCTCAGAAGACAAGTTAGAAAAAATATCATGATCTCACAATATTTTGGAGCTCAGAATCTAAGTCAAGAAGAACATCATGATATCACAACATTTTGGAGCTGAGAAGCCAAGTTAGAAAAAACATCATGATCTCGCAACATTATGGAGCTCAGAAGAAAAGTTAGAGAAAACGTTGCGATATCACGACATTTTGGCATCCACATTCCACCTTTAGGAAAAACATCACAATTTCATGACATGTCATAATTTTTTGGATCGACTAACCAAAATAAGAAAGCGAAAGACAACTAGACCATGATGTCTCCACAAATATCAAAGCAGATATGCAATAACAAGAAAATCTCAACCATTTTCTATTGAAAATTCCATACTCTTTTAACTGCCACTTTACCAGAATGAGTCTACGGGCATATTGTTGTAAAAAATTTCAATTTTTATATTATTTAAAAGATATATATATAGTATGAGTTACCATATAAAATAGTTTGCTCTTGGATGTTTACAAGGCAATGTACACATACTTTTGAAAGTAAATAAAGACTACTCATTCTAGTTTATGGATCACTGGTGTTCTTATCAAGTATGTATGGATTGTTGATTGTTGTATACGTTATGTTGAATATAAATAACCTTAATTTTATTCTAAATTTCTATGTTTAAAGTTCAGCTAGCTATGAAATTAAAGGTTCCAATAGGCTTATGTTTTATTAAATCTACACTAGATGACTAGTTATTCTAATTTGATGGTTCAAAGAATATTTATCTGTAAAAGGTTGTAGATGTTTCTTTGCTATTATCTAATCTACACCATTTAAATGTTCCTATAAATAACTATATTTTCTTCTCTTTATGCACTTTACTCTCCCCCCTTTTTCTAAAATAAAGCAAGAAACTAGCCTCCTCTTGATATTGAACTGAGTAAACTTTGTTTTATACTCGGTATTTCAATGTTGGTAAAGTCTTGGGTGCAAACGTAACCAAAGTCATATTTTTCTCCAATAAAGAGTCTAGGTGGTAGAATTAAGGAGAGACCAAGTGAGGATTGAAAGAAATATTAGTTCTAGAAATACTGATATTATATTTGACTAGAGTTTTCTCCATAGAGTTGCAAGAAAAACTCGTGAAGGCTTGGACTTAGCATTCAATCCACTAGATTGACAAATCATATAGATAATATCATCTAGGATATCTAGAATTTCCTAACTATTGCCTAAAGTTTCTTTTATTGTAGAAAATTAATTCTCAGATGATTGGGACTCCTCCTACAATAGAAATCTAGGAGACTACAACTTCATTACTCGAAGGCCGACATGCCTTCATAGTGCAAATAATAATTCCTTGTGTGAGAGAATATTTAAAAAGGTAAGACACTTTTGGTGCAAATAAATTTTTTTATGGGATTACTTATCATATTTATTAAAGCACCTTATTTTAGATTAAAGTTACAAAAAGAATAAAAATTGGATTATAATATTCAAAAAGTACAAAAAGAGAAAAGTTATTTTTAAGGTCCATTTACACAATAATTAAGATACGATTAGATTGCAATATTATATCTATCAACTACCTATCATCTACTTTGGAAAAAGAAAAATAAGACTAAGTACTACAATATTAATTATAGTGAAATTGCATAGTAACTATTGAAGATTCATTTTAGATTATTCTTGATTAGTTGCAATAAATTGATTGAGTGCATTAATTTGAGAGTTTATTGGAGTGATAAGGTGTAATTATTAGTGCATTAAAAGTGAAATATTATTAGATTCATTTACACTATTATACTACTCTAAAAAATAAATTAGTTTTG
Organism: Wollemia nobilis; assembly: GCA_028583015.1. Lineage (NCBI taxonomy): Eukaryota > Viridiplantae > Streptophyta > Pinopsida > Araucariales > Araucariaceae > Wollemia > Wollemia nobilis. The sequence continues at coordinate 1,348,338 of JAQPPZ010000028.1, forward strand.
TTTTTTTAAAGGGAATAAAATATGTTTGGTATCATGTTTCTAAAGATACTATTAAAGCACATAAATATGCAACACATTGTGGCCAAGTGAAGCCACCAAAATAGGTTAAAATCCTCCAAAACTTAGAGAAGAAAATAACTAACCAAAATAAAAAATATAAGCTTCAAATATTGAGACTTGGTGAGTTTAAAATCCAAAGCATTATAGGGTTAGTTGCATGGAGAAAGGTGCAAAACATTGCATCTTATAAGGAGCTTCTATCTACTTCTATATAAGCTTTTATTTGTCATCATAATATCCAAGAAAAATGGGAAGGTGTCTAAGAAAAGAGACAACCTCAAAACCCCTACACTATATTCAAAAATTCTGCCATATAAATTATAATATTAGACCTGCGAAAAGGAGTGCAAGAAAGGGTGCAAAAGGCATATTGTTTACAAATATTGTTACATTGGATTGCATTTCTCTAACTCATTCTATGGAGGAAAAAGGTAGATTGGAAAGTGTCTAAGGTAAAATATTAGCAAGTTAAAATAGTCAAAGGCAATCAAAAGATATCATTATACCAAGCATAGTAAATATCCAGTCATATAGGCTCATCTTCTACATATCTTGGGTAGTCGAATATACAAAATATAAGGCACAAAGTGAGGGATAAATAAAGCAATTTAGAATAAAATGAAATCAAAGCAAGCACAATTGAACTACACATAAAAAATCAAGGATCATTCAATACCAAAGTGAAGCGTCACAGAGTCTTCATCTTAGTGCTGCCATTTAGGATCCATTCAAGGGAAACCAAACCTCCACCAAAGCTCCTTCATATCTCCATAAAATCTCCACCATAAGCATTGCTTGGTTGGAGATATTTTAGCATCTATGTAGAACAACAAATAACAAGGTTGAAAATGCATTGGAAAGCCTTCAAGAAGGCATTGATAAAGACAAGGGCATGCAGATGCCACTTGTCATTCTCCAAAGAAATTCTAAATAAAAATCACAAATAATACATTGCAATAATGTCTTGGAACCCATACTACATGTAAAATAGGAGTTACTTATATCTTAAATCTTGATATACGTCCATTATAGAAAGGAAGTCTCGTAGATGTTGAAGAAGAAATATTTCTTGGATAGTGCTCAAAGGAGAATAAAAATGTCTCAACTAAAGATGATATTTCTCACAAGCAATGGATTAAGTTCAACATATCCACCAAAAAAATGAAGCATCTATGAGCATGGTATGAAACTAAATAGTTTGGAAGGAGGAATCATTTTTATATTGAATCATTTTTTGATTGTAAGGTAGAAAAACCCACAATAGACTTAATTAATATATTTGTTCGATGATGCCTTATTATCATATTTGGATTGCATTTAAATACCTAGTCTAATAGTTGTAAGAGTGAAGGTTTGTGACCCTAAAATATAATTAATAAATAATATAAGTATTAGGGTATGTTAGGAGGGTCCTAACATGCCACCCCCCTTAAAGGAGCTTTGTCCTCAAAGCTGGAAATTTGGAAATTGCTGCTGGATATCTTGAAAATTTTCCCACGTTACGTCTTCTAAAGGTAGACCTTTCCAATGGATTAAAACTTATGTGATATCATGAGTATGAAGGTGACGAGAGAGGCGATCCAAGATAGCTTCTGGATTGACTAGAAGTACTCCATATTCAGAGAGTTCAGGAAGAGTGGTTTGTGTCATGATATGTGAAGTTTGGAAGAGGGAGGAAGCTCTAGTTTGTAAGCAATGGTCCCAATACATTGGAGAACTTTATACAACCCGTAAAATTTGGGTGCTAACTTCTGAGAACATTTTTGTTTAAGAGAGGATTGACGGTAAGGTTGGAGATGTAAGAAAACCATATCACCCTCATGGAAACTACATTCGCTTCTATGTTGATCGGCTTGCTGCTTTATGTGATGATAGGTGGTGTGTAGGTTATATTTTAGGATCTGTAGTATGTCATCACTATTAGCAAGTTTTGTTTCCACCGCATGGAATTTTTTAGTCCCTGGAATATAGGAAGTGAGGGATGGTGGTGTTTGACCATATAGTGCTTCATAAGGAGTTATTTTGATGGATGTATGGTATGAAGTGTTATACCACCATTCCACTAGTGAAAGCCACTTTACCCAATGGAGTGGTTGAGTGGAAACAAAACATCGAAGGTATATTTCCAAGAATTTATTTAAAACTTCTATTTGGCCATCATTTTGAGGATGGTAAGCAGAGGTCATATGAAGTTGACTACCTTGTAATTTGAACAATTCCTTCCAAAAGGTGCTAGTGAAAGTTGGGTCGCAATCACTAACAATTGTGGAGGGCATACCATGTAATTTAAAGATGTTATCTAGGAAGAGGTGGGCTATAGTGCTAGTGGTATAAGGATGAGCCATGGAAAAAAAATGGGCATATTTAGATAAACGATCAACGACTACGAAAATGGTTGTTTTTCCTCCTAATTTTGGTAATCCTTCAATAAAGTCCATAGAAATATCTGCCCATGTTTTGGTGGGTATAGGCAGAGGTTGAAGTAATACTGGAATAGCGAGGGTCTCTAACATGTTTGTAGGGTTATACATTTGCACCTCTATTTGAATTTCTTCTTTTAATACGCTGACAAAACATTCTTGAAAGAAGGCAACATATAATACAGATGTTCGATTAGCTAGCCTTTCAAATTCTGCTTGGTATTCGCTTACCGAAGTGGTTTTGCATAATATAGTGAGGGCCCCTATAAAGCTTTGAAACTTGCTAGGGCCGAATCACACTAATAGATTATGTGTAAAGGTTGACCATGTCGTAGTGCCATTAGTTTTCTCAAACCATTGGTACCATTGGATGGCATCGTTTTCCAAGTGGAAGGAGGCGATATGCACTTTTTGCATTTTCAAAATTTTATTTAGTGTGAAATATTGCTCTACTCAGTAGATCCAGTTTGTAGGGTCTTATCCTTCAAATTTTGGGAATTCTAATTTGGTCGTCCATGGTAGAATGGAAGTTTGTGGACCTCCTAACATTGCTCGATTTGATGACACATTATTGGTTGAATTTGCATGTGGTGTTGCCTAATTTTGACTGATGGTATCAAGTTTAACATCCATTGCAAATATTTTCTCGAAGATTTCTCTTGTGTTACGGGTATTATCCTCTCTTTCCTATTGAACTTCTTTAGCGAGCCTTTCATGTTTCTCATGAATGGAATCCAGTGATCATCGTCCTTCAGCCATTGTGGTTGGTGTAGGTAACGATCAATATGACTTGGTACAGGTGAGCAAAAAAAATTAAAAAATAAAAAATTTGGTGGGCAATGCCCTATCAAATTTTTGAATTTGGTGCTCTCTATTATTTAACAGGTAGCTTGTAGAGGTGTCAGGGTCGAGAGTGCATGGCAGTCGGTAGCGCAGTAGGCAGAAGGCCGACTGACAAGGCAAAAAGTAGGAAGGCATACTGGTAGGGTGGTAACAGGTGACCGAGGCATAATGGTGGTAGCTAGGAACACGAGGAGTCATTGGGTAGGCAAATTTTGAGGAAGGACTAGGTAGCGGTTGGTTCGCACGAGGTATGGGGGAGGCGTGACCGAAGTCACATTCTTCCTTGTGCATTTTGGTGCTTATAAAGCACTACAAAGATGTAGCACCATGAATGTGGGACTTTAGTCCTTAAATTTTTTTTTATTTTTTTCCTTTGCATTTCAAACATCGAAAACCTTGATGCTACATTGAATATTTTAGTTTTTTCAAAATAGCCATCGGTCACCATGCGAAAGGTCGAGAAATTTGGGTGTAAGATAACTTAATTTGTACCTTAGGAGAAGGTTTAATTTTTTGCGAGAATTATGACATGGATCCGTGAAGCATGAATGTTGTTTGTGTCCTCGCGAATGTGGACTAGCTGAAATGTGTGGTGGGAACAAATTTTTAATGGTGAATTTGCTCCTTGATCTAGCTCTGATCCAGATGGTATGAAACTAAATAGTGCAAAAGGAGTAATAATTTTTATATTGAATCGCTTTTTGATTTTAAGGTAGAAAAACCCACAATAGACTTAATTAATATATTTGTTCAATGATGCCTTATTATCATATTTGGATTGCATTTAAATACCTAGTCTAATAGTTGTAAGAGTGAAGGGTTGTGACCCTAAAATATGATTAATAAATAATATAAGTATTAGGGTATGTTAGGAGGGTCCTAACAGAGCATTAAAAATCCTATCGTAACACTTATCACTCAATTGACCACCTATTAAAGGTGCCTTGGACCTTGGAAAATGTAGCAATTTGGTAGCAATTTGATGACAGTTTGACGGTAGTTTAGTAGTATTTTGGAAGCGATCCAGTAGTGATTTGAAGAAATTCAAGAGTATTTGAAAGCATTCTCATTCAACCAACATTAAAGGATATCATTGAAGCTAAAGTATATGTTGAAGAATTCATGCTCAAGAAGGATAAACTACTACCATATTCATCCAACTTCATAAAGGTACAAAGCCTTATTAAGGCAAAATTTCCTCATCTAATTTACTTTCTTTCAAAAAGGGAGTTATAAGGTTATATGTTAAGGTTGAGATATTAAATAAAATCAATCTCTATTTGAAATCAAAACTTAGGGAAATTAATATAATATTTACAAAACACAACTTATGAGAAATAAGGGATATTACTTGGAATTAATCCATTTAATGTTTGCAAATATTAATGTGTTCTAATTTTCTAAATTTGTGAGTGATGAGGGTTACAACATCAAACTAGGTTATTGGAAATTATAAACACTTGAATAAAATCCCAAGGGTTGCAAAAAGGGGTTATTAATATTTTTTGTTAAAGTTGGAAATTTATAATATTCTTGTCTCGAAAATTTCTCAAAAGGAACAATAGAAATCCAAAATTAAAACTTCTTCAAAATTGAAAAGTGCTTAGTTCAATAGGATTAATAAGGTGTTAGAAAATTTTATTTTTTATATTTACAAAAACTGTACAAAATCAACCAAAATTGAATTATATTTTACAAAAGCACTACATCATACTCCAAAAATATTTGGGAGTCATACGGCATTCCACAAGACTTGATAATAATAATATCTATCAAATACTATCAAGTTGGGAAGATATAACATTTCTTCAAAATCTAAAATTAGGTGTTTATATCTAGGGAGACATAAGGAAGTCTACAAACCTAAGGATTAATAAAGGTTTTATCAAATCAAAATTATATACATCAATTAGGGAGTTGTAAGGAAGACTACAATTCTATTTCATTTATTAAAATTTAACATCTTCAAATGGGTAAAGTAATGTCATAAAATCAATGTAAAACTTGCTCCAATAGAAACCAATTCACAAAACATGAACACATATGGTATATTGAATTAGGAGCCAATTATCATATAATAGAAAATATACAATGGTTTGACTATCTTGAAGTTCCTAAAGATTACAAACTAATAATTGTAGACAATAAAATATATCCTATACATGGATATGGATGTGTAATACCAAGAAAATCATTTCCAAATATTCTACTACAAAAATTATTGTATGTTCCTAGATTAACATTTAATCTCATCTTAGTAATCAAGTTAGCAAAAAACAACTATATCATTAACTTTAGATATATGTATGGGATCAATAAATATCTCATTATGAATCAATATGGCATAAAAGAAACAAGTTCAATCCATGAAAAATACATACATATTAGACTCAATGCAAATCTCACAATACATTGTGGTGTTTCAAATGATGTTAACATATTTACAGAGGAATAGGTTGAGGAAAATGAAGAACTAGTACACCAAAAAGGTAAACATAGAAGGATCAAAAATAAAAATATGATAGGACAATTACATAAAGCTCTAATCATTCATCAACAATCAGAACCAAATGGAGATACTTGAAAAGATAACTATAAATGTGGTTGGATAGAAGATAAGGAAAATGAATCTAAACAAGAAAAATATCATCCAATGAAAGAAAAAGCCTCAACTATAGCTTACTCTGCATCATATGAAGACACAAATTACCTACTGAACCTGAACAAAAATAATGTAGAGAAAGAGTACAAAGTTTAGGATGATGAATAAGAAGATCCATATTGAATACTAAAGTCTTTAATACCCAAATAATGTAATACAGGAGGGTGTTATAAATAGAGTATATTACATCATTTGGATCATGTAAATGTATCTTCCAAGGTACATACTTAGGACATTAGATTACTTTAGGAGGAAGTTATCTAGTTACTTCATGCAATGTAATAAATGCACAAGTGTCAATATACAATTTGTATATGTGTGAGTTGTCCCTTGCACAACTAGGTAGAGTGTTGGCCAAGTAACCTATTTTACCTATATAAAGAAGGCCTCATTGTTAGATAGATATAGAGTTAGGAAACATAGTCAAATATTAAAGCATAGCATATTTTTGTGTAGATCGCCATCCATTGGTTATGGGTGCAAAGTAGTTTGGTAGCTTTATTAATGGATTGTTCATTCCCTCCATAGTTACATTGTATTTTTTTATTTCATTTCTATTTATAGCATATTTTAGTCATCTAGTAGATTTACTTTCTTTCATATTATTTTGTATCTTATGATTGCTATCTCCCAGTGCTCATTACATAAAAATCTAATATATATAGCCTTTATAATAAATGTTAACACAGGAATTTATGATGCTAGTTCATGGAAGGTGGTTATGTTAAAGGGATGACCATGTTGTAAAATATTTTTTGATCTTTTGTATCTTCTAGTAGAGGGTGGATATTAGAAATACAATGATTATGTTGCATAAATCCACACCCTTGATCTATTTGAGTTCATCTAACCACTTTTTCAATGCTATAAAATCCATCCACCTATACTATAAATCCATTAATTGCATAGGTAAACCTCGTAAAGTAGATCATTTCCATGGACTTGGGGCTCGTTCGATTGCCCATTGGATAGGTATTGGACTCTTCCATATCAATCATACATCCTATATCCTCGTACTTGAGCTCATTTCTTTATTCCTTTGGTGGTCCCTTTAATAAACCTAGAGTGGATGGGGATTTTAGTGTGATGGACTTTTGGGATTTACCTACTATCTATAGATGACCCAAAATTCCACCCAGGAAGGGTCACCTCCTTTAGGGTAGGATTTTAGGAAACTTATCACTCTTATGGCATTAGCATGTCTTTGGGATCCCATAAAGACCTAAAGGATACTAAGTCCTCCACATGGGATCATACTTAAGCCCCACTAGACCTGCTTGCAAGGTGAAATAATAAGACTTCTTCACCTACTATGACTATTGTGGGCTTTTGGGACCTATCCAAAATCCAGACTGCCCAATTTTCTGCCTGCTATAGCACTTAGCCAAAATTTACATTTTTATTGGTGGGGACTTTGGAATCATTGCCAGATCAATATTGACCCTCTTTTTTACCACACATAGATGGTAACCATTTGGTATTTTCCTAATTTTCATAGGGATATAATTTTCTACCATATTTGGGATTTTCAAATCCATCACCTTCATTGTAGCCTACAAAGCCTCCAAAAAACTTCACCATAGCTCTATCGCATGCAAGAAGGACTTGCTCAACACAAACAACCCAATGCATATAGGCCCAACTCCAAAATCCTTACTTTTCTGATATTCATCATCCTTACTAATCAAAAGGGAACAAGTGGGTGATTTCACTCAAAAATTTCACCCACACTCTTGGCAGCTCATAGGGGATTTTCACTTTGTGGAAAAATAACCCAAATGGCTATCCTTAGCAAAAAATCTTTTCCAAATAGGGAAAGAGAGAAGAAAAAGATAGAAAAAGAACAAAAAAAAGTAACTAGGCAAGGCTGCAATATAAATTGAGGGTGACAGGCGATGGGGTGGAAACTACACAAATAACAAGGCATGATAGAATGGAGAAAAAGAAAATAAGGGGGACAAAAGAGGATAAAAAGGGACAAAAGAAAAAAGTGGTATGAGAAAAAAGAATAAGAAAATTGTTAGTCTTACAATGACATTGAGAGGGGGGGTGAATCAGTGTAGCTCTTTAAACTTGAATTTATAGTTCTTAATATAGCAGCAATTAACACTTATTACAAGATACAATAAGAATAAAAAAAGAGCATCACACAACACAAGATTTAATGAGGTTCACCAATGTGGCTACTCCTCAAAAATTACTGCTTGGACTACCATCCAAATCTAGCCTTTGCAAAGCAACAACTTTACAATCACTTTACCAGCACCCACTGGAAGGAGCACCAACCCCTTATTTATCTGCACCAATAGAAAAGAGCACCAACCATTGATTTACTAGCACCTACTGGAAGGAGCACCAACCCCTCATGCAAAGTTGCAACCCAGACTTGAATTATGAATCTAGAAGATTAACAAAGAGATACCTTTGCTTTTACAACACCCTGACTAGTCTACTTCACCTTTGCGATCTCTGTGCACTCTGCTCTCTCTGTGAAATCACTTCACATTATCTACTGCATCATAGTTGAATGATCATCTTATCCCTTTTGTGCACTCTGATTTATTTTTGAATTTCACACTTAGCATGATTCGACACGACTTGCACTCTATGCTCTATGATCAAACTTCACACACTTCGACACACTCAACTCTTCAAATAGCCTTCATTTTATAACAACATTTTCATGATCAAAATCCTAATCTTAGTCGATTGTAAACCCTGATCTTAGTTGGCTGCAAACCCTAATCTTAGTCGGCTATCATAGGTCTTCGTCGACTTCAACTCAACCACAAAAACATAACATGTCGTGATATCGCAACACTTTCGCTTCCATGCCTCTTTCCTTGGCTTGTACCCACGAAAACATAGCATGTCACGATATCACGACACTTCTACATTCTTACTTTCTCTATCCTCATTGAGTCATGAAAATGTGACATGTCGTGATATCGTGACACTTTTTCTCCTTTGCTCTTTCTCTTGCCTTCGAGTCACGAAAACCCGAAGTGTCGTGATATCGTGACACTTTTTCTCCTTTGCTCTTTCTCTTGCCTTTGGGTCACGAAAACCCAATGTGTCACGATATCACGACACTTTTTATCCTTTGCTCTTTCTCTTGCCTTCGGGTCATGAAAACCCGACATGTCACGATATCACGACACTTTTTCTCCTTTGATCTTTCTCTTGCCTTCGGGTCGCAAAAACCCAACATGTCATGATATCGTGACACTTTTATTTTTGGACTCTCTCTCCTGTAATATGTCATGAAATCGTGACACTTTTTCTTCCGTACAATCTCTCTTGCAATATGTCATAAAATCATGACACTTTTTCTTTCGGACTCTCTCTCTTGCAATATGTCGCGAAATCACGACACTTTTTCTTCCGTACTATCTCTCTTGCAATATGTCGCGAAATCATGACACTTTTTCTACTTGTCTTTTTTTCTTTCAACATGTCATGAAATTGCGACACTTTTTCTTCTGTACTATATCACTTGCAATATGTTGTGAAATCATGACACTTTTTCTACTTGTCTTTTTCTCTTCCAACATGTCACGAAATCATGACACTTTTTCTTTCGTACTATCTCTCTTGCAATATGTCGTGAAATCACGACACTTTTTCTTTCGTACTATCTCTCTTACAATATGTCACAAAATCGTGACACTTTTTCTTTCGTACTATCTCTCTTGCAATATGTCATGAAATCGTGACACTTTTCTTACTTGTTCTTTTTCCTTTGAACTTGTCGCGAAATCGCGACACTTCTTCCTACTTTCTCTTTTTCTTCCAACATGTCATGAAATCGCAACCTTTTTTCCACTTGCCTTTATTTCTTCCAACATGTCATGAAATCACAATAGTTTTTCTTGCTTGCACTTTCTCTCCGAACATGTCATGAAATCACGACAATTTTGCTTTCTTCTCAACATGTCGCAATATCGTGACAGTTTTTCTTTCTTGCTCAACATGTCGCAATATCGCGACATGTTGACTTCCTTGTGATTTTATTTGGATTTTTAGCATATGGGAAACTTTGATATTTTGGAGAATCACTATACATATTTTGAAGAACCTCTTAACTCCTATCAACTGCATCAATCGATCTGTCTGACTGTGTTGACAACAATGACAATATTGTTTTTGCACCTTGCTCAAAAATCTCCCCCTTTGGAATTGTTGGCAACACATGCAATTTCTTGTAATTCTTCTCACCCTTTGACAATAATACCAAAGGGCTGCTGCAGACTCCCCCTGAGTCCATGCACAACATTCTCAGGCACAAATTAATGCAGTTAGCAAAAATTACAAACATGAGCAAAAAGATAATCAAATATATACATGCTCCCCCTAAGGATGTGATCCTTGTAGCTAGTCAATTTTGGGGAAGTATGACCACTCCCAATTTATTGCGAAGGTACTCAAAAACTTCCTTGGGCAATGGTTTTGTGAAGATGTCCGCTACTTGTTCTGTATTTGGAACAAAATCCAACGTAACCTCACCTTCTACAACTTTCTCCTTCAAAAAATGATACCTGATGGCAATGTGCTTTGTGCATGAATGCATAACCAGATTCTTGGATATGTTAATGGCACTGGTGTTGTCACACTTAATTGATATTGGCTCACTGAAGCTAATACCAAGATATTTTAAGGTTTTTTTCATCCAAAATACCTGTGTACAACATGTTGTTGCTGCAATGTATTCTACCTTTGCTATCGATAAAGAAACTGACTCTTGTTTCTTACTGTGCCACACGACTAATCTGTCTCCAAGATAGAATGCACCTCCACTGGTACTCTTTCTATTATCTACACATCCTGCCCAATCTGCATATGAATACAAAATAAGGGTGAAGTCTTTACCTTACGGATACCATAACCCATATTCCATAGTACCCTTTAGATATTGAAGAATCCTTTTTACTATTGTCACATGATTTTCCTTGGGATTAGCCTGAAATCGTGCTACCATGCATACTGCCTACAAAATATCTGGTCTGGTAGCTGTCAGGTATAGTAAGCTTCAAATAATTGATATGTACATGGTTTTATCAATCGGTGAAGATTTGTCATCCTTGCTCAACTGTAGCCTATCATCATGGGAGTGCTAACTGGCTTACAATCCTCCATTGTGAACTTTTTCAACATCTCTTTCACATATTTAACTTGAGAAATAAATATGCCCTTCTTACTTTGATTAACTTGCAACCCGAGGAAATATGACAGTTCTCCAATCATTGACATTTCAAATTATTTTTGCATCTTATTTGCTAAATCCTTACATGACTCATCTTTGTTGCTGCCAAATATGATATCATCTACGTATACAACAAGAACAATAAGATGCCCATTTTATGTTTTGACATACAAATTACTATCCACCATACCTTTCTTAAACCTTTGTTGAGTGAGATAGTTGTCTAGCCTTGCATACCATGCTCGGGGTGCCTGTTTTAAGCCATATAATGCTTTTTTCAACTTGCAAACAAATTTGGGATCATCACCAAGTTGGAAACCATATGGTTGCTCAATGTAAACCTCTTCTTCAATTTTCCCATTTAAAAATGCTGATTTCACATCCATTTGATGAACTTTGAAATTCTTGTAGACTGCTAAGGCCAAAAACATTCTAATTGCCTCTAGTCTAGCTACTGGTGCAAAAGTTTCCTCAAAATCAATGCCTTCAACTTGTGCATAACCCTTACAAACTAATCTTGCTTTATTTTTGACTACCTGTCTGTATTCATTCAATTTATTTCATAGCTAATTACTCGTTATCTCCTTCAATAACCTCTTCATAAATTGGGTAGTTTGTTTCATAGCTAATTACTCGTTATCTACCTTCATCAAATTTAACATCGACACTATCCACAATTTTCTTTAGCCTTTTGTTGTAGCATTTGTAAGCTTTGTTTTTTGATGAATATCCGACAAAAATACCTTCATCCGCTCTATATTCAAACTTACCAAGATTATCTTCAGTTCTTTTGATGTAGCACTTGCTGCCAAAAACTTTGAGGTATTTTGTTGTTGCCCTTTTTCTGAACCACAACTCATAAGGAGTTTTGCTTTCATGTGTTCTCAACATGTACCTATTTTGGATATACACTACAGTGTGGACTGTTTCTTTCCAAAATCTATCTTCTACTCTACTTTCAGCCAGCATAGTCCGTGCTATTTCTTGCACTGTCCTGTTCTTTCTTTCTACCACTCCATTCTATTGAGGTGTCCTGGCTGCTAAAACTGTCTCTTAATATCAAATTTCTCACATTACTCTATAAACTCCTTTGAAATGAATTCTACTCCTCTATATGATCTTATACATTTGATCCTCTTTCATGTTTCATTCTCAACTTGGTTTTTGAAAATATTGAACATATCAAAGGCTTTTGATTTATGTTTCAAGAAAAATATCCATGTCATTCTAGAATAATCATCAATGCACAACATAAACTATTTGTCACCATTTATGCTTTGTGTTCTCATGGGACCACATAAATCAGTGTGTAATAGTTCCAAAGGTTTGCTTGTGTAGTACTCTTTGGTTTTGAATGTGACTCTAGTTTGCTTCCCCTTTTGGCATAAAGCACAAATGCTATTTATAGGTTTTCTAATGGTTGGAATATCTCTCACTGCCCTTTTTGAGGTGATATTTACTAGATTATAAAAATTGATATGACCGATTCTCTTGTTTCACAACCAATTTTCTTATTCCTATCCAATAAAACAAGTTCCTTTTGAAGTCTCTAAGAGCGTATACAGGTTACCAGATGTCCTTGATCTTGTTGCTATCAATTTTCCACTATTTGTTTTTCTGACTTCACAACCCTGCTTCATAAAGACTATTTCATGACCTTTATCACAAATATGACTTACACTCAATAAGTTATGTTTCAAACCATCCACAAATAGGACTTCTTCAGACTTAATTCTTCCATCACTGATTTTAACTGAGCCTTTGCCGACTATCTTGGCTCCATCATTATTTTCAAATTTTACTGATCCTCCTTCATATTTCTGTAACTTCTCAAATTTCTATTTTTCACCTGTCATATGACTGGAGCATCCACTATCAAGTATCCATGGTACATATTTATTATGTACTTTGAATGTAGTTTGTACGATTAAGGATTCATTTTCTTCCTTCAGTCGCTCTTTTCCTTTCCACACTGTTTTGATAGTAGTTTTGGACTCTTGTTTTGCCTTTCCCTTATCAGTATATTGAGCATGTTTTTCGGGAAGCTTTCTATTTTGTCTCATCCTGTATGGTTGAAATTCTCTTCCCTGAAACTGATTTGATGTAAATGTATTTCTACAGTTTCTTGCAATGTGTCCAAAATTATGATAGTTATAACATTCTACTGCATAATTCATCAGATGAGAAAAAACATTTCTACTAGTGAAATTCCTTGGTCTTACATTATATTTGCAGTCTGAGATTTTATCTCCATAGCCATTGCATTTAAAATAGAAACCAGAGAAAGGATAATTGAACCTGGGTAATGGTCTTTGCCATGTTGTCGTAGGAGCCATAGGTCTTCTTCTTCTTTGATGTGTGACATTGGTGAATCCATCATTGTCAATTCTCCTTTCATGCCTGGCATTAATGCTTTCTATTTCATGAGACATTTTTCCTTGATCAATCTGTCTCTTATCTTCATTCTTTATGGATTCTACATTTCTGTCCTTTGATCCACTTGATGATTCTCATTCGATGAAACCTAGACCAATTTTGATGCCTATAGGTCTTTGGTTATTTATGATCTTATCCAGCTTCATATAAATTTCTTCACGTTTGTGATAACAACTAATTTTCTTATTCATCTCTTCTAGCTGCATTCTTAAACCAACAATATCTTATTCTAACTTGCTGCAATGATCTATTTTCATTGTTATTTGCACTTTGAGATCTTCAGAGATTTTCTTAGATTCTTCTATCTATACTTTCAAGCTAGTTATGATTCCATTTGCATCCTCAAGCTTTCTTGAAAGTTTCTTATTATTTTTCTTTTCTATCTCACATTCTTAAAGTGCAAATATCAACTCACCTTCTAGATCTACTTCAGCCTCAAGGTTTTCACCACAAACTTCAGAGGTCACTCCTTTCGTATCTGATTTAATTTCTTCAAAAGCCATAAAAAGAGCTTCATATTTTTCTTCTTTAGACTCTTCATCGGAGCTGTTCTCTGATGAACTGACATTCTTGGAGATGAAACTTTTCTTCTTGAAGTTGCCTTTTCTAAAATTCATTTTCATCTTCTAGTCACTTCTTTCTTGGTGCGATCCTTCATCATATTTGTTATTCTCTTTAAGTGGACATTTAGTTACAAAATGTCCAATGCCTCCACAGTTGAAACATTTAAATGGTAGCTTCCCTCTGTATTTTCCTTTTCCCTTTTTTATTTTTTTAACAAAGTTTTCTTTCATTTCATATGATGTCTCTTCTTCCTCGAACTCTTGTTTTGTGTTTTTATTTTTAAGGGGTTTAAAATTTGTTTCTCTATCTATGGGTTTAGATATTCCTATCCTCATCTCATATGCATTCAAAGAACCATACATCTCATCTATACTAAAATAATTTAGATTTTTAGTTTCTTCTATCATTGAGACTTTGGAATCAAACCTTTGAGGAAGAGATCTTAGTACCTTTTTTACGATGGCAGAGTCTCCAATATCCTTGTTGAGCCCTCTAATAGCATTAATGATTCCATTAACTCTCAGCATGTATGCCTTAATGTTTTCATCGTCGTTCATTTTCAATGCTTCGAACTGATCTCAATGTGTCTGTAATTTGGCCTCCTTGATCTTATCGTCTCCTTCATGAATACTCTTCAGTTTGTCCCATATCTCTTTTGCAGTATTACACCTCATGATATTTATTAGTTCACTATCTTCTAATCCACACATGATAGCATTATTTGCTTTTGAGTTGCTCTCAAATAGTTTCTTTTCATCAACCTCTTTTGGAGGAGTGATGGGTATTATGTATCCACTAACTATTGAATCCTAGATGTCATATCCCAAAGCACAGAGATATGTCTGCATCATTATTCTCTAGAATGCATAATTAGATTCTTCAAACAATGGTGCTTTGTTTGATGAGAAACCTTCACGACCTACCATTGTGTTAGTTCCAAGATCACCCTAGCCGATTAGGCTTGTATAGGAACTTAGCTCTGATACCAATTGTTAGTCTTACAATGACACTGAGAGAGAGGTGAATTAGTGTAGCTCTTTAAACTTGAATTTATAGTTCTTAATATAGTAGCAATTAACACTTATTACAAGATACAATAAGAATAACAAAACAACATCACACAACACAATATTTAATGAGGTTCACCAATGTGGCTACTCCTCAAAAATTACTGCTTGGACTACCATCCAAATCTAGCCTTTGCAAAGCAATAACTTTACAATCACTTTACCAGCACCCACTAGAAGTAGCACCAACCCCTTATTTATCTGCACCAACAGAAAGAAGCACCAACCCCTGATTTACCAGCACCTACTGGAAGGAGCACCAACCCTTGATGCCAAGATGTAACCTGGACTTGAATTATGAATCTAGAAGATTAATAGAGATATACATTTTCTTTTACAACACCCCAACTAGTCTCTTTCACCTTTGCGATCTCTGTGCACTCTGCTCTCTCTGTGAAATCACTTCGCATAATCTGCTGCATCACAGTTGAATGATCGTGTTCTCCTTTTTATGTACTCTGCTTCCTTTATGAATTTTGCACTTAGCACGATTCAACATGACTTGCAATCTACGCTCTATGATTGAACTTCACACACTTCAACACACTCAACTCTTCAAACAACCTTCCTTTTATAACAACATTTTCATAATCAAAATCCTAATCTTAGTCGGTTGTAAATCTTGATCTTAGTCGACTGCAAATCCTAATCTTAGTCGACTGCAAACACTAATCTTAGTCAGCTACAAACCCTAATATTAGTCATTTGTCATAGGTCTTAATCAGCATCAACTCAACTATGAAAACATAACATGTCGTGATATCATGACACTTTTGCTTCCTTACCTCTTTCCTTGGCTTGTACCCACGAAAACATAGCATGTCACAATATCGCGACACTTTCACCTTTGTACTCTTCCTCTTTACTTTTGTCACGATATCGTGACACTTCTGCCTTCTTACTTTCTCTATCCTCATTGAGTCACGAAAATGCGACATGTCACGATATCGTGACACTTTTTCTCCTTTGCTCTTTCTCTTGCCTTCGGGTCGCGAAAACCCGATGTGTCGCGATATCATGACACTTTTTCTCCTTTGCTCTTTCTCTTGCCTTCGGGTCACGAAAACTCGACATGTCATGATATCACGACACTTTTTCTCCTTTGCTCTTTCTCTTGCCTTTGGGTCATGAAAACTCGACATGTCGCGATATCGCGACACTTTTTCTCCTTTGTTCTTTCTCTTGCCTTTGGGTCATGAAAACCCAACATGTCGCAATATCATGACACTTTTATTTTCGGACTCTCTCTCCTGCAATATGTCATGAAATTATGAAACTTTTTCTTTAAACTTTTTCTTTCGTACAATCTATCTTGCAGTATGTCATGAAATCGTGACACTTTTTCTTTCAGACTCTCTCTCCTGCAATATGTCGTGAAATCGTGACATATTGCAAGAGAGATAGTACGGAAGAAAAAGTGTTGTGATTTCATGACATGTTGAAAGAAAAAAAGACAAGTAGAAAAAGTGTCATGATTTCACGACATATTTCTTCCAACATGTCACAAAATCATGACAGTTTTGCTTGCTTGTGCTTTCTCTCCGAACATGTCGTGAAATCGTGACAATTTTGCTTTCTTCTCAACATGTCACGATATCGTGACAGTTTTTCTTTCTTGCTCAACATGTCGTGATATCGTGACAGTTTTCTTCCTTGTGATTTTCTTTGGATTTTTAGCATATGGGAAACTTTGATCTTTTGGAGAATCACTGTACATATTCTGAAGAACCTCTTAACTCCTATCAACTGCATCAACCGATCTATCTTACTATGTTGACAACAATGACAATATTGTTCCTACACCTTGCTCAACAAAAACATTAAAGAAAAGGAATGGGAAAAAGAGGTAGTAATAGGAAGACTACATGTATCAATAACCAGAGGAGTTAGTGACAACAAGCACAAAGGGAAAACAAAGGAAGGAGCTCGCGACAACAAAACAAAGAAACAAAATGGAAGGTGACTATGGAGTTATCCCATGGTAATATCATACTGAATTGCCAAATACATGGAACACCCCCATAGATTGTACTTCCATAAACATACTCTAATATAATCCAAGGCTACTTCAATAATAGATAGAATACCAAAGACATTTTTCAATCTTATCATAGTCTTTCTTTCTCATGCAATCCAGAAAGAACTTACTCAACCCATCATAATTGATCATGAAAATCCTCCATTATGCTCTTAGACTCATCCTTTTATTAATAACAAAGCTACATATGAGGCATATTATATAGAGTGATTTTCATAGCTAATCATGATCTATGCACCACTTATGAAAGATTTGGTTTGATGTGGATTATCTGGTAGTACCTCCAAATCTTATCTTTTTGGGAATTCCTTTTGACCTTATTATTTCATGCCTATGTTGGGGTGATGTGTTGTCCTACTTGCACAAGTCTTGACATGATTTATTTATACAATCATATATTTTTAGGGGTAGTATCTAAATATTTTTTACTTTCTAATTTTATCCACCGGGCTACGGAGTCACAACAATAACACAAACCAAAAAAAAAAGCAAAGAAACACTAAATAGAAAAAAAGGAGGAAAGTGAGAAGAAAGTTCTTTTATGGACTACCTTTGATGATGCTCATTATTTCTTAAGTATTTCTTATCCCATAAATATTTGTGCTTAGATCATCCTACAATGAATTGTTACAATAATTTCCCCAACCATAATTGCACAAGATGATAAAAACTACCAAGTTGTGATGTACTTGCCACAATTATTTACTTACTAATTGGGTATTTACACAAAATTAGGGTATGCTTCACACACCCAAGCTAGAGATATTTCTATAACCTATTCATTGAACTTGCAATATATAGACTAAATGACACTAACTTTGAGCTACTCTTCATGCTCAACTCAGCATTTCCCACCATTGCTATTAATTGTACTAGAGATATAACTAGATATCATGTTTTACCTCAAGATCCTTGTACTTTGACCATCCATCATTTATGCAGACATTGTTCTTACCACCTTGGGCCATGCTCTGCCGTTTGATGCTTCCTAGGGTGGATACCAACATTATAATCTATTAGTATTGTATTGCATCATCACCCATACCTCAACCATTTGAACAACAATCATTGTCTTAGGCATGATTCAATTGTTAAAATTTTATTCTTTTGGATCTCCTTGGATCTAGATACTATCAATCAAGTTGTTACAAAGTACCTGGGTGGAGGATGAGTAGTACAATCTAGGCTAAATGGCTATATTTTTACCACTTCATTTGAAGTTATCCCAAGCTTACACATGGGATCTTGGGTGTGTTCTATCCTTTTATAGCTAAGGGATGAGTCATGTTGTGGAAGCAATGTTGCAAGGGCTTGTCCTACCACCATTATACTTTCTATAGGTAGGTTTGGAGTATTTTTATGTACCTACTATTCTATGAGAGAGGCTAGCAATTTCTATAGGGATATATAGACAATAACATGGTCCATCACCAAGAATGTACAAATACCTCTTCTACATGGGCTAGGAACTTGACATCTTTCCCACCCTATATCTTTGTATGGTAGCATCTCTTGGTCCAGAAAAACCCCCTTATTTTTTATTGTCTATATATAGGGTCACTACATGGGTGATTACACTACCAATATATTCATTTATTCATACTAAGAGATTCTTGTTCATGCTTTTGGTCTCTTCGATTAGCCACTAGATTCTCATATTTAATTATTATTATGTTTTTTTCACATTCCTCTAGGGTAAGGAAGGAAAATAACTTAACACTACTTGGTACTAGTGAGGTAAGATATTTGAAGGGAGTAAACTATGAAGAGAGGGAGAAAATGGTAGAAGAGGATGGATAATATCGCTACGAGAAATATTTCCTACTTGGATCAATATTCATTTAGCTTGGAAAGCTTCCCTAAAGATTTACAAAAATTCCCTCTCTCCCAACTACTGAATGAGGAGGCTTGTATCAGGATCAAAAGCTCAAATATACTATAGATATTCTTATGCATGGGATGGTTGAAACTTAAGGGGAATCCTTTGCCAATTCCTATCAAATCAAATATTCAAGTGTGAAAATATTCCACAAGGGACCCGCTTGATAAATGAGAATTGAGTGAGCAACAAGAATGGATTCCTAGAGCTATCAAATGTACCAATTAGAGACCATGAAATGTCATACCATGTATGGATAATTCCATTCTCAATATATGTGTACCATAGTAGAAATATTCCTTTAATATAGAAATCAAGCAATCTCAACATGACATCTTCTGATGAAATATTATAGATGACATCTAGGAAGGCCATTTTATGATAGTGCTCATATGCAGTTCCATCCATGTCATTAAAACCTAATAGGGTCTTGAACACTGATTTGGATATGTCATGCCAGTCTAGGATGTTTAGAGGACTTGTATCATTCCAACAATGATAGTATTGCTAAGCCATAAGTGACATAGATCCTTCACAACTTTTGGGTTTTTCCTTTGGAGTGGACTCACCATATGAGCATAATTTATCTATAAATGATGTCAAGACTACTCATCAAATATTGAATCCTCTATAGGTAGCAAATCCACCTCTCAGAATAAGAACAAGTAACAAGAAAATTTGCCCAATTTGACAATTTTGATAGTTTTGGCAAAACATACAAGAAGGATTAAAACATACAAGTAGGAGGAAAAATGTACAAACTGGATGGGAAAATGTAAAAAGTGAAATTAAATGCAAATGAAATGCAATTTGAGTTGCATTTGCAAATTAATTTGATAAATCACGTATTTAGACTTAGTAAAAGGGTATAAATATATATTCCTTTATGCATGGGTAGTTATGAATAATTAATTACCTTAGGAACCACTTGGAATGGCCTAGGCAATTTCATATAATACCCTCTTTTCAATTTTGATAGTCTGGTTATGATCTGGTCTGATTAGTCTGAGTATTGAATGCATATCTATGATTATTGTGTGGAATTGCTAGTTATTGTGTAACATTTTAGTGATTGTATTGCACTGTTGAGAAGTAATGAAGAAGAACCATATTTCATAATATTTTCTTATGTATTGTATTATTCTAGAATGATGGAGTAATGTTTTGCAGTATATGGTTGTTGCATGTTACTTATTTATGGTTGTGGTTGATGATTAATGCATTTATATGACATATGGAAAGGAATAAATACTAGTGTGAGCCTTAGGAATGATATGTGAGATATATAATATCAATAATTATGTGTTGAAGGCTATTGTATGATTTCTGGATATTTCCATTAGAAGGAACTCTCTCAAACCCTGATAGTAGAACTTGCATGTTGGTAGGAATGGAGTAATTTCCATTCTATCACTTCCCAAAACTTTTCTAAGAGATATTGGTATAGAAGAGTATCAAATTTTGAACCTTTATAAACTTTAATTTCATACAAAATGTACACTATACGCGCTACAAATTGTGCAAAATAAACTTACCTGATTTGGCAGTTTATGGGATCAAGGAAAACTTACCCAATTTGGCAATATTGACAAATTAAATAATTTAGTTACAAAACTGTGTACGATAGCTTGTAAAACCAAATATAAAGGATTTTATAAGTTTAAAATCATACAAAAACTATCACTATATTATTTTTGAATCATACAATGGTATGATTTGGGATTTGTACAAGGTATTTTGTGGTCGCATATTAATGGTTGTGGAGATTGTATGATTGTACAATTTGGTTATTTGATTAAGAATAGTAAATTGATCATTATAAGCCTCTGATAACAACCTTCATAATAGGAATACTATAAACCTATGAATGTGAAAATATTACAAAATTGAACTTATCGAACTTGGCATCATTGCCTTATCGAACTTGGCATTTTTGTTAAAATGGGTCAAATTGACAAAGTAAAAATATTACAAAATTGAATGTGAATGACAGACACCAGTGTTAGGATAGGTTATAATTACCTATATTATTTCATTATTCTCCTAATGTAAGTCTAACAATATTATTTTTAGACCTAAGCTATTGTTAGTGGCAAATATATTTATTCGTCAGTTGTTAGATTTATTAGGGTTTATTCGATCCTATTTCTATGGGCTACTTTTAGCCTAATATTGTATTATTTAAAAGCTCTTGATTAATACAATGTTGATGTACTTTGTAACATGGTATCAGAGCTGGACTCGGGATGCAGACTAACCTAGGCATGATTCTTGAGGTCAACTACTATGAGCACCTTGACACATTTATCGAGGTGACGACTCCAGATTGGTCCAAATTTTTGGACTGACTCGTGGTGGATGACCCTAGACCTAATCGACGACCAGACAACATAACAGACTATGGGTGGACACTCTTGAGTGGATGAAATCAAAAGGCCAAGTGGGAGGATTGACCACCGTAAGGTGGTCATTAAGGTTAGTAAGTGTTTTTTTTTTTAAACTCCTTATGTTGTTCGACTTGCGCATTTGGGATATTTCATCCCTGTGAAATCATTTCCATCGCAAATATTTGGCCTTTTGCAAAGTTAATGAATGATGCTCATCGGTTATTGAAAGGTCCTAATTATACACCATGGAAAAAAAGATGAAGGCAATCCTAGTCATGGAAGATTTATAGGATGTTGTTTTTGGATCAACAACATGACCTTCACCAAAAGTTGGATCCACAGCTACTACTCCAACTACTGATCAGATCACATTTGACAAGAAATACAATCGAGCAAAGGTGCTCATTTTGTTTGCTATCTCAGATGAAGTTCAACCTCATATAGCTGAGAAAGAGCATGATAAAGAGGCATGGGATGCCCTTAAAACCATTTATGAGGGAAATAATGATTCCACCATTCTTCATCTTCAAAAAAAACTTCACAATCTGAGTTTGAAACAAAGTGAGACAGTTGAAATCTTTCTTTGTAGAGTATATGAATTGAAAGGTAAATTGAATTCTTTGGGAGATCCAGTAGATGACAAGCTTCTCACTTTAGTAGTGATGAGAGCTTTTCCTGATTCCTTTGATACGTTGATCACCTCAATTCAGGTGTCACAATGAACAATTACCTTTATTGAGTTGGTCAATCTGCTTCAACAATAGGAGGCACACCAACTTCCTTGGGATGATTCTTCTAATACATCCCTATACTCCAACAGATAGGGTTTTATGAAAAAAGGTATTTTTTATAAAGGAGGCAATTCTCAACAAGATTCAAAAGGGAAAGGGAAAAAACCTCAACAAAATAAGAGATATTACAAAATTTGTGATAAATACAACCATGACACAAACATGTGTTGGCATAAGAATAAGCAAAAAGTCCAGAACAAACCACAAAACAAGAACAAGCAACCCAAGGTGAATGTTGCTATTGAAAAATTTGACTCAAATTTTGAATGGGCAGACAAGGTTCTCATGACTACCATAGTCTCCAAAGAGAGGTATCCTATATGGTATGTCAATTCTGGCTCTAGTAAGCATATGACTGGTGACAAATCATGGTTTGAATCATTTGTGGCCAAAGAGGGCAGACCTGTCACTATTGTTGATGACAAAACCTACAAGGTTCAAGGAGAGGGTACAGTTTCAGTCACTCTTCCTGATGGCAAGTGTTAGATTGACAAAATATTCTATGTTCCAATATTGGCTAACAATTTGTTGTCATTCACACAAATCCTAGATAAATATATGGTTGTCAACTTTCATGTTGAGAATGGCAAGAAGTGTTGTTCTATTACCAGGCAGGGTAAGAATATTGCAACAACTTCATATAAGCATGGCTTATTTGCCTTAGATGCTATCTCTACTCCCCATATTGCCATGATAGTCTCTACCAAGAAGGAAACTTCCCTATGGCACAAGAGATATGGGCATATTAGTTCTGGCCACTTACTTGAGCTTAGTAATTATGAGATGGTAAAGGGTCTTCCTTCCCTTTCTTCCATATTTCCAGTGTGCTCTAACTGCTTGGTAGGAATGCAACATAAAGTAACTTTTGAGAAGAGCTCAAAAAGAGCATAGAAACCTATAGAGTTGATTCACACTGATCTGTGCGGTCCTTTCACACCCAAAATGTATGGGAGGAAGAGGTATTTTTAGTTATTTTTAGATGACTACTCATGAAAGATGTGGGTTTTCTTTCTTCGACTGAAATCTGAGGCTTTTTATTTCTTCTAGCAATTCAAGAAATCTATTGAGAAGGAATCAGGGACTTCTATTAAAACCATTCATTCAGATCGAGGGGGGATTTTACCTCTAAATAATTTTCTACATTCTTAACTGAGCATGGAATCTTGAGATAGTTAACAACTGTCTACACTCCTCAGCAAAATAGAATTGCTGAAATAAGGAACCATTCTATTATGGAAATGGTTTGTTGTATGCTCACATGAACTACTCTTGGGCAACAATATTGGGCAAAATCTATCACCACTTTAGTATATCTATTGAATAGGGCACCCATAAAGGCCCTAAAAGGAATGACTCCATAGGAAGCATGGAGTGGTCGTAAACCCTCCATATCTCATCTTCGTATTTTTGGATGTCAAGCTTTCATGCACATACCAAAAGAGAAAAGGAATAATCTAGATGAGAAGACATTTAGATGCATTTTTCTTGGCTATGATGAGCACTCTAAATGTTATCGTTTGATAGATCCTTTGACCAAGAAAAATTATGTCTGTAGAGATGTTTTTGATGAAGATTTCACATCACAAAGCACATTTAATGTATACCTAGATCTTGTGGAATCTAAGGAAGAGAATTTTCCTTAGTCAACACATACAGGAGGTCCTTCCACCTCTTCTTCACTACAAAATAAGAATCCAAAATGGTATACAAGTACAATCAGGGATGCAAAATTATCCACTCCACCAAATTTGACTTTGGATAGACCTCGTACTCATAGTATGGCTCAAAGGGAAAGAGCAGTAGTAGAGACTAGTGAGGTTGATGATCTTTGTCAATATTTTGAAATTATTTCTATAGATCCACATGGAGAAATAGAGGATATGGATATAGATTATGACAGGGTGTTTATGTCTTCAATGAATGAACATGAACTTGTTTCTGTGCAATATGCTCTTAGCAAGCCACAATGGAAGGATGCTATGGATGTTGAGTACAAGTCTCTAAAAAAGAACAAAACTTGGGAGCTTGTCGATCTACCACAAGGAAAGAAGCCCATTGGCTGAAAATGAGTGTATAAAGTCAAGTACAAAGTATATGGGAAAATTGATAAGCATAAGGCCCATCTTGTTGCAAAGGGCTATGTGAAAAAGGAAGGCATTTACTATGAGAAAACTTTTGCACCTACTATTCAGATGACCACAATTCGAGTTATTTGTGCTATGGCAGCATAGTATGGGTGGAAATTTCACTAGATGGATGTCAAGAGTGCTTTTCTAAATGGTGATATCCAAGAAGAAGTATACATGACTCAGCCTAAAGGATTTGTAGAGGAAGGCCAAAAGTAGCAAATGTGCAAATTGGTTAAATCCTTATATGGCTTGAAACAAGCTCCTCAATATTGGTATATAAAAATGGATAATCACCTCCTATAGCATGGATTTAAGATATTTTCGTCAGATGCAAACCTCTATTTCAAGAAATAAGGTTCTAAAATAGTGTTGCTTGTACTTTATGTTGATGATCTGCTCATTATAGGGAGTTCAGAAACTATGATCTCTACTGTCAAAAGAGACTTGTGTCAATATTTTGAGATGTCATATCTCAGACTTCTCCATTATTGTCTTGGTCTGTAATTCAGCCAAAAGAAGCACTACATCAAAGTGTCTCAAAAAAAATATGCCAATACACTGTTGGAAAAATATCGCATGACTGATTGTAATCCAATGGCAACTTCGATGGAAACATGAATTTAGTTATCGTGATATGATGATTCACCTCAGGTAGATGGTACTCTTTATCGACAGTTGATCAGGAGTCTCATATATATGACCAATACTAGGCCAGATATTGTATTTGTTGTTAACTATCTTTCGAGGTTCATGCAGGAGCCTAAGACCACTCATTGGAAAGCAGCAAAGCGTGTTCTTCTCTATGTCCATGGTACTATGAAATATGGCTTATAATACAAGAAGAATAACAAATTCTTCTTGCAAGGATACACGGACTCTGACTATGTCAGATCATATTATGATCGTAAGTCAACATCATGATATATATTTTATATTGGATCTGGTCTTGTCTCTTGGTACAATAAGAAGCAACATGTGGTTGCTCTCTCATCAACAGAGGCAAAATATCATACCACACATGAAGCTATGTGCAAAGTGATATGGTTGCATCGCATTCTAAAAAATATGGGTCATCCATAAAAATCTCCAATTCATTTATTCTACGACAACCAGGGTGTTTTTAACCTTGTTAAGAACCCACTGCATCATGAGAAAACCAAGCACATTGACACACAATGTCATTTCATTCGAGATGAAGTTCCTAAGCACTAAATTTAGCTTCAGTACATTCCCATCGATGCTCAAGTTGTAGACATTTTCACTAAGGCACTTGCACGTGTCAAATTTGAATTGTTTCGTAGCTCTCTTTGTATTGCCAAATGATGTAATCAAGGGGGATGTTAGTATAGCTAGTAGTTATTGCTTTACCCAAATAATGTAATAAGGGGGGATGTTAGGATAGGTTATAATTACCTATATTATTTCATTATTCTCCTAATGTAAGTCTAACAATATTATTGTTAGACCTAAGCTATTGTTAGTGGTGAATATATTTATTCGTCAGTTGTTAGCTTTATTAGGGTTTATTCGATCCTATTTCTATGGGCTACTTTTAGCCTAATATTGTATTATTTAAAAGCTCTTGATTAATACAATGTTGACGTACTTCGTAACAACTAGTGTACAAAGGCATAGGCGATAAGGAGTACGAGATAAAATTCTAGTAATAAGGAGCATGAGAATTACTCAAAGAGAGAATGTAAGTAATTCATGCCATAGTATACAAACCAAAAATAGAACAAGTTTGGACATCTGAAGAAGGATATTTTGAGGCGTTATTGATAGGGACAGAAGAGGAGGTATCATAACCACATAATGTAGAAGAACAAGTTGACATAGAAGCAGTGGATGAGGAAGGAGAGTCGATGGTGACACCTAAGAAAGTGATGGAAGTATTTCAAGGGAGTACAAAGGATGGGAGTCAGGCACCAGGGCAATAGAGCACGAGGTCTCTAAAAGAAATACCAAGACCATCTCCCTCATATCAGTGAAGTAAGTCATGGATTTAAGACACGCATGAGTTTGGTCAACAAGACATATTAAAACACATATAACCATTTGGAGGGAAAGTGGCATAGACCAACCAAATGGCTAGTTGACTTTATTTCCTACTACCTTGAGAGGATTGGTATCTAAAAAGGGAAAATGCATTAGATTTCTAGACTTGGAATCAAGTGAAGGATAAATTAATTGAATAATTTTATCCCTTGAAGGATGATGGATACATTGTCACTGAAATTTGTATGACGAAGAAAAATCTCGATGAATATGTAAAATCATACAACCGTAGATTAAAGTAGTTAGTAGATAATATGCAAATACCTTTGGTTGATGTATTGGTAAAATGGTGGTTCATATATGGATTGCTACAAAAATATAAGAAAAATATGAAGGCAGTACCATCATAAATCAGGGTTATGCATAGTGGTGAATATTCACCAATTGGGCGAATATTAGGATTTTTAAAATTGAAAATTGGCAAATATGAGGACCCTCGATGTCGGCCCATTCACCTAAAATTTTCAAGACCAATGTTTTTCTTAGGGTCAATTCACCACAATATATATCCAAACATAGGCATATTTGTACTCGTTGGAAATATCTTTTCGATCCTGATCTAATGGTGGTATTTTTATGAAGTTATAATATGATTTAATAGGTCAAAAGTTATCCCAAATATGACCTTACTTTTTAGGGCTTCAAATACCCCAAATTTTGGTGTGAAGATGATTTATTTTATTTTCTTTGGATTCGCCATGATTCACCTTGATTTTTATTAGGATTCACCATTTTTTTACAAGTACATTTTGAGTCCAACCCCTTATGCATAACCCTGTCAGAAATGTATGATGAAACTTTGAAGCATGCAAATAATTTTGAAATTAATGTGAAGAAAACATACATAGGAATATTATCTCATCCCAAGTCCAATAATTCAGATAGTAGATAATATGACACTATACAAAGGATAGTAGCATCATTTCATTAGGAATTTGAAAATATCATGAAGAACAAAGAAGCAAGCCTAATAAGAATGATATTTTGTGCACAAAATGTAAACATGAGGGTCATACAAATGTAAATTATCCATAGAATGATTACTATAATATTTGTATCATGATGGGATATGAGGTGATGCTATATTCGTATAATGTAAAAGTACATCCATAGGTCCTGATAATCCATAAGTAGGAAGAGAAACCAAAAACCCTAGGAAGCAAGTAGCAAGTGACAAGTGGTGGTTATAGAAATAGATAGCAATGTGGAAGGCAGAACCAGGGAAATTGACAAGGATGAAAAATCCATTTGTTGTATGATTAAGAAAGTAGGTTGATCATATAATGTCATAATTGCCAAGAGTTGGGGTATTTTATGGAAAAATGTCATTTGCCTTAGAGACAATAAATGTAGCAAGTGAATACTACACACATGTGTAGGTGGTGTGGTTTGGGTAACTACAAGGAAGCAAATTACCCCAAGAAGGTGAGTTCGAGTAACCCACAAAATGTAAACAATTTAGATATTAAGGTTCTTCAAGTTGAAGAGGAAACTCAGGAAGTTTTAGCCATGACAAGAAATTAGGCTAAAAAGGATAAGTATCCTGAGCTAGCAAAACAAAAGAAGCACTGGCAAGTAGAAAATAAAGTAATACAATATAAAGCATAAAAATTTAAGCAAGTGAAGTTAGCAGAAGAGAAGAAACTAAAAAAACCATCAGAAGAGAAGGTAGTTGTGCAAAATCTAGGAGCACATGTTTTGAAAACCACCGTAGAGATAAAAATGGCTAACCTGTTGGAAGCTATCCAATCATTACAAAGAGTGATGGTGGAGGATATACAACCTCATAAGGTGATGGAATTTCATAGTCAACCAATTCAAGAAAAGAAATAAAAATACCAATTTAGTTCGCATGGAGATATTAGGGCACAAATTGATGCAAGTTATCATGGATGGAAGATCCAGCATCAATGTGCTACCTGAAAGGACTTGGCTAAAATTGGGTGCTCCATATCTATGGGCACTGAGCTTTCAACTATATGGTGTTGATCAGTATGTTATCAAGACAAAGGGAGTCTTGAAAGCACAAAAAGTGGTGATAACTAACCAATATTTCATCTTTGATTTCATTATTATTACTATGTAGAATCCTACATATGTTGATCTATTGGGAAGAGGATGGCTACATGTACCTAAAGTTAATCATAACTAGGGAAATAATCAGATCACTTTTAATAAGGGGTAGCATAAGTATATTATTATCTTGACTAATCAAAAGGTTAGTTACGATGTAGCCACGATCGACAAATCACAAAACTCCTTAGGAGATGAAGGATATGAATCAAATGGAGAAGGAATGATGTACCTTGATGAATATAATGAAGATGAAGCTAGATTTGATAGTGGACTTCTTCATTGGTAAATGGAAGAGTACAAATTTTTTCAACCCAACTACCTCTATATTGACTCAGAGGAGATCAAGAAAAAACAAGATGAAATCAAAGTTATCTAGGAACCTAAGAAATAGGTGGAAGAGAAATGGATGTTTCCAAATAGTTTTACAAAATATACAGTAGGAGATGTGGAAATTGATGCAATATCATCACACCTAAATAATGTGGATAAAGCAGTGAGTGAGCCATAAAATATCAAATACAAAGGACCTCAGATAGTGGACATCAATCTAGGGATAGAGGATAAATCTAGGATGATTCAATGTGGTGATTATTGAAACCCTGTATTGAAAGCAATAACTTTTAAGATATTCTTAGAATATAAGGATGTCTTTGCATGGACATACAAGGACTTGAAGGGAGTACCACCTGAGTTATATGTCTATAAGATCACATTGATGCTTGGAGCACAACCAGTAAGGAGAAGACCATATAGGATGAATCTAAAATA
Organism: Wollemia nobilis; assembly: GCA_028583015.1. Lineage (NCBI taxonomy): Eukaryota > Viridiplantae > Streptophyta > Pinopsida > Araucariales > Araucariaceae > Wollemia > Wollemia nobilis. Next base: position 1,377,719 of record JAQPPZ010000028.1, read on the forward strand.
TGTTGCATTAGTGAACGTAAAGATAGAGAAGATGTTGGAGGCAGGAATCATCTTTAGGGTTACAACTAGTGAATGGGTATCACCTATAGTTATCACCTTGAAGAAGGAAGTGGAAAAAATCAGAATATGTGTGGAATTTAGGAGTCTAAATGCAGTAACCATTAAGGATCCCTTCTCTATTCCCTTCATAGATTCCATCTTGGAGGAAGTCACAAGACATGAGATCTATTCATTTTTAGATGGATTTTTGGGTTACAATTTGATGCAGGAGAATCCAATTGTGTAAGGGTGATCTTGCATAACCTATATATATATATACATATATATATATACATATATATATATATATATATATATATATATATATACTATGTATATATATATATATATATATATATATATATATATATATATATATATATATATATAGATAAATATGTTTAGACCCATATGTTGGAAATTCAAGTTTCAAGTGAATATTTTCCTAGTTGGAAAATTAAAGGCAGGAAAAGGAGTTACACTTTCTAGAACATTATTTGGGAAGTTATTAAAAGGAGGAATAGAGATGATCGAATGTAGTACGGTATCATAGATCATGGATCCAATTTGCATATCTCCAGTATTTGTAATAAAATTTACCTTATGGTCATACATTGTAATTACTGATTCTATTTTATTGAAGAAATATTTGATGTAGGGTTTCTGCTGAATTTTTTTGTGATTTAATATTAGATGTGGGGTTACTGTTAATGTTTTTTTTGTGATTTTGAGTATTGTACGAGTGTTGGATGGAGTAGCCCTTCATCAAGTGGTATTAGAGTGGGAGTTCCTGTGTGTAAATAGATCATCGAATGTGAGGTAGTTTGCACCAGGACCTAGGGTTGAGGGTTGTGATAAAAGTGACCATAATGCCTCCATGAAGAAACTGTGGTGGTGGGAGAAATGTTGTGGTACTAGAAGAGGATTTTAGAACCCTGTAGAAGCAATTTTAGGTGTTGTAAGAGGATATACATAGAGTATTTGAGCCTAGAAGAAAATATGGGAGTGAATATGAAGCTGAAGAAGATGGGGCCTAGTTCAAGTAAGAAGAAGAGGTAGTAGATCCTGCACAAGCTAAATTGTATAAGGCCATATCCCATATTGGGAAGAGATTAAAGGTTGATGTTTCTATGTATTTTGGAAATATTAACCTAGAAGAGTTGATCGACTAGATCAATGATATGGAAGAATACTTTGAGAATGAGGAGGTTGAAGATCCTGACAGGGTCAAGTTTGCTAAGACCAAGTTGAAGGATCATGCTAGTACCTAGTTGAAGGGAGTACAACTAGATATAAATAGAAGAGGAAAATAAATAATAACAAGATGAAATTGGATGGTGGAAAAGTTAAAGAGAAAAATTATTCCATTTGACTACGAGTTAGATCTATTGAAGGAAATGCAGGGTTTAAGGTAGAAAGGTAAATCTATAAAAAAGTATACAAAATATTTCTACAAGATAATGACCAGAATAGGCCATTCTAAGTCCAACAAGAAGAATGTAACTTGTTATTTAAATGGATTGAAGCCAAGTATTCAAGAGGAACTAAGTTTGGTTATAATGAATACCATAGAAGATGCTTATCAGTTTGCCTTGAAGGTACAAGAGAAGCTTAATAGAAGATTTGAAAGCAAGCAGAGAGAAAGAGGTCATGGTGGAAGGACTGACAAAGGACCATATGGAGGACAAAATGAAGACCAAAATAATAATGAAGAAGTCAGTAGTAGTCAGAACCAAGAAGGGAATAATGCCTACTGCCCCCATGAGCAAAATAATGGTGACCAAAGAGGAAGAGGAAGATTCATACAAGGACTTGGAAGAGGAGGATTTCATGGAACCTATTTCCAATGTGGAGAAGAAGGAAATCAAGCATGCGAGTGTCCACAAAATCAAGGAAGGACGAATAGGAGACTTGAAGGTAATGCATGAGTTGATTATGTATATGAATATGTTGAATATGAGAATTTTGAATAGGCATAAAGAAAAGTTCTTGTCACAAGGATAGCCTTGCTAAATGAGGAGAAATACCCAATAGGAAGAGTTTATTTCACACAAGGTGCAAATGTGAAGATAATGTTTTTAATGTTATCATTGATAATGGTAGCACTGATAATTTAGTTTCAGAGGATATGGTTAAAAAATTATAGTTGCATAAAAGGAGACATACGCATCCATATCATATTGCATGGTTGCATAAGGACCATAGAAATTTAGTCAATAAGCAATGTTTAGTGAGGTTTAAAATTGGGAATTACCATGATGAGGTATTGTGTGATATCATGCCTACGGATGCTTGTAATATGCTATTGGGTAGGTTGTGGCAATTTGATCGACATGCAGTACATGATGGACATGCCAACAATTATTCTCTAACAAAGGATGGAGTTTGCCAAAAGTTGAAGTCCCTGAAGAAGGTGGAAGAAAAGGTATGTAGTGGTGCAAGAATTTGTTTAGTTGATGGTAGAAAATTTTTGAATGGTATGAAGTATGATCATATGTGTTATGCATTGATTCCTAGAGTTAATTAGGAAAACTATGAAGATATACCAGTAGAAGCCTCATATCTATTGGGAGAATTCTAAGATATTGTATCATATAATGTACCTGAAGGTTTACCACCAGTGAGGGAGATTAGTCACCATATGGATTTGATACCAGGAGCTAGTTTACCAAATAAAATGATTCCTACAGAGAATGAGGAGCTAAACAAATAATTTCAAGAGATATTGAATAAAGGAATGATTTGGGAGAGTTTGAGTCCTTGTACAGTACCTACCGTACATGAATCAATATTTGAGATGTTTGATAGGTTTTCTAAGATGACACATTTCATTCCCTTCCAAAAAACCAATGATGCAGTTCACATTGTAGGGTTGTTTTTTAGGGAGGTGGTAAGACTACATTGTATACCAAGGATTATAGTTTCAGACAGAGATACCAAATTTGTTGGTTATCTCTAGAGGACCTTATGAAATAAGTTGAAGACATATTTGAAGTTTAGTTTTACACACCATTCACTGACTGATGGATAAACAAATGTGGTGAATAGGAGTTTGGGCAACCTACTAAAATGCTTAGTAGGATATAAGCCCAAGGGATGAGATTTGATTTTAACATAGACAACATTTTCTTACAACAATTCTATCAACAGGAGTACTAGTAAATCCCCATTGTAGATTGTATATGGGATCAGACCAAGGAATGCCTATGAGTTGAGGAAGATGGGAAAAGGAGAAAAGAGTATGGACAGAAGTACAAGAAAAAAGCAATATGAAGAATATATAGTTAAGTGGAAAGGACATTATGTTGAAGATTCATCATGGTTGTCTAAGGCAGAGGTTTACCATTTTGGTTTTCCTCCAACACTAGAGAAGTGAGATATATATATATATATATATATATATATATATATATATATATATATATATATATATATATATTAGACCCATGTGTTTAGACCCATATGTTAGAAATTCAAGTTTCAAGTAAATATTTTCTTAGGTGGGAAAATGAAATGTGGGAAAATGAGTTACACTTTACATAAAATTCTTTGGGAAGTTATTAAAAGGGGGAGTAGAGATTATCAAAGGTAGTCGGTATCACATATCATGGATCCAATTTGTATATATCCAATATTTGTAATAAAATTGGCCTTATAGTTGTACATTGTAACCACTGATTCTATTTTATTGAAGAAATATTTGATGTGGGGTTACTGTTGATTTTTTTTTGTGATTTTGAGTAGTGTGTGAGTGTTTGGTAGAGTATCCCTTCTTCACAATCAAATAAGTATAGTCAAGGAAGATAATTTGAAGACCACATTTATTGTGGAGAATGGCATCTCTTCGTACAATTGAATACCATTTAGGCTCTATACTACATTTTAGCGCATTATACTATATATATTTGATCAGTTGGCAACAAGAAACTTCAAAGAATTTTTGGATGATTGGTCCATTTATGGGAAGATCAAGGAGCATCTTATTGCCCTTAGTGAATGCATGAGTAGGTGCAAAAACACACAGATCTCATTAAACCTTGGAAAGTATTACCTTATGGTACCGTATGGAAATTTGTTAGGGCACATAGTGTGCAGTGAGGGATTAAAAATAGATCCTGATAAGATCTATGTGATATTGCACATAGAAGAACCATATGATGTGAGTTAACTTAAAACCTTCCTTGTATCTATGGGGTATTATTGAAGGTTTATCAAGAATTATGCACATGTATTATCCAATGGATTCATTGACAAAGAAAAATGTTCCTTTCAAATTGACAAAGAAGCACCAAGGAGCCTTTGAGGAGTTGAAGGCCAAGCTTTTCAGTAGCCCAATTTTGGTTTTTCCATATTGGGATAAGGAATTCTATGTCCACATTGATGCTTCAATTTTTGTAATTGGTGTGCTTTAGCACAAGAAGGGAAGTTCAATTTGGATCAGCCTATTTTCTTTGCTAGTCATCTATTGTCAAGGGTGAATAGAAACTATAGTACAATAGAAAAAGAAGCCTTGGGAATGGTATATGTAGTATAGAAGTTTAGGCATTACCTATTGATGAATACCTCTACTTTTTTTGTAGATCACCAAGCTATGTTTTACTTGATAAACAAACCGATGATACAAATATGGGTCAATAGGTGGCTCATCACCCTATAGGAGTTTGTATTATGAGTAGTAGTGAAACCTATTAAGAAGCATGTAATTGTAGACCAACTATCTCAGATATGATCAGTAGAACCTATAAGAATAGGGATTCTGGATGAATTTTCTTATGCATAGTTATTCGCCATCAATGTTGTTTCATCGTGGTGCAAGTTGATTGACCAATATCTATCCATAGGAGGGTTGCCACAAGAGATGATGGAAATCAAGAAAAAGAAAGTAATTATGAAGTCAACACCTTTCCAGTTAACAGTAGAATTGATGTACAATATGGGAATTGATGGTATCTTATGAAGATGTATGATGGAGGAAGATGTTAAAGTGGTATTGAAAGAAGCTCATGAAGGCTTAGCAGGAGGGCACATGGGACCAGATGCAACTTCTAGGAAAAAATTACTAGTAGGATTTGTTGTAATCACAGTGACACTGAGAGGGGGGGTGAATCAGTGTGGTCTTTTAAATTTCGAATATATAGCTTTAAATCCAATAGCAGTTTAAAAATAATAAAAGATATATCAAATACAGCAAGAGAGCATGACACACAACACAGTAATTTAACGAGGTTCACCAATGTGGCTACTCCTCAAAATGACTGCTTGGACTACCATCCAAATCCAGCCAATGCAAAGCTACAACTTTACAATATCTTTTACCAGCACCAACTGGAAGGAGCACCAACCCCTTAGATTTTTTTGTACCAAATAGAATGGAGCACCGACTCCTAATTTACCAGCACCTACTGGAAAGAAGCACCAACTCCTTATGCCAAGCTGCAACTTGGAATTCAATAAAGATAATGAAAATTACAGAATGATACTTTCACCTTATTTCTCACAGACTGCAGTTCCTATGCACTCTGCTGCTTCTGCGCAAACGCTTCGCACTATCCGACTGCTTCTGTGAATTTCTTCGCACTTTCTACTGCAACCAGATGATCGATCACTTCTGCTATCTGTGCGCTATCACTTCGCACTTAGAACTCAACCTCTGCACCTCGCACACTTAATTCGCACAAGTTCGATATGACTCACTCTCTGCTCGACGTGGACTTCACTTGCGCAAAACACACTCTGCTCATCATACTTCAAACTCCAAACAGCCCTCCTTTTATAGATGAAATTTCAAGATCAAATCTTAAACAATAGTCGGCTGTAACCCTAAGAACGTCGGCTGCAAAACCCTAGAAATTGTCGGTTGCAAACCCTAGAAATTGTCGACTGCAAAACCCTAAAATCTGTTGGCCCAGATTCAACTTTGTCGGCCTCAACTGCTACTGCCACCTCTGTCACCTTCTTGTAACTATTGCCATGAAATAATAACATGTCGTGATATCGTGACACTTTTTGTAGCCGTACGCCTTCTTTAACCCACTATCGTGAAAATGCGACACTTTTGGCCTTTGTTAGCTTTGCCACCGTTCTTGTCACGAAATCGTGACACTTCGAACTTTTGCTGACGTCATCCTCATTCTTGTCACGAAATCGTGACCCTTTTTGCTTCTAGGCCTTCTTCTCCATTTTTGTCGTGAAATCATGCCCCCCCCCCGTGACATCTTCATCTTGTTGGCTTCTTCACTACTGCCTATCATGAAATCATGACACTTTTCCCATCCGTACAATTTCCTTTCATTCTGTCATGAAATCGTGACGCTTTCAGCTTTCGGAGGCTTTACTTGCAACCTGTCATGAAATCGTGACACTTTGCACCTCTTTGTCCTTTTCTAGGCTTGCACCCGTGAAAACATGACATGTCACGAAATCGTGACACTTCTTGCTGCCGTACAATCTTCACCGCATCCCTCAGCGAAATCGGAACATGTCACGAAATCGTGACATCTTTTTGCCTTAGCGCTTTTCTTTGCCTTTCCCCTGAAAACGGAACATGTCGTGAAATCATGACATATTTTTGCCTTAGCGCTTTTTTGTGCCTATCGCCCGCAAAAATGGAACACGTCACGAAATCGTGACATCTTTTGCATCCGTACATTTCTTGCTTCATGCACTAGCGAAATCAAGACATGTAGCGAAATCGCTACAACTTTGTGCCTTGTGCTTCCAACTTTGCTTCGACCCGCAAAACTTTGACTTGTAGCGAAATCGCTACACCTTTGTGCCTTGCACTTTCGACTTGTAGCATAATCGCTACACCTTTGTGTTCTGCACTTTTGACTTGTAGCGAAATCGCTACACTTTTGTGTTCTACACTTTTGACTTGTAGCGAAATCGCTACACTTTTGTGTTCTGCACTTTTGACTTGTAGTGAAATCGCTACACCTTTGTGTCTTGCACTTTTGACTTGTAGCGAAATCGCTACACCTTTGTGTCTTGCAGTTTCGACTTGTAGCGAAATCGCTACAACTTTTTGACTTAGAATCTTCCTCTCTGCTTTAGCCTGCGAAACTCCAACATGTAGCGAAATCGCTACAACTTTTTTGACTTGGCCTTCTCTCTCCATCATGTCACGAAATCATGACATTTTTGGCTTGCACCTTCTCTCTCCTCATATTTGTCGTGAAATCGTGACATTTTTGGCTACGCCTTCTCTCTCCTCATTTTTGTCATGAAATCGTGACATTTTCTTTGTGCCTTCTCTCTCCTCATTTTTGTCGCGAAATCGTGACAGAAAACATGTCGCGATATCGCGACAGTTTTCTTACTTGTCTTTTTCTACAAATTTCTGAATCTGGGTCACTTCTGTTTTCCTGGAATTGCACTTTACAAGATCTGACTATCCTTTGAACTTCTGTCCTCTACATCTGAATGACTCTTGAACTGTCTGTCCACTGCATCATTAGATCTAACTGCCTGTGTTGACAACAATGACAAACCTCTTGCAACACCTTGCTCAACAATCTCCCCCTTTGGAATTGTTGGCAACACCTGTGTACATTCCTGTAACTCTTCTCCCCCTTTGTCAATAATACCAAAGGGCTGCTGCAGACTCCCCCTGAGTCCATCCTCACAATTCTCAGGCACAATTTGTTGCATCTAGCACAAATTATGATCATGAGCAAAAGAGTAGTCAAATACTCAAATGCTCCCCCTGAGAAAGTGATCCCTGTAGCTAGTCACTTCTTGGGAAGTGTGACTACTCCCAATTTGTCTCGAAGGTACTCAAACACTTCCTTGGGCAATGGTTTTGTAAAAATATCTGCTACTTGTTCTGTGGTTGGGACAAAATCCAATTTGACTTCTCCTTCTGCAACTTTCTCCTTCAAGAAATGATACCTTATAGCAATGTGTTTTGTCCGTGAGTGCATAACTGGATTCTTGGAGATGTTAATTGCACTGGTGTTATCACACTTAACTGATATTGGTTCACCGAAATTAATTCCAAGATCTTTCAAAGTTTGTTTCATCCATAAAACTTGAGTACAACAAGTTGTTGCTGCAATATATTCTGCCTCAATTGTTGATAAAGAAACTGACTCTTGTTTCTTGCTGTGCCAAGCAACCAACCTCTCACCGAGATAAAAAGCACCTCCACTTGTACTCTTTCTATCATCAACACATCCAGCCCAATCTGCATCTGAATATGATATAAGAGTGAAGTCTTTGCCTTTTGGATACCACAACCCATACTCCATGGTGCCCTTGAGATACCGAAAAATCCTTTTAACTGTTGTCACATGAGTCTCTTTGGGACTGGCCTGAAATCTAGCTACCATGCAAACTGCCTGCAGAATATCAGGTCTGGTAGCTGTTAAATATAGTAAACTTCCAATCATAGATCTGTACATGGTTTGGTCTACAGGTGGAGATTTGTCTTCTTTACTCAATTTGCAGCCTGTTGTCATGGGAGTGCTAACTGGCTTACAGACCTCCATAGTGAACCTCTTTAGCATTTCTTTCACATATTTGATTTGGGAAATGAATATGCCTTTCTCATTTTGATTAACTTGTAGCCCAAGAAAGTAAGACAGCTCACCAATCATAGACATTTCAAATTCATTCTGCATCTTATTTGCTAAGTCTTTACAAGATTCATCTTTGTTGCTGCCAAATATGATATCATCTACATAGACAACAAGAACAATGAGATGCCCACCTTCTGTTTTCACATACAGATTACTGTCCACTAAACCTTTCTTGAATCCCTGTTGAGAGAGATAGTTGTCTAGCCTTGCATACCATGCCCGTGGTGCTTGTTTTAATCCATATAATGCTTTCTTTAATTTGCAGACAAGGTTAGGATCTTCACTAATTTGAAAGCCATCTGGTTGTTCAATATAGACCTCTTCTTCAAGTTTCCCATTTAAAAAGGCAGATTTTACATCCATCCGATAAAATCTGAAGTTCTTGTGGACTGCTAAGGCCAGAAACATTCTAATTGCTTCTAATCTGGCCACTGGTGCAAAAGTCTCTTCAAAATCAATGCCTTCGACCTGTGCATATCCTTTACAAACCAGTCTTGCTTTGTTCCTAATGACCTGTCCGTCTTCATTTAATTTGTTTCGAAATATCCATTTGGTGTCGATTACATTCTTATTTGCAGGTCTAGGTACTAATTCCCAAGTTCTGTTCTTTTCAATCTGATCTAACTCTTCATTTATTGCCTTCATCCAGCTATCATCTTTGCTTGCTTCATCTATGTTTTTGGGCTCAATGCTTGGATAAAAGAGAGTAATTACTTATTACTTTCCTTCTTGTCTGAATACCAGCTGTGGGATCTCCAATTATTTGGTCTCTTGGATGATTTTTCTTCCAGCTGCCTATTTTGAATTTCTTGTTTTCTTGCACCTCTGAGTCATCGATTAATTCATCTGAATCAAACGTAGATTTATTTTCTGTTTCATTCACCTCATCTCCTTCAAAGACTTCTTCATAGATTGGGTAGTTTTCCTCAAGGTCAGCTAATCGTTTCCCACCTTCATCGAATTTAACATCTCGCACCTGTCCACAATTTTCTTGAGTCTCTTGTTGTAGCATTTGTAAGCTTTGCTTTTTGATGAATACCCAACAAAAACACCTTCATCTCGCTCTATCTTCAAACTTCCCAAGGTTGTCATCAGTTTTTCTGATGTAGCACCTACAACCAAATACTTTGAGATGTTTTGTTGTTGCTTTTCTACCAAACCACAACTCATAAGGTGTTTTGCATTCATGAGTTCTTAACATATATCTGTTTTGGATGTATACTGTAGTGTGAATCGCTTCTTTCCAGAATCTGTCTGCTATTTTGTTTTTTGCCAGCATGGTGCGTGCCATTTCCTGTATAGTTCTGTTCTTTCTTTCTACTACACCATTCTGCTGGGGAGTTCTAGTTGCTGAATATTGTCTCCTGATACCATGTTTTTCATAGTATTCTGTAAATTCATTCGAAATGAATTCTCCTCCTCTGTCTGATCGTAAACATTTGATCCTTTTTCCTGTTTCATTCTCAACTAGATGTTTGAAGGATCTGAACATTTCAAAAGCTTCTGTTTTATCTTTTAAGAAAAATATCCATGTCATTCTGGAATAATCATCGATACACAGCATAAAGTATTTGTCGCCATTTATGCTTTGAGTTCTCATGGGTCCACATAAGTCTGTATGAATAAGTTCCAGAGGCCTGCTAGTGTGGTACTCTTTTGTTTTGAATGAGACTCTGGTTTGCTTTCCCTTTGACAAGAAGCACAAACATTGTTTGAAGGTTTTTTAATGGTTGGAATATCCCCCCCCCCTTTTTTCGAGCTGATTTTCACCAAATTATCAAAACTTTTGTGTCCAAGCCTCTTGTCCCCCCACCCCCCTTCTTTTTTCCCGATCAATGAAACATGAACCTTCTAAAGTTTTTGAGAGTGTGTACAAATTTCCAGACGTCCTTGAACCAGTTGCTATCAATTTCCCACTGTTTATTTTTTTGACTTCACAACCCTGCTTCTTGAAGACTACTTCATGTCCTTTATCACAGATTTGACTGACACTTAACAGGTTGTGTTTCAAACCATCCACAAATAAAACTTCTTTTGACTTGATTTTCCCTTCACTAATTTTGACAGATCCTTTTCCTATTATTTTGGCTCCATCATTATTTCCAAACTTCACAGAGCCACCCTCATATTTCTGTAGTTTTTCAAATTTTTGTTTATCACCTGTCATATGACTTGAGCAACCACTGTCAAGAATCCACGGTACACATTTATTCTGAGCCCCGAAAGTTGTCTGCACTATTAAAGATTCCTTTTCTTCCCTGAGCTGTTCTTTCTGTTTCCATTCTGTTTTGACTATGGTATTGGGCTCTAGCTTGGATTTCCCCTTTTCAGAATCTTGCACATATCTTTCAGAAAGAATTCTATTTTGTTTTGCCCTATATGGTTGAATTCTTCTTTTTTGAGATTGATTTGAAATAGAAGTACTATGACAGTTTCTAGCAATATGCCCAAAGTTGTGACAATTAAAGCATTCTACTGCATAACTCATTAGAGGAGCAAAAGTATTTCTACTAGTGAAACTTCTTGGACCTACATTATACTTGCAGTCAGCAATTTTATGCCCATAACCATTACATTTGAAACAGAAACCATAAAAGTAATGATTGAACCTGAAAGATGGTCTTTGCCAAGTTGTTGCAGGAGCCTTAGATCTTCTTTTCTTTTGATGTGTGACCTTGGTAAAGCCATCATTGTCAGTTCCTATTTCAGGACTGGCATTACTGCTTTCTTTTGCTTGATTTGTTTTTCTTTCAACAACCTATTTCTTGTCTTTACTCTTTTCACATTCAACATTGCTTGCCTTTGGTCCGTTTGATGATTCTCCTTCAATAAAGCCCAGACCGAATTTGATACCTGCGGGTCTTTGATCGCTTAGGATTTTGTCCAGCTTCATCGAACTTTCTTCACGTTTGAAATGGCAGCTAATTTTTTGATCCAGCTCTTGTATCTGTATTCGAAGACCAACATTTTCTTCTTCCAGTTTACAGCAGTAATCTATCTTCATGGTTACCTGAACTTCAAGATCTTCGGACATTTTCTTGTACTCTTCTGTCTGTGTTTTTAGACTGGTTATAATGTCATTTGCATCCTCAAGCTTCCTTGACAGTTTTTTATTCTTTCTTTTCTCAGATTTCCATTCCATAAGAGCAGAAACCAGCTCACCTTCTAAATCAACTTCAGCCTCACATTTTTCAATAGACACTTTAGAGTTCATTCCTTCTCTCTTTTCTGGGTTTTCTGCCTCTTCTGATTTTTCTACTTCAAACGCCATAAAGAGAGCTTCACCTGTTCCTTCTTCAGAGTCTTCACTAGAGTCTGTCCTCTGAAGAATCTGCATTTCGGGAGATAAAACTTTTCTTTTTGAAATTGCCTTTTCTGAAGTTTGTTTTCTTCCTCCATTCACTTCTTTCTTGATGCGGAGTTTCTTCACCTTTGTTCTTGTCATTGAGAGGACATTTGGTAGCAAAGTGTCCAATGCCTCCATAGTTGAAACATTTAAAAGGTAGCTTTCCTCTGTATTTTCCTTTTCCTTTTCTTAGTTTTTTGACAAAATTTGCTTCCATTTCATCTGATACATCCTCTTCTTCAGACTCTTGTTTTGTGTCTTTGCCTTTTAGAGCTTTGAAAGCTGCTTCTCTATCTGTGGGATTTGACCTTCCTATTCTCATTTCAAAAGCAGTCAAAGAACCATGCATCTCATCCATACTAAAGCGATTTAGATCTTTAGCTTCTTCTATGGCTGAGACTTTCGAATCAAACCTTGGAGGGAGAGATCTTAATACCTTTTTCACAATCGTAGCATCATCCATATCTTCGTCGAGACCTCTGATTGAATTTGTGATTTCGTTGACTCTTAGCATGAAAGCCTCTATGTTCTCATCATTGTCCATCTTTAAGGATTCGAATTGAGCTCGGTGTGTTTGAAGCTTGGCCTCCTTGATCCTATCGTCTCCTTCATGAATGTTCTCTAGTTTATCCCATACATCTTTTGTGGATTCATAGTTTATGATTTTGACTAGCTCACTGTCCACTAATCCACACATGATGGCATTTTTTGCTTTTGAATCATTTTCAAATGCCTTCTTGTCGGTAGTGTCTGTTGGAGCAGTGGTGGGAGCTTTGTAACCATTAACTACTGCACCCCAGATGTCAAAACCCAAAGCACGGAGATATGTCTGCATCCTTATTTTCCAGAAAGCATAGTTAGTTCCATCAAACAATGGTGCTTTGTTTGAGGAGAAACCCTCACCACTTGCCATTGCGTCACTTCCAAGATCACCCTAGCTTATTGAGCCTATTCAGGAACTTGGCTCTGATACCAATTGTTGTAATCACAGTGACACTGAGAGGGGGGTGAATCAGTGTGGTCTTTTAAATTTTGAATATATAGCTTTAAATCCAGCAGCAGTTTAAAAATAATAAAAGATATATCAAATACAGCAAGAGAGCATGACACACAACACAGTAATTTAACGAGGTTCACCAATGTGGCTACTCCTCAAAATGACTGCTTGGACTACCATCCAAATCCAGCCAATGCAAAGCTACAACTTTACAATATCTTTTACCAACACCAACTGGAAGGAGCACCAACCCCTTAGATTTTTTTGTACCAAACAGAATGGAGCACCGACTCCTAATTTACCAGCACCTACTGGAAAGAAGCACCAACTCCTTATGCCAAGCTGCAACTTGGAATTCAATAAAGATAATGAAAATTACAGAATGATACTTTCACCTTATTTCTCACAGACTACAGTTCCTATGCACTCTGCTGCTTCTATGCAAACGCTTCGCACTATCCGACTGCTTCTATGAATTTCTTCGCACTTTCTGCTGCAACCAGATGATCGATCACTTCTGCTATCTACGCGTTATCACTTCACACTTAGAACTCAACCTCTGCACCTCGCACACTTAATACGCACAAGTTCGATACGACTCACTCTCTGCTCGACGCGGACTTCACTTGCACAAAACACTCTACACTCATCATCCTTCAAACTCCAAACAACCCTCCTTTTATAGATGAAATTTCAAGATCAAATCTTAAACAATAGTCGGCTGTAACCCTAAGAACGTCGACTGCAAAACCCTAGAAATTATCGGCTACAAACCCTAGAAATTGTCGATTGCAAAACCCTAAAATCTGTTGGCCCAGATTCAACTTTGTCGGCCTCAATCGCTACTGCCACCTCTGTCACCTTCTTGTAACTATTGCCACGAAATAATAACATGTCATGATATCGTGACACTTTTTGTAGCCGTACGCCTTCTTTAACCCACTATCACGAAAATGCGACACTTTTGGCCTTTGTTAGCTTTGCCACCATTCTTGTCATGAAATCGTGACACTTCAAACTTTTGCTGACGTCATCCTCATTCTTGTCACGAAATCGTGACCCTTTTTGCTTCTAGGCCTTCTTCTCTGTTTTTGTCATGAAATCATGACATCTTCATCCTGTTGGCTTCTTTACTGCTGCCTATCATGAAATCATGACACTTTTCCCATCCGTACAATTTCCTTTCATTCTATCATGAAATCGTGACGCTTTCAGCTTTCGGAGGCTTTACTTGCAACCTGTCACGAAATCGTGACACTTTGCGCCTCTTTGTCCTTTTCTAGGCTTGCACCCGTGAAAACATGACATGTCATGAAATCGTGACACTTCTCGCTGTCGTACAATCTTCACCGCATCCCTCAGCGAAATCGGAACATGTCACAAAATCGTGACATCTTTTTGCCTTAGCGCTTTTCTTTGCCTTTCGCCTTAGCGCTTTTTGTGCCTATCGCCCATGAAAATGGAACATGTCATGAAATCGTGACATCTTTCGCATCCGTACATTTCTTGCTTCATGCACTAGCGAAATCAAGACATGTAGCGAAATCGCTACAACTTTGTGCCTTGTGCTTCCAACTTTGCTTCGACCCGCGAAACTTTGACTTGTAGCGAAATCGCTACACCTTTGTGCCTTGCACTTTCGACTTGTAGCATAATCGCTACACCTTTGTGTTCTGCACTTTTGACTTGTAGCGAAATCGCTACACTTTTGTGTTCTGCACTTTTGACTTGTAGCGAAATCGCTACACTTTTGTGTTCTGCACTTTTGACTTGTAGCGAAATCGCTACACCTTTGTGTCTTGCACTTTTGACTTGTAGCGAAATCGCTACACCTTTGTGTCTTGCATTTCGACTTGTAGCGAAATCGCTACACCTTTGTGCTTTGACTCTTCCTCTCTGCTTTGGCCCGCGAAACTCCAACATGTAGCGAAATCGCTACAACTTTTCAACTTGGCACTTTCTTTCCAACATGTCACGAAATCATGACATTTTTGGCTGTGCCTTCTCTCTCCTCATTTTTGTCGCGAAATCGTGACATTTTCGATCGTGCCTTCTCTCTCCTCATTTTTGTCGTGAAATCATGACATTTTCGGTTGTGCCTTCTCTCTCCTCATTTTTGTCACGAAATCGTGACATTTTTTGCTTTGCCTTCTCTCTCCTCATTTTTGTCATGAAATCGCGACAGAAAACATGTCGCGATATCACGACAGTTTTCTTACTTGTCTTTTTCTGCAAATTTCTGAATCTGGGTCACTTTTGTTTTCCTGGAATTGCACTTTACAAGATCTGACTATCCTTTGAACTTCTGTCCTCTGCATCTGAATGACTCCTGAACTGTCTGTCCACTGCATCATTAGATCTAACTGCCTGTGTTGACAACAATGACAAACCTCTTGCAACACCTTGCTCAACAGGATTATGGTGGCCCACACTATATAACAATGCAAAAGAATACGTAAAAGCATGTGATACTTGTCAAAGGACAAGGAAGCCAATAAAGAGAGACTTTATGCCATTGCATCCATTACAATCCTAGGAACTATTTGAGATATGGGGATTGGAATTCATTAGACCATTGAAAATATCTCAAAGAATAAAGTGAGGGTACATTATTGTAGCAACACAATATTTGACAAAGTGGGTCGAAGGGAGAGCATTACCGAACAACTCAGTTAAAAGTATAGCAATATTCTTGTACGAGCAGGTAATTACAATATTTGGAATTTTGCTATAGATAATAAGTGATCAATGAGGACAGTTTGTAAATAATATTATCAAGACATTTACAATCAAATCAATATTTTGCATTCACTATCTAGTCCATATTACCACAGAGCCAATGGTCAAGCGAAAGCAACAAACAAAGTCCTAGTATCTACTTTGTACAAAACCTATGGAATAGAAGGAGTAGATTTGGAGGAAATGTTACCATCTATTGTGTGGGTATACATAACTACTTTTAAACCAACAATAGAGCATACATATTTCTAGTTTATGTATGGACAAGAGGTAGTGGTGCTAGTTGAATTATTGGTACCAAGTCTAAGAGACACAGTGGAGAATCACTTGGGTGATCAAGAAAGTTATAGGAGCAACTAATAGCACTGATTAAGTTAGATGAAATAAGAGTCATGGAACAATGGTAAATTGAAGTAGCCTATAAAAGAAGGAAACTATTGACAAACACTTAAGGAAGCTAGAACTTAGCCCGGGTGACTTGGTTCCAAATTTTAATGGAAAGCAAGAAATCAAGCTTGGTAAGTTGAAGAATTTATGGCTTGGTCCCTATAAAGTGCTATAAGTAATGAATAATAGAGTAATCAAGTTCCAAAACTTGAATGGGATAAAGGTAGCCAAAAATTTAAATGGCTCAAATTTGAAGCCCTACAAAGTACAATGCTTATTCATTTATTCAAAAAATATTGAAAAAAGAATATGAGCAAGAGATCAATGGAGAACTCAAGGTGAGGAAGGTACATCATAGGAAGAGCCTAACATAGGACTCACACACTTATTTGTAGAAGGAGATGAGATAAGGCCAACCATATAAAAACAAGAGTTGGTACTTGGACCCAAGGAAAGAAGAATATTATGGGTGCATGTAAAATTTATGGATGGGACAAGACAAGTAATAGAGGAAGATGAAGAGTGGATTCTTCCAAATGAAAAAGGATATTAGGAGATAGTACTATTACCTTGGGTAATGTAAGAAGAAGCACCCCAATTAAATTAGAATATTATGTATCCTCAGGTGGAATATAGAGAACTACCCCAACAAGCAAAAGAATGAAGAAAGATATGGTTAATAGTATGATATGAAGATAGAGTGGACACTTTTGAAAATGGAAGTTCCAAACGAGAATGAGAATGAGACCATTGATAAAGGATTTGTGGGACTTACTCCATTAGCATAGATTGGTTTTGCTACAATATAGAATGTGACTATAGAACCAGTAACTATAGGAGGAACATCAGACATTGCAAGGTCATAATGCAAGATTGAGGTAACAAACCATATAGGAATTGGATAGTACAATACGAAAGCTATATTAACAAAGAAAATCTAGTCTACAGGAACTAGAAGGAAAATATGAGGATAATTAGGGGATAACTCCAAGAAGTGGTATAATAAATAATGGTGCAATAACAAGTTCACAAGTACCACCAAGTTATCCACCACTATCAACAACTAAGAAGACAAAGAAGAGAAGTAAGGAGATTGGGGAGATTGATGAATTTACTAGCATATGGATCAGAACAAAGAGAAGATAATTGAAATGACTCAATTTTTGAGATATTTTTTTTTATACATATATAGAGATCTTGGAAACCTCATATCCACAAAGATGTTTTGAGGACAGAATATGGAGATGTTACTTAGTACATGCAGATTGTAGAATCAGAGCACTACGAAAATTATCACCAAGCATAAGATGAAGTAGAATTCCACTAGCCAAAATTAAGTTGGTAGAGATAACTCCTGATAATAAAGCAATGAAAGGAATGAATCGACAAGGATCCCTAAGGCTTTAGCTAGGAAAGGGAGGAGGTATTCGACCATGGAATGAAATAAGTCAAGGTGATGTTACACCTAGAGGATGAATAGGATGAGGAAGGTTCTAATATCCTACTCCTATATGGTTAGGAGACACACCTTTGGCATGTTTGAACTAGACAAGAAATTTGCAAGGTATACCAAAGATAAAGGAAATATTACCAAAACCCACAAGGCTGTATCCATTGAGATGACCACCACTAATTCTATGAGGACCTTGAAGAGTGGAAGGAGCTAGAGGATTAATCCAAACAAGATATGAATGTACATTGGTTTAGAGAAGTCTTATGCCAAGAGGAATAGGATGTGGAAGGCACTTGTGAGGTAGAGGCCCTATTGGTAGAGGAAGAGTGCATTTTGTAGATGAAATAAACTAGGGATAATAAAGTATTTTATCACTGAGTCTAGAGATAGAATTGATATAAGGACATAGGCAGAGAAGTCACTCAAATGATAATAGAATAGTTAGAGCACTACTACCAAGGGATCAATCACTTTTATGACAAGAGGCAGAGACACCCGAAGAAGATACTCCAGCTTGAAATTGTATAATTCCAAACTATACACATGGTATTGGAAGGCCAGGAAACTTAGTAACATTGCAAGTTTAGATGAATCATCCTAGACAGCAAGTGGCACTAGATGAATCACTTGTAATGTCACAGTCAAACCTTAAAGAGAAGAATCAAATGCAATCATGCAAGTGAATGTCACTATGATATTTCCATGATGGTAACTGTAAATAGTATTAGGAAATAAAAAAAATAAGAAGAAAAGGAAAATAAATAAATAAATAAATAAAATTCTTTAGTTGTGAAAATCCCTCGGGACACAATTAAGAAGGAAGTTGCTTGAAAATCAGAAATGACAACCTCTTCAAGAGAGAAAATAAAAAAAATTCTCTATGTAACAGATCGTACAAACCAATTTTAAAAGTGAAAAAGCAAAATGGGAGATCGTACAAGAAAAAATGGAAAAAGTATAGGCAGAATTGTACAAGGAATCTTGTTGTACGATTTAGATTGTACAACATATGATTTTAGGAATAGTTGTATGATTTTCAATCATTGCATTTAATGTTTGCATGAGTGGAATGGTGAGTTGTCAAAAAGAGTGGGAAAAATATGAAATCACATAGAAAGGTAGATCGGGATATTTTGGCAACTGGTTCGATGATAAATAATGACAAGGAAGTGAAAAATGTTAGTTTCAACTGAGCAAGGGTTTTAAAATATGTTATGTATGATTTGGAGGGTATATTGTACAATCTCAAGAAGAATTTGTGTGATTTCAAGCAGTTTGAAGGTCGATTTAAGCCCTTTTGAGCAAATCATATGGAATCGTATGGATCCGATAAAGGAGATCAGGAGGAAAGTGATGTTGTACATATTGGTATGACCCCTGTATGTTTTGGTGTAACTAGTGTATGATTTGTAATTGGTTGAGAGGTTTGAAATAGTTTGAGATATTGTACGATCTAGAGGTGGTTGTATGAACTAAAAATGTACATGAATGATTTGGAGGGTAAACTGTATGATTTATAGTAGCACTATACAATTTTAGAGGACTTTTGATTGCATGACGGGTGATATATAGAAAGTAAATCTAACAAAAGTAATGGCAAGAAAATAATTTTAGTCAAAGAGTTTGGATACTAGTGAAGAACTATAGCCAACAAAGTTGAATAGTCACTAGGACCCCAAAACAAGAGAGAGTCACATCCACAAAAATATCGAGGGTTATAGTTTTAGTCTCGCAGTTGTCATGGTAATCATTCTTAGAGGAGAGTAGGATACATGTCATGGAGAGGGCTGAGGTATTGGAGGGCTGATCAAAGAAAGACACCACCAAGGTTTTGAGAGGAGGAAATGGCACAAGAAAGAGCCTCGATAAGGTAGTTGTGTAGTGAATTCCATTACCCAGATCTACAAGAGGATATGAGTAGTGAATTCAAGAATAACTAGGTTGATATAACAAGGATATCATTTATACATCATGGAGGAGATACATGCCATAAGTGGTGGAGAAAAGAAGAAAATAAAACCCACCCATGGAGAAGAGAATTTTAGAAAGCTAGTGTGGTTGTAATAGCATAGGTTCCACCATACTATAATACCTTATTTTATAACTATATATTGCATATGGTTCAGGCATATGATCCTACAAGCAAAATTTCCTATGTTAATATGGGTAAGTGATCAATGAAGGTATATTTCACAACAGAGGTGTTCAAGAAAATATTTGGATTACCAGAATATGGCATTACTATATTCAATAAGTTTCTTGATCCAATTGAGACACGTAACATTATCACTTCACTCACCAATGTGAAATCATCGATCAAAGCAAATATCTCGGGTGTAGGAACTCAAGGATTTAAATAGATCTAGTTGATAAGGAAATATTAGCCATGTGTCATGAATATTATGATGTATAAACTGTTAGGGGAAACATGATCCATAAATATGCCAATATGGATGGATCAATATGTGTAAGGTATCACCACATGAAGTTGGTACAATTAGGGTACCTATTTGGAGAAAAATATGCATGATGTGTTGACAAAGAGGTCGAAGAGTTTTGGGATGACTTTACATGCTATTGTATTATTATTGAATGATATCATAGAGATAGGAATTCAATTTATAGGCTTGATAGAGCATAAGAATATTGATGTAGATAGGCCAACCATTCTATAGTGGGAAAATTCAGTGCAAATTCCTAAGGAGACTCTAGATAAGTCTCGAGCAAAGAAAACTCCTAATAAACAAGCCATTATAGTGAATGAGGATACTTCTTTGGAGGAGGAGGTACACCATCAAAGGAAAATGCCTAGGTAGTTGTAACTTGAACTGGAATGACAAGCAATTTAGAAATGGTAGTAGGAGCAACCATAAATTTAGAAAAGGAAGGAAATTATGAGGAGGTAATCCATCTTGGTATGAGTAAGAACAATAAGACAATGAGAAAGAATGGCAAACAATACCATACCAAAAAAAAAAATATTAGCATGTACAGAAGGAAAAACAAGAGGAAGGATAGTTATGCTAAAATAATCTATATTTATAAAATTGGAACTGGGTAGAAGTAGAGGTGATGGTAGAGTCCACATAGATTTTTTAGTAAATTGATCTCAAAATTTTAGACTCTTCTAAATTTTTTGATGATATAGAAGAGAGGCAAATAGCACAAGTAGTGGTAGCCACTACTCAGGAGATAAAAGACAAATCCAAGGTGGTAGTGGAAGCCTTAAAAGAAGATTCGAGAGAAAATAAGAATCCTTGCTTCAGATTCATGATGAGAGGAAGCATGAATAAGAATGATCAAAGTGATGCACAAGAGGATATGAAGGATAGAACTACATTTCTAGTCATATGGTTAGCTAGTCCAAATCCCCAAAGCTTAGAAATCAAATTATTGGAATATGGAGTTAATATTCACCAAGGCTATAGATGCTTAAATGGTAGTGGAGTATGCTCATGCGTGGCAACACATATTTTTTAAAGAGACCTCTGACCACACATAAGGATAAGTTAGCTTCTTGGTCTTATCCATAATATATTTTCATCTCAATTTACTCAATATGAGTTAATGAACTCATATTCACAAACATTGGTTCTTGATTACCTCGATTCATTATCATACTCATGATTTGGTAAATTAATTCACTACACATACATTTGATCTTAGAGAAAATTAGGTAGTATTTAGTAAGTTTGTTTGATGCCACTAGTGTGTCTAAGTCTTTGTAAAATAGTCAATTTTCCATATCAACATCCATATCTTCTTCCATATCAACATCCATATCTTCTTCCATATCAACATCTATATCCTCTTCCATATTAGAATTCATATCATTTACATGAGTCTTCCATTTCACATGCCACCAGTTTGGTACCCCTGATTAAACAACAATGCTATAACATGGCCAAAAAAAATCTAAACTATAAATGATCATTAGTGTATTTCATACATATTATCATTACATTAATCATCCATATACACATGCATCCACACAAAAGCATTTACACAAAATCATTCACACAAAATCATAACACAAAATTAAAAGCCATGTATATATATGTATAAATATTGCATGTACAATGAATACCCAAAGGCTATATACAATGGAGCACCAAGGCTCATATACAAAAAGTGCATCTCAACACTAGCTAATACCTATAAGAGGATCCTTGTGACCCTAAAGGAGACATATACCTAGAGCTATGCTAAGACTCACTATGCCTAATAAAATTAGATATGGATGAGGAGGGTGGATCTGGAAGCCCAATATGGTGGTCCATCAATCGATGCTCCAAAAACCAGATATACCCATCCCAAGCTCAAAGACATAGTACATGTCTTTTTTTATGGTCCCTCTCAAGCAACTCTACATGGAGCCTCGTGATACTATCCTCACCTCTACCTATAGCTTTTCATACCTCTAGTTCAACCTATAGTCAAGCTATATTTACATCCTAAGCCACTACCTCCACATCTCGAGTTGCTACCTTAGTAACTCGAGCAACTATCACTACATATCACTCTATCACCAATAGCTCAAGCCTTGCCCAATACTCCTCGCTCTAATCTATATATCTCTCTGGAACCTCATCCATATCATCATCCATGCCATCTCCATCACCTCCAAAATCTAGATCCTACCATTTTTTGTCCCTCGCCCATTTCCCTCGAATGATATACCGAAGAAATAATCAATATTTGGGAACCTCATTTACCTCATTCATATCAATATCTACCTCATAATCATACCCATCCCCCATCCAATATTGTACTTGGTACCCATGGTGGTTGTGCAAGGAACCATGAATTGCACTCTATAGTAGTCCCTACATCATCCAAATCAAGGAGATCCATCTCCTCATCATATTCATAGGTCACCCTCCATGCCTCAATACAAGGTAGACCCATATTATCCTGATGATGCCTGTAAAGAAATGGTGCCTCAGGAACCTAATTATGGTACCCATGATCACCATTTACTTTACTTTAATATAATATAAAAATAAAAACAAAGTTTAGGAATATGAAATAGAATATAAATAAATTTCTTACTTTATCACTAAAATATTCTATTTTTGTTTCTATAGATGAGGGTCATGAGGATGCTCGAATGGTACCCGAGGGATGTGGAACTGCATATTTGGTGTAGGAAATGCTTACAAGCACTCGAGGATGACCAAAAAATACCTAGAGGTGCTCTAATGGCTCTGGGGGGTGCTCGACTAGCACTGGAGGGCACTTGGCTGGCTCTAGAGGGTGCTCAGTTGGCTCTAGAGGGCATTCGAGGCTGAGGGATGTGTTGCATAACCCCTAGTATATATAAATTTGTATCAAAATACACATTTTAAAACCCTATATTTGGGGTATATTGATTGTAACATTTGAGGTCCACCCACAACAATAAAGAGTTTATATATTTTGTGCAATATTTGTGTTTTACTATACTTATTGTCATTTTATACTTTATATTGGTGTTGCTTGATTTTTGATTCACAAATGACGATCACGGTGGGAATCAAACCCATAATTTTAAGTGGAAGTGGAGGAAGGAGGTAATATTTTTCCAATTAAATCAAGACTCCATTGTGAAAAGGACCAAAGGTTTTGAATAGGTTATAATGCTTGTGATAGTACATGAGTTAAATTAACATGCTCTTGACGTTGCTTAAAATGCTTGACATAAGTGCAGTAATCTCATTATGTAGTGGGCCAATAGTAACCAATGCATATAATATGCTTTACAATGGTCATTCTAGTAAAATGACCACCATAAGTTACATCATGATCTTCAGCTATGGCTCTTTGTGCCTCTGTAGACTCAAGACAGTGAAGGAGTATTCTATAATAACCACGTCTATACAACACGTACCCCAAGAGAGTAAAATGAGCTACATTTTTCTTGAAAGTGCATTTAGAAGTCCATGATATATCTTATGGGAGTGTTCAAAACTTGAGGAAGGCTATTATTTAGTTTGACCAAGGCTCATATGGCTCTGAATGGATAAAGCAAACATCCTTTTCATCCTTAGATTTAGCATGGACAATTGCAAATTTAGAGATCATTGTAATAATAAGTGGTTGTACCTCTCCTGAAGAGTCCTTTGGAATCAATGATCCTAGATAGGCCATCACATCTACAAATCTATTAGCTGAACATGTAAAACTATCAATTTCATACCAATCAAACTTAGAGAGCAATGGAATTGCTACTTCATGGTAAATATTTATGATAGGTTCTTTGCATTGGTATTATTTGTTGATTTATCTAACAACAAGTTGAGAATTACCAAATATCTTGATATGTTTTATGCCCATCGCTATGGTTGCTTGAAGACCTAAGATTAATACTTCATACTTTACATTGTTGTTTGTGCATTGGAAGTCTAGTTTGGATGATAAAAGGATATGCAACCCCTAAGGTGTATGAAACATAACTCTAGCACTTTGATATTTTTCACACTTAGAACCATTAAATAATAGTGTGACATTGACATCTTCATCCAAAATAACATCTTCATCTTGTTTAGTGATAGTGAATAACAAAAAATCTGGGAACTCAATAACCAAGGGTTGATCACTATAATACAATGGTGGAGTATTCCCAGTGGGGAGGTATATTTCAATGGTTAGAATAATCCCTAGGATGAGATTGATCTTAAGCACCAAATCAAACAATATTCCAAGTACCCGAACTACCCTTGTACGGACTGTCAATCTCTTGTACAACCTTCCACACATACACTGTATGATCTAAGATCATACAATGGCCAATATGGTATGATATTGCACTCAAAAAAACTGACATATGCTATTTTGGAGGCTGCCATACACAGTTTTGTAATCGTTCAAGCCGATTACCAAAATTACCAAATTGGGTAAGTTTTTATCAATCGCCTATTTTACCATATAGGGTAAGGATTCTGTGTACGATTTGTATGATGTACAATATTTATGATCCAAAGGTACAAAAAGATAGTATTTGCAATGATCTTCTACTCAAATATCTCTCTGAAAGGTTTTGTAAGGTTTTAACAATCCAAATAAGATGATTTCACACACAAGCAAAGCATCCAATATGGGATTATAAGTGATTCCGTTCAAGCAATTACACCCAGAAATCATATAGTCTACTTCAATGCATTCTTGAAAATGTCCTCATTCTCCTAGATCATTATCCATTATTACCACTAGTAGCAATCTACTCACAACCTGCAATGAAGCCTAAAAGTAATATATGACAGTAAGGAAGAAACTCAATCACACAATAATCATCCATAATGCATCAACCATACACACATGATCATAAACTGTCATCCACAATATCTATTCTTTATTATTAATGGTGATCAACTCAATACAATGTGGAAACTCTATCCATATTATAGCAATAACTCAGAAATATGGCTAACTCTCTATCCTAGCAACTATGAACCAGTAAACTAGTAGCCAAACTCATAAATTCGAAAATGGGGCCTTATATAACATTGCCCAAGCCATTCCAAAGTGGTTCCTAAGATAATACATTATTCATAACTTCCAAATTACAATTGAATACCTTATTTTGGCATTTTCCTAAGTTTACACCTTAGGTTAGCAAATCCATGTGATATTTCATCCCAAAATTACATTTCCTTTACATTTTAGTAAATTTCGGTGCGCCCTGTATGATTTGCCACTACTCTATACGGTTTGCCACTTCAGTTGTATGGTATTATGTATGATTTTATCCCTACTATATGGTTTCACAAAACTAGATCAAATCACATCCAAAATAGTTAAAACTTTAGCAAATCACTTCTTATTTCTCTAGGAGGTGGATTTGCTACCTACATCTACCCTCCCCTTTATTTGAGTCGGTGTCCTCGACGACTCATTCTGCTTATTCTATAATGTTTCTAGTCGAGCTACCTTAGCCTCCAAGTCCTTGACTTGGGTCTTGTACATTTCTCTCTCATTTTTTAGCTTGGTTGCATAGATCCCCATCTCGATGGCTTTGGCTTTGTGAAGGTTAGTCTTTTCCTCTGTGGCTTTCACGAAGTCCATCATATATTTCTCTCAGTTGGAGACACTCTTTGACAAATTATATTTCCAATGAGCCTCTACTCTAGTAGTCGCTTGAATATCTTCATTCTTCTCATAAATCATCTTCAAGTGATGCTCAATGTCATCTTCGAGAGCTTGTATCTAGTCTTCCTTGGTCCTTATTTGAGCCTGCTTGTCCAAGACCATCTCATTGAGCTTCTTGTCATCCATCATAAATTCCTCTATCTGCTTGGCCTACATAGCTATTTTCTTATCTTTCTTGGCAAATTGAGATGACATCTGCTCATCGTTTGCTTTGAGTTGTGCCTCCAACTCCTTGATCCTGTCTTCTGCCATCTGAGTGATCTGTCGCTACTCTTCCTCAAGTGTTGTAATCTTGGATTTAGACTTTGTTCTAAAACTTGATAGATCCTCCTCCAACTTCCTTATCTTTTCTTTTATTGTTGCCTTGATTTTTTGTACTTCTTCCTCCATTGTGGCCAATTTCTCCTCGACTTGTACCTCCTTGAGTCGATGGATTTTTGTCAACCCAACACTCAACCACTCTATCCAATGAGTCAAGAAGTTCAACTTCCACAAGGTAATGGACACACCTGTGGCAACCCATCTATACTCGACATCTGTCATAATGGTTGGGTAGGTTGGATGACTCCCTCTATATAGGTAAATCCTTAGGTCCCTCTTGTAGTTTTTGACCATCCCTTCTGGCAAGTATTATCTTTACAATATCATTATTACCTCTTTCCTAGGTAACCTCCATGGATGTTGTGTGTAGATCTCTTATGTATTATTTATCCACTCTGCACTAATCACCCATTCCATTATATGCTCCAAATCGAGAGACACTTATTGTTCCCACAGTGCCAATTCTCCTATATGGCCAATACAAAATTCCATTTTTGCACTATTCATCACATGGCCTAATTAAATGAAGAAGTTCTCTACCTTATCCTCTACACCTTGCACCTCCTCTTCCATTGTAATTATTTTGAAGCATGGTATCTCCAAGAGATAACTGGATTTTATTCCCCATTGTTCTTCCTATGAAGGAGTCCTCAGTTAATCTTCTTCTCCAAGGTGGCTAGAGCTTCCTCCAAGCTCTCTAAGTGCTCTCTTGGTATTAATATTTTCTCGAGGTGGAGATTTTTTCTCTTGTTCCTCCTCCCCCTTGTTATCTACAATATTTATGATCTCTTCCTGAGATCACTACTTGTCCTATCCCTGAGCCTTCTCTGCTCTAGATGAGCCTCCTTTTGGCTCCTCTATATTATCTCAGCATTCCTCCTTTCCCTCCACTTGTTGCTCTTCTACCACTCTTTCCTGCTGCAGCTTTTGTGCATCCTCCATTGTGACCTTCGAAGAAACAAGTGCTTCACTTTCTTATGGTACTTCTTTCTCTGAGACTTCATGTCTGGTAGAGCCTCCTAATACAAATTTGTATCGCATATTCTTCTTCAGCTATGCTACTACTTCCTCTTGGGTAGTGGCCACTCCATCGTGCCCTACCTCAAATCATCTAAAGAAGTCAGAGTCATCCATCTCATATTAAGAGAAAATTTCTAGTGAGCATACTATTTTCTCTGCCTTTTTCCAATACACTTCATCTAGCTTCGTTGCTTCTGAATATGACTCTTCTGCTATCCACACTTCAGAAGCTAGTTTTCCTACTATCCTCTCTCATTGCCTTCTTGTCCTGATCTGAATCGGACTACTATCCCTTTCTTTCTCAAGAGGCTACTCCTGCTGCCTTCTAGCAGGTATCGATTATTCCAATTATGGCTCCAACTATCTTGGGTGTTTCCGCTGATGATATACATCAGCATCCTTCTCCAGAGAAGTGTCTTCCTAATCTTCACTCATATGTCGCTCACTCCTTGTGCATGGTTTCTCCAGAGTAACCTTACCTATGGGTATAGCTTTTGCCCATCTCAATATTGTTGGTTGATCTGGCCTAATTTCTCTAGGTAGTGTCAACCCTAGGAACTATATTCCCACTTTTGTAACTACATTCAAAAGAAATCGTATAGCCTAAAATGCCATCCTAAATTTCTTTGGTCACTTCATTAATGATTCATGCATCCGTCTCTCCAAATAGGTACCCCAATCATACAGGACTCCCTAGGTAATACCTTCTATGTACTGTGCCATCCACATTGGCATCCCTATCTTGTCAGGCTACTTTGGCTTTTGATGATTCCAAAGGTCTACTACAACTGGCATCTCTTCATTATGTAGCTTACACCACCATGTGGTCTTAAACATGCTCAAGATGAACAACATCATCAACATGATGGGTAACACCCCTCTCCACCTATGATGGGGATCAAGGGGCAGCATCCCTTACAAGGTTGAGGGACAACATTCCTCACATGTTCCCTATCAGGATACGGAGGGGGTTAAGGGGTAGCACCCTCGCGGGTTTTGGGGTGAAGCCCCAAAACCTCAATGGAAAAATTGCTAGTACCTTCACTGTCAAAATCAATTTTTTTCCTTCATGAGCACTTTGGGTTAACCAGATCAACATCAACTCCCTTTTACCTTGTCTAACCACTTATGGAACACTTTGTATGGTTCTACTTTGTATGATTTAATCTTGCATGATTTACTTTTGCAATATTTCTTCTTGTACGATATCACATTGTGGAATTTGACTTGAAATTGTACAATCTCTGCCCACTGTACAATTTCACCCAACCAACGTACAGTGCCCTCTTGAAAAATCATACAATATCATTCTTCCTTAGGGAATTTTGGGTGTATTATGGGTTTTTCTATTTGGAAAACATCTTCCATAACAATGTCTTCCATAAAAACATCCTCCATGTCAACATCTTCCATGACAACATCTTCCATGTCAACATCTTCCATGTCATACCATATTATGCATCTTTTATTACTATGAGGAGTGTCACAAACTACATAACTAGTGACAACCTTCCTATTTACACCATTTTACCTCCAAATGATAATGCAAGTTCCAATATCCTATGTGGGGTCTTCCTTACCCTCACCTAAAAATGGTGGACATCTTTGCTTGGCTACTCAATTAGCCATCTTGGGAGATTCATCACTCTCACTCAAGGTCTCCTATGGAATCTCTATCGATTTCCTCTTCAGAGGTGTCTTACTTTCATTGTCATCAGAAGAATCAATTCAATGTATCTTATTCTATCCCATCACTCAATGACAAAATTCTTGTGTGGTCCTCACTCTGTGACCTTCTTCGTTGATGTGATGGAGATTGTATTGGTCTTTCTTCTTGAGTCCCCACATCCTATTGCCTTGGTGACTGGCTCCCATCCTTTGCATCCTCTCGCAACCCCATTGCCAATTCCTCAGGCCTTACCATCCACTCTTTATCATCGTGCACTTTCTCTTTGTCACCTGACTCCTCTATTATCGGTGGGTTTTCCTCCTTGTATTATATCTCAATAAACAACATCTCAAATTCTCCTTCTTTGGATGTCCAAACTTGCTCTATCTCTAGTTCATGCGTACTCTAATCCTAGTTACTTGTGTTTCCTCTTTGAGCAATCCTTATGCTCCTTCTTACTGGAATGTTCTCTCATGGTTAACTTCACCCATGGATTCATGTAATGGTGTCTATCATAAGAAATCACCTTCAATTGTTTCATCAAATTTGACCCATTTTAACAAAAATGCCAAATTCGATAAGGCAATAACGCCAAATGTAACATAGTTTGGCGCTACCTAATCGAGCAATTGATTCATCCAACTATGGAAACAACACCAAATGTAATAAAATGGTGTAGTATTCCTAGTGGGGAGGTATCTTTTGATGGTCAAAATAATTTCTAGGATGAGCTTGATCTTAAGTACCAAATCAAACAATCTTCCAAGTACCCAAACTACCCTCATACAGACTGTCAATCTCTTGTATGGTCTTCCACACATACATTGTATGATATAAGATCATACAATGGCCAATATGGTATGATCTTGCACTCATTAAAACTGACGGATGCTATTTTTGAGGCTGTCATACATAGTTTTGTAATCGTTCAAGCTGATTACCAAAACTACCAAATCGGGTAAGTTTCTATCAATCACCTATTTTACCAAATCAGGTAAGGATTCTATGTACGATTTGTACGATGTATGATCTGTATGATCCAAAGGTACAAAAATATAGTATTTGCAATGCTCTTCTACTCTAATATCTCTTTGAAAGGTTTTTTAAGGTTTTAACACTCCAAACAAGATGATTCCACACACAAGCAAAGAATCCAATCCAAGATTATAAGTAACTTCATTCAAGCAATTACACCCAAAAATTGTATAGTCTACTTCAATACATCCTTGATAATGTCCTCATACTCCTATATTGTTCTCCATTATTCCCACTAGTATCCATATGCTCACAACCTACAATGAATCCTAAAACTAACATATGACAATAAGGACGAAACTCAATCACACAATAATCATCCACAATGCATCAACCATACACACAGGATCTATCATTGTCATACACAACATTTGTTCTTTATTATTAATGGTGATCAAATCAGTACAATGTGGAAAATCTATCCATACTATACCAATAACTCATAAATATGGCTAACTCTCTATCCTAACAACTATGAACCAGTAAACTAGTAGACAGACTCATAAATTCAAAAAAGGAGTCTTATATAACATTGCCCAGGCTGTTCCAAAGTGGTTCCTACGATAGTCCATTATTCACAACTACCCAATTACAATTGAATACATTATTTTGTCCTTTTCCTAAGTTTACACCTTAGGTTAGCAAATCCATGCGACATTTCATCCCAAAATTACATTTCCTTTACATTTTAGTGAATTTCGGTGCACCCTGTATGATTTGCCACTATTCTGTATGGTTTGCCACTTTAGTTGTATGGTCTTATGTACAATTTTCTCCCTACTATATTGTTTCACAAAAATAGAGCAAATAATCTCCAAAATAGTCAAAACTTTAGCAAATCACTTCTTCTTTCATTGGGAGGTGGATTTGATGCCTACAATCACTAGAAGTGGAGATTCCACAAGCTGATCAGCTATGACCTAACCTTTTAGCACAAAATTTGATTAATTGACTCTTAATTAATAATTAGTGTTAATAAAATCCTACCACATGTGTCAATTTAGGGTTTCCTAGGTTTTTTTTTAATTCTCCCCTAAACATGCTTAAGGCCTAATTAGGATTAGCACTAATCCTTTCTCACACATGTGTGAGGATAGGATATTTCCTACTTAGAATGAGATGCTGCCACATGGCATTTCTTAATGTAACCCTAGTCAGAATCAAATGTAGGTTTAATCTATCTAACCCCCCCCATACATCTTGCATTTGCCTATAAATAGTGGGTCATAAACCCCTAATTAAGTCTAATTCCCTAATTCAATGAAGCACGGTTACTCTGCTAAAATGGAAAGCCAACATTTAACAATCTATTTCCGAAGCTCATAGGTATATTCTAATAGCATATAGAGGCACCCCAGCTGCCTTAGGATCGATATACCAAAGAGATTTCACTAGAGGACTATCACAACTCAAATCATAGCCTGCCCTATGAATCCAGCCCCAATTCGCAACCCAGGTTGCGAATCACATCTGCAAGCCCCAAATCACCCCAAATTTTGGAGGTAAGCTCTATTTTAGTCTATAATTACCTTATGCACATTTTATCTAGATTTATGTTACATTTTTACAGTCATTTTGTCTTCTTAAATATGGGGCCTGACTAGGGCAAGCCCCCTAATGTATTGACCTTTTCTTGCAAGTTTCTTTCAAGTTATGCAGTAGATTTGAAATAAATGAATACCAACAAAGAACAACTCAGTAGTGACCCACATACAATGAAGCCCACCTACATTGAGGGACATCATAAGGAGGCATTAGGCCTATATTTTTTATTCATGAAAAGAAAAGTAGAAAACTCTTCCTATTTGTAACTGATGCAAATTTGATAATGAATAAAGCATATATTTCTGAATGACTTGTGTTATTTACATGTTGTTAGATCAAATGTCAACTTCTAGTCATTTCATTCTTGCACGCCTGATGGGACTCCCACAATGGATAGTGCTAGGTTTATTTTCCTTATAAATATAACATTATCCTTTATTATTGTGTATTGTAGGTACCAAATCTATTGTTCATAGAAACCTCCCAAAGCCCTAGGACCCCTTATAGGCCCTCAACTCTCTAATTAGAAGCCTCTGAACCTGATGCATGACCCACCCTATGATTTAAGTCAAATTCATGAATCAGGTCATGATTTGAGCATAAAAATCTTCAAAACCCCCAAATCAGCTGGGGTAACCTCCTCAGGGTCCAAATAAACCCCTGATAGCATTAGAATGTAGGTATTTTCCCTTATCCTACCTCTATTGTGAGTTTTTGATATAAAATTGTACTATATTAGTGTAATGATCATTGCTTAAGGTAGTCTTGCTTTCATTACAAAGTCATTAAAGAATTAGGGTTTCTAAAATTTTTAGGACCTACAAATTTCCAACAAGTTCATAAAATTTATTTCTCAAATAATTTTGCTTATGTCCTTGTATCTTGCATATAGCACAAGCCTACATTGATTCCATTTCATTAATATCTTTCATTGTTAGAAAGAACTATACACATTTAAGAAAATCAAGGTTTCTAATCCCCTATTCCATTTTTGAAATATCTTTTCATTCTAGAAACAAATTAAGGTTCCTAATCCCTTATTCCTATGTTTGAGAAAAAAAATTGTATTCAAATGTTCAAATTAGGGTTCTAATCCCTTCCACTCCATACACTTGGATTGTTTGCTTATATAGTTTCAAAAGTAGATTAGTTTCTTTTGAAAGGGCATTAGGGTTAGTTTATTTTGAAAAGGCAAGTAGCTATTTTATTATCTTGCATACATCTATAGGGAAACACAAACCCACACATACTCACATGGTACTTAAACAAGTGGTGAGATTGGAATTCATCCCAAATCCATCGCTCAAAACTAGTGTCGGAGAAGTTTTACCCTCCACCAGCTCTCAACCCCCCTAGACACCTAGTAGCCCCACATGAGTGGTTATATAGATTTCATCACTAGAAAACACCTACTCTTGTGATTGGGCCCTAGATTTCATCATCAGCAGTTACCTGTGGGGTGGGATATGATTTAACACCTTCATCCACAAGGCTTGTATAATTTCTGGAATTGGTAACTATCGTTCTTGACTAAGCCCACCTGAGGGTGAAGCAAAAGCATGGGTGTGCCGATAGTAAGTCCTAGATAGTGCCACCTCTTATCATGAGAGGATATTGTGAACTCACTTTAGCATAATGAGTTCCATCCCTTTAGGTTATCATTTTACTACATCTTCCATACAAGTCACCATTCACACATTGTGGTACCATTCTATCTTGTGCATATTTGGGTGTTGCAGGAGGTTTTTTTATTGATGATATTATCAATTTTCTAGAGTATTCACTCCATTACCCATGATTTTACATAAGGAGTAACAACATTACAACACACAAAATAAATATAACACTTTTATTTTCTTAGCATTTAGATTTGATTTCGATCTACCATTGTTTGCATGATTACAAACTAGTATCAACACATTACACCACATATTATGTTGCTATACATGATATGTCACTCGATTCACACTTATATTAGACATGGTTAAGCCCACATCACACAATATTTATTCCTAAAACCCATTCACACATGCCACTATGTCTGTGGTTACCCATAGTAGAGTGCATGAGAAATCATGCTCGATGGAGGAATGACCACCCCCTTCCTCTAGTCAGTATACTCTTACTCCTTCGATCATGAACGATAAGATCATAGACACATATGATTCAAACATAGAATCTGATGTACCATTCACACACATGACACCTCATGATGATACGTTAGATTTGAGTGAATTTCTTGCTACTTCTCTTGTAGATAATTACTCGCTCTTTGCAACCCCATCCTAACCTAATCCCTTGACCATGTTATGTGATCATGTAATCTACACAGCACCAGGATGGTATCCTCCAAACTTCACCATAGATGAGGAGGTCATGCCTACGTCACCCACCTTTACACACACCTTTTTCTAGAATTTATCTCAATTCCTGTTTGAGAATGATTCCTCCCTTCTAAATCATACTTGTCCCAAGGTCTCATCATTCACCCCTACCATAGGAATGGTTTCTAACACATCCTCATCCATTGTAGGAATCCAGAGTCCATCATTCCAAACTACACAATAGATCCCTACCCAACAAGAACTGCAAGCATTCCCTCAAACCTCACACCCATACTCATCACAATAATACCAACCATCCTCTTCCCAAGAGCCATTATTCACCATATTTAAGGATACTTCCCAATAGCCTCTTTAGGAGCAAGAGATGCAAACCCAAGTAGGAGTATACACTTACACTTTCCTCTCAACCCGAGCTCCTATCTTGATAGCTTATCCCACATTTTTAGCATCATTCCTGCCTATCTCATAGGTATTCAAAGTGCATGACACCCAACCCTTGGATCCACCTTTGCCTACAATGACCTTTAGGATACCACCACCTATGCCTTTTTAGACCCCAACTACCCATATCCATCCTACCTATGGACCGACACCAACAAATTATGCACCTACTCAACCAAACTATTCCACATAGTTTAGCTTCCCTACTTCCTACCCTCCAGGGTAAAGATAGATCCTGTCTTTTGATACCTCGTCTCGACCACCTCTAGCACCAGTAGCACCGACACCTACATTACCACTAGCTACACCTAGCTTCTTTACTCCTCCACTAGTTTGGTCATCACCACCTATGGTCCAACCATTATAACAAGCCCTAAACCAACAAGTACCTATGCTGCAACCATATGCCTCACAGTCGTAGTACTATTATCACCAACAAATGCTTACCCCACAACCTAGTGTTCCTGTAGACACTACGACACATATCACCTAGTACCTACCTTATCATGATAAAGCACAATAGTATTCCCCATAATACTATGAAGAATAACAATACCAGTATCCACCGCATCCACAGGGTGAGCCTATCATAGCCCAATATTCGACTCCCATGACACCTGAACTTCAAATATGATGGGATGAAGTCAAAATGTTGAACATACACACTTCTAGCTATGGGCCACAAAAGCCTTTCTATGATGAATTGTGCAACAAGCTAGTACATCCATCCATTCCTATCCCTCCTTATCCCTATTACTTTGAAATACCAAAATTCAACAAGTATAGAGGCAAGGAAGATCCCAGAGAACATGTGAGCAACTACCGCTCATCCTATTACCAACTTCGTAGTAGTAATCCTCTTATGTTGCGTACCTTCTCCCTATCCCTCGCTGGGCTAACCTTGGATTGGTACAACATGCTACAACGCAATAGCCTGTACACCTTTGAATAGCTGGCCAATTCCTTCTTAGAACATTTTTCATTAACATAAAAAAAGACCATATTTTTTGATGTCTATGCCTTATGACAGGCAGATGATGAACCCATAACTGAGTTTGTCACCATATGGAGAGTGAATATTCATTATCTTCACCATAGCCTCCCCACATCGAAGCTTATGACTCTCTTTTCCAAGAGCTACCACAAACATATTTCCACATCCCTCCAACTTCATCAAAGTTGTACTTTTGAATATGCTATATCACAAGCAAAAGTGATCAAAGATATTAAAGTGCAATCTTAGAAGATTAATTTGAGACACAAAACCAACTATAATTCTAAATTTTGCTTCAATAGACCCGCACCCACTCAACCTTACCCACAACCACAACAAACCAACCAATTTGTAGCTGCTACCCTAGCACTAGTACTAACTCCTCCACCCTATACACCACAATTGCAACCACTCCAAGCTACTGCGCTTGCCCCACCTTGACCACAACAGTACTACGGTATGCACCCACAGGGTCCACCATGCAACTTTACACCTTTATCTAAACCATTACCATCCCTATTCTATAGATTGTACGAGGGTAACCATATCATTCAACCTGACATCTACCCATTGGATCCAAATGTACCCAAATATTATGACTATAAAAAAAAATTATTTTTTCCCTTTCATAGGCAACGTGGCCATAATATCGATTCGTGTCGCTCATTTCATGGACAAGTTTAAGACTTAATCGATAGGGGTATTATTTAGGTAGCAAACCCACTATCCCTGTAGAACCAAAACCTAGGGATATTCCAAAATCCTCTACAAGACCACAGAGGACCCAATCACCCTAGACCTTCAAAAAATCCTCCAGTGCCTCCTCACTAAGTCAACAATGTATATTGATATCCTCCATCACATGGAGTAGTAGGCATGATCAACCTTACTATGAGAAACCAATGGTACCCGTCACCCCAAAAAACACCTATTGTTTCTCCTCCTATCTAGTTTATGTCCCTACAAACAACACAAAGATGTAATTTCATACTGCCACCACCTCAAAATATGATTACCATCCATGGTAGTCTAACCCAACAACTACACAATGCCCCCACATGATTATCCATATTTGACCTCTTACAATAATATCAACCCCATCGTGAGGCATTGAATGACATCCTATGTTCCATTGAATTAGAGAAACATGACAAATTATTTTATCAATTTTTTAGGGAACATCCCATGATGCCTTCAACCATCAATTAGCTTTCACTACCACGAGATAACGGAACTCGTTGGTGAAGGAGTCGACCCTCCCCTTAACGTACATGCTAATATCAATGACATTACCTACAAGTGGGTACTTTTTTACATGGGCTCATCCATATGTATCATATCAATAGTAGACTTAAATCACCTACACCTTCCTCCAACACATTTTGCCACACCTTCCTTAGACCTATGTGCTTTTGATGGTTCTATGAGACCTACCATAGGATCCGTAATTCTACCCATTCACATAGGCATCTATATGATCACCATCCTCTTCCACATTATTCAATGAGAAATGCAATAAAATATTCTCCTTGCTCACCCTTGGATCAGATACATGCAGTGCATCCCATATACATTGCATCATTGCCTCAAGTACGTCCACAATGAACTCGTTCATTGTGTCCCAGCAGATGGATACCCCTTTAAGTTTTGTAATATTGCAGACCTTCCCCCTACATCTTCATTCTCATCTTCCCAACTATTCCATGTATCTTCCTACCAATTAGTAGGAGCATAAACATCCTTACCAATTTCCACCTCAACATCCCAATGTTCATCAACAACAAAAGCCTTGATATCTGCACCATTTGATATGGTAGCCACAGGTGGAATCCAAAATGAAGCTAAATTCTTTATTATGTAGTACAAATATATAATAATACATCAACAGAATCAAGTGAGAGCATTATAACAAAGTTCCCAACATGGACAATGTTTGATCATAATTAAATACACACTACCAAAATAACCAAACTGCCTCTTATCTATGGAAAACAATAAACCGTGAGGTATACTATACCTTCACGTGTACAAAGTGCAAAATATAAAAGTAGATATGAATGGAGGACTTACGCTAAAATGCAGTTCCTAAGTATCCTCAACACTCCTCCCAACCATAGAAGCATTGGACCCCAATGCTCTCAACAAATATGGAAGGTCACGAGCCATCTGATGGTGAGAGATCTCGTGTGCCTGGTGTGGAAGCTGACCACGACGGGTGACAAGGTAGGAAGTGGTCGAACCCTACCAATTTTGACGAGTCTAAATTTCGAAAACTCTATCTGTATCAAGTGAAAGCTGAAAGTCAGGTACCACATCTGCTAGATGGTTGATGACAGGTGCAGTCTCCAAAGTCGAGTCCTGATATGGCTTCAAAAGATCCACATTGACAACATCATGGATGCCAAGATGAGAAGGAAGGTCCAAAAAAATGCATTCTCAGAGATATTCTGAATGATGGTGTATGGCCCATAGTGGAGAGGCTTGAGCTTGCTATGTTCCTTCTCTAAAAAATGTTGTTTGTCTAAGTGAAGCCAAACTCTATCACCAACATGAAAATAATGAGGAACGCGATGTCGATCCATCTCTTTCCTCTGTTGCTACTGAGTCTTCTGTAGGATTTGTGTCACCTTAGATTTGAGGCTCTGCAAATGTTGTATGAAAGAGGTTGCCTTATATTGCTCCTTCTCCATGTGTGTAGTGGTGGGAGAGGGCAAATCAAGGGGCAACTCATAAGGTGCAAGTGGCTGAAATCTGAGAGAAACCTCAAAAGGTGAATGTGATGTGGAGTTATGAACCGATCTATTATATGCATGCTCAATGTGAGTGAGTCTCAAATCCCACTTGGATGGTGAGGTGTGGTGGTAGATCCTCAAGATCTATACTAGTGTGTGATTCACAACTTTAGTCTGCCCATATGACTGAGGGTGGAAATCCGTGGAAAAATTAAGGGAAACTCCCAAAATTTTCCATAAGGATATCCAAAAGTGACCCAAAAAATGTGGATCTCGGTCAGAAACAATGCTGGTGGGAAGACCAAAGGATCGCCACACTATCTCAAAAGAACAAATGTGCCAAATCAGGTGCTATACTAGTCTTCCTGCATGGAATGAATTTGGCTATCTTGCTAAATCGGTCCACAATCACAAAAACACTATCTTGAAAAGGAGTGAGGTTGGAAGATGAAGGGTGTACAAGATGATGGTGCACCTTTCTGAAATCTGTATCAAGAGCATAAAGAGGTGGCCAAGTCTAAAATCCAATATGGGAGGTAGTCACAATTGTTGTCAAGGTTTGGGCCATGGGTGGACGACTCAAACAATCAGCCACTATATTAGTTGTTCCTTTCTTGTACCTGATGACCAAGTGGAATTGTTATAAGTAAGTGGCCCACTTCATGTGTCTAGCCTCTTCAATCTTGGTTTGTGACTAAAGAAACTTGAGTGGCATGTGATCTGTGTGGACAATTGTTTCTTTCCCAAGAAGATAGTGTCTCCAATATTTGATGGCTTGTACCAAAGCATACAACTCTTTGTCATATGTGGAGTAGCTTCTTTTGGTAGCTGAAAAGGTCTCAGAATTATATGCCATAGGGTGTCCATATTCCTTCAAAATTTCTCCCATCGCAAATTGTAAGGCATCTGTTTCTATCTCAAATGGATGAGAAATATTGGGGAGTACAAGAACAGGGGTAGTGCATAGTTTGTGTTTCAAGGTCTCAAAGGCTTGATCATGTTCCTTGAGCCAATGAAATCTAACTTTGGCTTTCGTGATATGATGCAAGGGATGAGCAATGGTAGAGTAGCTAGGTATGAACTTACAATAGAAATTTTCAAGTCCAAGAAAACTCCTAAGATCAGTGACAGAGGAGGGAGTTGGCCAATTTTTAAGTACTTCTACCTTTGCGGGATCAACATTGATTCCTTGCTGATTTATTATAAATCCAAGATAGGAGATGGAAGTTTGAGCAAATGAACACTTAGGAAGGTTAGAAAAAATTTGGTTCTTCTCAAGGGTGTGGAGAACCTGATCTAGATGTTGCAAGTGTTCCTTCCAAGTAGTAGAATATACAAGGATATCATCCAAGTATATGATCACAAAGTTGTCTAGGCAATCCCTAAACACTTCATTCATCAACCTCATGAAGGTTGCAGGTGCATTTGTAAGACCAAAGGGCATCACCAACCACTCAAAGAGACAAAATTTAGTCTTAAATGTTGTTTTCCAAGTGTCTTCTGCTTGAACCCTTACTTGATGATAACCACTCTTAAGATCAATTTTAGAGAAAAATTTTGCTCCTTGAAGTTGATCTAGCAAGTCATCAATGCGAGGGAGAGGATATCTATTTTTTATGGTTATTTTGTTCAATGCATGAAAATCAATACAAAGTCTCCATGAGCCATCCTTCTTAAGCACCAAAAGAATGGGGGAAGCACAAGGGGAAGTGCTAGGCTGAATGAATCCTTTTGCCAACAAGTCCTCAATTTGATGTTTGATTTCATCCATTTGTATTATTGATTGCCTATACATAGGTGCATTTGGAA
Organism: Wollemia nobilis; assembly: GCA_028583015.1. Taxonomy (NCBI): domain Eukaryota; kingdom Viridiplantae; phylum Streptophyta; class Pinopsida; order Araucariales; family Araucariaceae; genus Wollemia; species Wollemia nobilis. The sequence continues at coordinate 1,417,297 of JAQPPZ010000028.1, forward strand.
GTGAAACTCCTGGAATTATGTCAATGCTGTGATTGATATCTCTCTTTGGTGGTAGAGTGGTGGGTTCATTAAATACAACTTGATGTGATTGCAAAATATTTTGAAGTGAAGCATTCTTTGTGTGGAACTTAGAAGTTTTGTTTGACCTTCTTTTTGTGTGGGTCTTATGAATATGAGTGCCAAATCTTGTGCTTAATTTACTGCTTTGCAAGCTTGCCTACAACTTAGCACTAGATTAGATGTGTCCTTAGTGCATTCCACCAGATATTGTTTGTTATCTAGTTCCAATGTGTAGGTGTTATTTTTAGAATGGTAGATGGCATTCCTATCATATTTATAGGGTTTACCCAACAACATTCCACAACAATCCATGTCTGTGACATCACACTTAACCTTATCCAAAAATTTGTCACCAAAGGCAAAGGACACAGTGCAAGTGTGTGTGATGTCTGAAGTAGAGTCAACATCCTTCCACCCAAGTGCATAGGGTTGAGGATGTGGTTTGGTGGGGAGCTTCAGCTTCTTTACAATGGATCTTGCAATAAGATTTTTTTGCAAGCTATTGTCTATGATACAATCAACAGAAACATTATGTGTAAGGTGGGCCTTAGTGACAAACAAATGGTCATGACCCCCATGAGTAGAAACATTTGTCATAAGGGTAACCTTATTGAGTTTACCCTTTAATGCAGGATATTCTTCTTCTCACCCTGTAGCCACAATGGGACCATCTTGTGTGTCCTCATTTGACTTTACAAAAAGGGCCTTCTTCTTTTTTCTTGCAAGTATAAAGCATTTTGCTTTGGTATGACCATTCTTTTTACAATAAGTACAATACAATGTGGAAGAAGAAGAATTTGTAGAACTAGAAGAGGAAGAGTGGGATTGCAAAGAATGGGGAGGAGTAGAAGAATTGGGGGGTGAGTTAGAGTTCTTCACCTTTTGTTGTTGCTGATTTGAACCCTTGGATGAGCTCTCTTGTGCCTGTCGTGCTTTGTAGGAACCACCAATTTTCTCCTCCGCCAAGCTGGCATGTTTGAATGCTGATGACAATGTGACAAATGGAATGAATTTCAACTCCCTCATTATAGGATCATGCAACCCACTTACAAATTTCTCAATAAGCTCTTCGGCAGAAGAAGTGATACCAGAAAGAACTCTAAGCTTATTGAACTGAAAAATGTAATCAGAAACTGGCATATTAAAACCTTGCTTTAACCTATACCATTTGATCCTTAGATCAGCCTAGTAGTTAGGTGGAAAAAATGTATCCTTCAAAAGTGTGACTAACTCTTTCCAGTTTTTTACCTTAGCTTTCTCATCTGAAACAAGCATCTTTGCTAATCCTATGAGTTTTATCATGGAAAAAGGTACTCTTTCATCTTCAGGAACCTCGGCATACTCAAACCAAGTTTCCATATCTAGGATCCAAGTGGACAATACGTCAGGATTCCTGGATCCATCATAAGGTTTTATATCACACTTTGCTTTGTTGGAGTATTTGTTGTTGTAGATTGTGACATCATTTTTGACAGTAATTTCTTTCACCCTGTCCATCAAATCTCCTACTATAGTGGCGATGTTTGCCACTTGTGTTGCAAGATCATTGGCCATGTGGGCTCTAGTGTATGCCAGTATATGAGGGGTTACAAGAAGAATTCAAATACAATTTGTTTCCTTTCCAATGTTGCAATTTTAGGGGTAAGTGCAAAAAAATTTAACTTCCTCCAAAGTTACTTACAAAATTGCACTTTTAAAAAATCTCAAAATTTTGTTCCCCTAATGCAAGATTTTGACAATTAATTTTGCAAATGAAATATGCAAAATTTAAAAAAAATGTGACAAAGTTTCATCACCTTGCTTCCAAGTTGCACCAAACCATCAATCCAACGTCAAACAATCTTTGCAAGCATCAAACATGTGTTGCAGGGTGTCAAATGACGTCACGGGGTGTCAAAACATGATGTCGAGCATCAAACTATGTTGTCGGGCATCAACATGCACTAAAGGACATCAAAAAGTTGTTATAGTGTGTCAAATTATGCCTTTAGGCATCAAATCGTATCGCATGGCATCAAATCACACCGCAGGGTGTCAAACGGCTGTTGCAATGCGTCAAATTGTGTCTTTGGGCATCAAATGGTGCCATAGGGCATCAAATCGCATCGCAGGGCGTCAAACGGCTTAGGGCAATTTAATATTTCCTCTGTAAAGAAATTTATTTCATGACAAAAACTATATCACGATGTTGAGAAAAAATATCCTTTGTGTTGTGTCGTGCTCAACGTCGCCAGAGGGAATGTATCGCCATCGAAACCGCATCGAGAACTATCGTCTGGAAATCATGCAACTCCAAAACTCACCATGAGTAGCTTTCCGATGATGGAGGAAAGGGGCAAGATGTGGTGTGTGTAGGAATATGCAGACACCAGCACCCTAAAAAAAAAAAAAGAGAGCCTCATAATTTTTTTTCCTTTGCGACGTAGGTTATTATCCATGCCAAAAACTTTCAAACTCATGGCCGCAACTGCTATGAACCAAATCGAAAGTCTAGGAAATTTTTTCCTATAGATGGTGTAGAGGAGGTTACCCTATTGGGTCACCCTCTGACGTCTCTGTCAAGAATAACTACAGTAAGAATGGCTTGAGCTTCGCTACAGGTGATGTGACTGCTTAATGAAACCCAATTCACACAATCGCCAACAACAGGATCTATCTGAGTCTCTGAATACCAGTGATATGGTAGCCATAGGTGGAATCCAAAATGAAGCTAAATTCTTTATTATTTAGTACAAATATATAATAATACATCAACATAATCAAGTGAGAGCATTATAACAAAGTTCCCAACATCGACAATGCTCGATCATGATTAAATGCACACTACCAAAATAACCAAACTGCCTCCTATCTGTGGAAAACAATAAATCATGAGGTATACTATACCTTCACGTGTACAAAGTGCAAAATATAAAAGTAGATATTAATGGAGGACTTAGGCTAAAATGTAGTTCCTAAGTATCATCAACACCATTAGCATCACATACTAGGGGGACCTAAAACTAATACTATGCCTTCCCCACCACCATTCTCATGGCCTCCACAACCTTCTCAACCTCTACCATTCCAATTTCCACCTGCGGTGTCACAACCACCATCGCCACCCATTACACAACCAACTACATTGCCTCCATCATCCTTTCATATGGAAGCCTCTATCCTTTCTACACAACAAACATCGCCCCTTCCCTTTCAACCAAAACCTAAGACATTCACCTCTCCGTGCATCCATGTACCTACATCGGTGTCATACACTACACATAAAAAACAACCTATTCAACCCATAACAACCAAACATCATGAACCTAAATAGCCAACACCCAACTTGGATAAACAACCTCCACACCCTTTGGCTGCCACCATTAGAGAATCCCAACTTTCTCCTTCATCATATGATTTGGATACACCACCCCAATAGCCAGAGCATGCTACACCATGCATATCCATCTTCATGACAAACAATGACTTAGGAGACTATAACATGTGTGATTCCCATGTATGTGACACCCCTATCCAATATACCTAAGATTTTGGTCATCCCTTAGCCTCGGTATTGACTATTGGAACTATCATACAGCTAGGAAGTCCTAAAAACTACACCAACTTTGTGTATGTGGGAGTAGATTCCTCAATCCCCTCACCAGATTCTCCACCATCATAATCTAGCTCAGGTGATGCAATCACATGCCTATCCAACCCTAAATTTGCCTTATGCTACCTATAGTGCTTTCATTGGCATGGGTTTGTACTAGGCCATTATGAGCAAGGGCTACGTACACCTATTAACCCTCATGTCTGATCACCTACCAATAAAACCATCCTAGGTTATTGCTCAACTATTTTCTACATGTTAGAATATGAAATCCAAGATCTCTCTTTACATCCTCCTCCATGTCCAACACACACCTTGGAAGAGTACATTGACATGGATATGCTAGAAGACACGCCTTTTCCCACATCGATTGTCACCATCCCCTATGATTTCTTCCAAGAATATCCCACATTGGATACATATTTTTTCTATGATGTTTAGTGATTTGTAGAGTACTTTGCTACTTTATCTCTAGATACACCACCAACAGAGTCATATGCACTCCCTCATGATCCACCACCTATAGATATGGACTCAATTTTTCCTGATCCACCATCGATACGCCTACCTATATTTCCACCTATACCTAGACAATTACAAAGAGTAGCCTCTCATCCTTGTTTACCACCAGTCATCCTATGACCTCCCTTGAGTCTTTTTAGATGTGCACAACCTATTAAACCCCCATCACTCGATTCTACACCACTTACTTCACCTACAACATCGATTAACATGGTTGAGGTAGATTTACATTCTCCCCTCCATTATAGCCACCAATGGATTTGAGATGATATCCCAAACCCAAAATTTATTGATCTTGCACACATCTCACACATACCAGCACCAAGAGACATTCTCCTCTCTCCTCATGTCTTGTGAATGGTAAATGCCCCTTACTCATCCACATCTACCCAAATCCCTTAAGTCCATCACATAGAAATTTACTTAGATGATGAATTTGAGTTCAATGAGGCCATTTATGACTTCAATATCATCCCTGTTCCTAAACAGTTGTGCGATGAATCTCTCATGCTCATCAAAGACACAATCGATGTAGAAATCGATGATGATCCAAAAAATCCACACATCCTTAAACTAGCCACCATCCTCTCACCCAAGGAGCACATTTCCTTCATGAAATTCTTATGTAAGTATATAAAAGTGTTCACATGGTCATACAAAGACATGCCGATACTTGACCCTGTCGTGGTAGTGCATAATATTATACTAGATCCCAATGCCAAACCAATGAGACAAAAAATATGATGCATGCATTCAAATTTTGCATTGATAGTAAAATATAAGCTTCAAAATCTTATAGATGTTTATTTCATAATGCCCATCGACTATCCTAAGTGCGTATCCAACATGGCCCCTATCCCTAAACCATCTGGTGATGTTCGTGTGTACACAAATTTTCATGACCTAAAAAAAGCTTATCCCAAATACAACTTCCCTCTACCCAACATTGGCTCCCTTGTTGACTCCATCACAGGTCATGAGATTATTTCCCTCATGGATGGATTTTTTGGATATAATCAAATTTGGATCAACCCAACAAATCAACACAAAACTTCCTTCACAATACCCTGGGGGACTTTTTGCTACAAATTCATGCCCTTTGGCCTTAAAAATGTTGGGGCAACCTATAAACGATCCATGACCTAATGCACAAAAATATGGAATACTATGTAGATGATCTCATAGCCAAATAAAAAAAAACATGTTTATCATCTCAAAGATCTTCGTCAGATTTTCCATCGACTACTAGAACATAATGTACACCTCAATCCAAAAAAGTGCATGTTCTGTGTTACATCTAGAAAGATACTAGGATTCATTGTCTCCCATTGAGGCATTGAGTTTAATCCTAGAAAGATGAAATCCATCATTGAAATGCCTCCTCCTACTACCTTAAAGCAATTACGCAGCTTACAGGGCAAGATCACCTCTATTCACAGATTCATAGCACAATTATCAGACAAATGCCAACCATTCAATCATATCCTACAAAAAGAAGTACACTTATAATGGGATGAAAATTTCCAAGTTGCATTCAATGCTATCAAAACTTACCTCACATCACTGTCGGTTATGTCACCACCACATCCACACTTACCATTGACTCTATACATATCGACCACAAAGCTTGTGCTAGGTACACTCCTATCTCAAAAGAATGCTCTTGACAAAGAGCAAGCTATTTACTATATTAGTCATATGCTAGTTAGCTATGAAATGAGATATGAATACATGGAGAGGCTATGCCTAGCAGTAGTGTTCACCACCCAGAATCTAAGACACTACATTTTAAACCACACAACTTTTTTCATCACTCGAGATAACTCCCTATGGTATATGATGAAAAAAAGTTATCACAACTCCCACACAACTAAATGGATTATGCTCCTAACTGAGTTTGACCTAGAATTCATATCTCAAAAGTCTATCAAAGGGTAAGTTATTACTGACCAACTTGCTAAAGCCCCTATAACTGACAATCAACCCTTACTCATCCAAATCCTTGATGACTCTATCTTTCACATAACCGAAGATGAGGAGTATGTCAAACTAGAATTTGTGGTTGACCTCACTATGTTCTTTGACGGGCCTAGGTGTATCCATGCTGGAGGTGTAGGAATTGTTTTATTTACACCTAAAGGATAACCACTTCCATTTTCATTCAAGCTTGATTTTCCTTGTACCAATAACAACATAGAGTACAAATCCCTAATCCTAGGAATGAAACAATTATACGCTATGCACATTTAGCACTTTCACATCATAGGTTATTCAATCTTGATTGTCAATCAAGTGCAGGAACTTTAGCTATGCAATTGTCCAATTATCTAGCAATACAAGAAGATCTCCCAACAACTCTTATTCTAGTTTGAATGGTATTACCTCAAAGCTGCGCCGTGCTCATCAAACCATTTTGTAGATACCATGGCCTCCCTAGGCTCCATTATCCCATAAAATCCAATGTCCAACATGAAATCCGTAACCATTCATACGCTTACATAATATGCTATATCACTCACATCCCCATAGATGATGGTGGTGTATATGTGGTAAACATTGAACCTCATGACCCATGGTTCTCACAGATCAAAGAATACATCAAACCAAGTTTCCTACCGTGTGATATACCCTAAACCCAATTCTAAACCTTTAAACAAAGAGCGATATGCTACACCTTGCTAGGGGACATCCTTTACCATCGTAGCTATGACGATATACTCTTGCATTGCCTAGAACCATAAGAATCACAATGAGTTGTACAAGAAACCCATGACAACACTTGTGGTGGCCATTTTAGTGGCATGGCAATTACTAAACGCATTCTTCGTATGGGCTACTACTAGCCTAAAATAGAGCAAGACTATTACAAGTATGGTAAACATTGTATCAAATTCCAACAACATGCTAACTTAACACATTTACAATCCCAAGCACTTCAACCAATCCCGTCCATGTGGCCCTTCTCCCAATGGGGCTTGGATATAATTGGACAAATTACACCTGCATCCTCTAGCAATCATAAATTTATCATTATAGCAACATAATATTTTACAAAATGGGTCGAAGTCGTCCCACTGGTTCAAACTATAGGATCCAAAATCACAACATTCATCATGGATCATATCATATGCCACTTTGGAATTCCCTTAAAAATTATTTTAGATAATAGGAAATCTTTCAAAAACAAAATTGTTTGAGCCCTTTGCAACATATTTCACATACATCATAGCTTTTTGACCCCATATTACCCTCAAGGAAATGGCCAGGCCGAAGCCACTAACAAAACCATATGTTCTATTCTTCATAAAATAGTAGCAGAATCTCACTAGGACTAGCATAACCAAATGCCCCTAGCCTTGTGGGCCTATCGTACGAGTATTCATACTCCCACTGGGGCAACACCTTTTTCACTTGTCTATGAGGTAGAAGCTATCATGCCCTTTGAGTTGGAGATACCCTCTTTACGAATATCCATGAAAGATTTCATTGATGACAACATTGCTCGCTAATCCTGTATAGATAAACTAACACTCCTCAATGAATGTTGCATACATGCCATTGAGCACACACAAGTATATCAAGATCACATTCACAGTGCCTACAATAGTAAAGTATATCAACATGAATATCAGATTGGTGACTTGGTTCTCAAATAAAACCAGTAAATAACAAGTCAGCCTCACCAACAATGTGATAAATTCACCCCAAATTGGTTGGGTCCATTTATTATCACACACAAATATGGTTCAGGAGCATATCATCTAGTTGATATTGAAGGCTTTAATGATATTGAACCCATAAACATATTGCACCTTCATGCATTTAATGCATGATGCATAATCACAGTCACCATCACAAGTGTCACATAGTATTAGAAATAAATCATTAAGCACATCACTGAGTGAATCTATTATTTTTTCTTTATTATTTATCTATACATGTACATTTCACCTTTCTGTCATTTTTATGCTTAGGGTATTTGTTTTTATACTACAATATCTTCATCTACTACCATGCAGGACCATCTGCAACCATAGCAAAAACCCATTACATTGGTCAATCTCATGCAACCACCAGCCATCCTTTATGCTAGGCACTCCTCACACTCATCCCGATGAGGTCACCACACTTCACCTCAACACCATTCCCCTCACCAATGAGGCTCATCCTATTCACCACACTCTAGTGATAGCCAAATCACCATGTCCTATTTCGATGACAAAGATGAATCCACCTAACCACAAGCACAAAGATCATCCTCCCATCCATATGAGGACCTCGGGCATCACTATTCACCTCCAAGTCATCCATAGCATCCCATAGGATATTATCACCCACCTAATAGGGAGTATGCACCTCATCAACCTCACCCTACATTTCTACCCACTCCTCTTCCCAATGGTGTGTCTACCTATACCCAAGATCTACAAGCCCACGTAACCCAAGCTACTGAAGTCGGTCATGCAAACATCCCTCTTTCTCATTTGCATCATCATCCAGGGTCATCACCCATGCCACCAGTCCTAAAAACACCACCTTCACTACTACGAGGCTTACTACCCCAGCAAATCTTACAATCACCATAGTCATTTTATGCCACTGCTTCCTCATCATAGCCTTATCCTTTTTCTACCATGCATCGAGCTATTCCATTCACCTTGGAATCTTGATCACCCCCTTCCCCAATACCATTCTTGCCACACCATGAGATGAAACATCTCATCTCCTATATCGAAGATCTAGAGTTGCAGATGAGCTACTAACATTGTCATATTCACCCATGTTCCATCCATCCTCACCAACACATAGATACCTTCCCCAACCCCAAACTCGACCCGTACAAGAACCTAGACCCATGCCTCCATTATCAAAACTTATTTCACTTAGACCTCGCTCACCTCCACCAGAGCCATACATCTATCCTATGCTTGTTCCACATAGGCCATTGTCCAAAATGTTCCATCATCTCATGCACCAGGGTCTTATCATCCTGCCTGAGATTTGACTGACTGACCCCTCGCATCCTAAACCATGCAATTACAATAATAATTAATTTTGCATCTACCATCACCAACTAGGTCACGATATCGAAGAATGTAGATCATTTGAAACCCTGGTGCACAACATGTTGCACGGTGAGCATACCCCATCACCAGAGCATTCCTTTTGGTTTAGCTGACTTTTTAGTCCTCTACACCAAATCACTTCCAGGACTTTACCACCTTGTAGTACCTTGATAGTGCCCACTCGTTATATTCATAACATTTTCAACTATGGCTCTAGCCACAACTCTAGCCATGTCGTCACTTCACCATCCCACTCCCACCCATATCTATGCCATTTTTCCCGATAGTAGTGTTAGTTACTCATCTTCTTCTATCTCATTCTTCTACTTCCTACATACGTTGATCTATTTCTTATCTTCTATCATTACCAACTATTGGTTATCCCCTTACCTTGATTGGTCACAAAAACCTATTTCTTCTCACTTCTTTGACTTGTACATTCCACTTTCACATCGTCTTTATTCTTGGTGACTATTACATACACTTATACAACTCACAAGATTATACATCTACTACACATACACACCCCACACGTTGGGGCAACCATGATCATAACATCATGCTTTTTGTCATCATTACATACTTCAATCATCTGTAAATAGGTTCTTCTAAAATTCTCTTTCTAAAAAGCATAACCTTCTTCTTGTAAATATTGCATTCATCCACTTGCATAATTTATAGTTACATGCATTGCACATATCCATATGCTTTATAGTTAAAATTTTAATTCATATTTGTACATTCTCTCCAAAAATTTGCCACAACAGACCTGGATGTCCATTCCCCCTTTTTTAGGATCAGGGTATACATAGGTGTCGTGTTTAATATTGACTACTATATAGTTTAGGCAATAAAGTGTCACCCATAGCTACTGAGTCTTGTAAATTCTTCTTATGGTCTTTTATGCTGGTTCAACTTCTCTCATGAATCACTGACAACATGTCACACATTAAAAATTTTGAGCCTAGGAAAGAGGACATCTTGAATAGATATCGCCATCTAGAGAATGATATCCCCTACTTGTCCTATCGCATGCATGGTCAACATACGTGTTGTACTTAGTATGGCACTGAGAGGGGGGGTGAATCAGTGTAGCATTCCAAAAGATAAATAAACAGCTCTAAAAATTGCAGTAGATAAAACTTATAAACAGATATAATAAGTACCGCAAGAGAACATCACACAACACAGATTTTTAACGAGGTTCACCAAAATGGCTACTCCTCAAAAAGAATGGCTGCTTGGACTCCTATCCAAATCCAGCCTCTTGCAAAGCACCAACTTTACAATTTGTTTACCAGCACCAACTGGAAGGAGCACCAACCCCTTATTTATCTGCACCAACAGAAAGGAGCACCAACCCCTAATTTGCCAGCACCAACTGGACTTCAATTTTGAATAAAAATGTTTGACATATACCTTTGTTATTGCAAGACTCTAACTGGTCTACATCACCTTTGCAATCTCTGTGCACTCTGCTCTCTCTTGCGCAATCACTTCACACAGTCTGCTGCACTGCTACAGCCAGACTTTGTAATCAACTTTGCCCTTCGTGCTTCTCTGCACACTCTGCTTCTCTGCACACTCTGTGTCGTTTCACATTCTGCTCTCTGCTCAACACGAACTTCACTTTCACAAACACTATGCTCGCATTTGCACTTTATCTTAACACCCCATCTTTCAAACTCGAAGAAGCCCTCCTTTTATAGAAGAAATTTTAGGAACAAACCCTAAAAGAACGTCGGCTGAGAAACCCTAGAATTTGTCAGCTGCCAAACCCTAAAATCCATCGGCTGTAACCCTAAGAATATCGGTTGCAAAACCCTAGAAATTGTCGGTTGCAAAACCCTAAAATCTATCGGCCCCGATTCAACTTTGTCGGCCTCAACCGCTACTGCCACCTCTGTCACCTTTCTGTAACTGTTGCCATGAAATAATGACATGTCGCGATATCCTCTTCTTTCTTCCTGAAAACTTGTTGTACATGATCTGACTAACTTTTGAACTTCTATCCTTTGCATCTGAATGACTTCTGAACTGCCTGTCCATTGCATCATTAGATCTAACTGACTGTATTGACAACAATGACAATACTCCTGCAACACCTTGCTCAACACTGAACTCCTATCCATTGTACTTTGGTTGCACCTTGTCTGTTCAATAAACTCTTGTCCATTGCATCAATAAATATGTCTGATTGTGTTGACAACAATGACAATACTATTTGCTGCACTTTGCTCAACAATCTCCCCCTTTGGAATTGTTGGCAACACATGTGCAATTTTCCTGTAAATCTTCTCCCCCTTTGACAATAATACCAAAGGGCTGCTGCAGACTCCCCCTGAGTCTATGCACAACATTCTTAGACACAAATTATTACAATTAGAAAATATTCCAAGCATGAACAAGAAGAAAAACAAATACACAAATGCTCCCCCTGAGTCCAAGACCACTTCATTTCACTGATTGACAACATCATGATAAGCATAATAGGCATCAATAAAATCAACAATGTGAATAGCAGCAATAACCAGTGAATGACACCATCACCGTCAACTTCACCAATATAACATGTGTAAGAACATGACTGAACCACTGTCTTCTATGCAACTACCCTCTGTTGCTTTGCAAACTCAAACTTGTCCACTGTTAGTGAAGTCATACAATAATATTATATAGCCAAATTTTTGTTCTGCAATGCCAGCAACATCTGCATACAACTTCACCATGCATCTTGGATATATTCTCAACAAGCTTGAACCCAATGACAGCTATTTGTCTCTCTCTGCAGTGAGAATCCAGAGGCTACCTCAATCCACTTTCAACTCTGTACAAGTACCAAACACTGTACCACAACACAACCAACATCTTTTCTCAACCAATTAGGGCTTTAGCAACAATGCTTATAGACAAGGTTTAACCAACATCATTCAACTCAAGATTAACCTTGAAGCATTCAACCAATCACTACATGAAAAGGAAACTAGTAGACATCCTTTTCCTTCCAAAGGTATTTGAACAAGACAACCACCAACATAAATCACCAAGGCAAAGAATAACTTGCTCAAATCAAACTCAATGGAGTAAGCCCAAATCATGTATCAAGAAAAGCATTAACTTGATCAAAACAACCTCTATGAAAGCAACTCAACTATTCATCACCAGGCTGGAAATCATCTGGCTGCTCATTAAAAAAACCTCTTCTTCAGTCTTCCCATTCAACATGTTGGTTTCACATCTTTCAACAAAATTGACAAGAGACTCACACTTGTACCAACTCTGCAAATTTACTGCCAAATATGTGCAAACATCAAATACTATACTGTAGCACAACCTGATCTATGTTTTCTCCAGTTACTGCAGGTCACACCTTACTTTCAATAGTGCAAATCAGGTGAAGACATTTTGTCAAACACTTTACAACCAACCATAGAGCCCCTTACTTAACCTCAAACTTCTTAACCTCAGATTGATATTTTATCAACAGTTAAAACGAAACTGTCAGTGAATTAAATAATATTCACCAAGGCGTCATGAAAGATCTAACAATATTTACATCAAAGAGTAAAAACAAATACATGCTGCTCGAAACACAAATACACAGCTAGGGCAAGCATTCTTTCGTTGAGCAAATTATCTGGACTATTATGATTCGTAATTTTGAACAGTGGTATTAAGAATCATCAACAGTACAACAGTGACATATCTCAAAACTACCAATGGTGACAACTCTCAAATTAAACACCACACTTCACGGCATTTCCACAAACCACTATATAAACTGAAAAACACACTTTAACAACTATACAACATTAACCCGACTGCTTACCTTTCATCCTCAGATACCTAGACAAATACATAGGAGCATTAAAATAAAACTTTAATATTGCTCCTCCTGAGGATGTGCCACCTAGAGTTGCTTAGAGCAATGGCAGAGTAGCCTCCTTCAGTCCAAGGAGACACAATTTCCTTTCTTCTGTCTTTCTCCAGACTTTCCTGAACTTGGGCTTGGGTTTTTCAACAACATCCCTATTTTGCTTCTGTTCGTGAACTTGAAAATTTCTCTTGCGGGGTTGTCTCTTGTGCATTCTTGATGGATGATTATTTTCTTTTCTTTTATGCACATGATATGTTCCTTGTCGGTGTTGTCCTCTTTGTGTCTGATGAAATCTAGGGTTTTGCCTTAGATTAGATATAGAAGTGCTTGGATAGAACCTTGCTATGTGCCCTTGACCGTTGCATTTAAAACATTGCACATGTTTTATTCCCTGTCTGTATTGCATTCTATGTGTATGATGAAATCTATGGTATTGCCTTAGATTGGATACAGAAGTGCTTGAACAAAACCTTGCTATGTGCCCATGGCCATTACATTTAAAACATTGCACAGGGTGTTCACTCAAAAAAATAGAAGTATTTTTATCAGCATAACTCTTTGATCTATTGTTCAGTCCACAATAAATTGCCTTGTGACCAAAGTGGTTGCATTTAGAACAATAGCCATTAAAAGCATTATTATTAAAAGAGTGAGAGTGAGAGAACCTCTTTTGTTGTGGTTGCTTTGTTGTAGATCTTCTTTGATATTTTCTTCCTTTTGAGGATTCAACTTTAGACTTTTCTTGTTTCAATCCTTCAACCGAGGACTTCTTCTTCTCTGCATATTTGGAGGATGAAGGTTGTTCAGCTTCATATCCAAGACCAAACTTAGATGTGGAGCTTCTTTGTTGATTTATCATTGTATCTAGCAACTCTGTGCTCTTCTCAAATTTGAGATTTATATTGGCCTCTTTTAGTTGTTTCTTCAATGAAACAATCTCTTCTTCTTGTTGGCAGCATACAGTCTCTTTCTCATTGATTTGAGACCTAAGAATATCTTCAATCCTTTTGTACTGTTCTACTTGCAACTTTAGATCAACAATAACTTTTTTAGATTCCTCTTCACTTGTGTTGCATACATCATTCTTATTATCCAGGTGTGTCTTCAAGGCTTCTTCTGATTTCTTGGCCTTTTGAACTTGTAGGAAGAGATCTTCAATCTCATCCCCATATTCTTCTAACTTCTTGGACATTCTTTTGTTCTTTTTCTTTTCTATACTCAACTCTTCAAGAGCAGAGATCAACTCACCTTCCCAGTCTACTTCAGCATTGAGGTTTTTATCATCTGCTTCAGTATTCACTCCTTCTACCATTTTTGGTTCAATTTTCTCAACCACAGGAACTAAAACTGGCTGGGATGCCTTTTTGGATGAGGATCTATTCTTCTTAGCCATTGTGTACTAATCCAAGATCAACCCTGACTGATTTAGCCAAAATTGGGAACTTGGCTCTGATACCAATTGTTGTACTTAGTATGGCACTGAGAGGGGGGGTGAATCAGTGTAGCATTCCAAAAGATAAATAAACAGCTCTAAAAATTACAGCAGATAAAACTTATAAACAGATATAATAAGTACCGCAAGAGAACATCACACAACACAGATTTTTAACGAGGTTCACCAAAATGGCTACTCCTCAAAAAGAATGGCTGCTTGGACTCCTATCCAAATCCAGCCTCTTGCAAAGCACCAACTTTACAATTTGTTTACCAACACCAACTGGAAGGAGCACCAACCCCTTATTTATCTGCACCAACAGAAAGGAGCACCAACCCCTAATTTGCCAAGACCAACTGGACTTCAATTTTGAATAAAAATGTTTGACATATACCTTTGTTATTGCAAGACTCTAACTGGTCTACATCACCTTTGCAATCTCTGCACACTCTGCTCTCTCTTGCGCAATCACTTCACACAGTCTGCTGCACTGCTACAGCCAGACTTTGTAATCAACTTTGCCCTTCGTGCTTCTCTGCACACTCTGCTTCTCTGCACACTCTGTGTCGTTTCACATTCTGCTCTCTGCTCAACATGAACTTCACTTTCACAAACACTATGCTCGCATTTGCACTTTATCTTAACACCCCATATTTCAAACTTGAAGAAGCCCTCCTTTTATAGAAGAAATTTTAGGAACAAACCCTAAAAGAATGTCGGTTGAGAAACCCTAGAATTTGTCAGCTGCCAAACCCTAAAATCCATCGGTTGTAACCCTAAGAATATCGGCTGCAAAACCCTAGAAATTGTCGATTGCAAAACCCTAAAATCCGTCGGCCCCGATTCAACTTTTTCGGCCTCAACCGCTACTGCCACCTCTGTCACCTTTCTGTAACTATTGCCGTGAAATAATGACATGTCGCGATATCCTCTTCTTTCTTCCTGAAAACTTGTTGTACATGATTTGACTAACTTTTGAACTTCTATCCTTTGCATCTGAATGACTTCTGAACTGCTTGTCCATTGCATCATTAGATCTAACTGACTGTATTGACAACAATGACAATACTCCTGCAACACCTTGCTCAACACTGAACTCCTATCCATTGTACTTTGGCTGCACCTTGTTGTTCAATAAACTCTTGTCCATTGCATCAATAAATCTGTCTGACTGTGTTGACAACAATGACAATACTATTTTCTGCACTTTGCTCAATAATATGAGCTGGGGATTAATAAAGGGATCAAGAATAAGCAAAAGGTAAGAATATAGCATAAAAAAAATGCCAATGCGATGAAAAAAAATCATAGAATAGAAAAAAAGAGAGAAAATAAATGAAAAGAGCACTACCACAATCATATAGGTCAACACTAGAATAGGGGTAGAAAACAAAAGGAAACACCTCTTGATATCACACATGTTATGCTTATCGCCTTTGGTACTTCGGTTCAACATAACACTATGGGATAATTCCAAAAACCTACCTACCCGTGGAATAATATTACAGGTGACAACACATCTCTTACATTAGCATCTTGCTTCTATAGAAATAACTATTGTGGATGGATGAGCTAGCTAGGATGGTAGAATCTACAATGGGTTAATCCTACCTCCCTCAAATGGATAAATGAACATTACACATTCACACACATAGGTCCAAGACAAACTTTGAACCAACCTGATCATGTTATAAGTTGCCACAAAACTTGTATAGCTAAGGGTTTGAGATTTGATTGTCATAACTATGTTAGTCAAAACCATTACACATGCCTTACATTATCCATCGACCTTAAAATCATAAATGGATAGCATCCATGTAGGTAAATGCAATGATACAAGTGCTTCCTTGGTGCATTTTAGTAAATTCATACATGCATACATGCATCTATGTCAAATATATTTGATACACATTATAACTAGAAATTCATCCTACATGTATTTCATATCAAATTCTATTTATTGCATTCATCCCATATGTATTTCAGTATAGAATCATAGTATCAAAATTACTCTGCATACATTCATTACAAATCACATTTAATATCACATCATATTGCATTAAAAATACAATCATAACATTACTCTATAATAACATTTATACCACAACACGATAATAGATCTAAACCATGTTATACATGTATATCTATTCATCAGACATATCTACAAAGTATGCTATGCTAATCTATGCAAACATAAACAAGAACACATTTCAAACCATCAAAATAACACATGTATATAATAGCTAAAATCAATAGGTATATATATCATCCATACAAAATGCCCAAAGGCTACAACTTGGGATCATGCCCATCATCATATATCATCCATAAAAAATGCCTGTAGGCCATAATCAGTAATAGCTATCTTAGCTCCCACTAGGAGTCTCCCTGTAGCCCTCATGGCTCACTTGCATCCTTGCAGCCTGGATCGACCCCGTCTGAAACTCCAAAATCTGATCCACAGTAGGCTAATACTGAACCTCAGCCCTAGCATCTCTCTATGTCATAGTAGCTGCACTACATTGACTCTGATGTGATGGTGCCCGCACCTGTGATTGTGACCCAGACTGCACCATGATCTTACCATAATCAAAATTAGTGATCCCATGTACTAACAAGGCAGTCTCGCACATCATATTCTTAGAGACCTTGGTCGCAAATTGACCAGTTAGAGTATTGATCGCCTGATACTATCTATACATAGAAACCCTCATCTACATCATGCCTGCCTCCAACTACTAAATCCGATCATGCAACCTCTGTACATCATCTATAGCTAGCCTCTCAAAAATATCACTGGGAATTTGTTGTGCTATACCAATAAATACCCCAATATCAATGGTATCATCGATACCACCCGTACCAGCCATCCTGTCTCCCTTAGCCTGCGCTCCAATAGGCTGCTCCATCCCAACCTCTGCATCCACATCCACCTCCTCTACCCTCACACCCTAGGTACTCATTGAGGCACCTATGTGACATTATGACCATATTAGAGGAACATCCTCCTCAATAGTAGTTATACTCGCTCTCCCATCTCGATTCATCCTATTTTTCCTCCTCTCTGGTGGAGATGCCCCAAAAATATGTGCTACCCACCCATCCATGACACCTCTCCCAGGATCCCAAGACTATAGCACCCACCAGGTGTCAAACTCTGGTGTCATCCCTACATCCCCTACATTTGGGATATCCATAGGAGGGTCTCCCTCCCCAACATAAGGTGGTACAATAGGGTGCTCTCCCCTATCTTCCTATCATCTAAAATAGCTAACAAGAGTCCCTGGAACATCCTATAATAATCTAAACTAGTGTTGTACTTGATCAAACAAAAAATACTCAGTCTATCAAGTATATCTCCCAACCAACCATCTGCTCCATTGTATAGCCTGCAACTGCTCATCATCCTCTCTCCAAATCACTCCACCCATCCATGGTCTCCATATAAAATTATCTGTCATCAACTCGTTGAAATTAACCCTCCATAAAATTGGATCACCCTCATGAGGCCTCTTCATACCCTGCTCCGCCTTCGTACTCCATCTCAAGGCATAAGGAATATCCTTATCCTCCTCATGTATAGGTTGAGGTAGCAAAGAAGGCCTCTCAATGGCTATGTGTTCCCATTCCCATACCTAAAACAATGGAATCACACTCAATCCCATTTGTATACCATGAAACACCTCATATAACTCCTGATATGCTTGGGCCAGAAGTGTAGGTGCCCAAGCAAATGCAACCTTAAGCTCCACCAGGTCACTAACTATGTCTAGCATATTCTAGATAAATAGAAACCCATAACTATCAGGTAGAGCATAGGAAGATATCATCATCATAGCCACACACTGCCTATCGAATATCTTCTTTTGACACCATAGCCACTCATAGTCCATATTGGCAACATCGATCTCTCTCCATCCAGCACCAAAGAATCTCTCCAACACCTTGTACTTCCTCCCATATTCGACTATCCTCACAGGAAAACCCTTAATTGGCAACTAATAGATGCGATACACATCCTCCAATATCATGGTCATTTTTCCCATAGAAAAATGAAAAGAGTTATGGTCTGCATCCCACCGCTCACATAAGGCACACACAAATGCCCTATTAGTAAAGATGCTCTTACACTCCCATACACCACAGAAGTGTATGTCATCTAACCACTACAATTCCTCTATGGTCTTCATCAATTTTTCAAAACCTTGATTAAACTTTGTCACCAGATGATGAGGTTCAAGAGACTTCACCTATTCAACACACAACACAATGCCCATCAGTAACCCACATAACAAATCAATCACATATAACATCATCATTCAAAATTTACAAATTAAAAATATTTTGTTTGTTGATGTATACAAAATAACATATTTGAATACCCATTTTGTCATTTTGTGGTAATAATCCAAAAACATACGACATACAGTACACATTGGTCACCTAAACAACCAATAACAAACTCAATTGTACAACTAATATGGCAAGAAATTCAAAACATGATCAATTAATATGACATACGAAAAAAATCACATTTATGGATACCCATTTGCCCACTTAATGATAAATGTGTCAACAAAATTTAGAAACAAAATACCAATCAACCCAGATCTACCAATCAAATTTGTCCTAAAAATACCAATACCAAAAACATATCTAGGCATGCAATCCAAAAATAACAGTCACATTTTTAGATACCCATTTAATGGTGGAAGTTCAAACTGAAATCAAGTATAGTTTACATCGGGCTCCCTATAGCTCATTTTCAATTTATTACTATCTACATCATGGCATGCAAATCAAAGGTATGTCAAATAAAATCAACTACCCAAAAAACTAACAATTTTGGACACCCATTTTTCCCTTCTATGGTGAAAGTGTCATTAGTTTTTAAATATTCTACCTCTAATATGGCAGATCTAATGTCCGAGTATTCACACATTACACCTCAAACCATCGAATATCGAAATCACATCAAATGAAGTCATAAAAATAAAATAGTCGCATAACCAAATACCCATTTCCTACTTTAGCAAACCAAATGTAAAAACATATCGATGTCAGTACACTGTTACCTCAAAAACTGACAATCAAACTTCACACCTACTCTACCCATTACCCGATAAAATTGGCGACAAAAAAAACCCAATTGAAAAATTGATCGCACTTTTGGATACCCATTTGGCCCGTCTATCACTATGTTTTCAATTTTTACTTAAAAGTTATAAATTTATTTAAATTGGGATGAAAACCTCCCCCCCTTCATTCATATTTTCCCAAAAAATGAAACATGAACAAAATAAAGTCAAATATCACTTATCGATGGATCCCTACATATGATGCCAGCTGATCTACGTCCCTTCATCATCCTGGCTCTCACAATCGCTGATCGCGCTCCTTGCGTGTCGTCAACTACTATCCCAAGTCAATTTCCACACATGTGCATCATCCAAATGACCTCCCACCATGTATATTTGGGCTTAAAAACCACTCAGCTATCATTTCATGATCCAGGTCATGAGTTAGGTCAAAATCATGACCTAGGTCATGAATTAGGTCAAAATCGCTACCCAAGTTGTGAATTGCCCTAGAACACCCCAAAACATCCCCAAAACCCTAGGAAAGTAGGTAAATGCCCTCTAAAACCCTAGGAGCCTCAAAAACATACCTTTTAACACCACTTGCACACACACGTTGCATTTTATTGATAAAATCATCATAGTCATACTTCGCAACCACGCAGACCTAGTCACAAAATCACAACAAACAATAGTTACCATTCTTAAGAAACTAGTATGGCATCGTAAATGTCATAAAAATGCAGCAACAACACAACATTGAATTCACAATTACTTATTTCATTTTATTAGCATCACCTTTTTATTTATTTCCTCTTCTTCCCCTTCCATTTTTCTTCTCCTTATTGGCTATCTAGTCAATGTTGTATGGTCACACTTCGAGCGGCTATATACCTTTGATTAGATCTCATTATTTTCTCTTCTCCTTCTTGGCTATCCATTCAATATTGTATGGTCATGCTTCGAGCGACTACATACCTTTGATTAGATCCCATTATTTTCTCTTCTCCTTCTTGGCTATCTAGTCAATGTTGTATGGTCACGCTTTGAGTGGCTATGTACCTTTGATTAGATCCCATTCTTTTCTCTTCTCCCTATTGCCTATCCAGTGAATGTTGTATGGTCACGCTTCGAGAAACTACATACCTTTGATTAGATCCCATTATTTTTTTTGTACTAAGAAATCATATCCATCGTGCATTGGTATCTTTATCAATTGCTGCATCATCCATTCATCACACTTCATTCACCTCATTGCTGATTCCTCGTTTGAGGGGGTATTCATATCCAAAGTTAGTTTTGCATGCAACTACAACATCGAAAATCCGAAAGTGAGGTTAGCACATTTGAATACGAATATTTTTTCTAAATATTATTATACGATTATAATATCAATCCCAAACAAACATGGGTTACATTAGGAGAGTTACGCGTTACCATGGAGAAGTCAATCTAACATTCATGTACGTTGAGTACACAATGAATGATACATTTGATCAATCCTAGTGCAACATTTGGAAATGGACTTTGTGACCATGCTAATATGGTCACGAGTTGACGATACTGATGTTAAACTAGCTCAAATGGTGTGACACTTGTCGCCATGTTCTCGTCAATAAATCAACAACAAAAATTTAGTTAGGCTTTTGTCCTAATCATACTTTTGGACCACGTTGATCTGGTCATAAAAGCAAAGTAGTCAAAAGTTTTCGTTCTCAAGAAACTAGTATGGCATCATAAATTTCATACAGACTCAATAAAATCACATCATTGCATTCATAATAATTCATTTTCCCTTACTAGAATTTTTTTTATCCTTTTCATATTTTCCTTCTTTTCTTCCTCTCTTCTTCCTCCGTGGACATTCAATTTATGTTGTATGGTCACACTTCGAGCGACTACATACCTTCGATTAGATTCCTTTTTTTTTTCTTTTTCATAGATACCCGATTTATTTGTATGGTCACGCTTTGAGTGGCTACATACCCTTTTATTGGATACCATTTCCCTTCTATCCCTTTTCCTTCTACACAAACCCTTCATATTTTTGTATTAAATTGTGTTCCACATAGTATAGTACAAAAAGGAGCAAAATGTAGACACCCAAAAGTCACACATTGCTATTTCTACATATCTATAGGTGATTCTAGACATCCCTAGGATATTGTAGACTATTATAGTCCTATGTAGATATGTGTAGACATGCGTAGACATGTGTAGACATGTGTAGAATTCCATAGATTGCCATAGTAATGTGTAGACTTCCACAAGTGGATTTCAGGTCTAAAATCCTAATAAGTCTACAAAAATACATCTTATGCATCAACATACCTTTAGACGGCAACCCGAGGTGATGCACAGCCCATTTACACTCAATTCACATCCCCACGAGGTATTAATTGGTAAAATAAATTAAAAGTCAATTATCAAATTCTAATTTAATGTTGAATTCACTTAAGCCCCTTTTTAGGGAAAAATTGGATTAATTAACTCTTAATTCATAATTAGTGTTAATCAAATCCTCCCACATGTGCCAATTTAGGGTTTCCTAGGGTTTTCTTTTAATCCTCCCCTAAACATGCTTAAGGCCTAATTAGGATTAGCACTAATCCTTCCTCACACATGTGTGAGGATAGGATATTTCCTACTTAGAATGAGATGCTACCACATGGCATTTCTTAACCTAACCCTAGTCAAAACCAAACCTAGGTTTAGTCTATCTAACCCCCCCTACATCTTGCATTTGCCTATAAATAGTGGGTCATAAACCCCTAATTAAGTTTGATTCCCTAATTCAAAAAAGCATAGTTACTCTGCTGAAATGGAAAGCCAACATTGAATAGTCTATTTACAAAGCACACAGGTAGATTCTGACAGCATACAGAGGCACCCCAGCTTCCTTAGGATTGATCTACTAGTGATATTTCACCAGAGGAGCATCACAACTCAAATCTTAGCCTACCCTATGAATTCAGCCCCAATTCACAACCCGGGTTGTGAATCATATATGCAAGCCCCAAATCACCCCAAATTTTGGAGGTAATCTTTGTTTCAATCTATAATTACCTTCTGCACATTTTATTTGGATTTATGTTACAATTTTATAGTCATTTCATCTTCTTAAATATGGTTCCTGACTAGGGCAAGCCCCCCAATCTATTGACCCTTTCTTGCAAGTTTCTTTTAGGTTATGTAGTAGATTTGAAGGAAAGTAACATTAACAAAAAACAACCCAGTAGTGGCCCACATACAATGAAGCCCACCTACACTGAGGGACATTAGAAGGAGGCATCAGGCCTATATTATTTACTCATGAAAAGA
This sequence comes from Wollemia nobilis, assembly GCA_028583015.1. Classification (NCBI taxonomy): domain Eukaryota; kingdom Viridiplantae; phylum Streptophyta; class Pinopsida; order Araucariales; family Araucariaceae; genus Wollemia; species Wollemia nobilis. The sequence goes on from JAQPPZ010000028.1 coordinate 1,440,248, forward strand.
AAAGGGGAAAACTCTACCTATTTGTAATCTATTCAAATTTGATAATGAATAAATCACATGTTTCTGAATGACTTGTGTTATTTACATGTTGTTAGATCAAATTTCAATTTATGGTAATTTCAAAATGATAAGGGGATAGGCACCCCCTAGGGTGTATGAAACACAACTCCAGCACCTTGACCTTTTTCGCATTTAGAATAGTGTGATATCGATATCTTCCTCTAGAATGATATCTTCTTCTTGTTTCATGATAGTGAATACCAAATAATCTGGGAGCTCAATAATCAAGGGTTGATGCCTAGAAAGTGGAACTTCTACAATATCATCATAAATAAACTAACCTTTAATGGATTTTTGGCTAATAAACTCAAGATCAAATTCAGTGAGAAGCATTATCCATTTTGCAGGGGTATCATTGTAATTGCAAGATATCATATAACATAGAGAATTTTCACAAGCTATGATATAAGTGGTGTCACTAAACATGTAATATTTGAGTTTCTTAGTGGAAAAACCAATTCTAAGAACAAAAATTCATGTAAGAATATCTTGTTTCATAGCTTACCAATGTTCGACTAATGTAATAGATAACTTGCTTTCAATTGTTTTCATTTTTTTGTGCAAGCATTGTCCATAATGCAAATTTCATTACTGAAATATAAATATTTAAGGGGACCCCCAAATGAGGAGGATTTAAGACTAGTGGAGAAGCCAGGTATTACTTGATATCATCAAAGGCTTTTTGACACTCATCTATCCATGAAATTTTCACTCCCTTTTGTAGCAGGTTATTAAATGGCCTACATTTATCAAAAAGTTATGCAATGAAAATATAGATTTAGTTTTTTGCCTAAGGTAACACTAAAGACACATTTCTTGGGGTTCAACCTTACATATGCTATAGAAGTCAATCAAATACATTTCCAATACACCAATGTGCTCTTGTCAAGTTTTATATTTTTCCAAGAGATCATCCACATAATATTCAATGATATTATGCATGTAATCATGGAAGATGTATGTCATGGCACATTGATAAGTGGCACCTACATTTTTTAGGCCAAAGGGTATCACCTTGTAACAAAAATTCCCCCAAGGTGTAGTGAATGTTGTTTTATGTTGGTCATTAGGATTGATTCAAATCTAGTTGTATCCTAAAAAATCATCTATGAGAGAAAGCATTTCATGGTCAGTGCATGTGTCAACAAGAGTATCGATGTTTGGAAAAGGAAAATCATCCTTAGGAAATGCTTTATTAATGTCTCAAAAATTAGTGCAAAAGCATATCACCCTATTAGTCTTGCAAATGGGTACCATGTTTGAAAGACACTCAAGATAGTCAATGGGGATAATGAAACTCACATATAAAAGCTTTTGAAGCTTTTCTTTAACCAAGAGGGCCACAATAGGATGCATCCTTCTAAGCTTTTGTTTGACCAGCTTAGCATTAAAATGAAAGGTGAGATTATGGAAAACCAAGTTAGGGTCAAGATCGGGCATATCTTTGTAGGACCATACAAAAATGTCCTTATTCTTATTTAGGAGATCAATTAATTGCTTTTGTTCATTTGTGGATAAAATTTTACCAAGTTTGAAAATTTGGAGGTTTTCTATGTTCGAACTCAGGTTCACATCAATGGTATCTTCAGTGGACATGTGGAAACCTTCCTTAAGCTAATGGGGTGTTGGGATAAGATGAATGTTGTCTATGATATTATCAAACTCTTCTGACTCAACCTCATCTATGTCTACCTAGAAAACCTCAAGATCTGAAGGTGAAGGTGAAGGCGAAGGTGGAGGTGATGAAGGAATGTAGATGGATTAAGCCCTTAACAATTTATCAAAAAGGGTAAATTTGACAAAGGATGGTGGCAAGGAAATCTTGTCCTTATCAATAAAGTTAATGTAAATTGGAATTGGTTTGCCAAATCATATGTATTACGGAAGGGGGTGAATAAGTTAACAAGATCATGTTGACTTAGAAGAAAAATGGATGATTGGCAAAGTGGAAGATGGGTGGATCCTGTTTGCTAGAACCAATGCTAGAACTCTAGAAACCTGAATAACAAAAGGCAAAACAAATAAATGTAATTGGCAAAAAACCATGTACATACAATGCAAATGATTTATTTATTTTTTTTATAAATTTGTTTTTGATTTGTGTTTTTGATTTTGTTTTTTGAATTTGAATTATGTACATATATTACAAGAAAAATGGTCGATGATGTTGATTAATTAAATGGAGGTGGTGGTTCATCGGTTGGTTTGGCTGATCTTGTGGAAGAAGAAAGCAAAGGATGGGCTAATGGATGGAGAAAATTTTGAGGTAAAACTCATCATGTTCAGTGTGTGGAATGATGGGTTCTGATTCCTCATCAGATTCTTTAGAAGCTATCAACATAACATTGAATTCTTCATAAATTTTATATTTAGATTCCTCGGTATAATGTATATCTTCTCCTAAATTCAAATGTAAACTTTGAGAATATTGTTCAAGAGAAGAAGTAGAAGAAAGTGGATTATAGCCTAAACCTAAATGGTCATGCGCTTCTTGACATTAAACATCGATGATCTCATGCATTCCATGTTCATGTCATCCTAGGTCGTGTCCTTGCTAATTAACTATATGAAAATATCATGATGGAAAACTCGACATGTGTTGTATATTGGTAGGATCTGGTTGCTTGGGTTCATATAGGGAAGATATATTGGACAATGAATAAATCCCCTCATATATAAAATTAATGCTATTGGGTATTGAACCCATGTTGTACACCACTCCTATAAATAAGGGTGGGTCATGTGGGTGACCATAATCCCTAGTATTTTAGATATTAATAAGTGTGATGGTGATATATTGGACCATGTATTCACCAATATTAGGATTAGTGAGGTGGACCACAACTTGGGATGATGTGGATGCAGATGTGGAAGTAGATATGGATGAATCATGATTGGATTTGGTATTCGATAATAGGAGAGGTATGAATTAGGATGGCATCTCACAATCCGTTAAGGTAACTTGTGAAATATTGGTTGATGTGGATGGATGTGGATTTGGTTGAGGTGGTTTTTGAATGGGCAATGATGTGGAAGGAATGATGGTGTATGATACTAATGTTAATGGTGTGGCTGATGTAGATTGAGTTTGAACACATGTGCATGTAGTCAATGGTGATGAATATGGAGGTATGAAAATGGAGGCTTGATGTGAAGTGATGATGGGGAGATCCTCAGGAATAGGAGATTTTTATGGAGAGATGAATTGTGTGGTTGATGAGGTGGTTTATGGTGACAAGAATAAATAAGTGGAAGAAAGTATAGATTCATAAGGATTTGAAAAAAAATTGCAATACTTAAATGGTTCAACATCCACTGGTATGCAATGAACTTATCCCTCATGTACATATTTCGAGCATTGATGAAGTATAGAAGGAAAACATATCATTTACCTCATTCAAGGACATCCAAGGAGTACATTGTATGCCATGGACCCTTCGATGGGTAAAACGATAGTGCAAACTATGGAGTAGAGAGTATCGTTAGATGTTTCTAGGGTGAAACTAGATTCGATAATGTGATTTGGTGGAATTTTGAGGTTATGAAGAGTATATGTGATGATGATGTTTATATAGGAGCCGGTATCAATCAATACTCATTTAAATGGCTTCCTATAAATTTGAACCATGATGTGTAATGGAGGATCCATCGATTTTGATGATATTGGTTTAATTTCAAAATGGTAGAATGTAATGGAAGGCTCTATACATGTTCATATTCTCCCAAAACATTGCTAAAGGCATTAGCATCTTGAGATTGAAGTTCAATAGATTTGAAAATATCCATTAATACCTCGTGATATGGGGGATATTTTTGAATAAGCTCATAAATAGATAGTTTGGTAGAAGCCATTTTAAGGCTAGTGGTCAACTGGCTACTCAAAGAGATTATTGGCCTTGATGGATGATTGGGAGGATGAATGGTTGGATTTGGATGGCTTGGGATATTAATTGGTTGGGAAGGATCAATGGAAAAATGAATGGGTGATGATGATGTGGTAGGTTGATACATGCTTGCCTATGGTGCTATGGGAGATTGAATAGGTTGATGCTATACATTTTGTTAATTGTTAGTGCATTATTGACCTCGAGTAACTACATGGATAACACCAAAAAAACCTTGGTATTGTTGAATATGATTGACTTGATTAAGAGGGTTTTTGTGTTAAGTTCTCATGTTGTTGGTTTTACCTCCTCATGATGAGGAAGTGGTGTTTGATAAATTCTAAGGTTTTGGTTCTGTTGATCTAAGGATATATCAAGCTTGATTGCTCCTAAATTAATATTATCTTACACTATGTCCTTGAAGTTTTAGCAACTATTTATATCATGTCCATTCTTTCTATGATAAGGGAAAAAAAAATATCCCCTAGTGTTGTGGTTGTTGTTGCATAGGTTGTTTTTGAGCCATTACCGACTGGCTCATGACCACTTGATTGATTTTATTGGCTTAATTTTCCTGATTGGCCTAGTTTGGTTTGGATTGGCAAGAACAATTACTTCTATATTGGCACTTATTATACTATTCTTTATTTTTAGGCTTAAGCACGCCATCTTGGATTTTTATCTCCTCAATTGTGCTAGCCTGAGAAAAAGCTTCCTCAAGTGTTTTGTACTATTGTAATTGTATTAACCAAGAGATGGGTTTTAGTCAAATATTGGTAAACAACCAGGTTAACTCTTCCATTGGTATGGAAAATGGAATTTTTGTGATAAAAACCCTCCAACAGTTGCCAAAATCATATAATAACTCATCATAATATTGTTTTAATCCATATAAATCAGAAAATGAGACTTTCTTTCTAACATTGAGAGAAAATATTTCAAGAAATTGGTCAACCAATTGTTCAAAAGTGTAGATACTATGGTGAAGTAAATTGTTGTACCACTCTATGACATATCCCCCCAATTTTTGAGGAAATATTTGAAGCATTATAGTATCATTACTTTAAATTCTAAAACATGAATGGATAAATGTGTTCACATGTTCTCTAGGGTCCTCAATCCCTTTGAATTTATAAAATTTTATCACCATAACATCTATCGGATATGGCAGTGATGGTACCAAAAAATGGATTGGTTGATTGATTAGTTGTCTTAGGGTTAGCTTCTGGTTCATCATATTAGAAGTATGTTGTATCAGGATATCAATATGTTATTGCATAGCTTGGATTCTAGGGTCTTTCCTAGGTATGAGGAAGCCCTGAATTACTTGATGATTTTATGAAGGTGGAATGGTGAGATATTGGGGTGTGATGAAATTGTGATGATTTGGTGGAGTGAATTGAATTTGATGATGTGGAGATTGATGAAGAAATTATTGTGAATATTGAAAAGGATATGATGTGTGAGGACTATGATTTTGATGATTTATGGGAATGACATGGGTGTGAGTTAATGGTAGTGTGGGGATGGAAACCATAGAATATTATGGTACACATTATGGATTTGAGGTGAAAAATGTGGGTTGGGTGGAAACAAGATAGGATTTAAAATCTATCGCCTGTACTTGCTATTAGGAACAAGGTTGAGCACCTTGCTAAGCCATAAGCAATTGATTGAGATGTTGCCATGCTTTTGTATGGTCACCTCTAAGGTAGATGGTGTGGATGTGGATGGGATGGATGAGTTAGGTGGAGGATAAGTTTCAAAGAGAATTATAACTAGATGGGAAACATTGGATGATGTGGATGCTGGCATTTGTAAAGCAACATTAACATGTGATTCATATAAAGGATTTCCATAGGTGGTGGTGTATGAAGGTGGGATGGGGGTGCTTGGAGCACTTGACTACTGAGGAATGGACCAATTTTGGAAAGGAGCAACTTACACCTCAAAAAGAGGGTTGTTATACACCTGGGTGAGGCTAGAATACTATGAAGGGGTAAGTTCCTACTAAAATGAAGGATCATGCCTAGGTGGTCTATGAACCTATTCTAGAACATAGTTAGGAGATCTTTGAAAATATTCCACTTTAGCCATATTTATATAGGTTATGTTATGATTGATGGGTGATGATGGTTCTATTTGTGGAATGCATGTGTGGATGGCTCTATGTAAAACATTAACATTTAAAGTTTGCACAATGTGTGAGGGACCCGCAGATAAATCTAGACAACTTGTCTATATCACACTAGTGGGGTTAACCACAAAAGTGGTAGGGAATGATGTTGACACTCAATGGATGAAGTGACTTGGTTGATGGAAATTTTACTCAAGACTTTTATTTTATTTCTAGTTAAAACCATAAGCTAATGAATAAAATGTGTGAAATATGCAAGAAAGTAATGTAAATGAAAACTTCACAAAATCAAGTAAAAAACTCAATCCTTTGGTTCCTGGTGGGGTTCCTCAGCCATGGGTTGATTTTTGTAGATCGGTTTTGGGTCAACCTTTAAAACACGGTTTAATTAAAGACTTTATTTAACAAAAAAAAAATAATAGATTTGTCTTTCCTACTTTTTTTATCTCACTTCTATTTTTTTTTTCTTGTGAGTTTTGTATGTTTTGGATGTTCTAATCTGAATTATACAGGGTGTAATCTATGGCTATATGGAAAATGATATTCTTCTTGGTGATGAAATCTAGAAAGTTTTCTCATGGGTATCTATGGTGTCTAAGGGTAGATATTGACATATGGAGATGAAGCCCACCATCGCCAAATATCAAGCAATGGTTGGTGATGAAATATAACTCATTATTGTTTATTGCAAAATGTGCATTGTATGATTCATTTTAAAATTTCATGTTTTCTAATGTATACATACAATGTCAAAAATCACCTATTTTACAAGTCTAAATTAGAACCCAAAAAATAGAAATACTAAGTTCCTCAAAAGAATGTAAGGTACACCACTTAAGACCCAATCTAAATAGTGGAAGGTTCACCTAATATTCTACCTTGAATCATAAAATGTGGGAGTATACTTATATATTCATATCTTATTCCTATTTAGACAAGTAAAAATAGGAAGTTTTCACCCTATTATGCAACTATCATTTTACATGAAAATAGTATGCAAAATATTGAATAAAACACACCAGAAAACAACATAATTTTAAATCTAAAATGTGAACTATGATGAATATGAATGCAAGTATACTCTAAATTCCTAAAAATGCAAATGAAATATGACTACTTTTAACAAAAATTAATGATTTTCTTCTTATCAAAATGAATCACTTTTTATAATTTATCCTTGAACATGTTAGGGTTTCAACGATACAATTTGACTGGTCGAGATAAAAACATAAGGAAGTGTGGAGATTAAATTTGGGTAAGTGGCATGGATTGATATGGATAAATGGCTGAGATTAAAATATGGCAAAGGGCTAGGATTAATTCATATATATATTAAATATATATAAATATAATATAAAATATTAATATTTATACATATATTAAGTAAATACACATATATAGATATAAACAAGGAATTATTGTGATTGAAGGGCACAAATGGATGATGAAGAAGCAAAATTTATAGCATGCCTTAAGTGTTTATATTGAAATGTAATAGCATATTGAAATAAGCATTAAAAGGGAAAGATGCACAATATGTAATCTATTCAAATGAAGAATAATATGCAATAAAAGAGAGGGGATTTATCCTTGTATTTATTTATTCAATGATTCCAATGGTTACAATACATCCCCCTTTGAGGGCTTTTCTTTGATACATTTCATACTCAAAATATAAAGGATCTAGTCCCTTCAAAATCTTGATGGCGTGTTCCAACATTTCTCTCACAACCCATAATTGAGAGCTAGTCTTAGGCCTATAATTATGTGCCTCTTAGATCCTCCCTCGTATCTATAATACCCACACCTACACACAAGAGATTGAAATAGTTAATAGCATATGTGTTTGATGATTTATAACTAAGAAAACATAGAAAGCATGCATCTAGAATGAATAAAACTTATTTGTGATAAATCAAAACAACTCCAAATGACTTGAAAATATACTATGATATTATTACCATGGTTTTGGAAATATCTAAGCATGAATTGAAGGAAAATTGTTAGCAGAAATAATGGCCATACCTGATAGGGACAACTAGATCTGCAACCACAAAACTCCAAATTGACCCATCAAAACAACTCTAAATTTCACCAAAATTAAATGCAAGGCTAATATAAACATTTATAAATGATCTATGGTGTGATTGAACCAAAATTACTTGTTTTCTAATCATCCCTAATAGGTGCGACTACCCACTTCTAACCGTCCTAGGGTGGGACAATTACCAATCAAAGTGGAATTTGCCACCAATTCTAAGGGGATCTGGTTTGGAACTCTCCTAAATATTATGTCAAAAAATGTGGTCAAATTACTCTCTAATTTTATAGGTTTTGGAATGGATTTTGTGTATTTGGGATACCCCTAAAAGTGCCTTCGAATGAATAGGGTTTCAAGGAAATACTAGGTCAAATGTGATAGTAAAAGCGTGGATAGAATTGGGCAGCATTTCATGGTCTATGATTCAACTCTTCTCTATTGAAATTAGGGTGAGCACACCTCAATTTATAGCCCAATTCGGGAATTTTAGGAAAAGGTTCTAGTTTTGGCATGCAAGGCAAGGGCCTCCACTTGTCAAAACCTTTGCCATGCAATGGTGGAAGAGGTTACCCATTTGGGGCCTCTAATTTAGAGTTTCTAGTCTCTCTGACAATCTCCAAATCAATTTTTGATGATTGGGTAGGGAATATGGTAGTAATTGATTGCCATTTCTCTGCCCCTTTGAATTTTGGAGAGTCTGTTTAGGGATCGTCCCACCCAAGGATGATTTTGAGTGCCCATCCCAAAACTGATGGAAACCTTCCTAAAAGTGCTATGGATCCTTATTTTACCCTAGAGGGTTTTTCAATGGGGCCATATGATGTCAATAAGAGTGGTAAAAATGGTGCATTGGCAATGTTATCTGATTTACATGATTTTAGTGTCTACATATGCCCATTTTTGGGATGTTCAATGTGCAACAAAGCGCTAAGAAAAAATAGATGACTAAATCATTAAATGATTGAGTTTATTCATTAACTTAACCAAATTTAGATGCATCCATTGTGGAAAGATCATACATTCTTGGAATCCTTGCTTTTGACATAGTCGAAGGATTAATTGGGTATACCTTTCAGCCACACTATAATGACAGTTTTAGGGGCTTAGGGTATACTAGGTTTTGGCGCCTTGTTTTATTGTAAGCCTTTACATGGATAAATTACCAAGGATTCAAGGAGGTAAAGTCCTATTTTTTTTGCTTATTTTGATTGTTTTCCCCAGCATGGGCTTGAAGTTTATATTTAGCAAATATTCTTTTGAATGTATGAAAATTACACTTTTGAGTGTTTGAGTGTTAATTTGATTTATGAAATCATTATTATGACTACCCCCTCAAGCGATGGGTTCATGAGGTCATGAACAATGATAAATCTATGATTTAATTGACACATATGACTGAATTGGGATAAATATTTGTTTTATTCATGGTACTATATACCTATTTTGAGGGGATTTTTGATCATTTTGATGAGCATTTTTGTAAGAAAAAGGCTAAAAAATGCATTCCCGTGGAGTGTTCCAGCCATAGAGGCCTTCTTAGGGAGTGAAATAAAGACTTTTAGATCATAAATAAATGTTGTTGATTCAATCTTGATCACTACTAATTTTTAGACCACTTTGCCTTATTTTTTGTGGGTTTTGGACCCTATTTTTGATGTTTTTGAGATATTTTGGTAAGTTACCATCCTAGAGGGGATGGATGAAAATTTTATAACCATCCTAGGGTGTGACATCCAGCTAATTGTGCACTCATCCCACCTAGGGGTGGTCAGATTATTTTGGAGCTATATAATCCCAAAATTGGGCAAATGAGCTCATTTGTGCATTGTGCTTTGAGGAATTGGAGAGGGAAGAGGTAGGAGGGTGATTTATTGAAGATTATAACTACAAAAATATCTACCCAAAAACATAATGCAGCCATAATATGTGATAGGCGGTGGAACCGGTGCGAAACGGGTATGGGACACATTTCCTTCTCTTCTCTATTTTATTGTGAAATTGTAAATTCTGCTGTAATTTTTATAATACACACTAAGTACTAGTTAAGAAAACCTAATAATAGTGTAATGTATTATATTTAACTTTTATTTGCAATTTAAATGCTTTGAATTTAGATTTTATGCTTTTTAGGGCTATTTTAGGGCAATTTTAAGGGTCAAAATGACCCTATTTAAGCCATTTTTGGGGACCGTCCCTGGGTGGTATGGTTACCAAATTGGGGGCCATCCCTGGATGGGACGGTAAAAAATTGGGCCAAAAAGGGCCCTTTTTTAGTCATTTTTTTGGTATTTTTAGACTATTTTTATGCATTTTTAATGCATTATTGACAAGTTGGTTCACTTTATCAGATAGTGAAGAGTCGGTATAGGGTTATGACTCTATTTTAGGTATCTAGAGACATTTTTACTACTATGGGCTGGTGATGGCTTGATGCCATTGGCGTGAAGCATGTTACGCAGTTGGAGCCCATGGTGAGCGATCGCGCCTATCTGACTACATTGATAGATTTATGGGACCCTCGTTCTAATACTTTCCACATAGCTATAGGGGAAATGATAGTGACTTTAGAGGATGTGTATCGAATACTATGTATTCTTATAGAGGGGAATCCTATAGTATCTAATCCTACAGAGCGATGAGAGGTCGTGCTATGGAGGTACTTTGGGGCACACTAGGAGGATGCAGTGATTGATCTTCTCAGCAAAGGGATACTAGTGGTATCATGGTTTGAGGCTGATGTGCTTAATATTAAGCACACTTTGTTGATGACTTTGATCAAAAACATGTTACTTTCAAAATATTTAGGTGCTAGGTTCTCCTAGAACCTTATAGAGTTGGTGTTCACTCTTGTGCAGTGTATAGAGCATGAGCCCATAGTGATGGCTTGCGGTCCTACTTTGTTAGCTCGACTATATGAGGAGTTATATGAGATATACTCTCATGAACAAAAGGTATTGGATTGTAGCTTCCTACTACAAGTTTGGGGTTGGTATAATATTACTATGGAGCAATCATGGGGACTACCATGGACTACTCAAGCAAAGCTACCAGATAGGGAGATTGGTTATGGGATACTATGGTAGCTGGCATATGAGACAGTCCATAGTTGTCAACATGCTAGGTAGGTTGAGAACTATGTAGAGTCTTTGCATAGCTTAGGGTAGCAAAAATTTCATGGAGGCCCTATAGGTATTTTCCCACATGGAGGGATGCTAAGACATAGCTACATCAAGTGTGGTGAGGTAGGTGGCTGACATGGAAATATGGGACAGGGTGAGAGTACTTCACTTATGATCATGCCCTATGGTATTTTTGGCTATGCTAGGGGTTTCCTAGAGATCCAATGATATATCATCATCGAGGTGATGAGAAGACTCTGGCATGGCCTATTTTGGAGGCACTAGGAGAGGAGTTAGATCCTATGGTGGTATTTTTTGAGCTGGATGATGTCGGTATGATAAAGGAGTATGAATCTTGGTGGATTACATGGTAGTGGTGAGGGGAGGGGCCACTAGGAAGGAATGCAGCTATGGTAACAACGAATATTTCTAGGGGTTATCCATATGATGAGGGTCAATATGAGTTCTCAAATGATGAGGAGGTAGACATAAGTGAGCAATATGTGTGTCATCATGTAGCATAGGATAGGGTGGAGTTGATTGATGTACATGATCTACTAGACTGATGGGGAGGACCTTGGAGATTAGGGTATGTAGGTACAATTAGCAGCATGAGATGATATTATTACAAATCTGTGGGGTGATATCAGTAGGATGCAATAGGATTTTGTAGAAGAGAGCTCTACTACAGGCATAGGTGTAGAGTTCACAGACTGATATGGAGAGGTAGACAACTTTGATAGCTACTCTTCAAGCACATGTTGGAGTACATAGACCTAGTCATGGGGAGTCTAGTAGTGGCAAGGTAGCCAGGATGTAGGAGGATATGACACATATATAGGGTTTAGTGTTGACCTAATAGACTCGATTTCAAGAGGATTGGACTTATATTGACATGCTTGAGGATGAGATAATGTACCTTAAGGGGTGTATACTAGATCAAGCATTGGTCATTGGATCATAGTAGAGTAAGAGGAGTGAGATAGGATAGTCATTTACATGGATGAGGGTTCCTAGTTCTACATGGAGGATGGAAAGTTATAGGGGGATCAGGTCTAGGAGCTCACGATAGACTCATACTAAGGGTAGAGGAGAGAGTCACGATGCAGATATTGCATGACCATGGCTTGGAGACTCTGATATCTCTTTTTAGATTTTTTTTTTTCAGATTGTGAGGTCTAATGACTCACATTGATTATAGCCTATGGGAAGCTTATGGACTAGGATGTAGCTTTTGACTTCTTACATATGGATATATATGAGTTTGCTTTGATCATCATGTAACATTTTACTACTTTATGATATGTATGCTATGTTTATGCTTTATGATGCAATGAATGCCTATCATGTATGCATGTATTTTGTTATGATATGATATGCAATGTAAATGCATAATAAAATGGATAATTTGATTTAATTTTGTATGATGGATTTATGATGACTATTTGACACATTATATGCTAGCACCATATATTGTATAAAATGTATCCCATTATTTTTGTGTTATTATAACATTATGTAATGGCTTTTGTAACTTGACAAACGTGTGATAGCATGATGTAAAAATGGAATGAATAATGTAATGTGATATGATATGTTTGGTAGTTTTTAGGAGAGTCAAGCACGCTAGTTACCTAATAAAAAGTTATATAATAACTATGCAGGACTCTTTAACAAAGTATACATCTACTAAGATAACCAAGATAATCATCATCCCTATGTGTGCATGTGAGTTCATTATTATGATAACACATGAAGTTGCCCTAGTGCCAAATGGGATTCATGCAACCCATCTGTACTAGAGGTCACCTTGCAAGTCTCATTATCCTAAGTTTTGTACTTGGTTAGATTAGACCACTAGGTAATATAGGCTACAAAAAGCTAGCTCATCCACATGCAAACATTGGTCTAGACATAAGCAAGTTGCTTATGTGACAAGACATATCATCATGCATAAGGATACTACCATTGCCACGTAGGCTATCCACCAAACCTGTAATGAGGATCACCTTATGGTTCTCTAATGCTGAGGATTCTAGGGATTCAAGTTCAAGACTCCCTTCTTTTTTTTTTAATTTTTAATTTCTCAAGGTATTTGCTCATTTTTATTTGTTGAGAAATGGATTTTGATAGTGGTGAGAACCACTATTTATTTAGCTTCTTCTAATGGTAAAAACCATTGTTTCATTTTACATATTTTGAAGTGATAATAATCACTCTTTATTTTTATCTTTTGGATACTTGCCCCAGTGTGAGCAAGATATTTGGATAAGGAGAAACTTGTCCTTTTTTAAATTCTCAACATCTTTGAACCATTCACATAGGGGGATGAGAGAGATAACCTTTTTTTTTTAAAGCAACCTAGACCACATTATAGTTTCATATTTCCTTGTGCTAGACTTGGATTTATTAATGTATAAATATGTCAGGATTTTGATGTATACAATGTATAATCTAAGCAAGATTCTACATTATAAAAAATCATGATAGCTTTCTACAAAATTTGAAAAGAAAACTAGATTTTGTTGAGTGACAGAAAAACCATAACTATGTTTTACTAACAATTGCTAAGTAATGGGAAAAAAACATATAATATGGAGTGTAAATGTAAATGGTATATGTAATGTAAATAGGTGGTAATATTGACATATGATAATAGTAAATATAATAGATGCCTAGTGTACAAACTTGGTGCTAGACATGCATGATAAATTTTGAACCATGCATAATGTGATGATGAGTATGCCTAATGCAATTTATATGAAGTGCAAAAGAAGCAATATTTTTGTTTTTTTTTTATGATTTTAAGGATGTTTTTGTATTTTTGATATATATATATACAGGTTGACCAATGTGCTTAATGAATGCCATTGGGATTTTTGGGTGACCAAAGGAATTATAGATGTCTTTAGGACATTTTGGGGTGACCTAGATAGCCATAGGTGGGCAAAGAGCTTTTTATGGTGACCAAAGGGCTTATAGATGCCTTTGGGGCTTTTTGGGTTGACCTAGACAATTGTATACTACCTAGGAATGTTTCGGTTTGACCTAGATAGTCATAGACCATCTAGGAGCATTTTAGGTTGACCTATATGATCATAGACTACCTAGGGGCAATTTACTATGACCAAAAGGCTTATAGATGTCTTTGGGGCTTTTTCGATTGACCTAGACAATCGAAGAATACCTAGGAGTAGTTTGGTTTAACATAGATAATCATAGACCACCTATGGGTATTTTAGGTTGACCTAGATGGTCATAGACCACCTAGGGGTGTTTTACTATGATCAAAGGGCTTATAGATGCCTTTGGGGATTTTTTGGTTGACCTAGACAATCAAAGACTACCTAAAAGCATTTTGGTTTAACCTAGATGGTCATAGACCACCTAGGGGTATTTTAGGTTGACCTAGATGGTCATAGACTGCCTAGGGGTGTTTAACTATGACCAAAGGGCTTATAGATGCCTTTGGGGCTTTTTGGATTGACCTAGACAATCTTAGACTACCTAGGAGCATTTTTGTTTGACCTAGATGGTCATATACCATCTAGGGTGTTTTAGGTTGAACTAGATGGTCATATATCACCTAGGGATATTTTATTGTGACCAAAGGGCTTATAGACGTCTTTCAAGATTTTTGGGTTGATCTAGACAATTTTAGACTACCTAAAAGTGATTTCATTTTACCTAGATGGTCATAGACTGTATAGGGGTATTTTAGGTTGACCTAGACAATCATAGACTGCCTAGGGATGTTTTACTATGACCAAAGGGCTTATAGACACATTTGGGCTTTTTGGGTTGACATAGACAATCATAGACTATCTAGGAGAATTTTGGTTTAACCTAGATGGTCTTAGACCACCTAGGGGAATTTTAAGTTAACCTAGATGGTCATAGATTGTCTAGGGTTATTTTACTATGACCAAAGGGATTATAGATGCCTTTGGGGATTTTTGGGTTGACCTAGAGAATCATAGACTACCTAGGAGCATTTTGATTTGACCTAGATGGTCATAGACTTCCTAGGTGTGTTTAATGGTGCTCTAAGCATGTAAAGGTTGTAGATGACTAATATTCATTGGTTAACACTCTTCACTTCCTTCTATGGATGCTAAGTGATAAGTTTTAGGTCTAATATGACTTGTAATGATGAATGGACCTAACCAGTTTGCTACAAATTTATCTCACAGATGGGGTGGTAAATTTAAGTTTTTTTGGTTTTCTTTTAGAACTAAATCACCAAATTGAAAGTCTCTCTGGTGTACTTTCATGTTGTAAGCTCTCTTAATATGTTCTTGATAAACACGTAAATGCTCAAGAGCATTGACATGTCATTCATAAAGCAATATTAATTAATTTAAATGAGCTTGCCTAGCGATATCATCATTGATGAATTCTTGCATAGAAATATGCAATGATGGAATCTCTAACTCTAAAGGTATAATAGCCTCAACACCATACACTAGTGAAAATGGAGTTTCTCCAGTGGGCATCTGAATGCTAGTGTGATAGGCCCAAAGGGCAAGAGGTAATTGATTGTGTCAATATTTAGATTTTCCTTGACGATTTTATTCAATATGGCTACTAATATCTTATTGGATGCCTTTGCTTGCCCATTGGCTTATGGATAATAGAGCATGGAAAATTTGTGCTTTATGTTATACTTTGTAGTAAATGCATGCACATCCATATTTTTGAAGGATGTTCCATTATCCAATATTATTTTGGATGGGATACCAAAATGACATATGATGTTATGTAGCATGAACTTCGTGATGTGAGGTCCAGTTGTAGTGGTAAGAGGAATTTCTTCCACCCATTTTTTGAAGTAATAAATTGCCATTATGATAAATGTGTGATGGCCTAAGGCGGTAAGTGATATTTTCCCAATTAAATCAAACCCCCATTGTGCAAAATGCCAAACCAATTGAATTGATTGTAAGGCATGTGAAGGTACGTGTGTCAAATTTGCATGATGTTGACACTTGATGCACTTATTTACATAAGCAAAAAAATATTGCTCTAAAGCTGGCTAGTAATATCCCATGCAATGAATGCACTTAGTGATGGCCATACCGCTAAAGTGGCTACCACATGTACCATCGTGTGCTTGGGAAATAGCCCAAGATGACTTCTATAAGTCTAAGAAATTAAGGGGGATACCCTCATAGATCTGAAGATACATTATGTATCCTAATAAGACATACTTTGCCACATTTTTCTTAAATGCTCGCTTTGTAGCATGCAACGATCCAAGTGGAAAATTTCCTAGTTTTAAGTAATATTTAATTTGTATGTCCCACTTTTGATTTGAAGAAGCCTCAATTGTATGAATTGCATAATCCTTTTGATATTCATCTCATGCAAATGCTGATTGAGAATGAACTTGGAGATATAGCATTGTGCTAGTATTAAAATAATTTTGAGGGAACAAAGTCCCCCATCTAACGTTATTCAAGTAATTGTATAGTTGAGAGAACCATTCATGTGAATGTTCAATATGAATCATGTGAACATCTGGTGTGGTTTTATGCTCATCACACTCAGTCATAGATTGTGCTAGCATTTTTACTTGAATAGTCATGATATCATCTGAAGGATTTTGTGAGATTAGCAACCCTAAGGAGGCCATCATGTTTGCAAAATGATTAGATGAATGAGGGAGTGCCTCAATATCATACCACTAAAACTTTACCAAAAAAATTTCCACTAGGGATTTATAGGCTTGTAATACTGGACACCTACACTAGAATATCCCTTTAACATGATTAACTATGAGCAAGGAATCACCAAAAATGTTTAGCTTAGTTATTTTCATGGTGATTGTCATTTTAAGGCCTATGATGAGGGCTTCATACTCAACATTGTTATTGGTGTATGGGAAATAAAGTTTAAATGAAAGAGGTATGGGAGCCCCTTGAGGTATGAAAAACATAATACCTACGCCACCCCATTGCTTGCATTTAGAACCATAAAAAAATAGATTTATGTTCGTCTGTGACTTAGGCTCTACAGAATTAGGTGATTCTAAGTTATGAAACACTCCATTATCGAGAAGTTCTACATTCAGAGGCTGGTCATCTTGGAGAGGATCCTCTGCTAGTTGATTGACTATGACCTATCATTTGATTGATTTTTGTCCAATGAACTCTAGGTCAAATTTTATCAACAACATTATCCATTTCACCATGCAACTATTGTGATATGTTCGACTCATCATGTATCGTAATGTATTTTCCTTAGATATTACATACGTGGTATGATTGAACATGTAATGGCATAGCTTTTTAGTGGAAACAACCACTGCTAAGCATAGCTTCTCAATGTATGCATATTTTATTTCATTGCTAACCAGTGTGCATCTAATATAATATGTAGCCTATTATTTATGAAATTCATTCTTTTGGGACAACATGGTACCCAATGCCAACTCAATAGCTGAGATGTAAAGGTAGAACGACACTCCTAGTCACTGAGGAGCCAATACAGGTGGTGAAGCTAGGAATTGATTTATCTCATAAAAGGCATATTGACATTCCTCATCCCAATGAAATGAGATCCCCTTGTGTAGCAACCTATTCATGGGTCAACACTTATCTGATAATTGTGCTATGAAGCATTTTATGGATGCAAACTTTAATTGCAAGCTACGTAGTTGTTTAATGGTTTTTGGGGGAGGCATTTCTAAGATTACCTTGACCTTGTTTGGATCTAATTCTATACCTAACTTAAATAATATGAATCCCAAGAGTTTACTAGATGTGACATTGAATACACACTTCTTGGGATTAAGCCTAACATTATTCTCAATGAGGCAGTCTAGAATCTTGCACAATACATTGACATGCTCATGGCACAATAGAGATTTTTCTAATAAGTTATCCATTTAATATTCAAAAATCTTATGCATGCAGTCATGGAAGATATATGTCATGGCTCATTGGTAGGTGGCACTAGCATTCTTAAGACCAAAATGCATGAACTTATAATAGAATATCCCCCAAGGTGTCGTGAAAGCCATTTTTAGTTGGTCTTCTATATTAATACAAATTTGATTATATCTAGAAAAACCATCCATAAGGGATAGAATTTCATGTCCTACTATAGTATCTACTAATGCATCAATATTTGGTAAGGGAAACTCATCCTTAGGACTCGCTTTGTTGAGATCTCTAAAGTCAATGCAAATTGGAATCCTCCCATTAGGTTTTTTGATGGGTAACATGTTTGAAACCCATGGTAGATAGTCTACTAAAATGATGAAATCAACATCCAACAACTTTTGCAATTCATATTTCACCATTAAGGCTACTGTTGGGTGCATCTTACACAACTTTTGCTTAACTAGTTTGGTCTTTGGATCTAGTGTAATATTATGCATGACTAGATTTGGGTCTAGTCCTCTCATATCTTTATAAGACCAAACAAAATATTTAATCCTTGCTTTCAATGCTTTTATGAAATAATTTTGTTCAACTAGAGATAGACCTTCTCCTAGTTTGATAATATGGGGATTATCAAGATCTATACCGATATCCCTATCAATTTTTGGCTCAATTGATATATGATACCCATCTTCCAACTAATGTGGAGTGGGAATCAAGTGAATGTCATCAGCTGGGTTTTCTTCTTCCATAGAAAATTTAGGATCAACCTCATCCTAGAAAAAATCACAAGTAGTTCTTGGAGAAAATTGAAATGGTTGTAACATTTCCTCACAAGGCCAATACTCTGATGGTTATGGGGTTGAATCTCCCCGATCAAAGTCAATTACCTCAAGGTCAATATACAAAGAATTTTATGGATTATTTAGATCTTTCAATGGTGTAGTTAAATATATGGAAAACATGTTGATGGATACATGATATCCCATTAAAGGGTGAGTGGGCCTAGAGACCTGATGTTGTGTCATAACTTATGGGGTTGGTTATGGTGGAGGTGGAGTAAATGGTGGTGGCCATTACAAAAGAGGGCAAGCTTGCTCTTCACATGGGAACAACTACCATTATATTGTACCTTGGATGGGAAATAACATGTGAAGATAATACTCATCCTCATCGTCCAAGGGGAACACTCTCTCATGTTCATCGTTTGAGCTAGGATAGTTTATTGGTGTTATGCCATAGTAATATTCATCATCACTCATCCATTCATGAGGAGGACCTTGATCATCTTCCTCACTATTAGATTTCAAGGTATGTGAGCTCTCCCCAACTTCATGAGGTTGAGAAACATCATTGGATAACCCTTCAAAGGAATCTCCAAATGAATGAATGTGATTTGTATTGGCATATGGATCACGTGTAATATTATCTTGATAACCTAAATATAGGTGTTACAGACTATCTATGAGGACATCCAATGGTACTAGCTTATTGTGTCCCAACCCAAATTTATCATAAGGTAGATGATATTGGGGCTAACATGGAACATGAGGAACTTGATCATAAGCCTATACCAAAACCATACCAATTATAGTGATGTAAATACCTCAATGCATAATCTGGATTTGACAGATAGTTTGCATCCTCATAAAAGGGTTCATAATCTTCTTCTTTTTGAGGAATTGGTAGGGCTCCATAATGTAAACCCCCATACATAAAATTAGTTTTATTGGGTGGTAGACCAAGAGGTACAATTCTACCCATGGGAATATGAGGTCACCCCATATCTTGCATTTTCTCTATAGATGGAACTGTTGTGACATTTCTTACTAGATATTTTCCTATCCCTTTACTAGACATATGCACTATAACCTAGGATGGCAAAGGTGGATGAGATGAAAGTGAGGCTTGAGGTGACTCAATGTGAACCTCTTGAGATGATTATTCATTTAATGAACAAGGAATATCTTTCATGGATATGGTGGAAACTAGAGGTATACTCTCATAAATTGGCCTCTTTGACATGTTTCTTGATGGAGGATTTGACGATGTTGAAGGCATATCTAAAGTTGGAAATGATGAGGATGGCATGGATGAAAATGAAGATGGTGAAATTGAAGATAATGGTAAAGTTGGTAGACTCTAAACATCTACATTCAGTCAAAATTATACATGAGTTGAAGGTAATATCGATTCTGGCATCTGGTACACCATATTGCAATACTTAAAGGGCTCTAGATCTATAGAGACTATGTGTACTTGATCTTCATGACTGTATTTGAGACATTGATGTGCAATGTATGGGATACACTTCATATCCTGTATCCAAGGTCTACCTAGCAATATGTTATAGGCCATATCACCCTCCAACACATGACACAATGTCGATATGGTTTTGCACCCCACCTAAATGGGTAGGACTATGGTACCGACGATGGAGCATATTGTATCATTGAATGCACAAAGGGTGTAAGTGGATACAACAACATGATATGCTAGAAATATTGGGTGCTTTAATGCTTTAGTTGTGATGATATTACTCGATGAACCATTGTCTATGAGCACTCTCTTGTATGGTACATTTTTTACACATGCAATGATGTGCAAAGGAGGATCTACCATGTCACTTGCTATTTCCTTAAGCTCATGCTCATGAAATATTATTACCGATTCCTTGCACTATTGCACATGACCCACAAAATCAATAAAAGAGTTAAACTCCCATGATTGCAACTCTATTGAATTTACAATGTCCATCAATGCATCCCTATGTGAAGGGGATTGTTGAATTTTCTCATATATGGACAATCTCACTGATGTTGTCCTCAAGATCTGTGCAAGTTTGTTCTTTATTGTTAATGTTGGCCTAGGTTGAAGGTCTTGTAATATAGGTTGTGTATGATGAGATGTAGTTGGAACATCACTTAAAGTTGTAGGTGGTGCAACTTAGCTTGGATATCTTCTATTCCTAGTCACAATACTCACCATACCAACATACCCTTGCAAAGGGAGTGTTGTCTTCACCTCATTCTTTGGTTTAACAGGCACTGCATGTACCTCATGAGTTGGTAATGGGTCTTTGAATATACCCATATGTTGATTGTTAGGGGCTAGTGGAGCATCTACTTGAAGCTCATTCCTCTCAATCATATCCTGTACTAAGTGTTTAAAACCATAACACATTGGTAAATCATGGCCACTTTACCTATAATATTTGTAATATTTGTCCTCTCAGCATCCTATAGGCTTTGGTTTACCTGTATCTGGATTTATGGGTTTGATATATGGAAGATTGATCATTTTTTAAACCCATAATTGATTGAATAGAAAATCCATGGATTCAATGAAGGGAGTAAATTGTCGCTTAGAGCGATGTTGTTGGTTCTATCCTTGATTCAGTTTATCCGTACTATTATAACTCACAGGAGGATTTTGGGCCTGATAATTCAACTTTTGAGGAGGCATTGCTTGTGTAGGCCCAAGGATATTATGGCTTTCATTGAGCAAGGTGTAGTGACAATATTGTCATTGTTGTCAACACTATCAGATAGATCGGTTGATGCAGTGGACATGAGTTCAGAGGTTATTCAGAGTATGTACAGTGAAATTAAATGCTTATGAGGATGTTTTTGATGTTTGGGTGAAGTTTTTATAGGTTTTCCAAGAAGACCGAAGTGGCCCATATCCAAAATAGAAGCAAAAAAGCAAAGAGGAAAAAGTGTCACGATATCATGACATGTTGCATTTTTGCGGCCAAAATAGAAGAGAAAATGCAAGGAGAAAAAGTGTCGCGATATCGTGACATATTGCATTTTCGTGGGAAAAATAAAGAGAAAATGCAAAGAGGAAAAAGTGTCACGATATCACGACATGTTGCATTTTTGTGGCCAAAAGAGAAGAGAAAATGCAAGGAGAAAAAATGTCGCAATATCGCAACATGTTGCATTTTCGTGGCCAAAAGAAAGAGAAAATGCAAGGATAAAAAGTGTCGCGATATCGTGACATGTTGCATTTTCGTGGTCCAAAGCAAAGAGAAAATGCAAGGAGAAAAATTTTCATGATATTGCGACATGTTGTATTTTCATGGGCAAAAGCTAAGAGAAAGAGCAAGGAGAAAAAGTGTCGCAATATTGCGACATGTTGTATTTTCGTAGGCCAAAGCTAAGAGAAAGCAAGGAGAAAAAGTGTCACGATATCATTACATGTATTTTCATATGCCAAAGCTAAGAGAAAGAGCAAGGAGAAAAAGTGTCATGATATCGTGACATGTATTTTTGCGGGCCAAAGCAAAGAGAGAGCAAGGAGAAAAAGTGTCACGATATCGCGACATGTTGTATTTTCATGGTCCGATGCAAAGAGAAAGAGCAAAAAGGAAAAAGTGTCATGATATTGTGACATGTCGCATTTTCATGACTCAAAAATATCAGGTAGGAAGAGAAAGAAAAAGTGTCACGATATCGTGACATGTCGCATTTTTGTGATTCAAAAGGGTAGGTAGGCAGAGAAAGAAAAAGTGTCACGATATCATGACATGTCACATTTTTGTGACTCAAAAATGGCAGGCTGGCAGAGAAATAAAAGTGTCATGATATCATGACATGTCACATTTTCACGACTCGAAAAGGCCAGGCAGGTAGTGAAACAAAAGTGTCACGATATCGTGACATGTCGCATTTTCACGACTGAAGACCAGGATGGTGAAACTAAATACTGCATAGTGACGTGGACCCATAAGAAATATTTAATGATTTGAAATCATTTAATATGGACGTTACACATGGAAATAAGCGAATGCATGTCCATGTGGAGAAAATGAATAGTCATTAAAATAGAAATGAAAAGCCATTTCGAAAACCAAAATGCATGCATGCACAAGGGAAAAGAAAATGAACAGTCATCAAAGGAGAAAATGAACAGTCATGACTGAGAAGAAGAATAGTCATGGTAGAAAATATGGTGTCAATTCTTTGCATGTAACGTGTTTGAAGAAATTCCTACTCTATATATACAAAAGGAGTTACAATTGACAAGTGGCACATGAGAATATGAAAAAAGGAGTTACAACTGGAGTTACACAGAGAAAGGATGGTTATAAAAGGAGTGTTGGTTGGACAATTTAAGAGGGGATTTTATTTGGTGAAGTGCACGAGAGGAGAGCAAGAGGTGAGCGAGAAGGATGTGTGTTGTGTGAATTGTGAGCGATGTTGAGTAAGCAATAGACTAGTCAGGGTCTTATAAAAGTGAAGGCATTATTATTTCAATCTTCTAATTTCAATATTGAAGTCCAAGTTGGTGCTTGGCATCAAGGGTTGGTGCTCCTTCTAGTTGGTGCTGGTAAATCAGGGGTTAGTGCTCCTTTCTATTGGTGCAGATAAATCAAGGGTTGGTTCTCCTTTCTGTTGGTGCAGGTAAATCAAGGGTTGGTGCTCCTTCCAGTTGGTGCTGGTAAATTAGGGGTTGGTGCTCCTTTCTATTGGTGCTAGTAAATCAAGGGTTGGTGCTCCTTTCTATTAGTGCAGATAAATTAGGGGTTGGTGCTCCTTTCTATTGGTGTAGATAAATCAGGGGTTGGTGCTCCTTTCTATTGGTGCAGATAAATCAGGGGTTGGTGCTCCTTTCTATTGGTGCATATAAATCAGGGTTTCATACTCCTTTCTATTGGTGCAGTTAAATCAAGGGTTGGTGCTCCTTTCTATTGCTATAGATAAATTAGGGGTTGGTGATCCTTTCTATTGGTGTAGATAAATTAGGGGTTGGTGCTCCTTCTAGTGGGTGCTGGTAAATTGATTGTAAATTTGGTGCTTTGCAAATGCTAGATTTGGATGGGAGTCCAAACAGTCAATTTTTGAGGAGTAGCCAAATTGATGAACCTCAATACATCTTGTGTTGTGTGATGCTCTCTTGTTATATTTGCTTTATTTGGTTTTAAGTTTTCATTATTTCGGCTTTAAGAGTTGAAGATTTAAGTTTTAAAAAGCTACATTGATTCACCCCCCTTCTTAGTGTCATTGTGAGACTAACAACTGGTATCAGAGCCAGTTTCCCTTGTCAGGCTAAATCAGCTAGGGTTGATCTTGGATTAGTATGCAATGGGTAAGAAGAATAGATCCTTGTCCAATAAGGCATCTCAGTCAGTTTTATTTCCTATGGAAGAGAAAATTGAACTAGAAAATATAGGAGTGAATTCTGAAGTATGTGATGAAAACATTGAGGGTGAAGTATATCTAGAAGGTGAGTTGATCGCTGCACTTGAAGAGTTTGGTATAGAAAGTAAAAAGAACAAAAGACTTTCCAAGAAGTTGGAAGAATATGAGGATAATATTGAAGATATCTTCTTACAAATTCATAAAGCCAAGAAAATAGAAGAAGCCTTGAAGTCACACCTAGATGATAAAGGCGATGTATGTAGCAAACGTGAAGAGGAATCTAACAAATTTATTAATGATATAAAGCTGCAAGTATAAGAGTCCAAGAGGATTGAAGAAACTCTCAGGTCACAGATCAATGAGAAAGAGATTGTTTGCTGCAAACAAGAAGAGGAGATTGTTTTATTGAGGAAATAACTAGAAGAGGCCAATATAAATCTCAAATTTGAGAAGAGCACAAAGTTGCTAGATAAAATGAAAATGCAACAGAGAATCTCCATGTGTAAGCTTGGTATTGGGTATGAAGCTGAATAACCTTCATCTTCTAAATCTGTAGAAAAGAAGAAGTCCATTGTTGAAGGATCAAAGCAAGAAAATATTGAAACTAAATCTTCAAAAGGAATAAAATCTCAAAGGAGATCTACAGCAAAGCAAACACAAAAAAAGAGGTTCTATCACTCTCACTTTATTCATAATAATGATTTTAATGTCTATTGTTTTAGATGCAACCATTATGGTCACAAGGCAATTTATTGTGGATTGAATAATAGATCAAAGAGTTATGCTAGTAGAAATACATCTGTTGAACACTGTGTGCAATGTTTTAAATGTAATGGTCATGGGCACATAGCAAGGTCTTGTCCAAGAACTTTTGTATCTAATCTAAGGCAAGATAGTAGATTTCATCAAACACAAAGAATGTAACATAGACAGGGAAGAAATCATGTGCATCAAAGAAAGGAAAATAATCATCCATCAAGGATGCCAAAGAGACAACCACCTAGTAGAAATGTTTTTTTACCTTTGATGGATTATGCAGTAGAATGTTATAACTGTCATAATTTTGGGCACATTGCAAGAAATTATCGAAGTACATTTGCATCAAATCGATTTCAGGGAAGAAAATTTCAACCTAATGGAATGAGACAAAATAGAATATTTCCCGAAAAACTTGCACAAGCTACTGAAAAATAAAAGTAAAAAAAAGAGCCCAAAACTATAATAAAACCAGTTTGGAGAAAGAAAGAAGAGAGGAAATCATGTATCCTTGGACTGAAGGAGACTACTCCTCTATTGCACTAAGCAGCTCCAGGCAACACATCCTCAGGGGGATCAATTTTAAAGTTTTATTTTAATGCTCCTATGTTGTTTGGTTATATGAGGATGAAAGGCAAGTAGTCAGGGGGAGTTGTTGTATAGTTGTCAAAGTGTGTTTCAGTTCATGTAGTTGTTTATGGAGGTAATAAGCAAGAGCATGAGACGTTGGCTTGACAGAGCCATATTTTTATTTGTAAAATCACTCTAGTGATGGCCATTACAATAGAAGATAGTGTCAAACTAATGTTCTTCAGCAGAACAACATGGTGAACAATGAGGTTTTTGATGCATCAGTTGATAGGCATTATCTGAGATAGAACATGCAGCACAGGTCATCATGTCATGGAAGCATAAGCTGGCAAGTGCTAGTTTTGAAGCCTGTAACATTCCCAATCTGTAGATAAAATAGAATCCATTTTGTGAGTATGTCTCAATTCATCTACCAATATCAATGGAGGACTATGGTAAAGCTCTTCATGATCATTATGAAAATTACTGCCAACATGTAGGTGGTGAAGCGTCAAGGAGGACAAGATGCCCATGCACCTAAGAAAGTCTTGCATTATTTGAGAAATACGATAAATTTCCCTAGGAATCCCTTGATCGCAGTGAGGAGAAATGCTCCCTAGAATTACATGAAGAATTTTCACCTAAAACATTGAGTAGCCCTGACATATGCCCTAGCAAGAAGTAGAATACCAAGTTTTGATGACTATGCACAGATTGAGGTTCCAATGCTAGATGTAATGGTCCATTGTCAATACCTATGAAGATGATGAAAACATTCATGGCAGTCGTTAGAAACTAGAGAGATTGAGTTGCACAACAAATGAGAGGCAAAGTCGTCAGTCACGAAGGAGGTGGCAATCAAAAAGCTAAAGAAATTACATGCAGGCTACCTGGAGAGTCGCTCACTTTTGATTTGGGAGTAAATTTTGCATAGTTGAGAGTTGCGTGTTGATCAAACTATACTAAATAAGTAAAAGCAAGGTACAACAAGAATTATAATATGATGAGCAGTGTAGCACCCTAAAATTGGTGCAGTAAAATTATAAAATTTACATTCACCTTAGTAAATAATTTTAAAATCAAATTTAACCTCCCAAACCGCCCGTTAACCGTCGGGTATTCCGTTTCCCCCTTTTCCGCGCCAATTTTAGAGGTTGTTTTGACCGTTTGACGATATCGTCGCCGATCAGACGATATCGCCCCAGATTTGACGATTTCGTCTGGACTAGGACGTCCAGACGATCTTGTCGCAAAACTGAATTTGCATAGTTGGAATCTGTTCCAACGGGTCTCCAATCTGGGCAGAAGCGTGTCTGCGCCATTGGGACCCTCCCCCGTTGGAGATCTCCCAAATTGGGATGATCTCCAACCTCCTACCTACTCCCTCTAAGCCTATTTAATCTCTAAGATTTTCCCTCCCCAACCCCTGGCTGAAATTTTCTGCAAAGTGATTCCCTCTACATTAGAACATCCTAATCTTGCATTTGCACTAGTTCCACATCGATTTTATTGTAGGTACATCATTGTTTTTCAGTCGGAGCCAGCATCCATCGTCGTCGATGAACCTGTTCAGATCGGAGGCGATCCTGTCAAATGCGAGACGATTTCGTACTGATGCGAGACGATCTCGACTGCAGCCCACATCGAGGCAATCAGTGCCTAGAGTTTGCTTTTCTCAACTCTATTTCTATCATTTTATTACTGTAAATTAGATTATTTATTCAGTTTTTATGTTATTTTGCATTTGGAGTTCACCCATTTAGCTTAGATTGCATGCTAAGTTCATGATCTGCTATTAAAGTATAGTAATTGGCTTTAAATTCTGTTCTTAAATATTGTTCAGTATTCATATTGCTATTTGGTGTAATTTGCCTCTGTTAGCACAATAGAATTTCTTGTATTTTGCATCTATTTTCTGTCTTGCAGGTCTCTGGCGAATTCGTCTGACGAATTCGTCAGATCTCGGATGATTCTGTCAGTTTCAGACGATTCTGTCAGATTACAGACGATTCTGTCAGATTACAGGCGATCCAGACTGCTTCAAACGTCAGAATCTTCTGCAGACATCCGGATCAGGTATTTTTCATTGTCATTCTGTAAAATTCTCTATTTTTTGCTTTCAAATCTGTTTGTTGTATTCATGAAAGTTGCATTTTCATGTAGTTTTAATTTAGATTCATTCGGCCAAACCTAGGATATGAATGCTTAAGGTTAAAACGAACTCATCAAACACATTCCAAAACCTAGGCGTGGAAACTGCCGCTAAATGTTTCCTGGTGAACCCACCATCCGTCGAAAAATCACCAAAATACACCTCCCTTGAGAGGCGGGACCTTCGCAAAGTCCTCTCAGTCCGAGGTATCGCGACATCCTTTTCCCATCCTCCTTCGGGCGCGGATCCTATAGCCTGAAGGTAGGGATGCAAAAAATTTGGAGCGATACATTTTGGTGAACCCGACGTGAATGCATCATAACCTTTTGAAAACAAAAACAAAAACAAAAAAAAAAATTAGAACAACTAAAACTTAGATGCATTTTAAAACATTTAAGGTTTAAAGTCATGTTTAGATGGTAGCTCCTAAAAAGAGGTTAGCAGTTACTATAAACGTAGAAAATCAATTGGCAGCTATAGAAGTTAATTATGTCCTTAGTATCCCTGAAACGAGTAGAAATCAATCCTTGTGGGACGAACTTGATAGGAGACTTAGTATCATCTCATCTAGGTCCACACAACTTAAGCAAATTAAGAGGCTAGTCTTGGATAGAATCCTGGATCCTCATCAATTAGTTTTTTATCATGAACTTCAGAGAGCCTGCCATAGATGGTTAGCCTATAGGAGAGCTTTAGTATCTTCAGAATTATTCACCTTCGAGGAATACCTCGAGAACGCAGCCATTGTGCACCAATTCCTAGGCCTTGTAGAAGACCAAGAGGTTGTTCTTACAGATAGGGAAAGATGGAATAGAGTTCCTCGTGTTGTGTTATATCGAGAGTATTGCCACGAGCTTTACTTCTATCAACCGACATCTGAGACAGATAATATTACCATAGCCCTTTTCATCAAATTCTTAAAAGAAAACTTTCAATTTGAAGAAGAACATTTCATGACCCCTGAACAACTCGAACCTATTAATGATATTCATAAGTTATTCATAGAAAACTAGCTCATTTACTTTCAGTCTTATTATTGCGTGCATCTATTGTTTTATTTGCTGTCTTTATTGTATTATTTCAAAAAATTAAAGAAAAACTAAAAAAAATCAAAAAACTTAGCAAAAACTTAAACACTTCAATTTCAAATATTATAGTAGGTATATAGTAAATATATACCTCTTAATTTGTTGCATATATATATATATAAATATATATATATATTTGCTGAAATCAAAACTTAGCACCATGCCTAAACTTAGGAATGGCAAAGAAACTTTAGGGGAAGGAGAAGATTGGTTACAAGATACAACTGAAAACCCAAATGTCCTTCTTGGAGATTCAAATCCGGAAGGAGAAACTCTAGGTCAATCGAGATGAAGACTTAGGGGAAGATAAAGAACAAGAAGCAAATGTTAAAGAGGATGGATCCTCATCCCCTAGAGTAGCTCCAAATGGAACTATTGCCTTTGACAATGCTGAGCATTTCAAGAGATTTCTCATGGAAAACATTGATGACCTTAATGTGGCAATTCGCCTTGATAAAGGGCAAATTAGTAAAACTCAAGCATGCAGACTAATCCCTTGTCTTTCATTGATCAAGAAAGTGACAAGGGTGGACCATCCAATACGGATATGGTCACTATAGCCCAAAGCATGTCAAAACAACAGGTTACCCAACCTCCTAAGGAACCTGTTACTCAACCTAAAATCACTCCCGCACAAAAGAAAATTCCCTTCACTACTTTATTCCGCCAAACTATTGAGCAAAATGCTTTAAGTAAACGGAAACCTAAAACTAAGCCAAATACAAACTTTCAGCAATCCGGAATACAACATAATCCAACTTCAAAATTCCTCCATAATACTTTTCCTACCAATAATTTACACAACAGTAACATGGCATCTAATCTGCATGTTCCTCCATCATATGCCCATAACACTTATGTCAATGCCCTACCAAACCAATATGGGGGGCAAACTAGTAATCTGGAAGCCATGGTGAAACAATTAGCTTCACGTATGGACCGGATAGATCCCTACCGTCCCTCGTATAATTATCGAGAGATCTGTAGTCAACCTTTGGATCCCATAGTTGTAGCTCAACCATACCCTAAACATTTTCCCATGCACTGTCTGCCTATATATAAAGGAACCAGAAGATCCCATAGAGCATCTTCGCATGTTTAGGATAGCATGTCACGACATATCGCATGACGACTTGCTATTACTAAAAATGTTCCCCAAAAGTTTAGGTGGAATGGCATTAGAGTGGTACTATCAATTGCCCACTCATTCTTTAAGAAACTTTGAAGAAACAGCTGAATCATTTGTCCATCAATTTAGTGCCTACATCGAGAGGCATGTAACTATTAAAGACCTATACAATTTAAAACAAGATAAGGATGAATGCTTTGCCGATTTCTTAGCTAGATGGAGGCAATTGATAGGAAAACTGCACTTTGTGCTACCCTATAGGGAAATGTTAGACATTTTCATCAACAATTTACAAGAACAACTATCTTATGAACTATCAACTGCTACCCTAACTACCTTCGATCAAGCTATAGATTTAGCTCGAAGAGTAGAAGATGCCCTCATTAGGAGAGGCCAACTTAGGAAGAAGGATGATGAGAAAACATCCAGAAATCAATATAAAAACAAACAGGTTGTCGGTGACGGAGTCACTGACAGCAAAAATGTTGCTAATATCAATGCAACGAAGACAACAGAAAAATTCATATTGAAACCTCCTGACAAGCCTCCTCGAGAATTCACTAGATTAAACCAACCTTTGTCAACTATTTTACCTCAATTACTCGAAAGAGGTTTGATCCAATTACCAGCTATCCGGGAACCTGACCCAAGTATACCCGGATATAGAGCTGATTTGCACTTGTGATTTCCATAGAGGACCTGGACATTCTACCAACGCTTGTAAGAGATTGAAACATAAAATACAAGATTTGATTGACAATAATGAAATGGAAGTGCAAGCCTTCCAACCTAAACAAAACCCTCCTAATAATACTCAAAAGACCATTCCCCAAAATCAAAATCAAAATGCCAATCAAACTTTAGACATATTTCAACACCCTTTACCAAGACATGGTAAAGAGGTGGCCAATCAAATCGAACATCATAATGTTCCCCCTCCTACCCGATATGTAGGAACCATTAGCGGACAATTACCTGTTCAGGATTCTCAAATATTTGACACGACCTTATCCCTAGTTACAACCAGGCCCTTACATAATTTTCAAACTTCGAATTCTAGTGATATAGAATCGGATAGTGAAAGTGAACTAGACATTACTTCAAACCAATCGAATAGTTCTGAAAATGAATCGGATCCTATTCAACCTATCACAGATGCTATGGTTCCAGAAGAACCATTTCCTAGAAGAGTCACTACTCGACCTTCTTCTAATATAGTCCTTCCTTATGAACAAGCCATAAATTCTCAACCGAGACCGTTTCAACGTCATCACTATAACATTGTAGGTACCATTGGAGTCGTTACTCGACAACAAGCTCAAAATTCCCAACAAGAACCAAACCAGAACGATGGATCAGCTCCATTCGTTCTGAAAAATCCCAATAAAGGGAATCTTGCTTCTAATGCTCAACCTAAACCCCCTTACAGCATTAATGAGCAATTGTCCAACACTACGGCCAGAATTTCCCTCTTAGATTTATTGAGATCCTCTCCCACCCATAGGGATGAGTTGATGCTTACATTGAGCCAAATGATGGTGCCTCAAAACATTCAACCTGAAGCTATGGCCAATACTATCATCACTCGAGAGATTGATTGTATTGACTTCAAGGATAAAGATATCCCACAACACGGTTTACATAAGGACAATCCCTTATACATTCTTGCTTTAATTGGAGATGTAGGCTGTCAAACGAGTTTTGATTGATAATGGCTCATCTCTAAACATTTGCACCTTTGACTTCTACCAACGATTTGGCTTTAGAAGTGATGAAATGAAGAAAACTGATATGATCATCAAAGCTTTTAATGACGAAACACAAGAAACATGTGGAGTTATCACCCTCCCATTGCAAGTTGGTCCTAGAACCCTAGAAACAACCGTGTTTATTGTACATTGCCCAACATCGTACAATATACTTTTGGGTCGCCCTTGGATCAACGCCATGCGAGCGGTCCCATCAACTTTACACCAATGTGTTAAATTTGAGTTTAAAAATCAGTTGGTCACTATTCATGGTGACCCTAGACCTTTTGATATGTGTGCTTTGGCAGAACCAGTTGGAGTGCAATTTTGCCCGACTCTGTCATCCACACATCCTAGTTCTTCTTTTTCATCTAAAACTGTGAAACATAAACCCATAACTTCACCTAGTTCCCCTCCATTAACTTCATCCTCCTATATAGATCAACAACCCTCTAAACAAATTACTTCAGAACCTCAAAAAGATTTCAAATCTACAACCAATTCTTCAACTACTACCCCTACAAATTCAAAACCTCTAGACACATCTATCATACCTTCCACATCTCAAGACATAGGTAATAAACCTTCTACATCTTATGCCCTTTATGATGAACTATTACCAGATTTATCTACAACCTTAATATCAGAAAAAATGAATGCTTTCATGCAAGATTCAAACCTTTTAAATAAATTGCCGCCATCTCCTCGTACTTTGGGCCTCCCACAACCTATGGGAAGTACTTACCAAGTCGGGAGTTGTGCCTTCATTTATAAAGGATATGAGCTGGGGAAGAATCCCTCGGAATATCAAAACTCATCATGAGGGATACGCTCGGTGTTATTTTACCAATGATTATATTAAAGCTAAACCCATGATGCTTAAAATGGGATATAAAGGGAAAGGCTTGGGACCTTTCCAAAATGGCATGAAAGAACCTTTCGAGGTAGAACCGTGGCCTGCCTGCTGTGGTGTGGGCCTATTTCCTAGTAAGGGTCAACCCTTTCCTTTTGAGGAGGATGATCACCTCATATGCTATCAAGATTATTTGGATAGGCATGTTGATTTGCCTCTTAATAATCAGTCGTTTTCATGCAACATGCTATCCATAGCATACCCTGAAATGATTGTTGACCCCGATGAAGAGTTGGAAGGAGATATCTTCCATGATGTCTCTGTTGAAGAGATGTTACACAATGGGTTTTATTTTGATGGTTCTATACCAACTATAGCCCAACTTGAGGCCACTGATCCTCAGAATGAATTATCTAAATTAACCTTACAAGAATTACAAGAATTGGGCGTTTCACCCGCCCCACCTAATTTTGAAAGAGATCTACACATGGAGGTAGAAAATGTCATTAAAATTAACATTGGAACTGAGGACAATCCTCACATAATCAATATTGGAGCAGAACTAAGTCCAGAAAAACAAGAACAATACATTGCATTCCTTAAAGAGTATGAAGATGTCTTCGCTTGGACATACGAAGATATGCCAGGTCTAGACCCTTCCGTAGTCATGCATCATCTAGTGGTCCATCCGGATGCTAAACCGGTTAAACAAAAACTTAGAAAAATGCATCCCAAAGTGGCTTTGCTAGTCAAAGGGGAGTTAGAAAAACTCCTGAATGTTATCTTTATACAAGCTATTGATTATCCTGAATGGATCTCAAATGTAGTTCCAGTCACCAAGAAAGAAGCTACCAAAGTTAGGGTTTGCACCGATTTTAGAGATATCAACGTTGCATGCCCTAAAGACGACTTTCCTCTTCCAAACATGGATCAAATTATTGACTTTACTGCCGGAAGTGGGATGATGTCCTTAATGGATGGATTCTCCGGTTATAATCAAATTCGGATAGCTCCTGAAGACCAGGCTAAAACAGCCTTTATTACCCCCTGGGGTACCTTTTCTTTGGAAAGTGATGCCATTTGGCTTAAAGAACGTAGGTGCAACTTACCAACGAGCTATGACCTACATTTTTCATGATATGATGCATGATATCCTACATGATTATGTAGATGATATTATAGCTCGCTCTCTTATTGAAGATCATCATTTGGATGATTTGCGAAAAGTCTTTAATCGATTACGAGAATATCTCATTCGATTAAATCCAGACAAAATGTATATTCGGAGTTAAGTCCGGCAAACTATTGGGGGTTTTAGTTTCTTTACGTGGTATCGAAATTGACCCTCTCAAAATTGTGGCTATCACCGATATGCCCGCACCTACTAATATATCTGAATTACGAAGTTTACAGGGTAAACTTCAAGCTATCCGTCGCTTCATTGATAAGCTGGCGGACAAAACTGGTCCTTTTCTCAAACTTCTTAAGAAGGATGTCCCTTTCAATTGGGACACAGAATGTAGAGAAGCTTTTGAACTTCTCAAACAATATCTCCTTAACCCATCGGTGCTTTCACCGCCTAAATCCGATCGCCCATTTCTCCTCTATATTTTTGCTTTAGATTCTGCCTTAGGAGCTATGTTAGCTCAACTCGATGATGAAAAATGAGAACGTGCTAATTATTATATTAGCCGAACCTTCATCAGTTATGAAACCCGCTATACAGCGTTAGAGAAGCTATGTCTAGCAGTCATTTTTGCTATGCAAAAATTACGACATTATATGCTTAGTCAAAAAATGTATGTCATTGCTAAATACGATCCCTTAAGGTATCTCATGAGTCGACCTTATTTATCGGGTCGCACGACCAAGTGGGTTCTTGCTCTAAGCGAGTTTGATCTCACATTCATAGGACAGAAGTCTGTTAAGGGTCAAATCATAGCGAGATCAATTAGCTGCTTGCACCCTTAGAGTCTACTCATCCCCTCATTATCGAGTTTCCTGATGAATGCCTTCAATTAGAGGCAGACCTTGTTGAACAATGGTCCTTATACTTTGATGGAGCCCGATGCATGAGTGGGGCTGGTGCGGGTATTATTTTAATATCTTCGCAAAAACATCTTATTCCTCTGTCCTTCAAACTGACCTTTGCTTGCACCAACAATACTGCTGAGTATGAAGCTCTAATCCTTGGATTACGAGCTGCTCTAGCACTAAAAATTAAACACCTTTTAGTTTTTGGGGATTCCCAATTAGTTATAAACCAAATTAATGAAGTTTATCAAACCCGAGATGATAAAATGTGCCCATATAAGGCCTATGTTTTACAACTAATGTCTTTATTTGATCAAGTCACCTTGGAAGCCATTCCTCGAACTAGCAACCGTGCAGCTGATGCCATGGCCGCAGCTGCATCTC
Organism: Wollemia nobilis; assembly: GCA_028583015.1. Lineage (NCBI taxonomy): Eukaryota > Viridiplantae > Streptophyta > Pinopsida > Araucariales > Araucariaceae > Wollemia > Wollemia nobilis. The sequence goes on from JAQPPZ010000028.1 coordinate 1,475,236, forward strand.
TCCTGCCCTTGGAGTTAGACGACGAATATGCCACTATCATTATTCGTCGGCTCCAGGAACCCGCTTCAACTAAGTCATGCTTAGAGCCTTTGGATGTGTTTCTAATCAATGAAACTACTCCTGAACCTTGGTATATAGACATATTTGATTTTCTCCAAAATGGGACTTTCCCTGACAATTCTAATAGAAACCAGCGTCGGTTATTACGTCGACGAGCAAGTCGCTTTGTAATAATTGGCAATACTTTATATAGGAGATCTTTTGAAGGTATCCTATTAAGATGTTTAAACTTAGAAGAGTCTAAATCAGCCTTGAGTGAAGCCCACGATGGATCTTGTGGAGGACACTTTAGTGGTAGTGCCATTGCTAAAAAGCTCCTTCGGATAGGATACTTTTGGCCTACCATGGAAACAGATGCACATGAGTATGTGCGCCATTGCGACAAGTGTCAAAAACATGCTGACCTTGTCCATGCGCCTGCACAAGAGCTGCAAGCTATTTCATCTCCTTGGCCCTTTTCTAAATGGGGCTTGGATATTATTGGCAAAATCAATCCTGTGTCATTTGATGGACACAAGTTCATCATAACTGCCACTGAGTATTTCACGAAGTGGGTTGAAGCTATGCCTTTAGCTTCTTGCACTGGCTCACAAGTCTCTAAATTCATTTTTAATCAAATCATTTGCAGGTTCGGAATTCCTGCGAATCTCATCTCTGACAATGGAACTCCTTTCAAAAATAAAGATGTTAAAAAATTATGTCAAAAATATAAGATTCAACATCGCTGGTCCACCCCCTATTATCCTCAGGGTAATGGTCAAGCAGAAGCATCTAACAAAACTTTAATCAAAATTCTCAAAATATTAGTCAATAAAACTGGTCGTGACTGGCATATTCAATTATATCCAGCCTTGTGGGCTTATCGAACTAGTGTTCGAACCCCGACGGGCACTTCACCATTTGTTTTGGTATATGGTGCTGAAGCAGTTTTTCCATTTGAATTGGAAGTTCCTTCTTTGGCTCTGCTACTTCAAGATACCGAAGTAGGAGATGAATATCATGTTGGCAGACTCAGTCAGCTGGAACTCCTCGATGAAAAATGCATCAATGCTTTGGAGCATCTCCGTGCTTACCAAAACAAGCTTAAAAGATCATATGCTAAGAAAGTTCGTCATCGATCCTTTGAGATTGGCGACCTTGTTTTAAAAGAAAATCAAAAAAATACAAATGCAACCAAAGAACTTAAAGGTAAATTTGAGCCCAACTGGCTCGGACCATACATCATTACTGCTAAATTTGAATCAGGAGCATATAAATTATCTACCTTAGATGGTAAAGAACTTAAAGAACCCATGAATATTTTGCACCTTAAACGTTACTATGCATAAATTTGGTCATTTCATCCATGTATATATTTGTTTAAAATCATTATCTTGTATTTCTTTCAATTTATAAAAATCCAAAAACACCAAAAACATTCATAAATCTCCAAAAATCTTCAAAAACTATCTATTGCATTTATTTAAAGCACTAGTTAAGTTCCTTTTGCTCAAAAACTAAAATCAAAATAAAAATCTAAAAACAGCTATATGCTTGACTCTTTCGAAACCAAAACAATATACAGAAGAAAGAGAGAGTCAACATTCTCAAAACTTCTCAAAAGTGTTTATATATATTTTCTTACAATTATTGCAGTTATATGTTTCAACTTATTTTGGATAAATTAGCATTTATTTTGAATCCCTCACTTGCACACTCACAAAAAAATAAATATCTTGATTTTATTTGGCATGATTACTAATCTCTCTTATATCAAAGTTCACAAAATTCAATTAAATAAAGTTTGAGCATAGAGAATTGATCTTGTTATTTACCTAAACCAAGCACATCTTTTCACAATAAAATGATTATATTTGTAATTTCCATGTTTTGCTACATAGTAGAACTGATTTCTTGAGTGAAAAGTTTCCCCTGCTATCCTATCATGCACATGGTCTAGAATCTTTGAGAATTGGCAAAAGGACAAGCTCACCCCTACCCAGAATAAAAATCCCTTGCTCTACAGCTAATCCGAGCAAGTATCCCTAGCAAAGAAAAAGAGAAGAAAAATTCAAGAAAGAAGAGAAAAGAAAAATGTTATTTCAGCAATGTTCCAAGTATTATCAAGCAAAAGAAATACAAAAAGAAAAATAAGCAAAGTTCAAAAGAAAGCAAGAAAGCAATAAAATCCCTTTCCCTACCCTTTGAAAAGAAAAGAAGGGTTGATGAGCTTGAATCCCTGGAATTCTCAATTATTCGAAAAGCTGTGAGGTAAGCCCCATAACAGGTGGTTTGTGCCCAACTCTGCTTGGCCTTGGGTAACTCCTAGCGTGGCGATATGTCTGTCACATTAGCGACCTTCTTTTGTACAGACCTATGTCTGCTTATGGATTAGCTAGCTCTTGATAATCCGACCTACATAGTAGTCTAATATGGTTATATGCATCTACATCATGGTTAATGAACATTTATTTGGTTTCCTCAAATCACTTGTATCATAGTATCTTGCTCACAACTGGTAAATGAACAATGCAATTGCACACACATTTGTATTTGAGAGATTTTGTCTATCATTAGGATAAATCAAGATCGGAAATGAATGCACATATGCACATGGGATTCCTTATAAATCTAACTTTTGTCTTCAAAATACTTTGAAATATTATTTTTGCAACTTGTTTGGAATAATCAAGTACAATTATTTTTCACAAAGACAACTATAGAATTAGAAAAATAAAAAATTTCTTCCAAATTACACAAATCAAATCATATATATCTGGTTGACTTTCGCGACGATGGTATAGTTTCAAAACCAAAATTGGAATTTTATGCCTAGCGCAAGTCCTCATTTTCATCTTTTCTATTCATCAAAAAATCAACCATGCAATAAAACTATTTTTTTGGATTTTCGCGATGATGGTATAAGTCTATACCTACATATTCTATGCCTAGCGCAAACCATTGTAACAATTTTTATTCCCCATTTTATCAAAAATCATAAAAACCATATGACTTCATTTTTACACAAATTATGCTTTTCAAAAGCAAACCCATTTTTTCACTATTTTTATGTCATTATGTCAAACCTTCAACTTTGCAATGATGGTATAATTCCTAAGGAATTATTCACAAATTTTATCACACTTAGGAATTTATGCCTAGCAAAAATCATTTTAAAATATTTCATGCATAATATTTTTCATGAAAATCTGAAAACAAACCAACCATCATCATCATCATTTGCACTATCACAACAAAGTCTTAAGACAGTCTCTTAAGCACTCTTTTACTTTTCGCAATATTTCTATACGGGGATTAGCTTGACGACCGAGTGAGCGGCGACTCCATGAAATGGTCTATAATAGCGACAATGTCCTTTGAAATTATTGTTAAAAGTCCCCTTTTATTTTTATCAAAATTATTGCATCACATACAACCACTTTGTTACATCAGATTATTTCATTTAAAATTTTATAGCATGACATTCAAATTATAATATTTCCAACGACATAATTACATGAATTATCAAATCAATCAATCAAAACATAAAAGCATCATAAAAATACACAAGACACAAGTCATATGATCAAAAATATATCATATATATATCAAAAATATATACATCATATCCACCATTTTTGCTTTCAGAGCTCTAAAAACCAGAAAATGAACAGTAAAAATGAATTAGGGTTTTACCCTATTTTTCTTAATTTTATTCAACAATAATTTTTTGCTTTTTCGCGTTTTTACCTCAAACATTCGATTTGGGTAAAAACACGGAGGGGGCACCATAGTAAGCTGTCGTACGATTCGACCAAGAATCGTCGCCTAAAAATGGGTATAATTTTTTGCTTTCTCGTAGATCGAGAAGAACTCATCTTTAACGCATTTTCTTCGAAAAATTCGCTAAAGAGGGGGGCAAAATGTAGCACCCTAAAATTGGCGCAGTAAAATTATAAAATTTACATTCACCTTAGTAAATAATTTTAAAATCAAATTTAACCTCCCAAACCGCCCGTTAACCGCCGGGTATTCCGTTTCCCCCTTTTCCATGCCCATTTTTAGAGGTTGTTTTGACCGTTTGACGATATCATCGCCGATCAGACGATATCGCCCCGATTTGACGATTTCGTGCTGGACTAGGACGTCCGGACGATCTTGTCGCAAAACTGAATTTGCATAGTTGGAATCTGTTCCAACGGGTCTCCAATCCGGCAGAAGCGTGTCTGCGCCGTTGGGACCCTCCCCCGTTGGAGATCTCCCAAATTGGGATGATCTCCAACCTCCTACCTACTCCCTCTAAGCCTATTTAATCTCTAAGATTTTCCCTCCCCAACCCCTGGCTGAAATTTTTTGCAAAGTGATTCCCTCTACATTAGAACATCCTAATCTTGCATTTGCACTAGTTCCACATCAATTTTATTGCAGGTACATCATTGTTTTTCAGTCGGAGCCAGCATCCATCGTCGTCGACGAACCTGTTCAGATCGGAGGCGATCCTGTCAAATGCGAGACGATTTCATACTGATGCGAGACGATCTTGACTGCAGCCCACATCGAGGCAATCAGTGCCTGGAGTTTGCTTTTCTCAACTCTGTTTCTGTCATTTTATTCTATAAATTAGATTATTTATTCAGTTTTTATGTTATTTTGCATTTGGAGTTCACCCATTTAGCTTAGATTGCATGCTAAGTTCATGATCTGCTATTAAAGTACAGTAATTGGCTTTAAATTTTGTTCTTAAATATTGTTCAGTATTCATATTGCTATTTGGTGTAATTTGCCTCTGTTAGCACAATAGAATTTCTTGTATTTTGCATATGTTTTCTATTTTGCAGGTCTCTGACGAATTCGTCTGACGAATTCGTCAGATCTCGACGATTCATGTCGTCTCGGACGATTTTGTCATATTCGGATGATTTGCGATCGGACGATTTTGTCAGATTACAGACGATTATGTCAGATTACGAGTGATCTAGACTGCTTCAAACGTCAGAATCTTCTTCAGACATCCGGATCAGGTATTCTTCATTGTCATTCTGTAAAATTCTCTGTTTTTTGCTTTCAAATCTGTTTGTTGTATTCATGAAAGTTGCATTTTCATGTATTTTAATTTAGATTCATTCGGCCAAACCTAGGATATGAATGCTTAAGGTTAAAACGAACTCATCAAACACATTCCAAAACCTAGGCGTGGAAACCGCCGCTAAATGTTTCCTGGTGAACCCACCATCCATCGAAAAATCACCAAAATACACCTCCCTTGAGAGGCGGGACCTTTGCAAAGTCCTCTCAGTATGAGGTATCGCGACATCCTTTTCCCATCCTCCTTTCGGGCGCGGATCCTATAGCCTGAAGGTAGGGATGCGAAAAATTTGGAGCGATACAAGCAGAGATTAGAGTGCTTATCCAAGAAGACTTTATGACAGAAAGAGTACCAGTGGAGGTCCATTCTATCTTGGAGATAGGTTGGTCATGTGGAACAGTAAGAAACAAGAGTCAGTCTCCTTATCCATAGCAGAGGTAGAATATATTACAGTGACAACGTTTTGTACGTAGGAGAAAGTTGCGTAAGGTGAGGTTAAGTTGGATTTTGTTCCAAAAACAGAGCAAGTAGCGGATATCTTCACAAAACCGTTGCCCAAGGAAGTTTTTGAGTACCTTCGCAATAAATTCAGAGTGGTCATGCTTCCCAAGAATTGACTAGCTATCGGGACCATATTCTCAGGGGGAGCATTTGTGTATTTGTTTATCTTTTTGCTCATGTTTGTGATTTTTGCTAAGTGTAATAATTTTTTCCTGAGAATGTTGTGTATGGATTCAAGGGGAGTTTGCAAAAACCCTCTGATATTGTTGTCAAAGGGGAGAAGAGTTACAAAAAATTGCACGTGTGTTGCCAACAATTCCAAAGGGGGAGATTGTTGAGCAAGGTGCAGCAACAGTATTGTCATTGTTGTCAACACGATCGGATAGATCGGTTGATGCAGTGGATAGGAGTTCAGAGGTTATTCAGAGTATGTACAATGAATTTAAATGCTTATGAGGATGTTTTTGATGTTTGGGTGAAGTTGTTACAGGTTCTCCAAGAAGATCGAAGTGGCCCATATCCAAAAGAGAAGCGAAAAAATAAAGAGGAAAAAGTGTCGCGATATCGCGACATGTTGCATTTTTATGGCCAAAAGAGAAGAGAAAATGCAAGGAGAAAAAGTGTCATGATATCGTGACATGTTGCATTTTCGTGGCCAAAATAAAGAGAAAATGCAAAGAGGAAAAAATGTCGCGATATCATGACATGTTGCATTTTCGTGGCCAAAAGAGAAGAGAAAATGCAAGGAGAAAAAGTGTCACGATATCGCGACATGTTGCATTTTTGTGGCCAAAAGAAAGAGAAAATGCAAGGAGAAAAAGTGTCATGATATCACGACATGTTGCATTTTCACGGTCCAAAGCAAAGATAAAATGCAAGGAGAAAAAGTGTCGCGATATCGTGACATGTTGTATTTTCGTAGGCCAAAGCTAAGAGAAAGAGCAAGGAGAAAAAGTGTCACGATATCGCGACATGTATTTTTGTGGGCCAAAGCTAAGAGAAAGAGCAAGGAGAAAAGTGTCACGATATCGCGACATGTTGTATTTTTGCGAGACAAAGCAAAGAGAAAGAGCAAGGAGAAAAAGTGTCATGATATCGCGACATGTTGTATTTTTGTGGGCCAAAGCAAAGAGAAAGAGCAAGGAGAAAAAGTGTCACGATATCGTGACATGTTGTATTTTTGCGGTCCGATGCAAAGAGAAAGAGCAAGGAGAAAAGGTGTCGTGATATCGTGACATGTTGTATTTTTGCGGTCCGATGCAAAGAGAAAGAGCAAGAAGGAAAAAGTTTCGTGATATCATGACATGTCTCATTTTCATGACTCAAAAAGAGCAGGCAGGTAGAGAAATAAAAAGTGTCACGATATTGTGACATGTCGCATTTTCATGACTCAAAAGGGCAGGCAGGTAGAGAAAGAAAAAGTGTCATGATATCGCGACATGTCACATTTTCGTGACTCAAAAAGGGCAGGCTGGTAAAGAAACAAAAGTGTCACGATATCGTGACATGTCGCATTTTCATGACTTGAAAATGCTAGGCAGGTAGTGAAACAAAAGTGTCACGATATCGCAACATGTCGCATTTTCATGACTGAAGACCAGGATGGTGAAACTGAACACTACATAGTGATGTGGACCCATAAGGAATATTTAATGATTTGAAATCATTTAATATGGATGTTACATGTGGAAAGAAGTGGACGCATGCCCATGTGGAGAAAACAAACAGTCGTTAAAATAGAAATGAAAAGCCATTTCAGAAACCAAAACGCATGCATGCACAAGGGAAAAGAAAATAAATAGTCATCGAAGAAGAAAATGAATAGTCATGACCAAGAAGATGAACAGTCATGGTAGGAGAATATGGTGTCAATTCTTTGCATGTAACATGTTTGACAAAATTCCTACTCTATATATACAAAATGAGTTACATAAAAAAGGAGTTACAATTGACAAGTGGCACATGAGAATATGAAAGGAGTTACAACTGGAGTTATGTAGAGAAAGGATGGTTATAAAAGGAGTTTTGCTTGGAGAATTTAAGAGGGGATTTTATTCGATGAAGTGCATGAGAGGAGAGTGATAGGTGAGCGAGAAGGGTGTGTGTTGTGTGAATTGTGAGCGATGTTGAGTAAGGAATAGACCAGTTAGGGTCTTGTAAAAGTGAATGCATTATTATGTCAATCTTCTCATTTCAAGATTGAAGCCCAAGTTGGTGCTTGGCATCAGGGGTTGGTGCTCCTTCTAGTTGGTGCTAGTAAATTAGGGGTTAGTGCTCCTTTCTATTGGTGCAGATAAATTAGGGGTTGGTGCTCCTTCTAGTTGGTGTTGATAAATTAGGGGTTAGTGCTCCTTCTAGTTGGTGCTGGTAAATCAGGGGTTGGTGCTCCTTTTTGTTGGTGTATATAAATTAGGGGTTGGTTCTCCTTTCTATTGGTGCAGATAAATTAGGGGTTGGTGCTCCTTTCTATTGGTGCATATAAATTAGGGTTTGGTGCTCCTTTCTATTGGTGCAAATAAATCAGGGTTTGGTGCTCCTTTCTATTGGTGCAAATAAATCAGGGGTTGGTGCTCCTTTCTATTGGTGCAGATAAATCAGGGGTTGGTGCTCCTTCCAGTGGGTGCTAGTAAATTTATTGTAAAGTTGGTGCTTTGCAAAGGCTGGATTTGGATGGGAGTCCAAAAAGTCAATTTTTGAGGAGTAGCCAAATCGGTGAACCTTGATACATCTTGTGTTGTGTGATGCTCTCTTGTTATATTTGCTTTATTTGGTTTTAAGTTTTCATTGTTTCGGATTTAAGAGTTGAAGATATAAGTTTTAAAGAGATACATTGAATATACCCATATGTTGATTGTTAGGGGCTAGTGGAGCATCTACTTGAAGCTCATTCCTCTCAATCATATCCTGTACTAAGTGTTTAAAACCATAACACCTTGGTAAATCATGGCCACTTTGCCTATAATATTTGTAATATTTGTCCTCTCGGCATCCTATAGGCTTTGGTTTACCTGTATCTGGATTGATGGGTTTGATATCTGGAATATTGATCATTTTTTCAACCCATAATTGATCAAATAGAAAATCCATGGATTCAATGAAGGGAGTATATTGTCGCTTAGAGCGATGTTGTTGGTTCTATCCTTGATTCGCTTGATCCATACTATTATAACTCATAGGAGGATTTTGGGCCTAATAATTCACCTTTTGAGGAGGCATTGCTTGTGTAGGCCCAAGGATATTTATGGCCACTTGATTGACTACTACCGGCTTTGTAGGTGCTGAGCTATTTTTAGTATTATTTATCCACTCCTTTTTGTGAGGCTTGGCTATTTATCCCTCCTGGATTTTTATTTCCTCTATATTTCTAGCTTGTGTTAGAGCTTATTCCAAGGTGGACTATTGTTGCTGTTGCAATATTAAAGAGATGGGTTTTAAGAAAATCTTTGAAAATAGTTGAGTTAATTCGATGCTAGCAATAGGTAGGGTATCTTAACTAGAAGTTTCCACCACCTATTTCCATAATCAGTAATCAACTCATCATCGTACTAATTTAATCTCGTGAGGTCATTTAATGCCACATTTATTTTGTTTTTAAATGTGAAATGTTCCAAAAATTCATCCAAAAATTGTTCAAATGTGTAGATGATATGTTTTGGAAGTTGGTTGAACCACTCAATGGTAGGACTAGAGAGGGTACTTATAAAAGTTCTTAAGAGCAATGCATCATTGTCCTATATGTTAAAGCACAAATTTAAAAATCTAGTAACATGCTCTTAAGCATATTATTACCCCTTGAATCTATCCAATCTCAACATTTTGAAATATTTAAGGTATATCGAAAAAAGAATGGATGGGTGTAGTAGCTGACTCTTTAACTAACACAAGGTGGGTTTTTGAAGATCGTTCTCTGTTGTCTTACCTTCTACATTTTCTAAGTGTTCAAGCAAAGCTTGATATGCATCCAATGATTTAATTTCCTCTTATTTATTTTGACCCCACAGAGGAGGACAAAAAATATTAAGCATAGGTTGGGGTGGTTGATTGACATCATCCATACCTCCAAAATGTGCTTCTACATAATCCTTATTTTGTTCCAAGTCATCGTAAGCCCCATAAGGTATTTCATGCATGGGCCTGCATGGAGGAATGAATACCTCTTGAAGGCAATCTATGTTAGGCCTATTATATACATTCTATTCAGGCCTAGGAGGTCTAGGAGGCAACATTAGATTAGGTCTAGGAGACCTATCTTATTGGAAATTTGGTTGCCTCGGGTGAGCCTCTTTTCCACATGTATTTGGAGTAGAATCTCCATTACACAAAGTCTCTTGAATTTGTCTTTCAATTATTTCTTTCTATAACTACTACCATTGCTCTAAGAGATCTAAGTGGTGTTTATCATACCTAAGTTGATTAAACTTGGCATAACGGTTATCATACTTCTTTACCAATTGATTTATCTGATCAGTTGTATAAGGTCTAAGTGCCTTAGCAATGTTACTGTTGGTTCGACTTTTATACACACCCTATGAATAATGAGCATGAAAACTCGATAAAACTTATAAGGGATAAATCCCACTCACTTTAGGATCTTGCTGGATATCCAAGGTGTGAGTTACAGAGTTGGGTCAAATGTCTATTCACTCTTTTTCGCTTCTAAAATAGTTTCAAGTGGACTGTCTATTACCTTACAATAGGTTCTGGACTTGTTTAGTAATGCTTTTGAAATTGGTTATCTTTGTGGACACTCAGATTTACAATCAGTTCTTTGATCTAGCTCTTTATGTTTTAGCAATTTTAAATAAAAGAAAAATTCTAAAGAAAATAAAAATGGATCATTCAATCGGTGGAACAGAGAGAGTAGAGTAGGGCAGAAAGAGAAGTTTACCTAATTTAGCTACAAAACCAAAACTACCAATTTTAGTTATACTAGTTAGCTTCACAATATAAAAAATCAAAGAGAAAAGTGTCTAGCTTTCTAAGATCACTTTCCACTAAGAGCATAAGACAGAGATGAAATAGATCTAATAGAAAATCATAAACAGAAGGGAATTCAGTTGAAATTGGTATCTCTCACCAGTAGCCTAGATTGCATAGTGAGGACAAAGCAGTTACAATAGGCTTGAACCTTAAATCTATAATTTTCCCTAGCATACAATAAAAAGAATGAAGCCCAGTAGCATACCCAATATTTGATAACACAGATCTACAACATAAATTAAATAAACCTTAATGAAACAAAAACAAAATAATATGAACTTATCACAGTTTGAAAGAGATTAGGCTCCTGGCCATGCTATCATAGAAAACGAAACTACACCAACTCCAGGTCCAGAACAAAGAATTCAAACAAGATTTGCAAGAAATTGCTCCAATAGCCTTTTATTCTAAGTTTTTTCCATTCAAATAAACCACGTCGTAATTTAACGACATCTTCCAAGACTTGCGCCTTTCAAATAAACCACGTCGTGATTTCGCGACGTCCTCCAAGACTTGCGCCTTTCATTAAACCATGTCGCGATATCGCAACGCTTCCAAAAATGGAAATTGTCGTGATATCGCGATGTTTCCAAAAATGAAAATTGTCACAAAATCGTGACATTCCCAAGTGACTTCCACTTTGCCAATTCTCCAAAAAATGTAGGTTGACTCCAATGATTTTGTTCATCTGTATTCTGCATTTTTTTACATATTAGTGAAAGATTTTCTTTGCTCAAAAATGATTCTAATATTTGAAAAAAATGAATTCTAAATTGAAATCAAAGCCATATGCAAGCCTACTTAAAACTTTGGAATATGCAAAACTTGAAAAAGAAGGAGGCAAGCAAAATTTGGAATAAAAACCTGAAAAACATTAAGAGGGTCCCTACGGCAAAATGAAAACCAAAAATTTTCAAAGGATGGAATTTCATTTTTTTTAGTGGGGGTGTGTTGCTTCTCAAAAAATGGTGATATCTGCGGGGAAAATAGTAGCACTATTTTAGAATCCAAGACTCTAGTTTCAAAACAATATAGATCATGTACCATGCTTTGCCACAAATATTCTTCAAAATAATTTAACTACTACCTGATAGTTGTTAAAATTTCCCAAGGACATACTAGGTTGAATCACTTAAGGAAGATTTTTGATGTGCAATTATAAGCATATAAAACTTTCTTCAAGAATTATTGGGCCTTCGAATTTTGTACTTTGGATTGATTAGGTTTTCTAGATTGTGAAATGGGAAACCGAGTAGGGCTCTATTTACTAGTTTAGCCTTTTACAACCTCGACAGAGTTACTCTTTAGATTTTCACAACCCTGATCCACAACTGTGAGGTGGTATCTACAACTTGGTAAAATAAAACATCTTCTGAAGCCTTGGCTATCTCTTTCATCACATAACTTCTTATCTTTTTTTTTTGTATAGAAAAGAGTGCCAGTTTTATGTTGCCCTGCTAAATTTTCACCTTTTCTCTCTCTCTTTTGAAACATATCAAAATCTGGAAAGCCTTGCTTAAAAACAAAAACTTTTTTATTCTTCATCGATCTAGAAAGCGTGGGTATCGATAGCCTCTTTGGACACTTAAATAATTTCACAAGTCAGAGTCCCCTCTTATGATCAACTTTTCTTGGATTCCCTGGGAGTTCTTCAACCCAACAGTATAATAGTTTCTTTATAATTAAAATAATTGTGGAAAGAAAGACACAAAATGCAATTATATTTCTACTTTTGTTCTGAATAACAAAATAGTTTCACTATTCAATTTAAGCAGACTATCTCTTACTTAGAATAAAATAAAATGAACATAGGATTTTGAACTCAGAATAAAAACAAATTTTAAAGGCTGATTCTTTCTTTGCTGCCCAGGCAAAACCTTAAAAAAAAACAAATCTTTAAAAGCTAAAAGAAATTTGTACAGACCCCAAAGGATAAAACATAGAACTTTAAAAACAAACACAAATAAAATAAAATAAAACTACTTTGTATAGACCTCAAAGGATAAAACACAGAACTTTAAAATCAAACAAAATAAAATAAAAACAAACTACTTCAAAGCTTATTTACAATATATACACATGTTACAATGTCTTTGTGATTTACTCAAATGATGCATTGGATGGAACAGTTGAGAAATAATGCTTTAGGTACTGACCATTAACAGGAAGGTTCAAAAAATTGCCCTCAAGGTCTTGTAGATGAAATGCATTATTACCTAGGATCTCAGTAATCTGGTACGGCCCTATCCATAAAGGTTGCAACTTTGTGCGTTTACCTTTCTTTTCTTGGGATTTGTCCCATAGAAGCACCAGGTCTACATGATTGAAGGTGCTTACCTTGGCCTTTTCATCAAGCCAACGATTGACTGTCTCTTAGTGTCGACTAAAATGCTCTACGACTTGAAGTCGTTCACCCTACAAATCAACCAAGTCCAACACACGAGCTTTCGTATCTGCATAATCAAAGTAATGTAAAGCAAATTTTAATCTTGGTACTAATGCTTCATATTTTGCCAAGTTATTAGTGCAAGGAAACTACAAACGATAAGACATAAAATCAGTTTGATTTTTTGGTCCTTTAAGAATAGCCCTTGTACAAAAACATTGCTTAGATTTAGTTCCATAAATATGAAGCATTCCAACTTCATTATCGTGATCTTGGTGAGCTTTAACCGGTTTCTCCATTTGAGTAGTTCTCAAATTATAAACCCTGATATAACAGCCCTCAACAAGATTAGTAGTCTCATTCTTGGAATTATACTCTGTGATCATGAGTTTATATCTTGGTTCTCTATTGATTCTTAATTGATTTGCAAAACCATTCTAGGGTAACCACATATGTGAAAAATTAGTAGCAAAATACCCATTCAAGGATTTTGACCAATCCCTACTTAGAAGCGTTTTGTATCCTATAGGAATATCCACCACTTGAATTCCAATTTTGTGCTGCGCTCTCAGTTTAGATGCTAGATGGATGTGTATATTCTAAATTTCACCTACCACTTTAACCTCAAACTTATCCAATTGGATGACTCTCATCTTGGAGTTCATGGGGGTCAAACCCAACTGCTGACAGATGGCTAGAGGCATGACATTGGCTGAAGCACCTGAATCTACCAGACAATTATGTAAATTTTTCCCAAATATTCGGACAGTCAGTAGAAAAGGTGAAACATCAGTCTTCTCTTTATACATGGCCACATTTGCATTTGCCATCTTCTTTCCCTTTTCCAAAGGTTTGGTAGTAGGTTCAGAATATGTTTTGATCAGGTTATATCTTTGTTTAGAAATTTAGGCTAACTCATGGAGAGTGATATTAGCTTTGATCTTCTTCATGTCCTCCACTATATTATATCCCTTATTGAGTGGAGGGACAAACGCATATGGTCCTCTCAGATTTCCTCCCTTGGGTGGGGATGGGTTATTGCTTGAAGATGGATCTAAAGGAACACTATGGGAGTTTTTTAGAGGGGTAGATATAGTGTTGGGCTTCGAATTTTTATTTTTGAGGTTGTAGTTGTCCCTCCTATACTATTGAAAGGCTTGCACTTCATACATGGGTAGCTCCACAACATTCTTTGATTATTCTACTAAGGTGAAAGAATATAACACCATAACTGCACTATGTTTGGATGAACTTGGAGCATCCGTAGTTCTTTGATGTTTAGGAGAAACCAACTCACCAGATAGAGCTTCAAAGGAATTACAAAACTCTAAGCAATCCAATTCCCCGTACTGAGAAGTGGCATGTATCCTGCACTAGTTAGGCAAAGCCAAGTCACAAATATTTACATCATGCCCTTTACCTTTATAATAATTATTGGGTTCGTATGGGGGCCGAGTGAATCTATTTTGTTGATAAAGAAATCTATTTGGGTTTTCGCCAGTGGAAACATGCCTTTTGAAAGTCAAAAAGTCATTTGCAAACTTTTGGACCATACTTGAAACTTCCTCAACTCTTGTTTTATCAGATTCTTTATCCGGATTCTGTACATTTTTAGCAGGTGTTATAGCCAATGGATTTCCTAATGGTGGAGTTTGATGCACTAGAAATATCATCTGATGTGGTATGGGATTGAAGACAAGGGTACCATGTGTGACCAAAGGAATTTGATGAGCATTCAGAGGTTGAGGTCCCAAATGTCTTTCCAAAACCAAAGCTTCTTTGTAAGCCTATGTTAGATTGGTAATAAAGGCATCTCTTTTCAAGAAAACAAAAGTCATTGGATCTAGAGAATTCCTAAAAATTTCTAATGCAAGGTCCACATTTGGCACATAATAACGAGTCAGTCTACCATAAGCCTTCTAAAATATAACATTGTAAGATCTGACAGATTCATTTATTTATCTTTTAACACCAAAAAATTGTTGATATAATACACTGGGATCTATCACTTCACCAAACTGTGATACAAAAACCTTTTCCAAGTCATTCCAACTGGTAATAGAATCGTTAGTGAGATTTAAAAACTAGTTGTAAGCTCCCTCCTAGAGAGTGAATGGGAACAATCTGCAAGCCACATCTTCATGTTGTACATTTAACAATTTTAGAGCATTCTTGAATGCTACTAGGTGTTCCTCTTTTGTCCTCGTTCCATCATGCTTGTATCTGGGAAGATATCTCTTAGGATTTTTGGGTAGGTCATGGGCTGCACCTAGGATATTTAAGGTAGTGGAACCCAACTAGTTTGCCATTACTACTTGATTGACGATGATACTTCAATTGTAGTTGGAGTAACTACAAGTGGTGACAACACTATTCCAGACAAGGACTTGGCCCTTCTAAGGCTACTTCTTCTTGGAGTTTCTAACTCAGGCACAAGGAGCTCTCAAGCTTTGGAATGGGACCTTGTTACTCTATAAGTGGAATCCAAATTTTCACAAGCAACTTATAATATTACAATCCTTAACAAACTACTGAACTTTGGGCCCTCCTTCTAGCACCAATTTTAATTGTTGGTGTTGAGTTCCACTTTTTAGGCAAAAATTCAAACAAACAAGCTTTAAAAGGCTAAGGAGGAGGGCAAAAGGCTACCAGACTCTAGATAAAACATAGTATTTGTTAAATACCACATACAATCATATTTCTCAGCCCAAGCGCACTAAGAACATAAGTTCGACCCTCCTTCTAGCACCAATTTTAAATTTTGTTTTGACTTTTATACACACCCTGTGAAGAATGAGCATGAAAACCTGATAACACTTATAAGGTATAAATCCCACTCACTTTAGGATCTTTCTGGATATCCAAGGTGTGAGTTATAGAGTTGGGTCAAATGTCTATTCACTCTTTTTCGCTTCTATAATAGTTTCAAGTGGACTATCTGTTACCTTACAACGGGTTTTGGACTTGTTCAGTAATGCTTTTGGAATTGGTTATCTTTGTGGACACTCAGATTTACAATTAGTTCTTTGATCTAGCTCTTTATGTTTTAGCAGTTTTAAATAAAAGACAAATTCTAAAGAAAATAAAAATGGATCATTCAATCGATGGAACAGAGAGAGTAGAGTAGGGCAGAAAGAGAAGTTTACCTAATTTAGCTACCAAACCAAAACTATCAATTTTAGTTATACTAGTTAGCTTCACAATAAAACAAATCAAAGAGGAAAGTGTCCAGCTTTCTAAGATCACTTTCCACTAAGAGCATAAGACAGAGATGAAATAGATCTAACAAAAAATCATAAATAGAAGGGAAGTCGATTAAAATTGGTATCTCTCACCAGCAGCCTAGATCACACAATGAGGACAGAGCAGTTAGAACAGGCCTGAACCTTAAATCTATAATTTTCTCTAGCATACAATAAAAATAATGAATCCCAGTAGCATACCCAATATTTGATAACACAGATCTACAACATAAATTAAATAAACCTTAATGAAACAAAAATAAAAGAAGATGAACTTATCGCAGTTTCCAAAAATGAAAATTGTCGCAAAATCGTGACATTCCCAAGTGACTTCCACTTTGCCAATTCTCAAAAAAATGTAGGTTGACTCCAATGATTTTGTTCATTTGTATTTTGCATTTTTTTACATATTAGTGAAAAATTTTCTTTGCTCAGAAATGATTCTAATATTTGAAAAAAATGAATTCTAAATTGAAATCAAAGCCATATGCAAGCCTATTTAAAACTTTGGAATATGCAAAACTTGAAAAAGAAGGAGGCAAGCAAAATATGGAATAAAAACCTGAAAAACATTAAGAGGGTCCCTACGGCAAAATGAAAACCAAAAATTTTCAAAGGATGGAATTTCATTTTTTTTAGTGGGGGTGTGTTGCTTCTCAAAAAATGGTGATATCTGCGGGGAAAATAGTAGCACTATTTTAGAATATAGGACTCTAGTTTCAAATAAATATAGACCATGTACCATGCTTTGCCACAAATATTCTTCAAAATAATTTAACTACTACCTGATAGTTGTTAAAATTTCCCAAGGACATACTAGGTTGAATCACTTAAGGAAGATTTCTGATGTGCAATTATAAGTGTATAAAACTTTCTTCAAAAATGATTGGGCCTTTGAATGTTGTACTCTAGATTGATCAGCTTTTCTAGATTGTGAAAGGGGAAACCGAGTAGGGCTCTGTTTACTAGTTTAGCCTTTTACAGCCCCGACAGAGTTACTCTTTAGATTTTCACGACCCTGATCCACAACTGTGAGGTGGTATCTACAACTTGGTAAAAAAAAACATTTTCTAAAGCCTTGGCTATCTCTTTCATCACATAACTTTTTTTTTTTGTATAGAAAAGAGTGCCAGTTTTATGTTGCCCTACTAAATTTTCACCTTTTCTCTCTCTCTTTTGAAACATATCGAAATCTGGAAAGCCTTGTTTAAAAACAAAAAAAAAATTATTCTTCATCGATCTGGAAATCCTGGGTACCGATAGCCTCTTTGGACACTTAAATAATTTCACAAGTCAGAGTCCCCTCTTACAATCAACTTTTCTTGGATTCCCTGGGAGTTTTTCAACCCAACAGTATAATAGTTTCTTTATAATTAAAATAATTGTGGCAAGAAAGACACAAAATCCAATTATCTTTCTACTATTGTTCTAAATAACAAAATAGTTCCACTGTTCAATTTAAGTAGACTATCTCTTAATTAGAATAAAACAAAATGAACACAGGATTTTGAACTCAGAATAAAAACAATTTTTAAAGACTGATTCTTTCTTTGCTGCCCAAGCAAAACCTTAAAAAAAAATAAAGCTTTAAAAGCTAAAAGAAATTTGTATAGACCCCAAAGGATAAAACATAGAACTTTAAAAACAAACACAAATAAAATAAAATAAAAATACTTTGTACAGACCTCAAAGGATAAAACACAAAACATTAAAATCAAACAAAATAAAATAAAAAAAAACTACTTCAAAGCTTATTTACAATATATACACATGTTACAACGTCTTTGTGATTTACTCAAACGATGCATTGGATGGAATAGTTGAGAAATAATGCTTTAGGTATTGACCATTAACAGGAAGGTTCAAAAAATTACCCTCAAGGTCCTATAGATGAAATGCATTATTACCTAGGATCTCGGTAATCTGGTATGACCCTATCCATAGAGGTTGTAACTTTGTGCGTTTACATTTCTTTTCTTGGGCTTTGTCCCATAGAAGCACCAGGTATGCACGATTGAAGGCGCTTACCCTGGCCTTTTCGTCAAGCCAACGCTTGACTGTCTCTTGGTGTTGACTAAAATGCTCTACGGCTTGAAGTCGTCCACCCTGCAAATCAACCAAGTCCAACACACGAGCTTTCGTATCTACATGATCAAAGTAATTTAAAGCAAATTTTAATCCTGGTACTAATGCTTCATATTTTTCCAAGTTATTAGTGCAGGGAAACTACAAGCGATAAGACATAAAATCGGTTTGATTTTTTGGTCCTTTAAGAATAGCCCCTATACCAGAAACTTTCTTAGATTTAGTTCCATCAATATGAAGCATTCCAACTTCATTATCGTGATCTTGGTGAACTTTAACCGGTTTCTCCCTTTGAGTAGTTGTCAAATTATAAACCCTGATATAACAACCCTCAGCAATATTAGCAGTCTCATTCTTGGCATTATACTCTGTGATCATGAGTTTATATCTTGGTTCTCTGTTGATTCTTAATTGATTTGTAAAACCATTCCAGGGTAACCACATATGCGAAAAATTAGTAGCCAAATACCCATTCAAGGATTTTGACCAATCCCTACTCAGAAGCATTTCGTATCCTACAAGAATATCCACCACCTGAATGTCAATTATGTGCTACGCTCTCGGCTCAGATGATAGCTGGATGTGTATGTTCTGAAGTTCACCTACCACTTTAACCTCAAACTTATCCAATTGGACGACTCTCATCTTAGAGTTCATGGGGGTCAAACCCAACTGCTGACAGATGGCTAGAGGCATGACATTAGCTAAAGCACCTGAATCTACCAGATAGTTGTGTAAATTTTTCCCAAATATTCGGATAGTCAATAGAAAAGACAAAACTTTAGTCTTCTCTTTATACATGGCCACATTTGCATTTGCCATCTTCTTTTCCTTTTTTAAAGGTTTGGTAGTAGGTTCAGAATATGTTTTGATCAGGTTATCTCTTTGTTCAAAAATTTGGGCTAACTCATTGAGAGTGATATTAGCTTTGATCTTCTTCATGTCCTCCACTATATTATATCTCTTATTGAGTGGAGGGACAAACGCATCTGGTCCTCTCGAATTTCCTCCCTTGGGTGGGGATGGGTTATTGCTTGAAGATGGATCTAGAGGAACACTGTGGGAGTTGTTCGGAGGGGTAGATGTAGTGTTGGGCTTTGGATTTCTATTTTTGAGGTTGTAGTTGTCCCTCTTGTACTGTTGAAAGGCTTGCACTTCATCCATGGGTAGCTCCAAAACATTCTTTGATTCTTCTTGGAAAGTGAAAGAATCTAACACCATAGCTACACTATGTTTGGATGAACTTGGAGCATCTGTAGTTCTTTGATGTTTAGGAGAAACCAACTCACCAGATAGAGCTTCAAAGGAATTACAAAAATCCAAGCAATCCAATTCCCCGTGCTGAGAAGTGGCATGTATCCTACACCAGTTAGGCAAATCCAAGTCACAAATATTTACATCATGCCCTTTACCTTTATAATATTTATTGGGTTTGTATGGGGGCCGAGTGAATTTTTTTTGTTGATAAGAAAATATGTTTGGGTTTTCGTCGATGGACACTTGCCTTTTGAAAGTCAAAAAGTCATTTGCCAAATTTTGGACCACCCTTGAAACTTCCTCAACTCTTGTGTTATCAGATTCTTTATCTGGATTCTGTACATTTTTAGTAGGTGTTATGTTGAGCAAGGTGTTGCAAGAGTTTTGTCATTGTTGTCAACACAGGTAGTTAGATCTAATGATGCAGTGGATAGGCTGTTCAGAAGTCATTCAGATGCAGAGGATAGAAGTTCAAGGCTTTTCAGAGCATGGACAATGAGTTTCCAAGAAGACCATAGTTGCCTATTTACAAAATATCAAAGAAAAAGACAAGTAAAAAAAGTGTCGTGATATCGCGACATGTTCAGCAGGCAAGAAAAACTGTCACAATTTTGTGACATGTTAGAGGAGAGAGAAAGCACAAGCCAAATTTTCGCTATTTCACAACATGGCCGAGGAGAGAGAAGGCGCAAGGAAAACTATCACGATTTCATGACATGTTTGGAGAAAAATGGCTAAGGAAGAAAACTGTCATGATTTCATGACATGTTTGGAGAAAAAGTGCTAAGGAAGAAAACTATCACAATTTCATGACATGTTCGGAGAAAAAGTGCTAAGGAAGAAAACAGTTGCGATTTTGCGACATGTTCGAAGAAAAAGCGGTAAGGAAGAAAATAGTCATGATTTCACGACATGTTCAAAGAAAAAGCACCAAGTAGAAAAAGTGTCATGATTTTGCGACATGTTCTGGTTTCGTGGGCCAAAGACAGAAAAGAGACAAGGTAGCAAAGATGTCACGATTTTGCGACATGTTCCAGTTTTGTGGGGCAAAGACAGAAAAAGCATAAGGCAAGAGAAGTGTCACGATTTTGCGACATGTTTAGTTTTTATGGTCCAAAGATAGAAAAGAGACAAGGCAGTGAAGATGTCACGATTTCGTGACATGTTTCGATTTCACGGGCAAACGACAGAAAAGACACAAGGCAGAGAAATATGTCACAATTTCGTGACATGGTTTGTTTTCGCTAGAGCAAGCCAAGTAGAGTAGCAAGAGGGCGAATGTGTCACGATTTTGTGACATGTTTGGTTTTCGTGATTGCAAGCGAAGAAGTGAACAACGAGGTCGAGAATGTCATGATTTAATGACATGCTGTATTTTCATGGGTAATAGGCAAGAAGGGTAGAAAGAGATAGAAGTGTCGCGATATCACAAAAAAAGCAAATCAGAGGCTGTCAAAGACAAAAGTATCACGATATCATGACAGGAACATAATGCAAGTCTATAAAGGTAGAAGTGTCATGATATTGTGACACATTGTGTTTTCGTGACAACAAAAATAGAAGAGTTGCAGGGGCAATTGAGGCCGACAATGATCGATGCAGAACAATAGTTTTTAGGGTTTGCAACCGACCAAATTTAGGGTTCTGTAGTCGACGATCTTTAGGGTTGAAGCCGATAAAGTTGAATATGGGCCGATGGAATTTAGGGCTTTGTAGCCGACGATCTTTAGGGTTACAACTGACTATAGTTCAAGGTTTATTATTGAAATTTCTATTATTTAAGGTGGGCTATTTTGGAGTTTGTGGAAGTGAAGTGTGCGTATCAAATTTGCATGAATTAAGTGTGCGGGTTGCAGAGATTGAGTCCTGTCAATCTAAGTGCGAACTGAGAGTGAACTAAGAGTAGGAAAGCACAAAGGAGCAGAAGCAATCAGTTGTTGTTGTTCGAGCGAAGTGCATAGGGCTGTTGCATAGAAGCAAACTGGTGGTGCAAAGAAATTACATAGGAGAAGTAAAGTGTACAGAAACAGCAGATAGTTTGCAAAAGGTTGAAGGTATTTTTCTATTATTTTCATTGAAATCCAAGTTGTAGCTTGGCATAAAGGGTTGGTGCTCTTTCCAGTAGGTGCTGGTGAATTAGGGATTAGTGCTCCTTTCTGTTGGTGCAAAAAAATTGAGGGTTTGGTGCTCCTTTCAGTTGTTGTTGGTAAATAAGTTGTAAAGTTATTGCTTTGAAAAGGCTGGATTTGGATGGTAGTCCAAGCAGTCATTTTTGAGGAGTAGCCACATTGGTGAACCTTGTTAAATCTATGTTGTGTGTAATGCTCTCTTGTTATATCTGGTTTAAATTTGCTTTATTTTAGCTTTAAGTATTGCAAGTTTAAAATATTAAAAGATCACACTAATTCACCCCCCTCTTAGTGTCATTGTGAGTCTAACAATTGGTATCAGAGCAAGGTTCTTGAACAGGCTCAATTAGCTAGGGAGATCTTGGAAGTGATGCAATGGAAAGTGGTGAAGGTTTCTCCTCAAACAAAGCACCATTGTTTGATGGAACTAATTATGCTTTCTGGAAAATAAGAATGCAGACATATCTATGTGCTTTGGGTTTTGACATCTAGGGTGCAGTAGTTAATGGTTACAAATCTCCTACCACTACTACAACAGACACTATCGGTAAAAAGGCATTTGAAAATGATTCAAAAGCAAAAAATGCCATCATGTGTGGATTAGTGGATAGTGAACTAGTCAAGATCATAAATTGTGAATCAACGAAAGATGTATGGGATAAACTAGAGAACATTCATGAAGGAGACGATAGGATCAAGGAGGCCAAGCTTCAAACACATCAAGCTCAATTCGAATCCTTAAAGATGGACAATGATGAGAATATAGAGGCTTTCATGCTAAGAGTCAATAGAATCACTAATTCAATTAGAGGTCTCGACAAAGATATTGATGATGCTACAATCATGAAAAATGTATTAAGATCACTCCCTCCAAGGTTTGATTCTAAAGTCTCAGCCATAGAAGAATCTAAAGATCTAAATCGCTTTAGTATAGATGAGATGCATGGTTCTTTGACTACTTTTGAAATGAGAATAGGAAGATCTAATCCCATAGATAGAGAAGCAGCATTTAAAGCCCTAAAAGGCAAAGACACAAAACAAGAGTCTAAAGAAGAAGATGTATCAGATGAAATGGAAGCGAATTTTGTCAAAAAACTAAGAAAGGAAAAAGGAAAATGTAGAGGAAAGCTACCATTCAAATGCTTTAACTGTAGAGGCATTGGGAACTTTGTGACAAAATGTCCTCTCAATTAGAAGAACCAGGTTGAGGAAGCTTTGCACCAAGAAAGAAGTGACTAGAAGAAGAAATCAAACTTCAGGAAAGACAACTTCAAAAAGAAAAGCTTCATCTCCAGGAATGCAAATTCTTCAGAGGACAACTCTAGTGAGGATTCTGAAGAAGAAATAGGTGAAGCTCTGTTCATGGCATTTGAATCAAAAAAATCAAAAGAAGTAGAACAATAAAAAAAGTGGGAAGTAATGAATTCTAAAATTTTTGCTAAAAATCTTGAGGCTGAAGTAGATCTAGAAGGTGAGCTGGTCTCTGATCTTGTAGAATGGAAATCTGAGAAAAGAAAGAATTATAAACTTTCAAGAAAGCTTGAGGATGCAAATGACATCATAACCAGTTTAAAAATATAGACAAAAGAATACAAGAAAATGTCTAAGGATATCGAAGTTTAGATAACCATGAAGATAGATTACTGCTATAAACTAGAAGAAGAGAATGTCAGTCTACGAATGCAGATGCAAGAACTAGATCAAAAAATCAACTGCCATCAAAAGCGTGAAGAAATTTCGATAAAGCTAGATAAAATTTTAAGTGATCAAAGACCTATTGGCATCAAGTTTGGTCTAGGTTTCGTGGAAGGAGAATCGTCAAATGGACCAAAATCCAAAAATGTAGAAACTGTAAGGAATGAAGAGAAGAAACAGACTGATGAAAGAAAAACAACTCAGGCAAATGAAAGTAGTAATGCCAGTCCTAAAAGGAGAACTGACAATGATGGATTTACCAAAGTCACTCATCAAAATAAAAGAAGATCTATGGCTCCTACAACAACCTGGCAAAAACTATCTGTCAGGTTCAATCATTTCTTTTCTGGCTTCTGTTTCAAGTGTAATGGTTATGGGCATAAAATTACAAATTGCAAGTATAATGTAGGACCAAGAAATATTGTCAGTAGAAATGCTTTTTCATCGTTAACAGTAAAATGTTTTAATTGTCATAAATTTGGACATATTGCAAGAAACTATCGTAGTCCTTCAGCTGCAAATCAACCTCAGCAAAGAAAATTTCAACCAAATAGGACAAGACAAAATAGAAATCCTTTTGAAAGATATACTCAAGATACTAGAAAAGGAAAGTCCAAACCAGAGCCTAATACGATAGCCAAATTAGAGTAGAAACAGAAAAAGCAGCCTCAGGAAGAAAAGGAATCCCTAATAGTTCAAACAGCTTTGAAGGCATAGAGTAAAAGGGTACCATGGATACTTGACAGCGGATGCTCAAGTCATATGACAGGTGATAAACAAAAATTGGAAAAATTATAGAAATATGAGGGTGGTTTTGTAAAATTTGGAAATAATGATGGAGCTAAGATAATCGAAAAAGGATCAGTTAAAATTAGTGATGGGAAGATCAAGTCAGAAGAAGTTTTGTTTGTGGATGGTTTGAAACATAACCTATTGAGTGTCAGTAAAATCTATGATAAAGGACATGAAGTTGTTTTCAAGAAGCAGGGCTGTGAATTTAGGAAATAGAACAGTGGAAAATTAATAGCTACTGGATCAAGGACCTATGACAACCTGTACACCCTCTCAGAAACTTCAGAAGGAAATTGTTTCATTGGACAGGAAGAAGAAAATTGGCTATGGCACAAGAGGCTTGGACACATTAGTTTTGATAATCTAGTGAAAATCAGCTCAAAACAAGCGAGTAAGAGACATTCCAACCATCGGGAAAACCTTCAAATAGCATTTGTGCTTCATGTCAAAAGGGAAAGCAAACCAGAACCTCATTCAAAACAAAAGAGTACCACACCAGTAAACCTCTAGAGCTTATACATACAGACTTGTGTGGACCCATGAGAACTCAAAGCATAAATGGTGACAAATACTTTATGTTGTGTATTGATGATTATTCCAAAATGACATGGATATTCTTCTTAAAAAATAAAACAAAAGCTTTTGGAATGTTCAGATATTTCAAACATCTAGTTGAGAATGAAATAGAAAAAAGAATTAAATGTTTGAGATTAGATAGAGGAGGAGAATTCATATCAGATGAGTTTACATAATACTATGAATGACATGGTATCAGGAGACAATATTTAGCAGCTAGAACACCCCAAAAGAATGGCGTGGTAGCAAGAAAGAATAGAATAGTATAGGAAATGGCATGTACTATGCTGGATTAAAACAAAATAGCAGACAAATTTTGGAAAGAAGCAGTCCACACTGTAGTATACATCCAAAACAGGTACATGTTGAGAACTCATGAAAGAAAAACTCCTATGAGCTGTGGTTTGGTAGGAAGGCAACAGCAAAACACCTCAAAGTTTTCGACTGTAAGTGTTACATCAAAAAAATTGAAGACAATCTTCGGAAGTTTGAAAATAGAGCAGATGAAGGTGTCTTTGTTGGGTATTCAATAAAAAGCAAAGCTTATAAATGCTACAACAAGAGACTCAAGAAAATTATGGATAGTGCTGATGTTAAATTTGATGAAGGAAGGGAAAGAACAGTTAATTATGAAGAAAACTACCCAATTTATGAAGAAGCCATTGAAGGAGATGAGGAAAATGAAATAGAAAAGAAACCAACTCTTAACTCAGATGATTTAATTGATGATTCAGAGGTGGAAGAAAACAAGAAATTCAAATCAGGTAGCTGGCAGAAGAATCATCGCAGAGATCAAATAATTGGAGATCCCACAGCTGGTATTCAGACAAGAATGAAAGTAGTAAGTAACTACTCTCTTTTATCCAGCATTGAGCCCAAAAATATAGCTAAAGCAAGCAAATATGATAGCTGAATGAAGGCAATAAATGAAGAGTTAGATCAGATTGAAAAGAATAGAACTTGGGAATTAGTTCCTAGATCGGCAAATAAGAATGTAATCGACACCAAATGGATATTTCAAAATAAATTGAATGAAGACGGATAGGTAGTCAGAAATAAAGCTAGATTGGTCTATAAAGGGTATGCACAAGTTGAAGGCATTGATTTTGAAGAGACTTTTGCACCTATGGCTAGATTAGAAGCAATCAGAATGTTTCTAGCCTTAGCAGTTCATAAAAATTTCAGAGTTTACCAGATGGATGTAAAATCAGCTTTCTTAAATGGAAAACTTGAAGAAGAAGTTTACATTGAACAACCAGATGGTTTCCAAATTGGTGAATATCCCAATCTTGTCTGCAAATTAAAGAAAGCTTTATATGGTTTAAAACAGGCACCCCGAGCATGGTATGCATGGCTCGATAACTATCTCTCTCAACAGGGATTTAAGAAAGGTATGGTGGACAGTAATCTATATGTCAAAATAGAAAATGGGCATCTCATTGTTCTTGTTGTTTATGTAGATGATATCATATTTGGCAGCAGCAAAGATGAATCTTGTACAGACTTAGCAAATAAAATGTAGAAATAATTTGAAATGTCTATGATTGGTGAACTATATTACTTTCTTGGTTTACAAGTTAATCAAAATGAGAAAGGCATATTTATTTCCCAAGTCAAATATGTGAAAGAGATGCTAAAAATATTCACAATGGAGGACTGTAAGCCAGTTAGCACTCCTATGGTGACAGGCTGCAAGTTGAGTAAAGATGACAAATCTCCACCTATAGATCAAACCATGTACAGATCAATGATTTGAAGTTTACTATATTTAATAGCTACCAGACCTGATATTCTGTAGGCAGGTTGCATGGTAGCAAGATTTCAGGCCAGTCCTAAAGAGACTCATGTGACAGCAGTAAAAAGGATTCTTCGGTATCTCAAGGGTACCATGGAGTATGGGTTGTGGTATCCAAAAGGTAAAGACTTCACTCTTATATCATATTTAGATTCATATTGGGTTGGATGTGTAGATGACAGAAAGAGTACCAATGGAAGTGCATTCTATCTGGGAGAAAGATTGGTTGCATGGCATAGTAAGAAGCAGGAGTCAGTTTCTTTATCTAAAGTTGAGGCAGAATATATTACAGCAACAACATGTTGTACACAAGTTTTATGGATGAAACAAACTCTGAAAGATCTAAGTATTAATTTCAGTGAGCCAATAATAGTGAAATGTGATAACACAAGTGCAATTAACATCTCCAAGAATCTAGTTATGCATTCTCGCACAAAGCACATTGCCATCAGGTATCATTTTTTGAAGGAGAATTTTGCAGAAGGAGAAGTTAAATTGGATTTTGTCCCAACCACAAAGCAAGTAGCAGATATTTTTACAAAACCATTGCCCAAGGAAGTGTTTGAGTACCTTCAAAATAAATTGGGAGTAGTCACACTTCCCAAGAAGTGACTAGCTACAGGGATCACTTTCTCAAGGGGAGCATTTGAGTATTTGACTATTCTTTTGCTCATGATCATAATTTGTGATAAGTGCAACAAATTGTGCCTAATAATTATGTGTATGGACTCAAGGAGAGTCTGCAGTAGCCCTTTTGTATTATTGACAAAGGGGGAGAAGAGTTACAGGAATTTACACAGGTGTTGCCAACAATTCCAAAGGGGAAGATTATTGAGCAAGGTGTTGCAAGAGTTTTGTCATTGTTGTCAACACAGGTAGTTAGATCTAATGATTTAGTGGATATGCAGTTCAGAAGTCATTCAGATGTAGAGGATAGAAGTTCAAGACTTTTCAGAGCATGGACAGTGAGTTTCCAAGAAGACCATAGTTGCCTATTTGCAAAAGATCAAAGAAAAATACAAGTAAGAAAAGTGTCGCGATATCGCAACATGTTTAGCAGGCAAGAAAAACTGTCGTGATTTCATGACATGTTAGAGGAGAGAGAAAGCGCAAGCCAAATTGTTGTGATTTTGTGACATGGCCGAGGAGAGAGAAGGCGTAAGGAAAACTATCATGATTTCATGATATATTTGGAGAAAAAGGGCTAAGAAAGAAAATTGTCATGATTTCGCGACATGTTTGGAGAAAAAGCACTAAGGAAGAAAATTGTCATGATTTCATGACATGTTCAGAGAAAAAGCGCTAAGGAATAAAACAGTCAAGATTTTGCGACATGTTCAGAGAAAAAGCGGTAAGGAAGAAAACAGTCACGATTTCGCGACATGTTCGAAGAAAAAGCGCCAAGTAGAAAAAGTGTCATGATTTCGCGACATGTTCCGATTTCGTGGGCCAAAGACAAAAAATGAATAAGGCAAGAGAAGTGTCACGATTTCGTGACATGTTCAATTTTTGCGGGCCAAAGACAAAAAAAGACAAGGCAGTGAAGATGTCGTGATTTCGCGACATGTTCCAGTTTCGCAGGCGAATGACAGAAAAGACACAAGGTAGAGAAAGATGTCACGATTTCATGACATGGTTTGTTTTTGCTAGAGCAAGCCAAGTAGAGTAGCGAGAGGGTGAATGTGTCACGATTTCACAACATATCTGGTTTTTGTGATTGCAAGCGAAGAAGTGAAAAAAGAGGCTGAGAATGTTGTGATTTCGTGACATGCTGTATTTTCGTAGGTAATAGGCAAGAAGGGTAGAAAGAGACAAAAGTGTCATGATATCACGACAAAAGCAAAGCAGAGGCTATTAAAGACAAAAGTGTCGTGATATCATGACAAGAATAGAACGCAAGTCTCTAAAGGTAGAAGTGTCGCAATATCATGACACGTTGTGTTTTCATGGCAACAACAATAGAAGAGTTGTAGGGGCAGTCAAGGCCGATAATGACCAATGCAGGCTGACAGTTTTTAGGGTTTGTAGTTGACCAAATTTAGGGTTCTGCAGTCGACGATATTTAGGGTTGAAGCCAACAAAGTTGAATTTAGGCCGACGAAATTTAGAGCTTTGCAGTCGATGATCTTTAGGGTTACAACTGACTATAGTTTAAGGTTTATTATTGAAATTTCTATTATTTAAGGTGGGCTATTTTAGAGTTTGTGGAAGTGAAGTGTGTGTATCGAATTTACGTGAATTAAGTGCACAGATTGTAGAGATTGAGTTGTGTCGATCTAAGTGAGAACTGAGAGTGAACTGAGAGCAGGAAAGGGCAAAGGAGCAGAAGCGATTAGTTGTTCATGTTCGAGTGAAGTGCACGGGGCTGTTGCATAGAAGCAAACTGGTGGTGCAAAGAAATTGCGTAGGAGAAGCAGAGTGTACAAAAACAGTAGACAGTTTGCAAAAGGTTGAAGGTATATTTTTGTTATTTTCATTGAAGTCCAAGTTGCAGCTTGGCATAAAGGGTTGGTGCTATTTTTAGTAGGTGCTGGTGAATTAGGGGTTAGTGCTCCTTTCTATTGATGCAAAAAAATTGAAGGGTTGGTGCTCCTTCCAGTTATTGCTAGTAAATAAGTTGTAAAGTTATTGCTTTGCAAAGGCTAGATTTGGATGGTAGTCTAAGCAGTCATTTTTGAGGAGTAGCCACATTGGTGAACTTCATTAAATCTATGTTGTGTGTAATGTTCTCTTGTTATATATGGTTTAAATTTGCTTTATTTTAGCTTTAAGTATTGCAAGTTTAAAATATTAAAAGATCACACTGATTCACCTCCCTCTCAGTGTCACTGTGAGTCTAACATGTTACAGCCAATGGATTTCCTGATGGTGGATTTTGATGTACTGGAAACATCATTTGATGTGGTATGGTATTGAAGATAGGGGTATCTTGTGTGACCAAAGGAATTTGATGAGCATTAAAAGGTTGAGGTCCCAACTGTATTTCCAGAACCAAATCTTCTTTGTAAGCCTCTGTTAGATTGGTAATAGAGGCATCTCTTTTCAAAAAAATAAAAGTCATTGGATCTAAAGAATTCCTAAAAATTTCTAATGCTAGGTCCACATTTGGCACATAATAACCAGTCAGTCTACCATAAGCCTTCTAAAATATGACATTGTAAGATCTGAAATATTCATTTATTTCTTTTGCAATACCATAAAATTACTGACATTGTAAGATCTGACTGATATATGCCAGGTACACTAGGATCTATCACTTCACCAAACTACGATACAAAAACCTTTTCCAAGTCATTCCAACTGGTAATAGAATCATTAGTGAGATTCAGAAACTAGTCATAAGCTCCCTCCTAGAGAGTGAACAAAAACAATCTACAAGCCACATCTTCATGCTGTACATTTAACAATTTTAGAGCATTCTTGAATGCTACTAGGTGTTCCTCTGTTTTCCTCATTTCATCATGCTTGTATCTGGGAAGATATCTCTCAGGATTTTTGGGTAGGTCATGGGCTGCACCTAGGATATTTAAGGCAGTGGAACCCAACCAGTTTGCCATTACTACTTGATTGACGATGATACTTTCAATTGTAGTTGGAGTAACTACAAGTGGTGATAACACTATTCCAGACAAGGACTTGGCCCTTTTGAGGCTGCTTCTTCTTGGAGTTTCTAACTCAGGCACAAGGAGCTCTCCAGCTCTAGAATGGGACCTTGTTACTCTATAAGTGGAATCCAAATTTTTACAAGAAAATTATAATCTTAAAATACTTAACAAACTACTGAACTTTGGGCCCTCCTTCTAGCGCCAATTTTAAATGTTGGTGTTGAGTTTCACTTTTTAGGCAAAAAATCAAACAAACAAGCTTTAAAAGGCTAATGAGGAGGGGAAAAGGCTACCAGACTCTGGATAAAACATAGTATTTGTTAAATACCACATACAATCATATTTCTTAACCCAAGTGCACTAAGAACGTAAGTTTGACCCTCATTCTAGTGCCAATTTTAAATGTTGGTTTGACTTTTATACACACCCTGTGAAGAATGAGCATGAAAACCCGATAACACTTATAAGGGATAAATCCCACTCACTTTAGAATCTTATTGGATATCCAAGGTGTGAGTTACAAAGTTGGGTCAAATGTCTATTCACTCTTTTTTTCTTCTAGAATAGTTTCAAGTGGACTGTCTATTACCTTACAACGGGTTTTGGACTTGTTCAGTAATGCTTTTGGAATTGGTTATCTTTGTGGACACTCAGATTTACAATTAGTTCTTTGATCTAACTCTTTGTGTTTTAGCAGTTTTAAATAAAAGACAAATTCTAAAGAAAATAAAAATGGATCATTCAATCGATGGAACAGAGAGAGTAGAGTAGGGCAGAAAGAGAAGTTTACCTAATTTAGCTGCCAAACCAAAACTACCAATTTTAGTTATACTAGTTAGCTTCACAATAGAATAAATCAAAGAGGAAAGTGTCCAGCTTTCTAAAATCACTTTCCACTAAGTGCATAAGACAGATATGAAATAGATCTAACAGAAAATCATAAACAGAAGGGAAGTCGGTTGAAATTGGTATCTCTCACCAGTAGCCTAGATCGCACAGTGAGGACAGAGCAATTAGAACAGGCCTGAACCTTAATTTTGTAATTTTCCCTGGCATATAATAAAAATAATGAAGCCCAGTAGCATACCCAATCTTTGATAAGATAGATCTACAACATAAATTAAATAAACCTTAATGAAACAAAAACAAAAGAAGATGAACTTATCATAGTTTCCAAAAATGAAAATTGCCGCAAAATCGTGACATTCCCAAGTGACTTCCACTTTGCCAATTCTCCAAAAAATGTATGTTGACTCCATTGATTTTTTTCATCTGTATTTTGCATTTTTTTACATATTAGTGAAAGATTTTCTATGCTAAGAAATGATTCTAATATTTGAAAAAAATGAATTCTAAATTGAAATCAAAGCCATATGCAAGCCTATTTAAAACTTTGGAATATGCAAAACTTGAAAAATAAGGAGGCAAGCAAAATTTGGAATAAAAACCTGAAAAACATTAAGAGGGTCCCTACGGCAAAATGAAAACCAAAAATTTTCAAAGGATGGAATTTCATTTTTTTAATGGGGGTGTGTTGCTTCTCAAAAAATGGCGATATCTACGGGGAAAATAGTAGCACTATTTTAGAATCCAGGACTCTAGTTTCAAAAAAATATAGACCATGTACCATGCTTTGCCACAAATATTCTTCAAAATAATTTAACTACTACTTGATAGTTGTTAAAATTTCCCAAGGACATACTAGGTTGAATCACTTAAGGAAGATTTTTGATGTGCAATTATAAGCGTATAAACTTTCTTCAAGAATGACTGGGCCTTCGAATGTTGTACTTTGGATTGATCAGCTTTTCTAGATTGTGAAAGGGGAAACCGAGTAGGGCTCTATTTACTAGTTTAGCCTTTTACAGCCCCGACAGAGTTACTCTTTAGATTTTCATGACCCTGATCCACAACTGTGAGGTGGTATCTACAACTTGGTAAAAGAAAACATCTTCTAAAGCCTTGGCTATCTCTTTCATCACATAACTTCTCTGTTTTTTTGTATAGAAAAGAGTGCCAGTTTTATGTTGCCCTACCAAATTTTCACCTTTTCTCTCTCTTTTGAAACATATCGAAATCTAGAAAGCCTTGTTTAAAAACAAAAACTTTTTTATTCTTCATCGATCTGGAAAGCCTGGGTACCGATAGCCTCTTTGGACACTTAAATAATTTCACAAGTCAGCGTACCCTCTTACGATCAACTTTTCTTGGATTCCCTGGGAGTTCTTCAACCCAATAGTATAATAGTTTCTTTATAATTAAAATAATTGTGGCAAACAAGACACAAAATCCAATTATCTTTCTACTTTTGTTCTGAATAAAAAAATAGTTCCACTGTTCAATTTAAGCAGACTATCTCTTAATTAGAATAAAACAAAATGAACATAGGATTTTGAACTCAGAATAAAAACAATTTTTAAAGACTGATTCTTTCTTTGCTGCCCAGGAAAAACCTTAAAAAAAAATAAAGCTTTAAAAGCTAAAAGAAATTTGTACAGACCCCAAAGGATAAAACATAGAACTTTAAAAACAAACACAAATAAAATAAAATAAAACTACTTTGTACAGACCTCAAAGGATAAAACACAGAACTTTAAAATCAAACAAAATAAAATAAAAACAAACTACTTCAAAGCGTATTTACAATATATACACATGTTACAATGTATTTGTGATTTACTCAAATGATGCATTGGATGGAACAGTTTAGAAATAATGCTTTAGGTATTGACCATTAACAGGAAGGTTCAAAAAATTACCCTCAAGGTCCTATAGACGAAATGCATTATTACCTAGGATCTTGGAAATCTAGTACGGCCCTATCCATAGAGGTTGCAACTTTGTGCGTTTACCTTTCTTTTCTTGGGCTTTGTCCCATAGAAGCACCAGGTATGCACGATTGAAGGCGCTTACCCTGGCCTTTTCGTCAAGCCAACGCTTGACTGTCTCTTGGTGTCGACTAAAATTCTCTCTGGCTTGAAGTTGTCCACCCTGCAAATCAACCAAGTCCAACACATCAGCTTTTGTATCTACATGATCAAAGTAATGTAAAGAAAATTTTAATCATGGTACTAATGCTTCATATTATGCCAAGTTATTAGTGCAGGGAAACTGCAATCGATAAGACATAAAATCGGTTTGATTTTTTGGTCCTTTAAGAATAGCCCCTATACCAAAACCTTGCTTAGATTTAGTTCCATCAATATGAAGCATTCCAACTTCATTATCATGATCTTGGTGAGCTTTAACCGGTTTCTCCCTTTGAGTAGTTGTCAAATTATAAACCCCGATATAACATCCCTCAGCAAGATTAGCAGTCTCATTCTTGGCATTATACTCTGTGATCATGATTTTATATCTTGGTTCTCTATTGATTCTTAATTGATTTGGAAAACCATTCCAGGGTAACCACATATGCGAAAAATCAATAGCCAAATACCCATTCAAGGATTTTGACCAATCCCTACTCAGAAGCATTCTGTATCCTATAGGAATATCCACCACTTGAATGTCAATTTTGTGCTGCGCTCTTGGCTCAGATGCTAGCTGGATGTGTATATTCTGAATTTCACCTACCACTTTAACCTCAGACTTATCCAATTGGACAACTCTCATCTTGGAGTTCATGGGGGTCAAACCCAACTGTTGACAGATGGCTAGAGGCATGACATTGGCTGAAGCACCTGAATCTACCAGATAGTTGTGTAAATTTTTCTCAAATATTTGGATAGTCAGTAGAAAAGGTGAAACTTCAGTATTCTCTTTATACATGGCAAGATTTGCATTTGCCATCTTCTTTCCCTTTTTCAAAAGTTTGGTAGTAGGTTCAGAATATGTTTTGATCAGGTTATCTCTTTGTTCAAAAATTTGGGCTAACTCATGGAGAGTGATATTAGCTTTGATCTTCTTCATGTACTCCACTATATTATATCCCTTATTGAGTGGAGGGACAAACACATCTGGTCCTCTCGGATTTCCTCCCTTGGGTGGGGATGGGTTATAGCTTGAAGATTGATCTAGAGGAACACTATGGGAGTTGTCCGGAGGGGTGGATATAGTGTTGGGCTTCGAATTTCTATTTTTGAGGTTGTAGTTGTCCCTCCTGTACTGTTGAAAGGCTTGCACTTCATCCATGGGTAGCTCCACAACATTTTTTGATTCTTCTGGGAAAGTGAAAGAATCTAACACCATAGCTACACTATGTTTGGATGAACTTGGAGCATCCGTAGTTCTTTGATGTTTAGGAGAAACCAACTCACCAGATAGAGCTTCAAAGGCATTACAAAACTCCAAGCAATCCAATTCCCCATGCTGAGAAGTGGCATGTATCCTGCACTAGTTAGGCAAAGCCAAGTCACAAATATTTACATCATGCCCTTTACCTTTATAATATTTATTGGGTTTGTATGGGGGCCGAGTGAATTTGTTTTGTTGATAAGGAAATCTGTTTGGGTTTTCGCTGATGGACACTTGCTTTTTGAAATTCAAAAAGTCATTTGCCAAATTTTGGACCACCCTTGAAACTTCCTCAACTCTTGTGTCATCAGATTCTTTATCTGGATTCTATACATTTTTAGTAGGTGTTATGTTGAGCAAGGTGTTGCAAGAGTTTTGTCATTGTTGTCAACACAGGCAGTTAGATCTAATGATGCAGTGGATAGGCAGTTCAAAAGCCATTCAGATGCAGAGGATAGAAGTTCAAGGCTTTTCAGAGCATGGACAATGAGTTTCTAAGAAGACCATAGTTGCCTATTTGCAAAAGATCAAAGAAAAAGACAAGTAAGAAAAGTGTCATGATATCGCGACATGTTCAGCAGCCAAGAAAAATTGTCGTGATTTCATGATATGTTAGAGGAGAGAGAAAGTGCAAGCCAAATTGTCATGATTTCACGACATGGCTGAGGAGAGAGAAGGCACAAGGAAAACTATCATGATTTCATGACATGTTTGGAGAAAAAGGGCTAAGAAAGAAAATTGTCATGATTTCACATGTTTGGAGAAAAAGCGCTATGGAAGAAAACTATCACGATTTCATGACATGTTCGGAGAAAAAGTGCTAAGGAAGAAAATAGTTGTGATTTCGTGACATGTTCGGAGAAAAAGTGGTAAGGAAGAAAATAGTCGCAATTTCATGACATGTTCGAAGAAAATGCGCCAAGTAGAAAAAGTGTCACAATTTCGCGACATGTTCTAGTTTCACGGGCCAAAGACAGAAAAGAGACAAGGCAGTGAAGATGTCACAATTTCATGACATGTTCTGGTTTCGTGGGGCAAAGATAGAAAAGGCATAAGGCAAGAGAAGTGTCATGATTTCATGACATGTTCAGTTTTCATGGGCCAAAGACAGAAAAGAGACAAGGCAGTGAAGATGTCACGATTTCGTGACATGTTTCGGTTTCACAGGTGAACGGCAAAAAATACACAAGACAGAGAAATATGTCACGATTTCGTGACATGGTTTGTTTTCGCTAGAGCAAGCCAAGTAGAGTAGCGAGAGGGCGAATGTGTCATGATTTCATGACATGTCTGGTTTTCACAATTGCAAGTGAAGAAGTGAACAAGGAGGCCAAGAATGTCACGATTTTGTGACATGCTGTATTTTCATGGGTAATAGGCAAGAAGGGCAGAAAGAGACAGAAGTGTCATGATATCATGACAAAAGCAAAGCAGAGGCTGTCAAAGACAAAAGTGTCGTGATATCACGACAGGAACAAAATGCAAGTCTCTAAAGGCAAAAGTGTCGTGATATCACGACATGTGTTTTTACGGCAATAGCAATAGAAGAGTTGTAGGGCAGTCAAGACTGACAATGATCGATGCAGGCCGATAGTTTTTAGGGTTTGTAGCTGACCAAATTTAGGGTTCTACAGCTAACGATCTTTAGGGTTGAAGCCAACAAAGTTGAATTAGGGCCGACAAAATTTAGGGATTTGTAGCCAACGATCTTTAGGGTTACAACTGACTATAGTTCAAGGTTTATTATTGAAATTTCTATTATTTAAGGTGGGCTATTTTGGAGTTTGTGGAAGTGAAGTGTGCATATCAAATTTGCATGAATTAAGTGCATGGGTTGCAGAGATTGAGTCATGTCAATCTAAGTGTGAACTGAGAGTAGGAAAGTGTAAAGGAGCATAAGCGATCAGTTGTTGATGTTCGAGCGAAGTGTGCAGGGCTGTTGCACAGAAGCAAACTGGTGGTGCAAAGAAATTGCGCAGGAGAAGCAGAGTGTACAAAAACAGCAGACAGTTTGCAAAAGGTTGAAGGTATTTTTCTGTTATTTTCATTGAAGTGCAAGTTGTAGCTTGGCATAAAGGGTTGGTGCTCTTTCTAGTAGGTGCTGGTGAATTAGGGATTAGTGTTCCTTTCTGTTGGTGCAAAAAAATTGAAGGGTTGGTGCTCCTTCCAGTTGTTGCTGGTAAATAAGTTGTAAAGTTGTTGCTTTGCAAAGGCTGGATTTGGATGGTAGTCTAAGCAGTCATTTTTGAGAAGTAGCCACATTGGTGAACCTTGTTAAATCTATGTTGTGTGTAATTCTCTCTTGTTATATCTGGTTTAAATTTGCTTTATTTCAGCTTTAAGCATTGCAAGTTTAAAATATTAAAAGATCACACTGATTCACCCCCCTCTTAGTGTCACTGTGAGTCTAACAATTGGTATTAGAGCAAGGTTTTTGAATAGGCTCAATCAGCTAGGGTGATCTTGGAAGTGATGCAATGGCAAGTGGTGAAGGTTTCTCCTCAAAAAAAGCACCATTGTTTGATGGAACTAATTATGCTTTTTTAAAAATAAGAATGCAGACATATCTCCATGCTTTGGGTTTTGACATCTAGGGTGTAGTAGTTAATGGTTACAAAGCTCCTACCACTGCTCCAATAGACACTGTCGATAAAAAGGCATTTGAAAATGATTCGAAAGCAAAAAATGCCATCATGTGTGGATTAGTGGACAGTGAACTAGTCAAGATCATAAATTGTGAATCAGCAAAAGATGTATGGGATAAACTAGAGAACATTTATGAAGGAGATGATAGGATCAAGGAGGCCAAGCTTCAAACACATTGAGGTTAATTTGAATCCTTAAAGATGGACAATGATGAGAATATAGAGGCTTTCATGCTAAGAGTCAATGTAATCACTAATTCAATCAGAGGTCTCGACGAAGATATGGATGATGCTACAATCATGAAAAAGTTATTAAGATCACTCCCTCTAAGGTTTGATTCTAAAGTCTCAACCATAGAAGAAGCTAAAGATCTAAATCACTTTAGTATGGATGAGATGCATGGTTCTTTGACTACTTTTGAAATGAGAATAGGAAGATCTAATCCCACAGATAGAGAAGCAGCCTTTAAAGCCCTAAAAGGCAAATACACAAAACAAGAGTCTGAAGAAGAAGATGTATCAGATGAAATGGAAGCAAAATTTGTCAAAAAACTAAGAAAGGGAAAAGGAAAATACAAAGGAAAGCTACCATTCAAATGCTTTAACTGTTGAGGCATTGGGCACTTTGTGACAAAATGTCCTCTCAATTAGAAGAACCAGGGTGAGGAAGCTTCACACCAAGAAAGAAGTGACTGGAAGAAGAAATCAAACTTCAAGAAAGGCAACTTCAAAAAGAAAAGCTTCATCTCCAGGAATGCAAATTCTTCAGAGGACAACTCTAGTGAGGATTTCGAAGAAGAAATAGGTGAATCTCTATTCATGGAAATTGAATCAGAAAAATCGAAAGAAGTAGAACAATAAAAAAAGTGGGAAGTAATGAATTCTAAAATTTTTGCTAAAAATCTTGAGGCTGAAGTAGATCTAGAAGGTGAGCTGGTCTCTGCTCTTGTAGAATGGAAATCTAAGAAAAGAAAGAATTATAAACTTTCAAGAAAGCTTGAGGATTGAAATGACATCATAACCAGTTTAAAAATACACATAGGAGAATATAAGAAAATGTATGAGGATCTTGAAGTTCAGATAACCATGAAGATAGCTTACTGCTATAAACTAGAAGAAGAGAATGTCAGTCTACGAATGTAGATGCAAGAACTAGATCAAAAAATTAGCTACCATCAAAAGCGTGAAGAAAGTTCGATGAAGCTGGATAAAATTTTAAGTGATCAAAGACCTGTTGGCATCAAGTTTGGTCTAGGCTTCGTGGAAGGAGAATCGTCAAATGGACCAAAAGCCAAAAATGTAGAAACTGTAAGGAATGAAGAGAAGAAATAGACTGATGAAAGAAAAACAACTCAGGCAAATGAAAGTAGTAATGCCAAGCCCGAAAGGAGAACTGAAAATGATGGATTTACCAAAGTCACTCATCAAAAGAAAAGAAGATCTATGGCTCCTACAACAACCTGGAAAAAACCATCTGTTAGGTTCAATCATTTATTTTCTGGCTTCTGTTTCAAGTGTAATGGTTATGGGCATAAAATTGCAAATTGCAAGTATAATGTAGGACCAAGAAATCTTGTCAGTAGAAATGCTTTTTCATCATTAAATTATGTAGTAGAATGTTTTAATTGTCATAACTTTGGACATATTGCAAGAAACTTTCGTAGTCCTTCAGCTGCAAATCAACCTCAGAAAAGAAAATTTCAACCAAATAGGACAAGACAAAATAGAAATCCTTTTGAAAGATATACTCAAGATACTGGAAAATGAAAGTCCAAACTAGAGCCTAATACGATAGCAAAATCAGAGTGGAAATAGAAAAAGCAGCCTCAGGAAGAAAAGGAATCCCTAATAGTTCAAACAGCTTTCAAGGCACATAGTAAAAGGGTACCATGGATACTTTACAGCGGATGCTCAAGTCATATGACAGGTGATAAACAAAAATTGGAAAAATTATAGAAATATGAGGGTGGTTCTATAAAATTTGGAAATAATGATGGAGCTAAGTTAATCAGAAAAGGATTAGTTAAAATTAGTGATGAGAAGATCAAGTCAGAAGAAGTTTTGTTTGTGGATGGTTTGAAACATAACCTGTTGAGTGTCGATCGGATCTGTGATAAAGGACATGAAGTTGTTTTTAAGAAGCAGGGCTGTGAAGTCAAGAAACTGAACAGTGAAAAATTGATAGCTACTGGATCAAGGACCTCTGACAACCTATACACCCTCTCAAAAACTTCAAAAGGAAATTGTTTCATTAGATAGGAAGAAGAAAATTGGCTATGGCACAAGAGGCTTGGACACATTAGTTTTTATAATCTAGTGAAAATCAGCTCGAAACAGGTAGTAAGAGACACTCCAACCATCAGAAAACCTTCAAATAGCATTTGTGCTTCATGTCAAAAGGGAAAGCAAACTAGAACCTCATTCAAAACAAAAGAGTACCACACCAACAAACCTCTGGA
Source organism: Wollemia nobilis (assembly GCA_028583015.1). Taxonomy (NCBI): domain Eukaryota; kingdom Viridiplantae; phylum Streptophyta; class Pinopsida; order Araucariales; family Araucariaceae; genus Wollemia; species Wollemia nobilis. The sequence goes on from JAQPPZ010000028.1 coordinate 1,514,744, forward strand.
GCTTATATATACAGACTTGTGTGGACCCATGAGAACTCAAAGCATAAATGGTGACAAATACTTTATGTTTTGTATTGATGATTATTCTAGAATGACATGGATATTCTTCTTAAAGAATAAAATAGAAGCTTTTGGAATGTTCAAATATTTCAAACATCTAGTTGAGAATGAAACAGGAAAAAGAATTAAATGTTTGAGATCAGATAGAGGAGGAGAATTCATCTCAGATGAGTTTACAGAATACTATGAACGACATGGTATCAAGAGACAATATTTAGCATCTAGAACACCCCAGCAGAATGGCATGGTAGAAAGAAAGAACAAAACAATATAGGAAATGGCACATACTATGCTGGCTGAAAACAAAATAGCAGACAAATTTTTGAAAGAAGCAGTCCACACTACAGTATACATCCAAAACAAGTACATGTTGAGAACTCATGAAAGCAAAACTCCCTATGAGCTATGGTTTGGTAGGAAGGCAACAACAAAAAACCTCAAATTTTTTGGCTATAAGTTTTACATCAAAAAAACTAAAGACAATCTTGGGAAGTTTGAAAATCGAGCAGATGAAGGTGTCTTTGTTGGGTATACGATAAAAAACAAAGCTTATAAATGCTACAACAAGAGACTTAAGAAAATTGTGGACAATGCTGATGTTAAATTTGATGAAGGAAGGGAAAGAACAGTTAACTATGAAGAAAACTACCCAATTTATGAAGAAGCCATTGAAGGATATGAGGAAAATGAAATAGAAAAGAAACCAACTCTTAACTCAGATGATTTAATTGATGATTCAGAGGTGGAAGAAAACAAGAAATTCAAAATAGGCAGCTGGCAGAAGAATCATCTCAGAGATCAAATAATTGGAGATCCCACAGCTGGTATTCAGACAAGAAGGAAAGTAGTAAGTAACTACTCTTTTTTATCCAGAATTAAGCCCAAAAATATAGCTAAAGAAAGCAAAGATGATAGCTGGATGAAGGCAATAAATGAAGAGTTAGATTAGATTGAAAAGAACAGAACTTGGGAATTAGTTCCTAGATCGACAAATAAGAATGTAATTGGCACCAAATGGATATTTCAAAATAAATTGAATGAAAACGGATAGGTAGTCAGAAATAAATCTAGATTGGTCTGTAAAGGGTATGCACAAGTTGAAGGCATTGATTTTGAAGAGACTTTTGCACCTGTGGCCATATTAGAAGCAATCAGAATGTTTCTAGCCTTAGCTGTTCATAAAAATTTTAGATTTTACCAGATGGATGTAAAATCAGCTTTTTGAAATGGAAAACTTGAAGAAGTTTACACTGAACAACCAGATGGTTTCCAAATTGGTGAAGATCCCAATCTTGTCTACAAATTAAAGAAAGCTTTATATGGTTTAAAACAGGCACCCCGAGCATGGTATGCACGACTCGATAACTATCTCTCTCAAAAGGGATTTAAGAAAGGTATGGTGGACAATAATCTGTATGTCAAAACATAAAATGGGCATCTCATTGTTCTTGTTGTTTATGTAGATGATATCATATTTGACAACAGCAAAGATGAATCTTGTACAGACTTAGCAAATAAAATGCAGAAAGAATTTGAAATGTCTATGATTGGTGAACTGTATTACTTTCTTGGTTTACAAGTTAATCAAAATGAGAAAGGCATATTTATTTCCCAAGTCAAATATGTGAAAGAGATGCTAAAAAGATTCACAATGGAGGACTGTAAGCTAGTTAGCACTCCTATGGTGATAGGCTGCAAGTTGAGTAAAGATGACAAATCTCCACCTGTAGATCAAACCATGTACAGATTAATGATTGGAAGTTTACTATATTTAACAGCTACCAGACCTGATATTCTATAGGCAGTTTGCATGGTAGTAAGATTTTAGGCTAGTCCCAAAGAGACTCATGTGATAGCAGTAAAAATAATTCTTCAGTATCTCAAGGGTACCATGGAGTATGGGTTGTGGTATCCAAAAGGTAAAGACTTCACTCTTATATCATATTCAGATGCAGATTGGTTTGGATGTGTAGATGACAGAAAGAGTACCAGTGGAGGCGCATTCTATCTGGGAGATAGATTGGTTGCATGGCATAGTAAGAAGCAGGATTCAGTTTCTTTATCTATAGCTGAGGTAGAATATATTGTAGCAACAACATGTTGTACATAAGTTTTGTGGATGAAACAAACTCTGAAAGATCTAGGTATTAATTTTAGTGAGCCAATAACAGTAAAATGTGATAACACAAGTGCAATTAACATCTCTAAGAATCTAGTTATGCATTCTCGCACAAAGCACATTGTCATCAGGTATCATTTTTTGAAGGAGAAATTTGCAGAAGGAGAAGTTAAATTAGATTTTATCCCAACCACAAAGCAAGTAGCAGATATTTTTATAAAACCATTGCCCAAGGAAGTGTTTGAGTACCTTCAAAATAAATTGGGAGTAGTCACACTTCCCAAGAAGTGACTAGCTACAGGGATCACTTTCTCAAGGGGAGCATTTGAGTATTTGACTATTCTTTTGCTCATGATCATAATTTGTGCTAAGTGCAAAAAATTGTGCCTGAGAATTGTGTGTATGGACTCAAGGAGAGTCTGCAGTAGCCCTTTGGTATTATTGACAAAGGGGGAGAAGAGTTACAGGAATTTACACAAGTGTTGCCAACAATTCCAAAGGGGGATATTATTAAGCAAGGTGTTGCAAGAGTTTTGTCATTGTTGTCAACACAAGCAGTTAGATCTAATGATGTAGTGGATAGACAGTTTTGAAGTCATTCAGATGCAAAGGACAGAATTTCAAGGCTTTTCAGAGCATGGACAGTGAGTTTCTAAGAAGACCATAGTTGCCTATTTGCAAAAAATCAAAGAAAAAGACAAGTAAGAAAAGTGTCGTGATATCGCGACATGTTCAGCAGGCAAGAAAAACTGTCACGATTTCACGACATGTTAGAGGAGAGAGAAAGTGCAAGCCAAATTGTCATGATTTCATGACATGGCCGAGGAGAGAGAAGGCACAAGGAAAACTGTTGTGATTTTGTGACATGTTTGGAGAAAAAGGGCTAAGGAAGAAAATTGTCACGATTTCGCGACATGTTTGGAGAAAAAACACTAAGGAAGAAAACCGTCATGATTTCACGACATGTTCGAAGAAAAAGTGCTAAGGAATAAAACAGTCGCGATTTCACGACATGTTCGGAGAAAAAGCGGTAAGGAAGAAAATAGTCACGATTTCACGACATGTTCGAAGAAAAAGAACCAAGTAGAAAAAGTGTCACGATTTCGTGACATGTTTCAGTTTCATGGGCAAAATATAGAAAAGAAACAAGGCAACGAAGATGTCATGATTTCGTGACATGTTCCAGTTTCGTAGGGCAAAGACAGAAAAGGCATAAGGCAAGATAAGTGTCATGATTTCGTGACATGTTCGGTTTTTGCAGGCCAAAGACAGAAAAGAGACAAGGTAGTGAAGATGTTGTGATTTCGTGACATGTTTCGATTTCGTAGGCGAACGATAGAAAAGACACAAGGCAAAGAAAGATGTCACGATTTCGCGACATGGTTTGTTTTTGCTAGAGAAAGCCAAGTAGAGTAGCGAGAGGGCGAATGTGTCATGATTTTGTGACATGTCTGGTTTTCATGATTGTAAGCGAAGAAGTGAACAAGGAGGCCGAGAATGTCACGATTTCACGACATGCTATATTTTCACAGGTAATAGGTAAGAAAGGCAGAAAGAGATAGAAGTGTCACGATATCATGACAAAAGCAAAGCAAAGGTTGTCAAAGACAAAAGTGTCGCGATATCGTGACAAGAACAGAATGCAAGTCTCTAAAGGTAGAAGTGTCGTGATATCGCTACACGTTGTGTTTTTGCAACAAAAGTAATAAAAGAGTTGCAGGGGCAGTCGAGGCCGAAAATGACCAATGTAGGCCAACAATTTTTAGGGTTTGTAGCTGACCAAATTTAGGGTTCTACAGCTGACAATATTTAGGGTTTAAGCTGACAAAGTTGAATCTGGGCCGATGGAATTTAGGGCTTTGTAGCCGATGATATTTAGGGTTATAGTCAACTATAGTTCAAGGTTTATTATTGAAATTTATATTATTTAAGGTGGGCTATTTTGGAGTTTGTGGAAGTGAAGTGTGCGTATCGAATTTGCATGAATTAAGTGCGTAGGTTGCAAATATTGAGTCGTGTTGATCTAAGTGCAAAGTGAGAGCAAACTGGGAGCAATAAAGTGCAAAGGAGCAGAAGCGATCAGTTTTTGATGTTCGAGGGAAGTACGAAGGGCTGTTGCGTAGAAGCAAACTGGTGGTGCAAAGAAATTACGTAGGAGAAGTAGATTGTACAGAAACAGCAGACAATTTGCAAAAGGTTGGAGGTATTTTTCTATTATTTTCATTGAAGTCCAAGTTGTAGCTTGGCATAAAGGGTTGGTGCTCTTTCTAGTAGGTGTTGGTGAATTAGGGGTTAGTGCTCCTTTCTGTTGGTGCAAAAAAATTGAGGTGTTGGTGCTCCTTCCAGTTGTTGCTGGTAAATAAGTTGTAAAGTTGTTGCTTTGCAAATGCTGGATTTGGATGGTAGTCCAAACAGTCATTTTTTAGGAGTAGCCACATTGGTGAACCTTGTTAAATATATGTTGTGTGTAATTCTCTCTTGTTATATCTAGTTTAAATTTGATTTATTTCAGCTTTAAGTATTGCAAGTTTAAAATATTAAAAGATCACACTGATTCACCCCCCTCTTAGTGTCACTGTGAGTCTAACATGTTATAGCCAATGGATTTCCTGATGGTGGAGTTTGATGTACTGATTCACCCCCCTCTTAGTGTCACTGTGAGTCTACCATAAGCCTTCTAAAATATGACATTGTAAGATCTGATAGATTCATTTATTTCTCTTTTAATACCAAAAAATTGCTGATATAATACACTGGGATCTATCACTTCACCAAACTGCGATACAAAAACCTTTTCCAAGTCATTCCAACTAGTAATAGAATCGTTAGTGAGATTCAAAAACTAGTCGTAAGCTCCCTCCTGGAGAATGAATGGGAACAATCTGCAAGCCACATCTTCATGCTGTACATTTAACAATTTTAGAGCATTCTTGAATGCTACTAGGTGTTCCTCTGTTGTCCTTGTTCCATCATGCTTGTATCTAGGAAGATATCTCTCAAGATTTTTGGGTAGGTCATGGGCTGCACCTAGGATATTTAAGGTAGTGGAACCCAACCAGTTTTCCATTACTACTTGATTGACGATGATACTTTCAGTTGTAGTTGGAGTAACTACAAGTGGTGACAACACTATTCCAGACAAGGAATTGGCCCTTCTGAGGCTGCTTCTTCTTGGAGTTTCTAACTCAGGCACAAGGAGCTCTCCAGCTTTGGAATGGGACCTTGTTACTCTATAAGTGGAATCCAACTTTTCATAAGAAACTTATAATCTTACAATCCTTAAAAAACTACCGAACTCCTTCTAGCGCCAATTTTAAATGTTGGTGTTGAGTTTCACTTTTTAGGCAAAAACTCAAACAAACAAGCTTTAAAAGGCTGAGGAGGAGGGAAAAAGGCTACCAGAATCTGGATAAAACACAGTATTTGTTAAATACCACATACAATCATATTTCTCAACCCAAGCGCACTAAGAACGTAAGTTCGACCCTCCTTCTAGCGCCAATTTTAAATGTTGGTTTGACTTTTATACACACCCTGTGAAGAATGAGCATGAAAACACGATAACACTTATAAGGGATAAATCCCACTCACTTTAGGATCTTCTTTGGATATCCAAGGTGTGAGTTACATAGTTGGGTCAAATGTCTATTCACTCTTTTTCGCTTTTGAAATAGTTTCAAGTGGACTGTCTGTTACCTTACAATGGGTTTTGGACTTGTTCAGTAATGCTTTTGGAATTGGTTATCTTTGTGGACACTCAGATTTACAATTAGTTCTTTGATTTAGCTCTTTGTGTTTTAGTAGTTTTAAATAAAAGACAAATTCTAAAGAAAATAAAAATGGATCTTTCAATCGGTGGAACAGAGAGAGTAGAGTAGGGTAGAAAGAGAAGTTTACCTAATTTAACTGCCAAACCAAAACTACGAATTTTAGTTATACTAGTTAGCTTCACAATAGAACAAATAAAAGAGGAAAGTGTCCAGCTTTCTAAGATCACTTTTCACTAAGAGCATAAGACAGAGATGAAATAGATCTAACAAAAAATCATAAACAAAAGGGAAGTCGGTTGAAATTGGTATCTCTCACCATCAGCCTATATCGCATAGTGAGGATAAAGTAGTTAGAACAGGTTTGAACCTTAAATCTATAATTTTCCCTAGCATACAATAAAAAGAATGAAGCCCAGTAGCATACCCAATCTTTGATAACACAGATCTACAACATAAATTCAATAAACCTTAATGAAACAAAAACAAAAGAAGATGAACTTATCACAGTTTCCAAAAATGAAAATTGTCACAAAATCGTGACATTCCCAAGTGACTTCCACTTTTCCAATTCTCCAAAAAATGTAGGTTGACTCCAATGATTTTTTTCATCTGTATTTTGCATTTTTTTACATAGTAGTGAAATATTTTCTTTGTTCAGAAATGATTCTAATATTTGAAAAAAATGAATTCTAAATTGAAATCAAAGCCATATGCAAGCCTATTTAAAACTTTAGAATATGCAAAACTTGAAAAATGAGGCAAGCAAAATTTGGAATAAAAACCTGAAAAACATTAAGAGGGTCCCTACGGCAAAATGAAAACCAAAAATTTTCAAAGGATGGAATTTCATTTTTTTAGTGGGGGTGTGTTGCTTCTCAAAAAATGGCGATATCTGCAGGGAAAATAGTAGCACTATTTTAGAATCCATGACTCTAGTTTCAAAACAATATAGACCATGTACCATGCTTTGCCACAAATATTCTTCAAAATAATTTAACTACTACCGGATAGTTGTTAAAATTTCCCAAGGACATACTAGGTTGAATCACTTAAGGAAGATTTATGATGTGCAATTATAAGCGTATAAAACTTTCTTCAAGAATGAACGGGCCTTCGAATGTTGTACTCCGGATTGATCAAATTTTCTAGATTGTGAAAGGGGAAACTGAGTAGGGCTCTATTTACTAGTTTAGCCTTTTACAACCCCGACAGAGTTACTCTTTAGATTTTCGTGACCCTGATCCACAACTGTGAGGTGGTATCTACAACTTGGTAAAAGAAAACATTTTATGAAGCCTTGGCTATCTCTTTCATCACATAACTTCTTCTCTTTTTTTTTGTATAAAAAAGAGTGCCAGTTTTATGTTGTCCTACTAAATTTTCACCTTTTCTCTCTCTCTTTTGAAACATATCGAAATCTGGAAAGCCTTGTTTAAAAACAAAAACTTTTTTATTCTTCATCGATCTGGAAAGCCTGGGTACCAATAGCCTCTTTGTATACTTAAATAATTTCACAAGTCAGAGTCCCCTCTTACGATCAACTTTTCTTGGATTCCCTGGGAGTTCTTCAACCCAACAGTATAATAGTTTCTTTATAATTAAAATAATTGTGGCAAGCAAGACACAAATTTCAATTATCTTTCTACTGTTGTTCTGAATAACAAAATAGTTCCACTGTTCAATTTAAGCATACTATCTCTTAATTAGAATAAAACAAAATGAACATAGGATTTTGAACTCAGAATAAAAACAATTTTTAAAGACTGATTATTTCTTTGCTGCCCAGGAAAAACCTTAAAAACAAACAAAGCTTTAAAAGCTAAAAGAAATTTGTACAGACCCCAAAGGATAAAACATAGAACTTTAAAAACAAACACAAATAAAAAAAAATAAAACTACTTTGTATAGACCTCAAAGGATAAAACATAGAACTTTAAAATCAAACAAAATAAAATAAAAACAAACTACTTCAAAGATTATTTACAATATATACACATGTTACAATGTCTTTGTGATTTACTCAAATGATGCATTGGATGGAACAGTTGAGAAATAATGCTTTAGGTATTGACCATTAACAGGAATGTTCAAAAAATTACCCTCAAGGTCCTATAGACGAAATGCATTATTACCTAGGATCTCGGTAATCTGGTATGGCCCTATTCATAGAGGTTGCAACTTTGTGTGTTTATCTTTCTTTTCTTGGGCTTTGTCCCATAGAAGCACCAGGTATGCACGATTGAAGGCGCTTACCCTGGCCTTTTCATCAAGCCAACGCTTGACTGTCTCTTGGTGTCGACTAAAATGCTCTACGGCTTGAAGTCGTCCACCCTGCAAATCAACCAAGTCCAACACACGAGATTTCGTATCTACATGATCAAAGTAATGTAAAGAAAATTTTAATCCTGGTACTAATGCTTCATATTTTGCCAAGTTATTAGTGCAAGGAAACTACAAGCGATAATAAATAAAATCGGTTTGATTTTTTGGTCCTTTAAGAATAGCCCCTATACCAAAACCTTGCTTAGATTTAGTTCCATCAATATGAAGCATTCCAACTTCATTATTGTGATCTTGGTGAGCTTTAACCGATTTCTCCCTTTGAGTAGTTGTCAAATTATAAACCTCGATATAACAACCCTCAACAAGATTAGCAATATCATTCTTGGCATTATAATTTGTGATCATGAGTTTATATCTTGGTTCTTTGTTGATTCTTAATTGATTTGCAAAACCATTCCAGGGTAACCACATATGCGAAAAATCAATATCCAAATACCCATTCAAGGATTTTGACCAATCCCTACTTAGAAGCATTTCGTATCCTACAGGAATATCCACCACCTGAATGTCAATTGTGTGCTATGCTCTCAGCTCAGATGCTAGCTGGATGTGTATATTCTGAAGTTCACCTACCACTTTAACCTCAGACTTATCCAATTGGATGACTCTCATATCGGAGTTCATGGGGGTCAAACCCAACTGCTGACAGATGGCTAGAGGCATGACATTGGCTGAAGCACCTGAATCTACCAGATAGTTGTGTAAATTTTTCCCAAATATTCGAACAGTCAGTAGAAAAGGCAAAACTTTAGTCTTCTTTTTATACATGGCCACATTTGCATTTGCCATATTCTTTCCCTTTTTCAAAGGTTTGGTAGTAGGTTCAGAATATGTTTTGATCAGGTTATCTCTTTGTTCAAAAATTTGGGCTAACTCATGGAGAGTGATATTAGCTTTGATCTTCTTCATGTCCTCCACTATATTATATCCCTTATTGAGTGGAGGGACAAACACATCTGGTATTCTCGAATTTCCTCCCTTGGGTGGGGATGGGTTATTGCTTGAAGATGGATCTAGAGGAACACTGTGGGAGTTTTTCGGAGGGGTAGATATAGTGTTGGGCTTTAGATTTCTATTTTTGAGGTTGTAGTTGTCCCTCCTATACTGTTGAAAGGCTTCCATGGGTAGCTCCACAACATTCTCTGATTCTTCTAGGAAAGTGAAAGAATCTAACACCATAGCTGCACTATGTTTGGATGAACTTGGAGCATTTGTAGCTCTTTGATGTTTAGGAGAAACCAACTCACCAGATAGAGCTTCAAAGGAATTACAAAACTCCAAGCAATCCAATTCCTCGTGCTGAGAAGTGGCATGTATCCTGCACCAGTTAGGCAAAGCCAAGTCACAAATATTTACATCATGCCCTTTACCTTTATAATATTTATTGGTTTGTATGGGGGCCGAGTGAATTTGTTTTGTTGATAAGGAAATCTGTTTGGGTTTTTGCCAATGGACACTTGCCTTTTGAAAGTCAAAAAGTCATTTGGAAAATTTTGGACCACCCTTGAAACTTCCTCAACTCTTGTGTTATCAGATTCTTTATCTGGATTCTATACATTTTTAGTAGGTGTTATGTTGAGCAAGGTGTTGCAAGAGTTTTGTCATTGTTGTCAACATAGGTAGTTATATCTAATGATGCAGTGGATAGGCAGTTCAAAAGTCATTCAGATGCAAAGGATAGAAGTTCAAGGCTTTTCAGAGCATGGACAATGAGTTTCCAAGAAGACCATAGTTGCCTATTTGCAAAAGATCAAATAAAAAGACAAGTAAAAAAAGTTTTGTGATATCGCGACATGTTCAGCAGGCAAGAAAAACTGTCGTGATTTCGTGACATGTTAGAGGAGAGAGAAAGCATAAGCCAAATTGTCATGATTTCACGACATGGTCAAGGAGAGAGAAGGTTTAAGGAAAACTATCGCAATTTCACATGTTTGGAGAAAAAGGGCTAAGGAAGAAAACTGTCACGATTTCATGACATGTTTGGAAAAAAACTGCTAAGGAAGAAAACTGTCGCAATTTCATGACATGTTCGGAGAAAAAGTGCTAAGGAAGAAAACAGTTGCGATTTCATGACATGTTCAGAGAAAAAGCGATAAGGAAGAAAATAGTCACGATTTCGTGACATGTTCGAAGAAAAAGCACCAAGTAGAAAAAGTGTCACGATTTCATGACGTGTTCCGGTTTCGTGGGCCAGAGATAGAAAAGAGACAAGGCAATGAAGATGTCATGATTTCACGACATATTCCGGTTTTGCGGGCCAAAGACAAAAAAGGCATAAGGCAAGAGAAGTGTTGTGATTTCGTGACATGTTCAATTTTCACGGGCCAAATATAGAAAAGAGACAAGGTAGTGAAGATGTCATAATTTCATGACATGTTCTAGTTTCGCGAGCGTATGGTAGAAAAGACACAAGGCAGAGAAAGATGTCACGATTTTACGACATGGTTTGTTTTCGCTAGAGCAAACCAAGTAGAGTAGTGAGAGGGAAAATGTGTCACAATTTTGTGACATGTCTGGTTTTCATGATTGCAAGCGAAGAAGTGAAAAAGGAGGCCGAGAATGTCATGATTTTGTGACATGCTGTATTTTTGTAGGTAATAGGCAAGAAGGGCAGAAAGAGACAGAAGTGTCGTGATATCACGACAAAAGCAAAGTAGAGGCTGTCAAAGACAAAAGTATCACAATATCATGATAGGAACAAAATGCAAGTCTCTAAATGCAAAAGTGTCATGATATCATGACATGTGTTTTCATGGCAACAACAATAAAAGAGTTGCAAGGGCAGTCGAGGCCGACAATGACCGATGCAGGTTGATAGTTTTTAGGGTTTGCAATCGACAAAATTTAGGGTTCTACAGCCGACGATCTTTAGGGTTGAAGCCGACAAAGTTGAATCTGGGTCGACAAAATTTAGGGCTTTGCAGCCAATGATCTTTAGGGTTACAACTGACTATAGTTCAAGGTTTATTATTGAAATTTCTATTATTTAAGGTGGGCTATTTTGGAGTTTGTGGAAGTGAAGTGTGCGTATCGAATTTGCATGAATTAAGTGCATGGGTTGCAGATATTGAGTCATGTCGATCTAAGTGCGAAGTGAGAGAGAACTAAGAGTAGGAAAGTGCAAAGGAGAAGAAGCGATCAGTTGTTGATGTTCTAGCAAAGTGCGTGGGGTTGTTGCGCATAAGCAAACTGGTGGTGCAAAGAAATTGTGCAGGAGAAGTAGAGTGTACAGAAACAACAGAAAGTTTGCAAAATGTTGAAGGTATTTTTTTGTTATTTTCATTAAAGTCCAATTTGTAGCTTGGCATAAAGGGTTGGTGCTCTTTCCAGTAGGTGCTAGTGAATTAAGGATTAGTGCTCCTTTCTGTTGGTGCAAAAAAATTGAGGGGTTGGTGATCCTTCCAGTTGTTGCTGGTAAATAAGTTGTAAAGTTGTTGCTTTGCAAAGGCTAAATTTGGATGGTAGTCCAAGCAGTCATTTTTTATGAGTAGCCACATTGGTGAACCTCGTTAAATCTATGTTATGTGTAATGCTCTCTTGTTATATCTAGTTTAAATTTGCTTTATTTTAGATTTAAGTATTGCAAGTTTAAAATATTAAAAGATCACACTAATTCACCCCCCTCTCAGTGTCACTATGATTCTAACAATTGGTATCAGAGCAAGGTTCATGAAAAGGCTCAATCAGCTAGAGAGATCTTGGAAGTGATGCAATGGTAAGTGGTGAAGGTTTCTCCTCAAATAAAGCACCATTGTTGGTAGGCTTCCCCAAAAAACTACTATACCCATTCTTCCTGACCTCCCATAATATTTGTATTCCAGCGCATTTTTGTAGCCCATGCCTTCCATGTATCCAATTCCCTCATGGAGTTCAAGCCCACCTCATATGGCTCTGATCCCTGTCCCACAATGCCTGACTCCAAGTTTTCTATAATTACCCGCTAAATCAGTACCCCAATTGCCATCATTCATTCATTTCCTAACATTTCTAGTGCCTTTGACCCCATTACCGTTGCCTGCACCGCCAACACCTCTACCTTTGCCAATGCCCCCCTCATCGTCTAATCTTGATCCTTTCACAACATTGTTGCAAGAGGTAAAATCTAATAACTCAGCCTTAAGGATGATATCAAATAAACTTACGGTGGTGAGGAAGAAGCAAGCTGAGGCCAAATTTTGGTCAAGAAAATTTTAAACCCCACTGATTACTCGAGAGCAAGCGTCTGCTAGTAGAGACCCTGAGAAAAACACAATATTTCTAGCAAATGAGGAAACTAGCGTGACAAAAAAGGCATATTGGTGTTCAACATGCAATGATCCTCATGGAGAAGAAACCTGCATGGTGCATATGAATTATGTACAAATGCTAGAAGAGATTTTGGATAACAGATAAGTCAATATGATTAGGGAGGCTGATCATAATTTTATGATGCCATATTTTGAGTAAGTTTCGATTCTCATGAGATCCGAGAAAAATCTAGTAACTGTAAATCCAGCTGAGCTTGAACCTTTGAAGGTGGTTGTAGAGCCAAAGGTGCAAGATGAAAAACAACAACCTCTAGAGAAAGTGCCTGGTGTAAGGACTAAGGAGCAAGATTCTATCAAGTTAAGAGATTTATTACCTAAGCATGCTTGAGAAAATACACAAGCTAAGGCCTCAACTTCGTAGTCCACAGTAGTTTCTCAAACACAAAATAAAACAAAATAGTAGGCTAAGGAGCAACTCAAGTACCCATCATTGACAAAGAGACAAAGAGTAGAAGCTATTCAATAGTACCGAGACAAGTATGAATGGGTTACAGAAGAGAAGGCTTCGACCATCTCAAATTACAATATTATGGAAGAAATGAAGAAGATACCTATAAAATTTAGCTTGTATGATGCACTACAGTTGCCAGGGCAGGTCAACCTGTTGCAAGAGTCCTTGAAGATTGCTATAGATCAGAAGAAAGATCCTTCTCAAATAGTCCTAGCGCAAGTGCTACCAACTTTAGCGATAGGAAAGAATAGACTACCCCAATTTTATTTGTCACTTAGAATGGAGGGGTGGATTGTACATAACTGTATGATTGATTCTGGCATTGTGACTACTGTCATGCCAAAGGCAATATGTTAAATGATGGGGATGGAATATACAAGGAGTATCCCAAGAGTGTTGCAGCTAGATGGAACTTCGATCAAGATAGTGAGAGTAATCAAAGACATCCCCATTGTCCTTCACAACATGCCACAAATCACAATCATCCAAGAAGTGGTAGTGGTTGACCTAGAGCCATACTTTAGCATGTGCCTCTCAAGGAAGTTCATGGCTAAGTTGGGGGGATATATTTCCTTATACTACTCACATTTGGAGATACTATTCAAGGAAAAGAGGATTCACATTCACAATGAAAAGCCATCACCTTTTCACATTGAAAAGTTGGAAGAGGAAGAAAAAGCTCCAGGTGCAGTTAATATGATGACTAAAGAGCTAGAAGAGGTTGACTTGATGGAAGAAGTGTTGGGTAAACTTCACCTTGAAGATGAGTTTTTTGTTCTGAAGGTTATTCCTACAAGTTAGCAAGTAAATTCTCCTGCTTTTCTTCTAATACATGCTATTTCATACTTGGGTGAATTTCCTGCTGTTAGTCTACCCCAAATCTTATGCTTTCGTCCTATGGCCATATTTCCCTTTTCTTTCTACATTTTCTAATTTCTTTCCTGCATCTCTAGTCTTCAACCAGTGTAGAATTTAGTTTGGGAGCTAGCCCTCTTTGGATATTGGCACGAAGGACATTTCATTCCTTTGGCCTTTCAATGTTGGTTGTATCTAGGGTGCAAAAATGCAGTTTTTGTTGATTAGGCAGATATTTGACCAAAAGTTTTTGGCACGCCCGATGGGACATCAGAAGTTCCACTTTTGACAGTATCAAAGTTTGATGTTTGCCTTTGTGCTATAGAATTAGAACATCTGGCAACTCGATTACACCCAAAAATCTCCAAATGTGAGTGCAACAAAAGCTGTGTCTCATGAATACAATATCGAAGGCCAAAAATCTAGATCATCGAATTGAGTTCTATGAAATTGATATTCAAAGGCTAGGGGAACATCCTCAATTAGCCACCTTACGTCGTACATCTTAATTACATTATACATCTCATATATCATCTACCACATCATCATGAATAGCTAGTGTATTCTCTACTTCTACAAGCCCAGTTAGCACTGCTACTAGTATTCCTCAAGCTCCATCCCACACACCACCCCACATGGCTCAGAATCCTCCACCACAACAACCATAGCCACCCAAGCAGTTCCCAGAATGGAATAGCTTAGGGGCCTTGAAATTACAAGCACAAAATCCAGTGTCTCAAGCAGCTTTGAAGGCATTACCGACCTATGATGGTATTGTTAAAACAACTTATGAGCACATTCAAGATGTAGCTTCTTTGACTACAATCCATGGAATTACAGACAAAGATGTGATGGTAAAGTTGTTGGTATTGTCGCTAAGAGGGAAATTGTTGTACCAGTACTGATCACTACAACCTGGTACTATTACTTCATAGGATCAGTTGGTGGAGTTGTTGATTAAAAATTTTCATGAACAAGCTGACTCATATTCCTTGCTACACATGTTTACAATAATTCAAAGACATCCATAGGAGGAGATAGTTGACTTCAATGACAAGTTTGCATGAAGCTGACAAAGAATTCCTTATGATTTACGACCTACACATGAACAAGCAATATTTTACTACCTCAGGGCATTCAGCACTAAGATCGATATGGCCGTGTGATAAACCAACATGACTACGTTCCCAGATCTATATACTTAGGCACATAAGGTTGAATATGATCTAATTGTTATAGGTAGGCTTCCCCAAAAAACTACTATACCCATTCTTCCTGACCTCCCATAATATTTGTATTCCAGCGCATTTTTGTAGCCCATGCCTTCCATGTATCCAATTCCCTCATGGAGTTCAAGCCCACCTCATATGGCTCTGATCCCTGTCCCACAATGCCTGACTCCAAGTTTTCTATAATTACCCGCTAAATCAGTACCCCAATTGCCATCATTCATTCATTTCCTAACATTTCTAGTGCCTTTGACCCCATTACCGTTGCCTGCACCGCCAACACCTCTACCTTTGCCAATGCCCCCCTCATCGTCTAATCTTGATCCTTTCACAACATTGTTGCAAGAGGTAAAATCTAATAACTCAGCCTTAAGGATGATATCAAATAAACTTACGGTGGTGAGGAAGAAGCAAGCTGAGGCCAAATTTTGGTCAAGAAAATTTTAAACCCCACTGATTACTCGAGAGCAAGCGTCTGCCAGTAGAGACCCTGAGAAAAACACAATATTTCTAGCAAATGAGGAAACTAGCGTGACAAAAAAGGCATATTGGTGTTCAACATGCAATGATCCTCATGGAGAAGAAACTCGCATGGTGCATATGAATTATGTACAAATGCTAGAAGAGATTTTGGATAACAGATAAGTCAATATGATTAGGGAGGCTGATCATAATTTTATGATGCCATATTTTGAGTAAGTTTCGATTCTCATGAGATCCGAGAAAAATCTAGTAACTGTAAATCCAGCTGAGCTTGAACCTTTGAAGGTGGTTGTAGAGCCAAAGGTGCAAGATGAAAAACAACAACCTCTAGAGAAAGTGCCTGGTGTAAGGACTAAGGAGCAAGATTCTATCAAGTTAAGAGATTTATTACCTAAGCATGCTTGAGAAAATACACAAGCTAAGGCCTCAACTTCGTAGTCCACAGTAGTTTCTCAAACACAAAATAAAACAAAATAGTAGGCTAAGGAGCAACTCAAGTACCCATCATTGACAAAGAGACAAAGAGTAGAAGCTATTCAAGTAGTACCGAGACAAGTATGAATGGGTTACGGAAGAGAAGGCTTCGACCATCTCAAATTACAATATTATGGAAGAAATGAAGAAGATACCTATAAAATTTAGCTTGTATGATGCACTACAGTTGCCAGGGCAGGTCAACCTGTTGCAAGAGTCCTTGAAGATTGCTATAGATCAGAAGAAAGATCCTTCTCAAATAGTCCTAGCGCAAGCGCTACCAACTTTAGCGATAGGAAAGAATAGACTACCCCCATTTTATTTGTCACTTAGAATGGAGGGGTGGATTGTACATAACTGTATGATTGATTCTGGCATTGTGACTACTGTCATGCCAAAGGCAATATGTTAAATGATGGGGATGGAATATACAAGGAGTATCCCAAGAGTGTTGCAGCTAGATGGAACTTCGATCAAGATAGTGAGAGTAATCAAAGACATCCCCATTGTCCTTCACAACATGCCACAAATCACAGCCATCCAAGAAGTGGTAATGGTTGACCTAGAGCCATACTTTAGCATGTGCCTCTCAAGGAAGTTCATGGCTAAGTTGGGGGGATATATTTCCTTAGACTACTCACATTTGAAGATACTATTCAAGGAAAAGAGGATTCACATTCACAATGAAAAGCCATCACCTTTTCACATTGAAAAGTTGGAAGAGGAAGAAAAAGCTCCAGGTGCAGTTAATATGATGACTAAAGAGCTAGAAGAGGTTGACTTGATGGAAGAAGTGTTGGGTAAACTTCACCTTGAAGATGAGTTTTTTGTTATGGATTTTAATGCAATGATTGGAACAGACATTGGTTATATAATTTTATCAAAAAACAGGTCTATGAAGTGATGAAATCTTTGAATAAGTTTCAACACTTTATCTCCTAGAGCAAGATTGTGGTCTATGTTATACATCCTGATGTTCAAAACTTCATTCTCCAAGGAGAACTAGGTGATAAAAGAGCAGGTTGGGTCTCAAAAATTAAAGAATATGACATTGTAAGATCTGACAGATTCATTTATTTCTCTTTTAATACCAAAAAATTGCTGATATAATACACTGGGATCTATCACTTCACCAAAATACGATACAAAAACCTTTTCCAAGTCATTCCAACTAGTAATAGAATCGTTAGTGAGATTCAGAAACTAGTCGTAAGCTCTCTCCTAGAGAGTGAACGGGAACAATCTGCAAGCCACATCTTCATGCTGTACATTTAACAATTTTAGAGCATTCTTGAATGCTACTAGGTGTTCCTTTGTTGTCCTCGTTCCATCATGCTTGTATCTGGGAAGATATCTCTCAGGATTTCTGGTTAGGTCATGGGCTGCACCTAGGATATTTAAGGTAGTGGAACCCAACTAGTTTGCCATTACTACCTGATTGATGATGATACTTTCAGTTGTAGTTGGAGTAACTACAAGTGGTGACAACACTATTCCAGACAAGGACTTGGCCCTTCTGAGGCTGCTTCTTCTTGGAGTTTCTAACTCAGGCACAAGGAGCTCTCTAGCTCTGGAATGGGACCTTGTTACTCTATAAGTGGAATCCAAATTTTCACAAGAAACTTATAATATTACAATTCTTAACAAACTACTAAACTTTGGGCCCTCCTTCTAGCGCCAATTTTAAATGTTGGTGTTGAGTTTCGCTGTTTAGGCAAAAACTCAAACAAACAAGTTTTAAAATGCTGAGGAGGAGGGAAAAAGGCTACTAGACTCTGGATAAAACATAGTATTTGTTAAATACCACATACAATCATATTTTTTAACCCAAGCGCACTAAGAACGTAAGTTTGACCCTCCTTCTAACATCAATTTTAAATGTTGGTTTGACTTTTATACACACCCTATGAAGAATGAGCATGAAAACCCGATAACACTTATAAAGGATAAATCCCACTCACTTTAGGATCTTGCTAGATATCCAAGGTGTGAGTTATAGAGTTGGGTCAAATGTCTATTCACTCTTTTCTGCTTTTAGAATAGTTTCAAGTGGACTGTCTGTTACCTTACAACGGGTTCTGGACTTGTTCAGTAATGCTTTTGGAATTGGTTATCTTTGTGGACACTCATATTTACAATCAGTTCTTTGATCTAGCTCTTTATGTTTTAACAGTTTTAAATAAAATACAAATTCTAAAGAAAATAAAAATGGATCATTAAATCGGTGGAACAGAGAGAGTAGAGTAGGGCAGAAAGAGAAGTTTACCTAATTTAGCTGCCAAACCAAAACTACCAATTTTAGTTATACTAGTTAGCTTCACAATAGAACAAATCAAAGAGGAAAGTGTCTAGCTTTCTAAGATCACTTTCCACTAAGAGCATAAGACAGAGATGAAACAAATTTAAAAAAAAATCATAAACAGAAGGGAAGTCGATTGAAATTGGTATCTCTCACCAGTAGCCTAGCTTGCATAGTGAGGACAGAGCAGTTAGAACAGGCTTGAACCTTAAATCTATAATTTTCCCTAGCATACAATAAAAATAATGAAACCCAGTAGCATACCCAATCTTTGATAACATAGATCTATAGCATAAATTAAATAAACCTTAATAAAATGAAAACAAAATAAGATGAACTTATCGTAGTTTGAAAGAGATTAGGCTCCTGGCCATGCTATCACAGAAAACGAAACTACACCAACTCCAGGTCTAGAACAAAGCATTCAAACAATATTTCCTAGAAATTGCTCCAATAGCCTTTTATTCTAAGTTTCCACCTTTCAAATAAACCACGTCGCAATTTTGTGACATCGCAATTTTGCAACGTCTTCCAAGACTTGCGCCTTTCAAATAAACCACGTCACAATTTTGCAATGTCATGATTTCACGATGTCGCGATTTTGTGATGTCTTCCAAGACTTGCGCCTTTCATTAAACCACGTCACGATATTGCGATGCTTCCAAAAATAGAAAATTTCGTGATATCGTGACGTTTCCAAAAATGAAAATTGTCGCAAGACATTCCCAAGTGACTTCCACTTTGCCAATTCTCCAGAAAATATAGGTTGACTCCAATGATTTTGTTCATCTGTATTCTGCATTTTTTTACATATTAGTGAAAGATTTTCTTTGCTCATAAATGATTCTAATATTTGAAAAAAATGAATTCTAAATTGAAATCAAAGCCATATGCAAGCCTACTTAAAACTTTGGAATATGCAAAACTTGAAAAAGAAGGAGGCAAGCAAAATTTGGAATAAAAACTTGAAAAACATTAAGAGGGTCCCTACGAAAAAATGAAAACCAAAAATTTTCAAATGATGGAATTTCATTTTTTTAGTGGGGGTGTGTTGCTTCTCAATAGTTACCCTGATATCTATCTTGTTTAGGGAGGTTTGTGAGATCTATTATAGCTTTCCATAGATTGAGGGAAGTTGTATTAACTTGAGGTTCACCCCTAAATAAATGTTCTTGATAAGATACTGGTGCAAAGGCACATCATGCTTGCATTGACACATTTGAATGAGGATACTCTAGATCCTCCTTAGTTCTTCCCTCATAAATGAGGAAAGGTAAGGTAAAATTAGCTCACCTATGACAATGAGTATCATACTCATTATGATGTTGGAACCTTGGGTAAGGGTTGTTTGAAATGATAATATGACCATTCAACCCTAACCTAGGTGAAAATTCATGATCCTACATAGCAGTGTGAGGAGTAGACTGAGTAGAGAAGGCATGTAAATGCATGGGATTGATCTATTGGGAAGCACCTCATTATACGGTGACTCTTCTCGAAATAAGGTATTAGACACATATATATTAGGGAAATGATTCCCCAAAGTGGTACTATTTCCTATGGGGGTACCCCATGTAGGAGTCCCTTGTTGGCTAGGTTCCATTCTTACTATTCTAGGACTGACCATCCATTCATCTACCACTCGGTGATTAAGGACATGAATTTCTAATTTGAGACCATCTCTTGTGGGGGTGCTCCATGTAGGAGATCCTTGTTGGCTAGGTCTCCTTTTAGCCCCTATAGGGATAGGAATAGTAGGTGGTATCCAAGGAGGTATGACCATGTCCTTGGGATCAAGGCAAAAACATTCTATGTCCTCTTCCCTACTCCCCACAACGTCCACCCTTAAATGGGTTTGATTACGGGTATATACCATAGCTATGTAATATATACTACTATATAATTATCTCCTTTACATTTTTTATGAATTTGAAACAAACAAAAAATAGAAAAGCACAAGCATAGAAGTGATTATCTCTTTTAAGTATTTTAGATGTGAATCCCTAAATTGTTTGTTGTTGTTTCAAGATGTGTTGCTTTGTAAAGAAAATACTTGACATGTTTGATTTTTGTTGATGTAATACTCAAAATTTTAAGTGGTTTTCACCTATACACTCAAATATCAACAACCGAAAATGAAATTTTGATCACGTAAACCAACCAAAGTATGGTGATGAAGTCCATACCCGATCAGGGAGCATAGGTCCTGCCGATCCTCACCCAACACCCTGTGTGTAGTGATACACCCCTCTGAAGAGGAATGCATGCTATTTTGCATAGTTAGGATAGATCTTGGAGTTGGTATTGGCCAATAAAATAGGGTACATGGGATTTGAGTCAATGGATGGAAATGACTGCCACCATCATTGAACTCTATCAGTGGTTGGGATGAAGTCCAACTCACCAAAATTTAAGAAGATCATTGTGTGTGTGTGTGCCTTTTAAAATAATTGAAATAAAACAATACCACATTCAATTATGATTCACTAAATTCATGAAAGTATGTTTTATGTTCAAAATTTTTAGTATGTATAAAAGGAAACTACAAAGATTGACAAACTATATGAAATTAACCTTTTTGGTAAGTTGCAAGAAGGTAAACAAAAAAAAGCATGTAGAATACTATTCATTTTCCTGTTTTTCTTGATTTGTTAATGCAAAACTTAGAGATATGTAATCTAACCTTCCAATGCACACAAAAGACAAGAAAACTTGAAATTTCAATAATTTAAAACAATATAAATGCAAATTGAAGGTTCAAAGGGGTGTATTTTCTGACCTGAAACTTGTTATTTTTGTAAATTTTTACATAAAACCTCTAGTTTTGTAACCATCCCAGGGTGGGACAGTTAGCAATTTGGGGGCCATCCCAGGGTGTGTCACCTAGCTGGCCATCCCTGGCAGGTTCAACTAGCAGAAAAGGGGTCATTTTTTCTCAGAACGATCAACACCTACAACATGAAAAAAAGAAAAAGGAGGTAAGAATTAACACATTCAAAGGGGATAATGAATAATTTCGATCACTATGATCACCACTGAAGAAGAAAAATTTATGGCACGCCTTAAGTGTTTATATTGAAATGTAAAAGCGTATTGAAATACACATTAAAAGGGAAAGATGCACAATATGTAATCTATTGAAATGAATAATAATATGCAATAAAATAGGGGGGATTTCTACTTGTATTTATTTATTCAATGATTCCAATGGTTCAATAGATCCCCCTTTGAAGTTTTTTCTTTGATACATTTCATACTCAAAATATAAAGGTTCTAGTCCCTTCAAAAGCTTGATGGCATGTTCCAACGTTCATCTCGTAACCCATAATAAAGATCTAGTCTTGGGCTTATCCTTATATACCTCTTAGCTCCTCCCTCATGTCTAGAATACTTGCACCTACACACAAGAGATTGAAATAGTTAATAGCATATCCATTTGATGATTTATAACTAAGAAAACATAGAAAGCATGCATCTAGAATGAATAAAACAAATTTGTGATAAATCAAAACAAATCCAAATGAATTGAAAATATACTATGATGTTATTTACATGTTTTTAGAAATATCTAAGAATGAATTTAAGGGAAATTATTAGCAAAAACTAGTGACTATCCTTGACAGGGACAAATAGACTTGTAACTACAAAACTCCAAATTGACCCATCAAAACAATTCCAAATTTCACAAAAATTAAATGCAAGGCTAATCTAAAAATTTCTAAATTATATATGGTGGAATTTAACCAAAATTCCTTTTTTTTTTTCTAACCATCCCTAACATGTGAAACTACCCACTGCTAACCATACCAAGGTGGGATGGTTACCAATATAAATGGAATTTGCCACTAATTCTAGGGGGATCTAGTTTTGAACTCTCCTAAATGTTGTGTCAGAAAATGTGGTCAAATTATTCTATAAATTTATAGGTTTTGGAATTTATTTTGTGTATTTGGGATACCCCTAAAAGTGCCTTTGAATGAAGGAGTTTCAAGTAAATACTAGGGCAAATGTGATAGCAAAAATGAGGGTAGAATTGGGTAGAACTTCATGGTCTATGCTTCAACTCTTATTTCTTGAAATTAGGGTGAGCACACCTCAATTTATAGCCCAATTAGGGAATTTTGGGCAAAGGAGCAAGTTATAGCATGCAAGGCAAGTGGTGCCACTTGTAAAAACCTTTGCCATATAATGGTGGAAGAGGTTACCCATTTAGGACCTCTAATTTGGAGTTTCTGGTCTCTATGATAATCTCCAAATTAATTTCTGATGATTGGGTGGGGAATATGGCAGTAATTGATTTCCATTTCTCTGCCCCTTTGAATTTTTTAGGGTCTATTTAGGGACTGTCCCACCCAGTGATGGTTTTTAGTGGCCATCCCTGGGTGGGATGGTCACCATATGTGACCATACCAGGGTGGGATGGTCATAATAATATGATCCAAAACCTCCCAAAACTGATGGAAACCTTCCCAAAAGTGCTATGGAGCCTTATGTTACCCTAGAGGGTTACCCAATGGGGCTATATGATGTCAATAAGAGTGGTGTAAGTGGCACATTGGTAGTCTTATCCGGTTTACATGATTTTAGTGTCTACATATGACAAGTGGTGATGGAAGGTGTGGATGCGATAGCAGGAACAAAGTTACATATGGCTAAGGTAAGTGGCCTTTGCACTCTTTGTTTGAACTTGTGCAAAAATATTGTTTTTTGTTTTATTTTATTTTTATTTTTTGTAAATGAATGTTAATTTAATGTAATTTATTTGTAAATATATTTGTGCTATATTTGAGGATTTTGGATGCTCGGTATCGGTTCTCACCTATCATACTAAGGGTGATAAAGGCATTGTAGAAGGAGGAGTGGTATTTGTTTGAGGATGAGGGGTATCTCTCTACCTTGGTATAGATATGGGCTCTAGAGAAGGGAAATTTTCAACTCCTTAATGGAGAGATGACAATTACACTTGAGGATATATATCCTCAAATTTCTAGTGGAGGGGTTATGTATTGAGGTTGGACACGATAAGGAATATGAGATGCATCAGATATTTGGAGATCAATGACAGGATGATAATATGAGAGGTGGAGAGATGACGTATTTGGCTATGTATATGGATAATAATTTGGAAGCACTTCCCACTTTGGTCATGTTCTTGTTGGCCAATGTAGTGGTCTCGAACAACACTGGTTATCAGTTCCCATGGAACCTAATTGGGCTGGTGTATGACATGATAAATACACCTCAGGTGTATTCATGGGCACCTACTTTGTTGGTGTATTTATACCAAGAGATATATAATGTGAAGAGGTAGGGGTGGAAGGTGCTGGGATGTAATTTGCTACTATAGTGTTGGTACTGGGAGCAGTTCAATATGGCTTTGCCTGTAGGCTTACCTTCTGAGGCATGGGATAAGGAGTAGCCCTATGCTATGAGATGGTATGTGATAGAGGAGGTGCAATCGAGTCATCTTGTTCAGAATAGCTAGTATTATAGGTATCTATGGGTTGGACTAAAATTAGCTTAGGTGCTTTGAAGACCATGGTGAGGTACCACTTGGGCTAGTGATGGGGAGAAACTACAAAGAGTTCAAAAAGCTAGGTGTGTGGTTGGGAGGCATGAGAGTGATATGGAGCACATATAATTCTAATGAGTGGTATGATAGTTTGGGTTGAGGCAGGGGGTCCCTAAGGCACTATTTCTCTATAGGCATCATCAGGATGAGATAGGTCTACCTTGTTCTGAGGTAAGGAGGGTGACCTATGAGGATGATGAGAAGATGGATCTCCTTGATGTGTATGATGTGAGGATTATTGTAGGGTATGATGCATGGCTTACTGCATAGCCACCATGGGTACTAAATCTAGTACTAGATGAGGGAAATGGTGATGAGGATGAGGTAGAGGTCAAAATGGAGGAGGTAGATGAGGCTCCTAGATGCCAAAGATGTCTTCGATATAGCAATAAAGGGATATGGGCTAAGGATGAATTAGAGTAGGCTACATGGTTTGAAGTTGATGGAGATGGAATGGAAGACATCGAGAAGATCCTGAAGGGACCACCAAGTTAGAGTGAGGAGTATTTGGTGAGGCTAGAGAAGTTGGTGGTAGAACGGGATGTAGTGATAGTGGCTCAGGGTGTAAATATATCTCTTCTATATGATACAAATATGGCTCAACTATGGGTAGAGCTAGAGGCCAACCAATAGTAGGCAGTGATAAGGATAGGATCATGAGGATCCAAGAAGAACTGCTTGAGAGGGACCATCATTAGAGACATGAGGTATGATGCCTTTAGGCCTAAGATGAATATATCTAAGTTTTGGAGGATCAATTGATGGATCACAACATTGGGATTCTAGATCCACCCTCCTCATCCATATCTAGGTCTATTAGGCATAGCGAGTCTAGGCATAGCTCTAGGTATAGGGATCCTTCAAGGTCACATGGGTCTATTACAAGCATTAGCTAGTGCTGAGATGCAATTTTTTTATATGAGCCTTGGTGTTCCATTGTATCTAAAATTTTTGGCATTCATTGTACATGAGATATGTATATATACATGGCTTTTACTTTTGTGTTATGTTTTTATGTGAATGTTTTTATGTAAATGATTTTGTGTTGATGCATGTGTATATGTGTGATGGATGATACTACAAATGATAATGTTTTATGAATGCAAATGAATTAATCCTCTAATTATTATTTATAGTTTATATTTTGCTTGACCATGTATAGCATTTTTTATTTAATCAGGGGCACCAAAATGGTGGCATTTGAGATAGAAGACTCATGTAATGTTATGGATGGGAGAAGACACAAATGTTGATATGGAAGAAGATATGGATGTTGATATAGAAGAAGATATGGATGTTGATATGGAAGAATATATGGATATTGATATGGAATACTAACTGTTTTACAGAGACTTAGACATACTAGTGGCATCAAACAAACTATTAAATACTATATGATTTCTATAAGACCAAATGTGTGTGTAGTGAATGCATTTATCAAGCCTTGAGTATGGTAATAAATTGAGGTAATAAAGAACCAATGTGTGTTCAAATGAGTTCATTAATCCATATTAAGTAAATTGAGATGAAAACCTATTATGGAGAAGACCAAGAAGCTAGCTTGTCCTTATATGTAGTTAGAAGTCTCTTTAAAAGAGACATGTCACCATGCATGCACGTACTCCATTGACATTCAAGCATCTATAGCCCCAGTGAATATTAAATCTATAGTCAAAGAATTTAATCTCTAAGATTTGGGGATTTATACTACCTAATAATTCGACTAAAAATGTAGTTCTATCCTTACAACTTGAGGATTTATGGTGTGTGATGTGTAAAATATTTAGATTTTTTTCAGGGCTTTTTCCCTACTCTTGCTTTTATTTTAAAATTGTGATATAAGTGAAAACCACTATTTTTCTGGACTATGTGCATGATGGGACAAGCAAGTAGTACCCTTTTCACTTTGAGGTTCAACCTAAATATGGTGTTATCCCTATTTGACACAAGATGTTTTTAAGATGTGTAATTATGTTTGGTTCAAGAATGTTTAGAGTCAATTCCCAGAACTCAATATTTTATTAGTGAAAATGTATCTTGGTCCTAAAGAAAACTTGAAATGTATTTGGAGGATTCTTAAAACACTAAAAGTGGCTGAGTGATTGAAATCACTAGGAATTATGGATATGTGGTTTTGCAAATGACGATGTTGACTTTATGGAATGATGCAATGCAATGAATAATTTTTTGAAGGTGTCCCTAATTAAGGCAACATGAATTTATTAGACCAATTAATATATAAACTTGAATAAATGATCCCTAATATGAAATGTGAAATGTGGTTGTGAATGCAATGTATGAAATGCAGTTTGTGAAATGGAATTTGTGTAATGAAAATGTGTGAAATGAAATGTGTGCAATGCAATAAGAGAAAATGCAATGTTATTTTTGTGTATTAGCCATGTATATATATAAATTATATTAAGAATAGAATGATATCAAGTGGATAACATTAAGTGGTTTGTGCTCTTCAATTCCCTCTAGAATAGAAAGCCTATAAGTTTATTTACCCACTTTTTGAGTGATAATGTATGGACTTAACCAATTAGCAGTAAACTTATCACAAAGATGTGATAATGCATTGGTGTTTTATTGATTCTCTTTGAGAATAATATATCCTACTTGGAATTCACGTAGATGAAATTTATCATTGTAAGAACACCTTAGGTGGTCTTGATAAACTTGTAAATGCTCTAAAGCATTAAACCATATTTCATCAAGAAGGGTGAGTTGGTCATAGAAGTATCATCATCTATGAATTCCTGCAATGAAATTCATAAGGAGTGGATCTCAAGCTCAAGAGGGATGATTTCTTTTACTCCATAGACCAATGAAAATGGAATTGCCCCAGTAGGTGTGCAGATGCTTGTTTGATAAGTCCATAATACCAAGGTGATTTGAGTATGCCAATATCTATGATTTTGTTTGACTAGTTTCTTGATAATAGCAATTAAGGTCTAGTTGGTAGCCTCATCTTGTCCATTTGCTTATGGGTAATAAGATGTCAAGAAACTGTGTTATATTTCTCACAAATTGCTTGAGCATCCTTGTTATTGAAATACTTACCATTATCAGAGATGATTTTCAAGGGAATACCAAAATTAAAGATGATATGATGAATTAAAAAATCCATAATTTGAGGTCTTGTTATACTAATTAGAGGAATTTCCTCAAGCCACTTTGTGAAGTATTCAGAGGCTGTGATGATGAATGTATGTTGTCCCAAGGAAGGAGGTGAGATTTTACCAATTAAATCAAGACCCAATTGTGAAAAGGGCCAAAGGCTTTGAATAGGCTGTAATGCTTGTGATGGTACATGAGTTAAATTAGCATGCTCTTGACATTGCTTACAATGCTTGAAATAAGTGTAGTAGTCTTTTTCCATGGTGGGCCAATAGAAATCCATGTGTAGAATACGCTTTGCAATATATATTCTATTGGAAATTTTGAGTAGATAAGTTGTCATTGATGTCAAGATTTCAGAACCAGTTAGTGGTAGTTTAGTGGGCAACATCAGTTTTAGGTTCTCCAGTTTCAGTTGATCAAGACCCGATTTCATGAGATCAGATGTGGAACAAAATGCAAAATAATATACCCAAGTAAATAATATTATAATATTTTAATAATATTATAAAAGACGGTTTTAAATTAATTATAAATTAATAAATATAATTATTATTATAAATTAATTTATAATTTAATTTACTTAATCTAAGTTATGTAAATTAATTATTAATTAGTTTTAACATTAATTATAGAGTTAATTTATATGAGTTTTTTAACCCAAAGGTGGGTTATTAAAATCATAATTCAAATTTTAATTCAAATTATTAAAAGTATCGATGTAGGAGAAAAATCAAACCATGTATAGAAAGGGGGATGCACCCACATTAGAACTTACCATGCCTTCATTCAAAAATTAATGCAAATTGCTTGCGACACGTGCTACAATGAAGTGGAGAGAGTAGTGTACCTTGAAGAAGTAAAAAGGCACACAAGTCATAAGATGGAGGAAGTGTTTTTTCCTTCACATGGGGACTATAGCCCACATGCTGGTCTCCCAAGCGCTAAGGTTCTTAGGCCTTAGGGATACGATGGATTGAATAACACTAAAACCCCTTTTTGAGGAAAGCAAGTTATGCATTGGAATTTAGGTGTTGAAAATTTCAGAAGTGGTTGTTGAAAAATTAAAAATTAATTTTTGCATTATATTTGGTTTATAAGGCTGCATGGAGAGTTATAAGGATTATGCAAATTAAATTTTGATATCATTTGCTTTAGTGGTTGGAAAGAGTTGTAAGGTGTTTGTGAAGTGTTGTATATTATTTTAAGTAAGGAGTTTATAAGGTGTATTCAAGGAATTATCATTTTCATGTATGATTTGTGTATGTTGATTTAAAAATGGAGTTAATAAGGCATAAATTGAGTTGTGATTATTTTGTTTCTAAGGAATATTTTTGAGAAAGTGTTGAAGTGATATTGTTGTGTCTAACCATTGGAATTGGAAAGAAGGAAATTGTGATTAAGATATATTTTTATAAAGGTACATTTACATCCAACAAAATGTATGGGCATATTATTTCTAGCGAGTGATTGTTGAAAGTTATGAATGAAAAGTTGGAGTCAAAAGGATTTTTTGGTTAAGCATTATTGAGTGTGTTTTTAATTAATGCTTTAAGGTTTTCTAGAATTGAGAGGTTTTGATAAAACCTTATTTTATAAGTATTGTTGTTAAAGTGATTAAGTTGAGTGAAGAACTTGAACTAGGGTTTGCAAAGAACATGAGTATCATTGTTATGTGAGATTGGTTGATAAGCATTGTTGGAAATATTTGAGTGAGTGTTCATATGTTTGGAATAGGATTTGTGAAAAAGAATTATTTCATTGAGTGATTGATTGAGTATATTTGGTTGAGACTAGTCAAGTGGATGTGTGAAGTGATAGCTCAAGTTCTATGAAACAAATTGTTCTATATACTAAATTAATTTGAGAGAGAGGTTGAGTGTAGGTGAAAGTGAAGCATATTAAGTCTCTAACAATTATATATATGTTTCTATAATAAAAGAAATATTGAAAGTGATTGAGAGTTTGTGAGTGTGAAGAATACTGAGTCTCTAACATTTATCTATATGTTTCTAAAAGAGTGAGTGAAAGTGATTGAGCATTGAGGTGAATGTGAAGTATATTGAGTCTCTAACATTTCTCTATATGTTTCTTAAAAAGTGATTGAAAGTGATTGAGAATTGTGATGAGTGTGAAGCATATTGAGTCTCTAAAAATTATCTATATGTTTCTAAAAGAGTGATTGAAAGTGATTGAGCATTGTGATGAATGTGAAACATATTGAGTCTCTAACAATTCTCCTTGTGTTTCTATAAGATTGGAAAATTACTAGTGACAATTTGTTGAGAAGATTTGGACAAGTTCTGGAGAGGACTTGTGGAAAGATTTGTGTGAGATTTTGTGGAAGCTTACAATACATATTGAGAGCATATTTGAATAAGTTCTAGTGAGGACTTATTGAGCAGATTTAGACAAGTTCTAGTGAGGAATGGTTGATAGAAGATTGGACAAGTTATTCAGAGGACTTGTGGATAGATAAGTGTGAGCTTTTGTGGAAGCTTACAAGGCTAATTTGAGATAAGTCTTTTAGAAGACTTGTGAGTAGAGTTGATTGATTAATTTGTTCAAACCTTGAGTTAATATTTGGGGTAGATCTAGCAGAGTTGATTTGAGATTGATTTAAGCTTTGTGTTAAGGCTTTAGGATAGAGATTGAGGATATATTTGTACTAGATTGAAGGACTATGTTTAGTACATATTAAAGGATAAATTTTGGTGGATATTTTAGGACAGGTTTGTGCCAGACCAGAGACATAAATTGAGCATATTTGTGCCAGACCAGAGACATAAATTAAGCATATTTGTGCTAGATTGAAGGACTATGTTTAGTGTATATTTGAGATAGAGCTTTGAAGGTGGTAGAGTATAGAGGACAATAATATCCAATGGATAGATATCCATTGGCCATGGTAGTGAGGATAGGTATCTTTAGTGGATAGAGATCCATTAGCCAGAGTAGTGGGGGCAACATTTTTTCTATAAGATCACTAGTTAGAGCTAAGGATAAAGGAGTTATCCTATGGATAGAGATACAAAAACTTGATTAGGGGATTGCTGTATCATTTGTATAGAGGTCCATAAACATTGTAATAGGGAAAATATTTACAAGATATTGATTGAGAAAATTTTAGTGAAATATTTTCTTCGTGGAGTAGCCAACATTGAGTGAACCATGTTAAATTGGTGTCTCTATTGTGTGTGTGGTGATTTGTGCATTGATTTTATTACTGATATTGATATTGATATCTTTATATTGCATAATATTTATTGGGAAAGAAAATTAAAAAATGGTATTATACTATTCACCCCCTTCTTAGTATAAGCTTGTGTTCTTCAATTGGTATCAGAGCAGGTTCCTTCGAAAGAGTTTAACAACTTGAAAGAAAATATTTCAAGAACACAATGGAGTCTAATAATGTGTCCTCGGATAATTCAACATCAATATTTTATGGAGATGATTATTTATGTTGGAGTATGAGAATGAAGATTCACCTAATGGCACTTGGAAATGAAATTTGGAAAGTAGTTGAAAATGGATACATACCACTAGTTGATCCACCTACATATAAGGAAGGTAAGCTTCTACATCATTACAATTCAAAAGTAATGAATGTAATTTTGAGAGTTGTAAAGATACAAAAGGAATTTGGGATGACTTGTAAAGCATATATGAAGGAGATAAAGGTGTCAAGAAGGAAAAGATACGAAATCTCAACGAACAATTTGAAGAGTTAAGAATGAAGGATGAGGAAAACATTAGTACTTATATACTTCACGTTGATGATGTTGTTAATGCCATGCAAGAACTTGGACTTAAGGTTGAATAATCAGATATTTGTGATAAGGTCTTAAGATCTCTTCCAAAAATATTTAGTGAAAATATTTTTGCTATAGAAAAATCAAAATATGGTGATTCTTTGACAAGAGATATGTTACTTGGTATTATTACAAAAAAACAATTGACAACAAAAAAGGAACCTAATATTCGAAAGTAAGAAACCTTCAAAGTAATTAAGAATACAAAGGGTAAGAAGTCAAAATCGAGCAATGAGTCATCCAATGATGAAGAAGCAAATTATGGCAGAAGGAATAAATATTCAAGAATATTTAAAGATTCAAAATATGTTAGATGTTTCAATTGTGTAAGGTATGGTAACTATGCAACTAATTTTCAAGAAGCTATAAATAACAATGATGAAGAAAAATAGGATCACATGAATAGGGAATCATAAAAATATAGGTACCAAAAGAAAGGTAAGGATGGACAAGGTAGACAAGGAAATAAGTTCTTTCAAAGACAAAATAGGAGCTACTATGTAGACAAGGCAAGTAAGTACTCAAGTGATAGTGATAATAGTTTTAAATATAATTATAAATATTAAGTCCTATTTGATTGAAAAAAAATAAGAAGTCAAGAAAAGGTCACCAATAATTCTCAAGTGTTTTAGATATGCTAATTTTGGACATCTTGAAGATAGTTTTACAAGTGATGGTTTTAGTTTTAGTGATGATGAATATGAGGATGCACTTGAAGGACCAGAAGAGAATATTCTAATAGCACTAGAAGAAGAAGAAGAAGGTGAGCCTGTAGAAGACAAGAAAAAAAAAATGAATATGTAGACAAAGGCAAAAAAATAGAGGAAGAATCAGAAAAAGGAGGAGTTGATCTTGAGGGAGAGCTTATATATGCTCTTAAAACTTTAAATAAGGTAAGAAAGCAAAGCTCTCAACTTGATATTCAATTTCAAGAATGTGATGAAGAAATAGAAAATATTATAGAGGATCTAAACAAGTCAATGACTAAGAAAAAGAAGTTCAAGGATAAGTTAGAAGTAAAGGTCTTAGAATGTGAAAGTTTAGAATAATAAGTAGCTCTAATAAGGGAATATTTAGAAAAATATAAGGATAAGCTACAAAAGTTTGAAAATAGTTAAAATATTATGGATAAAATGATCAAGGTACAAAGAAGGTCAACAAACAAAATAGGTCTTGGTTTTCAACAAGCTCAAAAGAAACAAGAAGAAGAGTCAACCTCAAGTTCTTAAGAAGAAACTTCAAAAAAATATAGTGTAAGAGAAAGTGAGACTTCTAAGGAAGAGTTGGACAAAAGAAAGTTCAAAAAGGAAAGGATCAATGCACAAAAAAGAAATACATGGAACAATAATAAGAATAGGTTAAGAGAGACTACGAGACCAATGAGGTCAAGACAAGGAATTTTCAATGGACGATGTTTCTCATGTAACATATTTGGGCACATGGATTCATAGTGTAGGACACATGGAAGACAGGAAAATGGGAATTTCATAAATAGGTAGCTTTTCCATGGGTATTGCTATTCATGTAATCAATTTGGTCACAAGGCAATGCATTGCAGGGTTTTGTTGGGCATTGAATTGCATCGAGTTTTCACTCAATACTATGGATGTATATCTTCCTACTTTCTATAGAGGTTTGCACTCAATAGCTATAGCTCAACACTCAACATTGGATGAACCAAAATAGGGGAATCTGATCCAACCTCCAGAGTAGGCTGGTTCCTTGTCAACTTAGCAAGTTGTTGACACAATTATGCTCACTTAGGGTTTGGAGTTTAAGGTAAGATAAGGTTAGGGCTAGAGAGATGTGGATAATAGTGGATGTATAGGTTAACAACATTGCACTACCATAAAAATATCTCAAAAAACCATGCTAAGGACATATACTTAGATCAAAATTTATCCCAAAATAGATTGTTTCATATATTAAAGCACAACAAAGAAATGTTGTAGCAAGAAATTTAAATATCTAGGGAATGATAATACAAATAATAGAATTCACCAAACACCTATATTTCACAAAAATGTACTTCCTAACCACATAGAATGAATTCAAAAGTAGATTTCAATTACTTATAATAGCTAGTAATCCAAAATTCAGCATAAACTAACCATCAAAGTATTTATAGAAATGCAACTAAGAAATCTAAACCTCTGACATCAAACATGAGAATGTGAAATTGATGTGAAGATCAATTTATTGCTCCTATCATTTAGCTCTTCAGGAATATTTACAATGGTACAGGAAAACACACTAGAGCCTACCCTTAAAAATGAGGGTTCAACTTCTAATTATAGTTTTCTCATTACAATAAACAAGAAACAATACCAAAGATCTTGTTAAAATAACAAAACAAAGATATTTAGTTGGAATTAGCTCATTGGTCCATCCTCTAGGAATTACATTGAAGGAAAGTCTGCCATGGTAGCTCAAGGTGTCTACAACTTGTTGATCACTCAATGGAACTAAAGTTCAGACCGTTAAAGATCATGTATCTCCGTCGATACTTCTTGGGAGTGAATTACCACCACCGATCTGTAACCACCTCTAGTTTGATTTTCTTGTAAAACCCTCGACGCTTCATATTCCAATCGACTGTTATAAAATTTGATGCAATAATATCTTTTAAATCACCAAGATTTGTCAGCTTAACCTACACCATTGATTCTCCTCATCACATGATTCAGATTCAATCTAGTACAAGCTAAAAACCATTCCACTTTAAAATTGATGATGTCATATTTTAATCAGAAGCAGAAAAATATCCAATCTGTATATCTAATTTTTGAACCTCGAATTCATTCTAGGATCTATCATATTCAGCATTATATTCTTCAATCCACATTAGAATATTGATGACATCACCTCTTTCTTATAGCCTTTACAAATTTCATTGCAGATAGAGCAAACGCTAATCACCAATCTAGGTCCGGAACTAGTCACACACTTCTTCCATCACGAATCCACACTTTTGTTATTTCGTTGCCCTGTATTATCTTCATTTAAAAAAGGAAATACTTGCTCATTCCCCAAATCACCAATCCACACTTTTTTGACAGTGACATCATCATCTCCTTTAAACTTTTTCGTATTTAAAGGTAACATTAATTCAGAGCCAGAAACAGAAGGACCTTCCCAAAATCGGATATTCAATATACAAAGATGTCATTCCACAATTTTTTGTTGTTGACATCATCATCTCTTAAAAAAAAATTCATATTTGAGATCTGCCATCATTCTGAAGCCAAAGTGAAATCACCCGAAATTGCTCCAAACATTCAAACTTCACTAACTATTGAGCGGATTCATATATTATGACCTGGTTCTACTTCAAAGCATACTGTAAGGTTTGTGGAATGATTATTTTATCACATAGTCAAAATTATACAAAATTTTACTAAGTATGTGGCCATTTTGGGCCTACATTCAGGTGCCTCTTCGGTGGATTTGCTTGCAAAGCCAATCGAATCCAGAGTCTTATCCATTGGGCCTTAGGAGTAAAAATAATACTTATATTTGAAGATATGTTTTAAGGAATAATTTCCATACAAACACTACCATCTGAAAGCTCAAATTCTACCTAGAGGGTAAAGTTCATATAGAAACCATGCCAAAAACATCATAGAAATCACTTGTTCAACTAGAGATTGTATCCATATTATCAGTATTACTACTACCTTTAAAAACTATACACAACTCTACATCCTATATAAGGCTTCATTTCAAAAAATGCCTTCACACAAAAATGTTGTGTCGTAGGCTTCATGCCTTTATTTCTTATTTTTGACAATTGTCAGAGTAAAAACAGAAATAAAAAACTAATGTATAGAAACACAAAAATTATGTATATGTACAAAAATAAATAAAATGATTTAAGCGTGAGCCCCTCTTAGGCCTATAGCTGCTCAATATTATCCTCATTCTTCTACAACCTCTTCATCCTCATATTCTCTTTCCTCTTCTCCCTGTTCTTCTGGAGTATGTACTCTCTGGTTATCCTCACCGAAGGTGTCTCAAAACAACTAGACCATTGATTCCAAAGATTGAAGAGCCTGTTTCCATGCTTCCTCAGAGGTATTTGATGTTTCTTTAAGATGCTCATAAACATATTTTAGTTCCCCAACATCCTCATAATTAGCAATATTCACTCTAGTCACCATATCCTCCATGGGATATATTAATCAGGTGTAGTCCATAATTAGTTTGGGAGCTTGTTCTTGGGATAGTAGCTCTTCCAGTGAATCAATTCCACCCTCATCTTGTAAGTTATCCTTGATGATTTGTTGGTATTTTTCCATAGATAACAAGTTGTGATCCTCCTTCCAGAGTCATTTGAAACCAACATGAATCATTTCCTTATTTATTTTAATGATGTATTTAACTCCTCTTTCCATTCTGTCAAGCAATAGCCAGGATCTCTGAACTAACTTGTGCTTCTTCACCACTATTGTTTCAAATTATCTACCTTCTCTTTAGCTATATTAGTTTTCACATAAAATGTATCTAAGTGAGCCATGGCAATCCCTAACTCATCCTCAGTAGGAAGCTTGCTAATATCTTCTATGATTTCCTCTACTCTATAATCTTGAGAATTCATTTCATTTTCAAGTTTTCTCACTTGCAAAATCATAGAACTTGAAACCCTTTGCCTAGTGACAGGGTTAACATACATACTTTTTCTTGTCACGACCATCTTGTTGGAAGGCTAGGTAAGCTTCTCTACCCAAAATTTATTTATGCTATGAGTGGCTGCCTGTTCTTTTGATACAGTAACAAAATTTGAAAAATCAGTAGCCAAAGGAGATAATGGCATAAAAAAAATGAGAGTGGGTTGACTTGTTTTTGGTGGGGGTGAAAATATATTGATAGCAGCCTCTATTACAATGGTAGACTCTGTGATTACCGTTGTTGTGGACATAGATAAATTTAGAGAAACATGAACATAACTGATAGTAGAAGGGGTGGATGAAGTCAGAACGCACTGTCCCATAGATGGTGGTAATAAAATAGATGAGGGTGCAATAATGGTGGACATTGAAGTGGACATCTTCGAAGTGGAAGGTGGATCTTGAGGAGGCTGTGACACAACATAACTAACTGATACATCCATAGCTACTGATGAGACGATGGAAGAACTCTGAGGTGGAGGAGGTAAATTTGCTATATTTTCTTGACTAGAAAGGGAGGAAAATTCTTTTGGGGATTCATGGAGATGAAAAGGAGAATATCGATTATAAATAGATGTAGGGTGTTCTTGTTCAACTTATGTCTCTAGGTGTTGTTCTTGTTCAACTAACCCTTCAATATTAAAAATAGCTACCTCTTCAACAATTTCTTCCATACTCATTTTCTACTTCTTGGAAACCTCTCTCTCCTCTATTTTTGGGGCCCTCTTAGTCCTCCTATAAACTAATTGAAAAGTAGCCATCTCTCCTTCAAAATTTTCCCCCTCTTCATCTTCTTGTACTACTCTTGAAAGTAGAGACTGCTCAGATACAAGTTGTAAGTCAAATGATATTGTGGGGATGATGGAAAAAGGTGGGGATATTATTTCAATTAGTGGAATATTGACAACTCTTTCTTTGGATAATTGCATTTCATTCACCAATTTAGCCTTCTCGGGAAACTTCTCTACCTGCTTAGAAGTAGGATTGGAGATTTTGAGTACTTCAGTTGTGGTCAAAGGAAATTTTTGCATCTCTATCTGAATATTTTGAATTGTAAGAGGAAGGAGGGACTCATAATCATTCTAGGGTTTTTCATCGATCAATACTATATTTTTGACATCCTTTGGTCTCTAGGATTCAACATTCTTATTATAAATCCTTGAAAATTCCTTATCAATTTTCATTCCAAACTTTGATTTGGGTTTTCCAATTTCGACCCTCATATGCCACCAATATGTAATATTTGTTATCTTCCATGGTCCTTTCTCCTCTGGTCTTCCTCTCTCTGCTACCTCTTCTTCAGAAGGAGTGTCCTTCATATCGGTAGATTCAAACCTCACTTTATTAATTGTATCCTTTGTAAGCCGATGGCTGAGCTCATGCTCCAAATTGAAATCCACAACCTGTTCGTAGAAATCCAACCATGGAGGTAACTAATATATCTTTGAGATGTTCCACTCCAAAAGAGTAGTTTTATAATTATTCCTTCCCTGTTCAAAATTAGCCCTGGGCATTTTTTTTTAAATTTATAGGCCTTGTCTCCATTTAGGGTTTTATTTCTCATAGTGAAAATACTGTTAGGATCATAACTCCATCTCTAAGGAATATAAAATAGACCTAATATGTCAAGGTATTGATCAATTTGTTGGCTCTACCACTCGGATACAATAATATTATCTTCATTGTGGTAAGTAATTAAATACTTCTTCTTCCTTCCCGAACCATAACTTGCATCAATGTACACCACATGCCTTAGATACTCCAGGGTGAATAGCCTTTCTATGATAAAATGAGGTAGGAGAAAGGGTTTACCTATGAAACCATATAACCTGATTACTGTGCCCTCTGTTAGTAGATACCAATCTCCTTCCTCAGCATATTCCTTCCTCAAAATATGCTTAGCTAAGGAGGGCAACCTAGGGTACTCATTGTATATTATTTTTAGGGTAGGTTCCAAAAATTCCAAGTTGAATATGTAATAGGATTCAATTATCTTCAAAAAATCCATCCAATAATAGACCGACAAGGGTTCCCCATCACTGGTTTTATCCTTAGCCAAAATCCATGGCATTCTACTTTTGATAGCTGTGTAGAACATCCACACCAAACTCAAGCAATGTCTAAAACTGGGAGCACCAACACCCTTCTTCATGTTTACCAACTGCTCATGGATCCTATGAGCGAGAAAAGTTGGCCAGTCAAAGTAAATTACTCTGGTACCCCTCTCTCTCACATATTTCTTGTACATCCTCTCATCAAAAATACAAAATGTCATGACAATTTGCCAACCATGAACCATATTTTCAGATTCCAAACCCTCCATACAAGCTAACATAGAAAATAATTCTGGGATTGCAAATTCATCAATATGAATTGGGACTTTGGGTATTTCGTATTGATTATTTATCCTTATGAAATTAAGATGAAGCCATTTTTCTAGTGCCTCCTTTTTTTCTTTTAAGGCTATCATGTTAGTGTAAGCCTTGTCTAGCTCTGCTATGCTAAACGGTCTAAGTGTTGAGGATGGGCCTACCCCTATGGTGAATAAATCATAACAAGTCTCTCTTATGATGGAAAATAGGGGAGTTCCCTCAGGGGTTCTGACTGTTCTATTTTCAAAATCAAAGAATTAAATCATAGTAGAGACTAGTTCGGGGCAATGATGCAAAAAATCACAGATATAAGAGAACAAAAAGGATTTTATGGCTATCATACCTTGTCATTGCATTGGCTTTCCTTTGAAATATAGAAATTTGAAACCTATCTTGAGGTGGGTCCTTCTCACTCTTGTCATCACTATATCTATGACTCGACTGGTCCGGTGTACATGAACCTAAAATCTTGTTGCTATCTTCGATGATTCGATGGATGACATTTTGGGTGCCATCCTGATAGTAGCAAACTTTGTCCTCCTAATTTGTAGTAAATTCTCCAAGGTATCGTTGTACTTTTATACCTTCCTATAGATGCAAGGGGTTTCCAAATGGATTTTGTATATGATTTTCATTACTTCTCTCCTCTAGAGCCCACGTATCTTTTGCCATTAATGTAGCTATTGCGTGATATATTTGTTGGCACACTTTCCAATACTTTTCATTATTTCTTTAGTGGCTCAAAGGTGACATCCTATCTTCTTATTGGTTGAATTTTGAAATTACGCTACTAACTCATCATATCTCTTCAGCTACTCTTTGGTCCATGCGTGAGTTCATTAGAATTGAATGTGGGAAAAATATTTAGCTTCCATGTGTTAGATTGGAACTTGTTGTTTGGCTTTGGCCTGATTCCACTCTAGTGTCTTAAGAACCTTCTGAGTCTGCTTTGGTACTTGAAGCTTACACGCACGACACTCTACCTCAATTTCGCTCCAGCTATCTCCAGCTTTGAGAGGTTCCCAAATTAGTTCCATCTTTTTTCCTTCTCTATGCGGGATAGAAATTGATAGACCACTCCACAGAAATCTAGAATTAACCATGCAGACTTGAGGGTGGAATGCCATTCCGAAGAGTTTTACACAACATCGTGTGTGGAATGGAACATCACCATGCATTTGGCCAACACTTAGTCATTTCTTGCAAACTTTCTTCTCTCTCTTTTTTTATAGAATTTCTTTGAAAAGAACTAATTACAAAGTGTAGAAAAGAAATCAAATACAAAATTCAGAAATGAAGGGTAAATATTTGTAAAATGTATATACATATGTTAGAATGAGCTCACTTTTTACATATAGTATATCTTGAAGTGAAAACCATTCACCGGAATTGGTTGTATGTTTCCCTCTGGATCCTTCAACTGAAATACATTAGACTCTTTAGCTTCCACTATTTCAAAAGGACCATCCCAAAAGGAATCAAACTTTTCATGCTTTCCTGGTTTTTCCCTGTCAACATTCCATCTGAGAACTAAGTCTCCAACTTGGAGTTTTTTGAACTTGGCATTTTTATCAAACCATGCTTTAATGTCTGATGAATGCTTTTGAAAATGATCATATGCTTGAGTTTTACTCTCTTCCATTCAAAACAAGTGTGTCAACCTGGTTTTTACTAGATCATCCTCTAATTCTTCTTTTGTAATGACAAGATTAAGAGCTAGGATCTCTAAGTTAATTGGAAATACTACCTATTTTCCATATACCAATGCATAAGGAGAAGTTTTTATGAAATTTTTAATAGTAATACTGTCTGCCCATAGGGCATGGTTGAGCAATATGTGCCAACTCCTTTTGTTACATTCCAAAGATTTTCTCAAAATACTTAATAGGTTTTTGTTGGTAGATTCTATAGGTCCATTACCTTGTGGGTAATAATTTGAAGCATTTTTAAGAGTGTTGCCATACTTGATGATAAACTCAATGTACTTGGCTACTATGAAAGTAGGACCATTATCAATCACCAAAAAATTTGGGACTCCAAATCTAGAAATTAAATTCTACATAAAGTTGATCACAACTTCCTGGTATGCCCTCTTTGTAGGAATGGCATCTACCCATCTGGTAAGATAGTCTGTAGTTGTCAAGATAAACTTATGCTGTACTAAATAATTAGGATTTATAACTCCTATGAAATCTAATCCCCATTGTTGAAAAGGCTCCTCAACTTGAATAGGTTTCAGAGGAGATGAAGTATTTTCGGTTCTTCCAACGTACCTCTGACATTTACCACAAGCATGGGTAACTTTAAAAGCATCATTGAACACATAAGGTCAATAATAGCCTACTATTATTATATTTAAAGATATAACTCTACCCAAGCTATGACCACATGCTGACCCTCCATGAAATTCTTCTATGAATCTTTTTTGTTGGTCCTCCAAAAAATTTAGGAGAATACCATCCAAGTTTCTTTTGAAAAACCCTTCAAGTAGTAATACATATTTTAGAGCATGAAGTCTATACCTCCTTATTTGAGAAGGATTTAGATTAGGTGGACAGATCCCAGTTTGGAAATACTTGGTCATTTGCTCGATCCAATCAGAATCTAGAGTGTGTACAATCTCTATTTGAACCTCTTTTATTATCTAACAAGTTATCATTTTTTCCAATGCTAAAGCATATGTCAATCCTTGTCACAAGGCTCTACCCCTTACCATCTTGGTGGGACATATTTATACATCATATTCTTGGATATTAGTAATCCAAACAGACATTTTATCACCTAGGTCACCTTGTAAAATAAAACTTCTTACATCTGGATGAACCATATATACCAGGGTTTTGCTCTGTACCAGATATTGTTTAAACTTCTTTAGTGACTTCATCACATCAAACACTTATCTTTCAATAAAGTTATATTTTACCTTATAATCCTGTATATTTTAAATCCAAAATAACACAGAGTGTTCATCCGCTTGATTATCTCTCTGGGTGAGTACCAAGGCATAACTCTCTTCAGCTCCATAAGCATAGAGAATAAAATATTTAGTGAAATCAGGATTTATCAAGACTGGGACTATTGCAATGGATTGATTTATGAACTCAAAATATTACTTCCTAACCTCAGTCCACTTGAACTCTACCTTTTTCTTAAGTAGTTCAGATATAGGCCTCACTCTTTATGCAAAATCATAAATAAATTTCTTGACGAAATTGATTTGACCTAGGAAGGACTGCAAGGTATTTTGATTAGTAGGCAAAGGAATAACTAGAATTGCTCTAATTATTTTTGGAACTATAGCCATACCTTCCTTTGAGACCACATGGCCTAATATTTTTACCTCATGTACTAAAAAAATGACTTCTTAGGATTCAGTGAGATACCAATTTATCTACATTTTTGAAAAACATGTTCCAAATGAGATAGATGATCATTTTTATCATGAGAAAACATCATCATGTCGTCTAGGTAAATCAGAATAACTTTGTTTATAAGTGTACCAAAGGCATAGTCCATGGCCCTCTAAAATGTAGCTCCAGCATTAGACAACCCAAAGGGTATTCTCTAATAGGAAAATGTACCCCATTTTGTGGTGAATGCTATTTTGTATTGGTCTTCGTATTTTACCCAAATTTGGTTATATCCAGAGTAACCATCCAATAGTGAGAATATTTCTACTCTAGCTACCACTTGTAATATCTAGTCAATCTGAGGGAGGGGGTAGTGATCCTTGAGGGATTCTTGATTTAGATTTCTAAAATCTATGCATATCCCCATTCTTCCTTCTTACGGGTACCAAATTGGCTACCCAAGTGGAATGTTTTATTGGATATATTATCCTAGACTTTAGTAGCTTTAAGAGTTCCTCTCTCATAATGGCTTCTATCCTTGGATTGATAGGCCTCTATTTTTTTCGGAATGGTTTAGCATCGGGCTCTAACTCAATAGTATGTTGGATAATCCTTTTGTCATACACCTTAAGGTCTTCATA
Source organism: Wollemia nobilis (assembly GCA_028583015.1). Classification (NCBI taxonomy): domain Eukaryota; kingdom Viridiplantae; phylum Streptophyta; class Pinopsida; order Araucariales; family Araucariaceae; genus Wollemia; species Wollemia nobilis. The sequence goes on from JAQPPZ010000028.1 coordinate 1,556,674, forward strand.
TGACCAAGCCACAATGTCTTGGTATTTTAAGCATAAAGTTTTAATCTCTTTTGCTTCCTTAGGTGAACACTAGATCCCAATATTGAGCTTCTTTCCTATTTTGACATCCACTTATTTATAGATCTTTTCACCGACCTTCATGGCTCCAACCTTCTTTCTATCTTCATTATAAAATAGAATTTCAAGGGTGACCAATCCCCTTGGAATATGATTGTTTCTTAGTTGGATAAAGTCTTGTTGATCTATTTCCTCCAAGTATTCCTCTTGGATAGTTGAGAGGCATGCTTATCTTATCATATTTGCTCATCACTTTCAAAAACTTGCCAAAATATCTACTTGTCTGGTACTGTAGGTCTTAAAACCATTTTAATTCCCTTTGTCTTCTTAGTTCCAAAATATATAGGAGGATTGAAATTAGCTCCCTTCATTGCTAATGAATCTGCAAGGTGATTCTCTTCTCTAGGCAAAAAAATTAGATTCAGGGCATCAAATGAATCCATTATGTCCCATACCCTATTCTTGTAAGCTTTTACGTAATGGTTCTTACTGCTACACTTATTCCTTACCTGATGGACTATCAACTTAGAATCCCCATATATGTTCAAAATATTTATGCCCATGCTTTCTGCTTACATCAATCTGAGGCACAAAGCCTCGTACCCTACAACATTGTTAGTACATGACCATGTCATTCTGTAAGCAAAATTAATTATCCCCTCTGACTGTGATTGTAGAACCACACCAGCCCCTGCACCATTTCTATATTTAGCACCATCAAAATGCATAACCCATGTTTCCTTGTTTCTTAGGGATTGATTAGAAATAATAAGGAGTTTCTTTTCCAATTCAGTTGTGATATTGTATGTACCCATACTAGTTCCAAACTGACTATAGTCTTCTATGAAAGGCAACTCATCATCAATGTATAGCTCCTCAATATTTTCCACTATCTCAAATTCCTCCAAAGGACTAATATTGCACATATATTCTTCAATATTTTCAATATGATAAGCAACTGGTTTCTCAAGTGTTATCCTTATCCATTTTCCTTTGAAATGGATTACCATGCTAGAATAATCCATGTACATACATCCCCCTAGCTTTGCAGTAAATTATCTTGAGAGGCATAACCCGAAATAGGGTTCTAAGTCCACCACCACTATTTCCTACACCACCGTTACCTCGGGAGATCTGTGCAACCTCATAAGTACATCTTTAATAACCCCAACTATCTTGACAGGTGTCCCATCTAGTTACAACACTCCAGGACAAGACCAGGTATACCCCATACCCATTTCATCATATACCACCTTAGGCATAACTATGGTTGATGCTTCTGAATTAATAATACAATTTTAGACTACCCATCCTTCCATTCTCAAGGATATGTAGAAAGGGGGAGGTTTGTTTTTTAGAATAGTAGTTGTCATTTCTTTATTTTTTGGTGGTATACTAAGTATGGTGGTGGTTGGTCTGTTCTGGGGATTTTTGTTGAGGGAAGCTTTAAGTAGGTCAATCTGGCCTGGAATGAAAAAAGTTTCATACAGGCTATATTTTGATGGAATCCTTTTCATCTCCTCAAAAATGTTGTACTCATACTTGGTCAGGGATAGTCTTTCCAGTCCTCTTTCTGGCTCACCATATTTCCTTTTGTATTTTTGGGTTGCCTCTAATCTTTGTATTTTGGTAATAGAGGGGAACTTGAGCCTTTCTTGATCCTCACCCTTGGATCTCATTATGTCTCCTTTTGTTTCTCTTTCAAGATTTTTAGGGAGACTATCTATCTTCTCCTTCCCTCTATCTTGAGGAATAGGAAAGGTGTCACTGCTTTTAGGGGGGAGGTCATCTTTATTTTTAGAAGGGACCTATAATTCTCCCATATTCTAGGGGTCTACTTGTAAAGCTTTCTCTCTAGACCTTGTCATAACAACAATCAGACTTTCTTCCTCTAACTCTTTTTTGACCATGATCTGATCAGTGTGCCATAATATATTAACCCTCCCCTTCTGATTCCTTTTAGCTTGAAACATAGCTTTTTGAACATGGTTTTTATACATCACACAAGATTGTGAGTCATGTGGGTCATTGCATACCAAACACCAAATATTTGCAAGAGTGATATCTGTAGAACACTCTGGTTCCTCATATGTTGTATTCACCCTAATACCAGTACTATTACTAGGACCAGGACTTTAATATCCTTGTTGTGACCTTTCTTGATCTCTCTTTTCCATATAATTAATTTTGTTACTAAGAGTTTTCATGGTATTTTGTATATCCAAAATAACATATAATTATTGAGGAGGTTGAGAAGGAAGGGGAGAAAAATGATGTGTGGAGGATATAGGTTTAGACTGAGGAATTAGATTCATTTGTAGATATGGAGATGGTAAAGAAAATGGGTCCATGTAGGAGGTATTTGTGGATTGCTCATGGCTACTATTGGTTTTTGAGTTATAGGGCAACACAATTTTGGGGGGAATTCTTCCCACATTGATCAAGATATTTTTAGCATGGACGACTACATTATAAAATTGGGGGAAGGTTTCTACTTTAGATTGTTGTGTTTGCAAACCTAGCTCTAATCCCAGGGCTTGAATATAATACATGTAATCCAAACATACAACTGGTCTAGCAGTGGGGGGAATTCTCTTCCATGTTCTGCTAAATCTCAAATTAAAATCTGAGATAGTTTCTTGCTAGGTTTTTTGCATGGTTGTAAACTAATTCAGTAGAGAAAATGGATCAGTAGATTCATTAAATTCTTCTATGAATGGCTCAACCAATGATTGCCATGAAGTTATAGAATTATCTTCCAGAGTTCTAAACCAATGAAATATCTTTTCATGAAAGGATAGGGCTAGAATTCTGACAATAATATTTTCTTCTTTTATGTTGTGGATTTATATAAAATTCAAGATATCTTGGCAGCGCTCATAAGCTATTTTCCCAAATCCATCATACATGGGGGTTGCCTTAGATATAGCCTAGGGTATGGCATCCATTTGGGCTAATCTAAGGGGCCCAGTTGAATCCCAGTTAGGGTACTTTTGTAGTGGCTGATTAGGAACCACATTTTGTACCATATTTTTAGCTACAGGCCTTCTTGGGGGAACTATTGGGTTTTCTTCCAGAAGCTCTTCTTCTTCAATAAAATATTGATCTAAACTTTTGATAACAACAACCCCTCTTTGAGGTAACTCACAATGAAAGAAAGAATTAGGGTTGTTCCTCTTGAAAGACCTGGTATACATGAAAGGGTACTAGTCTACAATACTTTTTTGGGGTCTTCTGACCAGGGAGTCACCAGGTGAAATTTATTTTCTCTGCTAATAAGGTCAATACAATTCACCAAATATTAATTCCTTCGGGTTGAGATAACAATAACTCTTTATATGGGTTTTATGTTCCTTATGAACGGTCCCACCGGGCGTGCAAAAAACTGTTGGGCACTGAATTGCATCAAGTTTTCAGTCAATACTGTGATTGTCTATCTTATTAATTTTTGTCTAGGCTTACATCCAATAGTTGTAGCTTAGCACTCAACATTGGATGGACCAAAATAGGGGTTTCCGATCCAACCTCCAGAGTAGGATGGTTCCTTATCAACTTAGCAAGTTGTTGATATAATTATGCTCACTTAGGGTTTGGAGTTTAGGGTAAGAGAAAGTTAGGGCTAGAGAGATGTGGATAATAGTGGACATATAAAGCTCCCAAAAAATCATGCTAAGGACATGTACTCAGATCAAAATTTATCCCAAAACATATTGTTTCATATATTAAAGCACAACAGAGAAATGTTGTAGCAAGCAATTTCAATATCCAAGGAATGATAATCCAAATAATAGAATTCACCAAACACCTAGATTTCATAGAAATGTACTTCCTAACCACATAGAATGAATTCAAAAGCATATTTCAATTACTTATAATAGCTAGTAATCCAAAATTTGGCAACAACTAACCATCAAAGTATTTACAAAAATGCAACTAAAAAATCTGAACCTCTGATATCAAGCATAAGAATGCAAACTTGAGGTAAAGATCAATGTATTGCTCCTTTCATTTTTATCTTTAGGAATATTTAAAATGGTATAGGCAAACACGCTAGAGCCGACCCTTAAAAATGAGGGTTCGACCTCTACTTATAGTTTTATCATTACAATAAACAAGAAATAATACCAAATATCTTGTTACAACAACACATCAAAGATATTTAGCTAGCATTAGCTCATTGGTCCGTCCTCCAAGAATTTTGGTGAAGGAAAGTCTACCATGGCAGCTTAGGGTATCTGCAACTTGCTAATTTCTCAATGGAACTGAAGTTCAGAATGTTAAAGATCATGTGTCTTCGTAGATCCTTCTTGGGAGTGAATTACCACCATCGATCTATAACCACCTCTAGTTTGATCTTCTTGGAAAACCCTCGATACTTCATCTTCCAGTTGACTATTACAAATTATGACGTAGCAATATCTTTTAAACCACCAAGATTTGGTAGCTTAACCTCCACCATTGATTCTCTTCATCACATGATTTAGATTCAATCTGGCATAAGCTAAATTCCATTCCACTTTAAAATTGATGACATCATCTTTTAATCAGAACCAGTGGAATATCCAATCTGAATCTCTAATATTTGAACCTCAAATCTATTCCAAGATCTACCATATTCAACATTATATTCTTCAATCCGCACTAGAATATTGATGATGTCACCTCTTTCTTATAACCTTTACGGATTTCATTCCGAATAGAGCAAACACTAATAACAAATTCAGGTTCGTAGCTAGTCACATACTTCTTCCATCGCTAATCTACACTTTCATTATTCTACCACTCCATCTTATCTTCATTCTAGAAAGGAAAGACTTGCTCATTCCTCGAATCACCAATCCACGCTTTTTTGCCAGTGACGTCATCATCTCCTTGAAACTTTTGCATATTTGAATATAGCATTATTTCGAAGCTAGAAACAAAATGACTTTCCCAAAATTAGATATTCAATATACAAAGATGCCATTCCATATTTTTTTGCCACTGATGTCATCATCTCTTAGGAAATTTTGTAGATTTGAGATCTGCCATCATTTCGAAGCCAAAGTGAAATCACCCAAAATCGCTCCAAACATGAAAAATTCACTAACTATTGAGCGGATTCATATATTCTAACCCGGTTCCACTTCAAATCGTACTGCAAGGTTTGCAAAATGATGATTTTATCACGTAGTCAAAATTATATAAAATTTTACTAAATATGTGGCCATTTTGGGCCTACAGGTTCATGATAGAAAAGGATATGGCTTCACTAGGAGAAATCCCAAGATATTTGCATCTCCAAGGAATAATAGTATTAAGTGTTATAAATACAATAATGATGGACATACAGTAAAGTGGTGTAGAGCAGACATTCGAGAATCAAGCATGAATAGGAATAGGAACAAGAACATAAATAGGAATATGGATATGAATAGGAACATGAATATGGACATTGATAGGGATATAAATAGGAATAGTCAAAGAAATCATAAGGATCATATGAGAAGGAAATATGATAAAGGTAAAGACTAGTGCTTGCTAGGAGTAAAAATACTCCCACCCCAAAATTAACCACCTCAAGAGGAGATGGGGGAGGGGTTCGACTAAGAGACTCATTCTTATCCTCGAGTCCTAAATGTGATCATTTACCATTGATGTCAAAGGGGAAGATATTTGAGTAAGGGGGAGATATTTGGTTTAATAAAAGAGCATTGAGTCAGGGGGAGCAATGTCCTAGGGAGAGCAGAACAAGAAAAAGGTCAAGTGTTTGGTAAAACAAATTTGGGTTACCATCAATGACAAAGGGGGATATTGTGGGACATTTTGAGTAGATAAGTTATCATTGATGTCAAGAGTGAGTGGTCATTGATGTCAAGCTTTCAGCACTAGTCAGTGGTAGTTCAGTGGGCAACATTCGTTTCAGGTTCTCTAGTTTCAGTTGATCAAGACCCAGTTTTAGGAGATCAGATGTGGACCAAAGTGCAAAATAAGATGCCCAAGTAAATAATATTATAATATTTTAATAATATTATAAAAGGAGGTTTTAAATTAATTATAAATTAATTAATAAAATTTTATTATAAATTAATATATAATTTAATTTAATTAACCTAAGTTATGTAAATTAATTATTAATTAGTTTTTATATTAATTATAAAGTTAATTTATATTAATTTTTTAACCCAAAGGTGGGTTATTAAAATCATAATTTGAATTTTAATTTGAATTACTAAAAGCACCAATGTGGGAGAAAAATCAAATTGTGTATAAAAATGGGGATCCACCCACCTTAGAACTTACCATGCCTTCGTTCAAAAATTAATGTGAATTCCTTAAAATGGATGCTACAACGAAGTGGAGAGTATAGTGGACCTTGAAGAATTCAAAAGGCGCATGAGGCAGAAGGTGGAGGAAGTAATTTTCCTTCATGTGGGGGCTATAGCCCATGCGATGGGATCCCAAGAACTAAGACACTTAGGCCTTAGGGATACGGTGTATCGAATCACAGCAAAACCTCTTTTTGGAGAAAGCAATGTATGCATTCAAATTTAAGTGCCAAAAATTTCGAAAGTGGTTGTTGAAAAATAAAAAATTAATTTTTGCATTATATTTGGTTTATAAGGCTACATGGGGAGTTATAAGGGTTATGCAAATTAAATTTTGATATCATTTTCTTTAATGGTTGGAAAGAGTTGTAAGGTGTTTGTGAAGTGTTGTATATTATTTTAAGTAAGGAGTTTATAAGGTGTATTCAAGGAATTATCATTTTCATGTATGATTTGTGTATGTTGATTTAAAAAGGGAGTTAATAAGGCATAAATTGAGTTGTGATTATTTTGTGTCTAAGGAATATTTTTGAGAAAGTGTTGAAGTGATATTGTTGTGTCTAACCATTGGAATTGAAAATAAGGAAATTGTGATTAAGATGGGTTTTTCTAAAGGTAACTTTACATCCAACAAAAGGTATGTGCATATTATTCCTAGTGAGTGATTATTGAAAGTTGTGAATGAAAATTTGGAGTGAAAAGGATTGTTTGGTTAAGCATCGTTGAGTGTGTTTTTAATTAATGCTTCAAGGTTTTATGGAATTGAGAGTTGTTGATAAAACCTTGTTTTATAAGCATTGTTGTTGAAGTGATTAAGTTGAGTGAAGAACTTGAACTAGGGTTTGCAAAGAACATGAGTATCATTGTTATGTGAGATTGGTTGATAAGCATTGTTGGAAACATTTGAGTGAGTGTTCATATGTTTGGACTAGGATTTGTGAGAAATAATTATTGCATTGAGTGATTGATTGAGTAGATTTGGTTGAGACTAGTCAATTGGATGTGTGAAGTGATAGCTCAAGTTCTATGAAACAAATTGTTCTATATACTAAATTAATTTGAGAGAGAAGTTGAGTGTAGGTGAATATGAAGCATATTAAGTATCTAAAAATTCTCTATATATTTATGTAATAAAGAGAAATATTGAAAGTGATTGAGAGTTTGTGAGTGTGAAGCATATTGAGTCTCTAACAATTATCTATATGTTTCTAAAAGAGAGTGAAAATAATTGAGCATTGAGGTGAATGTGAGGCATATTGAGTCTCTAAAAATTCTCTATATGTTTCTAAAAGAGTGATTGAAAGTGATTGAGCATTGTGATGAGTGTGAAGAATATTGAGTCTCTCTCTATATGTTTCTAAAAGAGTGATTGAAAGTGATTGACCATTGTGATGAATGTGAAACATATTGAGTCTCTAAAAATTTTCCTTGTGTTTCTATGAGATTGGACAAGTTCTAGTGAGGACTTATTGAGAAGAGTTGGACAAGTTCTAGGGAGGACTTGTGGACAAATTTGTGTGAGATTTTATCGAAGCTTACAATATAGATTGAGAGCAGATTTGAATAAGTTCTAGTGAGGACTTATTGAGCAGATTTAGACAAGTTCTAGTGAGGACTTGTTGAGAGTAGATTGGATAAGTTGTTGAGAGGATTTGTGGATAGATAAGTGTGAGCTTTTGTGGAAGCTTACAAGGCATATTTGAGATAATTCTTTGAGAAGACTTGATTGATTGATTTATTCGAACCTTGAGTTAAGGTTTAGGGTAGATCTAGCTAAGTTTATTTGAGATTGATTCAAAATTTGTGTTAAGGCTTGAGGACATAGATTGAGGATAGATTCAATATATTTGAGGATAGAGTTTGGTGCAGATTTGAGGATAGGTTTGTACTATACTAGAGGCATAGATTGAGAAGATTTGTGCTAGACTGAAGGACTATGTTTAGTGTATATTTGAGACAAAAATTTGAAGGTGACATAGTATAGAGTATGAAAGTCTCTAGTGGATAGAGATCCATTAGCTATGGCAGTGAGGACATGTGTCTTCAGTGGATAGAGATCCATTAGGCATAGCAGTGGGGGCAATAGTTCTTCTAGAAGATCACCAATCAAAGCTAAGGAGAAATGAGTTCTACTATGGATAGAGATCCATTAATTTGATTATGGTATTGGTGTCTCCTTTGGATAGATATCCATAAAAATTGTATTAGGGAAAGGATTCCCAAGAGATTGATTAAGGAAATTTTAGTGAAATATTTTCTTCATGGATTATGCCACATTGGGTGAACCGCGTTAAATTGGTGTCTCTATTGTGTGTGTGGTTACTTGTACATTATTTTGATTACTGCTATTGATATTTCTATATTTACATTGCATAATATTGATTGGAAAAGAGAAGTAAAAAATGTTATTATATTGTTCACCCCCATCTCAGTATAAGCTTGTTTTCTTCACATTCCACTAAAATGGCCACCACATGTACCATTATGAGCTTCAACTATGACTCTTTGTGCATCTACATACTTGAGATAATGAAGGAGTATTCCAACATAACCATATATATACAACACATCCCCCAATAGAGTAAATGATCTACCTTTTGCATGAAAGTGCATTTAGTAGTCTGTGACATATCTTATGGGAGTGTTTCAAACTTGAGGAAGGCTATTATTTGGTTTGACCAAGGATCATATGGATCTGAATGGATACAGTAAATATCCTCTTCATACTTAGATTCAACATGAACAATTGCATATTTAGAGATCATTGTAATAGTAAGTGGTTGTACCTCTCTTGTAGAGTTCTTTGGAATCAATGATCCTAGATAGGCCATCACATCTACAAATCTATTAGTCAAACATGGAAAAATATCAATTTCATGCCAATTAGAATTAGAGAGAAATTACATTGCTACTTCATGGTAAAGCTTTATGGTAGGTTCTTTGCATTGGTATTCTTCATTGATTTATCTAACAACAAGTTGAGAATCACAAAATATCCTGATAACCTTTATGCCCATAGCTATGGCTACTTGAAGACATAAAATTAAGGCTTCATACTTTGAATTGTTGTTTGTGCATTGGAATTATAATTTGAATGGTAAGGGAATAGGTATCCCTTGAGGTGTATGAAATATAACTCCAAATCCTTGACCTTTTTCATACTGAGAATCATCAAAGAATAATGTGATATCAACATATTCCTCCAAAATGACATCTTATTCTTATTCAGTGATAGTGAATACCGAAAAATTTGGAAGATCAATAATAAAAGTTTGATCACTAGAAATTGGAGCTTCCAAAAGCTAATCGGCTATGATTTGATCTTTAATGGATTTTTTGCTAATAAAATCAAGATCTAATTTAGTGAGAAGCATTATCCATTTAGTGGTGTGGATGTTATTGTAAGTGTAAGATATCATATAATGTAGAGGATTTTCATGAGCTATGACATATGTGGTGTGACGAAGAAAGTAATGTATGAGTTTATTAGTGGCAAAAACCACTACTAAACACAATGTTTCCACGTAAGAATATTTGGTTTCATAGATTACCAATGTTCAACTAATGTAATAGAAATATTACTCTTGATTGTTCTCATTCTTTTGTGCAAGCATTGTCCCTAATGCAAAGTCCATTGCTAACACATAAAGATGGAAGGGGACCCCTGAACGAGGATTAAAATTGGTGGAGAAGCCAAGTATTGCTTGATGTCATAAAAAGCATTTTGGCACTCATATGTTCATGAAAATATCACCCCATTTTATAGTAGGTTATTGAATGGTCTGTATTTGTTAGAAAGTTGTGCAATGAAATGATGGATTGATTGTATCTTTTCTTGTAAACTACGCAATTCTTTCAAGTTTGTTGGGAGAGAAATATTCATGATGGTCTTAAATTTATTTGGGTTTACCTCAATTCCTCTTTTGGAGATAATAAAACCTAATAGTTTTCAAGAGGTAACACCAAATACACATTCAACCTTACATTATGCTCTAAAAGTTGATCAAAGACTTTTTCCAAGACACCAATGTGCTCTTATTGAGTTTTAATATTTTCCAAGAGATCATCCACATATTATTTGATAATTTTATGCATGTAATCATGGAATATGTAAGTCATGGCATGTTTATAAGTTGCACCTCTATTTTTGAGGTAAAAAAAAATCATCTTGTAACAAAAATTCCCCCAAGGTGTTGTGAATGTTATTTGTGTTGGTCATCAAGATTAATTTGAATTTGATTGTATCCTAAAAACTCATCCATTAGAGAAATAATTTCATGGATAGCGTAGGTGTTGACAAAAGTATCGATGTTTGGTAGAGGAAAGTCATCCTTAGGACACACTTTGTTAAGGTCTCAAAAATTAGTGCAAATGTGTATCGTCCCGTTAGGCTTACGAATGGATACCATGTTTGAGATCCACTCAATATAGTCAATATGAATATTGAAACCCACATCTAATAACTTTTGAAACTCTTATTTGACCAAGAGGGCAATGGTAGGATGCATCCTTCTAAGTTTTTGTTTGATAGACTTAGCATCAAAATGCAAGGTGATATTGTGACCAGATAGGTTTAAGACCAAATATGTCTTTATAGGACCATGCAAAAATACCCTTCTTATTGAGGAGAGAAATTAATTTCTCTTGTTCATTTGTGGATAACATTTTACCAAGTTTGATAATTTGGGGGTTTTCTGCATCTGAACTAAGATTCACATCAATGGTATATTCAATGGACATGTGGCAACCTTTCTCAAGCTAGTGGGGTATTGAAATCAAATTGATGTCATCTATGAAATTATCAAACTCTTATAACTCAACCTCATCTATGTCTGCTTGGAAAACCGTATGATATGAAGGTGAAGGTGAAGGTAAATATGGAGGTGACGGAGGAATGTAGTTGACTGAAGCTCTTGAAAATTCATTGAAAAGGATAAATTTTCAAAGGATGGTGGCAAGGAAATTTGGTCCATATCAATAAGGCTCATGTCAATTGGAATTGGTTTTGCTAAATTGTATGGATTACAAAGAGGGGTGAATAAGTCAACAGGTTTCATGTTAACTTAAAGGGAAAAATTATGGTTGGCAAGGTGGATGGATGAATGGATCCTATCTACTATAACCGATGCTAGAACTCTAGAAACCTAAACAACATAAGGTAACACAAATAAATGCAATTGGCCAAAATCCATGTACATGCAATGCAAATGATTTATTTTTTATTTTTTATTTGTTTTTGATTATTTTTGTGTTTTTAATTTTTTTTTTTTGAATTTGAATTATGTACATATATTACAAGCAATATGGTTGGTGATGTGGATTAATGAAATGAAGGTGGTGGTTCACTGGTTGGTTCGACTTGCTCTTGTGGAAGATGCAAGCTAAATATGGGCTGATGGATGGTGAACATTATAAGGTAAAACTCATCTTGTTTAGTGTGTGTAATGATGGGTTTTGATTCCTCAGCAGAATCATTAGAATATATTGACAAAACATAAAATTATTCATAAATTTCATCTTTAGATTCCTCGGTGTTATGGATATCTTATTCTAAATTCAAATGTAAACTTTGAAAATATCATTCAAGATAAGTGGAAGAAAGTGGATGATAACCTAAAATGGAATGGTTATGCGCTTCTATATATGATACATCGATGATATCATGAATTCCCTATTCATGCCATCCTAGGGCATGTTATTTCCAATTAACTATATGAAAATATCAATATGGAAAAACTAACATATGTTTTATATTGGTAGGAGTTGGTTGCTTGGGTTCATCTATGAAAGATAGATTGTATTATGAATCAATCCTCCCATACATAAAATTAATGCTATTGGGTATTGCAACCATGTTGTACACTTCTATAGATAAGGGTTGATCACATGGGTGATCATAAATTCTAGCATTTTGGATATTAAGTGGTGTGATGGTGATATCTTAGACCACATATTCACCAATACCAAGATTAGTGAGCTGGATTGCAACTTGGGATGATATGGATGTAGATGTGAAAGTAGATATGGATGGCTTAATATTGACTTGGGTATCTGATAATGGGAGAGGTATAGACTAGGATGGCATCTCACAATCTGTTAAGGCAACTTGTGAAATGTCATCTAACATGGATGGAGGTGGATTTGGTTGATGTGGTTGTTGCATAGGAAATGATGTGGAAGGAATGATGGTGGATGATACTGATGTTGATAATGTGGCAGATGTGGAATGATTTTGGACACATGTGCATGTAGTCAAAGGTGATGAAGATGGAGGTATGGAAATGGAGGCTTGATATGAAGTGATTATGGGGAGCTCTTCAGGACTAGTATATTTTGATGAAGAGATGGATTGTGTGGCTGATGAGGTGGTTGATGATGACAAGAACAAATTAGTGGAAGGAAACATGGATTCATAAGGATTTGAAATGAAATTGCAATACTTAAATGGTTTAATGTTCACTGGTATGCAATACATATTTCAAGCATTGATGAAGTATATAAGGGACACATCTCATTTTTATCATCCAAGGACATCCAAGGAGTACATTGTATGGCATGGATCCTTCCAAGATGTGAAACATGGTGTGCAACATTTTGACCCCCACTTTGATGGGTAAAACTATAGTGCCAACTATGGAGTAGAGAGCATTGTCAAATGCTTTCAAGGTGAAAATGAATTTGGTAATGTGATTTGGCAAAATATTAAGGTAATGAAGAGAAAATATGGTGATGATATCGATAGAGGATACATTATCAGTCAATACTTGTTTAAATGGATTCCTATCAAATTGAGCCATGATGTGCAATTGAGGATCCACCGATTCTGATGATATTGGTTTAATTTCAAAATCGTAGAATATAATGGAATGCTCTATACATGTTCAAATGGTACCAACAAAATTTCTAAAGGCATTAGCATCTTGAGATTGAAGTTCAATGAATTTTAAAATATCCATTAATACCTCGTAATATGGGGGATATTGTTGAATAAATTCATAAATAGATAGTTTAGATGAAGCCATTTTAAGGCTAGTGGTAAACCAACTAATCAAAGAGATGATTGACCTTGATGGATTATTGGGAGCATGAATGGGTGGAGTTGGATGGCTTGGGATATAAATTGGTTGGGCATGATTGATGGAAAAATGAATGGGTTATTATGATGTGGTAGGTTGAGACACACTTGTCTGTGGTGCTATGGGAGATTGAACATGTTCCTATACATTTTTTTATTGTTAGTGCATTTTTGACCTCGAGTAACTACTTGGATAGCACCCACAAAACCTTGGTATTGTTGAATATGATTGACTTGATTAAGAGGGGTTTTTGTGTTAGGTTATCTTATTGTTGGTTATATCTCCTCATGATTAGGAAGTGGTGTTTGATAAATTCCAATGTTTTGTTTCTACTGAGCTAAGGGGCTATCAAGCTTGATCACTCCTAAGTCAATGATATCTTGCACTATGTCCTTGAAGTTGTAGTAATTATTTATATCATACTCATTCTGCCTATGATAAGGACAAAATAAATATTCCCTATAGTATTTACTATGCTTGGTAGGGTCATCTGGTTTACCCTTAGGTAAGGTAAGTTGATTAGTGTCATACAACATACAAAATAGAGAGGCATATGATTTGGCTAAGGGGTTGTACTAGTGGTTTTATTAAACAAATTTTCAATGTGGGTGATTTTCTATAGTTGGCATTGTGTTTTAAATTTATTGTGATGGTGAGGAAATCACATGATATGTAATTTTTTGTGGTTTTTTTTGCAAAGATTGTTGTTGAGCCATTATTGGCTGGATCATGACAACTTGATTGACTTGATTGGCTTGATTGGCATGATTGGACTGGTTTGGTTTGGATTGGTCAAAATAATTACTTTTATATTGGTCCTTATTTTGCTATTATTTTTTGGAGGTCTTAAGCACACCCTCTTGGATTTTTATCTTCTCAATTATGCTAGCTTGGGCAAGAGCTTCCTCAAATAATCTTTATTGTTGTAATTGTAATAACAAAGAGATGGGTTTTAGGCAACTCCTGGTAAACAGTAAGGTTAAATCTTCCAATAGTAGGGTGAATGGTAGTTTTATGATAACATCCTGGTTCCAAAAATCATAAACTAACTCATCATCATATTTTTTTAGACCATATAAATCAAATAATGAGACTTTATTTCTAACATTGAGAGAAAATATTTTAAGAAATTGGTCAACCAATTGTTCAAAAGTATAGATACTATGATGAGGTATATGGTTGTACCACTCTATGTCATCTCCCCCAGTGTCTAAGGGAATTTTCAAAGTTTTAGATCATCATTACTTTGGATTTTGAAACATGAATGGATAAATATGCTCACATTGCCTCTAGGGTCCTTAGTCCCTTTAAATTTATCAAATTTTGGCATCATAAAATATGTTATATATGGCGGTGATGGTACTAAAAAATTAATTTGTTGATTGATCAACTATCTTATGGTTGGCTTCTGGTTCATCATACTAGGAGTATGTTGCATCAAGTTGCTAATCTGTTGTTTGCATAGCTTGGATTATAGGGTCTTCCCCAGGTATGTGGAAGCCTTGAATTACTTGATGATTTTATAAAGGTAAAGTGGTGATATATTGGGGCATGATGAGATTGTGATTATTTGGTGGATTAAATGGAATTTGATGAAAAAATTATTGTGAATGTTGAAAAGGAGATGATGTGTAAGGACTATCATTTTGATTATTTATGGAAATGACATGGATGTGAGTTAATGGTGGTGTGTGGATGGAAACCATAAAATATTGTGGTGCCCATGATGGATTTGGGGTGAAAAATATGGGTTGGATAGAAATAGGCTTGGATTTAAAATCTATCGCTTGTACTTGTTATTGGAAATAAGGTTGAGCATCTTACTGAGCCATAAGCAATTGATTGAGATGTTGCCATGATTTATGTATGGTCACCTCTAAGGAAAATGATGTGGATCTGGATGGTATGGATGAGGTAGGTGGAGGATAAGTTGCAAAGAGAATTATAACTAGATGGGAAACATTGGATGATGTGGATACTTGTATTTGTAAAGCAACATTAACATGTGATTCATATAAAGTATTGACATAGCTGGTGGTGTATGAAGGTGGGATGGAGGTGCTTGGACTACCTGACTATTGAGGAATGAACTGATGTTGGGAAGGAGTAGCTTACAAGAGGGTTGTTATAAACCTGGGTGAGGCTAGAAGGCTGTGAAGAGGTAAGTTCTTACTAAAATGAAGGATCATGCCAAAGGGGGCTATGAAACTATTCTAGAACATAGTTAGCATATCTTTGAAAAGCTTCCACTTTAAACATGTATATAGGTTATGTTATGGTCGATGGGTTATGATGGTTTTTTGTGGAATGGATGTGTCGATGGCTCTATGTAAACTATCAACATTTAAAGTCTGCACAGTGTGTGAGGGACCCATAGACAAATTTAAAAAACTTATTTATGTCACACTAGTGGGGTTGACCATAGAAGTTGTAGGAAGGTATGTTGAACACTCCATGGATGAAATGACTTGGTTGATGGAAATTTGACTCAAGATTTTTGTTTGATTTCTAGTTAAAACCATAAGCTAATGAATCAAATGTGTGAAATATGCAAGAAAGTAATGTAAATGAAAACTTCACAAAATAAAGTAAACAACTCAATCCTATTTTTTTGCAATAGATTTATCTTTCCTCATTTTTTTAATCTCACTTTTTTTTTTTTTGTGATTTTTGTGTGTTTTGGATGTTCTAATCTAAATTATGTAGGGTGAAATCTATGGTTAGATGGAAAATGAGATTCCTCCTAGTGATGAAATCCAATTTTTTTTCTCATGGGTATCTATGGTGGCTAAGGGTAAATATTTATGGATGGAGATGAAGCCCACCATCACCAAATCTCAAGCAACTGTTGGTTATGAAATCCAAATAATTACTATTTATTGTGAAACATGCATTGTATGATTCATTTTAAAATTTCATGTTTTCTAATGTCTATATACAATGTCAAAAATAACCCATTTTACAGGTCTAAATAAGAATCCAAAAACAAAAATACTAAGTTCCTCAAAATAATGTAGGGTACACCACTTAAGACCCACTCTAAACAGTGGAGGGTTCACCTAATATTCCGCCTTGAATCACCAAATGCGGGAGTATACTTATGTATTATGATCTTGTTCCTATTTAGACAAGTAAAAATGGGAATTTTTAACCCTATTATGCAACTATTTTATGCAATTGTCATTTTACATGAAAATAGTATGCAGACTATTGAGTAATACACACAAGGAAACCACAAAATAATACACAAATATTGCACAAAATAAATAAACTCTTTATTTTTGTAGGTTGATATTAAATATTACAATCAATGTGCCCCAAATGCAGGATTTTACAATGCTTATTTTTATACAGAGTTACAGATATAAGGGTTCTCTGAAACCCTAGTTGAAAAGAGTGACTAGTGTCTTTATGATTATCTTCAATCCCAATGAAGTTGCAGATTGGCTTGTGTATCCTGAATGGGCCACCCTAGCCTCAAAGGTTGCCAAATGTATGATTCCTATACCTACAATCAGAAAAACAACAAAATATATTAGTAATACCTGTGAGGGCTCCATAGTGTGAGGCCCTCAAAAAGATAATATAATCACTAAACCCTAAATGCTACAATATAAAACTAAAAATAAAGTGTAGGAATATGAAAATGAATATAAATAACTTTCTTAACTTATCATTGGAATCTTCTATTTTTGTTTTTGTATATTAGGGTCATGAGGATACCCAAACGACACTCGAGCGATGTGGAACTACATATCTAGTGTGAGAAATTCCTGTGAGTGCTTGAGGATAACCAAAAATACCTAGAGGTGATCTACTAGCTTTGGGGGATGCTCTACTAGATTTAGAGGGTTCTCTACTAGATTTTAAGGGTGCTCGTTTAGCTTTGAAAGGTGCTCGACTGGCTTTAGAAGGTGTTTGGGGCTGAGGGAGGTGTCGTAGAACCAGATCTAGTTCTATGCGGGTTATGAAGTGATGGATGCAAATGATGCAAGAGCGATGATGGAGGGTGAGGATGAAAATTATGGGGATAGTTTTTGACCTTCTAATAATTCTTTGTGAATGAAATTTGATAGAATTAAAAGTAGGCTTCAAAAATATCCCTAGAATGCTTAAGGTTTCAGGACCTTGATTCATCAAAATGAATCACTTTTTATAATTTACCCTTGAACATGTTAGGGTTTTTATGACACAATTTGAGTGGATGCTATTAAAACATAATGAAGGGTGGAGATTAAATTTACATAAGTGGCATGGATTGATATGGATGAATGATTGAGATTAAAACATGGTGGAGGTTTGGGATTATTTCATATATATATATATATATATATATATATGAAATATATATATATAATATAAAATATAAATAAGTATACATATATTAAACAAATAAACATATATAGATATAAATAACAAACAATTATGATTGAAGGGCACGAATAGATGACAAGTGGCTAGATTTTGGTATCTATAGTTTTATTCACACACTACCCCAATCAATACTAGATTGATTAATATGATCTACATATGCCTTGGTTTATTTTATTAAAGAATATAGGTGATATTATTTTGTTTTTTATTACTCTATTTGAATAAAAACATCAACCAAAATGATCATGTTTTATTAAAAACTACTTTCATGATTTATATAGAGGAATATCTCACATTTTGTGAGATCGATGTCTAATAAACCAAAGTGATACAAGATAAACTAATAAAAATGCATTCACAATCCTCAAGCATTATAAATGTTTTACAAAGAAGTGATAGTATTTAGTCCACCACATAATATTACATACAACCACTCGAAGATAATTTTAGTTTTATTAAGAACAAGTGAAGGCATCTAAATAAATTATTGGTATTAAAGTCAAATTGGCCCAATATAAACATTTTACGGGTAAAGTACAATAAAAATCACCTCCATTGCCTATCTTGGCCACCCTAAAACCTCTAATGAGAATTTAAAAGCGACTCCACTGCCCTAGCTTGGATAGTGTTATCTTACCTAAAAAATTCCCTTCATCACCATGATCAATTACCAAAGGCTCAGGTATTACCATACAAGATCAAAACGGCTCTTAATGTATACATGCATATAATGCCTAACTACTATATTGTATTTTTTATTACTATTGCATACAAGCAAAGGAGTGATAGTAAAACATAAATTCATCTTTTACTAATGAAAACATAAATTACATAGACCAACCTTTCATTAATAAATAGTAGCATAGGAAATATGACAATTGACAACATGGGCATACAAAAAAAGAAAATATATGTTATTAAGTTCTATAAAACCAAATTTATTTAGTGGTGCAGGTATGACTCAAACAATAATAGTACAGTGTAACAGTTGGACATCATTCCAGAAGATAACCATATATGCCATTCTCAGCATGTTCAAGATGATAGAGATACAAGAATACATATCAAAGACTATATATATACATATATATACTATCAATTCACTAATTATCCAAAGGTTCTCAACCAATTATCTCATAAATAATCATAGATTAAATTTATAATAACTTTAAGTAATACCGTCATGAAAATATTCAAAGAAGTATGTTGCATAGTCATAGCTAGCACTATCAACATGAAGTAAGAGATTTACAGCCAAATCAAGAATAAGAAAAACCAATAAGAAATAATCACACTATATTCTACTCAATATGTCATGCAACCAATTAAATATCGTTAATCTACTAAAACTCTGACCTGTTTTAGTAACTTCTTATCTTCTTTCCAAGATATTCTTTTTTATCCCATGCATAGTGAAAATAATAACTTCTCCCTCATATTAACATCCTTCTCCTTTTCTACCCAACTCCTCATAGACGAATGCAAATCATAATGTTAAAAATAAAATATATTAGCTCTCCCATGCCTAAAAAACATGCAAGAATACCCTTTTTCTTTCTTTATCTACCTAATTTCCTTCATTTTTACCTCTACAGAACATGGGAAAGGTTAAAATAAATCATGTGATATTACCTCTAGTTAACCCATTTAGTGCATCCACCATAATCCCATTATACCCACTAACAAAAGGATTTTTTTATTTATTTGAATTTTTATATTATTTATTTTAATTTATTTTTATTAATTATTATTTTTATTTTGTTTTTTTTTTAACTTATTAAATATTATTTTATTTTATGAATTAAAAAATAAGCATCAAATAATTTTTAAATCACCAACAAGGTTTATACCTCCAAGTCTTCTTCCCTACTGGAAACTTGATGTCTCCATCTGCTAGAAGAGAATAGCTCCCATGCCTTGGTAATTTTCTTACCATTGAAGGTTTAGATATTCATTTATTTGCAGGCATAGATTATATAACACGTAATCCAAGAAATAAAACATTTACACTATTCAAGTCAAACATTCTAAATGCTCTTATATGAATGCAATTGTGTGAGCATCCATGTACTCATGATTCATAGTGATATTTCACACCATCATCATTTTCGTATTTACCTTTTTTGACCAAACTTTATCTACCCATCGAAAAAGTGTACCTAGTCATGCAATCACAAAAGCCATCAGTAGTACCATATTCTAGGAATAAAAAATTATTAAATAAAAAGTTATTATTTTATTATCTCATATTCTAACGATAAGAGGAAAAAAACCAAGTTTAAAGAACTTTTGTTTTAAATGGTGATAATTTATAATAATATTATATTTATTTACATTGTAATTATTTTTCTTAAATTTTACATAAACTAACACATTATTTAGATTATGGTGTTTTAATTTAAAACTTAACAATAATTTATAATATAAATTTATTTTCTAATTAAAATATATATAACTATAAACCAGTTTTTAAAGTAAAATGAGAAATACAATTAAAAGACATCTTTGATCAATAATAGCCTAAAAACATACATCTTTAAGTATCATAAATCAAATTCCTTACTTTAATGTGATTATTTAAAAGTTAATTTTAATAATTTTTTTCATAAGGTTTTTAAAAGTTTATATAAAAAATCTTTCAACCATCATCACAAATTATTATTTGTAATATTTTTACAAATAAATTGTGGTCTAGGTTGTCATCCAAGTTTAAATCAGAATGCCTTCTTAATAAATATCTGACCAAACATTTATTAATCCATTTTTCTTTAAAAATTCTTGAAAGGTCAATATGTCTTAAGAATAAAGATTCTCAATAATTTTTATTGGTCCGCCTAATTATGTTGAATTATTAACCTTCACATAGCCACCTATGACAAAACTATGGTCACTATGACCTTGATTTTGATTAGATTCCCTTAAGACTATAAGCAAGAAATGATGTCACGAGTAGTATGGAGCTGAAATTTTCGTTTTTTTCTTGTTACAAAAGCCGTGCATTTTTAAGATTCTAAACTATCAATTACGCGTACGATTTTGCACATGTGTAGAAAATTTGTAAACTAAACCAATGGAGTTTGAACTATGAGGAGTCCATCTAAGCCTCCATATATATGCAGTCCCGAAGTCACGTTAAATCTGAATAATTTAATCCAAACCAACATTAAAAACAAATTTAACGCGCAACAATCAAATTTCTTTACTGTGTTTGTCTTGTATTTGATCCTTCACGCCGTGGCATCTGGAGACAAAGATTTGCCATGGAAAATCACATCCACGGAGTTGAATATGTTGGAAACAAATCAATTGAAATGCTTGGAATATGAAAAAATGCAAATAGGAAACAGCACGAAATTACCGGGACGGCCCTCCTGGTGGAGAATGAAGTATGGAGTGGCGTCACACAGGAAGACCCAGTGCAAATAAAACGCTTCCCCACACGAAACTCGCGGAAGAATAGCTTCAACTGAGGTAGTAAAGGATTGGGAAAAAAATGTTATGCACAGGACAATTCAATGGACTTATGTCAGAGATGTCGGCCTCTTTGTTTCTTTAGATTCCGTTGTTTTAGAAAACTGCTAGGTATTAAATTATTAGAAGAGTTGTTAGCAGAGTTGACACAACACTTTGATGTGGATGGTTGGCAATTTGTTTTACATGGACGCTATATTTGACTTACGCCTGCCGCCTTTCTAATACCTAACCCTAACCGTTCAAAAATCTCCATCTGCAGACAAGACGAACGATACAGATATGCATATGAATCTCCTCGCTCACATTTCAATCTCATTTTTAATCGATCATAACTCTAGGTTAACTTTTCAGGTTCAGTGTATAAGACCAATCCTTGTATTCAATCTTTATGAGTGTGCGATGTGTAATTGGATGTTGAGAGTTCAATCTATTAGAAAGTTTCAACGTTCAAAAACCTTCTTTGATGAAGAGTTAAATCAGTGTACTACATAGAAGCGATATTAATATGAAACGAAATTATTAGGCAGTATTGTGTTTTGTCGGTATGGGTCGTGCGCCTTGTTGTGAT
This sequence comes from Wollemia nobilis, assembly GCA_028583015.1. Lineage (NCBI taxonomy): Eukaryota > Viridiplantae > Streptophyta > Pinopsida > Araucariales > Araucariaceae > Wollemia > Wollemia nobilis. The sequence goes on from JAQPPZ010000028.1 coordinate 1,578,531, forward strand.
ACAGAGGATGTGAGGCCCGAGGAAGATGAAAAACTTGTCGATTACATGAAACGCCAAGGCCACGGAAACTGGCGTTCGCTTCCTCGACGTGACGTTTTGGACACATTTTTAATTTTAACATTCGGTCTTATAAAGTTACGTGTACATCATTACGTGTGTATAACACAATATATCACCATATGAAGGAGTCTCTAAAGGGACTTGGCAATCAATGTCATTGACCTCCTACAATGTCGTACTAAGTTAGCGGTTCCTAAAGGCCTATTTGATGGACACTAGGGGTTCTTATACTTCAAATTAAAAAAAAAATTGTGATGGACACTTTGGTGGTCATTTAGCCACTCGTAACCTTATGAGAACTTGTTACTTTATAATAGAATGGAGGTTGATACTAATAACTATGCCAAGGTTTACAAAGATTACATATTTGAGTCCCCTTTATAATAGAATGGAAGTTGATACTAATAACTATGTCAGGTTTAAAAAGATTACATATATGAGTCCCCGTGGACATCAAATATTACCGGTTCCTAAAGGCCTATTTGAAGGACACTAGGGGTTCTTATATTTAAAAAAAAAAAGTGTGATGGACACTTTGGTGGTCGTTTAACCACTCGTAAACTTAGGAGAACTTGTTACTTTATAATAGAATGGAAGTTGATACTAATAATATTATATATAAGTTGGTTAGAGTTTTGGGTTTTTTTTGGAGACCTAGGTTCAAACCAAATGAACTTATATAAAAAAAAATCAAATTAAATTTTTTTGAGATTTTGATCTTATAGAACTATCTCCTATATCCTCTCACAAACGCATGTTTATTATCATAAAGTATTTCATAAAGTGGATGGATGTGGATGTTACGTTATTTACAAACAAGACATCTTTCACTGTGTATCTCTGTTTAATCAGATTGTGTGTTACTCTCGCGTTCCATTTGCTATTATTTCAAATAATGGTACTTTTAAGAAAAAAGTAAATGAAGGAATCTACTATAAAATTAGTAATGTGACACCATTTTCTTATGCCTGATTGTCCACAAGCAACCATGGGTCAACTCCCTTTTTTTAGATTATGGTACTAAATCTATTATGCCACTTAAAATTTATTTTTTTGCTCTTGCCTATTTTTTTAATGAATTTGTTGAGTTATGATGAGTATCATTGGAAGTATCAAAATCTTATATTTCCAAAATTACTATTTTGTACGAGAGATGTCTTTGTGCACTTAACCACAACATAGCCTATAAGAGTCATGTTACCAAACAATATAATTATAAAGTTTATCGTTGTGATCTTAATGTTAGGGACATGTCCTCAAGCCTTATCCTCATAAGGTGTATAAAAATCATAAGAGAAAATTTATTCAAAAATGGCTTGGCCCTTAAATTATCAAAAAGTTGTATGAGACTTAGGAAATGAAATAAAAAACAATAGATGGAGTTGAGTTGTAGGAACCTAGAAATTTCGTGCATGTAACCATATTGTTTTGCTTGTATGATATTTATGTTTTTTGGGTTTGTTTTTTTTGTCTTTTTTGCCCTTTTACACTTTATTGCTTTATCTATTTTGTTTTTGAGTCTTACACTACTCCCATATATTCTTAAAAACTGGCACATAAGTTTATGTTCTTATTATATCAAATGCTCTTCTCTACTAATTACAATCACCAATTTAAGTGGTAACCTCAATTTTGGTTTTAGTCTAACAAGTGGTGTTTGTTGTCATTATTTGCTAGGACTTATTGTTGCTAACTTTATGTTTGGTTTGTTGTCACTATTGATAGTAATGAGCATCATGATTTCTTCAATGACTTTCATTTTCATTTTGTGTGACCTTTTGTGTTAGGATCATGTCTTAAGTGTCATAAGATAAATTGTCTTAGTTTAACCCATACTCTCTTCCATGTTGTATGAGTTATGAACAAATAAATCTTTTTAAATTTTTGTGAATATTGAAAATGTGAAAAAACCAACCATAAAATTCAATCACAATCAATCAATCAAATAACCATTATTGTCTTTCACTTTTATGGAACACATAATGCTTTAGTAGGTGGTGTAATACAAGAGCATAGACAATTGTAATAAGGGCATATGTATTCACTTCTTCATAGAATATTCTTGCTCTAGGTGCACTATAGTGCATATCAACTTATCTATTTTCTTCTACCCTTTCATTATTATGCTCTCCTTCTATAATGGTGGGAATGTATTGTTTAACATATTTATATCAATGGATATGGAAGGCTTTGTTTTATCCTCTTAGTCTCTGTGTAGTAGTGGTGGGTATATCTTGTTTAAAAATATGTTCATTGAAAAATATTGCATGGTTTGTCTTTTCTTGTAGTAGTGGTGAAATCATCCATATCAGATATTATATTTTAATTATCTTTTATTACTATAGTGGTTGGAATACCTTTATTGAAATGTCATGTTTGATAGATACTACAACTGTTAATCTCGCAAAAAGTGGTAAGTGTACCTCATTTGAAACATCATTCTTGATAGATAATATAGGTTGTCTTTGGACTAATGTATTGTGGAATCACTTTATTCTACCTATTCTATATTGGTAAGCATGTATTATTTGATAAATAATACTTACTGAGTACTACATGAGGTCTTTTATTCCATTATAGTGGTTGGTATGCTTAATTTATACTACAATGTATTGTCTACATCCTTTAGTGGTTAACTTATCATGTTTAACACATCATGCTTGTTGGATAATATGGAGAGGTGGTCTAGACTCAAATACAAATCACCTATATTTCTTGTTGATGGTATCATTTTGAACCCTTGCTATTATTTCCATTTTGAGGCATGTATTTTATATTTTCAATATTTTGATTAAGTTATAAGGTTTTAGCTAAGAAATTAAATGCATCCTCTTTGTTATTTATCATGTAAAATATTGCTAAAGTGAACCCCTTCACTAGTGTGATGTGGTAATCTTGACGACACTTTCCATGTCATCCAAGTTATTTCTTAGCTAGTCTAACTAAGTGTTTTCTCATCAACTTTATTTAATTTTATTCAATTCTAGACAAAAACAAAAAAGTGGGTTGGAGGCCTACCTCACTAGTAGCACATCTTTTCCCACTTACCATCAACTATATTTGTGTACAAATTTGAGCTTGTGTGAGTGCATAGTGGTTATGACAAAATTTTATGTGCACATAAAAATAAAAATTAAAAAAACAATACCCTCCCCACATTTTAGTTTTTAAATATTTAACTAGACGAATAGTTTTCTACATAATATTTTATTGAATTTTGTAGGGATATCATAAGGGAAATGCTTTGAGGGGTTTTATCTTACTCTAGACTCATCTATACACTCTATTTTTGGTAATTTTGCATCCTTACAATATATTTAAATGCTTTGGGTATTTTTTTAGGTCATATCTATCGAAGTTACATGGGCTAAACAATGTTTTTTCATTTAATAAAAATTTCTAGGAGGATACAAAAGTATCAAATACATTTTCCTCTACTTTTGCATCATTTGGTTCCATGTTTTTATATTGTTTTGTTGTTTATTTAAATATTTATATTTTTCCATAGATAATAGATTCTATCTAACAAAAATATCATTATTTTACATCATAGCATAGAATTTAGCATTTGTTTCTTTGGCTATCACATATTGCTCTTTTTCTTTTTCCTCCTAAGGACTCACTATTGGTGATTTCTTGTGATCTAACCTATGTTCCATAGGGAGAGGTAATATATATTTTGAGAAGAGAACTTATAATTGACTTATAGGTGGTGGAGAGAGTTTTCCTCCAAATATAGGTAGGATGATAGTGAGTCATGTTGGACAATAGTTTTTTTTTCTTCTAACATGCAATTTCTCATATTTTTGTTATCATTTTCTTGTATTTTAATTTGCTAAATTTAAAAAAATAAAATAAAATAAGAATATACGTATGATTAAGGATATGTTTACATGTATCCCTAAAGTTATATCCCTATAATAAATAGTTCGATAATCACCAAATTAAGTGGGGATCATAGTTGCTATTTAAGATTTAGGGTTTTTGATACACCATCAAAAAACTTATATATATAGGATTAAAATGTCACATGTTTATGATCAATGGTTGCAATGTTATAGCCCAAAAAAATAGTGTAATCTTGTCATCAACCTCAAAAGAAAAAAATATTTTTCTCATCCATTAAATACTCATTTCATTTCCTTATTTTTCCATAAAAATATCATATTACGAAACATCAATCCTCTCTTTAATTCTCTTATGTCCCTATTTTCATCACAACTGATATTCTCACAATGACACTGAGAGGGGGGGGGTGAATCAGTGTAACTATTTAAAAATTGAATCTGCAACTCTTAATACTTTAAAAATGCAAGCTTAAAAACAGATATAGCAAGTATAACAAAAGAGCATCACACAACACAAGATTTAACGAGGTTCACCGATTTGGCTACTCCTCAAATAATGACTGTTTGGACTACAATCCAAATCCAGCCTTTGCAAGGATTCAATCTTTACAAATAGTTTACCAGCACCCACTGGAAGGAGCACCAACCCCTGATTTATCTGCAACAACAGATAGGAGCACCAACCCCTTATACCAAGCACCAACTTGGATTTTTATTTTGAATAATAGATTGACATAAAAATGTCTTCTCTTTTACAAGACCCTCTCTGGTCTATTGCTCATTCAAATCAATCTCATAGAAGCATAAGGAGAATTGTTAGAAACTCAATATCTTCTATGGCTTTCTAAAACCTCTCTTTTAATTTTTCAAGAATAAAAACCAGGTTTCAGTTTTGTAGCTCTTTTTCTTACTGCACACTTTCTATGCTTCTTATAGCACTCTACCCAACCTCACTTTTTGTTTTTCAAGATAAAACACGGTTGCAGTAACCTCACTTACTGTGCCTTTTCGATTCTTTATACTCGGTTTACTCGAACGGCTCTTTTCAAAATGGCTCTAATTTTCCCTCCAATTTTTCATGCATTCTCGGCTACGTTCAATCTGTCACACCCTCTCTGACGCGCTCTGTCTTTTAGCCGCTTTCTTTCTGACTCATTCTGACAGTCTTCTCTGCTCATTCTGATAGCTTTTTCTGTGCAACCTGACAACCTTTTCTGCGTGTTTCGATGCTCTGTCATTCTTTTCTTCTATCCTTTACGTAACTGCCCTCTCGGCACCTTTACACTTCTAGATGGCACTCTTTTCAATTCTGAGTCAAACTTTCTCTTCTGCCCGCAACTTCCATTTCTGACACATGCAACCTCCGAGAGGATTTCTCGTTTATCGAGATTCTCGGTATATCTGCACTTTTGACAGCCTTGCAGCATCACGGCCCTGTAACAGCCGTTCTTGTCTTTAATGCACTGTAACTGCCACCTGTAGCTTCAGTTCTAACTCCAGTTAACTCTTACCTAACTGGCTGCATGATTTTCTTCTGCACTTACCCCGACAACTGTCACTGTGTAAGCTTCTCGGCTTTTACCTGCGCAACTAAGACATGTCGCGATATCGCGACATTTCTGCCCCTTTGACCTTTTCTTGACAGTTGACCGCGAAAACCTGACCTGTCGCGATATCGCGACGTTCTCCGCCTCCTAGTCCTTATCTCGGCATGCAACCATGAAAATAGAACATGTCACGAAATCGTGACGCATTTTGCTGCCTCTAGCTCTTTTCTGTCTCCTACCCGCGAAAATGGGACATGTCACAAAATCGTGACACTTTTTGCTTTCCTGCACTCTACTTCGCTTGCACCCATGAAAATGGAACACGTCACAAAATCGTGACACTTTTTGCTTTCCTGCACTCTACTTCGCTTGCACCCGAAAATGGAACACGTCACGAAATCGTGACACTTTTTGCTTTCCATCACTCTACTTCGCTTGCACCCACGAAAATGGAACACGTTGCAAAATCGTGACAATTTTCGTACACTTTTCTCTGCATGCCTCAGCGAAATCAAACATGTCACAAAATCGTGACGCTTTTCTACCTTAGCGCTGTTCTTTGCCTTTCGCCCATGAAAATGCAACATGTCACGAAATCGTGACATCTTTCGCATCCATACAACTCTCTCTTCATGCACTAGCGAAATCAAGACATGTAGCGAAATCGCTACACCTTTTTCCCTTTGCAATTTCTTTAGCTGCGGCCTCCGAAAATCCAACATGTAGCGAAATCGCTACAACTTTTTGACTTAGCACTTTTTCTTTGCTTCGACCAGTGAAAATCCAACATGTAGCAAAATCGCTACAACTTTTTGACTTAGCACTTTCTCTTTGCTTCAGCCAGCAAAAATCCAACATGTAGCGAAATCGCTACACTTTTTCGTCTTCTCCAACTCCAAGTGACACTTTTCATCCTTGGCGCTTCTTCACCGAACTTGTCGCGAAATCGTGACACTTTTCATTGCCTGTGCCTTTACTCCAAACATGTCACGAAATCGTGATAGTTTTTCAACTTTGCTTCTTTCCTTCCAGCATGTCGCGAAATCGTGACAGTTTCTCCAACTTTTTCTCTCTCCTTCGATATGTCGTGAAATCATGACATTTTTGGCTGCACCTTCTCTCTCCTTAGTTTTGTCATGAAATCATGACATTTTTGGCTGCACCTTCTCTCTCCTCAGTTTTGTCATGAAATCATGACATTTTTGGCTACGCCTTCTCTCTCCTCAGTTTTGTCGCGAAATCGCGATAGAAAACATGTCGCGATATCGTGACAGTTTTCTTACTTGTCTTTTTTTACAAATTTTTGAATCTGGGCCACTTCTTTCTTCTTGAAAATTCACTGTACTTGTTCTGACTGACCTCTGAACTGCATCAACTGCATCAATCTATCTATGTTGACAACAATGACAATACTTTTGCAATACTTTTGCTGCACCTTGCTCAACAATCTCCCCCTTTGGAATTGTTGGCAACACATGTGCAATTTCAATTTCTTTAGTAATTCTTCTCCCCCTTTGCCAATAATACCAAAGGGGTGTTGTAGACTCCCCTTAAGTCTATGCACAACATTCTCAAGCATAAATAATTTAATGCTCCCCCTGAGAATGTGTTCCCCATAGCTAATCAGTGCTTGGGTAGTGTGACTACTCCCAACTTACTCCGAAGGTACTCAAAAACTTCCTTGGGCAATGGTTTAGTGAATATATCTGCTACTTGCTCTGTAGTTGGAACAAACTCCAATTTGACCTCTCCTTCTGCAACTTTATCCTTCAAGAAATGATACCGGATCGCAATATGTTTGGTTCGAGAATGCAAAATTGGGTTCTTTGATATGTTGATAGCACTAGTGTTATCACATTTAACTGAGATTGGCTCATTGAAGTGGATACCAAGATCTTTCAGTGTCTGTCTCATCCATAATATCTGTGTACAGCATGTTGTTGCTGCAATGTATTCAGCCTCTGCTGTGGATAGAGAGACTGATTCTTGTTTCTTGTTGTGCCATGCTACCAGTTTATCTCCAAGATAAAATGCTCCTCCACTGGTACTTTTTCTGTCATCAATACATCCTGCCCAATCTGCATCAGAATATGCAAAAAGAGTGAAGTCTTTTCCTTTTGGATACCATAGCCCATACTCCATAGTACCCTTGAGGTACCTAAAAATCCTTTTCACAGCTGTCACATGAGTCTCTTTGGGACTAGCCCGAAATCTTGCAACCATGCAAACTGCCTGTAAGATATCCGGTCTGGTGGCTGTCAAATACAGCAGGCTCCCAATCATAGATCTGTACATTGTTTGATCAACATCTGGAGATTTGTCATCCTTGCTCAACTTGCAGCCTGTTGTCATGGGAGTGCTAACAGGCTTACTATCCTCCATTGTGAACTTTTTCAGCATTTCTTTCACATATTTGACTTGAGAAATAAAAATCCCCTTTTCAGTTTGATTAACTTGCAGTCTGAGGAAATATGAAAGCTCACCAATCATAGACATTTCAAATTCTTTCTGCATTTTATTTGCTATGTCTTTACATGACTCATCATTGCTGCTGCCAAATATTATATCATCTACATAGACAACAAGGACAATGAGATTGCCATTCTCAGTTTTGATATATAAATTGCTATCCACCATACCTTTCTTGAATCCTTGCTTAGTGAGATAGCTGTCCAATCTTGCATACCAAGCTCTAGGTGCTTGTTTCAAGCCATACAATGCTTTCTTTAGCTTGCAAACAAAGTTAGGATTATCACAGAGTTGAAAACCATCAGGTTGTTCAATATACACTTCTTCTTCAAGATTTCCATTTAGAAATGCTGATTTCACATCCATCTGATAAACTTTGAAATTCCTATGAACTGCTAAAGCCAGAAATAGTCTGATTGCTTCAAGTCTGGCCACTGGTGCAAAAGTTTCTTCAAAATCAATCCCTTCAACTTGAGCATATCCTTTACAGACCAATCTTGCTTTATTCCTTACAACCTGTCCGTCTTCATTCAGTTTGTTTTGAAATATCCATTTAGTACCGATTATGTTTTTATTTTCAGGCCTTGGTACTAATTCCCAGGTTTTGTTTTTCTCAATTTGATCTAGTTCTTCATTTACTGCCTCCATCCAGCTTTCATCTGTGCTTGCTTCAATAATATTTTTGGGCTCAATGCTGGATAACAGAGAGTAGTTGTTTACTACTCTTCTTCTTGTTTGAATACCAACTGTGGGGTCCCCAATAATCTGCTCTCGGGATGATTTTTCTCGCGATTGCCTGTTTTGGATTTCCTATTTTCTTCTATTTCTAAATCATCTGAATCTGATTTCTGTCTCTCTTCTTTTTCTTGATCTTCATCCTCTTCAATAAATTCTTCATAAGTCGGGTAGTTTTCATTATGGCTGATTTCTTGTTTCCTACCTTCATCAACCTTAACATCCGCACTCTCCACAATTTTCTTTAGTCTTTTGTTGTAGCATGTGTAGGCTTTGCTTTTTGTTGAGTAACCAAGAAAAATTCCTTCATCAACTCTATCTTCAAACTTGCCAAGATTGTCTTCAGTTCGTTTAATGTAACACTTGCTGTCGAACACTTTGAAGTATTTTGTTGTAGCCTTTTTGCCAAACCACAGTTCATAAGGTGTTTTGCTTTCATGCGGCCTCAACATGCACCTATTCTGGATGTAAACTGCAGTATGAACTGCCTCTTTCCAAAACCTGTCAGCAATTCTGCTCTCTGTCAACATGGTCCGTGCCATTTCCTGCATAGTTCTGTTCTTTCTTTCTACTACTCCATTCTGCTGAGGTGTTCTTGCTGCCAAAAATTGTCTTCTAATCCCATGTTTTTCATAGTATTCTGCAAACTCATCTGAAATAAACTCTCCTCCTCTATCTGATCTTAAACATTTAATTCTTTTTCCTGATTGATTCTCAACAAGATTTTTGAAAGTTTTGAACATCTCAAAGGCTTCTGATTTAAGTTTCAAAAATAGTACCCATGTCATTCTGGAATAGTCATCTATACACAGCATAAAATATTTGTATCCATTTATGCTTTTCGTTCTCATGGGTCCACATAAATCAGTGTGAATTAGTTCTAACGGCTTGCTTGTGAAGTACTCTTTTGCTTTGAAAGTGGCTCTGGTTTGCTTCCCCTTTTGGCATGAAGCACAAATGCTATTTGAAGGTTTGCCAATAGTGGGTATGTCTCTTATTGCCCTTTTTGAGCTGATTTTTACCAGATTGTCAAAGCTTATATGACCGAGTCTCTTGTGCCACAGCCAATTTTCTTCTTCCTGTCCAACCAAGCAAGCTCCTTCGAAGTCTCTGAGAGAGTATACATGATTTCTAGAAGTTCTCCTGTCCAGTAGCTATCAACTTCCCATTTTTTGTCTTTCTTACTTCATGACCTCGCTTCTTGAAAATTACTTCATGACCTCTGTCACAAATTTGACTTACACTCAGTAAGTTATGCTTCAGACCAACCACAAATAGGACTTCTTTAGAGTTGATTTTTTCGTCACTTAATTTGACTGATCCTTTACCCACTATCTTGGCTCCATCATTGTTTCCAAATTTTACAGAACCACCTTCGTATGTCTGTAACTTATCAAACTTTTGTTTATCTCCTGTCATATGACTGGAGCATCCACTATCCAGAATCCATGGTGCAGATTTGTTCTGGGCTTTGAGAGTTGTTTGAACGATCAAGGATTCCTTATCTTTCTTAGGTTGTTCCTTTTCTTTCCACTCTGATTTGATAGCAGATTTGGTCACTTGTTTTACCTTCTCCCTTTCATTGGCTTGTGCCTATTTTTCGAGAAATTTTCTGTTTTGTTTCAATCCAGTTGATTGATACTTTCTTCCCTGATATTTATTTCCTGCAAAAGAGCTACGACAATTTCTTGCAATATGTCCAAAGTTATGATAGTTATAACATTCTACAACATAATCTATCAAAGGTGAAAAAGCATTTCTACTAGTGAAATTCCTTTGTCCTACATTATATCTACAATTTGAAATTTTATGACCATAAGCATTGCATTTAAAACAATAACCAGAAAAGGAACGAGTGTACCCGGGTAATGGTTTTTGCCATGTTGTAGTAGGAGCCATGGGTCTTCTTCTTCTTTGATATGTGACTTTGGTGAATCCATCATTTGCAGTACTCCTTTCATGCTTGGCCTTATTGTTTTCTTTTGCATGATTCGGTTTTTCTTGATCAACCCTGATCTTATCTTTATTCTTTATTGGTTCTACAGTTATAGCCTTTGATTCCTTTGAGGATTCTCCTTCATCAAAGCCCAAACCAAATTTGATGCCTGTAGGCCTTTGGTTATTTAGCATTTTATTCAGCTTCGTAGAACTGTCTTCAAATTTATGATGACAACTCAATTTTCGATTCATCTCTTCTAGCTGCATCCTTAATCCAACTATGTCTTCTTCTAGCTTATTGCACTCATCTATTTTCACGGTTAGTTGAACTTCAAAATCTTCAGACTTTTTCTTAAATTCTTTAGTCTGTACTTTCAAACTGATTATTAATTCGTTGGCATCCTCAAATTTTCTTGAAATCTTTTTATTCTTTTTCCTTTCTGTACTTAACTCTTCAAGTGCAGCAACCAACTCACCTTCCAGATCTACCACAGCCTCATCCTCTAATTTTTCATCACACTCCTGGGTTTCCTCTGTTCTTTCTTCTTCAAAAGCCATGAATAAAGCTTCACCAGTTTCTTCTTCAGAATCCTCCCCAGAGCTGTCTTCAGAAGAGGTGACATTCTTGGAAATGAAGCTTTTCTTCTTGAAGTTCCTTTTTCTAAAATGCGGTTTCTTCTTCCAGTCACTTCTTTCTTGGTGTGTCCCTTCATCACTTTTGTTTTTCTCATTCATTGGGCATTTAGCTGCAAAGTGCCCGATTCCTCCATAGTTGAAACACTTAAACGGTAACTTACCTCTGTACTTTCCTTTTCCCTTTATCAGTTTCCTAACAAAGTTTGCTTCAGTTTCATCTGAAGATTCTTCTTCCTCAGATTCTTGTTTAGCTTTTATATTTTTTTGTGCTTGAAAAGCAGCTTCTCTGTCTGAGGGCTTAGTCTGTCCTATTCTCATTTCATATGCAGTTAAAGAACCATGCATTTCATCCATGCTAAAAGTATTTAAATCTTTAGCTTCTTCTATAGCAGAAACTTTAGCATCAAATCTTTTATGGAGAGTTCTGAGTACCTTTTTCACAACAACTGCATCTTCTATTTCCTCGCCAAGTCCTCTAATCGCATTTATGATTCCATTTACTCTCAGCATATAGGCCTCTATGTTCTCATCATCATTCATCTTTAATGCTTCGAACTGGGCTCGATGTGTTTGCAGCTTGGCTTCCTTGATCTTGCCATCTCCTTCATGAATGCTCTACAGTTTGTCCCATATGTCTTTTGCTGATTTACAGCTCATGATCCTTATCAACTCACTATCTACTAACCCACACATAATAGCATTCTTAGCTTTAGAGTTATTCTCAAACTTTTTCTTCTCAGCCGCATCTGTTGGAGGAGTAGAGGGTATTGTGTATCCATTTTCAACAGATTCCCAAATGTCATATCCCATATGCACAAATATGTCTGCATCCTGAGTCTCGAGAAAGAGTAATTTGTTCCATCGAACAAAGGAGCTTTGTTGGAAGAAAATCCTTCACCACCGACCATTGTGTATCTTCCAAGATCACCTTAGCCGATTAAGCTTGTTCAGGTACCTCGCTCTGATACCAATTGATATTCTCACAATGACACTGAGAGGGGGGGGTGAATCAGTGTAACTATTTAAAACTTGAATCTGCAACTCTTAATACTTTAAAAATGCAAGCTTAAAAATAGATATAGCAAGTATAACAAAAGAGCATCACACAACACAAGATTTAACGAGGTTCACCGATTTGGCTACTCCTCAAATAATGACTGTTTGGACTACAATCCAAATCCAGCCTTTGCAAGGATTCAATCTTTACAAATAGTTTACCAACACCCACTGGAAGGAGCACCAACCCCTGATTTATCTGCAACAATAGATAGGAGCACCAACCCCTTATACCAAGCACCAACTTGGATTTTTATTTTGAATAATAGATTGACATAAAAATGTCTTCTCTTTTACAAGACCCTCTATGGTCTATTGCTCATTCAAATCAATCTCATAGAAGCATAAGGAGAATTGTTAGAAACTCAATATCTTCTATGGCTTTCTAAAACCTCTCTTTTAATTTTTCAAGAATAAAAACCAGGTTTCAGTTCTATAGCTCTTTTTCTTACAGCACACTTTCTATGCTTCTTACAACACTCTACCCAACCTCACTTTTAGTTTTTCAAGATAAAACACGGTTGCAGTAACCTCACTTACTGTGCCTTTTCGATTCTTTATACTCGGTTTACTCGAACGACTCTTTTCAAAATGGCTCTAATTTTCCCTCCAATTTTTCATGCATTCTCGGCTACGTTCAATCTGTCACACCCTCTCTGATGCGCTCTGTCTTTTAGCCGCTTTCTTTCTGACTCATTCTGACAGTCTTCTCTGCTCATTCTGACAGCTTTTTCTATGCAACCTGACAACCTTTTTTGCATGTTTCGATGCTCTATCATTCTTTTCTTCTATCCTTTATGTAACTGCCCTCTCGACACCTTTACACTTCCAGATGGCACTCTTTTCAATTCTGAGTCAAACTTTCTCTTCTGCCCGCAACTTCCATTTTTGACACACGCAACCTCCGAGAGGATTTCTCGTTTATCGAGATTCTCGGTATATCTACACTTTTGACACCTTGCAGCATCACGGCCCTGTAATAGCCATTCTTGTCTTTAATGCACTATTCTGTAACTGCCACCTGTAGCTACAGTTCTAACTCTAGTTAACTCTTACCTAACTGGCTGCATGATTTTCTTCTGCACTTACCTCGACAACTGTCACTATGTAAGCTTCTCGGCTTTTACCTACGCAACTAAGACATGTCACGATATCGTGACATTTCTGCCCCTTTGACCTTTTCTTGATAGTTGACCGTGAAAACAAGACCTGTCGTGATATCATGACGTTCTCCGCCTCCTAGTCCTTATCTCGGCATGCAACCGCGAAAACAGAACATGTCATGAAATCGTGATGCATTTGCTGCCTCTAGCTCCTTTCTGTCTCCTACCCGCAAAAATGGGACATGTCATGAAATCGTGACACTTTTTGCTTTCCTGCACTCTACTTCGCTTGCACCCACAAAAATGGAACATGTCACGAAATCATGACACTTTTTGCTTTCCTGCACTCTACTTCGCTTGCACCCACGAAAATGGAACACGTCACAAAATCATGACACTTTTTGCTTTCCTGCACTCTACTTCGCTTGCACCCATGAAAATGGAACATGTCACGAAATCGTGACACTTTTTGCTGTCATACACTTTTCTCCGCATGCCTCAGCGAAATCGAAACATGTCACGAAATCATGACGCTTTTCTGCCTTAGCATTGTTCTTTGCCTTTCGCCCATGAAAATGCAACATGTCATGAAATCGTGACATCTTTCGCATCCGTACAACTCTCTCTTCATGCACTAGCGAAATCAAGACATGTAGCGAAATCGCTACACCTTTTTCCCTTTGCAATTTCTTTAGCTACGGCCTCCGAAAATCCAACATGTAGCGAAATCGCTACAACTTTTTGACTTAGCACTTTTTCTTTGCTTCGACCAACGAAAATCCAACATGTAGCGAAATCGCTACAACTTTTTGACTTAGCACTTTCTCTTTGCTTCGACCAGCGAAAATCCAACATGTAGCGAAATCGCTACACTTTTTCACTTATTGCTTCTTCTCCGAACCTGTCGCGAAATCATGACACTTTTCATCCTTGGCACTTCTTCACCGAACTTGTCGTGAAATCGTGACACTTTTCATTGCCTGCGCCTTTACTCCAAACATGTCACGAAATCGTGACAGTTTTTCAACTTTGCTTCTTTCCTTCCAGCATGTCGCGAAATCGTGACAGTTTCTCCAGCTTTTTCTCTCTCCTTCGATATGTCGTGAAATCATGACATTTTTGGCTGTGCCTTCTCTCTCCTCAGTTTTGTCGTGAAATCGTGACATTTTTGGCTGCACCTTCTCTCTCCTCAGTTTTGTCGTGAAATCGTGACATTTTTGGCTGCGTCTTCTCTCTCCTCAGTTTTGTCGTGAAATCATGACAGAAAACATGTCGCGATATCGCGACAGTTTTCTTACTTGTCTTTTTCTGCAAATTTCTGAATCTGGGCCACTTCTTTCTTCTTGGAAATTCACTGTACTTGTTCTGACTGACCTCTAAACTGCATCAACTGCATCAATCTGTCTGTGTTGACAACAATGACAATACTTTTGCAATACTTTTGCTGCACCTTGCTCAACAACAACATGTGGCCCCTTTTTACTTGACCTATCCCTCTTGTTCTTACAAGTACAACCAAAGCCATTGATAATTGGTTTGCTACCCTCCATAGAAGATGAATAATTCACCAAGCTTGACATAATAAGCTCAAATTTGTTGCTCAAGAACTAGTTCTAAGTAATCTTGAATCCCTAATGTTGATTCCCAAGTGTAGACATTCCTTAATATTATGGTGATTAGTAATCAAGTTAGAAATGTTTTAATATTTGATATTACAACATTATTTATGTTTTGGTCATTGATGGTCTAGAGTATAAAGTAATTATTTTTCTACACTAAGATTGAACTTATAAAGGTTTTGTTGAAAATCTTAGTGTATAAAGATTTTTCAAATTCATTCATTATATTTATATTTTATAAACATAGTATTATCATATTTGTTACATGTTTTATTATCTTTCTATTGATTATAACTTTTTATAGAGTATTTTACCATTTCTTGTATTAATTCTAGTGACTATAAGTTATACCCTTTTTTCAATAATAGAACCCTATCAATACTAAATGTTATCTAGATGAATAATTAATATCCATGTAGTATATACATGTGATGTATGAAAGGTTCCACTTAGACATTATCCAATTACTCTCATGGGTTATCTACATATACCTAGAATAGTAACTTATAAAAAATACAATTTCTAGTTCTGAGTGGGTAAGAAAGAGAAATCCTCTGATAAGTTATTGATATAGTTTATAATCCATCAAATTAGTAGTATAATATGACCAAATTTCACTAGAAGAAAGTGGAGTATTTTTAGGATTGCATTCTATTATATAAAACATTTGTACAAGATACAAGGCATACTTAGGATGTAAAAAAGTGATCCTAGAGTGTGATTGTTTGATATAAATATCTAATAAATAGTTAATGAGGTCCACATATATCATATCAAAAGTTTCATAAAGCCATGAATCCATCTCCTATATCAATGATATTGAGCTTCACATGATGAGAAGATCATCAATATACAATATAATCACTAGAATCTATTCAACATATTGCTTGATGTAGATATCATTCTCCATATCACATTGCATGAGATTAACACTTAGAAGTAACAAGTGAATTATATAATACCAATCATGAGGAAACTACTTAATCCTATACAATATCTTCTTCAACCAACACACCAAGGTAGTATGTCCATCAATATCAAAACTAGGTGGATACCATAGATAAACATTCCCATAATTATCCTTATGAAGAAATAATCTCTTCACATCTATTTAATAAACATTCACCTATATGAAGTTATATTAGAGAGAATCATATACATAGAGTACATCCATGTAATAGAAACAAAGCTATTTGAATAGATAGTTCCTCCTAGAAAAATCCTAGTATTAATACATATATTTTACTTATACACATGATCATCAAAAGTGTAATTGGACCTATAGACATATTTACAACAAAAAAAATTCTTCCCTTGAAGAAGTGGAATAATCTCCTATTATTTTTCATTAATGTCTCATAATCTACCAACATAACATCCTCCCATTCTATACAACCATTAACCTAAGTGTAAATTATGGAATCTTTAGAATCATCCAATTTTGAGATAAAATCTCAAGAGTGTTCTTTCCATTTATGCTCCTAATATATAATGGACTAATCATCTTGAAGGATGTTCCAAGCCCACATGGGCATTGAATAATCCATGGAAGGATATAGCACTTCTTATATAGAAGAATCCTCAGAGGAAGGAATTGAACCATATAACATAGCCTCACCATCAATCTTATATCCTAGAACCAATGAAAAATATGTAGAAGGATACAAATGATTTAAAGCATGGTTCATATCAATAATAGTATATAATGGATAATAAAATAAGTGTTCAAGTTGTTGGCATACTTTGAGGGTACGTCGTTGATAAAATAGAAAGCTATAACTATTAAAATATATCCAAAAATAATCTTTATAGAATAATGTGGAATAGTAGTGATATATGGTGGAGGGGATAATCCATATATGAGAATGGATCAACTATAAAGATAACTATAAGTGGCCCAAAAAGTGCTAGTATGATCACCTATTCAAGATCACATATTTCAAAATAATAGTTTTCTACATGATAAGGTCATGAATATTATAAGCTCTAGATATTTTAGAGTATCCCAAAAAGATACAACAATAACTTTTTTCATCAATTTTGTATCACTTTTACATTGGAATGTAAATGCATTTATCTAATAAAACTATGCAAAATCTTAAATTATTAGGCTTATCTCCAATTAAAATTTTAAAAGAATTAATTCGTTTGACATCTTATGTCAAGATGTTATTTATTATATGAAGTACACATTACTACTTAACCCAAAACATGGGTTCCATATTCTTTGCATAAAACATGCATCTAGCCTTCTCCACAAAAACACTATTTTTTACTTAGCTACTCTATTCTACTCTAGAGTATAGTAAATAAACATACAAAATATAATTTTACCATAATATAATAAATAAGAAAAAGCATGACTAACAAATTCAACTCTTCCATTAGTTTGGATACATGATATTTTGGTCAAACTAATTCTCTACAAGATCTTTGAATATTTTGAATTTCCTAAAAGATTAATTCTTGGTGTGATTATTGTAGATCCATACATATCTATTAAATTAATAAATAAATATAAGAAAGTACTTATTGTCTAAAAGTTAATAATAACCCAAAGGTCCATAGATATAATTATTTATTATTCATAATGGTCAAGATGCACATCTTGATTTCATGATCATTTTTTACAAAATTATATCCTCTAAAAAATGCTAGACGGTGATATGGGAATAATACATTAATTAATTTGTATATGATTCATGTACCTCAAATATCAATAATCGATATTCCCATGTCTATGATGCCATCACTTTCTAACATTATATATTTTTACAACCATAGAAATAAACTCTTATTTTTTATGGAGAAAGATAAAGAGGGTCATGTAATATGTTTATTATTATCTTCTTTATCACAATATCCTAAGGCTACTTTCTTGAAATTATCATCATTAACCTTGATTACCCTTCTATCTAGGTATTTTATACCATTTTGTTAGTGTGAGTGATACAATAAGTGGAGATAATATTAGGACCAATGCTTGGTACATGAATAAATTTATTAAATATGATGATCCAAGACTCACACCACTATTTCATATAACCTGTAAAGATTAATCATATCTAATAATAAATTTCTCTTCATAGTGCTAATCATTAGAGTTGGTCAAAATATGGAGTTATTATATCATGTACTTAGTTTATTATTAATATATAATCCATTATTCTAAGGTAGTGGATGTCTAATAATCTCTATGTATAGCCATGTGTATTTGAAACTTCACATAACATATGATCCATATAAATCAACCTTTTGTATGTAATTCTAATTAAAAATAGTATTGTGATAGTGAAGAGCATAAAAAATAGTTCAACATGAAAAATGGTTGAAAATGCTTCTCTATGCAAAATTTATGCCCTTTATTATTTTACTTCAAAATTAAAAAAAAAAAAAAAAAAAAACTATTATCAAAATCTTTGAAATAGTCCAAAAATTAATATTACTTCCAACTACTCATTTTTCACCACATATCTCTATTTGGGAAAATTTGGAGAATAATCATATGCACTATCACATATTTAGACAAAGGATATGTATTGGAAAATATCCTAATGTTTTTAAAAATGATTGGATATACATAAATAAATGGAGATTTTTATTTTAGTTACCTCTTCAAAAATTCCAAATCAGGAAATTATACCACAATGACCTTCAAACCTATCATAATACATCTAATCTAAATAAAAATGCTAGATAGGGGTTTGCATTTATGATCCATGGGATGTAAAATATCCACACACTTCCTTATATATAGATGTACCATGAGCAATATAATATCAAGAATGAATTATAGATATACAAGGATTGATATAAACACTCCAATATCTTCTCACAAGAAATTATTTTTCAAGCTTTAAACAGACGATCATGTACCTCGATATTGCTTCAAATTATACATGACATCCAATAATGTAAAACATCCTATGAGTAATATGGTGCTTGATGAAAATTTTATACTAGTATAAAAAAGGTTTTATGCCTTCATACGATATTACCATATTTCATGCAATTAGTGACATCCTATTATGAAAATTTTCTAACATAAATATAAATTCATCCACAATATAGTAAATATTAAATAAATCAACCACAATAATTAATCCACATAAGACAATATGTGATAGTTCCTTTTAGGTAGATAAAAATTAAAGTTATTCCTTAAGGAACGAACCACTCCACAATGTCCCCAAAAAATGCGATCCACTTCATGAGCTAAGATTGTTACAAGAGAATACTTGATATGATTGATGATGATTACAATGATAATATCCATTATTTATATACCAATATTCTAATGCTACTTTGGGGAAATAACTCCTATACCCTTATTCAACTCATTATTATAATATAATCAACCTTAGATTATTTATGGTCAATTCCTACTATCCATAATATCCACATAAAATATAAAATCATATCTCCCTAGGTGCCATAACATACCATCCTCACAAATAAATTATATAATATGATTTTCTAAGCAATGGTAGAAACTGGTACAAATCTTGATCATCCCTCCATCCAAAAACATATTCTAGAGCTATATGAGGATGCTGCGAGGCAAAAGGTAAATTTTTCAAAGAGTAAAATTTATTTCTTTAACACTCCCATTCGGAGGCAGATTAAGATTGCTAGGATTCTTGGATGCTCAGTGTCTACTCTTCCATCCACATACTTAGGCCTTCCTTTATTTACGAGCGAGCCTACGATTCCATGTGGACTAATGTAATTGAAAGAATTCGAGAGGAAGTCTGGTTGGATGGAAAGGGAATTTGTTATCTCAAGTCGGCAAGGCGGTTCTCACCGAGTTTTCCATTCAAAGCATCCCCTGTCTACTTTCTCTCTGTTTTTAAAGCTCCTACAACTGTCTACACTAAAATTGAACAGATCCAGAAGAGGTTCCTATGGACTGGTTCTGAATCTAAGCAGCGCTTTCACTTGGTGTCCTGGGATAGGGTTTGCAAACCAAGGGAGTTTGGAGGTATTGGGCTAAGGAGAATACAACATTTAAACATGGCCCTCCCGGCCAAACAAGCATGGCGTCTTCGACAAATGCAAATGCGAGAATGGATTACTATAATCAAAAGAAAGTATTTGCAAAAAACTCAATTTTTAAGTTATTCCTTTCCTCCCAAGGGATCAATTTTTTGGAAATCAATCCTTCAAACTAAAAACTTGCTAAGCAAAGGGCTACGTTGAAACTGGGAAATGGAAGAAACATTGATTTCGGGACCACAAATGGTTAAAGGACTATCCCCTCTCTGTAGACCCCATCCTTTCAACCCTTAGAGCTTGGACAATTGAAGTTTTTGGTACCAAAGTTGCAGATTTTATTACTTTGTCAAACAATAGAAGGGTTTGGAAGCCAATAATGAACAATGATCTACCAGGGGCATCAATAATACTGGAGAATGAATTAAGATAGTATTTACTCCCTTCTGGCATTCTTGAGGACCAAATTATCTGGGAAGCTTCAGACAATGGGGAATTTTTTGTCAAGACTGCTTATCTGATGCTTATTGATAATGATGAACCTACTTTCCCTCACTTGGAAGTTTGGCCCAAAAGCATTGTTCCGAAGGTTGGGTTTTTTGCATGGCTGGCCATCCAAAATAAGATCCTCACCATGGATAACTTAATAAAAAGAGGTGTGACTATTGTTAATAGGTGTTATCTTTGTATGTCTGAGTGGGAGTCTATTGATCATTTGTTTCTGTATTGTAATTTTTCTGTCTCAATCTTGTTAGGTCTGTTACAAGTGTTTCATATTTATTGGGTCCATCCTCAGTCCATCTTTGACTTATTTGTCCAAGTGGCCTTCTCCATTTTTGAATAGGCATCTTAGGTATATGTGGAAGATCTACCTTCATCACTACTTGTGGCAGATATGGTTGGAAAAGAATCGTCGGGCCTTCTTGGATAAGGTTGCTCAGTCATCCTCTCGTCCGTCAAAAATTTTAGTATATGCTAATGAGAATGCTTGTTTAGTGCCTGCAGCATCTAGACCTCCAAATACTTTTGAAGCTTCATTAGGCCGGTCATTAAACTTACCTCTCACCGATGGCCTCAATCATCTTCAAGTCCTGTCCTAGAACCATGATCTCATGGACCCCACCCCCCCCTAGGGTGGATTAAATTAAATTTTGATGGGGCATCTAGGGGCAACCCAGGTGAAGCTGGGGCTGGTGGCTTACTTAGAGACCACAAGGGTGAGGTGTTTGTAGCTTTTGCTGAATATCTTGGAGCTCAATCTAACAATGTGGCTGAAGCGAGGGCAGTTTGGAGGAGCCTCAAGGTGGCAGAGAATTATCCAGGGAAACTGTTGGTGAAAGGTGATTCTCTTATTATTATAAATCTTCTAAAGAACACTAAGAGAGCTCCTTGGAGATTTGATGACTACATCCACGAAGCAAGGGCTCTAATTCATGATTGACCTAAGGCCATAATTTTGCATACCTTCCGGGAAGCAAACATGGCAGCTGATAGGCTAGCAAATGAAGGCATTGTAGCAACAAATTTTATCACGTGGACTAAAAATCTTCCTCATGCAGTCTCAATGGTGATAGATAATGAAAAATTTTATATTGGAAGGCTCAAAGTGGATTTTGTCTTTGTTAGTTCTATTTTGCGTCTTTCTTTTCTGATGGCCATAATATTAGGCTTCCATAGTTTAGTTTGGCTGTATTTTGTTGGAAGAGTAGGTCTTGGCCCTTTTTGTTGTCAGTTTAAACTTTCAGGGCTTGGCCTTTGTCCAGTTGGTCAGTGGACCCTATTTTGTAAAATGGTTTTGGGTCAACCAGTTAAAACCCGGTGTTAATCATAAATATTCTCTTACTTACCAAAAAAAAATCTCTAATGATGTCAAGTTGCCATAGTGCCACTTGAATAACCGTAACTTCTCTATTTGCTACATTACTTTTGTTGCTCTACACTAATATTTTTAATGATTGGTCCTATTGTTCCATGATGTTGTTGCACCACTATAGAATCTAGATTTACTATGATTTTTCTATAAAAATAATTTAAACTTAATATCTTTTTGACTCCATATAAATCCATAATAATATTGATGCCCTAATTCCTACCTTCAATATTGTTAACCTCATGGTGGTGTGGGTGGTGATATGATTTAACCTTAACTTGAAATTCTATTTGTTTTATTTTTTAGCATTTTGTATCACTATTTTAAAATTCTTCCTCAAGCTCTTCTCTCATGTGCCCTTCTTTTGATGAATCTATGTGCTTTTCTAATAGAGCTTCCTTGGATTTTATTATTTCTTCTTCTATTGTGGACATAGCTTGTGATTATTCTATTGGTTTCTTAACTTGTTCCCTTACCACAACTACTTCTTATTCTCCTTGGATTCTTTCTTTTTAAATAGTGAAATATCCTATACTGTTATATTTTTCTTATACCATAACTTCATGAACTTCTTTTATAACTTAATGTTAACAACTACTAAAGAATACAAATAGGGATAACCTAGAATAATATCATCATCATTCATATCAATAGCATTAAAATTTGGATGTTAAACATATTTATCCATACTTATGTTCAAATATTCATTAATATGAACATTCACACTCTCAATTATATGTCTTTAATTTTTTTTTTCTTGATTTGCAACTTCTTATCCAAAGAAATGTTAATGAAATTATACCTATTTCTGGGATTTATGGAAATAATAACCATTTACCTTTGAATACAACCATGGACTTGCAAAATACAATTTTTAGATTCAAACATATCATTTTGGTCATTCTTTGGCCTATATGACACTAAAATTATGGTTCCCTTAGCATGCACACTATCATACTTATTTTTTCCTTTTGCCAATTTCTTGAAATTTCTAACTCTTTTTAATTTCTTTTATTCAACCTAGAGCATAGTTATATTTTGATATGGATTCCATTGGCTCGATAATGCTTTCTCTCTTTCTTTCCAAGTTAGTTCATAATTATGGGCTATAAAAAAACTTTGAAACCAAGTGAAAGCTTTCCTCCAAAGTAAAACTTAAGCATAATTCTCAAACAATATCAATAGAATACAAGGATTTAAATTATTTCTATCATTATCTATCATCAATTTCATCTTATCCATAAAACTTATGTAGCTCCACAAGTTCATGCCCCAATAAAAAGATAATGTAAACTACACTTTCATAAAAATATAAATCTCCCTACTAATTGGAAGCTAAACTTCCAAAAAATATCCTTCAAAAATAACAATAGATGATATGCTTACATCATATGAAAGATAAATCAAGTTTTATTTTTTGAAAAAAAATTATGATTTGGAAAAATGTCACTACTCTATTCTAGATGGTTGACTTCATAGAGTCATATCTCCATCAACACTACTCGTATTCCTTCATATAACCACTTGATTAAAATATCTTCAAACACTGAATAAAATATTGTAAGAATAAGTTGAGTTAGACAGCTCCACAAGGATAAAACTCTAAAAAATTAGATATTTTCTAGATAAAATTGTTAAAAATCTATAAACCACAATGATTCCCATTTTGCCAAAATTGTAGCTCTAATACCACTTTTGATGAAATTTTACTTCTCAAAAATATAAAAGTATCTATAATATGCTAAATAATAAATAAATCAACCATAGTAATTAATTCACATAACACAATATATGATAATACCTTTTTGGTAGGGCAACACCAATGTTATTCCTTAAGGAAGAAATCACTTTATAATATATCCCAAAATGAGATCTACTCCATGAACCAAGACTATTACAAGAGAATAATCAATATGATTGGTGATTATTACAATGACAATATCCCTTCTTTATATGTCAATATTCTAAATCTACTTTAGGTATATGAATTTTAACCCCTTATCCCATTCATTATTATAATATAATCAACCTTGGGTTATCTATAACCTATGCCAAATATCCATAATATCCTTATGCAATATACTATGATATCTCCATATTCATATAGCTAGGTACCATAACACATCCATAGTTCTATAACAATGATTAAACTTGCATCCTCATACCAAATTCCAAAACATAATTGTCATTAACCTATGACTCTTATAGGAGTTTAGCTAGTTTATTATCTTGTTCATATGCCTAATTAATAGGAAAAAAAAAATTGCATCAAACCCCTTCCATATAAGTTTTTATCTCTATTTTATAGAATATCCTCCATTTGAATTTAAACATTTAAGGATTTATATGACATATTTTACTAATGCAAATAACAAGTACATGAAGGTAACTTTGGCAAAAAAAATTAACTAAGAGCCTTTGAAATTTTGTAAATACTCCAAAAATATTGACATTCATACATATCTATTATGGGTTTTCTTATATATCACTTCTATAAAGTACAAGAAATTGATTCATCCCCTCATTCCAATGCATTAGAAAATTTGATATCATATTTTTAGTTTCTTCAAGTAGCATAAAATTATTTTCTATGTATTAAAATATGATAAAGACTTTTCTAACAACATGGAATAGTTGGAAAACATTTAACTTCATCTTCCTATCTTTTAAAACCATGCATTTAAATCTCTCACCTATATTAAGTTATGCAAAAAAACTTAAAGTTGAGGAGGAAACTGATTTTTCTCAATATTTCATAAAAGAAACTTTAGGCTTTCAATTAGCCTTAAAAACTTCAATCCACAAATTAGGGATCTATAAAAATAATTCATGTCAATAATTAGTTCAAAAAACGAATTGAATGTCAAAACAAATAAGAAGAACCTAATCATGAGATATACTATATATTATTTTTGGGATTTTATCATATCTTGTTGAATTGAGTAATGAAGATTCACCCCCACTCTAATACAATATCAAATTTAACAGTAGTTATTATAAATAAATGAAACCAATGCACTACCCAATATATATATAATTACACAACATAAATAATGTACATAAACACTAGAATTATAGCACTAAATGAAAGTATTATAATTATGATGATCACTAAATGAATGGTCTCAAGGGGTATAAATACCCAAATTATAATTGACCTTAGGTTAACATTAAAGAATTGACCTGGAGTTTTATTATTGAATATTATACTAAACCTACCCTTATAATTTGAGGAAGATGGGCTATATAAATTTTTACAGTATGAAAGGGTTGATCATGGTCTCAAGTGATATTTAAACACCATAAACATATTTCAACACCTATTTATTATATTTTGATTGTAATAAAATATATTATTGAATTTATAAGAAAAAAATATTTCATTTGAGAGAACTCATCCTTATTCTTTAATTTTGTAAATCCTCAATGTTAAATCTTATATCTTAAATTTATAATATTTATCTATAATAGAGTATAATATCTTCTTATTATTTTATTAACATCCATTGGGTCCTAAATCATACTCTTACATATAATTTTGGTTAAATATATGATACCTTTTATCATTTGGGTTACTAGTTACCTTTTAAAAACATTTTAGTCATCCATTTGAAGTTATATTATTTCTAATTCCCTGTATTTTGATATTATAATTTTTTTTAATGAACTATAGAATGGTTTTATAATTATTTATCTCATTGTTCCTAATAAAAGCTCTTAATTTATTTCAAACTATACTTATTTCCATCATACATGTTTCAAATTTATCTCCTTTTATATTTTTTTCACAATCTTCTAAGTGGCATTTACCTCGAGTACCTTATATAACCACATGATCTCACTATTAATTTTTCTATATTATTCAATTATATCCCAAAATAGTGAAAGTATAAATTTAAAAATGATTATAATAATCATGTTAAGGATAGTGCTATTATAGTGCATTAGTTATTGTTATGCGACCTTTTTGTCTTTGATATCTTTCCTATATTTTTTCAGATAAAGTATTTGGACTATATTATATTGTATTTAATTCTTATTTTTATTAATATGATAATCTCATATTGATTTTACTTCAACCTTTTCTATTCATGATATACTTAATATTCACAAGATCAAATTGTTTCCTACAAAATAAGTTTCTAATGAGTTGTTTTTTACTTTTTTAGACATGGATATAATTTCTCTACTGTAGATGATATAAATTTGGTTGGAGACTATAAGCTTTATGGAAATTTTTGTACACTCTCAATGCAATGACTTGTGATCTTGAGTTTACATGTTCTATTATAAAAAAATATGAAGTTGTGCAAATGGATTTTCACATCAACAAATTTCTTATATAATATGGAAAATAATTTATCTAAATATGTGTTCAAATATATAAGATATAAAAGTGCTACAATAGATGTTGTTGTGAATTCTTAGTATCCTAGTCATGGGATTATTTCTCAATCTATATCTAAAGTTAAGCCTTATAATATAGTCCATCTCTCAATCAGTAGTTAAAAAGTATATGATCAAATTAAAATTAGTAATTATACATTTAATTTATAGCTAATATTAAACCCTAAAAATGGTTTATATCTCATGTCTATTAGTAGCATTTAATTTTATGATAAATATTAATCTATATCTAGTTAATACTCTTTACTAACATTACTTGCAAAAAATAATCATTGCATTCTAAAATCAAAAATTTTAAAGAGTGCACTTAGAAAAAGATGGGTAACGAAATTAATCCTTACTATGCATTTAATCATATTATTTTTTATCACTAGATAATTAGACAAATATTATTTATAAAACCATTTACTAGTATTCCAATCTCATTCTAGTCCTTTGGTCCATGTTTCTTATCATAATGTGAATTTTGGTGTCTATAAGAATATTTTTTCAAATCATGTTCTATATGATGCACAATTATTATCTATTCATAATCCCATGACTATTATTGTAAATGTGCTCTTTGTATTTAGTAGCATTCCTTAAATTGATTACTATAATAATTTTAAGATTATTGTTTTATTAAAGTGGAACAAAAATAGGTAGATGTTTTTACTTCTAATTAAAAAATGGATCTTTTAAGAGTTCTACTTATATATCTAAATACCTCAGTTTTTGGAATGTGGCCAACTTTTAATAATAACATAATTCCACCTTGGTGCCAGTGCCTTAGCATCAACTTCAATCATATTTTCATCAATGCCAAATGGTTTTATATAATGTAAAGTACAAAAGGTTACAAATTCTTGTGGGTGATTATGAGAACAATAAAATAAGTAATTACATATTAAATATGCTATTGTTATTATATAGATTATAATTTATAGAGGAAGAATGATGGTGTAGATGATTTTCCACCTTCCTTGGTGCTCATTACAATCCAAGGGTCACCATTTTTATTTTTATTTTTCTTGACAAAAAGGGTTGTACTCACGTCCTCCACCCTTGAAAAATCATAAATCTCTCATTTAAATCTTAATAGTTTTAAAAAATATTCCATTATTATCTCAATTAAGATGGTATAACTAGATACCTACATCTTTTTCCTTAAAAAGTATGAATTTTTTATGTTCTTTTTTTGGGTCTTCAACTTTTTTGTAAAAACAAATATTCAACATCCTTCTTGAAAATTTACAATCTTGTTCATCCATACATCCAAGTTAAAATTTTATTAGTGGTGGTATTTGATGATGCCAAGTTGCCATTATGCCACTTGAATATCCATAAATGCTCTATTGGTTCCATGCTTCTATTGCTCTACTTTGATATTTTGAATGGTTGATCCCTTTGTTGCTTAATTTTATTGCATGCCTTTGACATCTAGAAAATTTATTTTTTCTACCAAATATTGCCATACTTGATTTCTTTTTTACTCCATGTAGATCTATAATATTGATATCTTAAGCCATGTCTCCAAGCTTATTTCCACTTAAGGTGGTGTGTTGACAATATGTTGCAACCTTTAACTAACATTATGTTCCATTTTATTCTTCATGAATTTTCTTTACAATATTATCACTTATACCCTTCTTTTGTTTCATCCTTGTGTACTTCTAAAATGGATTTCTCAAAAAATTTTGTTGCTTCTTCCATGGACTCTATTGTTGTTGCTATTGTAAATTCAACTTTTGAGTCTTCTATTGGTTCTTCAACTTGTTCCCCTTCCATAATTACTTCTTACTTATCCTTGGATCCTTGTTTCTTAATATTTTTCTTTTGAATGCAACCATGAACTTGCACATTGTCATCTATATTTTTTCTTCTATTATATATTCTTTATTCATTTGTTTTAGTTCCCTCTAAAGCCTTTTTTATTTCTTCTTCATATCCTTTGATGGTGACCTTAAAACTAGCTATATTTTTATATGGGTTCCACTAACTCAAAAATGCATGCTCCATTTCATACAAAGTGAAACACTTATAATCCTTTTTTTTAGAAATCATTTACACAAATCATAAGCTTCCTCTCTTAAAAACCTGAATACGTTGGCATTCCCAAAAATTTCCTATAATATAGATATCTAAACTTCATCCACCATTCTTGAGCATCAATGTCATATTTCCAATAAAAATTGATAACTCCATGATCTCAACCCTAAAAGCAGCTAGGAAATTGAAAAAAATAGGGTTTTCAAATTTTTAAAATCTTCTTTATTCCTTGCTATCAAAAACTAACTCTATAAATTTTCTTTAAAAAAAATACACTACAACTGATTTGCTTACTTTAAATAACTGTAATATCCCTCAATACTCACATTAATTCCCCAAACCCTTCTCTCCATAATATTTCCTATCATACTTCTCCATTTCCAATTTAATTTTCACCTCAAATTAAAAACTTTTGCAATGACATCACCTATAATTTTTGAGCCCCTTCCATTCACAATTAATCATACAAAATGTTTGACCAATACACCTCCAAGGGGTTATTATTTCATTCCATATGGTAGGAATTATAGAACTTATTAGATAATAGTAGTTTCAAAAATCAAATCAAATAACCACATTACCTAGTATTGTTAAAAAATAAATACACACCAAGCAATACATATAGCATATAGGGGTGTCTATGGAAACCAAATAATATGACAATTGAAGAATATAAATATGATTCAATCGACAATAAAAATGAATTGTATGGTGGGTTCTATATACCTAAATACAAGTTATCTTTAGATCATGGCTAAGTTACCAACCTTAAGGATTAAAATAATAAAATATTACAAAATAATATTTTTAAGGTTTCCAAGGGGCTTATATATGCAATACAATAAAAAAATCAACATGTCCTAAATTGAAGATTAACAAACCCATATATCCCCTTAGGCTAAATGAGGGACACTAAGAGAGACCTTTATTTTTTATCCCCCCTTAAGGGACACTCTCCTACACCAAGTAGCTCAAGCATGCACATAAAATGAACCTTAGGTATTTACCTTAGTGAGGATATCTACTACCTACTTCACTCAAAGAAAAAATGGATCAAGCACCCCATGTGCATGAATCCATATCACAAAATGTATCCAATTATCTATGTTCTTGGCCTATTTATAAAATACTATATTACAAATGATATGGATGGGGCTTTGATTATCATATAAAAAATTACTAGAAAACTCTATGAAACATCAATATCTTTCAAAATCATGGGCATCAATCAAATATTCTTAGTTTCTGGGTGTAACTAAACTAAAATTTACTAAGGTCACATTAATTTATCATAATTGGGATGAAATATGAAAAAAATAACAACTAATATGTTCTACAATAGATGAAACATGAAAAATAATAGCAACTTAATCTATATTGTAGCAAAAAAAAATACATTAAAAATATAGCTTCCACCTAGCTAGAAGTGGTCCCTTGGTCCACAATAATGTGAAATGGAATAAACTCAACTCACCTCACACGAAATAGAATGTAGCAATAGTTTAAATCAAAATATTATTTTAAATCATAATATCTTTACAAACTATAGTGGTTATCAATTAAAATTACACATAACAATATATTTCCTCTCTATCTCCCCTATGTCCTAGTGTTGCTACTCTTATTTATAATGGAGAGGATAAGGCCCTCTCCTACCTTCATAGTTAGGTTGTTACAACAACAAATATTCAACAAATATGCAAGTGGTCTAATCAATAAATAAATACAAAGAACAAGTGTTACTGAAGTCAAAATTTGCCTACATAGAATCTTGGTTTCCATGGTGGAGAGGTTAAAAATAGAAAAGTGTAGTTTAAAAATAGATCTCCAAACAAATGCATGTAAAATTTCCTTGTCCTATTCTTGGAAATTACTACCAACTATGATGAGTTAGCAATAGTTGATTGGTTTTTTACATCATGTATAGGTGGTTATTAAAATAGGAAGTAGTTGATTTCAATAGTAAAACAAAATTTACAAAGTGGTTTGTATTAGAGAATATTACATTATTAGGTAGAAATGTAAATGTACCATGCGATACAATGCTACAGTTGTAAATATGTAAATATTAGAATAGGGTTTGATTCTATAGTTTAGAAGTGTGATTTATATTTCCCTTTTATGTGTTTACCTATGTGTAGGATGTGAATTTCATGTAACAATGTGTGAAAGTGTGTAGAGTGAGAAAATGTACAATTGTCATTTAGTAATGTGTGAAAGTGTGTAGAGTGAGAAAATGTACAATTGTCATTTAGTAAACTATCCAAGTGTGTAATGAGTAGTGTGAAAGTTTCATTGAGTAAAGTGTACAAGTATATGTATATTTAAGAGTTATGTATACAAGTTGCAAGATGAGAATCCAAAGGACATGCGAGGTTTATCTTATGTATGGAATAGGAAAGGTTGCAACTCTTGTATATGTGAGTGTAAAAGTCAAGTATTGAAGAGTTACTTTTCTAAGGTTATATAATGAAGAGAAGACTCCATGTATTGTATCATCACCAAAGAATATATGTATTTCAAGCATAAAAATAAATAAGCTTGTATACAATTTGAGAAATATTATTATAATTTTTCTTCATGTTATTTCATGAATTATTTTGGCCATTTATTTCATATTATTGTTTTTATTTTTATGAATGTTATATTAATTGACATTGGCCATTTATATTAATCACTCAAATGTTGAATATTATATTTGATCCTAAATAACGGGACCTAGGATAATATGGCTAAAAAGTCATTAGTGGTATCAGAGCTACCACACTCTATCCATTTATTAGAAGATGTATATTTGAAGGCTAGCATTGGAGAAGGAATCCAGTATGAATTTTAAAAGGAATATTAGGTTGATATTTACATCCAAATTGAGAAGTCATTGAACTATATATTTATTTAGAAGAAATATAGAATAGAGTGGTTAAAGCCACTAGAGAAGAGTAAACAAAAATAAATATAGAATAAAGTGGTTAAAGCCACCAAAGAAGAAGCAACATGAATATATATATATATATTGCAGGGGCAAGAATTGAAAGAGAAAAAACTAATGTAAATTGGGGTGGATATATGTGTTGAAAACTGTAGTGAAAAATCATTGGAATCAAAATATCAATAAATAATTGAGTAAAATAATTAGATATAGAGCAACATAGTTTATGATCCAAAGTCTAAGAACATCACAGTGAAGTCTATGAGCTAAATTCTAGAGAACATCATAGTGAACTCTAAATATATGAAGCTTGGAGGACAATATAGTGGAGTTAGAGATCCAAAGTAGGAGAATATATTCATATCTCCATAGAAACAAATATCCTAGATATGCAAGATTTTAACATCACCTAAGTTTGACATTGCTTGAATTTTAAGTTGCCAAAATAAGCTTGAAATCGCTTGAGGAATTGATTGAGGTCATACAAAACAAATTAATATTTTCTAAGGAACCACAAAAGGTTTTCCAAGCATCTAAATAAGTTTGGAATTGCCTGAGGAATATTTGATATAGCTTAAGATGAAGGAATTTCTATCAAATAAAGCAAGAGATGGAGTAAAGTAACCTAAATAATACCCTTAAATATTGCATGCAAAATATTTACCTATGACATTGATTTACCGTAACGCATGCCCTAACAAGCACTGACACATTGATGAAGTGTCAAATATTCCAAGAATGAAGACCAAGCATGCATGAACTAAGGTAAGGGGCTACAATTTGAATTTTTAGGTAGTAATAATATTTTGGGCAAGAATTAAAGTGCTATATTATTTTGTGGAGTAATAAGGTTAAAAGGAACCTTAATTTAGTGCATTTATTTATAAAATATTTTTAAAAGGGATTATTTTTTAATTTGAGTATTTAAGCTTTGATTATTGAAAATAAATATGGTTAGTAAAACAATTAATTGGAGTGATAAGGATAACAAAAAGAAAAATGAAACTAACTTCCAAAGTGTTTTTGAAAAATAGGCATCAAAAAAGGAATTCCACTCTATAAATATTTTTGAAGAACTTAAAATTGAAGATTTTATTGATTGCAAAAGTAAATTTGAATTTGAATTTTTTTTTATCAGTTAAATTATTAGAAATATATTAAAAATGGGTTTTAACAAGGACCCAAAACCTGATTACAAAAGGTATTACCAGCCTGCAAGAGCACCAACCAGAAGCTTTAAAGCAACATAGAATCAAAACTTGAGGTAATCCTCAACCTGCCTAGAAAATAGAGCAAAATAAAAGGAAAGGCTATCCTCAGCCAACGCGAAGAGAGGGAAAAAATAAAGCACAAAGAGACGGGAGAAAGGAGAAACCAATACACAGAACAAAAAATGACAAGCATCTATCATTTCATAGAAGCAAGCATTGCTATAAGGTCATGCAGGCTTGCAGTGAAAATTTTTGCTTCAGCATCACTACCATTAACAGGGGAATCCTCAATCTTGACCTGCTTATTCCTTTGTTTAGCAACAGGTGCATTTAAATACCTTTTAGAATAATATCTCATAAAAAATAGATACTCAAGGTATTACGCAAATCAAAAAGTTGGGCAATATTATTTGAAATTGATTTGATTATATACTTCTACAAACAAATATTAGGTTCATCCTTGGTGTCTTCATTAGATTCAATGACCAAGGACTCCCATTTTTTGGTTTTTTCTTTAGTTGCATAGATGCACGAAGTAATTTTTGCTTAGGTTCTATCTCTTGATATGGTTCATGGTCACTGTCACTGTCAGTGGAAGCATTTATAGCTCTTTTCCTCAGTATGGAAAATTCCTCAATAATTTTTTGTTTAGATAATTTTGGAACTTTGAAGGATAGGGAAGTTGATTTAGAGGATTTGGCCTTAGGGGAACTCAACTTGGGCTTAGGTTCACGGGTGGGGGTTAGGACAACACCTTCAGGAAATGGATCAACCAGTGCTTGTATAGGACACTAAATAAACCATGTTGGATGGGTAATTTAGAACCTTATTTATTCCTAGACTCCTCAATGGTATGACTGACAAAATTGAAAATAAACTTGGGAATTTTCAACACCCTGACCTCATTAAAATGATTATAAAAGGCAAAGTGAAAACTATTTAAGGGCTTAT
The DNA here is from genome assembly GCA_028583015.1 of Wollemia nobilis. NCBI lineage: Eukaryota > Viridiplantae > Streptophyta > Pinopsida > Araucariales > Araucariaceae > Wollemia > Wollemia nobilis. The sequence continues at coordinate 1,611,930 of JAQPPZ010000028.1, forward strand.
CTAGATCATCGATAGTAACATACTCCATTATTGGCTTCAGGACATTCCCCCAAGGAAAAGGAAGCTCATCATAGTGCATTCCAAGCTTGGATATTTTGCAAAGATATTTATCAAAAATATCCTTCAAATCAGCATCCTAGTTATGTTTCTCCCTTCTGATAAACCTTCCTTTCGATTGCTAACCAGTTAGCTCCACAAGAGTCTTGATATATAAAACATAGGATTTTCCTTGGATGGTGACCTTCCCATCATCCCAATATTCCATGAAGGTCAAAGTAATTTTAGGGTCTTCACCTTCGAACATTTGAAAGAAAGGAAGTAACTTTCTACCATCATGAATCCCTTCAGCAATAGAATTAATACTAAGGGTGGAAAGCTCAACATAAGTATCCATGATTCTTAAGCACACAAAAATAATTACATGAGAGACCTTTAGGGAAGAAATACGTGTTAGAATGTGAAGCATTAGAAATATTATTAATAATCAAAGGTTAAATAGAAATAGTAAACGTAATCAAATTGATTACGACAACTAACCTACCGACTAACCTGCCATCCATAATATCTATCGTCCATAGGAAATGATGGTAAGGTAAGTCACTAACCTAGGTAACTAGTAAAAGTAACTACTAGTGGTAAAAAGTAACAAGCTACTTTTTACCATGCAGTAAATAAAATCTACCTAATGTAGGGAAAGGGTAAAATATCCAAATGATGGAATATTTACTCTAACATCCCCCATTATTACATTATTTGGGTAATACATACATATCCTCTAATACAACAATATTTGGGTAAAGTATATAACTGCCCCAATACAGTGAAGAAGATGTTGATCTGCTGGTTCTTTGCTCTATCATAGTACTCTGGCTGCTCCTAAGCAAAAAGTGGGTCATTCCTCACTTTTGTCTTCACGCCAAAGAATGTCCTTATGGTAATCACATCATCCAATCGAATTGCATGGGTAACCAGTCACTGCAATTGCTAGGTGTAGTAGAATAGATCACTTCATACAAGGTTCATTCATTTTACAATATGAATTTGCAAAAGATAAGGTAGCTAAGGTGTCGATCACTGCCGAAAATGCACCCTTATAAGTTCCCCCTTCTCGTTGCAAAACATAGTGTATTCAATTTCTGAAGGAAGTCTGACTAAGGTGTCGGTCAAAGACGAAAATGCACCCTTATAAGCCTTCTTCCCTATTTACAAAAAAATGTGAAGAAAAGAAATTTATATCCCCCTCAATTGCAAAAAGTGTGCAATGCAAGAGTGTTGTGAAGGATTTTACAAATATTGCCTCCTAGACAATTTTACATCACAAAAAGTCGCTCCTCTTGTTACAAGTACTTCAAACACCTAGAATTTGCTATTTATGAAGCCTAAAAGAGGTACAAGCACCCCTTATTGCAAGGTCTTCAAACAAAATACTTATGCTATTTATGAAGCCAAAAAGAGGAGAGAGAGAAAATGGTGCTTTTGCCCAAGGTGACACATGTGTTTTCCCTCTACAATACTGTTTTAGCAATGAGCACTCCTTGTGCTCTCTTTGAACTAGAATCAGAATCTGAATGAGACACTTCACTAGAAATATGGCTTCTGTGATGTGCCTTTGCCATTTTAGTTTTGCTTGTTTTGAAACCAACACTCAATGGTGTCATGGTTGTCATTTTTACAATTTGTGCAAAACTATGCTTTCTAGGCAATTTGATCAAAAAGTTCACCAAATCATCCTTCCTTATTGTAAGAACTTCAAGCATGATTGCTATTATGAAGTCTAAAAGAAAAAGGTTTAATTTTTATGACTTCTACTTTTATGATTGCCTTTACAAGTTTTATTTCCCTCTTATCAAAAATCTATGTTTTGAAGGAAGAAAGGAATTATCCCCCCTTAGTGCAAAGGATTGCAACTTTTTAAGGTTCCTTATTTTCAAAAACTTGTTCTTTCTTTTTGATTACCCTAAAAGAGTACCAAAAGATAATTCACTCAAACAGATATTTAATGGCACCTGCCTTAACACCCTTCAAGAAGGATGAGAAGTTGGAGGAAATTAAGCCAAACAAATAAGAGTGAATTAGGGGTTTTGTTGATTTAGGAGAGAATATCAAGTGAAATTGGCTTTAAATATGTGCATGGATGTACACAAATTTGTGAAATTTTGAGGTTTGGATGTTCTTGATTATATGACTTATAGTTGCAAAAAGAATGATGCAACAATCAAACAAGAAATGGCCTCAAAATTATTATCACCTAGTTTGCCAATTAAGGTGTCGAGTAAAATCGATAATGCACCTTTTTAAATTTTTGCAACAAAATGTGTGTTTTGTGTTGTGCAAAAAAAAATGATATTTTTATGTCTCCTACTTTGTTTTCCAATTTTGCAAAAGAAGTACAATGTTGTCTTCCCCCTTTTATTTTGCAAAATGAACAATATGAGCACTCCTTTCAAGACAAGTCGACACACGACCCGCATTTGAAAGGCTTCCAGACCAGTCGACAAACGACTTGGTTTTGATGGGCCCAAGGTTACAATTTCTTCTCAATTTTTGCAAAAAAGAATGTGCAATTTTATGTCTTATATCCCCCCTTGAAGAAAACAAATGCACACTTTGCCTTTTGAATTTTACAAAAAAAAATTTAGTCTCCTTGTTGGCTAATTTGCAAAAAGAATTCAAGTTTGATCCTTTTTTTTATGCTAAATTAACAAGGTTGAGAAGAGTTTTATGGCTTTCTAATTTGCAAGAAAAATAAGTGCTCTTCTATGTCTTATATCCCCGCTTGGAGAAAACAAAAGCTCCTTTGATTTGATTGCAAAAATAGATCCTTAATTCTCTATTTTAATGCAAAATTTTAATAAATCTAATCATTATTTAATCAATAATAAAATTTAATTTTGTAAAAAATCAATGTAATTTATGAAAAAAAATTGATTTTAGACAAAAGATATTAAATTATTAAATAAAATGATTAAAAATAATTAAAAATTTACAAAAAAAAAAATTTTTTACCTTTAATTATTCTTGTCGCGGGCTCCTTGTGGCAAAAGGTTTTGGTGCCAAAGGGACTCAAAACCCTGACCCCCTTCCACCTAGGGCCTTAGCCCAGCCCAATCAACCGGTCGGGCTACAGGGCCCGATGTGAAGGGAAGGGAATGATATTCCCTTTCCCTTCTCTCCTCGCGTAGGCGGGGAAAAATGTAGGAATTATCCCACATTGCCTGTGTAGAGGATGTTATGGGGAATAAAAGGGCTTTCAAGCCCTTAGCCTATTGACTACCTTCGGGTAGTCACCCTCGCTATCCTTTTTGTCACTGCCACATGGCACGGATATAAATCTACCATGTGTTATGGTTGGTCAGTCAGGTGATGCGTGGTCTGTCCGCCATGTCTTGCCTAGTGTCAGGTCCAGTCACACATAGCTAGTCCACCACGTGTCACGTCTGCCTTCATTGGATCATCGTCCAGTGGCTATCTGCCATGTGTCTAGTATTAGTCTAGGTGTCTAGTCTGCCATGTCATCCGAGTCTACCCAATATAGCAAAACCACATCAGTACCTTGAGATCTGTGCTTGAGGTCGCATCAACTGGCCATGTGTCATTGATCTGATCATCGGATAAGGAGGGCATGCCTGCCCTCACTTTTTGGTCGTCGATGGTGGGACAGTTTGGTTTGGATCTTTGATCTGATCTTCAATGATTGGAGGGTTTCCTGCCCTCTCAAATCTTAGTCATCTATCAGGATCTATGTCCTCCCACAGAGGGTGTGCCTACCCTCACGTGGTGGTCGATCGCTTGCCTTTAGGGCACTGGAGACTCCTCTTCGATCGCCTGTCGAAGGGCCACCCAGATGATGTGGGCTGCCCCACATGGGCTTGTCAGGTCTGATAGTTGTAGGTAGCTATCAGATCTGACAGTCCTCCAGATCCTGATGGACCCGAGGGCGCTCCTACCCTTGGGTTGTGTCATCGGTCATCGGAGGTGCCTCACCAATCGATGGTGATTTATCTATCAGGGGGGTCAGGGGCCGCACGTGGTCACATGCGGATCTGTGCAAACTCTCTAGCTGGGCACTCCTACCCACGGGGGCCATGCAGTGGCCACCTGGCCTATGAGGGAGGGTACGCCTACCCTCCTCCAAAACCTAGTACACTACAATCGAGGGGTCGGAGGCTCCTCTCCGGTCCACTCAACAAAGATTGTTTGGCATGAAAAAAGAGGGGCCTCTCGCCTTCTCCAGTGGAATGAGAGTGGCTCTCATCTTCACCACTTGGAATGAGGGTCGCTCTCTCCATGCTCATAGGAACCAGAGGTGAAAACCTCGCGAATGATACCAATGTTAGAATGTGAAGCATTAGAAATATTATTAATAATCAAAGGTTAAATAGAAATAGTAAACGTAATCAAATTGATTATGACAACTAACCTACCGACTAACCTGCCATCCATAATATCTATCGTCCATAGGGAAATGACGGTAAGGTAAGTCACTAACCTAGGTAACTAGTAAAAGTAACTACTAGTGGTAAAAAGTAACAAGCTACTTTTTACCATGCAGTAAATAAAATCTACCTAATGTAGGGAAAGGGTAAAATATCCAAATGATGGAATATTTACTCTAACAAGATGACAAGAGTAAAATAGAGCAATACGATCAAAAAAGCCATAAAGAGTTTTTATAACAACAATCTTGCACTGGGTTCGATACTTGTGTCATCTAAGGAAGCACCATGTTCCGAAACGATCAAAACTGACAAGATGGGAATGATCACCAAAGAGAATCAAGAGGCAATCTGAAAAATGATCCCTCAAAAAGAGAAAAACTAAAGGAAGGACTAGAACACAATGAGATCCATGCAGTAAAAGGATGATAAGATTTTCTAATTCAAAAATAAATATTTAAAGACTTGATTGATTGAAAATTTTGTAAATTAAAATAATTTATTTTAAATTTGGGAGCCATAAGGTCTTCTACTTCAAAGAAATTAAATTGAAAATTTAATTAATGATTATTTAATTTACAAATTTATATACTGAATTATTTAATTTGATTGATTAAATTAAACTTAGGAGTAATAAGAATTTTTACTTTAAAGGAATTAATTTGAAATTTTAAAAAGAATAGATGGATGACAAAGAAGAATAAATTCATTAAGATATTCATATGAGTTCAAAGGGTTAAATAATAGGAGAAATTAAAAAAATAATAATAATCAAATATGTGAAGTAATACCACTTGAATATCATCAAACCATGCAAAATAAAAAGGATTCATGGTAAATATATTTGGGTTATAGTCATCATATGATTGGAAATTTAAAATTATTTGACTCAATAGAAAGTCAGACCTAATATTCAGCTAAATATTATAGATGATAAGATTTATTATGTGCAAGGATCTAGAAAATTTATACCTAGCATGTCACTCTCAAAAATTTTGCTAGATAATGTTTTATATGTTCCAGGATTATCAAATTAGTTTATATCAAATGCTTAATTAATTAAAAAATGAAGAATACTAGAATTCAAATATATAAATAGAAACAAGAAATGTCATAAAGAATCAAAACAAAACATAGTTCATAGGTTCCATTAAGAATGGAATATTTTCTTTAGACACAATGGGATTTTTAGAAGAAATATTAAACCATATTTTGCCTCAAGAAAGGATTAATGATAAATTATTTGATTTCTCCAAAATATGGGAAGTAAGAAGATGAATTTAGAGCAACCCAAGATTGTCTGGCATTGATAGCAGAAGAAACATTGGATGAACAAAAAGCACAATATAAAGACTAATATTGAAGACTAACGTCTTCATTAACCAAATAATGTAACATATGGGGTGTTAGAGAATATTACATTATTTGGTAGAAATATAAATGTACCATGTGGTACAATGGTACAATTGTAAATATGTAAATATTAGAATATGGTTTGATTCTATAGTTTAGGAGTGTGATTTATTGTGTCTATATATTAGATGTGCACAATTATCATGTAACAATGTGTACGAGTGTGTAGAGTGAGAAAGCATGCAATTGTTATTTAGTAAAGCATGCAAATTTGCAAGTGCCATAGAGTAAAGTGTGGAAGTAGATAGAGAGTCAAGAGCCATGTATAGAAGTGGAAATATGAGAATCCAAAAGACATGTGAGGTTTATCTTATGTAGGGAATAGGAAAGATTTCAAATTCTATATACGTGAGAAGTATAATAGTCAAGTATCGAAGAGTCACATTTCTAAGGTTATCTAATGAAGATAGGGTTTCATATGTTGTATCAAATGATCATCAAAGAATATATGTATTTCAAGTATCATAATAAATAAGTTTGTATATAGTTTGAGAAAAATATTATTGTAATCTTTTTAATGGTATTTCATGAATTATTTTGGAAATTTATATTTTATTATTGTTGTTATTTTTATAAATTTTATGTTCATTAACATTGGCCATTTATATTGATTGCTCAAATGTTGCATGTTATATTTGATCATAAATATTAGAACCTATGATAATCTAGTTAAAAATTCATTAGTTTGGTATTGTTTTACCCACACTCTCATTAGTATCCTTATGCCATGTCATCTATTGGTTGCTATTACCACACCCCTTGTTATTTGAAACTACCACATCATGAGCTCATGCTTTCCCAGCATTTAGCACTAGGTTGTTTTCATAATCTAGCACCAACCTATAGTCTGTGTTCTATCCAAAAAAGCATTATCTCTTCTAGCAACAATCAAGTGTTGTTGGGTATGGCATTAATTGTGTAAGATCATATTTTAGGGCCTTTTATAACCTTGATCTCTAACACCAAGTGAAATAGGGTCTTAAATTTTGTCCTCGTCAACTTCAGTTGTGTACAAAATCTAATAACCCCTTTTCATTCCTAAACCTTCACATTAATTATAAAAAACATCCTTTATATGTCTTTATTGGAAGATAATATCACTCTTGTCTACTAATCCTACATTTACTCCTAATTAACCTATTTAATTACATAACTACTATAGTAATAAATCAAAACATAATTTAACAATGCAAAAATATTTAAAATATGACAAAATGAGGTATTGTTTGACCTCACCACTCTTGTTTTATAATATTCCTAGTGGATAGAAGTGCACTCTAGAATGTAGGGTCCAATATTGGATGGTTAGGGATTTCTCCTTGTCAACCTCTTGATAAGGCATGTTCCTTATTGTAAAACAAAAAATAAAATAGATGGGATAATACTAAAGTGATAAATGGAGGGTTAGAAAGAGAAGGGAGATAAATATGGATGGTATTTGTCTAACTATACCGACCCCAGGCACACACGCACCGCTCTACTCTACTTGCAGTATTTTATTGAATATGAAAATAGAAAGACCACAGAAAGCATGTAACATAGAAAACACAAAATATAGATCCTTTTTATTAATATTGAAATCCAGCTACATGTCAGTCCCTCTTAGGGATACCCATTTTGATACAATAAGTTACAAATAGGTAAATAGTGCCCCTTTCATGAAGAGGCAGTGCACTTATAAAAGATTTCTTGGTTCCACTCACGAAAATGTATGAGGGCTTACAGATGCCTCCTTCTCCAAGTCTATTTCCTAGAGGGATCCCTTTGCTCATGTATGTTACTAATTTGTCTGATGAACCTGTAGTCCTGTGATCATTGAAATAACAAAACACACTTAGATGTTCGGGACTGCCTCCCCAAATGAGGTTGTTAGTGATAAAATAATCTAACAAAAATATACTAAAATTATGCCATAAAATCATGTAAATATATGCTAATGATATGGAAACATGAATAAATAGAATAAAAGAAGCTATGTCTAAAATCTAAGCTAATCTCATGGGCCACTGTCCAAGACAACAACTACTAAGGTAAACCTTACTCTCTTTGCCCCAGAGCTGTGGGTCAAAGCTTTTATCTGATATCAAAATAATAGGTCTTATGCTCTCCAATATGTCAAAGCTTTGTCGTACATGTGATCTCAAAAAGAACTCTCCAAGTCTCAAAATATCTCCTTGAGAAGATGTCTCTCTCTCTCTAATATGGTAAAAATATGGATCTCTCTTTGGTGCTCTTAGGCTTGCACCTTTTACAGTGTGACACCCTAGGTCTATGTCCAAGCCCTAGAAATGAATCTCTCATGCATAGTGCAAGTTAACATGAGAAGCTTTTGTCCATTGTTTATTCTTAAAGGTCAGTTAACTTAATTCTAAATGCAAACTCAAGTCTCCTATGTGAACTGGTCATGGAAAGGAATGCAAAGTTACTCTCGCTCACCTTTATTGCATGCATACTACCACTTCTGCCTGAGATTGGGCCTGTTTTTCAGCAAACTGCTTCTTATGGATTATTCATTGTCATCTATAGTGGCTAAGATTGAGCCGCTATTATCTGTAGTGGCTAGGTTTGGCCACTCTAGGCTTGAGCAGCTAGGATCTGATCGCTCTTGGTTTGAGTGTCCAAGCTTGAATGGCTTGAAAATGCCCCAAATAAGTGGTGAGAACCACTATTGATGCTTGAAAAGTCCAATATTGTGTCTCATGATATTATGAGTGTGTCTATGTCAGTAGATCCCCTAAGCATGACACGATTTAGGTGTTTACAGATACCCCTTTTTGTGATGCATTGTGTGGAAAACACAACGCTGAGAAAAAATATAGAATATTTTGTTTGTAGGGTGTATGGTGATCAATGGTCTGATCAACACCAAATGGCCCAATCATGCAAGATGGCATGCATCCCTTGAATCATTACATCAATGTTCAGAGGACTTAACTCAGTGGCCTTTGCATGTTAAATTGCACTCATTCCTCAAACTTAATCGGGTAGCTTTAGCTGCTATAATAGTTTCGACCGATAGGAGAGCTATAATTGAAGATGTCATGTCTACTTACGTTCCCAGCAAACAAGGGAAATTTTTTATTGTTGTATGCAATGATTCATAGGACGAACATAATTTTTCTATGATCGAGTGATATTTTGTTTATTTTGATTATAATTATGTTTAAGTTTTGAACTACTTACTCACACAATGAATTGGTGAAGAAATGAAAATGAATGAAGCGACAAGTCGCTTGACCAATATGACTAATCTGGTTCCTTTCTAGCATTTGTTGCTTTTAATGGGCAATCCCACATCCACGTGTGATTCCAATTGCTTATGATGATCATCATTCTTATCTAGAGGAGCAGTCCGACTATCAATAGCCTTCTTAGGGAGTTAGGATGAGTGATTCTATTTATGTTTAGATTGTATCACTTTGACTTAATGTTTTTGATGTCATAGGGGAATTAGAATGATCCTTTGGCACCCATGGAGCAGTCCGACCATCTTGGTATTCTTCGATATTGAAGGTGGTACATTGTAATTCCAAAATGAGTTGTTTTTACCCCAAGTGACCTTATGGTTATCTACTCATCTCACCAAAATACATGGAGTGCAAATCGTTGCAATGGCCGAGTGGATAGAGTAGGTAACTAGATATGGGGCCTACCTGAGATTATGATTTTATGTAATTTTTTTTATTTTGAACATTCTGATGATGTAAAACCACCAAAGTGTGTTTATTTACTATTTTTGTGGGATCCCTCAAGGAGGAAATCCCCTATTTTGATCTATGGATCTGGCCACTGTTAGGTCCAGTGGCTTATGATTTCTTGATTGTGGTCATTGTCGCCTTAAGTAGCCAAGAAGTTTAGGCCATTGACATCAACAATGGCCCAGGCATAATTAAAGAAATATTTCTAGGGTTTGATCTGTCACTTTCATTGTTTGAAGATTCGTGTTGGGAGCTCTAGTGCAAAGGCAACAATTACAACTTGGAAACTTGTTAGTGCTAAGGACATGGCTGCGTGAGGCAATACATCAGTTGTTGGAGGAGCCAGAGCTTCTCGGGTATTTCTCTCTTCAAAAACCTAGCTCTATTTTATTTTTTCTATGTAAAATTGAACCCCACTAAGTAATGAGCAAAACAAACCTCACTAAACCTGTTAGCAACAAACAAAATCCGTAATTAGGCTTAGGTTCCCTTTTGCTATGGTGGGTTAGTCCCCAATTTTGCTTTCTATCAGTGGCTTCGTCCCAGGTTTTTTGAAAATTTTTAGTTATTCACCTGTTGCCGCAATTTTGGGCATTTTGAATTTAGCTTAGTTTTTATGCATGGGTAGAAAATTTTACTTTCCAATTTTTTTGCTTTCCCCCCTATGTTATTTTTTTGAAATTATTTTGTTAGTTTGCAATTTATTTTTATTTTTAGGCCAAGGTTTCATGGGTTTGCCATTCCACCCCTTGGTCACTATCACTCAAAGTGGTCAGCTCTGATCCGTTGCCACTCAGAGCGGCCAAGCTTGAATCCCAACAATCAAAAAATTTGACCGTTGGGTCTTTGCCACTGCTGCCTCTAGCGGCCAGGTTTCGGCCGCTGTAGGCGATAGTGGCTAAAGCTTGAGCCTTGTGTTTTTGTATTTTGTTGAATTTTTATGACATTTTTTTTATTTTGTTTTTGGTTAGGTGCAATCTTATTCTACTTTTGCTTATATTTAGAGTAACTCATACTATTTTGCACTTTTTTTATGTTTATTATGCCTTAGATGTATTGTAGTTATTCTTTTTTTCTCTTGCTTTGCTTAGATCCTAATGTACTAGACCTGGTTCAAGGCCCGTAGGTTGCAGTTTGTCATCATTCTACCCTACATCATGGTATATCAGGCCTACCTTATAGTTTTGGCCCATCATTGGGACCCGTGGACTAATACTTTCCACCTTCCGATCAGTGAGATGACCATCACGTTGGAATATGTGTATAGGATTTTTTAGATTCCATTTGATGGGGTGGCCATTACCTCCTTGGACACTAATGATCAAGTGGTTGTCTTCACTCGGGTGTTTAGAGGGCACTCTATGGATGCTCTCAAGGACACCAAGTCTGGAGGAGTGTCTATCAGTCATTGGCATGGGGAGGGTGTCTTTTTCACGAGGCATGTCGTATTGCTAATGGTGATAAGCAATGTTATTATCCTAAACTACTCAGGTTTAAAGTTCTCGTGGAACCTTATGGCGATGGTGCAGGACCTATTGGATAGCGAGGAGCCTATCATCTATGCATGGGGTAGATTGCTATTGGCTCAGTGCTATGATGAGTTGTACCACATACATCAACGGAGACATGTCTACATTTCTTGCAGTTTGCTCCTACAGGTTTTGGGATGGGAGCACATTGCAGTAGATCACCCAAAGGGACTTCTAGATGAGATTACAGCTATTGACGCTTGGACACAGTGCTATGCTTCTAGGTGGGCTCGATAACACGAGGAGTGTAAGAGTCATACTTTCATAGGGGAGTTTTCCCACTATACTAATGCTTTCACCAGACTGTTGGTCGAAGATGTCGTGTGGCAGCCTTACTATGAGTGTCCTACTTGGGATGATCTAGCTAGATTTACTTCCAGGACACGGTGTAAGCGATGGCTAATTGGTCGTAATATTACCATCCAAGAGTATTTATTTTTCTCATGAGTTCTTTGTTAGTTTGGGTTGCAGTAGGATGTGCCCTTGGTACCATTTTTGTACAGCTCATAGTAGATAATGACCTACCTCCACAATAGATTATAGAGATTTCATATGAGGAGGATGCCCCAACCATTGACCTTATAGTGGTTAGGGGAGTTATAGAGTCCTACTCTTAGTGGTGGGGTGATCAGATGTGGCACGATGTCGATAACCTAGGGCACAAGGATGATGGCAGGGGTGATGGCACAAATCCAGTAGGATGTAGGGTCCAATCCAGGACTGAGTTATGGGGCCAGCCGATAGAGTAGGTGGTAGTAGAGGATCATGATGTTCTCAAGGAGGAGGAGGAGTTAGAGCGCAAGGAGAGAGACTCTCCTCTAAGAGGACAGTTGCATGAGGTCAATGCTAAGCTTCAGGCCACTAAGATCTAGGTACAATGGTGAGATGCTACCATTGAGTAGCTCTTAGTATAGATATAGGCTCTACAGGCTACTATTGGGGGTGGCGATGTCAGGATGCAGTTTTTTGTTCCTCCTATACCATAAGAGGTTCTAGTGGAAGGTTCAAGGGTAGATGTGGGACAACTTTAGTCTTTGTTGGATGAGCATGAGGAGCAGATCTGGGAACTTGTGGATCATGTCACCATCCTTCAAATGTAGCTCAGGAGGCATGGGATTGTCCCTAAGGAGCTAGAAGGTGTGGGTGGTTTGCATGTTAGTGGGCACTCCACCTCGGGGTAGTCTTCTATCCATCCTAGCTAGAGGACCCAAACTCATACAAAGAGACCTATAGGCTTGCATCACTCGACTCGCGACACCGTCATAGGGGGAGGTGGCACTGGAGGAGGTTATGCAGGGGGCTCAAGCCTGACATTTGACTGATGCTCTACTTGGTTCTTAATCCATTTATGAGGTCAACTGATCTATATGATTGTAGCCTATGGGCATTTTTGTATATCCATGGACTTGACACACATACTCATATGGTATATTTGCTTTTTATGACTCATTATGTGTATCATTTATTGCTTATGTTTTTGTTGTTATTTTATTTTATGATATGATGTGATTATGGTATTATGATGTTTTGATGGATATGTTAGATGATAGATGGTATTGAAGATGCTTAGATGGATATGTATATTTTTATATGATTTGATGATATGATGTAATGTATTTTGATGATGAATGGTGAATTTATGACTTGTATGCAAATGGATATTGCCTATGTGTTTTATGATGTGCTTTATGGATTATTAATGACTTTTTTTTGTGGATATGATGTTATTGTTAAATGCATGCTTTAACTTTGCTTTAATTATATGCATCTAACTTATGTTATGGAATGTATAATTGAACTTGTATGCTCTAATAACTTAAAACATACGGAATGCATATGACATTGACAATATTAATGGGTGATACCACAAAAAGTAAAAAAAATAATCATGAATTTAAATAATCACTCTTATCATAAGAATTGATTAAGTATTCATATGTGGAATGTAATGGTGTGAGATGTATTTTCTTGATAATTTTCTGTAAATTAAAAGATATAAAGTAGTCAATGGTCATTTATATACTATTTCTAATAAATGTGTGGTATCTGTCCTACTGTGTTGATACCCCCTAATTTATAGAATCTTATAAAGAATATGATGATGTGAATGATATGATTTGTTGCTATGTAAGAATTTTTGGGGTTTTTAGGAGATTCAAAAACTCTAGTTGCCCTATCAATAGTTGCCTACTTACCACTTAGACTTTTGAAAAGTAAGGCTTTTGCCATGGACCTAGTTTTTCATGATCTTTGTGTGTACATGTGATTGATTATTTTGAGGTAAACTCAAGCATTTCCTCCGATGTCAGGTGGGATTCTTTCGGTCCATTGCTAAGATCAGGGATCCTTAAGTGTTCATATTATCCTTATGTTGGACTTAGTTGGGCTATACCATTAGGCAATATTTGGTTACCTAAGCTAGCTCATACACATTCAAACATTGGTCTACACATATGCATGAAGAAATTGTAATAGACATATCGTCATGCATAATAATTTCTCCTTCCATTTTTGTACAATGTTGAGAATTCCAGGTATTCAAGCTTTATTCCCTTCTATTTGGATTTTTGTTGGCTTTGGATTTTTGCTCATATGTAGTGATGAAAATCATTGTTTATTTTGATTGATTTTTTTCTTTGAGCGGGGATTTTTGTAGTGATGATAATCACTGTTTATTTTGCTCATATTTAGTGATGAAAATCACTATTTATTTTTTATTGATTTTTTTTTTGAGCTTGATTTTTTTTTGTTTGAATTTTGAATATATGATTTGTGTATCGTATCATTGCTTTGAAATCTTGATTGTATACTTGGCCTTTTGAATATGTACTTTGCTTTTGGATTTTTGCTTATTTTAATTTAAGCAAGGGATTTGGATAGGGTAAAGCTTGTCCTTTTTCCAATTCTCAGCACCTTTAAATCGGTTGTATAGGGGGATAAGCAAGGATGATCCTTTTCGCTTAAGGTAACATAGACCACTTTTGTATCTTTCATATTTTCCTTGTACCAACTAGGATTTTAGTGTTTCAATTAGTTATGGGATCTTGAATATCCAAGGCTTTATCACAACTAGGCTTTATATTCTACTAATCAAAGTTGTTTTCCTCAAAAGTTGATAAGATCATTAGGTGTGGTTGATTAACCGAAAAACCTTAGCATATTATGTATAGCAACAAATAATGGTTGTGTTGAAAAACACAATTACACACATATGGATGGAGGTATGTATATGAATGACTCGTGTGACAAACTGTGGTATCACTTTTAAGGCTTATGTCATATGCAATTGTAGTGGATCTGAAAATGCAATGCAATGATGTGGATGCAAGATGTGAGGTGTAATTTTTTTTGTATTTTTGATTTATGTTGTTTTTGTATTTTTTATTAATTTGACCAAAGGGCTTATTATGCCTTTGGGGATTTTTTTATTGATTTTGACCAAGCGGTTTGAATTACCCTTGGAGCTTTTGATTTGATGGGATTTGACCAAGCGGTTTGAATTACCCTTGGAGCATTTTTGAATTGATTTTGAACAAGCGGTATGAATTACCCTCAGAGCCTTTGATTGTACTTTGACCAAGAGGCTTGAATTGCCCCTGGAGCCTTTGATTTGATTGGATTTGATTAAGCGGTTTAAATTACCCTTGGAGCCATTTTGAATTGATTTTGACCAAGCGATTTGATTTACCCTTGGAGCCTTTGATTGTATTTTTAACAAGCGGTTTTAATTATCCTTGAAGCCTTTGATTGATTGGATTTGAATATTTTTGTGTTTTATGAAATATTTGAATGTTTTTGAAATTTGACATTTTTGAATGTTTTTGTGTTTTATGAAATATTTGAATGTTTTTTATTTTTATGTGTGAAATGCCTTCAGGTGAATGATATTGAGAGTTTCTTGCTCTTCAAAACCATCTAATTATATAAGGTGATATGATCCAGGTCCAATTCTCTGTGAAATCATGTATGGACCTATCCAGTTTACCACAAATTTATCTCACAGATGCGATGGCAGATTCGAATTCTACTTATTTCCTTGAGCACTAAATCCCCAATCCTTAATTATCTTAGGTGGACTTTACTATTGTAATCTCATGCAAGGTAACCTTGGTAAATGCAAATATGCTCTAAAGCATTGACTCGACATTCATAAAGAAGTGTCAACTAATCAATTGCCTTGTCATGTGGCCTCATCGTTTATGAAGTCTTTTAATGCTATGAATAGAGTCGAGATTTATAACTCTAGTGGCATGATGGTCTTAGCTCCATATACTAATGAAAATGGTGTTGCCCTAGTGGATGTCCGTATACTAGTCCTGTATTCCCATAGTGCAAGTGGTAACTGAATATGCCAATCCTTGTTATTATCTTACACTGTCTTTCTTAATATGGAGACTATTATTTTATTGGAGTCTTCTGCTTGCCCATTTTCTTGATAATAAGGTGTTGAAAGATTGTGTTGAATATGATATTTGTTCATTAATGCATGCACAATTTTGTTCTTGAAATATGGCCCATTATCCGATATTATCTTATAAGGGACCCTAAAATGGCTTATGATATTGTGGAGTATAAACTCCGCAATCCTTGTTCCAGTTGTTTATGTTAAGGGGATCACTTCTACCCATTTAGTGAAGTATTCTATGCCTGTTATGATTAATGTATGTTGACCTAAGGATGAGGATGAGATCTTCTCAATAAAGTCTAGTCCCCATTGCAAGAATGGCCATGCTACCTGGATGGGCTATAAATCTTATGATGGTAAGTGCGTTAGATTCGCATGATGTTGGCACTTACAACATTTCTTGATATACTTGCAACAATACTTTTCTATTGTTTGCCAATAGTAGCCCATTATCAATATGCACTTAACGATGGCCATGCCACTGAAGTGACCACCACACATACCATCATGAGCTTGCAAAATTGCCCAAGATGCTTCCTGGGGCTCAAGACAACGAAGTAACACTCTATCATATCCTCATCTGTAGAGAATTTCTCCTACCAAGATGTATATTATTGCTTTCTATTTGAATGTTCACCTTTTAGTATGTGATAGATCTTGAGGCATTATTCCAAGTTTCAAGAAATCCCTCAGTTGGGAAAGCCAATCCTGATAAGCTATGGCTTCTATGGAAAACACAACTTGCTCTTCTTTATTTTTTGAACTGGTGAACACAGATCAAGGAAAAAATCTATGGTGTATAGTTACACCACACTCTATATGCCCTTGGGAGATCAGAGACCCCCAAGGTTCTTTTTGCAAGAAATATCTTACTGCAAAGAACCAATCCTAATTTTGTTCGATGTTGACCATGATGACTTATTCTTGATTATAAAAAGCCTCATGATGTATTACTAAGTGTGAAAGCACTTTCACATGGATGGTTGTAAAATCAACAGATGGATTCTAGGGGATTAAGGATCCCAAAGAGGCCATGGTGTCTGCAAATCTATTTGACGTATGAGGGATTTCCTTGATGTCCTACCATTCTAGCTGGGTTAGGTATGTGTCAACTAGTTCTTTGTAAGTCTTTAGGAGTGGGCACCTACATTGAAATATTCCTTTGACTTGGTTTACTATGAGCAAGGAGTCACCAAAGATATTCAATATTTTAATGCCCATTGCAACTATTGTTTGGAGTCCCAATATTAGGGCTTCATACTCTGTGTTGTTGTTTGTGCAAGGGAAGTCTAGTTTGAATGATAAGGGCAATGGAGCACCCTATGGTGTGATAAATACAATCCCTGCTCTGCCCCCTTTTTCACATTTTGAACCATAGAAGAACAATGACATGTTTCTTTCTTTCTTAGGTTCTTCGAGTTCAGGCGGATCTAATAATGCAAAGACCGCATCATCAGGTAATTCTATGGTGAGAGGCTTTTCATCCTAAAGATGTGCCTCTATCAATTGATCTGCTATGACTTGTCCTTTGATGGACTTTTGGCTTATGAACTCTAGTTCAAATTCTATGAATAATATGATTCACTTTGTGGTATGTGTACTATGATATGTCTTACTCATCATGTACAACAAAGGATTTTGTTTCGATATGATGTAAGTCGTATGGCTCAACATGTAGTCTCACAACTTTTGAGTTGCAAAGACCACTGCTAAACACAAATTTTCCACATACGCATATCCTATCTCATAACTCACCAAGGTGTGGCTAATGTAATTGTTGAGTGGTATTTTCACCCGATTGTGAAAACACACTCTCCGATAGGATTTGGGTTCTAAATCCTCTGCTTGCAAAGAAACAATTTCTCCAAGGTTCCTGTTATGTGAGCATTTTGCATCTGTGTATAAAAGATATTTAATTAAAATGCTAGGAACACCTTAGTGGTTGCAAGTAACTGAAAACAAGGGGCACTGTGGTTTATTTTACCATGAAATTTAATGATTGTTCCTTGAACCCTAATAAAGTAAATGTGATTTGATCCTTAAATGACCATGCTGTAACTTCAAAATAAAATTTAATGAAATGCCATAACATGAATGGAATTATTTTTGGGTTTTGAAGTTTTTTAATTTTTAAATTTTATTTTAATGCTTGAAAATAAAATTGGAGTTTCTGAAAAATAAAATACAACAAAAGAAAATAAAATGTGAAGAAAAGAAATTAAAAATTGCATCCAGTCTGATGCTATCCCGTCCTGGAAAAACCGAAGCTGTGAGGTTTCCATGCATGCAACCTAACTTACTGGACCTGCAAACATGCACAATCCCGATAAGCTAAGTGCTGATTCCTAGGGTTTGAAATAAAAATTCAGATTTCAAATATTCGCCTAATGCAACCCACAAAAGTGGCATTTAACATTATCTATAAATCTGAAATCTGAAAACAAAAGAATAAACATTAAATCCATTAGCATGCACGGAAGATCTCCTTCTTTCTTGCCAACAAGATGCAAATTTTTGAACACTCTGCATTAATAATATGTCAAGTTACAATGGCAGCATCTCTGGTTTTCTCAAAACCAGAAAAAGGAAGGAAAACAGCCTCAAAGCAGGCCCAAAATGACCCTCTGGCCTCTAGCACTGCAACTCTGCTCCAGCGGTTTCCGACCCCCTATCTGTCCTATGCTTCTGCTTTTAAAGCATGGCAATGCTTTCTATTTTGGCCTGTGATGCTTCATTTCATCTTCCCGATCGATTCGTTTCATATTCCCGCCTTTCGAATTGTTCTTGAATTTATGTTTAATGCTGAAACGTTCGATAATATTCTATGCATGTAACATTTCTATAACCCTTATACATGTATGCCACGTGTTCTGCGCTTTCAGCATCTTTCGTAACGGCTCCCATGAAAATCGTGACCAAAAATAGCATGCAGTTTGTTCGCCTTCCTGGCCACAAAATCGTGACATGTCGCGATATCGCGACGCTTTCATTCTTCGTACGCTTCGGCCGCAACTCGTCACGATTTCGCGACCGTTTTCTCCTTCGGGCCCTCTTGCCACAATCTGTCACGATTTCGCTACCATTTTGATCTCCGTACGCTTCGGCCGCAACCTGTCACGATTTCGCGACCATTTTCCTCTGCCACTCAGTTTCAGACCATTTTCCTCTGTCGTACACTTGCCAACTTTTCGTCACGAAATCGCGACGCTATCTCCATCCGTACTACTTTGCTACTTCAGAGCCACGAAACCGTGACCTGTCACGATTTCACGACGTCTTTTCTCTTCATCCCCCCTTTGTCGCTTTCTATCGTGATTTCATGACCATTTTGCGCTTCATGCACCTTTGCTGATTTTTGTCGCGATATCGCTACGCTTTCTGCTTCCTGCCCCGTTTGACCGGTTTGACCCACGATTTTGTGACATGTCGCGATATCGCGACACTTTTCTACTTCGTCTCTCTCTCTCCTCTCTAGGCCGCGAAAATCAAACACGTCACGATTTCGCTACGCTTTTCTCCCACCTGCTACCGTTGACTATTTTGATCGCGATTTTGCAACATGTCACGATTTCGCTACACTTTTCATTTTCTTGCAATGACGGAGCAACATGTCACGATTTTGTGACACCTTTTCATTTTTGGCCGCGACGAAGCAACATGTCACGATTTCGTGACACTTTTCATCCTTGTGCAATTTTGCCCCTTTTTCTTGATTTTTAGCATCTGGGTCACTGAGATTATCTGTGAAAGCATGCAAAAAAGGTGGGTCCCCAAGTTTGGGGTGTGTTGTGGATCAGCCACAACAAATGGTGACTCTGCTGTCAAATGCTCCTGAGCATTTGGTGAGAACCCAACCTGGAAACATATATAAACTCGAAAACATGCATTAGCACATAAGCAATATAAACAAATGCCCAAAGATCAGAAGTACATGAATCATCAGAATCATCAAGTATTAGCTCAGTGTGTGCAATGAATTTCATTCCCTATCATTTGAAATTGATCAACATTCCATTGTCAGTTTTATATGAATGCATATGTGAGATTGTGAATGATTTGTGTGGCCTGATAACTATGCTTAAAGATTTTGCTTTTATAAAATGCATAGTCTTTCTTCTAGTATCATACACAAACATTCAAGATTATCAAACCCTCTTAGGATCAACTATATGTATAATGAATTGCTTATTATATCCCAAAGTTGGTTATGAGTCCCTACTATCTTGAACCCATGTGCAAGTGGATGTGAAATCAGAACTTTGGGGAATCAGACTCCCAACCTAATCGAGATGGGAGTTTAACCCTATCCTTACTATTCTGATTTAGAATTCATTACCTCACTTGAGCAAAATAATTTAACCAATTATGGAAGAAATGGTCATGCTAGTCTAACCCTTTGGACAATCAGTGGTCTTGTTTTTTAGACAAGACATGTTGCCATGCATGGGCATATCTTACCCCACAATCCAAAACTTATCTTCATTTCTTTGGACCTTGGGGATGACTACCCATCCTTTGCAGAGGACAAGTAGTACGATCCTTCCAATCCAATATAAAGATGAGATGGGAATAAAAAAATTATATATATTTTTTTATTTTTACTTCTTGGACCTTAGGGATGACTACCCATCCTTGCTAGGGACAAGTAGTACGATCCTTCCAATCCAAACTTTAGATGTAAATGGAAAATATTAATTTTGTTGCTTAGACCTTGGGGATGACTACCCATCCTTTGCAGAGGACAAGTAGTACGATCCTTCCAATCCAAGATTTATTATGAAATGAGACATAGGAGCTTTGGGGAATTAGATTCTCAACCTAAGCGAGATGAGAATTTATGCCCTATCCTTACTACTCCATGTAGGTCAAATCAAAGCTTTGGGGAATTGGATCCTCAACCTAAGTTCGATGAGGATTTAGCCCTATCCTTACTACTCTGATTTTAGGCTTTAAGCTTAATGGAAGTGGTCAAAACCACTGTTTTAAGGATCATGCTGCATAAATAGGATAGACATGAAATACTTCTTTCGCCCAACCCTTTTCTTCCAAGTTAGGTTTTGATCATTTTACTCAAGATCCTTTTTAATGTATGAGACGTGCTTGGTTCTAGATATCTCAAGACTCAGTTTCCAACCTTAGGATTTTCTTCTTATTTATGTGATAGCATAACCTTAAGAGGATTTGACACACTTTAATGATTTGTTTTTGAAATGCATATGCAACTAAGATGGCATGCATGTGCAAAATGAGATGTAATATGAATGCATTGTCCTTTGAAATGCAGATGAAATATTGCCATATAAAACTGACTACTTCATGCATCACAAGTTTCAAACGATATTATTAAATTGTTTGTGTTACTTGTGGAGCTTTTACAAGACAATTCCAATGTTCCATATTTTCCCGATCTAGAACATAAGTTAGCATCTCAAGACAACTTTTTCATCTCCTCTTTTTTTTTATATATAAATAAACACAAAATGTCAAACACACCACTTTAAATTAAAACTTATTCAATCCAAAACCAAACTGCAATCCCAAAAATGAAAATTTGAAAACACAAACCAAAAACCAAAATCTATATACAAATGTACACTATAATACAAGATGATGCAAAGCTTGGATTATCACTTTCCTGGATCCCACACATGATTAGAACATTTCAACAAAAATATGACATGATATGCATGCCAAATGTTGTGGGAATCCCACACAAACAAGACTAAACCAAACAATGCAACAAATTTCCACTTGCCATGCTCACCATACCAATTTGATTTAGTTCCAATAATACTCCCATAGGTGAGCATCAAATTACTAAAATGATTAGACAATAAATGATTTTCAATTTTATCTTGTCTATTCTTTAAGGTATAAACCTCATAATTCCCTCCTTGATTTAGAATTAGGCTACCCTTTTCAAATATGCAATTTTGTAAGTAGGAGCCTATTTCTACAAATTTTAAAGCCAAATTATCTTCCAAATTTATAGGCCAATCAAATTTGTGCAACAATTTACAAGCATCTAGGATATTTACTAAATTAGGATCATTAAAAGTTTTTATCCTAGATCCAATTAATAATTGTTGATGAATTTGATTTAACAATTCAAGTGCATCAACTTCTTTTCCATTCATTAAAACCATGTTATTAAAGGTGTGATTAAAAATTATACCTTGTTTTTCATTTACCTTTAATGACATTTCATCACAACTATCAATCAAATTCAAAACATGGTCATGCAAATTTTCAACCCTCAAATGCTTTTGGTCAAAGTGTATGTCCCATGACTCATCTTGATGATCCTTCATTTGAGTTGCTTCCAATTGATCAATCTCTCTGTCATTTGGTTCCAATTCTTTGTTCACTACCCAAGGTATCTCTTCATTTGAATCCTCAAAATCATCATGCAAACTTGCATCCCCACTTTCAATGAATTTATATTCAACATGATCTAATTTTGTCACCTTTTCAAATCCTGCGAATATGAGATCTTCGTATGATGTAGAAGGCTCACCATCCTGCATGTCAAGTGAAATATGAGTTTCATCTATAGGGATGTGAGAAAAGAATGCATTACCATACCTTCCCCAACCATTGTAAAAATCGTCATCCAAATCTGTGAGATGAAACTCCATGGTATTTGTGACATGATCTTTTGATTCATTCATAGATTCTCTTCTTTCTTTGTTCTTGGCAATAGGATCATTATAATCTTCCAAAATTTGATGAGATTTGAAACCCTCTTCCAAAACATCCTCAAATTGTACAGGAGTTGTAATATCTTCCTTTGAGTAGGCAATTATGTTGTCCTGTATATCAATTGGCACAAAAGTTTCATTAGTAGTTTTGGAAAGAGTGAAGTCTTCCCACTTCTTCCAAGCATCATAATAATCATCTTTCAAAATCAAGTGGTGACGTTCAACTATTTCTTCAACATCTTCCAATTCATCAATGTGCTTCTCATCAAATTCATCTTCACCTTCCTTAGATGGTTCAATTATTTCCAAAAGTGGGTTATTTCTTGAATTCAAATTTATAAGGCTATCATTGTCCAAATTAGTAACCCATGATTCATTATCATAATTTGGAGGGTGAAGAATTTCTTGATCTTTAATTTTACACATCTCATCAATAGTATCTTCCAAGAACAAGTGGTGAAACTCTATCATATCTTCAAATTTATTTATTGATTTTCTTTCCATTTCACTTTCAACCACTTCATTCAATTCTATGGTGGGTTCCATCCATTCACATATATCAAACATTGTTGAATTTAGAACCCCTTCATCTAGATAATCATGTATCTCTACATGATCCTCACTAGTGGATGTTGTCTTAGCAATTTGCACCTCCTCGTGGACTACATCTAAGGTGGTTGTAAGATTTGGATATTCAAATTCATCCCCTTGATCATTTACCTTAGATATCATTGGAGTGGAGGGTGCTATGTTTGATGGTTGGTGTAGGTTGGCATCAAAAGAACAATCTTTCATATGAACATGTTGTGCCTTTTCTTCTTCAAGACCTTGTCGTTCTATCTCTTCTAAGACCTCATGGATTTTCTCTAGGGACAAACCACTCAGTTTTTTCCTCAATGAGTGAAGCAAGTGTGGGGTGTATGGCTCCTAGGTATACTTCCATGGCTTCTTCTTCCAATGTGTTAAAATTTTCCCACATTTGGGAGTGCAATTCACGAAATCTTCCATTGAATTGACTCAAGGATTCATTAGACTCTTTACATATGGAGGTAAACTGATTTTTCAATATTTCTAAGTCAGCCTGATTACCAAAATGATGAAGATAGGCTGCTTCTAATTGTATCCAAGAAGTCCTAACCTCCATGGGTAGTTGGCTATACCAAAAGAATGGTCTATCATCCAAAATGTATGCAAATAACTTACAAGCCACCTCCTCATAAAAAATCTGGAATTTACATAATGCATCCTTGTAAACATGCAGTTTTTGCAAGTATCCTAGTGGCACCTCTTGATTAAAACACCGTAAAAAATCCAATAACATTGTAGGAATTTGATAGGGTACCACAGGTATAGATAAACCCTCATAATGATCATCTATCATAGATACCATTCTCTCTCTTAGAGACATTATTTCAGCTCTCAGGGATACCATTTGTTCCTCAAGTGTTGCCATTAGTGAAACTGAAAATGTAATTTTAGAACCAAATCTGTTGAATATTCAACCTGCAATATAAAAAGAAATCAAGTTAGCATCAACTAAGAGATGTATTCATTAAAATCAAATGAAAAGTAATTGCATGAGACCAAAATTCTGAAAAATTAAATCAAATCACTTTAATTCTGTATGAACAATCAAAAAAATATACAGCATACCTGAATTGCTTAAAATAGAATAGGTAAATAAATTCAGACCGTCCTTTTTACAATCTGGCGAATGTTAGAGGACTAATGCATACAAAAATTTAAAATTATATTACACTAAAAATAAACCCGTACGGCCCTCCTAGCACCAATCCGTTGAGTGGTGTTAGAGGCCGAAGATGCTTGAAATATTTAGCAATTTAAAATTCTTAAATAATTATAAACCCGTAGCATCTAAAAATCACGATAAAATAAACATTTCAGGCCCTCCTTCTAGCGCCAATCTGTTGAGTGGTATTTTCACCCGATTGTGAAAACACACTCTCCGATAGGATTTGGGTTCTAAATCCTCTGCTTGCAAAGAAACAATTTCTCCAAGGTTCTTGTTATGTGAGCATTTTGCATCTGTGTATAAAAGATATTTAATTAAAATGCTAGGAACACCTTAGTGGTTGCAAGTAACTGAAAACAAGGGGCACTGTGGTTTATTTTACCATGAAATTTAATGATTGTTCCTTGAACCCTAATAAAGTAAATGTGATTTGATCCTTAAATGACCATGCTGTAACTTCAAAATAAAATTTAATGAAATGCCATAACATGAATGGAATTATTTTTGGGTTTTGAAGTTTTTTAATTTTTAAATTTTATTTTAATGCTTGAAAATAAAATTGGAGTTTCGAAAAATAAAATACAACAAAAGAAAATAAAATGTGAAGAAAAGAAATTAAAAATTGCATCCGACTTCGATGCTATCCCGTCCTGGCAAAACCGAAGCTGTGAGGTTTCCATGCATGCAACCTAACTTACTGGACCTGCAAACATGCACAATCCCGATAAGCTAAGTGCTGATTCCTAGGGTTTGAAATAAAAATTCAGATTTCAAATATTCGCCTAATGCAACCCACAAAAGTGGCATTTAACATTATCTATAAATCTGAAATCTGAAAACAAAAGAATAAACATTAAATCCATTAGCATGCACAGAAGATCTCCTTCTTTCTTGCCAACAAGATGCAAATTTTTGAACACTCTGCATTAATAATATGTCAAGTTACAATGGCAGCATCTCTGGTTTTCTCAAAACCAGCAAAAGGAAGGAAAACAGCCTCAAAGCAGGCCCAGAATGACCCTCTGGCCTCTAGCACTGCAACTCTGCTCCAGCGGTTTCCGACCCCCTATCTGTCCTATGCTTCTGCTTTTAAAGCATGGCAATGCTTTCTATTTCGGCCTGTGATGCTTCGTTTCATCTTCTCGATCGATTCGTTTCATATTCCCGCCTTTCGAATTGTTCTTGAATTTATGTTTAATGCTGAAACGTTCGATAATATTCTATGCATGTAACGTTTCTGTAACCCTTATACATGTATGCCACGTGTTCTGCACTTTTAGCATCTTTCGTAATGGCTCCCATGAAAATCGCGACCAAAAATAGCATGCAGTTTGTTCGCCTTCCTGGCCGCGAAAACGCGACATGTCGCGAAATCGCGACATGTCGCGATATCGTGACGCTTTCATTCTCCGTACGCTTCAGCCGC
Organism: Wollemia nobilis; assembly: GCA_028583015.1. Classification (NCBI taxonomy): domain Eukaryota; kingdom Viridiplantae; phylum Streptophyta; class Pinopsida; order Araucariales; family Araucariaceae; genus Wollemia; species Wollemia nobilis. The sequence continues at coordinate 1,637,291 of JAQPPZ010000028.1, forward strand.
AACTCGTCATGATTTCGTGACCGTTTTCTCCTTCGGGCCCTCTTGCCGCAATCTGTCACGATTTCGCTACCGTTTTGATCTTCGTACTCTTCGGCCGCAACCTGTCGCGATTTCACGACCATTTTCCTCTGCACTCCTTTGCGCTCAATGCTGTCGCGATTTCGCGACCATTTTTCTCTGTCGTACACTTGCCAACTTTTCATCGTGAAATCACGACGCTATCTCCATCCGTACTACTTTGCTGCTTCGGAGCCGCGAAACCGCGACCTGTCGCGATTTCGCGACGTCTTTTCTCTTCATCCCCCCTTTGCTGCTTTCTGTCGCGATTTCGCGACCATTTTGCGCTTCATGCACCTTTGCTGATTTTTGTCGCGATATCGCTACGCTTTCTGCTTCCTGCCCCATTTGACCGGTTTGACCCGTGATTTTGCGACATGTCGCGATATCGCGACACTTTTCTGCTTCGTCTCTCTCTCTCCTCTCTGGGCCGTGAAAATCAAACACGTCGCGATTTCGCTACGCTTTTCTCCCACCTGCTGTCGTTGACTGCGTTGACCGCGATTTTGCGACATGTCACGATTTCGCTACACTTTTCATTTTCTGGCAGCGACGGAGCAACATGTCGCGATTTCGTGACACCTTTTCATTTTCGGCCGTGATGAAGCAACATGTCGCGATTTCGCGACACTTTTCATCCTTGTGCAATTTTGCCCCTTTTTCTTGATTTTTAGCATTTGGGTCACTGAGATTATCTATGAAAGCATGCAAAAAAGGTGGGTCCCCAAGTTTGGGGTGTGTTGTGGATCAGCCACAATAGTAATATATGGCTTGCTCTTTATCTTGTGAATTATTTTGGGCTAACATGGTGCCCAATGCAAAATCTGTAGCTGATATATATAGTAAAAATGATGTGTCTGGCCTTGGTGGAGCCAATACTGGTGGCGTTGCTAGATAAGTTTTGATATTTGCAAAGGATTTATGGCATTCTTTGTCCCAATGAAAGGGAACTTATTTGTGTAGCAACCAATTCATAGATTGACATTTGTCTAATAATTGCACGATGAATCTTCTAGTGGATGTTATCTTGCCTTGTAGGCTCCGCAACTCCCTAATGTTGATAGGGATGGCCATTTCTAGTATGGCCTTTACCATTGTAGGATCAACTTCAATGCCTCTCTTGGATATGATGAATCCCAAAATATTTCCAGAAGTTATGCCAAATACGTACTTCTTATGATTCAATCGAACATTGTGTTCAATGAGGTGGTCAAATATTTGTCTAAGGAGTTCGGTGTGCACTTGCCGCAATAGGGACTTGGCCATTAGGTCATACATGTAATCCTCTAAGACCTTATGCATATAGTCATGGAATATGTATTTCATGACCCACTGATATGTGGAACCAACATTTTTGAGACCAAATGGGATTACTTTGTAATAGAATGTTCCCCATGGAGTAATGAAAGTAGTTTTATGTTGATCTTTGGGCTTAATCCAGATCTGGTTGTATCTAGAAAAACCATCCATTAGGGAGAGCATTTCATGACCTACGGTTGCATCCACAAGAGCATCTATGTTTGGCAATAGGAATGAATCCTTTGGTGTTGCCCTATTTAAATCTCTAAAATCCATGTAGATACAGACTCTTCTATTAGGTTCCCGTATGGGAACCATGTTTGATACCTAGTCAGGGTAGTCAATAGGAACTATGAATACTGCATCCAATAGTTTATTGCAATTTGTCCTTCACCATAAAAGTGACGATTGGATGCATTTTCATTAGTTTTTTCTTTACTGGCTTCTTTGCGAGATCCAAAGAAATGTTGTGAACAACTAACTTTGGATCTATCCATGGCATGTCTTTGTAAGTCCAAGCAAAAATATTTGGCCTCTCCTTAAGGAGAGGAATTAGTATGGCTTGTTCCTCTAGAGATATACTTTCTTCGAACTTGACATTCCTTGGTTGGGTAGGATCATCGTTGATGTCCACCTTGAAAGTCACTTCTATAGCCATATGTGACCCCTCATCTAGATGATGAGGCACGGGTATCAAATGAATGTCATCGACGAGATTCACAGGACCTAGTGACTCAGGCTCCAAAAAAACATGGAAGATGTCATATGCACAACCTGATGCAAAGTGGAGCGGTTGTAATATATCTTCATTGGGAAAGAGGTCTTCAGGCTCTATGGGTGAATTAGCATGATCCCAATCAATAGCCTCTACATCAAGATGCAATGATTTGGTAGGATTTGCTATATTATGAAGTGGAGTGGTCAAATAAATGGAGATCATATTGATGGATGGGATGAAATATCTAGGACCACATGGGTGCAATCTTGTCTCAGGGGTTTTCTTTCCATACTCGCAATAAGGTTCTGGAGGAATGGGAATTTCTGGATCTATCCCATGAGCATGGCAGATAATAGGATCATTTTACTCTAATTGATCTTTGAATGTAGGTCGAGGGGGATTGACCATCCGATGAATTACTCTTAAGTCAATAGGTCTCCCCAAAAATTGGAGATGAGGGTCTATGGAACAGACTGCTACCTCTATCTCTACTAGCTTGTTGAATTTCCGTAAGTGGTGAGGTCCAAGATAAGCCATCTTGATCTCATTCTCAAAGTCATCATCACTTATCTAGAAATTGTTAGCATTGGTATGCAGCCCTAAGAAAATGGGCTCATGTATTGGTCCCAAGTAGGCCATCTCTATTTTATATTCATATTCTTCATCACTTATGAAGAACCCATTTGCATTTGTCTCTTGTCCCAAAGTCAGGGGTTGATGGCTTAGGCCTAAGTAGGCTCTTTCTATTGAGTCTTATTATTCATAGTCACTTTCATCTCATGTATATCCACTCTCATAATGGATGGACCATGTTGTTGGCAATTTTGGGTTTGAGATCCTAGCTTCTTGTCTATGAGTTGTCATTGATGTCAAAAGGAAATGACATTAATGTTAAGAGGATGTGTTGGCTTCAAAGGTGGAAGATTCCAAGAGAATCTTTTTAAGAGAATCGGGAGAGATTCCATTGGCAATGGTTTTTATTAAAACCAATGGAGGTTCTCTTTATTATTTATTTAATTATTATTTAAAACCCTTCAAGGTTTTAATTAATTAATTATTTAATTAATTAAGGGAGAAATTATTTTTAATTTATTAAAAATACTTTAAGGGTTTTTAAACCCTTTAGAAAGCAAATTTCGATTAAATTCAAAATTACTTTTCTTTGCAGCCGACGCGTTCTAAATTCCATGTATGGACTATAAATATGAGAAGGTTCCTAAGGTTAAACCCTCTGGGAAAATCAAAGGCAATTAATTGGTTTGGCTGTGATCGAATGTTCTGTTTACGCTACGAAAGAGGAGAGCTCGTGGTTTGAAAAACTTTCGGAAAGCTTGACCGTTTATGTGGAAGGAAGTCCGTCTTGGACTTCGTAAGCCTCTTGTGGGCTAGTGGCAGCGAAGGCTGCGTTTGGGCTTTGCATAGGCGGAGGTCTGCATTTCGATCCCCGTAGAGGGAGCTGTGCATGGATTAGTCACATTTTTATTAAAACGTGTTTTGTGCCACGAATTTTGGATTCTTCAAGGGCAGCCATTATAAGGTGTGATTATTTTCTTGATATGATTTTTGGCATTGTTTAGCATTGTTTAAAATACATAGGAGAAATAAGGGGATATTTCTTTGGTTGTATTTTTTATATTAGTCTTTTGCTATGCTAAATTTAAAAATGGAGATATAAGGTGTAAATTTTGGTTGTGTTTTTGGCTTCTTTGGTGGTTGTTTTTAAATAAGAGGAGCTAAAAGGTGTATTAAGGAAAGTTTTTATATATGCTCATTTATCTTGGTTCTAACCCTAACTTGGTTGGAATTTTGAGGGTTGTGTGTGATGACAGCTTTAAGGATCAATTTTCTTCTACTCCAAAAAGGTATGGGCACATTTTCCTTATGAGTATGATTGGTGTATGTTTTTCTGAAATAAGGTTGGAGTGAAAAGGTTTTCAACTAGGTTTCCTTTGGTTGGGTGTAAATCCTATTTTCTGGTTTGTTGAAGACTACTTATGCATTGTTATCCTTAAGGAGAGTTTTTGGTGAATGCATAATTTTTGGTTTGAGATAGTGGAAGCTTTGTGCACTAGGGTTTATATTTGTGAGTCTTGCTACTTGCATTGAGTTGGTGGAACCCTTGGTTGGCTATTTTGAGTTTGATGGTTGAGTTGCTTGTTTGATCAAGTTATTGCTTTCCTTGATTCATGATATTGGGCTTACTCCATTGAGTTGATTTGAGCAAGTTATTCTTTACATTTGGTGATATTGTGTTTGTGGTTGTTTTGTTCAAATATATTTGGAGGGAAAAGGATTTCTACTTGTTTCCTTTTCTTGTGATGATTGGTTGAATGCTTCAAGGTTGATGTTGAGTTGAGTGGTGTTGTTGACTAAACCTTGTTTGATGAGCATTGTTGTTGAAACCCTAATTGATGGTGAAAAGAACATGAGTATCATTGTTATGTGATTCTTTGCATAGTTGGAAATTGTTGGGGTTTCATGTTCTTGAAAGAAAACATTCTATCCTATCCATTTTAGATATTGAGTTGAGTTTTCAGATTTGAGATTGAGATTGAGCTGAGTTGATTTGAGTTGAGTTTTGAGATTGGTATTTGAGTATAGAACATATTGAGTCTCTAAAAATTCTCTTTATGCTTCTATGAGTTTGACAAATCACATTGGGTCTCTAACAATTCACTTTGTGATTTCCTACTAAGAAAGTTTTTCTTGGTGAGCTTGCTGAGTTTTTGGACAGGTTCCAGTGGGGACTTGTGAGAAGTTTTTGGACAGGTTCCGATGGGGACTTGTGAGCAGTTTTTGGATAGGTTTCGGTGGGGACTTGTGAGCAGTTTTGGACAGGTTTCGGTGGGGACTTATGAGCAGATTTGGATAGGTCCTAGCAGAGGACTTGTGAGCTGAGTTTGATAGTTCTATCAGAGAACTTGAGGACAGAGGTGCATTGGTTCTATGAGAACCTGAGGACAGTTGGCAAGTATTTGAGAAGGCTTGTATGTAGAGGATTGATTTGTTCAAGAGTTGGATAGATCTGACAGATAGAGGAAGACTTGTACTAGATCGACTAACTATGTTTTGTACAGGTTACTAAGCTACTATGGATGTGATCATAGAAGGCAGAGGTCTCTTAGGCTAAGCATTGAGGACAAGAGGTCTTCGGTGGAAAGGAGTTCCACGTGCTGGCAAGAGGTAGAGGCAGTTGATCTTTTGAGGGATTATTTCCATAGCAGAGGGGAAGGTATCTCCTTTGAGCAGAGGCTCATAAATTTTGATTGGGGGAAGGTATCTCCTTTGAGTAGAGGCTCATAAATTCTGATTGGGGGAAGGTATCTCCTTTGGGCCGAGGCTCATAAACTTTTTAATTGGGAAGGATTCCCAAAGAAATTTGAGATAACTTTTAGAGAAAAGTTTTGTGGATGTAGCCCAACCATTTTGGGTGAACCACGTTAAAATTGGTGTCACTTTGTGGATGATATTGTGCATTGCTTTGATATTGCTTTGGGTATATTGCTTTACTATTTTGAAGTATAAAGGAAAAAGTAAAAAGAGGTCTTATATTGTTCACCCCCCTCTCAGTATAAGCTTGTGTTCTTCACATGTGAATCTTTGTAAATAGTGAGGCCCCTAATAGGCTAAGCCAAGTTGTGCCTCATCATCACTTGCTTCATATCCATTCTCCTCATCCCATGAGTTGTACCCTATTGGGGTGGAATCAATTGAGATGTTTGGATGATAAGTTTTTGGAGGTGGTATGTTTACCGTGGCCACTTGTCTGTTGCTCAAATTTGCTATTCTTAGGGGGTGATAAGGAATGAAATCAATATCTTCTCCTAACCCTATGCTTAATATTTCCAATGCTACTACAAGAGAGTCATATCGACCTCTGCTATAATAGCCTAAGCCAAATATGTCAAAGGGAAGCTGATATAGTGGCTCGTAAGGCCTCCTATGCCCCTACTCATATATGCCAAGGCCATAGTTATGCCAATGGCAACACTCAAATTTAATTAGATAAAACTCATGGTTAGAGAGGTAACAAACATTAATCGTGAATAATTCGTCACCATAATCTTCTATATCTGAAGTATTATGAGCACATTCTAGGCTGGCATAGACAAAATTGGTTTGGTTGGGAGGGATTCCAAGTGGAACCACTATTCCTACTGGTGGCCTCAAGTCCTTAGGCCTCCCTATGTCTTTTTCAGACTCACTGATAGGTGTAAAGGTAATGTTCTATACAAGGTACTCCTTTATTCCTGTGCTTACCAAGTGTATTGATGCATACAATGTGGATGATCCCATGGATGATACTAGGGAAGCAGGGTGATAATCACTATCTTCATCTTGATCTTGAGGATCTTCCTCTTCCATAGGAATTGGCATTTCAGCAATGGCTATAGTTGGCACTTCTTTGGGCCTTTCTTCCTTAACTAAAGGTGCCTTTAGCTTATGATTATCTTTTTGTTTTGATGTTTATGGTACTTTAGAAGAATTTCCTATCTTGAGTGCACGAGGAGGTGTTGATGTGCATGGGTGTAGGCAAAAAATCTACCTCCCAAAGAAATAAGAAGTGATTTGCTAAAGTTCTAACTATTTTGGAGATGATTTGATTTAGTTTTTTGAAACCGTATAATAGGGATAAAATCATACATAATACCATACAACTAAAGTGGTAAACTATATAGAACAGTGGAAAATCATACAAGGCACACCAAAATTCACTAAAATGTAAAGGAAATACAATTTCAGGATGAAATATCGCATGGATTTGCTAACCTAAGGTGTAAACTTAGGAAAAGGCCAAAATAATGTATTTATTTGTAATTGGATAGTTGTGAATAATGGATTTTCTTAGAAACCACTTTGGAATGGCCTGGGCAATGTTATCTAAGGCCCCATTTTTGAATTTAGGAGTCTGGCTACTAGTTTACTGGTTCATAGTTGCTATGATAGAGAGTTAGCCATATTTCTAAGTTATTGCTATAGTATGGATAGAGTTTCCACATTGTACTAATTTTATCACCATTAATAATAAATAACATACATTGTGGATGACAGTGTATGATCCTATGTGTATGGTTTATGAATTATGGATGATTATTGTGTGATTGAGTTTCTTCCTTACTGTCATATGTTAGTTTTAGGCTTCATTACAGGTTGTGAGTAGATTGCTAATGGTGGGAATCATGGAGAATGATATAGGAGCATGACGATATTTTCAAGGACATATTGAAGTAGATTGTATGATTTTTGGGTGTAATTGCTTGAACAGAATCACTTATAATCCCAAATTGGATGCTTTGCTTGTGTGTGGAATCATCTTGTTTGGACTGTTAAAACCTTACAAAAACTTCTAGAGAGATATTGGAGCAGAATAGCATTGCAAATACTGTATTTTTGTACCTTTGTATCGTACAAATCATACATCATACAAATCGTACACAAAATCCTTACCCAATTTGGTAAAACAGTCGATTGATAGAAACTTACTCTATTTGGCAGTTTTGGTAATCGGCTTGAATGATTACAAAATGGTGTACTGCAACCTCTAAAATAGTATCCATTAGTTTTTCTAAGTGAAATATCATACCATATTGGCCATTGTATGATCTTAGATCGTACAGTGTATGTGTGGAAGGTCGTACAAGAGATTGACAGTCCGTACAAGGATAGTTCGGGTACTTGGAAGATTGTTCGATTTGGTACCTAATATCAAGCTCATCCTAGGGATTATTCTGACCATTGGAAGATACCTCCCCACTGGGAATACTCCACCACTATGTTACATTTGGTACCGTTACCTTATCGAATTTGGCATTTTTGTTAAAACAGGTTGAATTTGATGAAACAATTGGAGGTGATTTCTTATGACAGACACCAATACATGAAGTTGTGGGAGAAGAGAACCATGAGAGAATATTATAGTAATAAGGAGCATAAGGATTGCTCAAATAGGAAACACAAGTAACTCATATCATAGTACATGTGAACCATAGATAGAGCAAGTTTGGACATCCAAAGAAGGAGACTTTGAGACGTTGATTGAGACAGAAGACGAGGAGGAAAACCCATCGATCATAGAGGAGACAGGTGACAAAGAGAAAGTGCACGATGATGGAGAGTGGATGGTAATTCTTGAGGAAGTCACAATGGGGTTGCAATAGGGTGTAGAGGATGGAGTCAGTCACCAAGGCAACAGGACGCAGGGACTAAGGAAGATAGACCAAGACAATCTCCATCACATCAGCGAAGAATGTCGTAGAGTGAGGATGCACGAGAATTTGGTCATTGAGTGATGGGACAGAATAAGATACCTCAAATTAATTATTCTAAGAACAACACAAGTAAGACACCTCCAAGTAGGAATTCATTCGAGATTCCATGGGAGACCTCGAGTGAGAGTGACGACTCTCCCAAGATGGCTAATAGAGCAGCCAAGCAAAGATGTCCACCATTTTTAGGTGAGGGTAATGAAGACCCCACATGGCATGTAGGAAATTGCATAACCATTTGGAGGGCAAATGGTGTAAAGAGGAAGGTTGTCACTAGTGATGTAGTTTGTGACACTCCTCACAGTAATAAAATATGCAGAATATGGTATGACATGGAAGATGTTGACATAGAAGATGTTATCATGGAAGATGTTGACATGGAAGATGTTGACATAGAAGATGTTGTCATGGAAGATGTTGACATGGAATATGTTGACATAGAAGATGTTGTCATGGAAGATGTTGACATGGAATATGTTGACATGGAGGATGTTTTTATGGAAGATGTTTTCCAAATAGAAAAATCCACCATACACTCAAAATTCCCTAAGGAAGAATCGGATTGTACGATTATACAAGAGGGAATTGTACGATGTCTAGGTGAGATCATACAGTTGGTAGAGATTGTATGATTTCAAGTCAAGTTGTACAATGTGAGATTGTGTAACAGAAAATCATACAATAATAAATCGTACAGAGTAGAACAATACAAAGTGTTCCATCAGTGGTTAAGATAGGGTAAAATAGAGTCAATGTGGATTTGTTTAAGGAGGTTGAGTAAAGAATCCCAAAGTGCTAAGGAAGAGAAAAATTTGACTTTGATAGCGATGGTCTTAGCAATTTTTCTATTGAGGTTTTAGGGCTCCATGAGGTATGCTATCACTCGAACCTGCAAGGGACACTGTCCCTTTACCCTACAAGGGGGTTCCCACCCCCTTGACCCCCATCATAGGTGGAGAGGGGCGTTACCCATAATGTTGATGATGTTATTCATCTTTATCATGTTTAAGGCCACATGGTGGTGTAAGATACATAATGAAGAGATACCAATTGTAGTAGACCTTTGGAATAGTTGAAAGCCAAAGGAGCCTAACAAGAAAGATATGCCAATGTGGATGGCACAGTACACAGAAGGTATTATTCAGGGGATCCCATATGATTGGGGTACCTATCTGGAGAGACAGATGCATGAAGCATTGACGAAGCGACCAAAGAATTTTGGGATGACCTTTTAGGCTATAGGCTTGCTTCTGAATGTAGTTACGAAAGCAAGAATGCAGTTCCTAGGGTTGATGCAGCCAAGGAATATTAGGCCAGATCAACCAACTATATTGAAATGGATAGACTATACCCATATCCAAGGTGACTTTAGAGAAACCATGAACATGGAGTGAGCAACACAAGAGTGAAGCTTAAGAAGATACTTCTCTAGAGAAGGATGCCAATGTACACCATCAAAGGAAACGCCCAAGATGTTTGGATCCAAAATTGGAATAATAAGTACCTGCTACAAGGCAGTAGCCTATCAAGAAATAAATGGATATTAGTATGATTCATATCAGTACAAGAAGGCAGAGAGAGAGGATGGCAGGAAAACTAGCTCTCAAAGTACGTAGAATGGAAGAGTCGAATTTAGAAGCAACAGAGTTGGATGAAGTGTATTGGGCAAAGGCAAAGAAAATACTATGCTCACCGGAAATTTTCTCTCAATATGAGAAGATGGATGCCTCTAACTTCTTTAGAGGATTTGAGTTAGGGCATGATAGAGTGGCCACTACCCAAGAGGAAGTAGTAGCAAATCTAAAGAAGAATATGTGATATATATTTGTATCAAGAGGCTTCTAACATACATGAAGTCTCATAGAAGGAAGTGCCATAAGAAAGTGAAGCACTTGTTGCCCCAAAGGTCACAATGAAGGATTCATAGCAGTTGTAGTAGGAAAGAGTGTCAAAAGATCAACAAGTAGAGGGCAAGGAGGAAGGTTGATACAATATGGAGGAGCCACAATGAGGCTCATCTGGAGCATAGAAGGCTCAAGTACAGGATGAGAAATGATCTTAGGAAGAGATCATAAACATTGTAGATAACAAGGGGGATGAGGAATAAGAGAAACAATATCTACCTCAAGAAAATATTGATACTGAAAGAGCACTTAGAGAGTTTGGAGGAATCTCTAGCCACCTTAGAGAAGAAGACAAACTGAGGACTCCTTCAGAGGAATAACGATGGGGAATGCAATCTAGTTATCTCTTGGAGATATCGAGGTTTGAAATAACTATGATGGAAGAGGAGGCATGAGGTGTAGAGGATAAGGTGGAGCACTTCCTCAGTCAATTAAGACATGTGATGAATAGTGCAAAAATGGCATTTTGTATTAACCATGTATGATAATTGGCATCGTGGGAACAACAAGTGTCTCTTGAGTTAGAGCGTATAACGGAATGGGTGATTAGTGTAGAGTGGATAAATAATACAAAAGAGATCCATGCACAACATCCATGGAGGTTACCCAGGGAAGAGGTAACAATGATGTTGGGAAGAGACTTGCCAGAAGGAATGGTCATAAACTACAGGAGGGACCCAAGTATTTACCTATATAGAGTGAGTCATCCAACCTGCCCAACCAATATGGCAAATGTGGAGTATAGACAGGTTGCCATAGGTGTGTCCATTACCCTATGGAAGTTTAACTTCCTGACTCATTGGATAGAGTGGTTGAGCTTTCGGTTGACATAAATCCATCAACTCAAGGAGGCACAAGTAGAGGAGATTGCAGCCACTCAAAAGAAATTTGCCGTAATGGAGGAAGAACTACAAAATAGTAGGGCAGTGGTAGAAGAAAAGATAAGGAAGTTGGAGGAGGATTTGTCAGGTTTTAGAATAGATTCTAAAGCCAAGATTATAATGCTTGAGGAAGAGAAGCGACAAATCGCTCAGACAACAAAATATAGGATCAAGGAGTTGGAGGCCCAACTCAAAGCAAAGGATGAGCAAATTTTAGCTCAGTTGGTCGAGAAAGATAAGAAAATAGCTATGCAGGCCAAGCAAATAGAGTAATTGATGATGGATGGCAAGAATCTCAATGAGATGGTCTTGTAAAAGTAGGATCAAATAAGGACCAAGGAAGACCAGATACGAGCTCTCAAAGCTGACATCGAGCATCACTTGAAGACAATTGATGAGAAGAATGAAGAGCTTCAAGCGGTTGCTAGAGCAGAGGCTCATTGGAAAGATAAGTTGTCAAAGATGCCTCCAAACGAGAGAAATAGATGATGGACTTTGTGAAAGCTGTCAAGGAAAAAACTAACCTTCATGGAGCCAAAGCCATCGATATGGGGGGCTACGTAGCCAAGCTAAAAAATGAGATAGAAATGTACAAGACCCAAATCAAGGACTTGGAGGCTGAGGTAGCTCGAATAGAAACATTACAGAATAAACTAAATGAGTCATCAAGGACACCAAATCAAATAAAGGGGAGGGTAGATGTAGGTAGCAAATCCACCTCCCAGAGAAAGAACAAGTGATTTTCTAATGTTTTGACTATTTTGGAGATGATTTGCTCCAATTTTGTGAAACCATGTAGTAGGGAGAAAATCATACATAAGACCATACAATTGAAGTGGTAAATCATACAGATAAGTGGCAAATCATATAGGGTGCATCGAAATTCACTGAAATGTAAAGGAAATGCAATTTTGGGATGAAATGTTGCATGGATTTTCTAATCTAAGGTGTAAACTTAGGAAAAGACCAAAATAATGTATTCAGCTATAACTGGGCAGTTGTGAATAATGGATTGTCTTAGTAACTACTTTGGAATGGCCTGGGAAATGTTATATAAGGCCCCATTTTTGAATTTAGGAGTCTGGCTACTAGTTTACTGGTTCATAGTTGCTAGGATAGAGAGTTAGCCATATTTCTGAGTTATTGCTATAGTATGGATAGATTTTCCACATTGTACTAAGTTGATCACCATTAATAATAAATAACAGACATTGTGGATGATAGTGTATGATCATGTGTGTATGGTTTATGCATTGTGGATGATTATTGTGTGATTGAGTTTCTTCCTTACTGTCATATGTTAGTTTTAGGCTTTATTGTAGGTTGTGAGTAGATTGCTACTGGTGGGAATCATGGAGAATGATATAGGAGCATGAGGAAATTTTCAAGGATGTATTGAAGTAGACTGTACAATTTTTGGGTGTAATTGCTTGAACAAAATCACTTATAATCCCGGATTGGATGCTTTGCTTGTGTGTGGAATCATCTTGTTTGGACTGTTAAAACCTTACAAAACATTTTGAATAGAGATTGGAGTAGAAGAGCATTGCAAATACTATATTTTTGTACCTTTGGATCGTATAGATAGTACATCGTACAAATTGTACATAGAATCCTTACCCGATTTGGTAAAATAGGTGATTGATAGAAACTTACCCGATTTGGCAGTTTTGGTAATCGACTTGAATGATTACAAAATTGTGTATGATAGCCTCCAAAACAACATCCATCAATTTTTTTGAGTGCAATATCATACCATATTGGCCACTATATGATCTCATATCATACAATGTATGTGTGGAAGGTCGTACAAGAGATTGACAATCCATACGAGGGTAGTTCGGGTACTTGGAAGATTGTTCTATTTGGTACTTAAGATCAAGCTCATCCTAGGGATTATTATGACCATCAAAAGATACCTCCCCATTAGAAATACTCCACTACTATGTTACAATGGGTATTTTCTTACCCCTTTGTCTTCGTTATCCACTTGTGTGGTTAGGGATGAAAGTGCCATGTACAGGTAAGTAGAAGGGATTACAAATTCTCTTGGAATTTCCACCTGATTGACATATTTAAAAGGCTCTTCATAAGCAAAAACCACATAGACTTTGTTCTCGTGCACATACTTGACACACTGGTGCAATATCGAAGGCACACACTTCATGGCCCTTATCCAAGGGTGCCCTAAGAGGATGTTATATTGCATAGCTCCTTCCAAGACATGACACATCACATGGATGGTATTGTGCCCCACCTTGATGGGTAGGACTATCATTCCCATAGTATTGCATAAAGCATCATTAAAAGCTCTTAATGTGTAAGCTCTTGGAATGATATTATACTTGGGGATCTTGAGGTGCTCTATTGCAGTTGTTGTGATGATGTTTATTGATGAACCTGTATCGACAAAAACCCTCTTAAAAGTCATTGATTGTCACTACAATTTTTAGTAGAGGGTCTGGCAAGGTAGCAAGAACTATCTTAATCTCGTGATCATAGAATCATATTACAAGTTCCTGGTATTCTTGTACTTGTCCCACAAAGTGTGTGAATGAATTCGCATCTTGCGATTAGAGCTCAATCGTTCTTAAAATATCCATTAGAGTCTCCCTATGATTTGGGTACTATTGTATGAGCTCATAGATGGATAACTTAGTTGGAGTTTTCAGTAATTTTTTCTCCAATATACTCTGAATGGTTACCACAGGTCTCGTTGGTGGACCTGGAAGGTTGTCTTGCCTTTGCCTAGGAGCATTTGGGATGTTCATGGGAGTTGCAGGCGGTTGCAATTGACCATACCACATAGTCCTTGTTGCTATGTTAACAATCTCAACCATCCCAACACATCAGTGGGTAGGTATGTCAACTCGAACATGATTGAATTGGGCCCCTTTCTCTTGATGAGCATCATGATTGGGAAATGGGTTTCTGTATATGCCCATGTCTCTATTATTTGGAGCTAGTGGGTTGTCAAATTTGAGTTCTCCCACCTCAATCATGTTTTTCACTTGATGCTTAAACCCAATGCAAACCTCAATGTCATGCCCTAGTATCCTGTGATAAGGATAAAATTGATCTTCCCTATATCCTTTTGGTTTAGAATGGTTGGGATCTATAAGAGGTATATCAGGAAATCTAATCCTCCTGGCCTCACTCAACTTATTAAATATTGATTGTATTGATTATTTCAAAGGCATGAAATAATGAGGTGGCTTACGTTCTTGGTTTCTTCCTTGATTGTTATTTTGGTTGTAGTTGGCTGGAATAGGATGTGCTTGATAGTTCTATGGTTATTGTGCACCCCCATACTTGGGTGTAGCCAATACAACTTGATTTACTGGAGCATGATTGCCTTGATTCTGCTTGTACTTGTCACTCTTACCATTCTTATTCCACTACTTTTTATTTTAGATTTTAATGGTTTCCTCATCTACTTTTATTTCCTCAATGAGCTTGTCCTGTACCAAAGATTCCTCAAATGAAGGATACTGTTGAAGTTGTAGCAATAGGGATATGTGTTTAGAACAAATTTTGGTGAACATGCAAATGATATCTTCTATGGGAGTGGAGAATGATAATTTTACCATGACTTTTCTCCATCTATTCCCATAATCCATTACTGGCTCATCATCATTTGGCTAGGTCTGAAAGGTTCACCTTATTCTTAGAACAAAATGAGAAATGCTTCAAGAATGTGTTTACTAGTTGTTCAAAGTTGGTTATGCTATGCTTAGGTAGTTGGTTGAACCATTGAGTGGCAGTGCCTGAAAATGTCATTATGAATGTTCTTAGCATAAGAGCATCATTATCTTCAAGATGAAAATAAGTGTTGATAAAGTTGGTGACATGTTCTTGTTCATCCTCTTCAACTTTAAAATTATATAACCTAGGCTTCTCAAGATTCTTAGGATATGGAGGGCTAGGAATTGATGTGCACAATTGTTGATTGTGTATTTTGCTCAATGTTGGTGATTTCCTAGCTACCTCTTATTTCTCAAATGTTTTCATCTTTTCAACAAGCTCTTGAAATACCTTTGATGCACATATCTCCTCATCTTGTAATCCTACTCACAATGGCAATAGAGGTAACTCTCTATCCATTTGATTTGTTCCATTTTCCTCCCTCCTATGAGGGGACTCAGGATTGTGATCTTGGTTTGTTATGTTTGCCCTTCCACCATTAGTTGAATTTCATTCATGATTTTTTGGGGGGTTGCATTGTGGGCTATCTTGTTTAGTGCACCTCTCCTTAGGTGATTCAGCGTGTCTTGTTATTTTGTGGTAGCCACCATTTACCTATAAATTATTAAGATATAACTACTCAGCTTGCTCTCTTAAATGCTGCTCATGTTGGCACAAGAGTCTTTCTCTTTATTTCTCTTGTTCGAGAGATTCCACTAGCTCTCGCTCTTTGTGTAATGCATTTTATAATCGCCTCATTTTGTTAGTTTGTGCTATCATATAAAACTCATGTTTATCTGACTCTGTTCTTGTTGTCTTGACTCATAGATTCCCTGAGGGAGTTTTTGCTATATCTGTACTCTTACTAGCTAATGTGACTTGTTCAGTGTATGATTGATTATCCCTATGATCAGACTCTATACGTCTTCTATGGGGTCACACTGAGGTACCCCCAGAATGGGAGGTGTGTTTAGAAGTCACGGTTCGTGAGCTTCCATATGTAGAGTTCTCAATAGCTACAATTCTTTGAGTTGGTTGAGTAGAAAATCGATCCAACCTGCCTAGCTATCTTGTTTTACATGGCTGGTCCTGTGGGGTGCCATTTACTCCTATGAGTTCATAGTCTATGGGAATATTTCCTTTTATGTGAAAGGTTTCTTCTATATTATTCCCATGACTAGATGTAGCTCTAGTTTCCTGCACTTTAGTAGGTAGACCTATTTCATATGTTTCTGGTGAGTCTTGAGGTGTTGCAATTCTTGTTTGCCTTCTTGATGAAGAGGTCTTGGTGGTAACATGTTTTCTCCATGTGGATGGAGATGTAGCAGTCTCATCATCCCTATGTGAATAATGGGTTTTAGAACCTCCTTTATGTCCATGTGAGGAGGAAGCCTTTGAAGCTTCCTCACATCTTTGAGATGTTTTAGTGTGTTTAAAGGAGGCCCTTGAGGTCTCCTCAGGTATCCTTGATGAGGGTGGTTGTGAAGCCTCTTTTTGTTTATGTGACTTTGTTTCATGATGTGGCTCCTTACTTGGGGTTTCTTGAAGAGATCCCCAAGGGTTGAATTATCACCCCTTAGGCTCATGAAGCTATGTCTCACGATCTTATGGTTAGGTCATTCAATGTTACTACGACTCTGCCTATGAGTATGAATTGCTTCTATCTCTCTCAGTATTATACCAAGGGTGCTTACTTCTTGTTTGTACCATGTTGTCTTATGAATTGATCTTTTGAGTTGCAATTTAGGAATAACCACACAATACCAATAAAATATTTATCTTGATTACCGATTTAACTATGCCCTAGAATTTTTGACGTGTTTTGATGTGTTGTTATCTTAATTTATTTTCTCTTGTCTTTGGATTAAGAATGAGAAGACTCATCCATGGTGACAATCAAGTATACTCATTTCAAATATGATTTTCTCAAAATAAGATAGGGTACACCGTTGAAGACCCAATGGAGGGTTCACCTAGCTCTTCCACTCTAAACCAATTACTTTTCCAATAGTGGGAGACATTTTGAACACAAGCAACTTAGTGTCACTATAAGGAAGTTTCTCAATCTATTTCTAGGAAGCTCTAGGGGGTAAGTTAGTGGAATGAGATAAATTCCAACGTCACTATACTGAATTGAATATTGGTGATTAAATCCAACTCCCCAATGTTTAAATGAGACATGCATATAGGATGTTCATTTTAAGCTTGCGTAACATAAAGTGCATCATATAGCAGCAATGAATCTTTCCTATATGCCTAAGTGCAAAAATACATTTTAATATTCAGAAAGATACATGAACTACTATGAGTTGTATGAGCGCACTTTATTTCATGCGACTATGGCCTCTAGCAGGGCCTCAAAGCAATAAAACAACATACAATGTCTAGCATGTTGGATTCTAGGGCAAACTTTTCAGGCATAAGCCGATGTTCCTAGAAATGCCTAGTGGAAAACTTAAAATAAGATCTAAGATATGAGAATTGCTTAATTATTTCTTCTTTTATTCTTTCATTTTCCAAACATAAATGTGATTTAAGTTCTCTATTTTAGGCACACATAAGCATATGAAAAGTTGTAAAATATCAGAGAAGCTATACCAACCTTTGATCCAGCTCAGAGAGTCTATGTTTTGACCTTTGCTGCACTTCAGTCCTAGCCGTTGTTGACCAGAGCGACTGGTTCTTGGCTGTTGTAGCTCAGAGCGACCAAGTTCTATTGGTCACTATAGCTCGGAGTGGCTAGTTTTTGGCCACTATAGCTCAGAGTGGCTAGACTTCCACACAAAAATAAGTTAGTATTCTAGTATAAAATAAAAAATTAGTGGTGGTCCCACCATAATTACCATTTGTAGCGGCCCTGGGCATGCACGCACCGCTCTACTCTACTTGCAGTATTGTATTGAAGATGAAAATAGAAATACCATAGAAAACATGTAACATTTTTTTTTAAAGCGAAAAACCCCTTGCAGATCCGCCTTGGTCTTAGAGACCAAAAACAAGGGGTTCTACACTATCAAAGTTACCCGGGGGTCACACCCGACCCTATCTGCACCAACATTATCAATTGGATTTTGGATACCCAATTCAGCTTTTTGGTAGGGTGGAGATTTGAACCTGGGACCTCCCTTGGAGGATTGCCCTCTCCTCTCCAACTCACCTACAAAACCTAGGTTAGAAAGCATGTAACATAGAAAACACAAAACATAGATCCTTTTTATTAATATTGAAATCCAGCTACATGTCGGTCCCTCTTAGGGATACCCATTTCAATACAATAAGTTACAAATAGGCAAAGAGTACCCCTTTCATGAAGAGGTGGTGCGCTTATAAAAGGCTTCCCAATTTTGCACACAGAAATGTATGAGGGCTTACAGATGCCCCCTTCTCCAGGTCTATTTCCTAGAGAGATCCCTTTTCTTGTGTATAATGCTAATATGTCTGATGAACATATAGTCCTATGATAACTAAAATAACAAAACACACTTAGATGTTCGGGACTGCCTCCCCGAATGAGTTTGTTAGTGATAAAAGAATCTAACAGAAATATACTAAAATTATGCTACGAAATCATGTAAATATATGCTAATGATATGGAAACATTAAGAAACATAATAAAAGAATATATGTCTAAAATCTAAGCTAAGCCTATGGGCCACTGTCCAAGACAACGACCACTACGGTAAACCTTACTCTCTTTCCCCTAAAGCTATGGGTCAAAGCCTGTATCTGATGTCAAAATAATAGGTTTTATGCTCTCCAATTTGTCAGAGCTTAACCGTACATGTGATCTCAAAGAGAAATCTCCAAGTCTCAAAATATCTCCTTGAGAAGATGTATCTCTCTTTGATATGATAAAAATATGGATCTCTCTTTGGTGCTCTTAGGATTGCACTTTTTATAGTGTGAATCCCTAGGTCTATGTACAAGACTTAGAAATGAATCTCTCATGCGTAGTTCAAGTTAGCATGACAATATTTTGTCCATTGTTTATGCTTGGAGGTCAGTTAACTTAATTCTAAATGCAAACTCAAGTCTCCTATGTGAACTGGTCATGGAAAAGAATGCAAATTTACTCCCGCTCAGCTTTATTGCATGCAGACTACCACTTCCACCCAAGATTGGGCATGTTTGTCAGCAAACTACTTCTTATGGCTTAGCCAATATCATCTGTAGTGGATAAGATCAAGCTGCTATCATCTGCAGTGGTTAAGTTCTAGCCACTATAGGCTTGAGTAGCTATGATCTGGCTGCTCTTTATTTGAGCGGCCAAGATTGAATGGCTTTAAAAGGCCCCAAATAAGTGGTGAGAACCACTATTGATGCTTGGAAAGTCCAAGATTATGTCTCATGATCTTATGAGTGTGTCTATGTAAGTAGATCCCCTAAGCATGACATGATTTAGGTGTCTACACTAACACTACCACATCCTATGCAAAAATTATTACAAAGAAACTACATATAAGGCCTAATAGACGAATCACCAAGCAAAGGATTACATGATGTAAATTAAGCCTAGATCATGCCTTCTACTACTCTAATAGCCCTAACAACCCTAAGCAATATTTTATAGGAGAAATAAGAACCACATAATAAAACATTAAGCATCCCTAATATTTTGATAGCTCAGAGTGATAATCCAAATAGCAACTTGGGCCTAACAAAATAGACCACTCAAAACACTTTTATAGAAATATCTAAGGCCTATAGATGATCCACAAATGAAATCATTCCATAACATAATGCTATAAAAGATCACAAAATAATCTAATTTATCAAAATTATAGAGTAGAATTAGCTATTACACAATAGACAAACTCTTAAATTATTGGCCCTCATATTGAGGATAATTAAGTTATTTATAATTTATACAATTCATAGAATCTAGCTTAATAATTGCATAGATGGCCTCTCCTAGGTGTGATACTTTTATGCACAGTTTGTCGTAGTCCAAGTTTTAGGTATAATCAATATGTTTGAGAAGAGTGAGCATCCTTTTTTTTACTCTATCTTGGCCAAACATATTGATCCTATGGATAATCACATTTTCCAACACCCACATGTCTTTAGTAGACACCACTTGATAATGCTTAGCTTCTGTCCAGTATGCTTTATTGTTATCCTAACTGACATACTTGTAGGAAAATTTATTCATGATCAATGGGGGATGCATTGTTATTAAAAGTTCCTAAGACCAAATATAACTTTTTTACCTAATGATATTGATCTAGATAGTTGAAGGGTGACTAGATAGTCCCAAATTCTAACACACATGATCTCTACTAGAAGAGAGTTGTCAATAAGTCTTTTATCCTTATAATTATCTATTGAATTCTTTGGCCCATTGCTAGAGTCTCGTAGACCTATGGGTAGAAAGTATTGACCCACATGTACATAGAATCTTGTCAAGAGAAAATTTTCTAATTAATTAGTACATGTCAGGCCAAGAAGCTAGAAGTATATCTAGACACATTGACTAGATGTCAGGTTAAGTAAAAGGAGGTTAAGGCATGGAGACTCAACAAGTTTTTATAGCATCAAAATGAAAATTTTGTTGAGTGTAAAGGGTTTCTAGATTTTTAAGATGCTAATGACATCAATGAGAATGAAAAATTCTAGAATTCGATATAGTTGAGCCTCAAAATCAACTAAGTTTGGAGAGTATGACATTTTTTTGCAACGCTAGACTCAAATTTTGGCTAATTATAAAATGCAACTAGACTTTTTTGGTGTTTCCATCATCAAACAAGGTATAAAAAGTCTGGAACCCAATGAGTCAAAATTAAAATTTTGCTAAGTGTACAAACAAATTTTAGAAATTTAAAGTATTGACACCATAATATAAAATATAAAATACTTGGTAGAGATGGGCCAGATCCAAAAACATTCTAAGGCATTAATCCCATCATAATAAGATAATGAGTTTTGAAGCAAAAGCATTTTCAGCATCTGATAGCATGCATTGCAAAAGAAACTAACTGGAGAAGGTGGTCAAACTTTTAAGGCAATGACATAATTTGGAAAACTGAATCAAATATTTGGTTAATTGTTTATATGAGGGTCAATTTTTTGATTAATTTGACATCATTCAAGTAAAAATAAAGTTTAACACTTGGAGAATAATATTTGTACTAATTTATGTTAAGGTAAGAGAGCCTAACACAATGTAAAGGTACCAAATAATCTCAAAAACCATAGGCTTCCCCATTAAACACATCTTAATGTAGTTGGACTAGTTATCAAGCAGTGTGGAATAAATAAACCCTATCAAAAAATATCATAAATTAGCTTGAGATACATAGGACACTATGTTCATAGAAGAAATTAGAGTGATAAGGATTCATAAGACCAAAATGGATTGAAGGATGACAAAATATCAGTCTAAATATTTCATTAGCAAATGTGTATTTAATAGGTAAACTACATGCATAAATTAAGACCATGTAAATATTTACATGCTTGATTGGAAGGTGGCCACATGAGAATCTAAAAACAATATAACCATGTATTTTACAAAGGATGAAAATATTGCATGAATTACTAGTGGCCATGCTTATATTAAAAGGTGGTCCTATAAACTATTATATTTTATATATTATATTATTTTATTATTTTATGAATCCCATGAATACCAATGCAAATCCCTATAATTCCTTCCCACCATAGGAGCATTAGGTTCTAATGCATACAAATAGAGAATCATGATTTGAGTGATGGAAAATTAAATTAGAAGTTGATCTAAAAGCAGGAACAATTGGAGCAACTAGAGTAGAATAAGCAAGAGCTAAGATGGTTGAGTATCTAGGGTACCAAGTGTAGAAGTAAAGTTACCCCATGAAATATGAAGATAAAATTGAACTAAAACTCCACTTTAGAGAGACATGCCACTAGGTTTAAGATAACTTTTATGGTAGGATTGAAGTACCCATTTGATGTTGATTGATCACATAAAAGATCCAGTCTCCCCAGAATGATGCCATGCCTAGATAGTAGTATTTGATATGGAATATGGATTTTTTTGATAGAATAACATTGCTAAAAAAAATAGAGTGTTGGGTATGACTAATGAGCATAAAAAATACTCATATTTTGTATACATTTTCTTGATTATTATGCAGCTATATAATAAATATTGCATATGTTTATGAATTATTATATAATTATTTTATGAAATTATGTGTGTTATCTAATTCATGTGTTTTCAGTGTGTTTTTGTGGAATTGTAGTTGATTTAGTCATATTTGGATCATTCAAGGTCTTTTCATGGACCTGGCACTTTGTTTCTTTCGGAATCAATGTAGAGAAGGTAGGTGCCTTCCTCTTTCAAGAAGGCACCAAACGTGAGTAGGTGCCTTCCTCTTCCATGAAGGTGCTAAGGAAATACAAGCACCTTCCTCTCCCAAGAAGGCACCAATAGAAGGCTAGCACCTTCCTCTTCCTGGAAGGCACTAAAGGAAAATAAGTGCCTTCCTCTCATAGGAATGCGTCGATAGGAAGGCACCACTACAATGCAAGTGCCTTCCTCTCATAAGGAAGGCACTAACAGGAAGGTGCCACTAGAAGGCAAGCACCTTCCTCTCAAAGGAAGACACCAACAAAAGATAAGTGCCTTCCTCTTCCAGGAAGGCACCAACGATAGTAAGGCACCTTCCGCATAGAGAAGCTGACCGACATACTTAGGCACCTTCCTCATAGAGAAGGTGCCCCTGTTCCTTTCTCATTGACCAGAAAAGAATGACGTGGACAACAGAGACTAGTGCAGTTCCAAATCTACATCATGTAGAGTTAAATTGGGGATCACACCGATGTATGAGAGCATCCTACTAATGCCATGCGAAGCACAAACCAATCAGTGAACATGCCACTATTAGAAATGAATGTCAATTTTAGCAGACGTCGATCACATTTACCATATTGTCTTAGTTTAGTCTGGAATGAATCGACTGTTATAACTTATTTGTAATAGAATATCTATGGGTGTGCTATATAAATACACACAGACCTCCTTGAGGATATATCGAATATTTTGATAGTAAATGTAGAGAGATATACAAAAGAAGCATTGTAATACTTTGATAATTATAATACAATTCTAAGAGTTTCTAAGTACGTGTTCAGCTGGGAGGAAGCTGCTGGAGTCTGGGCCTACTCCAAGCCAGTATTTCTTCCCCTATTTTTCTTGTGTTTTATAAGATTATTTATCACATTGTTATTTCTAGTATTGCAATAGGTTTATTTCTAGGAATGCATGAATATTTCCTTTTTGTAGATTTAATTATTTTTACGTAAATTATTGAGGAGTGTATGAATTATTGATGACCATTGAAACACCCCCCAATCGTATGACTAGTGGACTCATCTCAAGTGGTATTGTAAGCAATCTTGTTCAAGACCCTTCACAAGTTTACAAAGCTCCCTGGGTTGATAAATTAAATGCACGGACATGTGACAAAAGTAGGAAAGAAATTAACCTTGTTTGGCCCACAACATTTTGGCACCGTTGTTGGGGAAGCATCTCAACTATATTATTTACAATACCTAGAAACATTCCATCTGACCTTGTATGAGTTATTTGAGAATAAGAGGACCTGATGGTCAATTTATAAAAACCAATCCACCAGAACTTGATTCAACCAAACATTTTGAATTTGAATTAGACTCGCCTGACCCACCACCAACAATCCATTGGAGTGAGGATCCGCACTTTTTGCAAAGTGCCTCCTCATCCCATCAAATTTGGGAATAACGAATCATCATAAATCCCCTGTTTAATAGGACACCCTTAGAGGAAGCCCTGTTGTGGAAAGTTGTAGAAGATCGGACGATAACACCAGATAACCTTAGATCCTTGACTCAAAAAGTCTTAAATGATTGTAAGGCCATAAATACTGCATTAGAGATCGCATTTCCTAAAAAAATGGCTGATAATGAAGAAGTCTCATCTGGATTTAGTTTCTCGATTGATGGAGTAGGAGATACCAAAATGAAAAACATATTCCCTTCTCACCTTCTGACCTTCATAGGATACCCAACTAAGGACCCTGACCTATTTTTATTTAAGTTTGATGTCTTATGTAGGTCTGTGGACTACAAATTTAATATGCAGAAGCTAAAACTCTTTCCTTCTGCATTGGACAATGTAGCTATGTGGTGGTTCATTGGTCTAGGAGACAAACAAATTTCCACTTGGGATAAAATGAAGAAGCTCTTTTTAGAGAAATACCAAGATTTCAGGAGAGCAAGAGACTCCAGAGAAGAGGTCCTGAGCATGACGCAGAAAGAATATGAGTCTCTTGAGGAATATTGGGAGAGATTCAACTTTAATATTCAATGATATCCTCACATGAAACTATCTGATAGGTCCCTCAAAAGCATATTTTTGAGAGGACTTACCAATGAGTCACTGGAGGCTCTTAACATGATTTCTGGAGGTGATGTCTACCAGCACGCTATGGAAGACATTCGACAACTATGTTGGAAGTACTCAAGAAGGAGAGGCAAGACCACTTCTATAACCATGAAAGTGATAGCTTTAGTCATGAAGATAGAAATAGGTAATATGCTAGAAGATTTAAAGAACGAAGTGCTCTCATCTCTAGCATTACAGATGGATATGCTGCTGTTAGAGAAAAAGAAGCAAGAAAATGAAGTAGCATTGGCTTATTTTTGTCCAAAATATAGAGTGAAGCATGCAAATAATGCATGCCAAGAGAAAAAAGTCAGAGTATGCATAGTTTTTAGGCTGAACCATAAAACTTGATTGTGCCCGCAACTACCCAATAATCAAGATGATGTTGAAATCGTAGATGCCTATTTCATATACAATCAAAATATTTGGCCACAACCCCTTACGGGGAATATGCCAACCAAAATTTCATCAAATGGGGAGGACCATACATGTCCCAAGGCCTGCCTCAACCACCTAACATGGGGTGGTGGGGGCCATCACCCTGGTCCAATGCACCCCCAGAAGCATTTCTAAAATAGCAGCCATGGATTCCATATCCATATCTTGGGTAGCAGTGGAGAGGCCACACTGCATGGAATTAGGCTCCACAGAATGTAGCACTATCTCACCCCCAAAAAAATTTACTGGCATTTCCAGCAATGAGACCTACGCAACTACCCACACAACCGATGGTAAATCCTAATAATAGGGTGAACTAGCTAGCATACAACGTGGAGGGTGAGATGTATTTGATGTACCATATTCAGCTTAGGTCTGGTAGGCAGCTAGGAGTAGAAACACCTCCACTAGTAGAAGAGAAGGAAGAGGTAGGAGAAACACCTCTTATAGAAGAGGTGATAGAAGAAATTCCTGAGAGAGTAAATACTTCATTTCTCAATTAGTTGCAAGAACAGAGGAAAGTAACGCAACTGGAGTTCGATATCTTTTCTAGCTTGAAGAACCTCACCATGACAATTCCATTATTTCAAGCCATCCGAGATGTTTTGATATATACCAAGGTGATAAGAGATATGTGTCTAAGGAATCCAGGATGAAGAGCAACCCAGACTATCAATTTCATGGGTAAACTAGAAAATTTGATGATGGGCAAAATATGCCATCCTAAGTATGAAGACCCGAGTAGCTCGATGCTGACTATAAAAATTGAGGGACATTCCCTGTCCAATATGTCGATCGATATTGGAGCATCCATCAATGTAATGCCTTAGGAGACCATGCAGAGGCTACAAATCATGAACCTAAAACCCACTATGATAGTGTTGTAGCTTGCCGATCAATCGATCGTGGCACCAGAAGGAATGTTGGAAGATGTAATAGTGACAGTGAACACATGGGAATACCCAGTCAAATTTTTAGTCTTGCAATCTAAAACTAGGTTGGGTGGTTACCCACTCATCTTGGGAAGGCCATGGCTGGCAATAGCTGACACTTACATTAGCTATCGAGATGGGCTGATGACCATATTTGATGGACAAAACATTAAAAGGTTGACTATTTCACCCCTAGTGTAGTCCATCAACTCATTAGGAGAACCCATGTTGATCGAGCATGAAAATATTGAGCTATCCATGATCCAGTCGGTGATGACATTGGATGAGTTGGTAGAAGAATATGAATATGGTGCTATTGTGGAGTTCCTCCATGGGGAGTCCTCCATATCTAAACTTGGATCACCGTTGGCTAGTGCCCAAGATCACCATGTTTAGCAGATACACGTCGGGCCAGGAATAACATTGAATATCAGTAGTGGGTTGACTCCCACATAATTGAAAAAAGTAGAAGAGCTCCTAGTTAGACACCAATAGGCATTTGCATGGGATTACTCAGATATGAAATGTATCAGCATAGAGATCTGTACCCATCGTATATACCTTGATGATCAAGCAACTCCAAGTAGGCAACCATAGAGAAGAATGAATTTAGCAATGAAAGACAATGTCAAGGAAGAACTACAAAAAATCTTGACTGTCGGATTCATCTATCCAATTTTTTACAGTGAGTGGGTATCACTGTTAGTGGTAGTCCATAAAAATAATAGGAAGTGGCAAATTTGTGTGGACTACAGAGCATTAAACAAAGCGACCAAGAAGTACCACTTCTCACTCCTGTTCATTGATCAAGTCTTGGATACACTCTCCAGGAGGAAGTATTTCTCCTTCCTAGATGGGTTCAGTGGATACAACCAAATCCTGATAGGAGAAGAGGATCAGGATAATACAACGTTCCCCTACCCATGGGGAATGTTTGCCTATCAGGTATTACCTTTCAGATTATGCAACGCACCTACCACCTTTCAAAGGGTAGTGCTTAACATATTTTTAGACATGATAGGAGATGCAGTCAAAGTATACATGGATGACTTCACCATCTATGGAGAAACCTTTGACAAAGCAATGATGAACTTGGAAAGAGTGCTCAAAAGAAGCAAGGAAAACAATTTTTCCTTGAGCAATGAGAAATGCTTTATGATGATGCAATAAGGCATCATACTGGGACACCACCTCTCCACAGAAGGAATAAAGGTTGATAAAAGAAAAATTGAGGTCATCGAAGACCTACCTAGCCCTAAAATGTAGAGAGATGTGAGGAGTTTTCTTAGATCAACCGGGTACTATTGGTTATTTATCACCAAATTCAACAAAATTGCAAAACCACTACACACTCTATTATCTAAAGATGTGAATTTCAATTGGATGAAATACTGCGAAGAAGCATTTTAGTTGCTTAAATAGAAAATGATATCCACACTGGTTTTAAGAGGAACAAATTGGGACATACCATTCCATATCTACTGTGATGCATCCAACAATGTAATTGGAGCAGTCCTCAAATAGAAGGATGGCAAAGAATTTTACACCATCTACTATGTCAGCAAAAACTTGGTAGGAGCCAAGCTCAACTACATGGTGACGAAGAAGGAGTTCCTTGCAGTTGTGCATGCCATAAAAAAATCTACCATTATATCACTAGGTATAAGTTATTTGTCCACATGGACCATGCGGCCATCAGATACTTGATGACCAATCCAGCCATTGGTGGAAGAATTATTAGGTGGCTCTTGTTACTACAGGAATTCGACATCACAATAGTTGAAAAACCAGGCAAAGACAACGTCATAGAAGATTTTCTATCTAGATTGATACTGGTGACCAGTTTCCAGACAAATATTTGTTCACCATTAGTGAGTAAATCCCATGGTATGCAAATATAGCTAATTACTTGGCCACCAAAAGAACCTCACCTGCTCTCTCTTTCTGAGAAAAGCAGGTGGTCATAGAGAAAAGTGCATCGTTCCTATGGATTGATGACCTCCTATTCAAAATAGGATGTGACCATATTATAAGGAGATGCATAGCAGAATAGGAGTTCTCAGAAGTACTCAAATCATGTTATGAAAAACCATGTAGAGGACACTTTGTAGGGAAATGAACTGCCTATAAAATCCTATAGGCTGGGTACTTTTGGCCCACTCTATTCAAGGATGTGACTGCATATGCCGACAAGTGCGATGAATTCCAAAGAATGGGCAAACCAACCCATCAAGATGAAATGTCCCTCCAGCCTCAGGTACACTTGGAACCCTTTGATAAGTGGGGCATGGACTTTGTGGGACCAATTAATCCGCCTTCAATAGGGAGGAGGTTTATTTTGGTCTATACATATTACGTCACCAAATGGGTTTAAGTTCAAGCGTTGAGAGATTCAAAAGAAAGAACAGTCACCGATTTCTTATTTGCCCATATTTTTACATGATTTGGGGTCCCTAGAGAGATAACAATAGACCAAGTGCCTCAATTTACCTCCATGTTGATAAAGGATTTGATGGAGTAATACAGAGTTTGACATAATAAAACTACACCCTACCATCTATAGGCAAATGGACAAGTGGAAGTGACGAACAGAGAAATAGAGAACATCCTAATAATTACCATGTAACAACACAAAAAATATTGGGCTACATGGTTGTCAGAGGCAGTCTGGATATATAATACCACATGGAAATCCACCACAAGCTTCACACCCTTCCAACTGGTCTATGGGAAGAGTGTGATGACGCCCATTGAATTTGAAATCAAGACATTAAGGATGGATTTAGAATTGAACTTGAGCTTGGATGACGCTCAAAAAGAAAGGATTTGATACCCAAATCAACTGGATGAAATCTGAATGGATGCTTTACAGAGAACGAAAATCATACAAAAGCAAAGAAAGCAGTGGTATAATCACCATATTAAATTGAAGTAGTTCCAAGGAGAAGAATGGGTGCTATTGTATGATTCTCAATTCCAAGAAAGAAAAGGTAAATTAATGCAAAAATGGATGGGACCATATGAGGTGGTAGATCTCATCAAGAACGGGGCAGTGCGCCTTAGAACAATTGATGGTAGCAACACTGTGTTAATATTCAATGGCCATCGACTGCACCCCTATAACACATCTGAAACCTTATTGGTGGAATCCAAAATAGACATGGGGGAGACCCCATATTGTTAGATCTGGACCAAACTCTTAACAGGAAAAACGGTGGGCATGGAGGTGCTCACAAAAATTAGTTAATTTAGTTTTTTTTCTTACGGTGTGTTTTGCAGGGATGACGCCCGCATGCAAGATATAGGCATCCTAATATAGGGCCTAACAGGCATGGAATGCATCTAACTGCTTTTATTTTTTTTTCTTTTCATTTGCTTTTTCCAGGTGGAAGACCTGACAACACGAGGAATAGGTATCTGAGAAACTAGGCCTCATTCAGCTCAGCATTCCGACACTAACACTCATAGGTAGAATATGAGGTCGCATGAAGCAAGACTGAGAAGGCTTGATCACCCTTTCCTAGTAAATCACAACATGATTTCCAAGAATATAGCACCTTCCACATCAAGAAGGCACAGAAGAATGCGCTTTCCTTATAAATAAGGCACCTAGCCAGAAGAAGGTGCCTTCCGTATGAAGAAGGTACCTTGCTAGAATAAGGCACCTTCCACATCAGGAAGGTGCATATAGACCAAGGCACCTTCCACCCCAGGAAGGCGCAGGTATATAGTGGTGCCTTCCACCCTAGGAAGGCGTAGGTATTCAATAGTGCCTTCCACATCAGGAAGGTGCACCCATTCAGAAGCACCTTTCGTAGTAGGAAGGCACCATCATCAAAAGGGTGCCTTCCACCACCGAAAGGCACATCCATTCAAATAGCACCGAAAACATCAGGAAGATACCATATAAGTGCCTTCCACATTGGGAAGGTACCAAAGAGCACCTTTCATGTACATCCAACACTTAAGTCTCACTAACACCTCGATCGAAATGAAATCACCACATGAACGACCGACATCAAGTTACCACCATCAGCCATGTGATGGAAATCCATCCCAATAAGAAAATTCTTAGAGAATTATGGGGTGAGATCAGTGCACACATTCCAAAGATTATGGACAGACGGTTTTTTTGAGCAAATCGGGAGTCTATCTTCACCACCAACCATCAAACAACATAGTACCAAAGTCCAGCGTAATCCACACAAACGAAATACCCCTCCCTTGTGTCACAAATCAACGAATCAATGCTCTTCATGATGCATGAAACACCAAATAAGGTACACGCATACTAACTCAAATATTTATATAATTATTCATAAATTATGCAGTACCAAAAAAATATTGTCATCATAAAAATCATATACCCCCATGGCCAAAACCATGTGCCAATGATATGGCTCAAAAGGCATACCCTAGAATTAAA
The DNA here is from genome assembly GCA_028583015.1 of Wollemia nobilis. Lineage (NCBI taxonomy): Eukaryota > Viridiplantae > Streptophyta > Pinopsida > Araucariales > Araucariaceae > Wollemia > Wollemia nobilis. The sequence continues at coordinate 1,667,302 of JAQPPZ010000028.1, forward strand.
TGCTAAGGTTAGGTGCCTTCCCTATAAGAAGGCACCTTCTTGAAGAAGTAAGGATAGAAAAAAAAAAAAGTGCAGTAGTAAGGGAAGGCACCAATGGAGGAAAGTCGAAGAATCATGCGATGAAAAATAATGAGCCGAGTGATACGAAATGAATCATGGGGATGGTAAAAACATCGTTCAAGGTCGAGGGATGGTTCAAATAATGTACCCTAGTCAGTTAGGGCTAGGATATGGAGACATCCAAGGAATTCGCTGCCTCCTTGAGGGGTGACATAACTCAGGTGTGAGGGGTAGAAATTTTGGTCACCCCCGAATACATCTCATAGACGACTAGATTACCCATCATAGGTGAATTCATATACAAAGGCGGACTGCTAAATACATACGCCGAAGTGTTGTTTTTAGGAGAAATTGTGCAAATAGATAAGGAAGAGCTACCCAAAAGTAGCCTTCCTATGAATCTATGAAAGATATTCGAGTAGGTTGCTCGATTGTTTACATGCATTAGGAAGTATACCCATTTGTACACAATTCATAATTTGTGGAATTGTAGTTGATTTAGTTAGATTTGGACCAGTCGAGGTCTTTTCATGGACCTGGAATTTTGTTTCTTTCAAAATCAACGTAGAGAAGTTAGGCACCTTCCTCTTCTAGGAAGGTGCCAAGTGCAAGTAGGCGCCTTCTAAATAACACAAGCTTATACTAAGAGGGGGGTGAACAATATAAGACCTCTTTTTACTTTCTCTATTTGATTTCAAATTTGCAAAACAATGAACCAATAGCAATATCAAAGCAATGCATAAAGCAACACATAATGAGACACCAATTTTAATGTGGTTCACCCAACATGGGCTACATCCACAAAACTTTTATCTAAAAAGCTTTCTCAAAGTTCTTTGGGAATCCTTCCCAATTACAATATTTATGAGACTCATCCCAAAGGAGAAACCTTCCCCTACTCAAGTATTTATGAGCCTCTGCCCAAAGGAGAATCCTTCCCCTTCTCATGAATTTATGAGCCTCTTGCCCAAGGGATAATCCTTCCCCTTCTCATGAATTTATGAGCCTCATACCCAAAGTAGAATCCTTGCCCTCAGCTCTGGAAATGATACTTCAGAAGATCACCTGCCTCTTATTCCGCTAGCACGTGGAACTCCTTTCCACAGAAGACCTCCTGTCCTCAATGCTCAACCTCAAGAGACCTTTGTCCTCACTGATCAACTCCATAGCAACTCATTAACCTGTACTAAACACAGTCATTCAGTCTAACACAAGTCTTCCTCACTCTGTCAGATCTGTCCCAAGCTCAATTCATAAAGCTTGAACAAATCAATCTCTGTTGCACACAAGCCTTCTCAAAGACTTTTCAAAACTGTCCTCAGGTTCTTCTCAAATAACCACTTCAACTCTATCCTCAAGTCCTCTACTAGGACCTATCCAAATCAGCTCACAAGTCCTCCCTAGAACTTGTCCAAATTAGCTCACAAGTCCTCACTAGAACCTATCCAATTCAGCTCACAAGTCCTCACTAGAACCTATCCAAATCAGCTCACAAGTTCATCAAGAAAAACTTGCTTAGCCTAAACCCACAAAGAGAATTTTTAGAGACCCAATGTGATTCATCAACCTCATAGAAGCATAAAGAGAATTTTTAGAGACTCAATATGTTCTATACTTAACTCCCAATCTCAATCTCAAATCTCATAGAAACATAAAGAGAATTGTTAGAGACTCAATATGTTCTATACTTAACTCCCAATCTCAATCTCAACTCAATATCAATCTCAAAAGAATAAGATAGATGTAGTATGCTTTTCTCAAGAACATGAAACACAACCCAAAAATTGCTAACCATGAAATATCTCATATAACAATGATACTCATGTTCTTTCCACAACCAATATATTTTCTCAACCAATTAGTTCTTTAACAACAATGCTTATAGACAAGGTTTAACCAACATCATTCAACTCAACATTAACCTTGAAGCATTCAACCAATCACTACATGAAAATGAAACTAGTAGACATCCTTTTCCCTCCAAATATATTTGAACAAAACAGCCACCAACATAAATCACCAATGCAAAGAATAACTTGCTCAAATCAATCTCAATGGAGTAAGCCCAAAACATGAATCAATTAAAGCATTAACTTGATCAAAAAAACCTCTATGGAAGCAACTCAACCATCAATCTCAAAACAGCCAACTAAGGGTTTCACCATCTCAATGCAAGTAGCAAGACTTACTAACATAAACCCAAGTGCAAAAATGCTTCCTCTTCCTCAACCAGAATTATGCATTCACCCAAAAAACTCATCAATGATTTTAATGCATAAACAATCTTCAATATCCAGAAAATGGGATTTTCACCAACAAGAATACCTAGTAGACAACCTTTTGACTCCAAACTCAATTTCAAAAAATACACCATCAACAATATCCATGGAAGAAGTTGCCCATACCTTTGTTTGAGGAAGAAGATAATAGTTCTTCAACCTTGTTACCAACACCACCCTCAACTTTGCCACCAAGTTAGGGTTAGATCATAAAAGTAACCACAAAAATATTTATTCCATAAAACACCTTATGACTCCAATCCTTAGAAGTCAACTACCAAAAAATATAAAGCATACAAACAATACATCCTTTTACACCTTATTTCTCCAAATTAATTAAACCATGCTCAAGGAATAATAGCTTCTAAGCAAATCTCACTCAACAATCAAGCCAAAAATCTCAACCACACACTATCAACCTTATATCTCCAAAGAAGCATTTAACCTTAAAATTAATTTTAAATAAATCTGCCCAACCACTTCTTCTTTAACAAAATGCAGATTTTATTTAAAAAACCTTACCAAAAAAATGCTTCCAAAAATCACGGGTCAATAGTGCCTCCGAAAAAAAATCATAGCACAAAAACTCTTCTCACACTCCATGGCGGGAGTCAAACGCTTGACCTCCCTTCAAGCGCCTTCGTAGAATAGTCATTGCCACTAGGCCAATGGCGCTAGCTTGAAGGCTAGCAAGAGTCTCCTTCTCCTTAACCCTTTGGCGGCGGATAAACATGGCAAAAAAATGATAGCCATAGCTTTTACTTCCCAACTTTTGCACAATTCAAATTTCTTTCACACCATTGCTTTGGACTATAGGTTATGGCTTATATAGCCAAACTTCCATGCTATGCACGACGTCGACGGGAGGATAATTCAAACTTTTTGAATTAATATTATTTTGGCGCCTTTGAAACAACTTTAGGGTTTATGAAACCCTTTTGATTATTTAAAAAATAATCAAAGGTCTTTTAGACCTTAGACCTTAGGTGGAGAACCCATTAAATTATTAAAATAATTTAATCACTAAATCAAATAAATAAATAATTAAAAAACCTTAAAAAGGCTTTATTAATTAAGTTATTTAATTAATAAGTGTCTCCTGCCTTTGCATTAAGCTGAGAGTGGTTTTGAGAAAAACCCTTAATGCATCCACCTGGTTTTAATAAAAACCCTTAAACCTACCATGGTTTTGATAAAAACCTTTTCATCTGCCACATGGAATCTCTCCGGAATCTTCTAGAAAATATTCTTTGGAATCTTCAACCTTTGAAGCCAATAAATCCTCTTGACATTAATGCCAGTTCCTTTTGACATTAATGACAACTCATAGACAAGAAGCTAGGATCTCAAACCCAAAATTGCCAACAATCTCCCCCTTTCTTATTGATGGCAAACCATGCTTCTCAACAACACTGAAACTCAAAACTATTGTATAGGAATCAGCTCCCCCTAACTTGAGGCTCTCCCCCTTACTCATATCTCTCCCCCTTTTTCATCAATGGCAAATGGTCACCTTTGGGGCTTGGGACTAAGAATGAGCCTCTTAGCTTAGTCCCTCCCCCACCTCCTATTGAGGTGATTAATTTCAGGGTGGGAGTAAAACTCCCATTAGGCACTGATCTTCATCAGTGTCTATAGCTACCTTACCATGTCTTCTCTTGTTCTCCTTGTCCATATTCCTGTTCCTATTCATGTCACCGTTGTTCTTGTTATCATTCGTGTTCTTATCCATGTCTTGATTCTTGTGTCTGTTCATACCCATGTTCCTATTCCTATACCTTGGAATTTTAGTTCTACACTATCTAGCTATGTGACCTTCATTGTTGCACTTATAACAACTAACAATGTTATTTCTTTGAGGCATACCTGATCTTTGACTCCATCTGTTCTGACCAACCCTATTCCTATTATTAGCCTTGCAATAAATAGCCTTGTGCCCAAACTGTTTACAAGAGTAGCAATACCCTTGAAAGAAATTACCACCTTTGAATCTATCATTTACCTTCCTCACTTGAGTCATGCAATGTGAAGCCATGTGACCAAACTTGTGACAAGCAAAACATCTACCATTAAAATTTCCTTGATTTGACCTCTTAGGTCTTGTAAACTTTCTCCCCTTTTTTTGATTCCTGTTTTCTGATTTTGTGCATCTATCACTCAAGGACTCTTTTTCTGAAGTACTTTCCTCATCAGAACTCTCTTCCTTTCGAAATCTCTTACTAGATTTCCTAGCAGAGTTGCCAACTTGTTCCATGTGTTTCTTACCAAAACGAAGACCTATTTTATATGTTGTCCTTCTTTGATATTTGATGATTGACTTTACCTTTTTTGTGCTATCTTCAAACCTATAAAGCTTCTCCTTGTACTCTTTAGTTTCCTCTTTCAAGGAAGCCACTTTCTGTTCCAACTCTCTACACTCAAGAACCTTAGACTCTAACTTATCCTTAAGTTTTTGTGTCTTAGCTATAGAGAAGTCAAGACTTTCTATAAGCTCATCTCTCTCAATACAACATTCATCCAATTTATCATTGAGTCTAGCATTCTTCTTTCTTTCCTTTTTCAAAGCACTAAGAGCACTAACAAGTTCATCTTCAAGATCTACTTCACCATCCTCTATAACTTCCTCTATTTGTTTACCTTTTGAAACATCAATGACTTTTTTAGATTTCTTATCACTAGAGGTGCTACCATTTTCTAAAGCCATTCAAAGATCTTCCTTACAATTTTTTGAAGCATCCTCATACATAGTATAACTAGAAATAAATCCATAATTTGTGCAATCATCCTCAAGATGTCCAAAATTTCCACATCTAAAACATTTCATAAGGACAAATCTATGTTTCTTTTCTTCTTCTTTTTCTATTAGGAACAACATCTCATTTCCAACATCACTTGAAGAACTTTCACTATCACTACTAGAACACTTACTTGCCTTGTCTAGGTAGAAAATTTTCTTATGTTTGTGAGAGTACCTCTTTCCTTGATTGCTTTGCTCATCTTTATTCTTCCTTTGATGCCTGTGCCTTTCATAATCCTTTCTCTTATAATTCTATTTATCTTCATCACTTTCATCCTTGACAGTAGTACAGTTAGTAGCATAATGACCAAACTTTCCACAATTGAAACACTTGAAATATTTCATACCTTTGTGCTTTCTTGAGAACTTGCCCTTCTTGCTGTAATATGCCTCTTTATTACTAGAAGACTCATCACTATCTTGAAGCTCTTTACCCTTGGATTTCTTGGTAGCCTTGAAAGCTACCTCCTTAACATCAACCTTCACTTGAGTTCTCAATTCAAATGCTACAATTATACTATGAAGCTCATCCTTTTTCAACTTATCCAAATCCTTAGCTTCCTCAATAGCAAAAATATTTTCACTAAATCTATTTGGAAGAGACCTCAAAATCTTATCACAAATATCATTTTCAGCAAGCTCAAGACCTAGTTCCTTCATAGAGTTAACAATCTCATCCATACGAAGCATATAGTCACTAATATTTTCTTCATCATTTATCTTTAGTTGTTCAAACACACCTTTGAAGTGTCTCAACTTGGCCTTTCAGACATTTGCATCACCTATATAAACCACCTTCAACTGTTTCCACATTTCACTAGTTGTCTTGTAGTGAATCACCTTGGTAAGATCTACCTTCTATAAACCTTTTAGGATTGCATTCATTGCCTTTGAATTGCTATGATGTAGGAGCCTCTCTTCCTTAGTAGAAGGACCATGCTCAGGAATGGTATACTCATCCTCAATCACTTCCCAAACTTTATTTCCAAGAGCCATAAGATGAACCTTCATCCTAGCACTCCAAAGCCCAAAATCTACCCCATCAAGAATAGGTTCTGCATTACCACTTGTAGATTCCATTGTGTTCTTTACAATATTTTCCTTCAAGCTATTAAACTTTTTGAAGGAACCCAATCTGATACCAATTGAAGAACACAAGCTTATACTGAGAGGGGGGGTGAACAATATAAGACCTCTTTTTACTTTCTCTATTTGATTTCAACTTTGCAAAGCAATGAAACAATAGCAATATCAAAGCAATGCATAAAGCAACACATAATGAGACACCAATTTTAATGTGGTTCACCCAACATGGGCTACATCCACAAAACTTTTCTCTAAAAATATTTCTCAAAGTTCTTTGGGAATCCTTCCCAATTACAATATTTATGAGCCTCATCCCAAAGGAGAAACCTTCCCCTACTCAAGTATTTATGAGCCTCTATCCAAAGAAGAATCCTTCCCATCCTCATGAATTTATGAGCCTCCTACCCAAGGGAGAATCCTTCCCCTCCTCATGAATTTATGAGCCTCCTACCCAAAGGAGAATCCTTCCCCTCAGCTCTGGAAATGATACTTCAGAAGATCACCTGCCTCTTATTTCGCTAGCATGTGGAACTCCTTTCCATAGAAGACCTCCTGTCCTCAATGCTCAGCCTCAAGAGACCTCTTTCGTAATTGATCACCTCCACAGTATCTCATCAACCTGTACTAAACATAGTCAATCAGTCTAGCACAAGTCTTCCTCACTTTGTCATATTTGTCCCAAGCTCAACTCATAAAGCTTGAACAAATCAATATCTGCTATACACAAGCCTTCTCAAAGACTTTTCAAAACTATCCTCAGGTTCTTCTCAAAGAACCACTTCAACTCTATCCTCAAGTCCTCTCCTAGAACCTATCCAAATTAGTTCATAAGTCCTCCCTAGAACTTGTCCAAATCAGCTCACAAGTCCTCACTAGAACCTATCCAATTCAGCTCACAAGTCCTCACTAGAACCTATCCAAATCAGCTCACAAGTTCATCAAGAAAAACTTTCTTAGCATGAACCCACAAAGAGAATTGTTAGAGACCCAATGTGATTCATCAACCTCTTAGAAGCATAAAGAGCATTGTTAGAGACTCAATATATTCTATACTTAACTCCCAATCTCAATCTCAAATCTCATAGAAACATAAAGAGAATTGTTAGAGACTCAATATGTTCTATACTTAACTCCCAATCTCAATCTAAACTCAATCTCAATCTCAAAATAATAAGATAGATGTAGTATGCTTTTCTCAAGAACATGAAACACAACCCAACAATTGCCAACCATGAAATATCTCATATAACAATGATACTCATGTTCTTTCCACAACCAATATATTTTCTCAACCAATTAGGGCTTTAACAACAATTCTTATAGACAAGGTTTAACCAACATCATTCAACTCAACATTAACCTTGAAGCATTCAACCAATCACTACATGAAAAGGAAACTAGTAGACATCCTTTTCCATCCAAATATATTTGAACAAAATAGCCACCAACATAAATCATCAATGCAAAGAATAACTTGCTCAAATCAATCTCAATGGAGTAAGCCCAAAACATGAATCAATTAAAGCATTAACTTGATCAAAAAAACCTCTATGGAAGCAACTCAACCATCAATCTCAAAACAGCCAACTAAAGGTTTCACCAACTCAATGCAAGTAGCAAGACTTACTAACATAAACCCAAGTGCAAAAATGCTTCCTCTTCCTCAACCAGAATTATGCATTCACCCAAAAACTCATCAATGATTTTAATGCATAAACAATCTTCAATATCCAGAAAATAGGATTTACACCAACAAGAATACCTAGTAGACAACCTTTTCACTCCAAACTCAATTTCAGAAAATACACCATCAACAATATCCATGGAAGAAGTTGCCCATACCTTTGTTTGAGGAAGAAGAGAATAGTTCTTCAACCTATTACCAACACCACCCTCAACTTTGCCACCAATTTAGGGTTAGATCATAAAAGTAACCACAAAAATATTTATTCCATAAAACATCTTATGACTCCAATCCTTAGAAGTCAACTACCAAAAAATATAAAGCATACAAACAATACATCCTTTTAAACCTTATTTCTCCAAATTAATTAAACCATGCTCAAGGAATAATAGCTTCTAAGCAAATCTCACTCAACAATCAAGCCAAAAATCTCAACCACACACTATCAACCTTATATCTCCAAAGAAGCATTTAACCTTAAAATTAATTTTAAATAAATCTGCCCAACCACTTCTTCTTTAACAAAATGCAGATTTTATTTAAAAAACCTTACCAAAAAAAATGCTTCCAAAAATCACGGGTCAATAATGCCTCCGAAAAAAATCATAGCGCAAAAACTCTTCTCACACTCCACGGTGGGAGTCGAACGCTTGACCTCCCTTCAAGCGCCTTCGTAGAATAGTCATTGCCACTAGGCCAATGGCGCTAGCTTGAAGGCTAGCAAGAGTCTCCTTCTCCTTAACCCTTTGGCGGCGGATAAACGTGGCAAAAAAATGATAGTCGTAGCTTTTACTTCCCAACCTTTGCACAATTCAAATTTCTTTCACACTATTGCTTTGGACTATAGGTTATGGCTTATATAGCCAAACTTCCATGCTATGCATGACGTCGACGAGAGGATAATTTGAACTTTTCAAATTAATATTATTTTGGCGCCTTTGAAACAACTTTAGGGTTTATGAAACCCTTTTGATTTTTTAAAAAATAATCAAAGGTCTTTTAGACCTTAGACCTTAGGTGGAGAACCCATTAAATTATTAAAATAATTTAATCACTAAATCAAATAAATAAATAATTAAAAAACCTTAAAAATGTTTTATTAATTAAGTTATTTAATTAATAAGTGTCTCCAACATTTGCATTAAGCTGAGAGTGGTTTTGAGAAAAACCCTTAATGCATCCACCTGGTTTTAATAAAAACCCTTAAACCTGCCATGGTTTTGATAAAAACCTTTTCATCTGCCACATGGAATCTCTCCAGAATCTTCTAGAAAATATTCTTTGGAATCTTCAATCTTTGAAGCCAATAAATCCTCTTGATATTAATGCCAGTTCCTTTTGACATCAATGACAACTCATAGACAAGAAGCTAGGATCTCAAACCCAAAATTGCCAACACCTTCCTCTTCTAGGAAGGCGCCAAGGAAATACAAGTGCCTTCCTCTCCCATGAAGGCACCAATAGAAGGCCAACACCTTCCTCTTCTAGGAAGGCACCAAAGGAAAATAAGTGCCTTCATATCATAGGAAGGCGCCACTAGAAGGTAAGAGCCTTCCTCTCATAAGGAAGGCACCGATAGGAAGGTGCCACTAGAAGGCCAGTGCCTTCCTCTCAGAGGAAGGCGCCAACAGAAGATAAGCTCCTTCCTCTTCCCAGAAGGCACCAACGGTAGTAAGGCACCTTCTGCATAGAGAAGGCACCTGACATACTTAGGCACCTTTATCATAGGGAAGGTGTCCCTGTTCTTCGCTCATTGACCTGACAAGCACAATGTGGACAATCTATGTCATGTAGAAAAGTTAAATTATTGGGGATCGAACCAACTCAATAGCTAAGACAAGGATATTAAAGAGAATGTGATGAGGTCCGAAAATGCCTAATTTTTACACTATGTTTGACATAAAAAGTCATATTATTAAGTTAAATTCCAAATATTTGATTAGAATATATATTTGTTAAGTGTTTGCATGATTTTATGTTAGGATCATTATATCTTTGTTTTTGACTATTTTTCTTAATTAAGTAGCAAATAAAAATATGCATTTCAAATAGCCAAATGTGGTATGCTGATATCCATTAACTTCACAATGGTTTATGAATATTTTCCTACCATTCAACTTGTTTGAAGTCCACATTGAAGCCAAATTATTAGGATTGTCATAAATCTAAAAATCTGAAAAAAAAACAGCCATATAAAAATCAGAAAGCTGTCACTTTATAGGAACACCTTGAAGTTGTCAAGAAAAACATGAGGATATGGATGGAATGAATTCAGAAGGACTACAGAAGACATCTGACCAATTTAGAATCATTCCCACATGGTCTAAATAGGCAACAATATGGTATAACAGTGCAGGGACAATTATGCAAAACTATTGCACTATTTCAGCATGGTTACTTGGTGAATGAAGTGTATAAATTCAGTAGCAACTTGATGTACTCCTTCATGTTGATATTTGAATAATTTTTCCATGTTCTAATTTATTTGAATTTGCAAGAAATACCAATATTTTACAACTGTGCAGCAGAGTTGGAAAATGCAGTAATTTACCATGTAAATTCTAGCAAGCTACCAATGAATGGCAAGACATGGAATTCACACATGGAGAGAGATGAAGGCTATTGCAATCTGATCCTAAGAGCTAACCCACCTGATAAATTCAGATGAAATAACTTGAAGAGAACATAGTTGTTCATTATGAAGATCTTTGAAATAAGTAGACATCTTCGAAATGAGAAATACAGTCTCTTTGAAATGAGCGGACATCTTCGGAATGAGAAATACAGTCTCTTCAGAATGAGCCACTTATCTTCGAAATAAGAACATAAATTTCTTTTTGAATTGTTGACTAATTTATGATTATGGAAAAATGGAAAGAAGGTTGAAAATTTTAAAGTAAAATATCTCCCATCTGACTTTGTCATCCTTGCCATCCAAAGCCACCATTCATGGAAAAGATCAATTTTGATCCTCTTCTAGGATAAACCCAGAAAAAATTGTAGCATAATAGGAAGTTGTTTGAAAGATAGAAATAGCATATTATGAAGTGTAGAAATATGTGTGAGATATTTCTAGAATCCTCCCACGTACTCCCACCACTGAAGATGCTTTCTAAGGGCCGATGACTACTACTGCAACACAAATCGTCCAGATTTGCATTTATTTCAAATCCAAAATTATTGGCAAATCATCGTAAAGTAGCGCATAGGCTGATTTGAGCATGGGATATGTTGTAAATATTTATATAAATAACACAACTCCCTCATTTTTTGAGCCAGTTAGGAATTAGAATAGAGGAGAGTTTTCAATAGCAACAATTAGGACTATATAGTAATTTTCTATAACAATTTTCAACATGTTTTGTCATCAATAAAAGTGTAGTTATTTTATCATTTTCTATTCTGAGTGTTAATTAGTTAAGGAGTTCTTTTCACCTCCTTCTAGATCAGAAAGTATGGGCCCACTTTCAGATCTAGAAGGAGGATTTTTATGGCAAATTTTAATCTGTAATTTTGCTACAACAGAATTAATAGATTACTTGTCAAGTTTACTTTTCTTGTTTTAATTTTGTATAATGTTATTTATGTTTTATATTATGTTTGTGTACAAAATTTGTGTGTGTGTTAGCTGACAAATTATATTAAGTATTTTTCCTTTGCTTTTCATGTTTTCCCTGCTTTCTATTTTAGCAACTTTCCATTTTCAGCATATTTCATTTTGTTGTCAATTCCTGTAGCAGAAGCTTGATGACCTTTTGTGGTAGGACATTGATAGGTGTTTTTAGCATAAGTTTCATTTACAAGTATCATTTCAATTTTGCAAGTGTAATTTAGGATTTTATTTTAGCAACATTTCAATTTAGCAATTTCAATTCTATTATTTCAATTCCGTAAAAGTAGATTAGACTTTCAATTCAGCAATTTCAATTCATGCAATTGTAGTTAACTTTAATTTTTTGAACTTAGAATTAGTTTTTATTTATTGCAAGTTTTCATTTTGTAGGTTAGGTTTAGTGTGACACCAAAAGGTTAAACCAAATCTGTTCCACCTAATAATTGCTTGAAATTTGAATGATTGAATTGTACTTTGCCCTAACCTTCTATCGTAGATAGCCTTGGACACCACCCCGGATTGATAAGATCTTTGAGATTAAATGATGAGATTCAATGAAACTAATAAAACATCCTACCAATACCAGGCGAAGCACAAAACAATCAGTGGACACGCCACCGTTAGAAATGAATGTCAGTTTTAGCAGACGTCAATCACATTTACTAGACTGTCTTAGTTTATTCTGGAATGAATCGACTGTTATAACTTCTTTTTAATAGAATATCTATGGGTGTGCTATATAAACACATGCAGAACTCCCTAAGGATATATATAATATTTCGATAGTAAATGTAGAGAGATATATAGAAGAATCATTGTAATACTTTGATAATTATAATACAGTTCTAAGAGTTTCTAAGTGTGTGTTCAGCTGAGAGGAAGCTACTGGAGCCTAGGTCCACTCCAAGCCAGTATTTCTTCCCCTATTTTTCCTATGTTTTTCTAGATTAGTTTACAACTTTTATAAGATTATTTATCGCATTGTTATTTCTAGTATTGCAATAAGTTTAGTTCCAGGAATGCATGAATATTTCCTTTCTGTAGATTTAATTGTTTTTACATAAATTATTTAGGAGTGTATAAATGATTGACGACCGTTGAAACACCCCCCAATCGTAAGACTAGCAGACTCATCTCAAGTGGTATTGTAAGCAATCTTGTTCAAGACCCTTCGCAAGTTTACGAATCTCCCTGGGTTGATAAATTAAATGCACATGCATGTGACAAAAGTAGGAAAGAAGTTAACCTTATTTGGCCCACAAAATGCACTATGAAGTACAAAAGATAAATTTCAAAACTTTAGTGGTTGAAGCAGACCTTTCCAAATTAGAATTATAATTTTTTTACTAGATCTAGCTAAAAAAGAGCTTTCCAACACCTATATATAAGGATATGTTTACAACAAGATCAGACCTCATTTTACATAAAAATATAAAGGCTCCTAAAAAGAAGAGGCATGATTCCTTTACAATTTATAATTATGCTCTAGAATAGTCTTTTTGAACAATATTTTAAGTTAGCCCCTTAATTTATTTTTATACACTCACATTATTTAACATAATTTGGGGTTACAAGGAAGTCCCCATTTAATGGAAAGGTGGCCCCCCAACAAATAAACACTATGCTCCACACAAAAAGTGAATGTATATACTAATGGAAAGTTAGCTAAGCCACATGTGTGTGTCCCACATTTAACATAATTCCAAGGGAATTATTTACACATGAAATACTTTCCATGAGTACAATGTAGGATAAACAAAGATTTCTTTTGTTAATGACTTCCCTGATTTGATCATTGATTTGAGCAAAATTAGTTTGTGAATGGTGTACTGGGCGTGTTCCTTATGCTGGTGAGGCACTATGTGGATGTGGCAAGAAGAGGGGACTTGTGCATGGTGAAGAAACATGGTGGCTATGTGGATGTTATAAATATTGAGTTGTCATTGATATCAAAGGCATAAATATCTTCAAGGATGAAATGTTGATGTCAAAGGTAGAAAAATCTTCAAGGATGAAATCTTGAGTTTCATTGATAATAAAGGCAGAGATATCTTCAAAGGTGTTTTCATATGCTTTAATATTTAAATAAAATATTTAAATATTAGTGTGAAAAGTTTATATTTAAATAAAAAATATTTAAATATATAAAATTTAAATAAAATAGAATGGTTATATTTAAATCAAAAGGATTTAAATATCAAAAGGTTAAAAAATTAAGTGGGGCGACCTCCTTGAGCACACCATGCAAAAGTAAAGTTTAAAATTCAAATTCAAATGTTGGGCCGACCTTGGGTGTAAATGACAATATATATATATATATATATAAGGCATTGATTTACTTTGGAAAGGAGCAAGGAATAATTGATTAATTCATCATGGTGAGTGCAAGTGAAGAGTAGAATGTGGAGCAAGTGAGGAGTGAAAATTTGGTGGCAGCAAAGAACAAAGTTAAATATTCCATCATGCCCCTTTGGTTTCATCCGTTGGGGTAGCTCAATCAATTGTCTAGCTTGCGTGGAGTGCTTCTGTTTAGAAGGTGCAAGGGTTGAAACCCCTTGGTGCCCATTTTGATGATTTTTTTGTTGTTCAAAGTAACACAAGGAAAAAGGTAAATATTACATCATGCCCCTTTGGTTTCATCTACTAGGGTAACCTAGTCAGTTGCCTAGCCTTGTGTGGAGCACTATAGTGCAGGAGGTTAGTGGGTTGAATCTTTTGATACTCATTTTTGCTGAAGTGGTTTAGACAACAGAAAAAAGAGGTTAAATATTTCATGTGTCCTTTTTGGTTTCAACTGATCTGGTAGCTCAGTTGGTCATGAGCCCGTGTTAGGGCATTGTGCTTATAGAGGTCAGGGGATCGAATCCCATCCATGGTTGTGCAAGGTATTTATAAAGTTTTGTTTTATTAAAATTAATAAAAGGGAGATATGAGGACTAAGGTGATAGTATAAAGTTTTATTTTTGCAATATAAATAAAAGGGAGATATAAGGATCATAGAGATAGTATAAAGTTTATTTTTACAAATTATAAAAGAGGAGATATAAGGTGTAATTTTGTGATTTTATTTTTGCAAATTATAAAAGGAGATATAAGGTGTAAGGTTGTGATTTTATTTTTGCAATTTAAATAAAAGGATATGTTATTAGAATAAAGCTTTATATTGTAAATTTTAAAAGGAGATATAAGGAGTTATTTTTAAGCTTTAATGTGTATGTTTTTGAAAGAAGTGAAAAGGTTTTGTTGGGAATGAAAAAAATGAGATATATTATACAAGAAATGAGTTACAATATATAGGCAGGAGGTATATATGAAAATATGACAAGTGTCAAGAGAAGTTGAAAAGTGTCAATATAAAACCTCGCTCAGTAGAACACTCCACACTTTAATCAAAAAATTATAGTGTTATTTAAAACGAGGGTGCTCCATTTGGCTCGCAGAGTAGTATGGGGCAAAATAGTAGTAAAACGTGCCAACACTACATATATCTTCTCCATGCTTGGCCATGATTTGGCATAGCAACTGAATCACTTAGTATCTATGCCAAAGTGCTTTGCATGAAATGCACATCCATCAATGACCTAGCAACAAAATTATCATGCCTTCACCTTTTATACTTTTGTGACAACTCCTTTAGAGAATGCGTGCATGATGCTACGTATAAATGGGGGGATAAGCACTTGGTGTTTGGGTATCCATGTTGTGGCACATTTTTATGAAGCCATGAGAACCCCATTGTAACATGTTTTTGCTCAAAAAATATGTTTGCCTACACCAAATAAACATATTTTCTGATTTGCACAATCGTAGTCATTTTTTTGGATTGAAGACGTGTTGGCCAAAGAAAGTATTTATTATATTCTCAAAAAAATAAATGTCTTCTCCACATGTTTGATTATATTCTCAAGATTTCTTTTGGTATGAATATTTGTTGTGTCTATCGTTTCATCCGTCATTTCATCCTTGAAGACAAATATGTTGCTACGGTGTGTGGTGTGGCTGCATATTCACAAACACACACTCCATAAAATATGGCCTAAAAAAGAAAACACATAAAAATAGAAAAAATGACCTTTAACCAAAACAATTTCCCTAAAATATTAGCAGCCATGAATGGTATCCTTTTTTTAATTTCTCCATGGAGAAATTAATTTTGCGGATGGATACATAGGAAAATAATAATAATGGCAACCATTAATTTTTCAAGCTACTAATTTTTGATCCATCTCATGGATGGACAGCATTCTCCCTATCTTGAAGAAAATAATGGAGAAATAAAAATGGAGGGGGGGAAATGAGGGGAGGATTTCCATGATGGAAATCACCCCTTAAGCTCACAATGGTAGAGAATGCCTTGAGCTCTGATATCAAATATTGGGAATGAAATAGATGAGATCTATTATACAAGAAATGAGTTACAATATATAGGAAAAATGCTTATATGAAAATATGACAAGTGTCAATAGAAGCTGACAAGTGTCGATATAGAAGTCATAGTGCACATTAATTCTAATAGGTTTAAAGTGGTTGATTTGATATTACTCCAATAAGGTAAAAAGTGAATTATTGACCAAATTAGAAAAGCACATGCAAGAGGAAGATCATCATTATTGAGGAAGATTTGTAGGGGATAGATTTAGAATAAATGAAGGTGTCAAGAGGATCAAGTGCACATAAACACCCAAGCATTCAATTAACAAGGAAGGATAATCGGCCATTTCAAAAAGAAGAAGTGCACATGATAGTCTAAGTAGAGTAAGGAATGAGCATCTCCAAGTCAACACACAACTAAGTTATCTAATGCTAGACTTGATCTACCTTTAAAATGTAATAAATGTGAGATATATGGAAGCAACATACTTAATGAATGTGAAGAACATATTGGTCATTTGACTCTTACTACATTAGTGCATATCATTGTCTATATTTTCATGAAGATAAAATAATTCTGAGTAGAATATGTCTAAATTGCTTTTAGTTGAGGAAAGCAAATGTGAAGAACTTGATGCCATTATAGATTAGTTTTGGAGAAGATTTGAGTAGGTTTTATAAGCAGTTTTTGAAGCAGGTTTGAGTAGGTTTTGTAAGCAAGTTTTGGAGTAGATTTGAGTAGGTTTTGTGAGCAGATTTTGGAGCAGGTTTGAGCAGGTTTTGTGAGTAGGTTTTGGAGCAGATTTAAGCAGGTTTTATGAGAAATTTTTGGAGCAAATTTGAGCAAGTTTTGTGAGTATGTTTTGGAGCAGATTTGAGCAGGTTTTGTGAGAAGATTTTGGAATAGAATTGATTAGGTTTCATGAGCAAGTTTTGGAGAAAATTTGAGAGAGGAGATTGGTGTCTCCCATGGATTGGTGTCCATGAACTTGAGAGGGGATTGGTGTCTCCTATGGATTAGTGTCCATGACCTTTAGCAAGGGGATTGGTGTCTCCTATGGATTGGTGTTCATAAAATTGTGCAAGGATATTGGTGTCTCCTATGGATTGGTGTCCATAAACTTGAGCAAGAATATTGATGTCCATGAACTTGAGCAAGGGTATTGGTGTCTCGTATGGATCGGTGTCCATGAAATTGAGCAAGTAAATTGGTGTCTCTTGTGGATTGGTGTCCAAAAAATTGAGCAAGGGGATTGGTGTCCTTGAACTTCAACAAGGGGATTGGTGTCTCCTATGGATTGGTGTCCATAAACTTGAGAAATAGGGTTGGTGTCTCCTATGGATTGGTGTCCATGAAATTGTATAGGGGATTGGTGTCTCCTATGGGTTGGTGCCCATGAAACTTATTGAAAAAATATATAAGAAATATTTTATCATGGTTTTCTCCCAAGAGAGGGTTTCCATGTAAAATCTATCTCTTATGTGTGGTGATTTATGAATTATTTCATTATTGCATTGATATTATTTGAAGTTATTGCTTTGGAAATAAAAGAGAAAATGTGTATCTTATACTATTCACCCCCTCTTAGTATAATTATGTGTTCTTCAGTTGGTATCATAGTGAGTTCCTTCATGAAAGCCTAACAACTTGAAGAAAGATATTACAAAAACACACATGGCTGGACAAGAAGGTTTTTCATAAAATAGGACTCCATTGTTTGATGAGACTAACTATATTTTCTAGAGCATAAGGATGCAAACTTATTTGTTGGAACATGGCTATGATATATGGAAATCCATTGAGAATGGGTTAACACCACCTACAACTCCTCCCTCAGATCGAGATGGCAAGAAACCAGATGAAAATAATGCCAGGGCAATGAATGCAATATTAAGTGGGCTAAGTGAAAAATAGTTTGTAAAATTCATGAAATGCAATTCAACAAAATAAATATGGGACAAGTTACAAAGATTATATGAAGGATACAATAAGGTAAAAATGGAAAAACTTCAAACCCACGGGAGAAATTTTGAAGACTTGAAGATGAATATGAGTAATATATTGCTAAGTATCTACTCTATTTTTATGAGGTTGCTAACACCATTTGTGGACTTGGATAAAGTATTGAAGGCTAATATTGTTCAAAAAATATTAAGGTCACTTCCCATGAGGTTTTATGCAAAGGTTTCAACAATTGAAGAAATGAAGGATCTTAAAATCTTAAGCATGGATGAGGTACATGGAATTCTCACAGACTATGATATGAGGACAAAAAATATCAAAAATCCAAATGAGAGGCAGCATTTAAAGCTTCAAAAAGGGCAAAGAATAAAGAACTAGAATCAAGTGAAGAATCAAGCAGTGGAGAAGAAGCTAACTTTGTGAGAAGAAATAAGAAGGATCCAAGAAAACACAAAGGTATGCATACTATGAAATTTTTAAATGTGGTAACTTTGGTCACTATGCATCTAATTGCCCACAATCTAAAAGTAGTAGTAGTGAAGAAAAGGAATAAAATAAAGAGAAAGAAAGAAAATATTATCATGGAAAGAAGGATAGGCATCATTAGAGTAAGAATCAGAAGAAAATATTTCAAATACACAAGAAGAGTTTTTATGTTGAAGAAGCAAGCAGTTATTCCAGTAGAAGTGATGAAATCCTCTATGATAGTGAAAAAGAAGAGATCCTACTTTTTTCCATAGAAGAGAAAGAAGATGCTCTTGTTGTTGAAGACCAAGAAGAAGAGAAAGATTTAGAAAATGAAGAGGAAACCACAATTGACATAGAAGAGGAACTTGTTGTTGCTCTTTAAGAGTTGAATAGGGTTATAAATAAGAACTCAAAATTGAAGGCTCAAGTACAAGAGGATGAGAATATAAATATAAAGTTGTCACAAGAACTCATTGATTTAAAATTTGAAATTGAAGAGGCAAGGAGAATTGAAGAAGGTATGGTTGAAAATTTAAAGGCAAAAGAGCTAGAATGTGAAAGTCTAAGGAAGGGACTTGAAAATTTTAATGATAAGATATATCAATTTAGGAAAAGTTCAAAAATCTTGGATGATATTATCAAAGTATAGATATATCCATTTATAAATATTGAACTTGGTTTTGAAGAATATCAAGAGAAACAAATGGGAGATTCAAGATCAAAAGGAAAAGAGGCATCAAATAAAATGATTAAAGAGGAACCTAAGACCTATGTTCATGTGTTGATAAGTGAAACTATCAAAAAGAAAGAAAAAAAAGCACCATCATGATCAAAGGACCATCATAGAAACAACAATGAAAGAACCATGCAGTAATATCCTCCAAGGCAATTAGAAAGGTTTCAATATTTATTCCATGGTCATTGGTTCTCATGTAACCATTTTGGTTATAAAGTTGTAAATTGTAGATTCCGTGCTATGAATGATTTTGGCTTCACCAAGAGAAATTTTAATTCATTTGCACCTCTCATGGACTACAACATCACATGCTACAAATGTAATAATTTTAGGCATACAACTAGATGGTGTATAACAGTGTTCCCTAAACTTCTAAAGTAAAGCAAGAAGGATAATAGTCAGTCTGTTCAAAAGAATATGATCTTCAAAGTTTGGAGAAATAAAATGGAATAGGAGGAGGAGCATAGCAATTTGGGAGTTTCACTCCCATATCATAATTAAAATCTCAAAGAAGAGGATGGAGGAAGGGGACGTTTTCAAGTGTCTTATCTTATAGCCCCAAGGAGTGTTTTCCATTGATGTCAAAGGGAAAGATTTTTTAGTAAGGGGAGCAACTTGTCACGGGGAGCAACTTGTGATCATGTTCAATAAAGGTCATTTTCATTGTAGGGTTGCCATCAATGACAAAGGGGGAGATTGTTAGAAATATTGAGTTGTCATTGATGTCAAAGGTAGAAATATCTTTAAGGATGAAATTTTGAGTTTTCAAAGGTAGAAATATCTTCAAGAATGAAATGTTGATGCAAGGATGAAATGTTGATGTCAAAGGTAGAAAAATCTTCAAGGATGAAATGTTGAGTTGTCATTAATAATAATGACGGAGATATATTCAAAGGTGTTTTCATATGCTTTAATATTTAATAAAATATTTAATATTAAAGTGGAAGGTTTATATTTAAATAAAAAATATTTAAATATATAAAAGATAAATAAAATAGAAGGGTTATATTTAAATCAAAAGGATTTGAATATCAAAAGGCTAAAAAATTAAGTGGGCTAACCTCCTTGAGCACACCATGCAAAAGTAAAGTTTAAAATTCAAATTCAAATGTTGGGTTGACCTTGGGTGTAAATGACAAAAAATATATATAAGGCATTGATTTACTTTGGAAAGAACCAAGGAATAATTGATTAATTCATCATGGTGAGTGTGAGCAGAGAGTAGAAGGCAAAGGAGAAGATGAGTGAAAATTAGGTGATAGTGAAGAACAAAGTTAAATATTCCATCATTCCCCTTTATTTTCATCCGGTGGGGTGGCCCAGTCGGTTATCTAGCTCACATGGAGTGTTTTTGTGCATAAGATTCAAGGGTTGAAACCCCTTGGTGCCCGTTTTGATGAGGTTTTGATTTTTCTAAGTAACACAAGAATGAAGGTAAATATTACATCATGCCCTTTTGGTTTCATACTTCGAGGTAGCCTAGTTGGTTGCCTATCCTTGCATGGAGTGTTGCGATGTAGGAGGTTAGTGTATCAAATCTCTTCAACACCCATTTTTGTTGAAGCGATTTAGACAACAAAACAAGGAGGTTAAATATTCAATTCACCCTTTTTGGTTTCAACTAATGTGGTAGCTCAATTGGTCATGAGCCTATTTTAAGGCACTACACTTCTAGAGGTTAGGGGATCAAAATCCGTCTGTGACTGTGCAAGGTATTTATAATGTTTTGTTTTATTAAAATTAAATAAAAGGGAGATATGAGGGCCAAGGTGATAGTATAAAGTTTTATTTTTGCAATATGAATAAAAGGGATATATAAGGATCATAGTGATAGTATAAAGTTTATTTTTGCAAATTATAAAAGAGGATATATAAGGTGTAATTTTGTGATTTAATTTTTGCAAATTATAAAAGGGGAGATATAAGGTGTAAGGTTGTGATTTCATTTTTGCAATTTAAATAAAGGGAGATGTTAGAATAAAGATTTATATTGTAAGTTTTAAAAGGAGATATAAGGAGTTATTTTTAAGATTTATTTTGTATGTTTTTGAAAGAAGTGATAAGGTTTTAAAGTGGTTTATTTGATATTTAACCCAAGAAGGGAAAAAGCAAATTATTGAACAAATTAGAAAATCACATGCAAGAGGAAGATCATCATTATTGAGGAAGATTTTGAGGGGACATATTTGGAGCAAATCAAGGTGTCAAAGAGGATCAAGTGCACATATTAATCCAAGCATTCAATTAACAAGGAAGGACAATAAGCCATTTCAATAAGAAGAAGAAGTGCACATGATAGTGTAAGTAGAGCAAGGTATGAGCATCTCCAAGTCAACACACAACTAAGTTATCCAATGCTAGACATGAGCTACCTTTAAAATTTAATAAATGTGAGATATATAGAAGTGACAAACTTAATGAATGTGAAGAACATATTGGCCATTTGAAGCTTACTACATTAGTGCATATCATTTTCTATATGTTCATGAAGATAAAATAATTCTAGGTAGAACATGTGTGAATTAAATTTAGTGGATAAAATCAAAGGTGAAGAACTTGATGCAATTATAGATTAGTTTTGGAGTAGATTTGAGCAGGTTTTATAATTAGGTTTTGAAGTAGATTTGAGAAGGTTTTGTAAGAAAGTTTTGGAGCAGATTTGAGCAGGTTTTGTGAGAAGATTTTAGAGCAGATTTGAGCAGGTTTTGTGAGCAAGTTTTGGAGACGATTTGAGCAGGTTTTGTGAGTAGGTTTTGGAGTATATTTGAGCAATTTTTGTGAGCAAGTTTTGGAGCATATTTGAGCAAGTTTTGTGAGCATATTTTGGAGCAGAATTGAGTAGGTTTTATGAGCAGGTTTTGGAGTAGATTTGAGAGAGGGAATTGGTGTCTCCTATGGATTGGTGTCCATAAACTTGAGAGGGGATTGGTGTTTCCTATGGATTGGTTTCCATGAACTTGAGAAATGGGATTGGTGTCTCCTGTGGATTGGTCTCCATGAACTTGAGTAAGGGGATTGGTGTCTCCTATGGATTGGTGTCCATGAACTTGAGAAAGGGGATTGGTGTATCCTATGGATTGGTGTCCATGAACTTGAGAAAGGGTATCAGTGTCTATTGTGGATTTTTGTATCCTATGAATTGGTGTCCATGAACTTGAAAAATGGTATTGGTGTCTATTGTGGATTGGTGTCCATGAACTTGAGCAAGGGTATCGATGTCTCCTGTGGATTAGTCTCCATGAACTTGAGCAAGGGGATTGGTGTCTCCTGTGGATTTGTATCCATGAACTTGAGCAAGGGGATAAATGTCTCCTGTGGATTTGTTTCCATGAACTTGAGCAAGGGGATTGGTGTCTCCTGTAGATTGATGTCCAAAAACTTGTATAGGGGATTGGTGTCTCCTATGGATTGGTGTTCATAAATTTGTATAGGGGATTGATGTCTCTTGTGGGTTGGTGCCCACAAAATTTATTGAAGAAATATATAAGCAATATTTTTCCATGGTTTTATCTCAAGAGGAAATTTCCATGTAAAATATTTATTTCTTATGTGCGTGGTGATTTGTGCATTGTTTCATTATTGAATTGATATTATTTGAAGTTATTTCTTTGGAAAGAAAAGAGAAAAGTTTTATCTTATATTGTCCACCCCCCTATCAGTATAAGCTTGTGTTATTATGTGGATTCTAGTGTCTTGGAAGTTTCTTTATGGGCATATTAGTGAGGAGTCCATGTGATACCCAAGGTGCAAATCTCCTCCAAATAGGCTTACAGGTCTGTTCAAAATATTGCGTGATCATCCTCCATAATAGCCTCTGCTAATCATCAATGAGGTATAATCATTTGAAAGTATTTTTCCTTCAAACCTTATCATATAATACTATATAAACCTCATTATGTGATTCACTTGAGGTGGGACACCAACAACATCATTACTATGAACATCCATTGAAACACTACTAGGTATCAAATAACCCAAAATGGCATCAATGTGTGAGCAAGTGGAAACATAGCAAATTAACTCAATAGTATTTAACAATCATTGTGGCAAGCTTGGATAGGCACACTATGATTTTATAGGCTACGTGGAGCCTTCAACAAAAAATGCATGGCTATGTTCAATCAAGATAAGTGGACAAAACTAGTATTGAACAACTTTTAAATCCTTATTATTTTCCGTTTGATGACCAAACCTACCTCTTTGTATTAAATTTTACTATTCAAATGTAGTATAATTTACAACTAGGGCACAAAATATGAGAGGGAAATCACTATCTCATTATCCAATCATTATTTGACAATGATACACTTAACAGGGAATACAAGGGCCTTGATGATTCAATACAACACAATAAAATAAAATATTTTAGGGGGTTGAAAACATAGTTCACTATCTAGGAAATAGTAAGGCCATAATGTGTACTTTTAGATATGTATGGATTCCAATTATTTGGGTACTTATCTATAAAAACGCATAGAATCATTGGTAGCAACAAATGTTATTACAATAGAAATTTAAGTTAGGTAGACCAAACAAATTAGACATATAAGAAAAATTAGAAATCATTATCAAGCAATACCAGGAAGACACTAACTAAACTAGGATCTATCAATGGAAGATTTGTCCTTTCCCATTTGAACCAAATAGGCTTCGAAAAAGAGGATAATATCCCCAAACTAATTGAATGCTCTGATACCAAACTAATAAGGATTTGTAGGATCAAAATGTATTGGAGGATTAAAAAATCTCAGGATAAATATTTCATTAGCAAATGTCGCCTTTAATAGGTGAATTACATACATAAATGAAGGCCACATAAATATTTACATGGTTGATTAGAAGGTGGTCACGTGAGAATCTACAAACAAGATGGCCACGTATTTTACAAAGGATGAAAATATTACATGAATTATTAGTGGTCATGCTTATATTAAAGGTGGCCCAATAAACTACTATATTTTATATAATATATTATTATATTATTTTGTGAATCCCATGAATCCTGATGTAAATCCCTATCATAAAGCTACCCACATAAACATAATGATATCATTGTAGTCCTACCAAAATGATCTATAAAGGAATGTACATTATCTATACTAATATTAAAAGCTTGTAGTTAGTTTTGAAGGTAATCATGCTAAGCCAACAAAATGCAATGTAAAACTATATATACTAGAATGTAACCCATTTTAGGGGTCAACTCTTTAGCTTTTATAATTGAATAAGTTGTATTATGAATGTACTTTGTGCCTTTGAATAAGGATTCCATTTTTATTTGGCCTCTCTCAAAAATATGTGTAGAACATGTATGTATGCTAATTGTATTGTTAAGCATTTTTTTTTAAATTGGATGAGTGGTGTATTCTATCAAAGTTTTTTTGCTATTTGTATTTCTCCATAGATTGTCGTTTATTCAATCTCTAAAATACTTGATAATGTATATGCTTGATTGATTAAATGCTTTTTAAAATTGGTTTTAGAAAATTTTATTGAGTTTAGAGTGTGATACTCTCATGCCTTATGTCTCTTTATGTTGTTTAATCCCAATAATTTTTAGTTCTAGCTTCTAACCCAATGCATATCTTTCTTTAGTATACAATCTTCATTCTTGTTATTTTAGCTAGTATCATAGAAACTAGCCTACTCTGGAGGTTGATACAAAAGCTATTCTAGGTCTTCCATATTGCTTGAGGTCTTTAGGGAACAACTCATCCACCTAGGTATATTTTAAACTAGGAGTTTTTGGCATGCGTGGTGGGACCCAAATCTCACCTCTCTAATTGGGTAGAATATTGGTGATATTTTGCTCTAAAAGATAAAATTTAAAATTACCTAGTGACTAGTAAGAATTAATTATTTATAAAGAACCTAGTCACCATTTAACTTACAATATTATGATCACAATATCAACAATAAAAAAATTGGATGAACTAGTGCAGTGTTTTTAGTTACTTCCATTGATATTTAGAAGTCACAGATTGCCACCATATCCTTCATCATCTAA
This sequence comes from Wollemia nobilis, assembly GCA_028583015.1. Classification (NCBI taxonomy): domain Eukaryota; kingdom Viridiplantae; phylum Streptophyta; class Pinopsida; order Araucariales; family Araucariaceae; genus Wollemia; species Wollemia nobilis. The sequence goes on from JAQPPZ010000028.1 coordinate 1,692,366, forward strand.
TTCATCAACCCCTATAAACAGTTTAGGTTTTACACATTTTGTATTCCCATAATTATCTTGCTTTATCAAATCTAAATAAATTTCTTAGCCTCTACCTTAGCAAAATTATATTTTATTTGAATAACACTAGACTGCATAATCTGTTATCATAATTTAATTCTTTAGGTAGCTTTGAAAGTTGTACAACATATGATGGTACTATAAAATGACATATGATAATTACCAAGATGTAGCTTCACTATATTCTATTCATAGTATCAAATATGAAGATGTCCTGATAAGACTTTTGGTACTGTCATTCAAACACAAAGTATAACATCGAGACCAAACCCTATGAGATGGAAGTATTAATTCATGGGCTCAACTTGCTAAAATATTTATAAAATAATTTAATGAGCTAATAAACCCATTTTCATTGTTGAATCAATTCATTACTATTCAAAGGTATCCTTCAGAGGTAATAATGGATATTAATATTATTTTTAGTAGAACCTTGAATAGAGCTCCATAGGAGAACAAACCAATAGAGGCTCAAGAATTTAGCTACTATATCCATTCAAATACACCGATCCAATGTGGTAGATTTACCAAAGATTTATCAAGCTACTATAGGTATAGAAAATGCCCTAATTTCTATAGAAATACTTCCTCCTATAATGGTTATACCATATTTTCTAAATATCTCTCAATTGGTATAGGATAAACAACCCTTGATGACAATTACAAAATTTCCATTTGTAGCTCCAATATGTAGTAAATACTTTGACCTTACCCTCAATACCTATAATACCAACATTACCTATACCACCAACTGTACCTACACTACCTACTTCTTAACCTAAAGAATCAATTTATATGAAAGAAATATTATTAGCATTGAAAATCTTGACCAATGAAGCCACCTCCATGAAAATATGATAAGTTGAGAGGAATTTCTAGCCTAAGACATTTCGTACATGATAAAATACCAAGGGGTCTCTTGCAATGGTGCAGGTGGGCAATCCAAATCTATATTTATTAATAATATGAGGGACCTTCTTGTTCATATTTGTATGTAAACTATTGGTTCTCATCCTGCAATGATCCACATGGTGATGGCACTCGTATGGTCTAACAACACCAAGCACAAATAGCTATAGCAAAAAATGTACTAAAAAATTGAATCAATATGCTTTGAGAAATATATCATAATATGATGATGCAAGATCCCATATAGGAAAGAGTCTATATCAATCTTGACATGGTACAAAAAGAAGCCATTACTTGTAGACCCTAAGATATTGTATCCATTCAAAGTCTCATTTCAATAGATAAAGTAGCCAGAAAAGGAATTACTCAAACCTGCTCAATGAAAATACCAACCTCCAATAGAGTATCCTAAAGAAAACCAAAATCTAGTGTAGGTGAAGGAAGATAAAACCCATGAGCATGTTAATAATAAGTCTCAGTATCCTTCTAATAACAAGCAACATAGAATTGAAGCAACACAAAAATACTGAAGAAGATTTAAGGAGCCAAAAAATAGATAAAATAATTTGGAATAATCTTTAGGCTTTAATATTATAGAGGAAATAAAGAAAAACCCACCTAAATAATACATGTTTATCACTTTTATGATTCCATAATAGATTGATCTTCTTTAGGCATCACTAAAATCAACCCATATTTAATACTAGTCTTATCTATAGCTAAATCTAGCTCAAGGTAAACCAACACTAGGAATGGGAAAAAATAGAACACCTTCTTTTTACATGTCCCTATCCATGGAAGGATGGATTGTACATAATTGTATGTTCAACTCTAGAGTGGCAACAATGGTAATTCCTAAAGCAATATACAAAGCTATGGGTATGGATTAAACCCAGTCTAGCCCTCGAGTGTTGCAGTTGGATGGTACTTCGATAAAAAATGTTAGAGTAACAGAATATATACCCAAGGTTCTCCACAAGATGCCAAAAATAACTATGATATAGGAGGTTTTCGTGGTGGATCTAGATACATAATTTTACATTTTCCTTTCTTGAGAGTTTATAGCTAAGTTGGGAAAATATCTATCCCTAGATTACTCACACATGGAAATTTTCCATAAGGGCAAGAAGGTGAAGATATATGCAAAAAGTCTCACCTCATGTCATATAGAAAACATTGAAGATGAGGAGGACCATGTTAACATGATTAGTGATGAAATTGGTCCGATTGAAGCAATCATAGACAAGTTATAGACTGATGATGATTTTTCACTCAAGTATTTTATTGTTATGATTGAAATAGGCATAGGAACCTATTCCATCATGAAAGCATAAGAGAAAAAGCTTTTGTAGACATCTAAAACTAGCATAATAAATATAAATTAATTAATCATCATTAATAAATATATTTAATATTAATTAAATCTAATTAATATTAAATAAGAACCCATCACCTAAGTATTGATTAATTAATTAATTAATTAATTAAGTTCTTAGGTTGCACAACCATACACCCCTTTCTATGGGAGCATTCACACATCCATCACCTGTGGCCACATCATCCACTTAACTAGCAACTCCACCTCTCTCATTCAGATTAGTCATGCACAAAGAAATACCCCTTTCTTAAAGTGATCTCAAGCCACTAGCAGTTGCACCTCCAATTCACAAAGGAATATTGATCATACACTCAATTAACTAAATTAGTTAACTCAATATGCACAATTTGTACACAATCAACATAATAAGTTAAAAGGATATGCATAATCAATATATCCATGCACATTCAATTAACTAACCTTGCACGTTGAATAAAAAATCAAAGAATATACATCACGAATTTGCATGCACAAGATTAATTGGTGATAATTTTGAGGTATGTTTATCCCCATGCACTCCTCATAATAAAATCAATGCAAGGATAAGACTTCCAGTTCCAAAAATCAACTATCTAAGACACCTCCTTATCCCTTCCCATGAGGAAAATTTTAAATAAGACCTCACTACCTTCCTAGAGCATGAGGATAGAAATAGTATCAAAGCACTAAAAAAACTCTTAACATTCCCAAAATTCAATCACCTAAATTTTTATCACTCTGCCATCCCTATCCCATTCAAAATCCTACACATTCCCTTCCATAGGCTTGGATCCACTCCCAAATAGTTTTTGGATGCCAATAGTTGTGATCATCCCACCCTGAACAATCTCAATCTGTGGTCATCATACCCCCATATGGTTGGATCCTATCCCATGCATAGGTCTCCTAATGTAGTATGACATACAACACAACACAAATATCAATAGTGACATCAATAATGACATCGATGATAAAAACACACATGAAGGTAAAAAGTAATTTATCTTATTTTTCCTTGCATGCTTTAGTTTTACATATTGTATTGGTTTTAATAATTTTTAAATATAAGCCTCACTTTTGGAGGCTTTAAAATTTTTATTAACCAATTTTATTTGAATTTTGTGTAGGAATATAGGTACCAACTAGACCTTGGGAAGTAGAATTAGATCCATATAGTGATCTAAAGTTACCTAATTCCGTACACACAATTTCCTATGGTCGTAATAGTCCACATCACATGACCTTCCAACCCCAAATGGTTGTGAGACATGACCATATAGACACAGACGATCACCATCCATATGATAGCCTATCACAAATCTTGTAGGCATAGACATATATCTTGACACAAAAGCACCATATACGACCTGACATTTTCAATGAAGTGATGATCACCATAAAAATGCCCACACATTTGTTGTAGCAATAAATTCACATTTCTCCATATTTTTTTGCATAAGGGAAATCACTCCCTTAATTATTTTTACACCCTTGCATGGGTAGATATTTTAATCAAAGGATAAAAGGTAATATAAGTTAATAAAAATTTACTACTTTTCATTTACATGCTTTACATGGTGCATACTTTTGTCATCTACAAGATGGGGATCATGGTGGGACCATTCTCTTTGTTTTGATTTGTGCAATAGTTTATATTTGTTGTTTTATTTTGTATTTTAGATCCTACTATTATAGGTTACATGTTTCTAATAATACTGTGTTTCAAGTTTTCGTAGGTTGCAAAAAGAACACATAGAAATAGGACCATTTGATCCCAAATGATCTTAGATCATAAACATTTACCCCTAAGTGGTATTAGAAAGAAATTTTCTGACCCTGGATGGTCATATAATGCATCCACTACCTACCTCTAGTCTTCAACACAATGTAGGATTACAAGTAGGGAATATTTATTCTTTCTATTCTAAGTCATATTTAGTCATAGTTGTACCTAGATTCCTTAAAAATTTAGTTTTTTATTTTTTATTAGGTTATATAGCTATTTTTAGGAGTGCATAGGATGTTAGGATAACTTTTTATGTTCAATACTGTAGTTGCATTTTGCATGAAATACACAAAAAAAATCATCTTAGAATTCATTTTACATTAGTATAGTTTCATCAGGTATTTAAAGCAATATCACATTTAAAAGGTAGGATAAAAACATAAAAATATAAAAAGAACTTTCACACACTGCATATTTTTTGTAAATACCATAAAGTTGGATTTTATCACCAACCATCGATCAAGACCAACGATGTTGGAATTCACCTCCTCCCACGAGCTCACCCCCCTAGAAACCATAGTAGCCCTCACAAGTGGTTTCTTGGCCTTCATCACCAGGGAATCCCAAACACTTAAGAGTATCTCAAGGTGGGTTAGGTTAGACACCCTTTTTTTATAGGTTTTAATAATTTGTGGACTCGTAGCTATTTTTTATGTTTGAGCACGCCCGAGTGTGAAGTAAGAGCTCAACTGGGCAAGTAGTAGGACCTATATAATGCAACCTCTTTTGATAGGTTAATTTTTACCTTTAGGTTACCATTAGCTATATCCATCCACATAAGAAGTCATTTCAACCATTGTTACACCATGTTTTTTTAGAAAAGTGGACATCAACACTCCCGATTAGTTTGCATCCCATCATTCCATTTTGTAGTTATAGGTTTAGCTGCATCAAAACATACACAAAACACCATATATATATCAAAAATAAAAATAGTTTCAATGATCTCACAAACACATCAACTTAAATAGTGACACATTAAAACAAACAAAATCAAAATCATTATTGGCTTTGCTTGTTTTTTTATATAGAGAAAGTCACAAAATGCCACCATACCACCACCATCACACTTTTACATCTACATATCATACATTTTCCAACTTACGGTATTGACTAAAATTCAATCCCAATCCCAATCCGCTACCCAAGATGACATGGACCAATTCGATCAGGCTTCCCATCCATCCACCACTCCTTCGACCTAGTAGGATGTAGCCTCCCAACCACCACCATAGGAACCAAACCCCCAACTTTTCATGTTTGTGTAGGATAACTTCTTTGTGTAGTCCCCTTCATGGACCTCCCAACCACCTATGATATAGGCATTAATGCCTCTCCAATCACCACCAAATCCACCTCAACCATCTACTAGTTACCTCTAAAATTCTATAGCTTACATCCAGTAGTCTAGTTTGCAATACCAGTAGCCACCTCCACTAGGCTTACAATATATCTTAGATCAACTAGCCAAAATTGAGCTATGATTGATTTGCCAACACACTTTAATTATACAAAAAATATTGAATCTACCCATAAAAATTAATCTATAGTTGACTCATCATCAACCTCATCAACTTCTACATCAACAACCCTAACAATTCAACATTCACCTCACCAATCCACATACCAAGTTACACTACCTCTATCACAACCACAATAGGTATTATACTAGGCCTCCTCTTAATCACATGCCACTTTCGAAGCCTTATTCAATCATGTTTCAAAGGCTCTATGAGTCATAAGAAATTATATTGCAAAAAAAGAAACCCAAGGATCCTATTAGGCCTAAATATAGGTCTTACAAAGAATACCACTACTATGTTTACCACAGGCAAAAGGGTTATGACGTCAATGATTGCATGAAATTAAAATTTTTGGTTCAAGATCTCATAAATAAGGGGTTTATTACCATTAAAAATCCTTTGGTCCCACCAAACAAAAACTTTAGTATCAACCATAACCCCTTGCCATAACATGAGCTATCAACCTCCATCACTCTTCCCAATAAAATTAATCACATCACATCAAGAACAATGCATAATAGGTATGGTCAATGTATCACACCTTTCTCATCAACCGCATCATAGACATAAAACAATGTAGGGATACTCAAGGTATTGCACTCTCCCTACAATCACCAAGCACAAAACATCTTCAATGTATCAAAGGTATCACACATTCCCCATAAATCCCATCAACTAAGAAATCAAATTTGAGGTGTTCAATTTATTGCACTTTCCCCATCAGTCACATCAAATAATTATCAACCAACTTGGGGGTGTTCAATCTATCACACCTCCCTCATCAATCATATCAACTCATCAACTAACCTAGGGGTGTTCAAGGTATCACACCTTCCCCATTAGTCATATCAAATCATCAACCAACTCGAGGATGCTCAAGGTATCGTACCGTCTCCACCAATCAATAAAATCCATCATCAAACAAATTAGGGATGTTAAAGGTATCACACCTTTTCCACCAATCAATAAAATCAATAAAAGACTCAATCTATCCATCAAACAAGCACAAAACACAATCAATCAAATAAATTGGGACAATCAAGGTATCACACTTTCCTCATTAATCAATCAAACATACAATCATCAACCCACTTGGGGATACTCAAGGTATCACACTTTCTCCTCATAATCATAGTTAAAAAAATGAAACTAAATTATTAAAAACATAAAAATACCAAAAAATAAAAAATAAAAATATAATTCAAAAATACAAAAAAATAAAATCATCAAAAGCAATAAATAAATAAAATTTCATCATGTCATCACCAATAAAACTTTAATTATCATTCAATGCATGCTTTTATTTGGTTTTTCTACTTGATTTTATTACATTAATCAAGGATATCTTCCTTATGGTATGTGTCTTGCATTTTCCCTCACTTTAAGCATTTTAGATATATCTGCCATCCACTACCCATAATCCTTCATTCAAAAAAGAGAAGAAAGAAGAAACCCTATGAAATTCTATATTTCCCAAGTCCATTGTGTGACAATTATTTAGGTGCTTTCAGTTACTCAACCATACCTAGTGTCTCACTCAATCAACTTTGAACATCATTGGTTCTTGAGTACTATAGGATTCCTTGGTGACCTTAAGTTTTCACTCAAACCATGCATAAGTATCACACATTAAAATGAGTTGCTATCACCATAAAATGAATGCTTTCCCATGTTCATCCAATTATGTGCATGGTCTAAAAGGCTAAGAATTGACAATAGAACAAGCTCATGCTTTAAATAAAAATCCCCTTGCTCTTCCAGAAAACTAGCAAGCCCCCAAAAGCAAAATCACAAATCCACTTGCTATTCCACAAAATGAGAAATCCCCTAAAAGCAAAAGTATAAATCCCTTGCTCTTCCAAAAAATGAGCAAGTATCCCAAAAAGCATAAAAAAGAAAAAATCCCCTTGCTCTTTCACAAAATGATAAAGCCCCCACAAAGAAAAAAAAAGTACAAATCCCCTTGCTCTTCCATAAAACAAGCAAGAGCCCACAAAAAATTGGTAAGAGCTTGACCCCCTAGAATTCTTAGTTTTTGAAAACCATGGGGTAATCTCCATCACTAGAAATAGGTTATAGACACTTGAATAGAAATGGAGTAGCCTTACGCATGGTAACACATATATCGCATTAGAAACCTTATTTTATACAAATCTATGTTTGCTCTTGGATGAGCCAGCTTATTGGTGTAAGTCACAAATAACGAGTCTAAAATTACCCAAAATTGGCAATAAACATTCACCTACTCACACAGTTGGTCTTTTCAAAACATGAATAATCTATTTGGTTTTAGTATCATCAAGTTCCTACTTGATCAATAGATGAGTTTGATTTAAGTTACTAGGGTGTTTGAATCTCCTAAAAGCATTTTTAAATTAATTTTTCCTAAGACAAGTGAAATAACAAATCATGTCATCTTAGCCTTCATAGTAGCACATTGCATGCCAATCATAACATTGTATTTACTTACATCTATTTCCCATGTATGTCTATATAATTGGTTTAATTGATTATTTCCATGAATAATAAACCATGTCTAAAGTATTTTGTGAAGATAATCAAAAGTATATGCATACACTGACTACATCCATCAACATTCATTCATTCAATAAATCATTTCATCACATCACAAGCACATACAAGGCACATAACATGATCAACACACATCATCGATAATGATAAACTACATAAAGTGTATCACCTATGGGTTACATATATTTACACTTTTAGGCTCATCATCATCATCAAAATCCATACAAGTCACTACACAAAAATAATACATTGCTTTGCATGCATACTCAATATCAACTACCATCGCTATCACCACTACCCTTGGCCCATAAAATGATCAAACAACTTGGTTAAATAGATGAACAATCATTAATCCACTTGGGGGTTCTCAAGGTATCACACCTTCCCCATCATTCACATCCAATAATAATCAACCAACTTGATATGTTCAAGGTATTGCACCTTCCCCATCAGTCACATCAAGCAATCAATCCACTAGGATATGTTCAAGATATCAAACCTTCCCCATCAATCACATAAAATCATCAATCGACTTTGGGGTGCTCAAGGAATCACACCTTCCCCATCATTAAAATCTAGAAATAATCAACCAACTTGGGGTGTTTGAGGTATTGCATCTTTGCCATCAGTCACATCAAGCAATCAATCCACTAGAAGGTTTTGAATATATCAAACCTTCCCCATCATTCAAATCAAATAATCAACCAACCAGGGGTGTTGATGGTATCGCATCTTCTCCATAATTCGCATCTAGTAATAATCGACCAACTTGGGGCAATCAAGGTATTGCACCCCCAGAACAATCAAATACTTGGGGGACATCAAGGTATCACATATTTTCCCTTAGTCACATCAATCAATCAAAAAACTTGTGGGACATCAAGGTATCACACATTTCCCCTTGGTCATATTAAACTATTCAACCAACAAGGGGGATTTCAAGGTATCACACCTTCCTCCACTATTAATCACATCAATCATCAATTGATTTGGGTATAATCAAGATATCACACCTTCCCCCATAGTAAAAAAAAAACACCAACAATTTAGGGATAATCAAGGTATCACACCTTCTCCATAAAATAAATCAATTTAGTTTAGGGTGTACAAGGTTTCATACATTCCCCATCGATAAAATTAATCCAATCAAACACTTGGGGATGTTCAAGGTATCATACCCTCCCCACATATCAACCAAATATGATTAATCAATCACATCAATCAAACACGATGCATAGTGGGGATGCTTAAGGTGTTGCACCTTCCCAACCAATAAATTGAATCAAATTAATCAACCACATCCATCGTAATAACTTGGGGGTGCTCAAAGTATCACATCTTCCCCATCAATCACATCAAGTGATTCAAAAACTTGGAGGTAATAAAGGTATTGCACCTTTCTCAACCATCAATCAAATAATAATCGACAAAATTTAGGGAAATCAAGGTATCACATCCTTCATTATAACAATCAAACACTTTAAAGTATTCATAGTACCACACCTTCTCCACTGGCCACATCAAACCATAATCAAACAACTTCGGGTGTTTAAGGTATTGCACCTTCCCCATAAGTTACATCCAAAAATAATCAACCAACTTGGGACATTCAAGGTATAAAATTCCCCCTCAGAACAATTAAACACTCAGGGATTTTCAAGCAATCACACCTTCCTCATCAAAAAAATCAATCAATCAAGCATTTTAACCCATTATCAAGACTTTGGTTTGGTTTTATCAATACTAGCAAACATTAAAATTAATAGATAAACTGCTAGGTTCAAAAGGTTGTGTCCTTTTGTCAAAGGTTGCACACTTTGCCTTTGTTGAGCAAGGTGCAACAGTAGTATGGTCATTGTTGTCAACACAGTCAGATAGATATGTTGATGTAGTGGACAGGAAGTTTAAAAGCCTTTCAGATGTAGAAGACAGAAGTTCAAAGGTTACTCAGAGTATGTACAATGTTTTTCCAAGAAGACCAAAGTGGCCCATATGCTAAAAATAAAAAGAAAAACACAAGGAAGAAAACTATCGCGATATCGTGACATATTGAGCAAGAAAGAAAAACTGTTGCGATATCGCGACATGTTGAGAAGAAAGAAAAACTATCATGATTTCATGCAATGTTTGGAGAGAAAGCGCAAGTAAGAAAAAATGTCATGATTTCGTGACATGTTCAGAGAGAAAGCACGAGCAAGCAAAACTGTCACGATTTCGTGACATGTTCGAAGAGAAAGTGCAAGCAAGCAAAATTGTCATGATTTCGTAACATGTTCGAAGAGAAAGTGCAAGCAAGCAAAACTATCATGATTTCACGACATGTTCGGAGAAAAAGCACAAGAAAGCAAAACTGTCACGATTTCGTGACATGTTGGAAGAGAGAAAAGGCAAGTAGAAAAAGTGCTGTGATTTCGTGACATATTGCAAGAGAGATAGTACGGAAGAAAAAGTGTCACGATTTCGTGACATGTTGGAAGAGAGAAAGGCAAGTAGAAAAAGTGTCACGATTTCGTGACATATTGCAAGAGAGATAGTACAGAAGAAAAAGTGTCGCGATTTCACAACATGTTGGAAGAGAGAATGGCAAGTAGAAAAAGTGTCACGATTTCGCGACATATTGCAAGAGAGAAAGTCTGAAAGAAAAAGTGTCACAATTTCACGACATATTGCAAGAGATAATGTATGGAAGAAAAAGTGTCACGATTTCGCAACATATTGCAAGAGAAAGAGCAAAGGAAAGAAAGTGTCGCGATATCGCGACATGTCACATTTTCATGACCGAAGGCAAGAGAAAGAGCAAAGGAGAGAAAGTGTCACGATATCGTGACATGTCATGTTTTCGTGACCCGAAGGCAAGAGAAAGAGCAAAGGAGAGAAAGTGTCACGATATCATCACATGTTGCGTTTTCGCGACACGAAGGCAAGAGAAAGAGCAAAGGAGAGAAAGTGTCGCGATATAGCAACATGTCACGTTTTCACGACCCGAAGGCAAGAGAAAAAGCAAAGGAGAGAAAGTGTCGTGATATCGTGACATGTTGCATTTTCACAACTAAATGAGGAGAGAGAAAGTAAGAAGGTAGAAGTGTCATGACATTGCGACAAAAGTAAAGAGGAAGAGTACGGAGGCGAAAGTGTCATGATTTCATGACATGCTGTGTTTTTGTAGGTACAAACCAAGAAAAGAGGTAAGGAGGCAAAAGTGTCGCAATATAGTGACATGTGTTTTCGTGGGTACAAGCAAAGAAAAGAGGTACAGAGGTGAAAGTGTCACGATATTGCGACATGTTGAGTTTTCGTAGGTACAAGCCAAGAAAAGAAGCAAGGAGGTGAAAGTGTCGGGATATCGTGACATGTATTTTTGTGGTTGTGTTGAAGCCGACAAAGATCGATGAACAACCAACTAAAATTAGGGTTTACAGTTGTCATGAAAGCTGACTAATATTAGGGTTTACAATCGACTAAGATTAGGGTTTTCATCACCAAAATTTTGTTATAAAAGGAGGGTTGTTTGGAGATTTGAAGTAGGAATGTATGCATCGTCAAAATGTGAAATGTGGTCGTAAGAGCGCAGAAAGCATAGAAGCGACGAGATGATGGCGAAGTGCACAAAGTGAGAAAAGAAGTCATGTAGAATTTTCCTAAGTGCATCTATGATTGCACAGAGAAAGGAGAAGGAGCAGATTGCATAAAAGGGAGAAGACGATCATGAAGTTGGATTGCAGCGAAGCAAAGTGTGCGAAGTGTTTGCGCAAAAAGAGCAGAGTGTGCAGAGAACACAAATGTGGAGAAGACTAGTAGGGTCATGCAAAAGCAAAGGTATCTTAATATCAAACTTATAGATTCAAAATTGAAGTCCAGGTTGTAGCTTGGCATCAGGGGTTGGTGCTCCTTCTAGTAGGTCTTTGGTAAATTAGGGGTTGGTGCTCCTTTTTGTTGGTACAGATAAATCAGGGGTTGGTGCTCCTTCCAGTGGATGCTGGTAAACTATTTGTAAAGTTGGTTCTTTGTAAAGGTTGGATTTGGATGGTAGTCCAAGCAGTCATTCTTGAGGAGTAGCCAAATTGGTGAACCTTGTTAAAATCTTGTGTTGTGTGATATGTTCTTTTGTGATGCTTGCTTTATCTAGTTTCAAGGTTTCATTATTTCAGTTTTAAGAGCTATAAATTCAAGTTGAAATAACTACACTGATTCACCCCCCCTATCAGTGCCATTGTAAGACTAATAATTGGTATCAGATCCAAGTTCCCTTCTAAGGCTAAATCTGGCAGGGTTGATCTTGGATTAGTTTGCAATGGGTAAGAAGAATAGATCCTCCTCCAAAAGGGCATCTCAGTCAGTTTCAATTCCTGTGGAAGAGAAAATTGAACTATAAAAGGTTGAAGACTTCTCATCAAACAAAGCACCTTTGTTTGATGGAGAAAATTATGCGATCTAGAGAATCAGGATGCAGACATATCTTTGTGCTCTGGGATACGACATCTAGGATTCAGTAGACAGTGAATACACAATACCCATCACTCCTCCAATCGATGCTATCGATAAGAATCTGTTTGAGAATGACTCAAAAGAAAAGAATGCTATCAGGTGCAGATTAGTAGACAATGAACTGGTAAAGATCATGATTTGTAAAAAGGAAAAAGAAATATGGGACAAACTGAGTAGTATTCATGAAGGAGATGATGAGATCAAGGAGGCCAAGTTGCAAACACATCAAGCTCAGTTCGAAGCTTTGAAGTTGAATAACGATAAGAACATAGAGGCATATATGCTGAGAGTTAATGAAGTCCTAGAGGATGATTCTAAGAAAGAAACAGGTGGAGGTCTTTTCATGACACTCAAAAAAGAAACAAAAAAAGAACAGGAATGTGATGAAGAAGAAATTGATGCAGATATAAATTTGAAAGAGGAATTAATTGCATCTCTAGATGAATTGAAGATAGAAAGAAAAAGGAATAAGGAAATCTCAAGAAAGCTTGAGGATGCAAAAGAAATAATAACTAGTTTGAAAGTACAGGTAGAAGAATTCAAAATGATTGAAGAAACTCTCAGATCATAGTTCAATGAAAAAGAGATTGGTTGCTGCAAACAAGAGGAAGAGATTGTTTTATTAAAGAAACAACTAGAAGAGGCCAATACAAATCTCAAATTCAAGAAAAGCACAAATTTTCTAGATAAGATGATAAGCCAACAAAGAATATCCATGGATAGGCATGGTCTTGGATATGAAGCTGAACAATCTTCATCTTCCAACTCTGTCGAGAAGAAGTTCACTGTTGAAGGATCAAAGCAAGAAAAGCTTGAAGCTGAATTTTCAAAAGGAAGAAAATATCAAAGGAGATCTACAACAAAGCAACCACAACAAAAGAGGTTCTATCACTCTCACTCTATTCATAATAATACTTTTAATGGCTATTGTTTCAGATGCAACCAGTATGGTCACAAGTCAATTTATTGTGGATTGAATAATAAATCAAAGAGTTATGCTGGTAGAAATACTCTGTGTTTTTGAGTGAACAATATGTACAATGTTTTCAATGTAATGTGAAGAACACAAGCTTATCCTGAGAGGGGGGGTGAACAGTATAAGACCTCTTTTTACTTTTTCCTTTATACTTCAAAATAGTAAAGAAATATACCCAAAGCAATATCAAAGCAATGCACAATATCATCCACAAAGTGACACCAATTTTAACGTGGTTCACCCGAGAAAGGGGTGGGCTACGTCCACAAAACTTTTCTCTAAAAGTTATCTCAAAGTTCTTTGGGAATCCTTCCCAATTACAATGTTTATGAGCCTCGGCCCAAAGGAGATACCTTCCCCCAATCAAAATTTATGAGCCTCTCGCTCAAAGGAGATACCTTCCCCTCTGCTCTGGAAATGATCCCTCAGAAGATCAACTACCTCTACCTCTTGCCAACACGTGGAACTCCTTTCCATCGAAGACCTCCTGTCCTCAATGCTTAGCCTAAGAGACCTCTGCCTTCTATGATCACGTCCACAAGTGGCTCGACAACCTGTACCAAACACGGTCAGTCGGTCTAGTACAAGTCTTCCTCTGTCTGTCGGATCTGTCCAACTCTTGAACAAATCAATCCTCTGCATACAAGCCTTCTCAAAGACTTGCCAACTGTCCTCGAGGTTCTTCTCATAGAACCAATGCACCTCTGTCCTCAAGTTCTCTGATAGAACTATCAAACTCAGCTCACAAGTCCTCTGCTAGGACCTGTCCAAATCTGCTCACAAGTCCCCACCGGAACCTGTCCAAAAATTGCTCACAAGTCCCCACTGGAACCTGTCCAAAAACTCAGCAAGCTCACCAAGAAAAACTTTCTTAGTAGGAAATCACAAAGTGAATTGTTAGAGACCCAATGTGATTTGTCAAACTCATAGAAGCATAAAGAGAATTGTTAGAGACTCAATATGTTCTATACTCAAATCCCAATCTCAAAACTCAACTCAAATCAACTCAGCTCAATCTCAATCTCAAATCTGAAAACTCAACTCAATATCTGAAATGGATAGGATAGAATGTTTTCTTTCAAGAACATGAAACCCCAACAATTGCCAACTATGCAAAGAATCACATAACAATGATACTCATGTTATTTTCACCATCAATTAGGGTTTCAACAACAATGCTCATCAAACAAGGTTTAGTCAACCAACACCATTCAACATCAACCTTGAAGCATTCAACCAATCATCACAAGAAAAAGGAAACAAGAAGAAATCCTTTTCCCTCCAAAGATATTTGAACAAAACAGCCACCAATACAATATCACCAAATGCAAAGAATAACTTGCTCAAATCAACTCAATGGAGTAAGCCCAATATTATGAATCAAGTAAAGCAATAACTTGATCAAACAACCTCTTTGGAAGCAACTCAACCATCAAACTCAAAACAGCCAACCAAGGGTTCCACCAACTCAATGCAAGTAGCTAGACTCACAAATATAAACCCTAGTGCACAAAGCTTCCACTATCTCAAACCAGAAATTATGCATTCACCAAAACTCTCCTTAAGGATAACAATGCATAAGTAGTCTTCAACAAACCAGAAAATAGGATTTACACCCAACCAAAGGAAACCTAGTTGAAAACCTTTTCACTCCAACCTTATTTCAGAAAAACATACACCAATCATACTCATAAGAAAAATGTGCCCATACCCTTTTTGAAGATGAATAAGCCCTTGAAAATCTACCACAATTAATAATTTTGATCTTCCCTAAAAATTATTAACCCAACATTGGCATGTCAAAATAACTCAACCACCATGGCAATTATTTCCCCTTTAATTTTCAATCCGACTATAGCAAAAATATTAAGCTTGCATTCCTTATACCTCCCAAAGCTAACTTTATAAAACCTTAGCAAGCAAAATATTAAAATTTAATTGCCACTCTTTCTGCAAAAATTGGAGCGCATACCTTTGGTAAATATCCCACGAATTTTGGAGTGCATACACTACCCTCAAAAGGGTCTTCGGTGATTCGAACCGCCGATCACCATGCTACTAAGTCCTTTGGCCACGTCGCGTGGGCTAGGAGAGCCCACGTGAGGGAGAAGGGAATTCTCCATTCTTATCACCGTGTGCGCCTCCTCCTTGGCGCCAAGACCAACCCGTCACACCTTTGACCACGCAACGCTTGTCTTCCTCCTTCGCTGGCGCAGGGGCTTCGATGTCAAAATCGAAATGCTCAGGGATTAATGTCGAACTCTTGGCCAAACATAAATGAATTCATTTGCCTCATTTTATATGCACTTTGATGCATTTCCAAACACGTCGGCTGAATTCGAAAAGTAATTTCGAATTTAATTGAAATTGCTTTCTAAAGGGTTTAAAAACCCTTAAGATAAATTAAAAATAATTTCTCCCTTAATTAATTAAATAATTAAATAATTAAAACCTTGAAGGGTTTTAAATAATAATTAAATAAATAATAAAGAGAACCTCCATTGGTTTTAATGAAAAACCCTTGCCAATGGAATCTCTTCGGATTCTCTTGGAATCTTCCACCTTTGAAGCCAACACATCCTCTTAACATTAATGCCATTTCCTTTTGACATCAATGACAACTCATAGACAAGAAGCTAGGATCTCAAACCCAAAATTGCCAACAATCTCCCCCTTTGTCATTGATGGCAAACCATGCTTCTCAACAACACAGAAACTCAACATAAACAGCTCCCCCTGTCTTGAGGCTCTCCCCCTTACTCAAATCTCTCCCCCTTTGTCATCAATGGCAAAGGGTCACCTTTGGGGCTCGGGACTAAGAATGAGCCTCTTAGCTTAGTCCCTCCCCCACCTCCTGATGAGGTGATTAATTCTTGGGTGGGAGTAAAACTCCCATTAGGCACTGATCATCATCAGCGTCTATAACTTCCTTGTCGGGCCTTCTCTTGTACTCTTTGTCCATATTCCTGTTCCTGTTCCTATCACTATTCCTGTTCTTAACCATGCCTTGATCCTTGGACCTGTTCATACCACTATTTCTGTTCTTGTACCTTGGAAGTTCAGCTCTACACTGTCTAGCTATGTGACCTTCATTGTTGCACTTATAACAAGTAACAATGTTATTTCTTTGAGGCATACCTGTTCTTTGAATCCACCTGTTATGACTAACCTTGTTCTGGCCAAACCTGTTCCTGTTATTTGCCTTGCAATGAACTGCCTTGTGCCCAAACTGTTGACAAGAGTAGCAATACCCTTGAAAGTAACTAGCACTTCTAAAGCTGTCATTTACCTCCTTCACTTGAGCCATGCAATGTGAAGCCATGTGACCAAACCTGTGACAAGCAAAACATCTACCTTGAAACTTTCCTTTAATTGACCTCTTAGGTTCTGAAAACTTCTTCTTCTCATTCTGAATTCTGTTTTCTGTTCCTGTGCATCTATCATTCAAGAACTCATGATCTGAAATACTTTCCTCATCAGAACTCTCTTCCTTTTGGAGTCTCTTACTAGACTCTCCAACTTGTTCCTTGTGTGGCTTAACAAAACCAAGGCCTATTTTATCTGTTGTCTTTCTTTGACCTTTGATGAGAGACTTAACCTTTTTGGAGCTATCTTGAAATCTGTAAAGCTTATCCTTGTACTCTTTAGTTTCCTCTTTCAAAGAAGCCATTTTCTGTTCTAACTCACTATACTCAAGAACCTTAGACTCTAACTCATCCTTGAGTTCTTGTGTCTTAGCTATAGAGAAGTCAAGACTTTCTATAAGATCATCTCTCTCCATACAACATTCATCTAACTTATCCTTGAGTCTAGCATTCTTCTTTCTTTCCTTTTTCAAAGCACTAAGAGCACTAATAAGTTCACTTTCAAGATCCTTTATTTGATTGCTTTTTGAATCATCAAAGCCTTTTTCAGATTTCTTATCACTAGAGGTGCTACCCTTTTCAAAAACCATACATGCATCTTCCTTATAGTTTTCTGAAGCATCCTCATACATACTAGAAACCAAATCATTATTTGTGCAATCATCCTCAAGGTGACCAAAATTTCCACATCTAAGACATTTCATGATAATGAATCTATGTTTCGGTTCTTCCTCTTTTTCGATATGAACAACATCTCATTTTCATTATCACTTGAAGAACTTTCACTATCACTACTAGAACACTTACTTGCTTTGTCTAGGTAGAAACTCTTCTTGTGCTTGTGAGAATACCTCTTTCCTTGATTGTTGTGCTCATCTTTGTTTTTCCTGTGATGCTTGTGCTTTTCAGAATCCTTGCTCTTAGAATCCTGTTTATCTTCATCACTTTCATTCTTGGGAACAGATACGATCAGTAGCATAATGACCAAACTTTCCACAATTGAAACATCTTATATTTTTCATACTTTTGTGCTTTCTAGAGAACTTGCCTTTCTTGCTTGTAATATGCCTCTTCATCACTAGAAGACTCATCACTATCTTGAAGTTGTTTACCTTTGGAATTCTTGGTAGCCTTGAAAGTTGCCTCTTTCTTGACATCAACCTTCACTTGAGTTCTCAACTCAAATGCTGCAAGTATACTATGGAGCTCATCCTTTTTCAACTTATCCAAATCTTTAGCTTCCTCAATAGCAGAAATATTTTCACTAAATCTATTAGGAAGAGATCTTAAAATCTTATCACAAACATCATTTTCAGCAAGCTCAAGACCTAAGTCTTTCATGGAGTTAACAACCTCATCCATACGAAGCATGTAGTCACTAATATTTTCATCATCATTCATCTTGAGTTGTTCAAACATACCTTTGAAGTGTCTCAACTTGGCCTTTCTGACATTTGTATCACCTGTATGAACCACCTTCAACTGTTTCCACATTTCACTAGTCTGTCTTGCGGTGAATCACTTTGGTGAGATCTACTTTCCGTAAGCCTTTCGAGATTGCATTCATTGCTTTTGAATTGTTGTGATGTAGGAGCCTTTCTTCTTTAGTATTAGGACCATGTATAGGAATAGTGTACTCATCTTCAATCACTTCCCATACCTCATTACCAAGTGCCATTAGATGAACCTTCATCCTTGCACTCCAAAGACCAAAATCTGACCCATCAAGAATAGGTGTTGCATTGCCACTTGAATAATCCATTGTGTTCTTTACTAGCTTTTCCTTCAAGCTGTTAAACTTTTCGAAGGCACCAGCTCTGATACCAATTGAAGAACACAAGCTTATACTGAGAGGGGGGTGAACAGTATAAGACCTCTTTTTACTTTTTCCTTTATACTTCAAAATAGTAAAGCAATATACCCAAAGCAATATCAAAGCAATGCACAATATCATCCACAAAGTGACACCAATTTTAACGTGGTTCACCCGGAATGGCTAGGCTACGTCCACAAATTCATCCACAAAACTTTTCTCTAAAAGTTATCTCAAAGTTCTTTGGGAATCCTTCCCAATTACAATGTTTATGAGCCTCGGCCCAAAGGAGATACCTTCCCCCAATCAAAATTTATGAGCCTCTGCTCAAAGGAGATACCTTCCCCTCTGCTCTGGAAATGATCCCTCAGAAGATCAACTGCCTCTACCTCTTGCCAGCACGTGGAACTCCTTTCCATCGAAGACCTCCTGTCCTCAATGCTTAGCCTAAGAGACCTCTGCCTTCTATGATCACGTCCACAGTAGCTCAACAACCTGTACCAAACACAGTCAGTCGGTCTAGTACAAGTCTTCCTCTGTCTGTCAGATCTGTCCAACTCTTGAACAAATCAATCCTCTGCATACAAGCCTTCTCAAAGACTTGCCAACTGTCCTCGGGTTCTTCTCATAGAACCAATGCACCTCTGTCCTCAAGTTCTCTGATAGAACTATCAAACTCAGCTCACAAGTCCTCTGCTAGGACTTGTCCAAATCTGCTCACAAGTCCCCACCGGAACCTGTCCAAAAACTGCTCACAAGTCCCCACTGGAACCTGTCCAAAAACTCAGCAAGCTCACCAAGAAAAAATTTCTTAGTAGGAAATCACAAAGTGAATTGTTAGAGACCCAATGTGATTTGTCAAACTCATAGAAGCATAAAGAGAATTGTTAGAGACTCAATATGTTCTATACTCAAATCCCAATCTCAAAACTCAACTCAAATCAACTCAGACTCAATCTCAATCTCAAATCTGAAAACTCAACTCAATATCTAAAATGGATAGGATAGAATGTTTTCTTTCAAGAACATGAAACCCCAACAATTGCCAACTATGCAAAGAATCACATAACAATGATACTCATGTTCTTTTCACCATCAATTAGGGTTTCAACAACAATGCTCATCAAACAAAGTTTAGTCAACCAACACCATTCAACATCAACCTTGAAGCATTCAACCAATCATCACAAGAAAAAGGAAACAAGAAGAAATCCTTTTCCCTCCAAAGATATTTGAACAAAATAGCCACCAATACAATATCACCAAATGCAAAGAATAACTTGCTCAAATCAACTCAATGGAGTAAGCCCAATATTATGAATCAAGTAAAGCAATAACTTGATCAAACAACCTCTTTGGAAGCAACTCAACCATCAAACTCAAAACAGCCAACCAAGGGTTCCACCAACTCAATGCAAGTAGCTAGACTCACAAATATAAACCCTAGTGCACAAAGCTTCCACTATCTCAAACCAAAAATTATGCATTCACCAAAACTCTCCTTAAGGATAACAATGCATAAGTAGTCTTCAACAAACCAGAAAATAGGATTTACACCCAACCAAAGGAAACCTAGTTGAAAACCTTTTCACTCCAACCTTATTTCAGAAAAACATACACCAATCATACTTATAAGAAAAATGTGCCCATACCCTTTTTGAAGATGAATAAGCCCTTGAAAATCTACCACAATTAATAATTTTGATCTTCCCTAAAAATTATTAACCCAACATTGGCATGTCAAAATAACTCAACCACCATGGCAATTATTTCCCCTTTAATTTTCAATCCGACTATAGCAAAAATATTAAGCTTGCATTCCTTATACCTCCCAAAGCTAACTTTATAAAACCTTAGCAAGCAAAATATTAAAATTTAATTGCCACTCTTTCTGCAAAAATTGGAGCGCATACCTTTGGTAAATATCCCATGAATTTTGGAGTGCATACACTACCCTCAAAAGGGTCTTCGATGATTCGAACCGCCGATCACCATGCTACTAAGTCCTTTGACCATGCCGCATGGGCTAGGAGAGCCCACGTGAGGGAGAAGGGAATTCTCCATTCTTATCACCGCGTGCGCCTCCTCCTTGGCGCCAAGACCAACCCGTCACACCTTTGACCACGCAACGCTTGTCTTCCTCCTTCGCTGGCGCAAGGGCTTCGATGTCGAAATTGAAATGCTCAGGGATTAATGTCGAACTCTTGGCCAAACATAAATGAATTCATTTGCCTCATTTTATATGCACTTTGATGCATTTCCAAACACGTCGGCTGAATTCGAAAAGTAATTTCGAATTTAATCGAAATTGCTTTCTAAAGGGTTTAAAAACCCTTAAGATAAATTAAAAATAATTTCTCCCTTAATTAATTAAATAATTAAATAATTAAAACCTTGAAGGGTTTTAAATAATAATTAAATAAATAATAAAGAGAACCTCCATTGGTTTTAATGAAAAAACCTTGCCAATGGAATCTCTCCGGATTCTCTTGGAATCTTCCACCTTTGAAGCCAACACATCCTCTTAACATTAATGCCATTTCCTTTTGACATCAATGACAACTCATAGACAAGAAGCTAGGATCTCAAACCCAAAATTGCCAACATAATGGTCATGGGCACATAGCAAGGTTTTGTCCAAGAATTTTTGTATCTAATCTAAGGCAAAATAGTAGATTTCATCAGACGCAAAGAACGCAACACAGACGGATTAAATCAAGTACATAAAAATGAAAATAATCATTCATCAAGGATGCACAAGAGACAACCACACAAGAGAAATGTTCGAGTTCACAAAAAGGTGCAAAATAGGGATGCAGTTGAAAAATCCAAGCCTGAGTCTAAGAAAGTTTGGAGAAAGATAGAATAAAGGAAATCATGTCTCCTTGGACTGAAGGAGACTACTCCGATATTGCACTAAGCAACTCCAGGTAGCACATCCTTAGGGGGAGCAATATTTAAGTTTCATTTTAATTCTCCTATGTATTTTTTTGATTACCTGAGGATGAAAGGCAAGTAGTCAGGGAAGTTGTTGTATAGTTGTCAAAGTGTGTTTTCAGTTCATGTAGTTTGTGGAAGTGCCGTGAAGGGTGGTGATTAAATTGAGAGTTGTCATTATTGGTAGTATTACTATATGTCATTGTTGTACTAGTGATGGTTCTTACTGCCACTATCCAAAGTTAAGGATTATAACAGTTCAAATAATTTGGTTAGTGAAAGAATGTTGCCCTAGCCACATATATGTGTTTCGATAAAAGCAGTGTATATTTGAACTACACATTGAAATGAAGATTGTTAGATCTATTATGATGTTGTGGTGAAAAATATTGAAGTCTGATCATTGACTCATATTTAGCTCATCAAGATGAGCAACTTTGCTTTGTGAATCATACCTATCCGAGGTCCAGAAGTATGAGTTTGAGTAAGGTGCACTATAGTTGGCCGTGAAGTGTTTAGCAAAATATTCTCTCCTGATTCAAACAGTTGAAAGTAAGGTGTGACCAACGGTGACTATAGAAAACATATACCAAGTTGAAAATATAAAAATGTATTTGGTTGTGTTGTGGTACAGTGTTTGATGCTTGCACAAAGTTCACAGTAAAATTGCAGTGTTGGTACAGTGTTGGACAAAAGTTGGTACAAGTGTGAGTCACTTGTCAATTTTATTGACATATGTGAAATCAATGTTTTTGAATGGGAAGCTTGAAGAAGAGGTTTATATTGAGCATCCAGATGGTTTCCAGCTTGGTGATGATCCCAAATTGGTTTGTAAGTTGAATATATATGGCTTGAAATAGGCACACCGAGCATGATATGCAAGGCTAGACAACTATCTCACTCAACAAAGGTTTAAGAAAGGGTGCAAGTTGAGCAAGAATGAAAAATCTCCACTTGTTGATCAAATCATGTACATATCTATGATTGGAAGCTTACTATACCTAACAACTATCAGACCAAATATTTTGCAAGTAGTATGCATGGTAGCACGATTTCAGGCTAATCCCAAGGAGACTCATGTGACAACATTATGGTGGTTGATTTATGTAATATCATTGAAGGGAAAATTATTGTTTGTGGTTTCCTTTTTTGAAAGTGGTTGGTTGAATACATCAAGGTTTTTTGAATTAAGAGTTGTGTTTAAACCTTGTGTTATAAGCATAGTGGTTTAAGCCCGTTGGTTGTGAAAGAACTTGAGTTATAAAAGAACATGAGTATCATTGTTATGTGATATTTGTGGTTGAGCATTGTTGGAATTATTTAAGTTGGTTGATACATACTTGGACTAGGGTTGTGTGAGAGAGAGTTGTCCCTTGTGATGATTGGTTGAGTTGATTTGATTGAGCCTAGTCAAGTTATGTGTGAAGTTCTATGAAGTGGATTTGATTTGAGATCACCATTCATTGTTGAGTTCATTTTGAGTACTACTTGAGCATGATTGATTGAGCCTTTGAGAAGGCCTTTGGGAAATATTTGAGGACAATGCTAGGACAGATTTCTAGAGTAGATTTGGGCAAGTTCTTGGTGAGATTGCTAGAGAAGATTCGGACAAGTTCTTAGTGAGCTTGGTGGAGCAGATTTGGATAGGTTTTTTATGAGCTTGTTATTCAACATTGGATAAGTTCTATGTGAGCTTGTTAAGTAGGTTCTATGTGAGCCTATTGAGCAGGTTCTTAGTGAGCCTATTGACTGATATTTGGAGGTGACAGAGTACAGAGGACAAAGTCTCAATGGATAGAAATCTAGCAACCAACACAGTTGAAGATAGATCTAAGTGAGGATTCTTCAAGTGAAGAAGAGGTCCACCAGTTAGTGCAGCAGAGAGACAGAGTCTTCTATAATATCACAAGGGTACTATGGAGTATGGGTTATGATATCCAAAATATGCAGATTGGGCAGGATGTGTAGATGACAGAAAGAGTACCAGTGGAGGTGCATTCTATCTTGGAGACAGATTGGTCGCGTAGAACAGTAAGAAACAAGAGTTAGTTTCCTTATCCATAGAAGAGGTAGAATATATTGCAATGACAACATGTTGTACATAGGAGAAAGTTGCAAAAAGTGAGGTTAAGTTGGATTTTTATTCCAACAACAGATTATGGAGTGGTCACGTTTCCCAAGAATTGACTAGCTATAGGGATCACATTCTCAGGGGGAGTAGTTCAGTATTTGATTATCTGCTTGCTCATGTTCATGATCTTTTCTAAATGCAATAAAGTGTGCCTAAGAATGTTGTGCATGGACTTAGGGGGAGTCTGCAGTAGCCCTTTGGTATTATTATCAAAGGGGGAGAAGAGTTACAGGAAATTGCACATGTGTTGCCAAAAATTACAAAGGGGGAGATTGTTGAGCAAGGTGTAGCAGCAGTATTGTCATTATTGTCAACACAGTCAGATATATCTATTGATGTAGTGGACAAGAAGTTCAAAAGACTTTCAAATGTAGAAGATAGAAGTTCAAAGGTTACTCAGAGTATGTACAATGTTTTTCCAAGAAGACCAAAGTGGCCCATATGCTAAAAATCAAAAGAAAAACACAAGGAATAAAACTGTCACGATATCATGACATATTGAGCAAGAAAGAAAAATTGTCGCGATATCACGACATGTTGAGAAGAAAGAAAAACTGTCACGATTTTGTGACATGTTCGGAGAGAAAGCGCAAGCAAGCAAAACTGTCGTGATTTCGTGACATGTTCGAAGAGAAAGCGCAAGCAAGCAAAACTATCACAATTTCATGACATGTTCGAAGAGAAAGCGCAAGCAAGAAAAACTATCGTGATTTTGTGACATGTTCGGAGAGAAAGCGCAAGTAGGCAAAACTATCACGATTTTGCAAATGTTCAGAGAAAAATCGCAAGCAAGAAAAACTGTCATGATTTCGCAACATGTTGGAAGAGAGAAAGACAAGTAGAAAAAGTATCATGATTTCATGACATATTGCAAGAGAGATAGTACGAAAGAAAAAGTGTCGCAATTTTGCGACATGTTGGAAGAGAGAAAAGCAAGTAGAAAAAGTGTCATGATTTCACAACATTTTGCAAGAGAGATAGTACGAAAGAAAAAGTGTCATGATTTTACAACATGTTGGAAGAGAGAATGGCAAGTAGAAAAAGTGTTGCGATTTCACAACATATTGCAAGAGAGAAATTTTGAAAGAAAAAGTGTCACGATTTCATGACATATTGCAAGAGATAATGTACGGAAGAAAAAGTGTCATGATTTCGTGACATATTGCAAGAGAAAGAGCAAAGGAAATAAAGTGTCACGATATCATGACATGTCGTATTTTCATGACCCAAAGGCAAGAGAAAGAGCAAAGGAGAGAAAGTGTCGCGATATCACATGTCACATTTTTGTGACCCGAAGGCAAGAGAAAGAGCAAAGGAGAGAAAGTGTTGTGATATTGCGACATGTCATGTTTTTGTGACCCGAAGGCAAGAGAAAGAGCAAAGGATAGAAAGTGTCATGATATCGTGACATGTCACATTTTCGCGACCCGAAGGCAAGAGAAAAAGCAAAGGATAGAAAGTGTCATGATATCGTGACATGTCTCATTTTTGCGACCCGAAGGCAAGAGAAAAAGTAAAAGAGAGAAAGTGTCACGATATCGTGACATGTCACATTTTTGCGACTAAATGAGAAGAGAGAAAGTAAGAAGGCAGAAGTGTCACAATATCACGACAAAAGTAAAGAGGAAGAGTACGGAGGTGAAAGTGTCACGATTTTGCGACATGCTATATTTTCACGGGTACAAGCCAAGAAAAGAGGGAAGGAGGTAAAAGTGTCGCGATATCGCGACATGTGTTTTTGTGGGTACAAGTCAAGAAAAGAGGTACAGAGTTGAAAGTGTCGTGATATCGCGACATGCTGAGTTTTCATGGGTACAAGCCAAGAAAAGAAGCAAGGAGGCAAAAGTGTTGCGATATTGTGACATGTTGTATTTTTGTGGTTGTGTTGAAGCCGACAAAGATCGATGAACAACCGACTAAAATTAGGGTTTACAGTTGTCATGAAAGCTGACTAAGATTAGGGTTTATAGCCGACTAATATTAGGGTTTTCATCACTAGAATTTTGTTATAAAAGGAGGGTTGTTTGGAGATTTGAAGTGGAAATGTATGCATCGTCAAAATGTGAAATGTGGTCGTAAGAGCTCAAAAAGTGCAAAAGTGGCGATATGATGGCAAAGTGCACAAAGTGAGCAAAAAATTCATGTAGAATTGTCCTAAGTGCATCTGTGATTGCACATAGAAAGTAGAAGGAGCAGAGTGTGCAAAAGGGAGAAGACGATCATGAAGTTGGATTGCAGTGAAGCAGAGTGTGTGAAGTGTTTGCATAGAAAGAGTAGAGTGCACAGAGAATGCAAAGGTGGAGAAGACCAGTTAGGGTCATGCAAAAGCAAAGGTATATTATTATCAAACTTATAGATTCAAAATTGAAGTCCAGGTTGTAGCTTGGCATCAGGGGTTGGTGCTCCTTCCAGTAGGTGTTGGTAAATCAGGGGTTGGTGCTCCTTTCTATTGGTACAGATAAATAAGGGGTTGGTGCTCCTTTTAGTGGATGCTAGTAAACTGTTTGTAAAGTTGGTGCTTTGCAAAGGCTAGATTTGGATGGTAGTCCAAGAAGTCATTCTTGAGGAGTAGCCAAATTGGTGAACCTCATTAAAATATTGTGTTGTGTGATATGTTTTTTTGTGATGCTTGCTTTATCTGGTTTTAAGGTTTCATTATTTTAATTTTAAGAGCTGTAAATTCAAGTTAAAATAACTACACTAATTCACCCCCCTCTCAGTGCCATTGTAATACTAACAACATTACCATATAAAAATTAAATTTCAATTCAAAGGCTCCAAAGGCACCAAACCCATTTGGTCACATTTCAATTCAAAAGCCCCAAAGGCACCAACACCTTTGGTCAAATTCCAATTTAAATTTAAAGTCTCCAAAGGAAAAAAATCCCTTTGGTCACATTTCAATTCAAAATCTCTAAAGGTGCCAAACCCCTTTGGTCACGTTTTAGTTTAAGAGCCCTAAATTCACAAAACCCCTTTGGTCATATTCACATTTCCATTAAAAATCCCCAAAGGTACCAAACCTCTTTGGTCAAATTTAATTTTTATTACAAAGGCTCCAAAGGCACTAAACCCATTTGATTAAATTTCCTTCCATGCAAGTTACTGGATTTCTATATTAGCTTTACTTTAAGGTTATTTCATGCTTTTCTAGATTAGTTTTTATTGATTTCCTAGTGTAGGCTCTCGTGTCAACCATGGACCCAGTAGTCTACTCTAGAAACCTAGTGGTTGTAGAATTTTTTACCCATGCAACCTATTAGGATGATTCAATTACCATAAAATACTCATGGAAGGTTAGCTCATATTTCATGCTTATAGCTTAGATTAGATCAAAGCCCTATTTTTCTTAGGAAAAAGCAAAACCATAGAATAGATTTATTTTTATATTTATAGAGTAGATTAGATTACCACCCCATTCTACTTAGGCAAAAGCAAAACAATAGCTTAAATTTCCTTTCACATCCATTAAATTAGGGTCCCATTTTGATCGGGAAAAAGTAGAGCCCTATATTAGACCTACATTATGCTTGAGCAAAAGTAGAGATATAGATGATATTTCCTTTCATGTCCTAGATTTAATTGTAGCCCCATTATACATGGATAAAAGTAGAGACATAAATTAGAGTCCCATTCTTCTCAAAAAAAAGTAGACACATAGGTTACATTTCCTTTCATGCTATCATAGATTAAATGTCCTTTCCTATTGTTGAGTAGCTAACCTAGATCTTTGAGTGAACCTCGTACTTAGTGATATACTCTAGTAACCTGGTGGTTGCAGTGATTGGTTATCCACGCAATTCGATAGGATGGGTAGATTACCATAAGGACACTTATTTCCAAAAAATAAATAAATAATAAAATAAACAAAAACAATCACCTACACCATAATGACAATAAAAACAATTGTGATTAAACATACACACAAATAACATTTTCAATAACATAATCAAAATCATGCATGCAACAACAAAAGCAACTATGAGCAATCAAGTAAAAAATTGGGTTCAACTTAATCCAAAGCAAAGGTGTGAAAGGGTAACTTATGTTGCTGATGGTCCTACACTCCATCCATCCTCCATCTCACAAAAAAAACACAACACACCACCACTAGCCACACTTCATCCATATAGTTTATGCTCAATCCCATTGAGGTCAATCGCCTCATCGCCATCATCTGTTCCATCCACCATCGACTCACTACTTGAGGGGGTAGAAAATACCAACAACATTTCACCTCAAGCAAGATCAATACACAAACACCCATTTTTGGACTTAGCATCTATCCAAGAACCTTGTCTACAATTAATCATACACCTTATTCTATTGGGTCTAAATATAGACACTAATTAGATTCAAATGGCTAACGTGTTGATTTTATGCCTAATAAGGTTACATACCAATGTTATAATAAAGGTAACGGTGTAAGACTCACCACCTTCAAGAAATTATAGCACATGGGACCACTTACCATATGACTAGTCTATTTTCAAAAACCAAAGCACTCATCAATTTATCAAAGACAAGATTCAAAGACATTAGTAACCTCCATCACTAGGGAATACCACATTGATCTCAAATTGGGGTAATTAAATGTCAAACCACTTCAAAGTACAAGATTTAGCACATCACTCATTCATAAACCACAAGTATCATTCATTCTTATATTACATTATGTTTTCAAACAATACGATACAAAAAGAGGCATATGTAGACACTTAAAACTAGCATAATAAAAAACAAATTGAGAAAAAGGTAAAAATGTTATTGAAAAAACTCAAACTATACATTTATTTTTGATAAAATACCTTTCTTGCCAAGGCTCAAAATGTGGCATAACTCTATTCCTTTGACTATTCAACTTTTAGAAGTTTTAGTCCCTATTGGATGACCCCTAAAGGTGTTTCATTTACCCTTTCCTTTTGAATCCATAGACTTCATCCTCAGTCTATAAAGCCCTATTTCTATTCTTATCCTTCATTTATTAGTTTCCATATTGCAGTTATTTCTATATTTGTGTCCATATATTTGCTTCATCCTCGGCCATCTGATAGTCATCTTTGGTTTTAGCTTGCATTGTCTCTAAAATTTTCCTAATTAGATTTCCCTAGATTCTTTCCTCTAGTCTAAATTCCTCATTGAAAATCCTGTTATTACGTTCCAACCAAAATTTCCAGTAGATGAAACCCAAACCCAAATCCCAAGCTATCTTCAAGGTCTTTTATTTGAATCTATTGGTCTTCCAATAGTCCCAAAAGTTATTCTCAATGGGAATGGATCTTTTTGATTGAAAAAAAATATTGTACCACAAACTCTAGACTATTTGGGCATAGGGATACAAAAAAATGAGGTGGTCCATTATTTCCTCCTCTTGGTGACAAATTACACACTAGTTGGGTCCAATAAATCCACATCTCCTCATGTTATACTAAGTCATAATACTATTATGTGCAAAAAATCACATAAAAAAAATTATATTTGGCCATAATTTGGGTTGCCATAATTGCAACCAGAGGGGTTTTAGACCAATTTGAGTGTTTTTTATAATATTTCCATAACCTTATTTGACAGTAAAAATTCCTTATTGAGTATATCCCCAACCAAATTGATCAGGTCCATTACTCCTTGGACACTTTTGTCAATCCAATATTTCTTTTAGTTCTCTTTTCTCCTCAACCCATTTTTCCCTCGACTCCCTAGGACTTGCCACTGACTAATATTATCTTGTAGTTGATCTGGCAATCTAAAATAGTGGCTTATGAGATTCTACCATTTCCTCTAAAATTAGTCCTTGAATCCTACTAAGTGGGGATACTGATAAATTATGGGGGAAAATATTCCCAAGAATCTTCCCACAACATAGCAGTTTTTTCATCTCCCACTTTCCAGTATAACCCTTCTTTAATAAGTGATGCTTCTTTATTTAGAGATTTCCAGGTCTCTGATCCCTCTCCTGAAACAGGAAGACAAGGAATATCTTTTTTATTTTGTGATGGATGGTATTTAACTTTCAATACTTTGCTCCATAGTTGGTCACAATAATTTAGCCATATCCAATACAACTTGGCTATTAGAGATTGGTTGTTTACCATTGTTATTCTAATTCCCAAACCTCCAACTTCTTTAGGCTTGAAAATCTTATACCAAATGACTAGTGCCCTTGTGTGGTTACCCTGCACTCCAAACCAAAGAAAGTGTCTCATCATATTGTCCAAATAATTTGGGATACTCTTTGGGGCAGCCATAATGGAGAATTTATACACTAGAATTGCTTGTAAAGCTGATTTAAGCAATGTTACTGTTCCTCTAAAATGTAGCCACATGTAGGTCCAATGCAAAAATTTCAAGTGGATTTTGTCTCTTATTTATTTCCAATATTTATTTTTTAGGATCTTATTTGTTAAGGGGATATCCAAATATTCTAAGGAAAGTGATGCCTCTGAGAATATGAGGATGTGGGTTTTTGTTCTCTTAATTTTTTTATCACGTTAAAAAAATCACTATTGATTTTTATTCATTTAGTAGTTTTCCAATAGCCACTATGTAGCACTCCAAAAAAATTTGATATTGGTTGCTTCTCTTATTGTTGCTTCCCCCCACATTCCTGTGCATGTTATTGCTTATCCTTACCCCTGAAATGGTATTCTCTACTTTTCTCTTCTATATGAGTCTTTCCAAGCCCTCTGTAAAAATTATGAACAAAAATGGTTGAATTGGATCCCCTTTTTGGATTCCTATGGAAGCTTTAAAAAGTTGGGATAGATTACCATTGATGAGAACTAATAAAGAAACTATAGATATGCATTCCATAATCTATTTTATCCATTCTTCACTAAAACCAAATTTTTACAATATTTGAGCTAAAAATTCCCAACTTACTCTGTCATATGCCTTGGATAAATCTATATTAAGGAACATACCTTTGTTTCCCTTTTGGAATATCTCATAAATAGTTTTTTTTGCTATCACAACTCCATCCAAAAAAATTTTAACCTACACAAATCCCCCTTTTTTTGAAGAGATTAACCTTGGTAAGATTCGTTTCAACCTATTTGCCATCAATTTGCTTATGATCTTATAAAACACATTGCATAGAGCACTAGGTCTATAGTTAGTGATATTTTCCATATCTCCACCTTTCAGGATGAGATTAAAAAAGGTGTGATTCAAGGCTTTAAGGATTCTTCCACTAGTCATGACTTCTTCTATTGCTTGGGTTACATCCTTTGTAATTTTATCCCAATAGGATCTATATAAATCTACTGGAAATCCATATGGACCTGGGGCCTTCCCTATATGCATATCAAAAATTGTTTCTTTAACTTCTTCATCTCTAATCTCTCTTAAGATCTCCTTATTTTATTTTTTTGTGAAATTAACATTGGTATGCTTTCTAAAATTTCCTCTTGATGCTGAGTGGAAAGGTGTGGATTTGTAGTAAATAAAGTTTAAAAGTATTTATTTATAGTTTCTTGCATACCTATGGTAGCAAGTTTCTTTTTTCCATCCCATTTGGATAAGGTATCAATCCGATTATAGTGATTATGTGTTGTGGCTGAGTGATGGAAAAACTTTGTATTCTTGTCTCCCTCTTGCATCCAGATTATTCTTGCTCGTTGTCTCTAGTAGGCTTCCTCTTTCTTGTCTAACTCTTCTTCCTCTTACATAAAAATACTTTATCTATGGATAAGCTCTTCATAGATAGGTTCTGAGTGGATCCTTTTTGCTATTTCTTGCACTCGAATTGAAATATTTTCTCTTGGTTGCTGGAAATATGTCCAATGAGATTTACTCCATTTTTTTAATTTACCTTTAATCAAATTTAATCTAGAGTTAAGTTTAAATTGTGTTGTCCCATGTTCTGGTTTTCCTTGTTCCCACCAATGTTTCATTAGCTCTAGTAAGTCATTACTTTGGAGCCAAAAAGTCTCAAATCTAAAAGGATGATTCTTGACCCGAGGCTTTTTTCCTATGTAAATAGATACTAGAAAATGTTCAAATGCTAACCAATTCAAAATTTATGATTTACAATGTCAAATGGTGGAGAATTTCTCCCCCAAAAGAAACCTATCTAATCTATATTTTATTGTGAATGCTTCTTTTCTTATTAGTTCATGTGTTGTTGCATCCTGATGGGGGTATGTCAATCAAATCTAGGTACTCTGATTGAGCCAAAAAAAGCCTATCCTTCTCATTGAGCTGGTTCAAACCTCCTTATTGATCCTACACTAAAATTTTAGCATTGAGATCCCCTCCCACTATCCAAAAGTCTTTCGGATGGGTTTCCCTCAACTGTTGTACTACCTTCCATTGGATTTTTTGAGCTCGTACCTCTATCATGCCATAAAATTAAATTATCATCCAAACCATCCCAGAGTCCCTCTCCCTAAGTTTGGTCATGAGGATTCCTTTTGCTGAAGATGATTCCATAAATTAGAAGTAGTTTTTATTTCATAAAGTGTTAATTCCTCTTGAAAATCCTTGAGATGCCTCGGCCATAAAATCTTCCTGCCCCCAACATTTCTTGGCAATATTTTCTATAAATTCTAAGGAAGTTCTAGTTTCATGTATCAAAACCACATCTGGGTTGTTTTCTAATTTTATTTTCTTTATAGCCAATTGTATAGGTTTTTTGTTTAAACCCCTTACATTCCATGTGTTTATAATCATTGAGGGTTTGTATTGTAGAATTTGGCAATGGGCTTCACCAATCCAAATTCTCTCATTTGTTCTTCCTGTTGTTGTATTTTGTCCTCATTTTTTTTCTTCCCATAATTTATGAACTTGCATTCTTTGGTTGCTTCTTTATCTAGTTGATTCCTAGTGTTGGATTCTCTTTTTTTTTCTCTGCAACTCCCATAATTATATATTTTGATGGATTTTGATCTTGTACATGCACTATCATTGTCCCTACCATATCATTTTTATGAAATATAGATATCTCTGGTGTTTGCTGTTGCTATTCCTAATCCCTTAACAAGTCAATTTTTTGGGTCCTAGATGTCTCTGATTATTTTTATTGTGTCATAATATTTTGATTTTATTGACTCTCCCCAATTTTAAAATTTTGAGTAATTATAATTTAGGAGGGGTTTTTCTCCTATGGGATGGGGGTGTACTCCTAATGGATCTATTCTTCTCCCTCTTGGTTTGGGACTTTGTCATTGACTGGTTCCACATTTTAATCCTCTTGCCATTCCATTGGATCATCTAATTTAAGGATTTCATATTTATTAGAAGATGCCCTCCAATCTGGGTGTTGGTTCATTTTTCCTTCTTTAGTTGTATTTCATCCTCTTACTTGATATTTATTTCTTTGGACTCTCCTTGTTACTATTTGAAATATTTCATCATTTTATTTCTATGGAGGAGGGTTTTCAATATTAGTTTTAGGTTGATGCATCACCTATCTTCCTATTTTAGGGAATTTTCTTACCAGATGTCCATACTCATGGTAATATTTACACCTAAAAGAAATTGATTCATAATCCACTTGCTATCTACATGTATTTTACCAAGAGTGGATTTTCTAGGTACATCACCACACAGATCCTTACATATGCTATTGATATCCCCTCTAATTATTCTCATGATATTCCTATATATGTGCCCAAGAGATTACCAATCATCCTAAGGATATCCTCTCTCTAAAATTCAAGCAAGAGAGAAAAGAGCTTTAGCCATATTGGGGCGATCGATGGCTCCACATGAGGATCGAATGTAGGTCATTAGGGTTGCATGAATAAACCTGTCGGTCCAATGTTGTATGATCCCCCTTCAAAAGCCTTGTTCCTATCTAAAACCAATATAAAATCTACTACAAAGTACCCATTTGAAAGAAGCAAAATATCAACTTCTCCTTGGGGATCCCAATGTTTCCTTACCCAGTTGTATAAGAAATTATGGGACTCAACCCCACAAATTTATAAATCAAATCATGGGTGGATTTGTACATGATGTCTTCTACAATTAATTATTCTACAATATAAAGGATCGGAACTGAGTCTACTTGAGTAAAACACCTATTTCTCCATGTTTGGTATGGTTCTGTATCTTTTTTTTTGTTATATTCTTGATTTTTTTTTCAACTTGTGCCTCTATGTGGACCTATCTCCTATTGTTACCCTTAAATACTTTTGTAAAATATCATTGGTTGAAGGACACACCTCCCTTATTGACTTGTGAATCATAAATAGTAAAAAAAATTGGAGATGTTATGTGGGTTCAATTTTTCTTATCTTCTCCTCAATATTTCTAGAACTATTTTATGGCCCACTCATGTTTGGGGCTATTGAAAACCACAAAAAATCTAAAAAACCCTAACAATTCACACCAAGAGAAAAATAGATAAATAAAACATACCTACAATTGTTTTGAACATAGTTTGATGTAAATAAGTCCCAATATAAGCCTTGCATTCTACCATCGCTTTGACTCAAACCCTATTTCTTCTCCTCCTTTCACTTCATCTCCAATTGCATTAGTTCATATCATGATTAATTAATACATTTAATATTAATTAAAGCTAATTAGTATTAAATAAGCACTCATCACCTAAGTATTTATTAATTAATTAATTAATTCAATAAATAATTAATTAATTAAGTGCTTAGGTTGCACAACCATACACCCCTCACTATGGGAGCATTCACACATCCATCACCCATGTCCACATAATTTACTTAATTTGAAATTCCACCTCTCATTGTTTGGACAAATCATGTGCAAAGAAAAACTCTTTTCTAAAAGTGAACTCAAGTCACTAGAAGTTGCACCTCCAAGCCACAAAGGGATATTAATCATACACTCAATTAAATAAATAAATTAACTCAACATGTAAAATATGCACACAATCAATAGAATAAATTAAAAGGATATGCACAATCAATATATCCATGCATATTCAGTTAACTAACCATGCACATTGATTAAAAAAATAAAAAAATGCACATCACAAATTTGTATGCACAATGCTAATTGGTGATAATTATGAGGTTTTTTATCCCCATACAATTCTTGTAAAAAAATAAATGCAAGGAGAAGACTCAATTACAAAAATTAACTAGCTAAGCCACCTCCTTATCCCTTCCCACCAATAAAATTATAAATAAGACTTCTCCTCATTCCTAGAGCATGAGGATGGAAATAGTATCGAAGTGCTGATAAAAATTTGAGCATTCCTAACATTCAATTGCTCATTTTTTTATCACTCTACCATCCCTATCCCATGTATAATATTGATCACACACTTTTGTAGGCTCAAATATGCTCTCAGATAGTTTTTATATGCCATAGGTCATGACCATCCCATCCCATATGGTCTTGGTCTGTGATAATCAAACACCTGAATAGTCAACTCCCAAATTGCATAGAGTCATTCTGATGTGGCATGACATACAACACAATGTGAACATCAACAATGACATTGATGGAAATAGTAGCACATAGGAAGGTAAAAAGTAATTTATCTGATTTTTATTTGCATTCTTTGCTTTTACATATTGCATTGGGTTTAATACTTTTTAAATATGGGCTTTACTTTAGGAAGCCCAACAGGTATTATTGACCAGTTTTATTTGACTTATGTGTAAGAATACATGTACTAATAAAACCTCAAGAAGCAGACCCAAATCCAAACAAAAACCTGAAGGTGCCCAAGCCTGCAGACCCAACTTCCTATGACTACAACAATCCACATCTCATGACCATCCAACCCTAGATGATCATGAATCGTGACCATCCAAGCATAAATTTTTATCATATAGATGGTAGTCTATCATAGATCTAGTAGGGATAGGCATATATCTTGACATAGAGGAACCATACATGACCCTGACACATTCAATGAAGTGGTGATCACCACAAACTTGCCCACACATTTTCTATAGTGATAAAGGCACATTGCACCATCTTTGTTAGTATAAGGAAAATCACTCCCTTCATTATCTGTACACCCCTACACAGGTAGATATTGTAATAGAAGGACAAAAGGCAATACAAGTTATTATAAATTTACTGCTTTTCATTTACATGCTTTACATGGTGCATACTTTTATCATATACAAATTTTAGCCTTGTAAAACAAGCAGCTCTAGCAAATAGATATCTATAAGTTATACTTCGATGGACCTAAATGTAGAAATGGTGTTGGAGCTATAATAGTGTTATATCACCCTCTAAATGAGTTAAGCATATTTTATACCATATAACCTAGAGCTATACCAATAATACAGTGGAATATGAATCACTTTGAATAGGTTTGGAAGAGGTAGAGAAGCTAGGAGTGAATTTGTTGATGATCTATGGTGACTCTAAATTGCTAGTAAAATAGATTATAAAAAATGCAAAAAGTATCATAATCTAAAAGCTTACCAAAATAGAGTATGGGATTTGTTTGAAATATTTGAAGCGTTAAACGTAAAAGAATTCCCAAAGAGAAAAATGCATAAGCTAATGCACTAGCCTCCCATGAGGTGAATTTTTGTATAGCTTCTAATATATGGGGAAATGCAAAAACTATTAGAATTTCTTTTTTCCCTTCCATGCCAGATAAGGATACTTTCTAGCAAATGTTCAATAATGATAAGAAAATAGTGGAATTTTTAATTCACGAGGTATCTTGTATAAACATGACTAAAGATATGATTAAGAGTATAAATGAAGATGTTATTTAGCTAAAGAATAACCACATTCCCAAGGGATCAATTCATCTTAAGAGTCTATTTGATAGAAGTGACTATCCAATTCACCAAAAAATCAAGATTTATGAGTAGGAGTATAGAGAGGTTCTGATTTAACCTGGAAGAAACCTAAAAGTTGGAATTCAATATTTTGAAGAGGAATTTTATCAACTTGTTTTCTTATGCATAGAATTCAATGACATAATTACACAGATTTGTGATGATTTGAAATTCTATAGGAAAGACACTTGTAGAGACAAAAAATTGATCAATTAAAATAGGTCAATTTTCCCTTAGAAACCTAAGAAATCCTTCAAAATTTCCAAAAAGTAATTTTATCTTCCCTAACCCTTAATTTTGAAATTTTATAATTTATAATATTTTTGTGCTCCTTCTTAATAGTCCTTATGGTGTTTCTTACCACTACTTCACATGACCTCTAATGGTCATATCAAAAAAATTGTAGTCTCCCAAGACCGATCACAAAATCATGTCCCTAAGGCAAAAATAATTAGATTCTTTGCTCTCCTAGGGATTTTGGTCCATTTATGGAACCATCAATTAGATCTCCCTACCCTATTTCCAACTCCTATGTGCTTCACATTGCCTTTGGTGAATTTTAAATTCATCCACCTCTTCCTCCTTTTCATCAATTCTCTTCCCTCTCTCCCTCCATGTCCCAAATTTCTATAAATTATGGCATTGGGTCTTCATTTTTCATAATGCTCTATCATAGCCACAAACATCAGGCAAATTGGTGACTTAGAAGTGCTAAGTGGACAAGTGCATTTAATTTGTGTATCTCTTGGAGAGGATCTACTTGGTCAATCTCAAGAGGAATAGCTAATATTTTGGTTGTAGCCTTCTATTTCTATGCTATTCTTTCGATTTTGATCTTTAGAATATCACTCTAGTTTTAAATATTTCTTTTGAGCTTTAATTTTTACATTGCTTGTTTTAAACGTTACTTCTAGCTATTTTTAGTTGAATTCCATGTTTGTATTATCCTCTCCTAAATTTTGGAACCCTTAGGAGCCCTAATTTTGGTAGAACTCTACCTCAACCTTGTGTACAAGGTGATTTTATAGTCTATCATTACCAGTTGCAAATTCATTATTAAACAAGGTTGAGGGTAAGCTTTGTCCTATAACCCACTTCCTTTAGCCTCTTTTATCCTTTTATATGCTGCTTCTACATTTCCATTGGTTAAATACCTATTCTAATCCCCTTTCTACTCTATGTCTCTACTCTAATTTTTAGTAGAGCGATTTCATAGTTTGACCTTACAAGGCACAAGTTCACTTTAGATAAGAGTGGGCGAAAGTATTGTGTTTTCCTTGTGACTCAAAAATTTCTTATAGACTTCCAAATTCTATTTTTTCCTTTGTTTCTAGTTACATTTTCTTTAACCCCCCTTTTTATTAGTCTTTTCCCTAAGCCTTAGTCGAGCGATTTTGTGCATTGCTCATATTGGGTATGAATTCAACTTATACAAGGTAAGGGGTAATTTTCATGTTGTCCCTATGATTCTTGAAAATTTATTTGTACTTCCCTTACTCTATTTTACCTCTATTCTCTATTTGATCCTACCTTGACACTTATTATTGCCTTTTGTTCTTACCTTAACCCTAGTAGAATTATTTTGTACCTCACCCATATTGGCCATGAAATCACTCTAAGGAATTTTATAATAGATTACACTAAGGATTGTGTAGACACATAAATCATTTCATGATTAGGGGATATACTTACATAGCCAAACTCATAAGACATAATATTAGACTTTCCAAGCATCAACAGTGGTTTTCACCACTCATTCGGGATCTTTTCAAGCCATCCAAGCTTGGCCACTCAATCCAAGAGTAGCCAGACCTTAGTCGCTCAAGACTAGAGTGGCCAAAACTTAGCCACTATAGATGAGAATGGCCAGATCATAGTTGTTTCATATGACAACAACTAAGCCATAAGAAGCGGTTTGCCAATAAATAGACCCAATCTTAGGTGGAAGTGGTATTCTGCATGCAATAAATGTGAGAGGGAGTGACTTTGCATTACTTTTCATGACCAGTTCACATAGGAGACCTGAGTTTGCATTTAGAATTAATTTAACTGACCTCCAAGCATAAAAAAAGGACAAAAGCTTCTCATGCTAACGACCAATTCACATAGAAGACTCAAATGGGTAGTTAGATTTTAGTTAACTGGCCTTCAAATATAAAAAGTGGACAAAGTCTTCTCATCCTAACTTGCACTATGCATGAGAAATTAATTTCTAGGGCTTGGACATAGACCTAGGGTTTCACACTATAAAATGTGCAAGCCTGAGAGCAACAAGGGATCCATAGATCTTGAATCTTTTATCACATCAGGGAGAGAGACTTCCTTTTGAGGAGAGCTTTCAAGACTTGGATAGTTCTCTTTGAGATCATGTGTGTGGTGGAGCTTTGAAAAATTGAATAGCATAATATCTACTTTCTTCAACATCAGATCATAGTCTTTGACCCATAGATTTGGGTCAAAGAGGGTAAGGTTTACTTTAGCGGCCGTTGTCTTGGATAGTGGCCCGCAGGCTTAGCTTAGATAGACATAACATATTTTATCCTATTTTATTATATCATTAGCATAGATTTACATGATTTCATGGCATTTTTTTATCATATTTCTATTGCATTATTTGATTACTAACAACCTCATCCAGGGAGGCAATCTCGAACATATAAAAGTGTTGTGTTGTTTCATTGCTTGCAAGGCCACGGATACATCAGATGAAGATTACACCATATGAGAGAAAAAGGGATCCCTTTAGGAAACAGACCTGGAGAAGGAGGCATATATAACCCCTCATACATTTTTGTTTGTGAAATTAGGAAGCTTTTATAAGTGCACCACCTCTTCACGGAAGGGGCACTCCTTGCCCACTTGTAATTTATAAGATCAAAATGGGTATCCCTAAGAGGGGCCGACATGTAATCGAACTTCAATATCAATAAAGAGATATGTCTTTTGTTATTTCATGTTATATGCATTTTCCTCTTGTATTTCCATTTCATATTTGGTATTTTAAATAGCATTGCAAGTAGGGTTTTCAGAAAAGGGACCAGTGCATGCGTTCTTGGGGTTGCTACAAATGGCGATCATGGTGGGACGACCACTAATTTTTCATTTTTTGCTAGAAAAATAACTTAATTTTGTGTGCAATTCTAGCCACTCTGAGCTACAACATCTAGAATCTAGCCGCTCTGAGCTACAGTGGCCAAAAACTAGCCGCTATGAGTTACACCGGCTAAGAAATAGTCACTCTGGTCAACAACAACCAGAATTGGAGTGCAGTAGAGGTCAAAATACAAACTCTCTAAGTTGGATCAAATGTTGGTATAGCTTCCCTAATATTTTATAGCTTTCTATCTGCTTCTGTGTGTTTAAAATAGAGAACTTAAAGCACATTTATGTTTGGAAATTGAAATAATAAAGAAGAAAGAATTAAGAATTTCGCATATCTTAGATCTTCTTTTAAATTTTCCACTAGGTGTTGCTAGGAACAATGACTTATGCCTGAAAAGTTTTCCCTAGGATCTAATGTGATAGACATTGTATGTTGTTTGCTTTCTTTGAGCCCCTACTAGAGGCCATAGTTGCATGAGATAAAGTGTGCTCATATAAATCATAGTAGTTCATGCATCTTTATGAATATTGAAACGCATTTTTTGCACTTAGGCATATAGGAAAGACTGATTGTTGCTATATGATGCACTTTATGTTACACAAGCTTAAAATGAACACCACACAAGCACGTCTCATTTAAACATTAGAGAGTTGGATTTCATCACCAACCTTCAATTCAGTCTAGTGATGTTGGAATTCATCTCCTTCCACTGGTCTACCCCCTAGAGCTTCCTATAAATAGATTGGGAAACTCACTTATAGTGACACTAAGTTATTTGTGTTCAAACTGTCTCCCACTGTTGGAACAATCATTGGTTCATAGTGGAAGAGCTAGGCAAAACCCCCATTGGGTCTTTAGCGGTGTACCCTAGCTTCTTTTGATAAAATCATGTTTGGCATGGGTGTACTTGATTGTCACTATGGATGAGTATTCTCATTCTTAATCCAAGAACAAAGAAATCAAGATAACAACACATCAAAACACATCAAATAGTTTAGGACACACTCAAATCGGTAATCAAGATAAACATTTGTTTGGTATTGTGTGGTCATTCCTAAATTACAAACTCAATGGATCAATTCATAAAACAACATGGTAAAAAAAAGAAGTAAACACCCTCAGTATGATGTCGAGGGAGAGATAGAAGCAATTCATATCCATAGATAGAGTCATAGTAATGTTGAACGACCTACCCGTAAGACCATGATATGTAGCTCCATAAGCCTAAGGGGTGATAACTCAACTATTGGGGTATATCCTCGAGAAACCCCAAGTAAGGAACCACATCATGGAACAAATTTACATAAACAAAAAGAGGCTTCACAATCATTCTCATCAAGGAGACATGAGGAGACCTCAAGGACCTCCTCTAAACACACATAAATATCTCAAAGACATGATGAAAATTCAAGGGCTTCATCCTCACATAAATAAGGTTCTAAAACCTACTCTTCACATAGGGATTATGAGACTACCATGTCTCCATACACATGGAGGAAGCATGTTACCACCAAGACCTCTTCATCAAGAAGGCAAACAAGAATTGTAACACCTCAAGACTCACATGAAACATATGAAATAGGTTTGCCCACTGAAGGGCAGGAAACTAGAGCTACATCTAGTCATGGGAATAATATAGAAGAAACCCTTCACAAAAAAGGAAATATTACCATAGAATATGACCTCATAGGAGGAAATGGTACCCCACGGGACTAGCCATGGAAAAAGAGACAACTGGATAGATTGGATAGATTTCCTACTCAACCAACCCAAAGAACTGTAGCTATTGAGAACTCTACATCTGGAAGCTCATGAAATATGACTTCTAAGCATACCTACCAATTTGGGGGTACCTCAAAGTGAACTCGTAGAAGACACATGGATTCTAATCATAGGTATATTCAACAGTACACTAAACAAGTCACATTAACTAGCAAGATTACAGGTATAGCATAAACCCCATCGAGGAATTTGCGAGTCAAGACAACAAGAACAGAGTTAGATAAACATGATTATTCTATGATAGTGCAAACTAACTGAATGAGGTAGTTATAAAATGCATTACGTAAAGAGCGAGAGTTAGTGGAAGATCTCGAACAAGAGAAACAAAGAGAAATACTCTTGCACCAACATGAGCAATGGTTAATAGAGCAAGCTAAGCATCTAGCTCTTCATAATTTATAGATAAATTATGGTGACCACCAAATAACAAGACACACTGACTCACCTAAGGAAAGGCACACTAGACAAGATAGCCCACAATGAAACCCCCCACAAAATCATGAACAAAATCTAACTAATGGGGGGAGGGAAAAAATAACAAACCAAGATCACAATCCTGAGTCCCCATGCAGGATGGAGAAAAATGGAATAAATCAAATGGATAGAGAGCTACCTCCATTGCCAATGTGAATAGGTTTACAAGATGATGAAATTCGTGCATCAAAGGAATTTCAAGAGCTTTTTGAAAATATG
Organism: Wollemia nobilis; assembly: GCA_028583015.1. NCBI lineage: Eukaryota > Viridiplantae > Streptophyta > Pinopsida > Araucariales > Araucariaceae > Wollemia > Wollemia nobilis. The sequence continues at coordinate 1,734,558 of JAQPPZ010000028.1, forward strand.
AAAACCTTTTAGAAACAAGAGGCAGTTGGAAACTCGCCAACATTGATCAAGATACACAATCAACCATTGTTCCCATCAATCCATAACCCTCCATATCCTAAGCACTTTGAGGTGCCTAAGTTAGAAAAGTTTAAAGGTGAAGAGGATGCACAAGAGCATGTCACCAATTTTATCAATGTCTATTTTCATATTGAAGACAATGATGCTCTCATGCTAAGAATATTCATAATGACATTTTTAGGTGCTACCACTCAATGGTTCAACCAACTACCTAATCATAGCATAACCAACTTTGAACAACTAGTAAACGCATTCTTAAAGTGTTTCTCATTTTGTGCTAAGAAGAAGGTGAACCTTTTAGACCTGGCTAACTTGAAACAGTATGATGATGAGCCAGTAATGGATTATGGGAATAAATGGAGAAAAATCATGGCAAAATTATCATTCTCCATTCCCATAGAAGAGATCATTCGCATGTTTATCAAAATTTGTTCTAAACATATCTCCCTCTTGCTACAAATCCAACAGTATCCTTAGTTTGAGGAAGCTTTAGTGCAGGCAAAGATCATTGAAGAGATAAAAGTAGATGAGGGAACCATTAAACTCAAAAACAAAAAGGAGTGGAATAAGAATGGTAAGAATGACAAGTACAACCAGAAGCAGGGGAACCCTGCTCCAGTAAATCAAGTCGTATTGGCTACACCCAAGTATGGGGGTGCACAACAACCATAGAACTATCAAGCACATCCCCCTCCATCCAACTATGACCAAAAGAACAATCAAGGAAGAAACCAAGAATGAAAGTCACCTCATTATTTCACACCTCTGATAGAATCAATGCAATAAATATTTAATCAGTTGAGCGAGGCCAGGAGGATCAGATTTCCTGATATACCTCTTATATATCCCAACCATCCTAAGCCAAAATGATATAGGGGAGATCAATTTTGCCCTTGTCATAGGATACCAGGGCATGACATTGAGGCTTGCATCAGTTTTAAGCATCAAGTGCAAAACATGATTGAGGTAGGCAAACTCAATGTTGACAACCCACTGGCTCCTGATAATAGAGACATGGGCATATACAGAAACCCATTCCCCAATAATGATGACCCTCGAGAGTAAGGGGCCCAAGTCAATCAGGTTTGAGCTGACATACCTACCCAAAGATGTGTTAGGATGGTTGATATTGTTAATATAGCAACAAGGACTAGGTTGTATGGTCAATCACAACCACCTGTAGCTCCCATGAACATTCCAACCACTCCTAGGTAAAGGTAAGACAACATTCCAGGTCCACCAACGAGACCTGTGGTAACTATTCAAAGTAGATTGAAGCAAAACCTACATATAACTCCAGATAAGTTATCCATATATGAGCTCATATAATAGTCCCTAAAGCATAGGGATACTCTAATGAAGATTCTAAGAACAATTGAACTTCACCTATAAGATGCAAATGCATTCACTCACTTTGTGGGACAAGTGCAAGAATGCTAGGAACCTGTAATCCGATTCTATGATCATGATATTAAGATAGTTTTTGTTGCTTTACTAGACCCTCCACTAAACATTGTAGTGGACATAAATGACTTACCTTTCAAGAGGGTTTTGGTCGACATAGGTTCATCGATAAATATCATCAAAAAAATTGCAATAGAGCACCTCAAGATGCCTAAGACCAATATCTTTCCAGGAGCTTACACATTGATAGCTTTTAATGATGTTTTATGCAATACTATGGGAATGATAGTCCTACCCATAAAAGTGGGGCACAAGACCATCCCCATTATGTGTCATGTCTTGGAAGGTGCTATGCAGTACAACATACTCTTAGGGCATCCTTGGATAAGGGCCATGAATTGTGTACCTTAAATCTTGCACCAGTGTGTCAAGTATGTGCACAAAAACAAAGTATATGTGGTTCTGGCTGATGAAGATCCTTTTAAATATGTTAATCAGGTGGAAATTCTAGGATAATTCATGATCCCTTCTACTCACCTATACGTAGCACCTTCATCCTCAACCACACAAGTGGATAACGAAGGCAAATGGGTAAGAAAATACCCATGCACATCAACACCTCCTGGTGCACTCAAGATAGTCAATGCTTCTAAAGGACCATCAACGTCAAAACCAAAAGACAATCAGAAGCTAAAGGTACCCTTAGTTAAGGAAGAAAGGCCCAAAGGAATGCCAACTATAGCCATTGCTAAAATGCCAAGTCCTATGTAAGAGGAAGATCCTCAAGATCAAGATGAATATAGTGATTATCACCCTAATTCACCTGTACCATCCGTGGGGTCATCCACATTGCATGCATCAATACACTTGGCAAGAAAAAGCATAGAGGAATACCTTGTGCATAACATTACCTTTACGTCTATCATTGAGTCTGTACAAGACATAGGGAGACTTAAATACTTGAGGCTGCTAGTAGGAATAGTGGTTCCACTTGGAATCCCTCCCAACCAAACCAATTTTGTCTATGTCGGCCTGCACTATGCTCATAAGTCTTCAGATATATAAGAGGATTGTGATGAATTATTCACAATAAATTTTCATAACCTCTCTAATCTTGAGTTTTCTCTAAGCTACTTTGAGCATTGTCATTGGCATGCTTATGGCCTTGGCATATATGATCAAGGGCACGAGAGGCCTTACGAGCCACTATATCATCTTCCCTTCGATATATTTGTCTTAGGCTACTATAGCAGAGGTCAAGATGACTCGCTTGCAACATCATTGGAAATATTAAGCATTGGGTTAGGAGAAGACATTGATTTCATTCCTTATCACCCCCTAAGAATAGCAAATTTTAGCAACAGACATGTGGCCACAATAAGCATACTGCCTCCAAAAACTTATCATCCAAACACCTCAATTGATTCCACCCCAACAGGGTACAACTCATGGGATGAGGATAATGGATATGAAGCAAGTGATGATGAGGTGTAATTTGGATTAGCCTATCAAGGGCCTCACTATTTGCAAAGATTCACATGGTCCATCCATGATGAGATTGGATATGCATCAGATGAAAGTGAATATGAATTAGAATACTCAATAGAAAGAGCTTACTTAGGCCTAAGCCATCAAACCCTGACTTTGGGGCCAGAGACAAACACAAATGAATTCTTCATAAGTGACAAAGAATATGAAGATGAAACAAAGATGGTATACTTGGGGCCAAGACATGAGCCCCTTGTCTTAGGGCTGCATACCAATGCTAACAGTTTTTGGATAAGTGATGATGACTTTGGGGATGAGACCGAAATGGATTATATTGGACCTCACCACTTGCGGTAAGTCAACGAGCTAGCAGAGAGAGAGGTGGCACTTCGTACCATAGACCCTCATATCCAATTTTTGGGGAGACCTATTGATCTAGCTTCCATTCATCGGATGGTCAACCCCCCTATGCCTACATTCAGAGAGCATTTAGAGCCCATTGATCCTATCATCTGCCCTGGTCATGGGATAGATACAAAAATTCCCATTCCTCCATAACCTCATCATGAGTATGGAAGTGAAACCCCTAAGACAATATTACACCCATGTGTATCGCTCCAAATTTTACACATCCTTACCTTCAGGCTAAAGGATATACGCCCGAAAGGAGGATGGGAAAAGGATGGGACAATACCTTGGACTGAGAGGCCCTTTGAAGGTCCCGCATCTTGGGGGAGGGGTATTAAGGTGATTTTTTGATGGATGGTGGGGTTCACCAGGAAACGTTTAGTGGCAGTTTCCACTCCTATGTTGGGAATGAGTTTAATGTGTTCAGTTTTAGCTTTAAATATCCAAGTCCTAGGTTTGACCAGATGAATCTAAGTTATTCTATATGAAAATACAAATTTAAATACAGAAAATAGATTTAACAGAAAACACAAAGGGCAAACTAAGTGAAGAAATCCATACCTGGTCCCGGATGTCTAATGAAGATTTTGATTTTGAAGTAGTCCAGATCATCTAGAATTTGACAGGATCATCTTTGATCTGACAAGATCGTCTGAGATCTGAAGAATTTGTCATACGAATTCATTAGAGACCTGCAAATAGAGAAATAGATACAAAATGCCAACAATATAACTATCCTGATGGAGGCAAATGATGTGAAATAACAATAAGAATGTTAACAGGATAATCCCAAATGGAAATACAAGTAAATTATGATTCTTTAATGAATAATCATGATCATATTATGCAATTAAACTACATGGGTGAACTCCAAGATGCAATATAACAGGAAATGCTAATAAAACTAAATGCAGAATAAAGTAGCAGCAAAATATAGGAAAAGCACAAACTCTGGGCACTGATTGCCCCAATGCAGACTGCAGTCAAAATCATCTTGTATTGATACAAAATCATCTTGCATTGGAAAGGATCGTCTGCGATGACTTGAGCTTGCTCTGACTGAAGAATAACAAGGTTCCTGAAACAAAATTTGGATAGGACAAGTGCATATGGTAATCCAGGGTGTTCTAATGTGTGTAAAGGTCAAGTTACAGAAAATATAGCCAGGGGAAAGTCAAGGGGGGGTCCTAAGTTTTAAATAGATTTATGAGGGAATATGGGAGGTTGGAGATCATCCTAATTTGGAAGATCTCCAATGGGGGAGGTCTCTAACGATGCAGACACATCTCTACCCGAGTTAGAGAAGCTGTTGAAACAGAAGCTGATTATGAAAAATTAGTTTTGGGACAAGATCGTCTGGACGTCCTAGTCCAGACGAAATCATCCGATCTGAGGCGATATCATCTGATCGGTGACGATATCATCCAACGGTCACAACAAATCCTAAAAATGACATGAGAAACGAGGAAATGGGTTAAACGGTAGTTTGGAAGCAGTTTTGGGGGTTGAATTTGAATTTGAATTATTACTAAGGTAATTTTGATTATTGCTAAGTTTTACTGTGCCAATTTTAGGGTGCTATGTTTTGCACCCTCTTTAGAGAATTTTCCAAGTAAAATGCGTTAAAGATGAGTTCTTCTCGATCTATGAGAAAGCAAAAAATTATTCCCATTTTTAGGTGACGATTCTTGGTCGAATCGTACGATAGCTTACTATTATGCCCCCTCCGTGTTTTTACCCAAATAGAATGTTTGAAATAAAAACATGAAAAAGAAAAATTAAAATGTTTTTAATTGTTTTTTGAATAAAATTAAGAAAAATAGGGAAAAACCCTAATTCATTGTTACTGTTCATTTTTACTATTTTCTAGAGCTCTGCAAACAAAATGGTCGAAACAGCGCACAGATCGACAGAGGTCCGGTGCGGGCTATGGGTAAGAGTCTACACTTAGTTTAGAATGTTGTAATTTGATTTTCTATGCTTTTTATATTAAATTTTGATGATTTTTGAGCATCGTGGCCGTTTTTGGGTCGTCAACATTGTCGGGACGAAATCGTCTTGATTTCGTCAAAATCATCTCGATCTCGTCGATTTCATCCAAGGGCAAAATCAATGAAATGGAGACGATTTCATCAAAAAGGGGATGATTTCGGCATGCAAAATTGGGACGATATCACCATTGATGAAATTAAACTTTCTTTACTTGCATTTTTAATCACTATTTTATTAATGATTTGGATTGTTTTGTTGTTTATGTTGTAGAGAGGATTACTAAGGAGTAGAGAATAGAAATACAGTAGGCTGAGGGATGACTTGGCCACTCTATCTCAGGTAGAGCAAGATCAATTGGCACAAGTTGGCTTGCAGCATGTGGTAGAGATGCCACAAGTGTCTACAGACATGGGGCTATTGACAGCCCTAGCAGAGAGGTGGTATCCGGGTTCTTCCTATTTTTGGTTATCGACAAAGGAGATGACTCCCACACTAGAGGATGTATGGAGGATTTTGAGGGTCCCCATACAAGGACGGTTGATAACTCCCACGGACAATCAGGGCCATGCGATGATGCGACTATGCGAAGATCCGAGCTTCGCCCTGGAGAAGGGTAGAGTGAACATTGAGTCACTACGCTAGATGCCTGGGGCATCTAGACTAACATAGGTTTTGGCTGGGGTTGTAGGTGGTCTGCTGCTATGCCATCAAAGTGGATGCAGAGTACCATGGCTATTGATAGATGTGTTCTGTGACATGAGAGACCACGAATATAGGTTTTCTTGGGGGAGTTATGTACTATGCCAATTGTATAGGATCCTGCATGGGGTCGTATACAAGGGCGACCGATGTCTGGTTATGACATAACTACTGTAGGTTTGGTGCTAGGAGCACATCATGATGCAGAGGCAGGTAGGGCTCCCATTGATAGGGATTTATAGGGAGAGGCCTTGAGCTTTCTACTAGTGGCTTCGGAGAGGGTCACAGTGATGGATAGATCTGCCAATGTCCGGGAGACTACTTGACGACCTTATCTTCAACTAGATCACCTGGAGGCCTTGGAGAGATCATCCAGGGTGGGCCGAGGATGGAGAGGAGTTGGCTCACATTAGGAAAACTTGTTGGCTAAGGATAGAGAGGGGAGAGGTGGAGCTCCACTACTACGACCGAGTTTTGAGGTAGTTCGGTCTATAGCAAGGGATCCCATCTCTTAGAGACTATGAGTTTTCTCGGACTATCCGGGATAACACTACAGTTAGCGAGGCTCTAGATATGCAGTGCTTCTAGAGTCAAGATGCAGATGATGCCCCCATTCAGCCAGTGAATGGGGACAATGCAGGGGTAGCTGATGGCTATGATGCCTGGTACGTAGGCATCTGCCCTCCTCAGATGATGATGGCTCAGGGTCTGATTCATGTAGTTGTGCATCGAATGGGGAGGCGACACCAGGCGGCCATTAAGGTGGCACAGGGTCATGGAGGGAGAGAGCAGAAGAGAACATAGGCTCAGTAGAGGCCATGGTAGCGAGAGATGAGGGAGGAGAGACCCCCTTCTCCATGGAGAGAGAGGCCACCATCGTTTAATAAGGGCAAGGGTGTAGACATAGGAGAGAGTAGTGAGATGGCTACTCTCTGGGTGAAGACTGTCCATCTCCAGGCATAGGTGCAGACTTTATAGGATGAGACTGCATGCCACCAAGCTGAGGCTACACAGCTCAGAGATGAGGTTGCATTCCTCAAAGCATGGAGCGGAGGAGTGAGCACTCAAGAGCTAGTGTGGTCGATTTCTTAGACCATGTTATACCAGGTTATCTACTTCTAGATGGTGCCAAAGGGCCAGAGGGTACGGCCACTAGCTAGCATTGTAGATCCGATCAGGGTTAGGTCATCAAGGACTTCACCCCAATCGACGACTAGGACTCGTAGTACCACACATACTGTGATGGGGCCACCCCGTCCACCTCAGGGCTGGGGAGGAGATGAGGCTGAGAGCTCGAGGGGTTCTCGAGGCTAGGGTACTGCACTACACAGACTGATTAGACGATTTGAGAGGATTGAGTATGCCAAGATGTAGATTGTGGCATACCAATCCAATTTTGATATGATGTACATATATTGTTGAGATATATATATATATATATATATATATATATATATATATATATATATATATATATATATATATATATGATATTTTTGATCATATGACTTGTCTTGTGTTTGTATGATGCTTTATTGTCGTGGTGTGATTGATTGGATGATTCATGTAATTATGTCATTTGGAAATATTATGGTTTGAATGTCATGCTTTTAAAATTTAAATGAAATAATCTAATGTAAACAAATTGGTTGTTTGTGATGTGATTTGATAAAAATAAAAGGGACTTCTAACAATAATTTCAAAGGACATTGTCGCTATTATAGACCATTTCATGGAGTCGCCACTCACTCGGTCGTCAAGCTAATCCCAGTATAGAAATATTGTTAAAAGTAAAATAGTGCTTAAGAGTCTGTCTTAAGACTTTGTTGTGATGATGCAAATGATAATGATGATGATGATGATTTGTTTTCAGATTTTCATGAAAAAAAATTATGCATGAAATATTTTAAAATGACTTTTGCCAGGCATAAATTCCTAAGTGTGATAAATTTTTTGGATAATTCCCTAGGAATTATACCATCATTGCAAAATTGAAGTTTGACATAATGACATGAAAAATAGAGTAAGTGTTTGTTTTGTTTTAAAGCATAATGGTGTAACATAATGATTTAAGTCATATGTTTTTATGATTTTGAATAAATGGAAAATAAAATTGGTACAATGGTTTGCGCTAGGCATAGAATATTTAGGTATAGACTTATACCATCATCACGAAATCCAAAGAAGAAAATAATATAATATTTTTATTGCATGGTTGATTTTTTAATTTTTGAAATAGTCAGAAAATATGAAGATGAGGACTTGCACTAGGCATAAAATTCCAATTTTGGTTTTGGAACTATACCATCGTCGCGAAAGTCAGAAGTTATATATAAACGTAACTTGATTGCATGTTTTGAAAATGATTTTGATTTTTGATAATGCATATAGTTGTCTTTATACTAAACAACTGTTCTTCAAAGAAGAAAATGAATTTATTCCAAACAATTTGCAGAAATATTTCAAAGTATCTTAAAGGCAAAAGTTATATTTATAAGGAATCCCATGTGCGTAGGTGAGTTCATTACCAATCTTGATTTATCATAATGATATACAAAATCTCTCAAAGACAAAATGTGTATGCAATTGAATTGTTCATTTACCAGGTTTGAGCAAGATACTATGATACAAGTGATTTGAATGAACCAAATAAGTGTTCGTTAACCATGATTTAGATGCATATAACCATACCAGACTACTATGTAGGTCGGGTTATCAAGAGCTAGCTAATCCATAAGCAGACATAGGTCTGTACAAAATAAGGTCGCTAATGTGACAGACATATCACCACGCTAGGGATTACCCAAGGCCAAGCGGGTTGGGCACAAACCACCTATTATGGGGCTTACCTCACAGTTTTTGAATAATTGAGAATTCCAAGGATTCAAGCTCATAAACCCTTCTTTTCTTTTCAATGGGTAAGGAAAGGGATTTAATTGCTTTTGCTTTTTCTTTCTTCTTTTTCTCTTTTTTTTTTTTTTTGTATTTTTGTTTTTTGGCTTGATATTTGAGATAATGCTAAAATAACTTGTTTCTTTTTCTTTTTTTCTTGAACTTTTCTTTTCTTCCTATACTAGGGATACTTGCTCGGATTAGCTGTAGAGCAAGGGATTTTTATTCTGGGTAGGGGTGAACTTGTCCTTTTGCCAATTCGCAAAAATTCTAGACCATGTGCATGATAGGATAGCAGGGGAAACTTTTTGCTCAAGAACCACTGCTACTATGTAGCATAGCATGGAAATTACAAATGTAATCATTTTATTGTGAAAGGATATTGGTTTAAGTAAATAACAAGATCAATTTTCTATGCTCAAACTTTATTTAATTAAATTTTGTAGACTTTGATAGAAGAGAGATTAGTAATCATGCAAGATAAAATCAAGATATTTATTTTTTTGTGTTTGTGATAGTAGGGGATTCCAAATAAATGCTAATTTATCCAAAATAGCTTGAAAATATAACTGCAATGCTTGAATAAGAAATATATACAACAAATATTTGTGAAGAGTTTGATAATTTTGACTCGTTCTTGCTTCTTTATTTTTTTTTGGGTTTTAAAAGAGTCAATAATATTGTTGTCTTGACTTTTTATTTTTTTCATTTGTTTTTGTGTAAATAGTTATAATATAATATATATATATATATATATATATATATATATATATATATATATATTTATATTTTATTTTAAATGAGACAACATGCAAAATATATACAAATTATGAAATGACCAAATTTTATGCGTAATATCGCTTAAGATGCATAATATTCATAGGTTCTTTTAAATATTTGCCATCTAAGGTAGCTAATTTGTATGCTCCTGATTCAAATTTAGCAATAATAATATATGGTCCAAGCTAGTTGGGCTCAAATTTACCTTTAAGGTCTTTAGTTGCATTAGTGTTTTTTTGATTTTCTTTTAAAACAAGGTCGCCGACCTCAAAGGATCGATGACGAACTTTCTTGGCATATGATATTTTAAGCTTGTTTTGGTAAGCACGAAGATGCTCCAAAGCATTGATGTGCTTTTCATCTAGGAGTTCTAGCTGACTGAGTCTGCCAGCTCGATATTCATCTCCTACTTCAGTATCTTGAAGTAGTAGAGCCAAAGAAGGAACTTCTAATTCAAAAGGAAAAATGACTTCAGCACCATAAACCAAGACAAAATGTGAAGTTCCAGTGGGAGTTCGAACACTAGTTCGATAGGCCCACAAAGCTGGATATAATTGAATGTTCCAGTCACGGCCAAATTTATTGACCAATATTTTGATAATTTTGATTAAGGTTTTATTATATGCTTCTGCTTGGCCATTACCCTGAGGATAATAGGGAGTGGACTAGTGATGTTGAATCTTATATTTTTGGCATAATTTATTGACATCTTTATTTTTGAAACAAGTTCCATTGTCTGAGATGATATTTGTAAAAATTATGAACCTACAAATGATTTGATTAAAAATAAATTTAGAGACTTGTGTTCCAGTGCAGGAAGCTAAAGGCATAGCTTCAACCCACTTCGTGAAATACTCGGTGGCGGTTATGATGAATTTGTGTCCATCAGATGACACAAGATTAATTTTGCCAATAATCTCTAAGCCCCATTTTGAAAAGGGCCAAGGAGATGAAATAGCCTGTAGCTCTTGTGCAGGCGCATGGACAAGGTCAACATGTTTCTAGCACTTGTCACAATGGCACACATAATCATGTGCATCCTTTTCCATGGTAGGCCAAAAGTAGCCTATCCTAAGGAGCATTTTAGCAATGACACTACCACTGAAGTGTCCTCCACAAGATCCATCGTGGGCTTCACTTAAAGCTGATTTGGATTCTTCTAGATTCAAACATCTCAATAGGATACCTTCAAAAGATCTCCTATATAAAGTATTGCCAATTATTACAAATCGACTTGCTCGTCTACGTAATAACCGATGTTGGTTTCTATTAGAATTGGCAGGGAAAGTCCCATTTTGAAGAAAATCAACTATATCCGTATACCAAGGGTCAGGAGTAGTTTCATTGATTAGAAACACATCCAAAGGTTCTAAACATGACTTATTTGAAGTGGGTTCTTGGAGTCGATGAATAATGATGGTGGCATATTCATCATCTAACTCCAAGGGCAGAAGAGATGCAGCTGCTTCCATAGCGTCAGCCGCACGATTTCTAGTTCGCGGAATAGCTTCCAAAATAACTTTATCAAACAAGGATAACAATTGCAAAACATATGCTTTATATGGGCGCAATTTATCATCTTTGGTCTGATAAACTTCATTAATTTGGTTTATGACAAGTTGAGAATCACCAAAAACTAGCAGATGTTTGATTTTTAATGCCAAGGCAGCTCGTAATCCAAGGATTAGAGCCTCATATTCGACAGTATTATTGGTGCAAGTAAATGTTAATTTGAAGGACAAAGGTATAATGTGTTTTTGTGGGGATATTAAAATAATACCCGCACCAGCCCCACTCATGCATCGGGCTCCATCAAAGTATAAGGACCATTGTTCAACATGGTCTACCTCTAATTGAAGGCATTCATTAGGAAACTCAATGATGAGGGGATGGGTAGACTCTAAGGGTGCAACAGCTAATTGATCTACTATGATTTGACCCTTAAAAGACTTTTGTCCTATGAATGTGAGTTCAAACTCGCTTAGAGCAAGAACCCACTTTGCTGTGTGACCCGATAAATAAGGTCGACTCATGAGATACCTCAAGGGATCATATTTAGCAATGACATGTTTTTTGACTAAGCATATAATGGCGTAATTTTTGCATAGAAAATACGACTGCTAGACATAATTTTTCTAATGTTGTATAACGGGTTTCATAACTAATGAGGGTTCATCTAATGTAATAATTAGCACATTCTTTCTTCTCATCATCAAGCTGAGCTAACATAGCTCCTAAAGAAAAATATGAAGCTAAAATATACAAGAGAAATGGGCGATCAGGTCTAGGCGGTGAAAGCACAGGTGGGTTAAGGAGGTATTGTTTGAGAAGTTCAAAATCTTCCTTACATTCGTCATCCCAATTAAAAGGGACATCCTTCTTAAGGAGCTTAAGAAAGGGAGTGGTTTTGTCCACCAGCTTATCGATGAAGTGACGGATGGCTTGAAGCTTACCTTGTAAACTTCGTAACTCAGATATATTGGTAGGTGTGGGCATATCAGTGATAGCCACAATCTTGAGAGGGTCAATTTTGATACCACGTAAAGAAACTAAAACCCCTAATAGTTTACTAGACTTAACTTTGAATATGCATTTGGCTGGATTTAATCGAATAAGGTATTCTCTTAACCGATTAAATACTTTTCTCAAATCATCTAAATGATCATCTTCTTTAATAGAGTGAGCTATAATATCATCTACATAATCATGTAGGATATCATGCATCATATCATGAAAGATATAAGTCATAGCTCGTTGATATGTTGCACCTACATTCTTTAAACCAAATGGCATCACTTTCCAACAAAAGGTACCCCAAGGGGTAATAAAGGCTGTTTTAGCCTGATCTTCAGGAGCTATCCTGATCTGATTATAGCTATAGAATCCATCCATTAGGGACATCATTCCACTCCCGGTGGTAAAGTCAATGATTTGGTCCATGTTTGGAAGAGGAAAATCATCTTTAGGGCATGCAGCGTTAATATCTCTAAAGTCCATGCAAACCCTAACTTTGGTAGCTTCTTTCTTGGTGACTGGAACTACATTTGAGATCCATTCAGCATAATCAATAGCTTGTATGAAAATAACATTCAGGAGTTTTTCTAACTCCCATTTGACTAGCAAGGCCACTTTGGGATGCATTTTTCTAAGTTTCTATTTAACAGGTTTAGCATCCGGATGGACTACTAGATGATGCATGACTACATAAGGGTCTAGACCTGGCATATCTTCATATGTCCAAGCGAAGACATCTTCATATTCTTTAAGGAATGCAATGTATTCATCTTGTTTTTCTAGACTTAATGCTGATCCAATATTGATTATGTGAGGATTATCCTCAGTTCCAATGTTAACTTTAATGAAGTTTTCTACTTCCATGTGTAGATCTCTTTCAAAATTAGGTGGGGCGGGTGAAATGCCCAATTCTTGTAATTCTTTTAAGGTTAAGTTGGATAATTCATCTTGAGGAGTGGTGGCCTCAAGTTGGGCTATAGTTGGTATAGAACCATCAAAATAAAAACCATTGTGTAACAACTCTTCAATAGAGACATCATGGAAAATATCTCCTTCCAACTCCTCATCGGATTCAACAATCAATTCAGGGTAAGCTATGGATAGCATGTTGCATGTAAAGAGATTATTCTTTGGACACAAAGAATCTTGTTTATCTAGATAATCTTGATAACATATGAGTTGATCATCATCTTCAAAAGGGAAGGGTTGACCCTTACTAGGAAATAGGCCCACACCACATCGGGTGGGCCATGGCTCTACCTCAATAGGTTCTTTCATACCATTTTGGAAAGGTCCCAAGCCTTTCCCTTTATATCCCATTTTAAGAATTATGGGCTTAGATTTAATATATTCATTAGTAAAATAACATCGGGCATATCCCTCATGATGAGTTTTGATATTCCTGGGTATTCTTCCCCAATCATATCCTTTATAAATAAAAGCACAACTCCCGACTTGGTAAGTACTTCCCATAGGTTGTGGGAGGCCCAAAGTACGAGGAGATGGTGGCAAGTTATTTAAAAGAATTGAATCTTGCATAAAAGCATTTGTTTTTTTTGATATTAAGATTGTGGATAAATCCGGTAAAATTTCATCAGAAAGAGCATAAGATGTAGAAGGATCATTCCCTATATCTTTAGATGTGGAAGGTATGATAGATGTTGATAATGTGGAAGTGTTAATAAATGGGTCTATAGGTTTTGAAATTATAGGGATGGAACATGAAGGATTGGTTGTGGATTTAAGATCTTTTTGAGGTTCTAGTGTGGTTTGTTCAGAAGATGGTTGAGTTAAATGTATAGGTGTAGTTTATGGAGTAGATGATGTTATGTGTGTGTTTTTCACATGTTTAGATGAAAAATAAGAATTAGGATGTGTGGATGATAGAGCAGGGCAAAATTGCACTCCAACAGGTTCTTCCAAAGCACACATATCAAAGGGTCTAGGGTCACCATGGATAGTGACCAACTAATTTTTAAATTCAAATTTAACACATTGGTGTAAAGTGGAGGGAACCGCTCGCATCGCATTGATCCAAGGGTGACCCAAAAGTATATTGTACGATGTTGGGCAATGTACAATAAACACGGTTGTATCTAGGGTTCTAGGACCAACTTGCAAGGGTAAGGTAATGACTCCACATGTTTCTTGTGTCTCATCATTGAAAGCTTTGATAATCATGTCAGTTTTCTTCATTTCATCACTTTGAAAGCCAAATCGTTGGTAGAAGTCAAAAGTGCAAATGTTTAGAGATGAACCATTATCAATCAAGACTCTTTTAACAACTACATCTCCAATTAGAGTAGTAATATATAAGGAGTTATCCTTATGTAAACTATGTTGTGGGATATCTTTATCTCGAAAGTCAATACAATCAACTTCTCGAGTGATGATAGTATTGGACATGGCTTCGGGTTGAATATTTTGAGGTACCATCATTTGGCTTAATGTAAGCATTAACTCATCCCTATGGGTGGGAGAAGATCTTAACAAATCCAAAAGGGAAATTTTGGTTGTAGTGTTGGATAATTGTTCATTAATATTGTAAGGAGGTTTTGGTTGAACATTAGACATATGATTCCCTTTATTGGGATTTTTCAAAATAAATGGAGTTGATCCATCATTCTGAGTTTGATCTTGTTGAGAGTTTTGAGCCTGTTGTCTAGTAACGAATCCGATGGTACCTACAATGTTATATTGAAGATGCTGAACTGGTCTTGGTTGAGCGTTTATGGATTGTTCATTAGGAAGGAACTGATTAGAAGAGGTTCACGTAGTAACTCTTCTAGGAAATGGTTCTTCTGGAACCATAGCATCTGTGATAGGTTGAATAGGATCTGATTCATTTTCAGAACTATTCGATTGGTTTGAGGTGATGTCTACTTCACTTTCAGTATCTGATTCTACATCACTAGGATCGAGAGTTTGAATATTATGTAGGGGCCTGGTCGTGACCAAGGATAAGGTTGTGCCAAATATTTGAGGATCCTGAATAGGTAATTGTCCGCTAATAGTCCCTACATATCGGGTAGGAGGGGGAACATTATGATGTTCGATTTGATTTGCCACTTCTTTACCATGGTTTGGTAAAGGGTGTTGAAATATATCCAATGATTGATTAGCATTTTGATTTTGATTTTGGGGAATGGTCTTTTGAGCATTATTAGGAGCATTTTGTTTAGGTTGGAAAGCTTGCACCTCCATTTCATTATTATCAATCAAGTCTTGTATTTTATGTTTCAATCTTTTGCAAGAATTTGTAGCATGTCCAAGTCCTCTATGAAAATCACAATGTAAATCGGCTCTGTATCCGGGTATAGTTGGATCAGGTTCCCGGATAGTTGGTAATTGAATCAAGCCTCATGCTAATAATTGAGGAAGAATGGTTGATAAAGGTTGATTTAATCTAGTAAATTCTCGAGGAGGTTTATCAGGAGGTTTTAATATAAATTTTTCTGTTGTCTTCGTTGTATTGATATTAGCAATGTTTCTACTATCAGTGACTCCATCACCTACAACTTATTTGTTCTTATACTGATTTCTAGATGTTTTCTCATCATCTTTATTTTTGAGCTGACCTCTTCTAATGAGAGCATCTTCTACCCTTCGAGCTAAGTCTATAGCTTGATCGAAGGTAGTTAAGGTGGTAGTTGATAACTCATAATATATTTGTTCTTGTAAATTATTAATAAAAATGTCCAACATTTCCCTATAAGGTAGCACAAAGTGCAATTTTCCTATCAATTGCCTCCATCTAGCTAAGAAATCAGCAAAACATTCATCTTTATCTTGTTTTAAGTTGTACAAATCTTTAATGGTGACATGCCTTTTGACATTATTTAATGGGCACTAAATTGATGGACAAAGGATTCAATTGTTTCTTCAAAATTTCTCAAAGAATGAGTGGGCAATTGATAGTACCACTCTAATGCCATTCCTCCTAAACTTTTTGGGAACATTTTTAGTAATAGCAAGTCATCATGTGATATATCATGACATGCTATCCTAAACATGCGAAGATGCTCTATGGGATCTTCGGTTCCTTTATATATAGGCAGGACGGGCATGGGGAAGTGTTTAGGGTATGGTTGTGCTACAACTATGGGATCCAGAGGTTGACTACATATCTCTCGATAATTGTACGAGGGACGGTAGGGATCTATCTGGTCCATGCGCAAAGCTAATTGTTTCACCATGGCTTCCAGATTACTGGTTTGCCCACCATATTGGTTTAGTAGGGCATTAATATGGGATTTGTGAGCATATGATGGAGGGACATGGAGATTAGATGCTATATTGCTATTGTGTAAATTGTTGGTAGGAAGGGTGTTATGAAGAAATTTTGAAGTTGTATTATGTTGTATGCCCGATTGTTGAAAATTGGTGTTTGGCTTCATTTTAGGTTTTTATCTACTTGAAGCATATTGATCAATAGTTTGGCAAAGTAAAGCAGTGAAGGAAGGTTTCTTTTGTGTGGGAATGATTTTAGGCTCAATAACAGGTTCCTTAGGGGGTTGGGTAACCTATTGTTTTGGCATTTTCTGAATCATAGTGACCATATCTCTATTGGATGGTCCAGCTTTATCACTTTCTTGATCAATGAAAGACAAGGGATTAGTGTGTATGTCAAACATATCTTCCATGGCTGCTTGAGTGTCACTAATTTGCCCTTTATCAATATGAACTGCCATATTAAGAGCACCAATGTTATTATTGAAAAATTTCCAGAAATGATCTAAGTTATCAAAAGCAATAGTTCCATCTGGAGCTATTCTAGGGGATGAGGATCCTTCCTCTTTAAGATTTTCTTCTTGTTCATTTTCTTCAGCCAGGTCATCTTCTGGTTGTTCTAGAGTTTCTCCTTCCGGAATTGATTCCTCAGGAAGGACATTTGGGTTTTTTGTTTTGTCTCCTAACCAATCTTCTTCTTCTTGTTTAGTTTGTTTACCATTCCTAAGTTTAGGCATTGTGCTTAAATTTAGATTTCAGCAAATATATATATACTTTATAAAATATATATATATATGCGACAAGCTTAAGAGGTATATATTTTAATTATATACCTACTATAGTATTTAAAATAAAATGTTTTTGGTTTTTGTTATGTTTTCTTGTTTTTGGTTTTTTCTATTTTTTTGTTTTTGTAACAATATTATAAAGATAACAAACAACACACTAAATGCAAGAAATAATAATAATGAGAGCAATGATCTAGTTTTCTATAAAAAATTTATAAATATCATTAATGGGCTCGAGTTCTTCAGGAGTCATGAAGTGTTCTTCTTCAAATTGAAAATTTTCTTTCAAGAATTTAATGAAAAGTGCTATAGTGATATTATCTGTCTCAGATTCTGGTTGATAATAATAATTCTCACGATAATATTCATGATATAACATAGCTCTAGGAACTCTCCTCCATATTTTCCTAATCATAAGAATGGCTTCTTGGGCTTCTATATGAACTAGAAATTGGTGTACCACAACTGCATTCTTGAGGTATTCCTCGAAGGTGAACAATTTTGAAGACACAAGAGCTCTCCTATAAGCTAACCACCTATGGCAGGCTCTCTAAAGTTCATGATAAAAAATGAGTTGATGAGGATCCAGGATCCTATCTAGGGCAAACCTCTTGATTTGTCTAAGTTCGGTTGATCTAGATGAAATGACACCTAGCCTCCTATCAAGTTCTTTCCACAGAAGTTGGTTTCTATCTATTTCAGGCACACTAAGCACAAAATTAACTTCTATGGCTACTAATTGGTTTTCAACATTTATAGTAACTGCTAATATTTTCTTAGGAGCTACCATCTAGACATGATATGCAACTTAATATTTTTCTAATGATTTTAAATGCATCTATGTTTTTGTTTTTTGTTTTTTTTTGTTTTCAAAAGGTTTTAGTTTCACGTCGGGTTCACCAAAATGTATCGCTCCAAATTTTTCACATCCTTACCTTTAGGCTAAAGGATCCGTGCCCAAAAGGGGGATGGGAAAAGGATGGGACAATACCTCGGATTGAGAGGCCCTTTGAAGGTCCCGCCTCTTGGGGAGGGGTATTAAGGTGATTTTTCAATGGATGGTGGGGTTCACCAGGAAACATTTAGTGGCAGTTTCCATGCCTAGGTTGGGAATGTGTTTAATGTGTTCAATTTTATCTTTAAACATCCAAGTCCTAGGTTTGGCAAAATGAATCTAAGTTGTTCTATATGAAAATGCAAAATTTAAATACAGAAAAAATATTTAACAGAAAACACAGAGAGCAAACTAAGTGAAGAAATCCATACCTGGTCCCGGATGTCTGATGGAGATTCTGATTTTTAAAGTAGTCCAGATCATCTAGAATTTTACAGGATCGTATCTGATCTAACAGATCATTTGAGATTTGATGAATTCATCAGACGAATTCGTCAGAGACCTACAAACAAAGAAATAGATACAAAATGCCAGAAATACAACTATTTTGATAGAGGCAAATGATGTGAAATAACAATAAGAATGTTAACAAGATAATCCCAAATGGAAATACAAGTGCATTACGATTCTCTAATGACTAATCATGATTTTATTATGCAATTAAGACTATATGGGTTAACTCCAAGATGCAAGATAATAGGAAAATACTAATAAAACTAACTAAATGCAGAATAAAGTAGCAACAAAGTATAGAAAAAGCTCAAACTCTGGGCACTGATTTCCCCAATGCAGACTATAGTAGAAATCATATCGTATTGATACAAAATCATCTTGAATTGGATAGGATCATCTACGATGACCTGAGCTTGCTTCGGCTAAAGAATAACAAGGTTCCTATAACAAAATTTGGATAGGACAAGTGCAGATGGTAATCCAGGATGTTCTAATGCATGTAAAGGTCAAGTTACAAAAAATCTCAGCCGGGGGGAAAGTCAAGGGGGAGTACTAAGGTTTAAATAGGCTTATGAGGGAGGTTAGGAGGTTGGAGGTCATCCTAATTTGGAAGATCTCCAACGGGGAGGTCTCTAATGATGCGGACGCATGCTCTATGCCCAAATTAGAGAAGTCGTTGAAACAAAAGCTAACTATGCAAAAATCAGTTTTGGGACAAGATCGTCTGGACGTCCTAGTCCAGACGAAATCGTCCGATCTGAGGCGATATCATCTGATCGGCGATGATATCATCCAACGGTCACAAAAAATCCTAAAAATGGCATGAGAAATGAGGAAATGGGTTAAACGATAGTTTGGGAGCGGTTTTAGGGGTTGAATTTGAATTTGAATTATTACTAAGGTAATTTTAATTATTGCTAAGTTTTACTGCGCCAATTTTAGGGTGCTAACCATGTAGAACTCTTTCATCGAGAACCAAATCCAAATCCAAACATTCAAGAACTCTTCGGAGCAGTACCCACCAAACCTCCCCAAGAAGAAACCATTCAGGAGCGCCCAGTTGGTTTGGAACCCAGTCGAGTAGGTCCTATGAATCTTGTCGATGATATTCATTTGATACCCATGCCTCATCAGCTAGAGGATGGGTCACATATGGATATAGAAGAAACTTTCGAGGTGGACATCAGTGATGATCCTACCCAACCAAGGAAATTCAAGTTTGGAGAAAGCCTATCTCCAGAGGAACAAGCCATCTTGATTCCTCTCCTCAAGGAGAGGCCAAATATTTTTGCTTGGACTTACAAAGACATGCCAGGGATAGATCCAAAGTTAGTCATTCACAACCTTTCATTGGATCCCATGAAGAAGCTAGTCAAGAAAAAAATGAGGAAAATGCATCCAACCATCGCTTTGATGGTGAAGAACGAATTGCAAAAACTACTGGATGCAGTATTCATAGTTCCTATCGACTACCCTAAGTGGGTGTCAAACATGGTACCCATGGGGAAACCTGATGGAAGATTCTATATCTGCACATATTTCAGAGATTTAAATAGGGCAACACCAAAGGATTCATTCCTGTTGCCAAACATAGATGCTCTTGTGGATGCAACCGTAGGTCATGAAATGCTCTCCCTAATGGATGGTTTTTTTGGATACAACCAAATCCGGATTAAGCCCGAAGATCAACATAAAACTGCTTTCATTACTCCATGGGGAACATTCTGTTACAAAGTGATGCCATTCGGTCTCAAAAATGTTGGTGCCACATATCAATGGGCCATGACATACATATTCCATGACTATATGCATAAGATCTTGGAATATTACATGGATGACTTACTAGCCAAGTCCCTATTGTGGCAAGAGCATGCCGAAGTCCTTAGACAAGTCTTTGATCGCCTCATAGAACACAATTTCCGATTGAATCCTAAGAAGTGCATATTTGGCATAACTTCTGGCAAGCTTTTGGGATTCATCGTATCCAAGAGAGGCATCGAAGTAGATCCTGCAAAGGTAAAGGCTATACTAGAAATGGCCACCCCTACCAACATTAGGGAGTTGAGGAGCCTACAAGGCAAGATAGCATCCATCAAAATATTCATCGCGTAATTATCAGACAAATGTAGACCTATGAATAGGTTGCTATGCAAGGAAGTCCCCTTTCATTGGGACGAAGAATGCCATCAAGCCTTTGCAGAGATCAAAACTTATCTGGCAACACCACCAATATTGGCTCCACCAAGGCCAGACATACCATTTTTACTATATATATCGGCTACTGATTTTGCATTGGGCACCATGTTAGCCCAAAAGAATGCACAAGACAAAGAGCAAGCCATATATTACATTAGTCGCACCTTGGTGAGCTATGAGCTAGGATATGCGTATGTCAAAAAATTGTGTTTAGCAGTGGTCTTTGCAACTCGAAAGTTGTGACACTACATGTTGAGCCATACGACCTACGTCATATCAAAACAAAATCCTTTGTAGTACATGATGAGCAAGACATATCACAATACACATACCACAAAGTGGATCATGCTATTGACATAATTTTATCTAGAGTTCATAAGCCAAAAGTCCATCAAGGGACAAGTCATAGCAGATCAATTAGTAGAGGTGCCTCTTCAAGATAACAAGCCTCTCACCATAGAATTGCCTGATGATGCGGTCTTTGCATTATCATATCTACCAGAACTCGAAGAACCTAAGAAAGAAAGAGACATGTCATTGTTCTTTGATGGTTTGAAGTGTGAACAAGGAGGTGGAGCAGGGATTGTCTTTATCACACCGTAGGGTGCTCCATTGCCCTTATCATTCAAACTAGACTTCCCATGCACAAACAACAATACAAAATATGAAGCATTGATCCTGGGACTCCAAACAGCCATAGCAATGGGCATTAAAATATTGAATATCTTTGGTGACTCCTTGCTCATAGTAAACTAGGTCAAAGGACTCTTCCAATGCAGGTGCCCACTCCTGAAGACTTACAAGGAACTTGTTGACAATTACTTAGCCCGACTGGAATGGTACGACATCGAGGCAATCCCTCGTACGTCGAATAGATTTGTAGACACCATGGCCTCTTTGGGATCCTTAATCCCTCATAATCCATCTGCTAATTTTACAACCATTCATGTAAAAGTGCTTTTGCACTCAGCAATATGCCATGAGGCTTTTGACAATCAAGAATCAGTCAACATGATCAACATCAAACCAAATCAGGATTGGTCCTTCACAGCCAGAGATTTCTTGCAAACAACACCTTGGGGGTCTTTGATCTCCCAAGGACCTGTAGAGTGTGGTGCAACCATATACCATAGAGTTGTTCCTCAATCCATGTTCACTACCTCAAAAATGCAGGAAGAGCAAGTTGTCTATTCTATAGAAGTTGTGGCCTATCAGGATTGGCTTTCCCAACTGTGGGACTTCCTGAAGCTTGGAATAATACCTCAAGGTTTGTCGCATATTGAAAGGTGAACATTCAAACAGAGAGCAACAAGGTACATTTTTCTAGGAGAAATCCTCTATAGACGAGGATATGATGGAGTATTACTCCGTTGTCTTGAGCCCCAAGAAGCATCTTGGGCAATTTTGCAAGCTCACGATGGAACATGTGGAGGCCATTTCAGTGGCATGGCCATCATTAAGTGCATCTTGAGAATGGGTTACTATTGGCCCACAATGGAAAAGGACTGTTGCGAGTATGTCAAGAAATGTAGTAAGTGCCAGCATCATGCAAATCTAACGCACTTACCATCGCAAGCCTTGCAACCAATCCAGGAAGCATGGCCATTCTCACAATGGGGACTAGACTTGATTGGGAAGATCTCACCTCCATCCTCAGGCCGACACACATTCATCATAATGACCACATAATACTTCACTAAGTGGGTAGAAGTGATCCCCTTAACATCAACAACTGGACCAAGGATTGTGGAGTTTATACTCCACAATATCATAAGTCATTTTGGGGTCCCTTCTAAGATAATATCGGATAATGGGCCATCTTTCAAGAACAAAAATGTGCGTGCTTTAATGAAAAAATACCATATTCAGCATAGTTTTTCAATGCCTTATTATCCACAAGCAAACGGGCAAGCAGAAGCCTCAAACAAAATAATAGTCTCCATTTTGAGGAAGACAGTGCAAGAAAATCACAAGGATTGGCACATGTAGTTGCCTCTTGCACTATGGGCATACAAGACTAGTATACGGATGCCCATTGGGGCAACACCATTTTCACTAGTATATGGCACTGAAGCCATCATGCCTCTAGAGTTGGAAATCTTGACTCTACGCATAGCATTAAAGGACTTCATAGATGATGAAGTTGCATGACAAGGCCGCCTTGATCAATTGATGCTTCTTGATGAACGCCGAGTCAATGCTTTAGAGCATCTCCATGTTTACCAAGATCACCTTGCATGAGCTTACAATAGTAAAGTCCACCTAAGGGAATTCAAGGTTGGAGATCTAGTGCTCAAAGAAAACCAACAGAATTCAAATCTATTGCCGCATCTACGAGATAAGTTCATGGTAAACTGGATAGGTCCATACATGATTTCATAGAGAGTTGGGCCTGGAGCATATCACCTTATATCATTAGATGGTGTTGAAGAGCCTGAACCTCTCAATATCATTCACTTAAAGGCATTTTACACATAAAACACAAAAACATTCAAATATTTCATAAAATTCAAAAACATTCAAATATGTCAAAATTCAAAACAAATCATAAAAACATAAAATTCAAAAATTCAAATCAAAGGCTCCAAGGGTAATTCAAACCACTTGGTCAAATCCCAATACAATCAAAGGCTCCAAGGGTAATTCATACCGCTTGGTCAAAAATTAATCAAAAAGGCTCCAAGGGTAATTCATATCGCTTGGTCAAAAATCAATACAAAAATCTCCAAGGGTAATTCATACCACTTGGTCAAAACCAAAATCATCAAAGGCTCCAAGGGTAATTCATACCGCTTGGTCAAACATCAATTCAAAAGGCTCCAAGGGTAATTCAAATCGCTTGGTCAAAAATCAAATCAAAAGGCTCCAAGGGTAATTCATACCACTTGGTCAAATCCCATAAAATAAAAAGCTCCAAGGGTTGTTCAAACCGCTTGGTCAAAATCAATAACAAGCCCCAAAGGCATAACCAACCCTTTGGTCAAATTAATCAAAAATACAAAAACAACATAAAATCAAACATACAAAAACAATTGCACTTCACATTTTGCATCCACATCATTGCATTGCATTTTCACATACATTACAAGATATGTCATGAGAGCCTTAAAAGTGATACCACATTTTGTCGCACAAGTCATTCATATCCATACCTCCATCCACATGTGTGTAATTGTGTTTTTCAACACAACCATTATTTGTTGCTATACATAATATACTAAGGTTTTTCGGTTAGTCAACCACACCTAGTAATCTTATCAACTTTTGAGGAAAACAACTTTGATTAGTAGAAGGTAAGGCCTAGCTATGATAATGCCTTGGATATTCAAGATCCCATCACTAATTGAAACACTAAAATCCTAGCCGGTACAAGGAAAATATGAAAGCTGCAAAGCGGTCTAGGTTACCTTAAGTGAAAAGGATTATCCTTGCTTATCCCCCTATGCAACCGGTTTAAAGGTGCTGAGAATTGGCAAAAGGACAAGCTTTACCCTATCCAAATCCCTTGCTTAAATAAAATAAAGAAAAATCCCAAAGCAAAGTACATATTCAAAAGGCCAAGCATACAGTCCAGATTTCAAAAGCAATAATCCGATACACAAATCATATATCCAAAATTAAAAAAAAAATCAAGCTCAAAAAAAAATCAATAAAAAATAAATAGTGATTTTCATCACTACGTATGAGAAAAATAAAGAGTGATTATCATCACTACAAAAAATCCCCGCTCAAAGAAAAAATCAAATCAAAATAAACAGTGATTTTCATCACTACATATGAGCAAAAATCCAAAGCCAAAAAGAAGCCAAAAAGAAGGGAATAAAGCTTGAATCCCTGGAATTCTCAAGCATTGTACAAAACTGGAAGGAGAAATCCTTACGCATGATGATATGTCTATTACAATTGCTTCATGCATTTGTGTAGACCAATGTTTGAATGTGGATGAGCTAGCTTAGGTAACCAAATATTGCCTAGTGGTATAGTCCAACTAAGTCCAACATAAGGATGAGATGAACACTTGAGGATCCCTGATCTTAGCAATGGGCTGAAAGAATCCCGCCTGACATCGGAGGAAATGCTTGAGTTCTATCTCAAAATATACAATCACATGCACACACAGAGATCATGAAAAACCAGGTCCATGGTAAAAGCCTTACCTTTCAAAAGTCTAAGTGGTAAGTAGACAGCTGTTGATAGGGGAACTAGAGTGTTTGAATCTCCGAAAAGCCCCAAAAATTCTTACATAGCAACAAATCATAACATCATTCACACCATCATATTCTTTATAAGATTCTATAAATTAGGGGGTATCAACATAGTAGGACATATACCGCATATATATTAGAAATAGTATATAGACGACCACTGACTACTTTATATCTTTTAATTTACAGAAACTTATTAAGAAAATACATTACACACCATTACATCTCATATATGAATACTTAATCAATTCTTATGATAAGAGTGATTATTTAAATTCATGATTATTTTTTTACTTTCTGTGGTATCACCCATTAAGATTGTCAATGTCATATGCATTCCGTATGTTTTAAGTGATTAGAGCATACAGGTTCATTTATACCATTCCACCACATAAGTTAGATGCATACAATTAAAGCAAAAATTAAACATGCATTTAACAATAACATTTGCATCCACAAAAACAAGTCATTAATCATCCATAAACCACATCATAAAACATATAGGCAATATCCATTTGCATACAATCATAAATTCATCATACATCATCAAAATACATCGCATCATATCATCAAATCATATAAGCATCTACACATCCATCTAAGCATCTTCAAATATCATCTATCATCTAGCATATTCATCAAATCATCATAAATATCATCATCGCATCATATCATAAAACAAAATAATAACAAAAACATAAGCAATAAACGATACACATAATGAGTCATAAAAAGCAAATCTATCATAAAAGTATGTGTATCAAGTCCAATGGATATACAAAAATGCCCATGGGCTATAGTCATGTAGGTCAGTCGACCTCAAAAATGAATCAAGGACCAAGTAGAGAATCAATCAAGTATCGGGCCTGAGCCCCCTGCATCACCTCCTCCAGTGCCACCTCCCCCTATGGTGGTGTCGTGAGTCGAGTGATGTGAGCCTGTAGGTCTCTCTATTCGAGTCTAGGTCCGTTGGCTAGGATGGGTGAAAGACTACCCTGAGGTAGAGCACCCACTGACCTACGAACCACCTACACCTGCTGGATCCTTAGGGACAAGCCCATGCCTCCTGAGCTGCATCTGAAGGATGGTAACATGATCCGTAAGACCCCAGATCCACACCTCATGCTCATCCAACAAGGACTGAAGCCATCCCACATCTACCCCTAAGCCTACTACTAGAACCTCCTATGGTGTAGAAGGAGGAACAACAAACTACATCCTGACATTGCCACCCCCAATAGTAGCCTGTAGAGCCTGTATCTATGTTGTGAGCTGCTCAATCGTAGCATCTCACCATTGTACCTAGATCTTAGTAGCCTAGAGCTCAACCTTGACCTCATGCAACTGTGCTCTCAGAGGAGAGTCTCTCTCCTCGAGCTCTAACTCCTCCTCCTCCTCAAGAACATCAAGATCCTCTACTACCACCTGCTCTATCGACTGGCCCCATACCTCGATCCTGGCTCAAACCCTACATCCTATCGGATCTATGCCATCACCCCCGCCATCATCCTCATGCCCTAGGCTACCGATGCCATGCCACATCTGATCACCCCACCACTGAGAGTAGGCCTCTATAACTCCCCCAACCACTATAGGGTCTATGGTTGGGGCATCCTCCTCATCTACAAGCTCTGTGACCTATCATGGAGGTAGATCCCTCTCTACTATGAGGTGCCTATACAAGAATGGTACCAAGGGCACATCCTACTACAATCCATACTGACGAAGAACCCGAGAGTAGAAGAAATACTCTCGGATGGCAATCTTACGGCCAACGAGCCATCGCTCATATCGTGTCTTGGTAGTAAAACTAGTTGGATCATCCCAAACAGGACACTCATAGTAAGGCCACCACATGACATCTCCGACCAACAGTCTAGTGAAAGCATCAGTGTAGTGGGATAACTCCCCTACAAAAGTGTGGCTCTTATGCTCCTCATGCTCTCGAGCCCATCTGGAAGCATAGCACTATGTCCGAGCCTCAATAGATGTAATCTCAGCTAGGAGCCCCTTAGGGTGATCTACCTTAATGTGCTCCCATCCCCAAACCTGTAGGAGCAAACTACAAGAAATGCTGATGCATCCCTACCGATGGATGTGGTACAACTCATCATAGCACTGAGCCAATAGTGATCTACCCCATGCATAGATGATAGGCTCCTCGCTATCCAGTAGGTCCTGCACCATCGCTAGGAGGTTCCAAGGGAACCTCAAACCCGAGTAGTCCGGGATAAGAACGTTGTTGATCACCATCAACAACACAACATGCCTCACTATGAAAACATGAGCATCATACCAAGTCTTGATAGATACTCCCCCAGACCTAGTCTCCTGGAGGGCCTATGCAGAGCGTGCTCCAAACACCCGAGCATAGACGACCACCTGATCAGTAGTGGCCGACGAAACAATGGGCACCCCATCGAATGGGATCCAAAAGATCCTATAAACATCCTCTGGCATGATAGTCATCTCACCGGGTGGAAGGTGGAAGGTGTTGGTCCATGGGTCCCAACGATGGGCTAAGGCCGTAAGATAAGCCTGGTCGGCCATAATGTGGGGTAACCTGATAACGTACTATAGCCCATGGGCCTTAAACCACTCCCAGTTAGTGTCATCAAATCTAGGAAGCAAGTCAAGCAGGAGCTTCGGGTCTCGAGCCCGAGCAGTGAGGATCTAAACAAAGCAGAAGAAAAACAAAATATAACTACAGTGCATCTAAGGCATAATTCACAATAAACATGAAAATGGTGCAAAAGAGTATGAGTTACTCTAAATCTAAGCAAGAGAAGAATAAATTGCACCTAAGCAAAGAAAAATTTCAAAAATCCAAAAAAAAATCATAAAAATCAATACACAAAATGCAAAAACAAGGCTTAAGCTTTAGCCGTTGTCACCTACAATGGCCGAAACCTGGCCGTTGGAGGCAGCAGCAGCCAAGGCCCAATGGTCAAATTTTTTACCATTGGGATTCAAGCTTGGCCACTCTGAGTGACAACGGCTTAGATCCGCCGCTCTGAGAGACAACGGCCAAGGGGCGGCACGGCAAACCCGTGAACCCTTGGCCAAAAAATCAAAAAAAATTACAAATTTAACAAAATGACTTAAGCAAAATAACAGAGGGAGGGAAAGCAAACAAATTGGAAAGCAAATCCCCTACCCAAGCATCAAAACTAAGCTAAGTTTCAAAATGCCCAAAATGGTGGCAACAGGTGAATAATGGAAAAATTTCGAAAAACCCTAGGTTGAAGCCACTAAAAAATAGCAAAATTGGGGACTAACCCACCATAGCAAAAGGGAACCTAAGCCTAATTACAGAGTTTGTTCATTGCCAACAGGTTTAGTGATGTTCGTTTTGCTCATTTCTTAGTGAAGTTCAATTTTACTTAGGCAAAGAAAAGAGAGCTAGGGTTTTGAAGAGAAATACCCGAGAAGCTCCGGCTCCTCCAATAGCTGATGTCTCGCCCCGTGCAGCCATGTCCTCAGCACCAACAAGTTTCGAAGTCGCAACCGTCATCGCTGCACCAGAGCTCTAAAAATGGAATCTTCAATAGTGAAAATGATAGGTCAAACCCTAGAATTGCAAATTTTATATTTCCTTAATTATGCCTTGGTCGCTGCTGACGTCAGTGGCCCGAGCTTCTTGGCCGCTCAAGGTGATAGTGGCCATAGGCAGGAAATCAGAGGCCACTGGACCTGACAGCGACCAGGCCCATAGATCAAAATAAAGTAGTTCCTTCCATGAGGGAATAACAAAAATAGCAAATAAACACACTTTGGTGGTTTTGAATCACCAGAATGACCAAAATAACAAAAAAATTACATAAAATCACAATCTCAAGCAGGCCTCGTATCCAGTTACCTACTCTATCCACTCGGTGATTGCAACGACCTGCACTCAATGTATTTCGGTGAGATGAGTAGGCAACCATAAGGCCACTTGGGGAAAAAACAACTCATTTTGGAATTACGATATGTCACCCTTCAAACCCGAAGAAGATCAAGATGGTCGGACTGCTCCATGGGTGCGAAAGGATCATTCTAATTCCCCTATGACATCAAAAACATTAAGTCAAAGTGATACAATCTAGGCATGAACAGAATCACTCATCCTAACTCCCTAAGAAGGCTATTGATAGTCGGACCGCTCCTCGGGATAGGGATGGATGATTATCATAAGCAATTGGAATCACACTTGGATGTGGGATTGCCCATTAAAAGCAACAAATGCTAGAAAGGAACCAGATTAGTCATATTGGTCAAGCGACTTGTCGCTTCAATCATTGTCATTTCTTCACCAATTCATTGTGTGAAGAGGTAGTTCAAAACTTCAACTTAATCATAATCAAAATCAACAAAATATCACTCGATCATAGCAAAATTGTGTTCGTCCTATGAATCATTGCATACAACAATCACAAATTTCCCTTGTTTTCTGGGAACGTAAGTAGACATGACATCTTCAATTGTAGCTCTCCTACCGATCGAAATTGTTGTAGCAGCTGAAGCTACCCGATTGAGTTTGAGGAATGAGTGCAATTTAACATGCAAAAGCCACTGAGCTAAGTCCTCCGAACATTGAGGCAATGATTCAAGGGATGTGCGCCATCTTGCATGATTGGGCCATCCGGCATTGATCAGACCATTGATCACCATACACCCTACAAATAGATCAGTCTACGTTTTTGCTCAGCGTTGTGTTTTCCACATAGCGCATCACAAAAAGGGGCATCTATAGACACCTAAATCATGTCATGCTTAGGGGAGCTACTTACATAGACACACTCATAAGATCATAAGACATAATCTTGGACTTTCCAAGCATCAACAGTGGTTCTCACCACTCATTTGGGGCCTTTTCAAGCCATCCAAGCTTGGCCGCTCAAGCCAAGAGTGACCAGATCCTAGCCGCTCAAGCCTAGAGCGGCCAAACCTTAGCCACTATAGATGACAGTGACCATATCTTAGCCACTGCAGATGATAGTGGCTAAACCATAAGAAGCGGTTTGTCGACAAACAAGCCCAATCTCGGGTGGAAGTGGTAGTCTGCATGCAATAAAGGTGAGCGGGAGTGACTTTGCATTCCTTTTCATGACCAGTTCACATAGGAGACTTGAGTTTGCATTTAGACTTAAGTTAACTGACCTCCAAGCATAAACAAAGGACAAAAGCTTCTCATGCTAATGACCAGTTCGCATAGAAGACTCAAGTGGGTAGTTAGATTTTAGTTAATTGGCCTTCAAATATAGACAGTGGACAAAAGCTTCTCATGCTAACTTGCACTACGCATGAGAAATTCATTTCTAGGGCTTGGACATAGACCTAGGGTTTCACACTATAAAAGGTGCAAGCCTAAGAGCACCAAGACATCCGAAGATCTTGAATATTTTATCACATCAGGGAGAGAGACATCTTCTTGAGGAGAGCTTTCGAGACTTGGAGAGTTCTCTTTGAGATCACGTGTGCGGCGGAGCTTTGACAAATCAAAGAGCATAATACCTACTTTCTTCAACATCAGATCATAGTCTTTGACCCATAGCTTTGGGGCAAAGAGGGCAAGGTTTACTTTAGCGATCGCTGTCTTGGACAGTGGCCCGTAGGCTTAGCTTAGATAGACATAGCATCTTTTATTCTATTTTCTTATATCATTAGCATATATTTACATGATTTCATGGCATTGTTTTATCATATTTCCGTTACATTCTTTGATTACTAACAACCTCATCCGGGAGGCAATCTCGGACACCTAAAAGTGTGTTGTTGTTTCATTGCTTGCAGGGCCACAGGTACATCGGATGAAGATTACAACATACGAGAGCAAAAGGGATCCCTCTAGGAAACAGACCTAGAGAAGGAGGCATCTGTAAGCCCTCATACATTTTCGTGTGCAGAACCGGGAAGCTTTTATAAGCGCACCACCTCTTCGTGGAAGGGGCACTCCTTGCCCACTTGTAATTTATAGTATCAAAATGGGTATCCCTAAGAGGGACCGACATGTAACCGAGCTTCAATATCAATAAAGAGATCCATATTTTGTTATTTCGTGTTATATGCTTTTTCCTCTTGTCTTTCCATTTCATCTTTGGTATTTTAAATAGCATTGCAAGTAGGGTTTTCAGAAAAGGGACCGGTGCACGCATTCCCGGGGTCACTACAGATTGAAATTTCTTCAACTTGTTCCTTGATCAAACAATATGTTCAAAACTTTTACTCCTATCTAAAAACACAAAATATAACCTCTTTATTTATCCATATTTTCAACTACAAAATTTTTGTGGTAAGTTCTTTTGGATCATGAAATCACTATGATCACCAATTTTTTCTTTTGATGCTAATAATATATTTCTCAATTATTCTATCTTCTATACAAATTTACACACTGTATTTAAAAAGCATGAATTCATATTACAAATCAAGGTCTCTCTTTTTCATGCTCTTATTTTTCTCATCTAAAAGGACCTAACAGATTTGAATATCAAATCTACAAGCTTTCTCTCCCATCTGGTCATATAATACCCCAAAACACTTATCCTCCCATTTGATTTTATAATTTTTACAAGTTTTGTGGACTCGTAGTCAGTATTTACAAGTCACAAAATTGAATTCACATTTGGGAGATATAGAGAATGAAATCATGGCAACCATTAGTTGAGGTAATTTCCTTAGCTATTTTGGATAACATTTCCTTTAAAATGTTGTTTGTTGTTATTCTCTATTGAGGAATAATACATTATTTTGTACATGCTAGTTTACCCCCATGGTACCTTCATGGTACATTTGTAAATAGGTAATATATTAGGGTTGATACATATTTTAGAGTGTGCTTTATATTTCTCCATTTATGTAAGTGTCAATGTGCAAGAAATGCACAAGTTTAGATTGATATAATGTGCACAAGTGTATTGTATGTAAGACTGCAAATATTTAATGTAAGGATGTGCACAAGTGTCCTATATTTGGAGTGCATATAGAAGTGCAAAATTCCTGTGTGCAAGTTTCTTAGAGTCAAGTGTCCATGTAGTATGCAAGTGGCAAGATGATAAGCCAAGAGTCATTGTATTTTTTATATGAAGAGCAATAGTCAAGTACTTTAAAAGTCACATTACTATGGATATATTATGGAGACAATACTCTATGAGAAAGCAATAAATACTGTATATAGATTTTGATCAATTAATATTGTAATTTTTCTTCATGCATAGTTCATGAATGACATAGGTCATTTACATTCATATTTCATTATATAAGTGAATGCTTACTTCAAGTATTATATAGGCCTTGATATACATATTAATATTTTCATATATTATTCTACTCTTTATTATTTATTATTTGACCTTTAATATTGTGGTTATTTTCTATTGGGACCTATGATATTTTTGTGATAGTAAAGCTTAAAAATCTAAAATTCTTTGCTCTCTATTCTATGTAGATTTCACAAAATATGAAAAGACAAAAAGGAATATTTTTGTTTATTTCAAGTCTTAAGTCACAAAATAAAAATGAATTAAAGAACATAGATTTCCTTTTGATTTTTTTTTGTTAAACAACGAACAGTAGTTTATTCAGCACCAGCAGGTATAAATAAAGTTTACAGCAGCCGGGAATAGAACGCCGACAGAACTGATCTTGTTACAGTAGTTGTAACAGTTAGCTAATCAATATAATAGAGACAAAATACAAGTACGCTAACATCCCCCTTTATTACATTATTTGGGTAATGTAATAACTAATAGCTATACTAACATCCCCTTACATTATTTTGCAATACAAAGTGAGCTACGAAACAATTCAAATTTGACACGTCCAAGTGCCTTAGTGAAAATGTCTGCAACTTGAGCATCGGTGGGAATGTGTTGAAGCTAAATTCGGTGCTTTGGAACTTCATCTCAAATGAAATGACATTGTGTGTCAATGTGCTTTGTTATTTCATGATGGACTGGATTCTTGACAAGGTTCAGAACACCCTGATTGTCGCAAAACAAGTGTATTGGAGATTTTGATGGATGGCCCATACTTGTCAGAATGCGACATAACCATATCACTTCGCACATAGCTTCACATGTGGCATGATATTCTGCCTCTGTTGATGAAATAGCAACCACCTATTGCTTCTTGCTGTGCCAAGAGACAGGACCGGATCCCAGATGAAAATGTATCCAGAAGTTGACTTGCGATCATCAAATGATCCGACATAGTCAGAGTCCGTGTATCCTTGCAAGAAGAATTTGTTGTTCCTCTTGTATTCTAGGCCATATTCCATAGTACCATGGACATAGTGAAGAACACGTTTTGCTACTTTCCAATGAGTGGTCTTAGGCTCCTGCATGAACCTCGAAAGATAGTTGACAACAAATACGAGATCTGGCCTAGTATTGGTCAGATATATGAGACTCCCAATCAACTTTCGATAGAGAGTACCATCTACCTAAGGTGAATCATCATATCGTGATAACTAAAGTCCATTCTCCATTGGAGTTGCCATTGGCTTGCAGTCAGTCATGCGATATTTTTCCAACAATGTCTTGGCATATTTTTTCTAAGACACTTTGATGGAGTGCTCCTTCTGGCTGAATTCTAGACCAAGACAATAATGGAGAAGTCCGAGATCTGTCATCTCAAAATATTTGCACAAGTTTCTTTTGATAGTAGAGATCATAGTTTCTGAACTCCGTGTAATGAGAAGATCATCCACATATAGTACAAGCAACACTATCTCAGAACCCTGTTTCTTGAAATAGAGGTTTGCATCTGACGGACATCTCTTAAATCCATGCTGCATAAGGTGATTGTCCATTTTTATATACCAAGCTCGAGGAGCTTGTTTCAGACCATACAAGGATTTGACCAATTTGCAAACTTTCTACTTTTGGCCTTCCACTTCAAATCCTTCAGGCTGAGTCATATAGACTTCTTCTTGGAGATCACCATTTAGAAAGGCACTTTTGACATCCATCTAGTGAACTTTCCACCCATATTGTGCTGCCATAGCACACATAACCCGAATTGTGGTCATCCGAGCGGTAGGTGCAAAAGTTTCCTTGTAGTCAATGCCTTCTTTTTGAGCATAGCCCTTTGCAACAAGACGGGCCTTATGCTTATCAATTGTTCCATCTACCTTGTACTTGACTTTATATACCCATTTGCAGCCAATGGGCTTCTTTCCATGCAGAAAATCAACAAGCTTCCAAGTTTTATTTTTCATCAGAGACTTATACTCTGTATCCATAGCGGCCTTCCACTGAGGCTCACTGAGAGCATCTTGCACTGATGCAGGTTCAAGACTATCTATGGTAGACATGAATGCCCTATCATCATCAATATCCATATCCTCTACTTCTGTACTTGGAGTCACAGAAAGTTCCTCAAAAGATTGACAAAGATCATCAACCTCACTAGTTTCTCTGGCTTCTCTTTCCTTTTGAGCCATACTGCGTGTACGAGGTCTATCCAAATTCAAATTGGGAGGAGTGGATAAATTTGCGTCTTTGATTGTATTTGTACACCATTTAGGATTCTTCTTTGGTGGAGTTGAAGAAGATGTAGAAGGACCTCATGTCTGTGTTGACGAAGGAATCTTCTCTTCCTTAGGTTCCACAATATCTTGGTGTACTTTAGATGTGCTCTGTGATGTGAAAGCTTCATCAAAGACAACATCTCTGCTGATATGAATTTTCTTGGTCAAAGGATTTATCAACCGATATCCTTTAGAGTGCTCAGAATAACCAAGAAAAATACATCTCAGTGTTTTCTCATCTAGCTTCTTCCTTTTCTCTTTCGGTATGTGCATGAAAGCGTGACATCCAAAAATACGCAGATGAGATATGGAGGGTTTTCGACCACTCCATGCTTCCTGTGGAGTCATTCCTTTTATGGCCTTTGTGGGTGCCCTATTCAACAGATACACTGCAGTGGTGACAGCTTCTGCCCAATATTTTTGCCCAAGAGTAGCTCCTGTGAGCATACAATGAACCATTTCCATGATTGAACGGTTCCTTCTCTCAGCAACTCCATTTTGCTGAGGAGTATAGGCAGTTGTTAATTTTCTCTTGATTCCATGCTTATATAGGAATGCAAAAAATTCATTAGAGGTAAACTCTCCCCCTCGATCTGAGTGGAGGGTTTTAATAGAAGCTCCTGACTCCTCAAAGGATTTCTTGAACTGCTGGAAGAATGCGAAAGCTTCATATTTCAGTTGGAGAAAGAAAACCCACATCTTTCGTGAGTAGTCATCTATAAATAACTGAAAGTACCTCTTCCCTCCACAACTGTTGGATGTGAAAGGACCACACAGATCAGTGTGAATTAACTCCAGAGGTTTTCATGCTCTTGTTGAGCTCTTCTCAAATGGTACTCTATGCTACTTTCCTACCAAGCAGTCAGAGCACACTGGCAATGTGGCAGAAAGGGAAGGAAGACCCTTTACCATCTCATACTTACTGAGCTCAAGTAAGTAGCCAGAACTAAGATGCCCATATCTCTTGTGCCATAGGGAAGTTGCCTCCTTGGTAGAGATAGTCATGGCAACATGTGGAGTAGAGATAGCATCTAGTGCAAATAAGTCGTGCTTATATGAAGCTGTTGCAATCTGCTTACCCTTCCTAGTAATAGTACAACACTTCTTTCCATTCTCAACACAAAAGTTGACAACCATATTTCTATCCAAGATTTGTGTCACTGACAACAAATTGTTAGCCAATCTCGAAACATAGAGGACTTTGTCAATCTGACACTTGCCATCAGGAAGAGTGATTGAAATTGTACCCTCTCCCTGAACCCTGTAGGTTTTAACATCAGCAATGGTGACAGGTTTGCCCTATTTGGCCACAAATGATTCAAACCACGATCTGTCGCCAGTCATATGTTTGCTAGCTCCAGAATCGACATACCAAACAGGATCCCTCTGTGTGGAATCTATGGTAGTCATGAGCACCTTGTGTGCCCATTCAGAATCTGAGTTAGATTCTTCAACAACAACATTCACTTGGGGTTGCTTGTTTTTATTTTGTGGTTTGTTTTGGCCTTTCTGCTTGTTCTTATGCCAACACCTGTTGGTGTCATGGTTGTCTTTCTCACAGATCTTGCACCACCTCTTCTTCTATTGAGGTTGTTTGCTTTTTCCTTTCGTATCCTGTTGAGAATTTCCTCCTTTCTGAAAGTTGCCTCCTTTTTTCCCATTACCTTTCTTCCTAGAACCCTACTTGTTGGTGTATAGGGCTGTATTTGAAGAATCATCCTTGTGAAGTTGGCATGCCTCCTATTGTTGAAGCAGATTGACCAACTCGATGTAGGTAATTTGTCATTGAGACACCTGGATGGAGGTTATAAACATATCAAATGAAGAAGGTAAAGCTCTCATCACAAGTGAAATGAGAAGCTTTTCGTCCATAGTATCTCCCAAAGAACTCAATTTCTCTTTCAACTCAGACACTCTGCACAGAAAGAGTTCAACTGTTTCACCCTGCCTCAAACTCAGGTTATGAAGTTGTTGTTGAAGATGAATAATGGTGGAATAATTCTTTCCCTCATAGATGGTTTGAAGGGCATCCCATGCCTCTTTACCACTTGCTTTGTCAGCTATATGAGGTTGCACTTCATCTGAAACAGCAAATAAAATGAGCACCTTTGCTCGACTGTCTTTCTTGTCAAAAGCTATCTAATCTGCTGAAGGACTTGTGGATCATGCTGTTGGTGAAGGCCTAGTTGCTACTCCAGTAACAATATCCCACAAATATTCCATTTGGAGAATAGCCTTCATCTTATGTTTCCATGGTGTATAATTTGGACCTTTCAATAACTGATGCGGATCAGTCATCAACTTTGCAACAGCGGCCATAGTGAAGGTTCCTTATATCACCAATTGGTCCCCCTTTCGATATACCTTTTGCTAGGCCAATATACCATACAAAATACCCACCCTTACGTGAGGGAAACTATAGGTATTTAGAAAGATCAACAAAAATCACCCGCCCTTACGTGAGGGAGACTATAGGTGAGTTTTAGAGATCATACGATACGTGGAACATAAGCGGTACTGAAAGGGAATCGCCTTGTTGATGGCACCTACCATAGAAGATTATTCTCATGCGTGGGGCGTAACTTCCCCTAAACACTATGAAGAAAAATTCGTCAGGATTTACGCCTAAACACAAGTGCGATAAAGGGTAGTGGATGGAGTAAAAAATGCAAAAATTGGCAAACTTATCTCTCCCCGATGATTTATAGAGAATAAGCTCAGACGTCGTTGTAGCAGCTATATTAGGCGGTGGATACAGTAGCCAAATCATGACAGATTTACCTGTAAGTGCTGGCCAGAGGTATCACAAATACCGAACACTGCAGTGCAATAAATTGCACGGATGGGTTTTAATTATTACGGGGACTTAGGGAGTGAATTTGCTTTTAAGTTTTTAATGTTATAGTGCAAAAATGAAATATGCAACATACAACATAAAAAACTGCCCACAAGAATAACCCACAAGGTGTCGGTCACAGCCGAAAATGCACCTTTTACAATTCGCCAAATTGCCTTTTTCAAAAAATTACTCACAATCCCCCTTTGATTTTTGAAAAAATATCCCCCCTTAAAAAAAAATTCTTTAACAAAGCATTTTTAATAATTATTATATATTTAAAATTAAAATAAATAATTTTAATTTATATAGTTTTAAAACTTAGGAAAAATAAATTAAAATTAAATTTTAATTTATAAAGTTTAAAACTATATTAAAAAAAATTTAAAATTAAAAATTTTAATTAAAAAAATAATAATTAAAAAAAACAACTTTGAAAAAAAAATATACCTTGGGGGGAGTCGGCGGGATTTGAACCACCGACCTGCAGGCTCCCTGAGCCTTACCGCACAGCTCACTGCCAAGTGAGCCAGCGGGCTGATCCGGAAGGATCAGTGGAGACCTCCTTTTTCAATACCCGAATGCTCCTCCTCCTCTGCTGCGGCCTTGCTGGGCCACGCGTTGCTGCTTCCCAGTGCTCTCCATGTTTAAAAAAAAAAAAACTCGTCGCGCAACTGCAGTCCGTCCACGTTTGCTTCCCGTGTGCTGCTGCGTTCTCCGCCGTTCTGTCTGTTTTTTTTTTTTTCTTTTCGAAAAAAAATATTTCGATGGGGGGGGGGTGGAAGCGCGATAGCGCGTTTCACGCTGCGCACAGGGGGGGGTTTATACCCCACGCGAAAGCGGGAGCGGGATTTTAAATTCTCGCTTCTCGTGCAGGGGGGGAAGGGGGTTGCGTCCTGTTCGGACGTGCGGGCCTCCTTCCACGGGGACGGGGGGGGCTGGCCCTCCTCGGGACGTGAACATGCACAGCGTGTTTCTCGGCGTCCCCCTGCTGGACGCGATGTCTGTGGACATCCACAGTCCTGCTTAGGCCCCTCCGTTGAATGGGCCGCATCGCGATAGACGTCGCAGACGTGCTGTGCTGTCGCGTCGTGACAGACGCGTATGGACTGTCGTCCTGTCGTGGCTGCGCCCTGTGCGTCGCGACAGACGTCTGCACGTGGGGGGCGGCCCTCTTCTGCGTCGCAGAAACGGGGGTCTGCGTTCAGCGTAGACCTAAATTTATTTTTTTTTTTTAAATTCTTCCCTCCGTAGCTGCGCGACGACAAAATTCCTCCGCCCAGAAAAGTCACAGAACTGGCTCTGATGCCATGTTAAACAACGAACAGTAGTTTATTCAGCACCAGCAGGTATAAATAAAGTTTACAGCAATCGGGAATAGAACACTGACGAAACTGATCTTGTTACAGTAGTTGTAACAGTCAGCTAATCAATATAATAGAGACAAAATACAAGTACGCTAACATTTTTCTCAAACCTTAGGCATCTAAAATCATAATTGCATGTAGATTTGCACATAAGGGTAGATTTGTATGTGCATCTCTTTTGCACCCTTATCTTTAAGAAAAGGGATTTACTTTTTGTACCTTAGAAATAGTCTTCATTCAAGGTAAATAATAATATCTAGGTTAGCTCTTGTATTTTTGCATCATTTATTTTATGTATTCTTAGATCTTAGTTATTTTGATAATTTTAGCATTTAGTCATTGAAACCAAAGACTTAGGTGTTTGTACAATATACACACTAAACAAAGGATTTGGAGTTATTCCTTAAACAACTCCTATTAAAACCCTCAAACCTTAACCAAACACACCGGTTGGGGTGAGGAAAACCTTGCAAGGATCTTAGCCCTTGCAAATTCATTAGGATTTTCATGAGACCTCCTCACATTTTAGTGAACCCAATGTGAATTCCTCCTTAAAACCTTTTGAAAACCTTCATTTAATTAAAGATACAAATTTATTTAAACTAGCAAGACCCCTTAATTATTATTTGCATAAATTAGATCACTAATAAATATTTAATAATTTTTGCCTCAAGTCATCTTGGAAATATTGATACTAAGTCACATATCCAAGAAAGATTGATCCTTGTATTATTCCTAGTCTAGTACCTCAAGGTTTGTCC
The DNA here is from genome assembly GCA_028583015.1 of Wollemia nobilis. Taxonomy (NCBI): domain Eukaryota; kingdom Viridiplantae; phylum Streptophyta; class Pinopsida; order Araucariales; family Araucariaceae; genus Wollemia; species Wollemia nobilis. The sequence goes on from JAQPPZ010000028.1 coordinate 1,774,040, forward strand.
TCATGTATGACCACATGTATTGATGGAACCGATCACCCCTTGAGATCACCAAATGGTGCACCGGTAGTGCCATATCCAATTTTCCCCTAGAGTTCTTTTCTCCTCTTCCTCAAGGTAAAAATGAATTAGGGTTTTACCATTTTTCACTTTATCCATATTTTTTGCTTGCTTATTTTTTCCTTTTGCATATTTTTTGCATCTCTTCTTCTTCATCTATGTCTGTATTTTTGAGTTTTAATGAGGAATGTGTCCCTTATAAAACTAGAGGGGGCACCCTGACCATAGAGGTATTAATATTCCTATAGCCTTGATTTATGTGCAAAACAAGAAAGTGTTCAGAATAACAACATTTTTGCACCACCTTTTTCTTCTAACCTAGCCACCCTGTTTCTGCTCGTCATATTTTATCTATGAGTGTTTACATATTTTCTTTGATACATTTATTAAGCCATAAATACGTCAAAGGAGGGGAAAAATGTATAAATAAAACATTGGCCCACTTTAGTGAGCAATATCCCATGAGCCCTCTATGATACCCCTTAGACTTGCCTAGGGCAAGGGTTAGGCTTCTCCCCCATCTTTTAACTTTTTTATCTCTCTATGCAAAATTGCACTTGCCCTTGATGGGGAATGATCTGCATAGGAAAAATTGTGCCCTATCAAGTCCGACCCTGATTTGGCCTATGTGAAATCACACCCCACCAAGGGTGAGCATGATTTCACATAGAGAGAGAGAGAGAGAGAGAGAGAAAAGGAAAAATAGAGGGGTAGAAGCCTAACCCTTGCCCTAGAAAAGTCTAAGGGGTCTCCCAGAGGGCTCAAGGAAGATTGCCCACTAAAGTGGGTTGATTTTCTATGTCTAAATTTTACCCCCTCTTTGATGCATTTATGGCCTAATAAATGTGTCAAAGAAAATATGTAAACACTCACAAATAAAAGACAAATAGCAGAAATGAGGTGGTTTCTTTAGAAGAAAAGGGTGGTGCAAAAATGACGTTTTTCTCTATTGAGGAATATTACATTATTTTGTACATGCTAGTTTAACCCCATGGTACATTCATGGTACATTTGTAAATAGATAATAGATTAGGGTTGATTTTATATTTTAGAGTGTGCTTTATAGTTCCCCATTTATGTAAGTGTCAATGTGTAAGAAATGCACAAGTGTCATGTAAGTTAGAGCATAAGTGTATATTGAGAGAATTTACACAAGTGTATTGTATGTAAGACTACAAATATTTAATGTAAGGATGTGCACAAGTGTCCTAGATTTTGAGTGGATGTAGAAGTGCAAAATTTATGTGTGTAAGTTTCTTAGATTCAAGTGTACATATAGCATGCAAGTGGCAAGATGATAATCCAAGAGTCATTGTATTTGTTATATGAAGAGCAATAGTCAAGTACTAGAAGAGTCACATTACTATGGATATATTACGGAGATAATACTCTATGAGAAAGCAATAAAAGAAGAAGTATTCTATTATCTATTTATAAGAGGAAGAGAAAGGAATAAATCCTGTATATAGATTGTGATCAATTAATATCGTAATTTTTCTTCATGCATAGTTCATGAATGACATAGGTCATTTACATTCATATTTCAGTATATAAGTGAGTATTTATTTCAAGTATTATATAGGCCTTGATATACATATTAATTTTCTCATATATTATTTTATTCTTCATTATTGATATTTTGACCTTTAATATTATGGCTATTTTCTATTGGGGCCTATGATATTTTTGTGCTAGTAAATCTTAAAAAGATAAAATTCTTTGCTTTGTATTCTATAGATTTCACAAAATATGAAAATACCAAAAGGAATATTTTTGTTTATTTCAAGTCTTAAGTCACAAAATAAAAATGAATTAAAGAACATAGATTTATTTTTTATTTTTCTCAAACCTTTGGCATCTAAAATCATAATTGCATGTAGGTTTGCATATTATGATAGATTTGTATGTGCATCTATCTTGCACCCTTATATTTAAGAAAAGGTATTTACTTTTTGTACCTTAGAAATAGTCTTCATTCAAGGTAAATAATCATATCTAGGTTAGCTCCTGTCTTTTTGCATCATTTATCTTATGTATTCTTAGATCTTAATTTTTTTGATAATTTTAGAATTTAGTCATTGAAACCCAAAGCTTAAGTGTTTGTACAATATACACACTAAACAACGGATTTGGAGTTAGTCCTTAAAATACTCCTAGTAAAACCCTCAAACCTTAACCAAACACACCAGTTGGGGTGAGGAAAACCTCATGAGGATCTTAGCCCTTTTAAATTCATTAGGATTTTTATGAGACCTCCTCAAATTTTAGTGAACCCAATGTGAATGCCTCCTTAAAACATTTCGAAAACCTTCATTTAATTAAAGATACAAATTTATTTAAACTAAAGCAAGACCACTTAATTTTTATTTGCATATATTATATCACTAATAAATATTTAATAATTTGTGCCTCAAGGCATCTTGGAAATATTGATACTAAGTCACATATCCAAGAAAGATTGATCCTCGTATCATTCCTAGTCTAGTACCTCAAGGTTTTTCCTCACGTAATACCACATGTATTGAGGGAACTTATCACCCCTCGAGATCACCGAATGGTGCACCAGTAGTGCCATCTCCAAATTTTCCCTAAATTTCTTTTCTCCTCTTCTATGAGGCAAAAATGAATTAGGGTTTACTCTTTTTCACTTTTATCCCTTCTTTTTTTGCTTGCTTCTTTTTTCTTTTCACATATTTTTTGCCTATATTCTTCTTCTACGTCTGCCTTTTTGAGTTTTCATGAGGGATGTGTCCCTCATAAAACTCGAGGGGGAACCTTGACCTTAGAGGTATTAATATCTCTAATGCCTTGATTTACGTGTAAAACAAGAAAGTGTTCAGAATAACACCATTTTTGTACCACACTTTTCTTCTAAACTAGCCACCCATTTTTTGCTTATTTTCTTTTATATGTGAGTGTTTACATTTTACATTTAGTAAGCCATAAATATGTCAACGAGGGGGTAAAATGTAGACATGAAAAATTGACCCACTATAGTGGGCAGTCTCCCTTGAGCCCTCTAGGAGACCCCTTAGACTTGCCTAGGGTAAGGGTTAGACTTCTCCTCCCTCTTTTACCTTTTTTATATCTTTATGAAAAATTTTACTCGCCCTTGATAGGGCATGATTTGCATAGGTGAAATCATGCCCTGTCAAGACTAATCGTGATTTTTCCAATGCAAAACCACACCCCACCAAGGGTGAGCATAATTTCACATAGAGAGAGAGAAAAAAAAAAGGTAAAAGAAAGGGGTATAAGCCTAACCCTTGCCCTAGGATATTCTAAGGGGTCTCCTAGAGGGCTCAGGGAATATTTCCCACTAAAGTGGGTCAATTTTTTGTGTCTACATTTTGCCCTCTCTTTGATGCATTTATGGCCTAATAAATGTGTCAAAGAAAATATGTAAACACTCACAAAAAAAATATGGTGAGAAGAAATAGGGTGGTTGGTTTAGAAAAGGGTGGTGCAAAAATGATGTTATTCTAAACACTTTCTTGTTTTACACACAAATCGATGCATTAGGGACATTAATACCTTTAAGGCCAAGGTGACCCTTGAGTTTTATGTATTCTTAGATCTTAGTTATTTTGATAATTTTATCATTTAGTCATTGAAAACAAAAACTTAGGTGTTTGTACAATATACACACTAAACAAAGGATTTGGAGTTATTCCTTAAAAAACTCCTAGTAAAACCCTCAAACCTTAACCAAACACAACAGTTGGGGTGAGGAAAACCTTGCAAGGATCTTAGCCCTTGAAAATTCATTAGGATTTTCATGAGACCTGCTCACATTTTAGTGAACCCAATGTGAATTCCTCCTTAAAACCTTTTGAAAACCTTCATTTAATTAAAGATACAAATTTATTTAAACTAAAACAAGACAACTTAATTATTATTTGCATAGTTTAGATCACTAATAAATATTTAATAATTTGTGCCTCAAGTCATCTTGGAAATATTGATACTAAGTCACATATCCAAGAAAGATTGATCCTTGTATTATTCCTAGTCTAGTACCTCAAGGTTTGTCCTCATGTATGACCACATGTATTGAGGGAACCGATTACCCCTTGAGATCACCGAATGGTGCACCGGTAGTGCCATATCCAAATTTTCCCTAGAGTTCTTTTCTCCTCTTCCACAAGGTAAAAATGAATTAGGGTTTTACCCTTTTTCACTTTATCCGTATTTTTTGCTTGCTTATTTTTTACTTTTGCATATTTTTTGCCTCTCTTCTTCCGTATTGTTGAGTGTTATTTTCACCTAGCTATGAAAGTACACTCTCCTTTAGGATTTGGGTTCCAAATCCCCTCTTGCAAAGAAATTAAACAAACAACTTCTCCAAGGTCTCTGTTGTATCAACATTTTGCATATGTGTATTAGTAATCTCAAATAAAGATATTCAATTTAAATGCTTGTAACACCTTAGTGATTGCAAGTAACTGTAAACAAGGTGCAATGTTGGTTTATTTCATCATGAAAATTTAGTGATTGTTCATTGTTTTTTTGGATTTTGAAATTTTTTTAAATGTTTATTTTTAATGCCTGAAAATAATTTAAAATTTCTAGAAAATAAAAAATAAAAATAAAAATGCAGAAAGAATGAAAATGAAATGCCAAAAACTAAAAATAAAATGCTTCCAGTATGATGCTATCCTATTACGACAAAACCGAAGATGTGAGTTTTCCATGCATGCAACCTAACCTATTGGACCTGCAAACAAGCACAATCCAGATAAGCTAAGTGCTGGTTCCTAGGGTACGAAATAAAATTTAGATTTCAAATATTCGCCTAATGTAACCCAAAAAACATGGCATTAACATTATCTATAAATTTGAAATCTAAAAGAATGAAAGAATAAACATTAAATCCATAGCATGAAAAGAAAATCTCCTTCTTTCTTGCCCACAAGATGCAAATTTTTGAAAACTTCTGCATTAAAAATATGTCATTTTACAATAGCAAAATTTCTGGTTTTCCCAAACTAGACTGTAGAAGGAAAACAACTCAAACAGGTCCAAAATGGCCTTTTTCGCCTTCAGCTCTGCAACTCTGCTCGTAGCAGTTTCCAACCCTTTCTGTGGAAGAAGAAAAAATAGTCCAATGTGGAAGAAAATATCCAGAGAAACCCAATGCTAAGGCCTTGCCTTCATTACTGCAATATTCTCTAAAAAGTTCCTCCCCCCTCCTGGCCTCTTTGAATGGCATATTTTTTCTAAAAGAATTGTTTCCTTCCATGATGGTTCATTTCATTTTTTGATGGCTGTTCATTTCACCTTCCCTGACTGTTCGTTTCACCTTCCCTTGTATGTGTGTGCTTTGGTTTCCATTTTGTGGCCCTTCATTGCATTTTCTCCACATGGGCTTGCGTCCGTTTCCCTCTATGTGTAATGACCATCTTAAATGATTTTGAATCATTAAATATTCCTTATGCAATGCTTTGTCTTGTTCACTGGATTTTGTCCTTATGTCCACATCACTATGCAAGTCCGTTACCTTGGCAAAAATGGAACATGTCACGATATCGTGACATTTTTGCCTCCTTGCTCACTTTTGTTGATTTTAGCCACGAAAATAAAACATGTCGCGATATCGCGACACTTTTATTTCTAGTTATTTCTTTTCTCATTTGGTTGCGAAAATGCAACATGTTGCGATATCATGACACTTTTTCTTTCTTCCCTCTCTCTTTCCTTTGAATCGTGAAAATGCAACATGTTGTGATATCACGACACTTTTCCTCTTCTGGTTGTGACAATGCAACATGTCACGATATCGTAACATTTTTTCCTGTTTGGCCGTGACAGTGCAACATGTCACGATATCATGACACTTTTTGTATTTTGGCCACGACAGTGCAACATGTTGCGATATCGCGACACTTTTTCTCTTTTTGTCGCGATGATGCAACATGTCACGATATCGCGACACTTTTTCTTTTTTTTTGTCGTGATGATGCAACATGTCATGATATCGCGACACTTTTTCTTTTTTGGCCGTGATGTTGCAACATGTCGCGATGTCACGACACTTTTTCTTTCTTCTGTTCTGGTCACGAAAATGCAACATGTCATGATATCGCGAAACCTTTTCTTTTTTTTGACTGCGACAGTGCAACATGTCGCGATATCATGACACTTTTTCTCTTTTGGCCGCGATGATGCAACATGTCGTGATATCACGACACTTTTCCTTTTTTGGCTGTGACGATGCAACATGTCGCGATATCACGACACTTTTCCTTTTTTGGCCATGATGGTGCAACATGTCATGATATCACGACACTTTTTCTTTTTTTAGCCGTGATGGTGCAACATGTCGCGATATCATGACACTTTTCCTTTTTTTGTCGTGACGGTGCAACATGTCATGATATCGTAACACTTTTTATCTTTTGGCCATGACGGTGCAACATGTCGCGATATCGTGACACCTTTTCTCCTTTGGCCGTGAAATTGCAACATGTCGCGATATCACGACACTTTTACTCCTTGTGGTATTTTGCTTTTTTACTTGATCTTTAGCCTATGGGCCACTTCGATCTTCTTGGAACACATGCAAAAAAGGTGGGTCCCTAATTATGGGGTACGTTGTGGATTAGCCGCAACAAATGGTGACTCTACTGGGAAATGCTCCTGAGCATTTCGATGAGAACTCAACCTGAAAAACATAGACTCAAATACAAGTGTTAGAAAATATCCCAAGAATGAAACTAGACGAGAAATACATGAAACATTAGAATTATTAAGCATCAGCTCGATGTGTGCAATGTGCTTAATTCCTTATCATTTAAAACTCGTTCAACTTTCCATTGTCAGTTTCACTTATGATTCGTATGCAAGGCTATGAATGATTTGGGTAGGATTTGACGTATGACAACTATGTTAGAGATATAACAACCTGCTTTGCAAAGGCTCAGATCTTCTAGTATCATGAACAAACATATTAAAACTATCAAACCCTCTTAGGACCAAATATATGTATACTAAATTAATTTATTAGATCCCAAAGTTGGTTATGCGTCACTACCATCTTGAACCCATGTGCAAGTGTAAGTGAAATCAGAGCTTTGGGGAATAGGATTCCCAACCTAAGCGAGATGGAAATTTAAACCTATCCTTACTACTATGATCTGGAGTTTATTACCTCATCTTGAACAAAATGATTTAACCTGTTATGGATGAAACTGTCAGGCTAGCCTGTCCGTTTGAGTAGTCAGTGGTCTTGCTTTTAGACAAGACATGTTGCCACACATGAGCATACTCCACTGCCAGATGGGTGTCTATAGCCTCGATGGAGATCAACCCCATAATCCATGATTTGGGTCTACTTTGATTTCTTGGACCTTGGGGATGACTACCCATTCTTGCAAGGGACATGTAGTACGATCCATCCAATCCAATATTAATAAAGCAATGAAAAATGTTTTCTTTTGAATTTCAATATCTTGAGTGGGCAACATAGAAGCTTTGGGGAATCGGATTCTCAACCTAAGCGAGATGAGAATTAGACCCTATCCTTACTACTCCATGAAGGTCAAATCAGATCTTTGGGGAGTTGGATCCTCAACCTAAGTTCGATGAGGATTTAACCCTATCCTTACTACTTTGATTTTAGGCTTTAAGCACTTATGGGAGTGGTAAAAACCATTGTTTTAAGGATTATGTTTCATGATAGGACAGACACAAAATACTCCTTTCGCCTCACCTTTTCTTCCAAGTATGATTTTGACCATTTTTTTCAAGATCCTCTTTAATATGTGCAGAACGTGCTTGGTTCAAGATAGCTCAAGCATAAGTTCCCAACCTTAGGATCCTTTTAATATATGTTATGTTATAACCCTAAGAGGATTCGACACCTTCTCAATGATTGTACATGAAATGAAGATGCAACTGAGATGAAATGTATATGCAATACATAATGTAACATGAGATATGAATGCATTGCTCCTTTTGAAATGCGGATGGAGTATATCACCTACTTTGCCATAATTTATAAAACTAACAACTTCATACATCACAAGTTCCAAACGATATTCTTTATTGTGTTTGCGATATTCGTGGAGCTTTCTGCAATACAATTTCGATGTTTCATTCTCCTAGTCTTAGTTAACATTCATAAGGACCTAAGTTAACAAACCAAAAGTGTCCAAAGGACCAACACACAAAACTTGAAATCAAAATGAGATCTAATCCAAAACCAAAACACGAAAATCAAAAGTATATACAATACAATACAAGATGATGCAAAAATTTGGATTATCATTTTCCCGGATCCCAAACCTGATTAGAGCATTCCAAAAGACATATAATATGATACACATGCCGAATGTGGAAGGAATCAAATGAAAACAAGATTAGACCAAACAATGCAACCAACTTCAACTTTCCTCTCTCACCCCACCAATTAGATTTAGTTCCATTAGTATTCTCATAGGTGAGATTCAAATTACCAGATTGATTAGACAATGGTTGATTTTCAATTCTTTCTTGTCTATTCTTTAAGGTGTAAATTTCATAATTCCATTCATGATTTAGAACTATGCTTTCTTTATTCAAAATGAAATTTTGTAAGCAAGAGCCTATTTCTAAAAATTTCAAAGCTAATTCATTTTCCATGTTCTTAGGCCAATCAAAATTGTGCAACAATTTACAAGCATCTAGGATATTTACTAAATGGGGATCATTAAGAGTTTTTATCCTAGTTCAATAATTAATTGTTGATGAATTTGATTTAACAATTTAAGTGCATCAAGCTCCTTTTCATTCATTAAAGAAATGTCATCAAAGGTGTGGTTAGAAATTAATCCTTGTTCTTCATTCACTTTCAATGGTATTTCATCATAAATATCATTTGAATTATACAAATCTTCACCAAAATCTTGGATGTTTGGACACAAAGGTTTAGATTTTACCTTTTTCACATTTTCATTTACCAATATTTGGTGAGGATTTGCAATTCCCTCTTTTACCTCATGGTCTTCATATTCTTCATTGATTACTTGTTCATCAAACATACCAAAATTGGGCACCCAATTAAAAACATGCCCATCCTTTTCAATCCTCAAATATTCTTGGTCGAAGTGTATGTCAAGTAACTCATCTTCATGATCAATTTCTTTTGTTGCTTCCAATAGATCAACCACTTTGTCATTTAATTCCAATTCTTTGTTAACTATCCATGGTATCTCTTCCAAAACATCCTCAAATTGTATAGGAGTTGTACTATCTTCCTTTGAGTAGGTGATTATGTTGTCCTGTATATCAATTGGCACACAAGTTTCATTAGTAGTTTTGGAGTGAGTGTAGTCTTCCCACTTCTTCCACGAATCATAGTAGTCATCCTCCAAGTTCAAGTTGTGACATTAAACTACTTCTTCAACATCTTCGAATTCATCAATGTGCTTCTCATCAAATTCACCTTCACCTTCCTTAGATGGTTCAATTATTTCCAAAAGTGGGTCATTTTTTGAATTCCAATTTATAAGGCTATCATAGTCCAACTTGGTGACCCCTGATTCGATTTCATCACAATTTGGAGGGTGAAGAAATTTTTGATCATTAATTCCAAGCTTCTCATCGAGAGTGTCTTCCAAGAACAAGTGGTGACGCTCAAGTACTTCTTCTTCATATTCTAATTCATCAACATGTTTCTCATCCAATTCATCTTCACCTTCCATAGATGGTCCAGTTATTTCCAAAAGTGGGTTATTTATTGAATTCAAATTGGTAAAGCTATCATAATCCAAATTTGTAACCCATGATTCAATTTTATCACAATTTGGAAGGTGTGGATCCTCTTGGTCATCACTCTCTTGATGATATAGAGTTTCCATAGCCAAAATGTTGTCCTCCCCTTGTTGATGTTGGGATGGACCCCTATTTGGCACAAGTTCCAGATCATCCACTTGAGCTTGGAGACAATGGGTATACATAGCAATTTTGAGAAAATTCCTTTCATTATGCTCCTTTGTATTATGCAATCTACACCCCTTTTCCCATGCAAAATTAGAAAGATTAAGAATGGAACTAGAGTGACTTGGTCCTGCAGAAGTATCTATCTAATAAGCAATAGAGGAAGGCACACCTCCATTGTTTGGCTTTGTATTCCACTGTCTCCCTCTATCATTGAAGTTTTGATTTGGGTGAGGGGCATGGGATTCATAATTCTATTTTTGAACCAAATCATTACTCAATTTGTGAACCATATTTTTGAGTTCTTCAACCTCTGAATAAATCTCTTTTGATTGAGCTATGTTATTTCTAGTTCCAATAGGATTTGTGTAATTGGTGAGATCTTGACTTAACATTTGAGTTGGATTTTGAGCCTGAAGAACATAGACTTATACTGAGAGGGGGGGTGAACAATATAAGACTTAACCATTTATCAATTTTTACTTTAGATAGTAGTGGCATCATCATAGCATTAATCATCACAGAAAACATCACACAATGAAGACCCATTTTAACATGGTTCACCCAAGGTGGGCTACGTCCACTCAAATATTTTCTCTAAAAGCTTTCTCAAAGTTCTTTGGGAATCCTTCCCAATTACAATGTTTATGAGCCTCAGCCCAAAAGATAAACCTTCCCCTCAACTCTAGAAATGATACTTCAGAAGATCACCTGCCTCTTCTTTCGCTAGCACGTGGAACTCCTTTCCATAGAAGACCTCCTATCCTCAATGCTCAGCCTCAAGAGACCTCTGTCCTCACTGATCACCTCCATAGCAACTCATCAACCTGTACTAAACACAGTCAGTCGGTCCAGCACAAGTCTTCCTCACTCTATCAGATCTGTCCCAAGCTCAACTCATAAAGCTTGAACAAATCAATCTCTATTGCACACAAGCCTTCTCAAAGACTTGTCAAAACTGTCCTCAGGTTCTTCTCAAAGAACCACTTCAACTCTGTCCTCAAGTCCTCTGCTAGGACCTATCCAAATCAGCTCACAAGTCCTCACTAGAACCTGTCCAAATCAGCTCACAAGTCCTCACTAGAACCTGTCCAATTCAGCTCACAAGTCCTCACTAGAACCTGTCCAAATCAGCTCACAAGTCCTCACTAGAACCTGTCCAAATCAGCTCACAAGTTCATCAAGAAAAACTTTCTTAGCATGAACCCACAAAGAGAATTGTTAGAGACCCAATGTGATTCATCAACCTCATAGAAGCATAAAGAGAATTGTTAGAGACTCAATATGTTCTATACTCAACTCCCAATCTCAATCTCAAATCTCAAACATTGTTAGAGACTCAATATGTTCTATACTAACCAAATCTCAACTCAATCTCAATTCAATCTCAAAATAATAAGATAGATGTAGTATGCTTTTCTCAAGAACATGAAACACAACCCAACAATTGCCAACCATGCAATAACTCATATAACAATGATACTCATGTTCTTTCCACAACCAATACCTTTTCACTACCAATTAGGGCTTTAACAACAATGCTTATAGACAAGGTTTAACCAACATCATTCAACTCAACATTAACCTTGAAGCATTCAACCAATCACTACATGAAAAGGAAACTAGTAGACATCCTTTTCCCTCCAAAGATATTTGAACAAAATAGCCACCAACATAAATCACCAATGCAAAGAATAACTTGCTCAAATCAATCTCAATGGAGTAAGCCCAAAACATGAATCAAGTAAAGCATTAACTTGATCAAAACAACCTCTATGGAAGCAACTCAACCATCAATATCAAAACAGCCAACTAAGGGTTTCACCATCTCAATGCAAGTAGCAAGACTTACTAACATAAACCCTAGTGCAAAATGCTTCCTCTTCCTCAACCAGAATTATGCATTCACCCAAAAACTCATCAATGATTTTAATGCATAAACAATCTTCAATATCCAGAAAATAGGATTTACACCAACAAGAATACCTAGTAGACAACCTTTTCACTCCAAACTCAATTTCAGAAAATACACCATCAACAATATACATGGAAGAAGTTGCCCATACCTTTGTTTGAGGAAGAAGAGAATAGTTCTTCAACCTGTTACCAACACCACCCTCAACTTTGCCACCAAGTTAGGGTTAGATCATAAAAGTAACCACAAAAATATTTATTCCATAAAACACCTTATGACTCCAATCCTTAGAAGTCAACTACCAAAAATATAAAGCATACAAACAATATATCCTTTTACACCTTATTTCTCCAAATTAATTAAACCATGCTCAAGGAATAATAGCTTCTAAGCAAATCTCACTCAACAATCAAGCCAAAAATCTCAACCACACACTATCAACCTTATATCCCCAAAGAAGCATTTAACCTTAAAAATAATTTTAAATAAATCTGCCCAACCACTTCTTCTTTAACAAAATGTAGATTTTATTTAAAAAAACCTTACCAAAAAAATGCTTCCAAAAATCGTGGGTCAACAGTGCCTCCAAAAAAAATCGGAGCGCAAAAACTCTTCTCACACTCCATGGCGGGAGTCGAACGCTTGACCTCCCTTCAAGCACCTTTGTAGAATAGTCATTGCCACTAGGCCAACGATGCTAGCTTGAAGGCTAGCAAGAGTCTCCTTCTCCTTAACCCTTTGGCGGCGGATAAATATGGTGAAAAAATGATAGCTGTAGCTTTTACTTCCCAACTATAGGTTATGGCTTATATAGCCAAACTTCCATGCTATGCATGACGTCGACGGGAGGATAATTTGAAAATTTTGAATTAATATTATTTTTGCACCTTCGAAACAACTTTAGGGTTTATGAAACCCTTTTGATTATTTAAAAAATAATCAAAGGTCTTTTAGACCTTAGACCTTAGGTGGAGAACCCATTAAATTATTAAAATAATTTAATCACTAAATCAAATAAATAATTAATTAAAAAACCTTAAAAAGGTTTTATTAATTAAGTTATTTAATTAATAAGTGTCTCCAGCCTTTGCAATAAGCTGAGAGTGGTTTTGAGAAAAACCCTTAAACCTGCCATGGTTTTGATAAAAACCTTTTCATCTGCCACATGGAATCTCTATGAAATCTTCTAGAAAATATTCTTTGGAATCTTCAACCTTTGAAGCCAATAAATCCTCTTGACATTAATGCCAGTTCCTTTTGACATCAATGACAACTCATAGACAAGAAGCTAGGATCTCAAACCCAAAATTGCCAACAATCTCCCCCTTTGTCATTGATGGCAAACCATGCTTCTCAACAACACTGAAACTCAAAACTACTGTATAGAAATCAGCTCCCCCTGACTTGAGGCTCTCCCCCTTTGTCATCAATGGCAAAGGGTCACCTTTGGGGCTTGGGACTAAGAATGAGCCTCTTAGCTTAGTCCCTCCCCCACCTCCTGTTGAGGTGATTAATTCTAGGGTGGGAGTAAAACTCCCAATTTCTCCCTTAAATACTCAAACATATCTCTTGGAAGAGGTTTGGTGAAGATATCAACAATTTGTTCTTTAGTAGGCACATACTCTAACTTAACTTGCTTGTCTTGAACTTGTTCTCTTAGAAAATGATACTTGATAGGAATATGCTTTGTTCTTGAGTGCATTACCGAATTCTTGGAGATACTTATGGCACTTGTATTATCACATAATATGGAGATGGGTTGATCATGCTTTATTTTGAAGTCTTCCAAGGTGGTTTTCATCCATAAAACCTATGTGCAACAAGCTACTACTGCTATGTACTCTGCCTCTGCTGTAGATAAAGAAACTAAAGGTTGTTTCTTACTTAACCAAGCAACCAAACTCCTTCCCAAAAAGAAAGCTCCACCACTAGTGCTTTTCCTATCATCAATACTTCCTACCCAATCTGCATCTGTATAAGTTGTGAGAGTAAACTTATCACCCTTGGGGTACCAAAGTCCAAGGTCCATAGTGCCCTTCAAATATCTGAATATCCTCTTGACTGCCATAACATGAGTTTCTTTTGGAGTTGCCTGAAATCTTGCTACTAACCCAACTGCCTGCATGATATCTAGTCTGGTAGCTGTAACATACAGTAAACTACCAATCATTGACCTGTACAACCTATGATCTACCACTGGAGATTCATCATCTTTGCTCAACTTGCACCCTGTAATCATTGGAGTACAAACTGGTTTGCTATCCATCATACCAAATTTTTTAACATATCTTTTATATACTTTCCTTGAGAGAGAAATATACCGTCTTTTGATTGGGCAATCTGAAGACCTAAAAATAAAGATAACTCTCCAATCATAGACATCTCAAATTCCTTCTGCATGTTGTTAGCAAAATATTTACACATTTGAGTATTGTTTCCTCCAAAAATAATATCATCAACATAAACAACCACAATCAACATATCATTGCCTTCATTTTTAATATACATATTGCTATCTGCCATACCTTTTTTGAATCCTTGTTCATGAAGATACTTGTCAAGTCTTGAGTACCAAGCCCTAGGAGCTTGCTTTAACCCATACAAAGCCTTTTTCAACTTGCACACATAGTCTAAATGTTCTGAAAGTAAAAATCCTTCTGGTTGTTCTATGTAAACTTCTTCTTCTAACACACCATTTAAGAAAGCTGACTTAACATCCATTTGATACACTTTGAAAGACTTGAAACTTGAGAGAGCTAAAAACATTTTGATTGCTTCAAGACGAGCAACTGGAGCAAAGGTCTCTTCAAAATCAATACCTTCAACTTGAGCATATCCTTTACAAACTAACCTTGCTTTGTTTCTAACAATCTTACCATCCTCATTGAGTTTGTTCCTAAAAATCCATTTGGTACCAATGACATTCTTATCCTTAGGTCTTGGAACCAATTCCCAAGTTTCACTTTTCTCTATCTAATTTAATTCTTCATCCATTGCTTTTGTCCAAAACTTATCTGCATAAGCTTCACTGAGATCCTTTGGCTCAATCTGAGATAGTAAGGAGATATCTGTGGAAACATGTGAGGAAATAACTCTTCTTCTTGTTTGTCTGCTATCTGTATTACCAATGATCAAATATTTTGGATGATGTTTCTGAACATACCTGGAAGGATTTTTGGGGAGAAGTTGTTGTCTTTCTTCTTCTTCATCTAAAACCTCTCTGATTTCCTCTTGACAATTCTCATCATCAAATTCTCGTATCGACTCTCGTATTCCTATCTTCTCATCAACTGTCACATTTATGCTTTCTATGATAGTATGAGTTCTTTTGTTGTAGCATCTGTAGGCCTTGCTTTTGTTGGAGTACCCAAGAAAAATCCCCTCATCACATCTAGGATCAAACTTCCCCAAGTTCTGATCTTCCCTTCTGATGAAACATTTACTACCAAACACTTTGAAATATTTCACTGTAGTTGGTCTCCCTTTCCATAGTTCATAAGGAGTTTTATGATGATTTACTCTTAACTGAGCCTTGGTGATAATATAAACTGCTGTACTAACTGCCTCTTTCCAAAAACCGTCTAAAAGCTTTGATTCATTCAGCATAGCCCTAGCCATATTTTCAATAGTTCTGTTCTTTCTCTCAACTACTCCATTTTGTTGAGGAGTTCTAGCTGCTGAAAACTCTCTTTTAATTCCTTGTTGTTCACAATACTCCACAAATTCATTTGAAGTAAATTATCCTCCTCTATCTGATCTCAAACATTTGATTTTCTTATTAGTCTCATTTTCTATAATTTCTTTGAAAGCTTTAAATTTCTCAAGAGCTTCAGATTTTTCTTTTAGAAAAGTGACCCAAGTCATTCTAGAAAAGTCATCTATAAAAAGCATGAAGTAGCTTTCTCCCTGAATGCTTTGAGTCCTGGTGGGGCCACATAAATTAGTATGAATAAGATCCAAGGGTTTGGAATATGAGTACCCCTTAGATTTAAAACTAGTTCTGGTCTGTTTCCCATGTTGACAAGGACCACAGATGGTGTTTTGTGGTCTCTTTATTTTGGG
Organism: Wollemia nobilis; assembly: GCA_028583015.1. Taxonomy (NCBI): domain Eukaryota; kingdom Viridiplantae; phylum Streptophyta; class Pinopsida; order Araucariales; family Araucariaceae; genus Wollemia; species Wollemia nobilis. The sequence goes on from JAQPPZ010000028.1 coordinate 1,789,992, forward strand.
TAAGTCTCTAATAGCCTTCTTGTGACTAATATTGACAAGGTTATCAAAACTCAAATGTCCCATTATTTTGTGCCATAACCAACTCTCATCTTCTTGAGATAGACAACACTTTTCCCTTTTTATCTCACTTAACATGTAAAGATTGTTAGGAGTCCTTTTAGCACTAGCAATGATTTTTCCATTCTTTTCTTTACTTATCTCACATCTATCTGAAAAGAAGGATACTATGTTCCCTTGATCACAAATTTGGCTCACACTCAGAATATTATGTCTAAGACCTTCTACATAAAGCACATTTTATGTTTTGGTTTTTCCATCCAAACTAAGAGTTCCTTTCCCACAAATTTTTGCTGACCTGTTATCTCCAAAACTAATTGTCCCTCTATTTGTTTCTTTCAAAACCAAAAACTTTTCTTTTTCACCAGTCATATGTTTGGAGAAACCACTATCAAGATACCATTTTTCCTCTTTATCTTGAGCATGAAAAGCATTTTGAACTATCATAGATCTAGATTTGATTTCATTTCCTTTCCTAGTAAACTCTTTGCTAGATCTATCCAAATTACACATTCTTGCTACATGCCCAAAATTATTGCACTTGTAACACATGATATATTTATTCACAAGAGGTGCAAAAGAATTAACATTTCCCTTATCATGGTTATTCACAAACTTATTGCAATGCATAGCTTTGTGACCAATTTTTTTGCAAGAAAGACAATAGCCATGGAAAGTATTATGTAACCTATTTTGATGCCTTGGATGATTGTTCTTCTTGTGATCAACTTGAATCCATCGCTCTTCTGTTTGAAATTTTGTCTTGCTTGAAGTTCCTATTTCTTGAATGGTGAGACTATCCTCCTTTTGCTTTCCAAAAGGAATATTCTATTTGAGAACCAGCTGTTCCAACTTAACTCTAAGAGACACCACTTCTTCTTCAAGTTTCTTCCAATCAGCTTCCTTCCCTTTGAGAACATCTGTTAGAACCTGTTCAACCTTCTTCCCTTCTTTAGCTAGAATCTTAAAGTCTATGAGACTTTGAGATAGTTCTGATCTTACTATCTCTTCTTCCTGACTTTGTTGCCTTAGAATAGAATTCTCTTCCCTAATTTTTTCAAGATTTCTTAAGGCCAAAAAGAATTCACCTTTTAGATCGAATTCAATCTCTTCATCACTTTTTGTATTTGTATGTTCCTCTGTTGGATCCTTCTCCAGTCGTTAGGCTCTTCCCGGAGAGACCTGCTCCGATACCAATTGAAGAAAATAGACTTATACTAAGAGGGGGTGAACAGTATAAGACTTAACCATTTATCAATTTTTACTTTAGATAGCAGTGGCATCATCATAGAATTAATCATCATAGAAAACATCACACAATGAAGACCCATTTTAACGTGGTTCACCCAAGGTGGGCTACGTCCACTCAAATATTTTCTCTAAAAGCTTTCTCAAAGTTCTTTGGGAATCCTTCCCAATTACAATGTTTATGAGCCTCAGCCCAAAAGAGAAACCTTCCCCTCAACTTTGGAAATGATACTTTAGAAGATCACTTGCCTCTTCTTTCGCTAGCACGTGGAACTCCTTTCCACAGAAGACCTCATGTCCTCAATGCTCAGCCTCAAGAGACCTTTGTCCTCATTGATCACCTCCATAGAAACTCATCAACCTATACTAAACACAGTCAATCGGTCCAGCACAAGTCTTCCTCACTCTGTCAGATCTGTCCCAAGATCAACTCATAAAGCTTGAACAAATCAATCTCTGCTGCACACAAGCCTTCTCAAAGACTTGTCAAAACTGTCCTTAGGTTCTTCTCAAAGAACCACTTCAACTCTATCCTCAAGTCCTCTGCTAGGACCTGTCCAAATCAGCTCATAAGTCCTCACTAGAACTTGTCCAAATCAGCTCACAAGTCCTCACTAGAACCTGTCCAATTCAGCTCACAAGTCCTCACTAGAACCTGTCCAAATTAGCTCACAAGTTCATCAAGAAAAAAATGCTTACCATGAACCCACAAAGAGAATTTTTAGAGACCCAATGTGATTCATCAACCTCATAGAAGCATAAATAGAATTGTTAGAGACTCAATATGTTCTATACTCAACTCCCAATCTCAATATCAAATCTCATAGAAACATAGAGAGAATTGTTAGAGACTCAATATGTTCTATACTTAACTCCCAATATTAATCTCAACTCAATCTCAATCTCAAAAGAATAAGATAGATGTAGTATGCTTTTCTCAAGAACATGAAACACAACCCAACAATTGCCAACCATGCAATAACTCATATAACAATGATACTCATGTTCTTTCCACAACCAATATCTTTTCACTACCAATTAGGGCTTTAACAACAATGCTTATAGACAAGGTTTAACCAACATCATTCAACTCAACATTGACCTTGAAGCATTCAACCAATCACTACATGAAAAGGAAACTAGTAGACATCCTTTTCCCTCCAAAGATATTTGAACAAAACAGCCACCAACATAAATCACCAATGCAAAGAATAACTTGCTCAAATCAATCTCAATGGAGTAAGCCCAAAACATGAATCAAGTAAAGCATTAACTTGATCAAAACAACCTCTATGGAAGCAACTCAACCATCAATCTCAAAACAGCCAACTAAGGGTTTCACCATCTCAATGCAAGTAGCAAGACTTACTAACATAAAACCTAGTGCAAAATGCTTCCTCTTCCTCAACCAGAATTATGCATTCACCCAAAAACTCATCAATGATTTTAATGCATAAACAATCTTCAATATCCAGAAAATAGGATTTACACCAACAAGAATACCTAGTAGACAACCTTTTCACTCCAAACTCAATTTCAGAAAATACACCATCAACAATATACATGGAAGAAGTTGCCCATACCATTGTTTGAGGAAGAAGAGAATAGTTCTTCAACCTGTTACCAACACCACCCTCAACTTTGCCACCAAGTTAGGGTTAGATCATAAAAGTAACCACAAAAATATTTATTCCATAAAACACCTTATGACTCCAATCCTTAGAAGTCAACTACCAAAAATTATAAAGCATACAAACAATATATCCTTTTACACCTTATTTCTCCAAATTAATTAAACCATGCTCAAGGAATAATAGCTTCTAAGCAAATCTCACTCAACAATCAAGCCAAAAATCTCAACCACACACTATCAACCTTATATCTCCAAAGAAGCATTTAACCTTAAAAATAATTTTAAATAAATCTACCCAACCACTTCTTCTTTAACAAAATGCAGATTTTATTTAAAAAACCTTACCCAAAAAAATGCTTTCAAAAATCATGGGTCAACAGTGCCTCCAAAAAAATCAAAGCGCAAAAACTCTTCTCACACTCCACGGCGGGAGTCGAACGCTTGACCTCCCTTCAAGCGCGTTCGCAGAACAGTCATTTCCACTAGGCAAACGGTGCTAGCTTGAATTATAGCAAGAGTCTCCTTCTCCTTAACCCTTTTGCGACAGATAAATGTGGCAAAAAAATGATAGCCATAGCTTTTATTTCCCAACTTTTGCACATTCACTTTTACCCCATTGCTTTGGACTATAGGTTATGGCTTATATAGCCAAACTTCCATGCTATGCATGACATCGGCGGGAGGATAATTCAAACTTTTCGAATTAATATTATTTTTGTGCCTTTGAAATAACTTTAGGGTTTATGAAACCCTTTTGATTTTTTAAAAATAATCAAAGGTCTTTTAGACCTTAGACCTTAGGTGGAGAACCCATTAAATTATTAAAATAATTTAATCACTAAATCAAATAAATAATTAATTAAAAAACCTTAAAAAGGTTTTATTAATTAAGTTATTTAATTAATAAGTGTCTCCATCCTTTGCATTAAGATGAGAGTGGTTTTGAGAAAAACCCTTAAACCTGCCATGGTTTTGATAAAAACCTTTTCATCTGCCACATGGAATCTCTTCGAAATCTTCTAGAAAATATTCTTTGGAATCTTCAACCTTTGAAGCCAATAAATCCTCTTGACATTAATGCCGGTTCCTTTTGACATCAATGACAACTCATAGACAAGAAGCTAGGATCTCAAACCCAAAATTGCCAACAGAGCCACTTGATTTGCATTGGGATTCACACTTTGAATCGGAATTGGATTGGGTATGTAAGCGGGTGTTGATCAATATGGTTGTTGATAAGGCAAAGCATTTATGCTTGATATTTGCGATGCCATGATCTGATTCATCATAGGAGCTTGACCATATGGACCATATTGTCCTACCATAGGCATTTGGAAAAACCCATAACTCTGAGGTGTCATTTGTTGTTCAATGGTCATAGCTTCATTGTAGGCTAGAGCAAGTGTGGTAACTTGAGGATTTTGCCTTGTGAACATTGTCGTCATAGGATCCAATGCCCCAAAATATATTTGCAAAGCTACTGTGATATCAATGGCAAAATGCCGAATTGCTCTATTATAGCACTTATAAAATCTCTGATTAAAATTTTGGATTGGCTCACCCTGGCCTCTTTTACACATAATGAACTGATTATAGATGATTGTGGGATCTAATGGTGACCTAAATTGGTTGACAAAAGCATTCTCCATTTGTGTCCATGACGTAATGGAACCAATAGGTAAGCAAATGTACCATTCGTAGGCCACTGGGTCTAGGCTCATGGGGAAGAGTCTACAAGCCACGTCTTCATGTTGAACTTGTAATGTTATCAAAACATCCATATAGGACTGAATATGTTCTTCTACGATCCTTAGGCCATCTAGTTTGTATTTGGGAAAAAATCTCTCTATATTCCTAGGGATCTTGTGAATATCCCCTACAATATTCAAAGAAATGTTATGGGCTCCGTACCAAGGAGGTGGTGGAGGTTGGGCCATTTGATTCAAAATCAATGATGATAGCCCTACAAGAACCTAACCAAACTCTCAGTACCTCAAAGAAAACTTGCGACACATAGAGAATCCTAAAATTAATGAAATTCAAAGAATAACTTCAAAATTAATTTGTTAGTCATGAATGAAATAAGGAACCATGACAAAGCAATATTCTAAAACAATGCACAATCAAAACACCTTATTCAAAAAACCTTATTCTTGTATGAACAATCACAAGCGTTAGAACAATGCATAGCAGTTCATGTCCTCCTTTTAACACTACAAGGCTGTATTGTTAAAATAGGGCTAAATATAATAATCAATAGGGCATGAAATATTCAAAATTTAAATCCCTATAGCATTTAAATCACTCTGAAATAAAACAATTCAGGCCCTCCTTCTAGCGCCAATCTGTTGACTGTTATTTTCACCCAGCTATGAAAGTACACTCTCCTTTAGGATTTGGGTTCCAAATCCCCTCTTGCAAAGAATTTAAACAAACAACTTCTCCAAGGTCTCCGTCGTATCAACATTTTGCATATGTGTATTAGTAATATCAAATAAAGATATTCAATTTAAATGCTTGGAACACCTTAGTGATTACAAGTAACTGTAAACAAGGGGCAATGTTGGTTTATTTCATCATGAAAATTTAGTGATTGTTCATTATTTTTTTGGATTTTGAATTTTTTTAAATGTTTATTTTTAATGCCTGAAAATAAGTTAAAATTTTTGGAAAATAAAAAATAAAAATAAAAATGCAAAAAGAATGAAAATGAAATGCAGAAAACTAAAAATAAAATGCTTCCAGTATGATGCTATCCTATTACGAAAAAATTGAAGATGTGAGTTTTCCATGCATGCAACCTAACCTATTAGACCTGCAAACAAGCACAATCCAGATAAGCTAACTGCTGGTTCCTAGGGTATGAAATAAAATTCAGATTTCAAATATTCGCCTAATGTAACCCAAAAAACAAGGCATTAACATTATCTATAAATTTGAAATCTGAAAGAATGAAAGAATAAACATTAAATCCATAGCATGCAAAGAAAATCTGCTTATTTCTTGCCCACAAGATGCAAATTTATGAAAACTTCTACATTAAAAATATGTCATTTTACAATAGCAAAATTTTTGGTTTTCCCAAACCAGTCTATAGAAGGAAAACAACTCAAACAGGTCTAGAATGGCCTTTTCGCCTTCAGCTCTGCAACTTTGCTCACAACAGTTTCCAACCCTTTCTGTGGAAGAAGAAAAACCAGTCCAATGTGGAAGAAAATATCTAGAGAAACCTAGTGCTAAGGCCTTGCCTTCATTACTGCAATCTTCTCTGAAAAGTTCCTCCCCCCTCCTGGCCTCTTTGAATGGCATATTTCAACTTTCTGAAAGAATTGTTTCCTTCCATGATGGTTCGTTTCGTTTTCTGATGGCTATTCGTTTCACCTTCCTTGACTATTCGTTTCACCTTCCCTTGTATGCGTGTGCTTTGGTTTCCATTTTGTGGCCCTTCACTGTGTTTTCTCCACATGGGCTTGCGTCCGTTTCCCTCCGTGTGTAATGACCATCTTAAATGATTTCAAATCATTAAAGATTCCTTATGTAATGATTTGTCTTGTTCATTGGATTTTGTCCTTATGTCCATGTCACTATGCAGGTCTATTACCTTGGCGAAAATGGAACATGTCACGATATCGTGACACTTTTGCCTCCTTGCTCACTTTTGTTGCTTTTAGCCACAAAAATGGAACATGTCACGATATCACGACACTTTTCTTTCTAGTTCTTTCTTTTCTCATTTGGTCACGAAAATGCAACATGTCACAATATCATGACACTTTTTCTTTCTTCCCTCTCTCTTTGCTTTGAATCATGAAAATGCAACATGTCGCGATACGCGACACTTTTCCTCCTCCGACCGCGATGATGCAACATGTCATGATATCATGACATTTTTTCCTATTTGGTCGTGACAGTGCAACATGTCGCGATATCGCAACACTTTTTGTCTTTTGGCCATGACAGTGCAACATGTCGCGATATCGTGACACTTTTTCTCTTTTCGTTGTGATGATGTAACATGTTGTGATATCATGACACTTTTTCTTTTTTTCACCGCAATGATGCAACATGTCATGATATCATGACACTTTTTCTTTTTGGCTGCGATGGTGCAACATGTCGCGATATCGCGACACTTTTTCTTTCTTCTGTTCTGGTCGTGAAAATGCAACATGTCGCGATATCGCGACACCTTTTTTTTTTTTGGCCACGACAGTGTAACATGTCATGATATCGCAACACTTTTTCTCTTTTTGTCGCGATGATGCAACATGTCGTGATATCGTGACACTTTTCCTTTTTTGGCCACTACGATGCAACATGTCGCGATATTGCGACACTTTTTATTTTTTGGCCACGACGATGCAACATGTCGCGATATCGCGACACTTTTTCTTTTTTTGGCCGTGATGGTGCAACATGTCACGATATCACGACACTTTTCCTTTTTTGGCCACAATGGTGCAACATGTTGCGATATCGTGACACTTTTTCTCTTTTGGCCATGACGGTGCAACATGTCGCGATATCACGACACCTTTTCTCCTTTGGTCGTGAAACTACAACATGTGATATCGTGACACTTTTCCTCCTTGTGGTATTTTGCTTTTTTCCTTGATCTTTAGCCTATGGGCCACTTCGATCTTCTTGGAATACATGCAAAAAAGGTGGGTCCCCAATTCTGGGGTACGTTGTGGATCAGCCACAACACGTATCTACATCTGTATTTTTGAGTTTTCATGAGGGATGTGTCCCTTATAAAACTAGAGGGGGCACCCTGACCATAGAGCTATTAATATTCCTATAGCCTCTATTTATGTGCAAAACAAGAAAGTGTTCAGAATAACACCATTTTTGCACCACCCTTTTCTTCTAAACTAGCCACCCTATTTTTTGCTCGTCATCTTTTATCTATGAGTGTTTACATATTTTCTTTGATACATTTATTAAGACATAAATACGTCAAAGGAGGGGCAAAATGTATACATAAAACATTGGCCCACTTTAGTGAGCAATCTCCATTGAGCCCTCTAGGATACCCCTTAGACTTGCCTAGGGCAAGGGTTAGGCTTCTCCCCCCTCTTTTACCTTTTTTATATCTCTATGCAAAATTGCATTTGCCCTTGATGGGGCATGATCTGCATAGGAAAAATCATGCCCTATCGAGGCTGACCATGATTTGACCTATGTGAAATCACACCCCACCAAGGGTGAGCATGATTTCACCTAGAGCGAGAGAGAAAATGGAAAAGAGAGGGGTAGAAGCCTAACCCTTGCCCTAGACATGTCTAAGGGGTCTCCCAGAGGGCTCATGGAATATTGCCCACTAAAGTGGATTGATTTTCTATGTCTACATTTTACACCCTCTTTGATGAATTTATGGCCTAATAAATGTGTCAAAGAAAATATGTAAACACTCACAAATGAAAGACAGATAGTAGAAACAAGGTGGTTGGTTTAGAATAAAAGGGTGGTGAAAAAATGACATTTTTCTCTATTGAGTAATATTACATTATTTTGTACATGCTAGTTTACTCCCATGGTACATTTATGGTACATTTGTAAATAGGTAAAATAGATTAGGGTTGATTTTATATTTTAGAGTGTGCTTTATATTTCCCCATTTATGTAAGTGTCAATGTGTAAGAAATGCATAAGTGTCATGTAAGTTAGTGCACAAGTGTATATTGAGATAATGTGCACAAGTGTATTGTATGTAAGACTACAAATATTTAATGTAAGGATGTGCACAAGTGTCCTTGATTTGGAGTGCATGTAGAAGTACAAAATTTATGTGTGCAAGTTTCTTAGATTCAAGTGTTCATATAGCATGCAAGTGGCAAGATGATAAGGCAAGATTCATTGTATTTGTTATATGAAGAGCAATAGTCAAGTACTAGAAGAGTCACATTACTGTGGATATATTATGGAGATAATACTATATGAGAAAGCAATAAAATAAGAATTATTCTATTATCTATATATAAGAGGAAGAGAAAGGAATAAATCCTATATATAGATTGTGATCAATTAATATTGTAATTTTTCTTCATGCATAGAATGACATAGGTCATTTACATTCATATTTCAGTATATAAGTGAGTGTTTACTTCAAGTATTATATAGGCTTTGATATACATATTAATTTTCTCATATATTATTCTACTCTTCATTATTGATATTTTGACCTTTAATATTATGGCTATTTTCTATTGGGACCTACGATATTTTTGTGGTGGTAAATCTTAAAAAGCTAAAAAAAAATTCTTTGTATTCTATAGATTTCACTAAATATGAAAAGACCAAAATGCATATTTTTCTTTATTTCAAGTCCTAAGTCACAAAATAAAAATGAATTAAAGAACATATATATATATATATATATATTTTAATTTTTTTCTCAAACCTTTGGCATCTAAAATCATAATTGCATGTAGGTTTGCATATTAGGATAGATTTGTATGTGCATCTCTCTTGTACCCTTATCTTTAAGAAAATGTATTTACTTTTTGTACCTTATAAATAGTCTTCATTCAAGGTAAATAATCATATCTAGGTTAGCTCTTGTCTTTTTGCATCATTTATCTTATGTGTTCTTAGATCTTAGTTTTTTTGATAATTTTAGAATTTAGTAATTGAAACCCAAAACTTAAGTGGTTGTACAATATACACACTAAACAATGGATTTGGAGTTATTCCTTGAAACACTCCTAGTAAAACCCTCAAAACTTAACCAAACACACTAGTTGGGGTGAGGACAACCTCATGAGGATCTTAGCCCTTTTAAATTCATTAGGATTTTTATGAGACCTCCTCAAATTTTAGTGAACCCAATGTGAATGCCTCCTTAAAACCTTTTGAAAACCTTCATTTAATTAAAGATACAAATTTATTTAAACTAAAGCAAGAACAATTAATTTTTGCCTCAAGTCATCTTGGAAATATTGATACTAAGTCACTTATCCAAGAAAGATTGATCCTTGTATTATTCCTAGTCTAGTACCTCAAGGTTTGTTCTCATGTATGACCACATGTATTGAGGTAACCGATCACCCCTTGAGATCACCGAATGGTGCACCGGTAGTGCCATATCGAATTTTTCCCTAGAGTTCTTTTCTCCTCTTCCACAAGGTAAAAATGAATTAGGGTTTTACCATTTTTCACTTTTATCCCTAGTTTTTGCTTGCTTCTTTTTTCCTTTTGTATATTATTTGCCTCTCTTCTTCTTCATCTATGTCTGTATTTTTGAGTTTTCATGAGGGATGTGTCCCTCATAAAACTTGAGGGGGCACCCTGACCATAGAGGTATTAATATTCCTATAGCCTCGATTTATGTGCAAAACAAGAAAGTATTCAGAACAACACCATTCTTGCACCACCCTTTTCTTCTAAACTAGCCACCCTGTTTTCTGCTCGTCATATTTTATCTATGAGTGTTTACATATTTTATTTGATACATATGTTAAGCCATAAATACATCAAAGGAGGGGAAAAATGTATACATAAAACATTGACCCACTTTAGTGAGCAATCTCCCTTGAGCCCTCTACGATACCCCTTAGACTTGCCTAGGGCAAGGGTTAGGCTTCTTCCCCCTATTTTACCTTTTTTATCTCTCTATGCAAAATTACATTTGCCCTTGATGGGGGATGATCTACATAGGAAAAGTCATGCCCTATCAAGGCCGACCATGATTTGGCCTATATGAAATCATACCCCACCAAGGGTGAGCATTATTTCACATAGAGAGATAGAGAGAAAAGGAAAAAGAGAAGGGTAGAAGCCTGACCCTTGACCTAGACAAGTCTAAGGGGTATCCCCAAGGGCTCAGGGAAGATTGCCCACTAAAGTGGGTTGATTTTCTATGTCTACATTTTGCCCAATATTTGATGCATTTATGGCCTAATAAATGTGTCAAAGCAAAAACGTAAACACTCACAAACAAAAGACAGATAGCATAAAGGAGGTGGTTGGTTTAGAAGAAAAGGGTGGTGCAAAAATGATGTTATTCTCTATTGAGTAATATTACAGTATTTTGTACATGCTAGTTTATCCCCATGGTACATTCATGGTACATTTGTAAATAGGTAATAGATTAGGGTTGATTTTATATTTTAGAGTGTGATTTATATTTCCCCATTTATGTAAGTGTCAATGTGTAAGAAATGCACAAGTGTCATGTAAGTTAGAGCATAAGTGTATATTGAGAGAATGTACACAAGTGTATTGTATGCAAGACTACAAATATTTAATGTAAGGATGTACACAAGTGTCCTGGATTTAAAGTGCATGTAGAAGTGCAAAATTTATGTGTGTAAATTTCTTAGATTCAAGTGTCCATATAGCATGCAAGTGGCAAGATGATAAGCCAAGAGTCATTGTATTTGTTATATGAAGAGCAATAGTCAAGTACTAGAAGAGTCACATTACTATGGATATATTATGGAGATAATACTCTATGAGAAAGCAATAAAAGAAGAAGTATTCGATTATCTATTTATAAGAGGAAGAGAAAGGAATAAATCCTGTATATAGATTGTCATCAATTAATATTGTAATTTTTCTTTATGCATAGTTCATGAATGACATAGGTCATTTACATTCATATTTCAATATATAAGGGTTTACTTCAAGTATTATATATGCCTTGATATGCATATTAATTTTCTCATATATTATTCTACTCTTCATTATTGATATTTTGACTTTTAATATTATGGCTATTTTCTATTGGTACCAATGATATTTTTGTGGTGATAAATCTTAAAAAGCTAAAATTATTTTCTTTGTATTCTATATATTTCACAAAATATGAAAAGAGTGAAAGGAATATTTTTCTTTATTTCAATTCTTAAGTCACAACATAAAAATGAATTAAAGAACATAGATTTGTTTTTATTTTTTTTCTCAAACCTTTGGCATCTAAAATCATAATTGCATGTAGGTTTGCATATTAGGATAGATTTGTATGTGCATCTCTCTTGTACCATTATATTTCAAAAAAGGTATTTACTTTTTGTACCTTAGAAATAGTCTTCATTCAAGGTAAATAATCATATCTAGGTTAGCTCTTGTCTTTTTGCATCATTTATCTTATGTATTGTTAGATCTTAGTTTTTTGATAATTTTAGAATTTAGTAATTGGAACCCAAAACTTAAGTGTTTGTACAATATACACAATAAAAAAAATATTTGGAGTGAATCCTTAAAACACTCCTCGTAAAACCCTCAAACCTTAACCAAACACACCAGTTGGGGTGAGGACAACCTCATGAGGATCATAGCCCTTTTAAATTCATTAGGATTTTTATGAGACCTCCTCAAATTTTAGTGAACCCAATGTGAATGCCTCCTTAAAATATTTTGAAAACCATTATTTAATTAAAGATACAAATTTGTTTAAACTAAAGCAAGATCACTTAATTTTTATTTGCATATATTACATCACTAATAAATATTTAATAATTTGTGCCTCAAGTCATCTTGGAAATATTGATACTAAGTCACATATCCAAGAAATATTGATCCTCGTATCATTCCCAGTCTAGTACCTCAAGGTTTTTCCTCATGTAAGACCACATGTATTGAGGGAACCGATCACCCCTCGAGATCACCAAATGGTGCACCAGTAGTGCCATCTCCAATTTTTCCCTAGATTTCTTCTCCTCTTCTATGAGGTAAAAATGAATTAGGGTATACCCTTTTTCATTTTTATCCCTACTTTTTTTGTTTGTTTCTTTTTTCTTTTCACCTATTTTTTGCCTCTCTTTTTCTTCTTCTGTGTCTGCCTTTTCGAGTTTTCATGAGGGATGTGTCCCTCATAAAACTCGAGGGGTCACCCTCACCTTAGAGCTATTAATGTCCATAATGCATTGATTTACGTGCAAAACAAGAAAGTGTTCAAAATAACACCATTTTTGTACCACACTTTTCTTCTAAACTAGACACCCATTTTTTGCTCATTTTATTTTATCTATGAGTGTTTGCATTTTTTCTTTGACACATTTACTAAGCCATAAATATGTCAAAGAGGGGGTAAAATGTAGACATGAAAAATTGACCCACTATAGTGGGCAATCTCCCTTGAGCCCTCTAGGAGACCCCTTAGACTTGCCTAGGGTAAGGGTTAGACTTCTCCCCCCTCTTTTACCTTTTTTATATCTTTATGCAAAATTTTACTTGCCCTTGACGGGGCATGATTTGCATAGGTGAAATTGTGCCCTGTCAAGACTAATCGTGATTTCGCCTATGCAAAACCACACCCCACCAAGGGTGAGCATAATTTCACATAAAGAGAGAGAGAAAAAAAAGGTAAAAGAGAGGGGGATAAGCCTAACCCCTACCCTAGGCAAGTCTAAGGGGTCTCCTAGAGGGCTCACGGAGGATTGCCCACTAAAGTGGGTCAATTTTTTGTGTCTACATTTTGCCCTCTCTTTGATGCATTTATGGCCTAATAAATGTGTCAAAGAAAAAATGTAAAAACTCACAACAAAAATATGGTGAGAAAAAATAGGGTGGTTGGTTTAGAAAAGGGTGGTGCAAAAATTATGTTATTCTAAAAACTTTCTTGTTTTACACATAAATCAAGGCATTAGGGACATTAATACCTTTAAGGCCAAGGTGACCCTTGAGTTTTATGTATTCTTAGATCTTAGTTATTTTGATAGTTTTAGCATTTAGTCAATGAAACCAAAAACTTAGATGTTTGTACAATATACACACTAAACAAAGGATTTGGAGTTATTCCTTAAAAAAATCCTAGTAAAACCCTCAAACCTTAACCAAACACACCAGTTGGGGTGAGGACAACCTTGCGAGGATCTTAGCCCTTGCAAATTCATTAGGATTTTCATGAGACCTCCTCACATTTTAGTGATCCCAATGTGAATTCCTCCTTAAAACCTTTTGAAAACCTTTGTTTAATTAAAGATACAAATTTATTTAAATTGAAGCAAGACCACTTAATTATTATTTGCATAGATTAGATCACTAATAAATATTTAATAATTTTTACCTAAATTCATCTTGTAAATATTGATACTAAGTTACATATCCAAGAGAGATTGATCCTTGTATTATTCCTAGTCCAGTACCTCAAGGTTTTTCCTCATGTATGACCACATGTATTGAGGGAACCGATCACCCCTTGAGATCACCGAATGGTGCACCGGTAGTGCCATATCCAATTTTTCCCTAGAGTTATTTTCTCCTCTTCCACAAGGTAAAAATGAATTAGGGTTTTACCCTTTTTCACTTTTATCCCTATTGTTTGTTTGCTTATTTTTTCCTTTTGCATATTTTTTGCCTCTCCTTCTTCATCTATGTCTGTATTTTTTATTTTTCATGAGGGATGTGTCCCTCATAAAACTTGAGAGGGCACCCTGACCATAGAGGTATTAAAATTCCTATATCCTCGATTTATGTGCAAAATAAGAAAGTGTTAAGAATAACACCATTTTTGCACCACCCTTTTCTTCTAAACTAGCCACCATGTTTCTGCTTGTCATATTTTATCTATGAGTGTTTACATATTTTCTTTGATACATTTATTAAGCCATAAATACGTCAAAGGAGGGGCAAAATGTATACATAAAACATTGGCCCACTTTAGTGAGCAATCTCCCCTGAGCCCTCTAGGATACCCCTTAGACTTTCCTAGGGAAAGGGCTAGGCTTCTCCCCCCTCTTTTACCTTTTTTATATCTCTATGCAAAATTGCACTTGCCCTTGATGGGGCATGATCTGCATAGAAAAAATTCTGCCCTATTAAGGCCGAACGTGATTTGGACTATGTGAAATCACACCCCACCAAGGGTGAGCATGATTTAACATAGAGAGAGAGAGAGAGATAAAATAAAAAAGAGAGTGGTAGAAGCCTAACCCTTTCCCTAGACAAGTATAAGGGGTCTCCTAGAGGGCTCAGGGAATATTGCCCACTAAAGTGGGTTGATTTTCTATGTCTACATTTTACCTCCTCTTTGACGCATTTATGGCCTAATAAATGTTTCAAATAAAATATGTAAACACTCACAAACAAAAGACAGATAGCAGAAATGAGGTGGTTTGTTTAGAAGAAAAGGGTCGTGCAAAAATGATGTTATTATCTATTGAGGAATATTACATTATTTTGTACATGCTAGTTTACCCCCATGGTACATTCATTGTACATTTGTAAATAGGTAATAGATTAGGGTTGATTTTATATTTTAGATTGTGCTTTATATTTCTCCATTTATGTAAGTGTCAATGTCTAAGAAATGCACAAGTGTCATGTAAGTTAGAGCACAAGTGTATATTGAGAGAATGTACACAAGTGTATTGTATGTAAGACTCCAAATATTTAATGTAAGGATGTGCACAAGTGTACTGATTTGGAGTGCATGTCGAAGTGCAAAATTTATGTGTTCAAGTTTCTTAGATTGAAGTGTCCATATAGCATGCAAGTGGCAAGAAGATAAGGCAAGAGTCATTGTATTTGTTATATGAAGAGCAATAGTCAAGTACTAGAAGAGTCACATTACTATGGATATATTATGGAGATGATACTCTATGAGAAAGTAATAAAAGAAGAAGTATTCTATTATCTATTTATAAGAGGAAGAGAAAGGAATAAATCCTATATATATATTGTGATCAATTAATATTGTAATTTTTCTTCATGCATAGTTCATGAATGACATAGGTCATTTACATTCATATTTCAATATATAAGTGAGTGTTTACTTCAAGTATTATATAGGCCTTGATATACATATTAATTTTCTCATATATTATTCTAATCTTCATTATTGATATTTTGACCTTTAC
The DNA here is from genome assembly GCA_028583015.1 of Wollemia nobilis. Taxonomy (NCBI): domain Eukaryota; kingdom Viridiplantae; phylum Streptophyta; class Pinopsida; order Araucariales; family Araucariaceae; genus Wollemia; species Wollemia nobilis. The sequence continues at coordinate 1,805,733 of JAQPPZ010000028.1, forward strand.
TATTATGGCTATTTTCTATTGGGACCTATTATATTTTTGTGGTAGTAAAACTTAAAAAGCTAAAATTATTTGCTTTGAATTCTATAGATTTCACAAAATATGAAAAGACCAAAAGGAATATTTTTCTTTATTTGAATTCTTAAGTCACAAAATTAAAATGAATTAAAGAACATAGATTTTTTTTTTTTTTTTTTATTCTCAAACCTTTGGCATCTAAAATCATAATTGCATGTAGGTTTGCATATTAGGATAGATTTGTATGTGCATCTCTCTTGCACCCTTATCTTTAAGAAAAGGTATTTACTTTTTGTACCTTAGAAATAGTCTTCATTCAAGGTAAATAATCATATCTAGGTTAGCTCTTGTCTTTTTGCATCATTTATCTTATGTGTTCTTAGATCTTAATTTTTTTAATAATTTTAGATTTTAGTAATTGAAACCCAAAACTTAAGTGTTTGTAAAATATACACACTAAACAACGGATTTGAAGTTAGTCCTTAAAACACTCCTAGTAAAACCCTCAAACCTTAACCAAACACACCAGTTGGGGTGAGGACAACCTCATGAGGATCTTAGCCCTTTTAAATTCATTAGGATTTTTATGAGACCTCCTCAAATTTTAGTGAACCCAATGTGAATGTTTCCTTAAACCTTTTGAAAACCTTCATTTAATTAAAGATACTAATTTATTTAAACTAAAGTAAGACCACTTAATTTTTATTTGCATATATTAGATCACTAATAAAGATTTAATAATTTGTGCCTCAATTCATCTTGGAAATATTGATACTAAGTCACATATCCAAGAAATATTGATCCTTGTATAATTCATAGTCTAGTACCTCAAGGTTTTTCCTCACATAAGACCACATGTATTGAGAGAACCGATAACCCCTCGAGATCACTGAATGGTGCACAAGTAGTGCCATCTCCAAATTTTCCCTAGATTTCTTTTCTCCTCTTCTATGAGTTAAAAATGAATTAGGGTTTACCCTTTTTCACTTTTATCCCTTCTTTTTTTGCTTGCTTCTTTTTTCTTTTCACATATTTTTTGCCTCTCTTCTTCTTCTTCTACATCTACCTTTTTGAGTTTTCATGAGGGATGTGTCCCTCATAAAACTCGAGGGGGCACCCTGGCCTTAGAGGTATTAATGTCCCTAATGCCTTTATTTATGTGCAAAACAAGAAAGTGTTCAGAATAACACCATTTTTGTACCACATTTTTCTTCTAAACTAGCCACCCATTTTCTGCTCATTTTCTTTTATCTATGAGTGTTTAGATTTTTTCTTTGACACATTTACTAAGCCATAAATATGTCAAAGGGGGGTAAAATGTAGACATGAACAATTGACCCACTATAGTGGGCAATCTCCCTTGAGCCCTCTAGGAGACCCTTTAGACTTGCCTAGTGTAATGGTTAGATTTCTCCCCCCTCTTTTACCTTTTCTATATCTTTATGCAAAATTTTACTCGCCCTTGACGGGGCATGATTTACATAGGTGAAATCGTGCCCTATCAAGATTAATCATGATTTCACCTATGCAAAACCACAGCCCACCAAGGGTGAGCATAATTTCACATAGAGAGAGAGAGAAAAAAAAAAGGTAAAAGAGAGGGGGATAAGCCTAACCCTTGCCCTAGGCAAGTCTAAGGGGTCTTCCAAAGGGCTCAGGGAAGATTGCCCACTAAAGTGGGTCAATTTTTTGTGTCTACATTTTACCCTCTCTTTGATGCATTTATGGCCTAATAAATGTGTCAAATAAAATATGTAAACACTCACAAAACAAATATGGTGAGAAGAAATAGGGTGGTTGGTTTAGAAAAGGGTGGTGCAAAAATGATGTTATTCTAAACACTTTCTTGTTTTACACATAAATCGAGGCATTAGGGACATTAATACCTTTAAGGCCAAGATGACCCTTTATTTTTATGAGGGACACATATCTCATGAAAACTTGAAAAGGTGAACATAGAAGAAGAATAAGAGAGGCAAAAAATATGCAAAAAGAAAAAAGAAGCAAGCAAAAACTAGAGATAAAAGTGAAAAGGAATAAAACCATAATTTATTTTTATCGTGCAAAAAAGGAGAAAAGAACTCTAGAGAAAAACTAGAGATGGTGCTACCAGTGCAGCATTCGGTGATCTTGAGGGGTGATTCTGGCATAGAGGTGGAGTGGGTAGAGGTAGGATCAAAAACTAAAATTTTCAAAATTTTCCATGCTTTTGGGTGATTTTCCACCAAAATCAATGGTTTTACCATGTACAACCCAGGCATGATTTTGTGTTCCAATCGTGATTTCATCCTGGGTAGTAGTGGTGAAAAAATGCTAGATGATAAGGAATAGGTATGATTTCTCAAAATTGTGCCTCACAAAATATGGGGCATGACTTCACCTCGATGAAATCGTGGTCCTAGAAAACTAGGCACAATTTCATCGAAGGGAATAAAAAAGCAAAAAGAAAGAAGAGAAACAAGAAAAGAAGAAAAGAAATGAGAGAAGTGGGATAGGAAGAAAGTAAACTACATCATGAAAATGCATATTTTTATTTTTAACAATAAATTAAATGTTTTTTTAAATTTAATTTAATTTTTTATTTTTGATTAATTAATTAATGATACTTATGTAAAATTTATTATTTTTGTGAATGCAGCTAAGAGTACTCAAGAGACACGAGTTATGAGTAGGATCCTTGGAGGTGAAATTGGAGGTACTTAAGTAGGCAAAGAGAGATACACTAGGAGCAGTGGGACTAGTGAAGAACACAAGCTTATACTAAGAGGGGGGTGAACAGTATAAGACCACTTTCTACCTTTTCTTTCAATTCAACTTGCAGTTCAAAATGATGCAGTGAATATATAATAGTATCAAAATAGAAATCAAAACAATGCATAGAATATCATCCACAAGAGAGACACAACAATTTATGTGGTTCACCCAACGCGGGCTACTCCATGGATAAAATTTTTACTAAATTTTATCACCTCAAATTTTGGGAAACATGTCCCAATTATAAATTTTATGGGCACCAACCCAAAGGAGATACCTTCCCCTAGCTTTGATTAATCTGGTGATCCTCTAGAGAACCTCTGCCTCTATAGCCCTTAGCAAGTGGAACTCTATCCACAGAAGACACCTGTATTCCTTGCTCTGGCTGGAGACCTCTGTCCTCAACTCTATCACCGCACAGTCGGTCCTCTTCTCTACAACAAAACATAGTCCTTTGGTCTGGCACTATTTTCCTCGAACTTGCACCTCTGTGCAATTACAAAACTTGATCAAATATCTAATTATGCACCTCTATGCAAACACAGTAGCAATGTCTTCACACACTTTGCTCTTCGACGATCGAACTTCTCCCTGCACTCTGCCTCTGTGAAAGTCACACTTCAAACGCACACTTGATCAATACCAAACACTTCAAGCAGCCCTCATTTTATACTCATAATCTCAAGATTAGAACCTTGATCTTAGTCGGCTGCACATCCCTAAAACAACGTTGGCACAAAACCCTACGCTGCATCGGCCCAAATTTAACTCTGTCGGCTCCACTGCCTCCCTGTAGCTTCTGGCACAAAACTTCAACATGTCATGATATCATGACATTTTTACAACCGTACACCTTCTATAGCCTGTTGTCACGAAATCACGACACCTTGGCCTTTGTCAACTTCCTTTGTGCTTCTGTCGTGAAATTGTGACACCTTTGTCTCTTATTGATGTCATCTCACTTATGTCATGAAATCATGACACTTTAGTCTTCATGGCCTTCCTCTTAGCTTTTTTCATGAAATCATGACACTTATGATTTTTGCTGATGTCATCTTCACTCTGTCGCAAAATCATGACGCTTTAGTCTTCATGCCCTTCCTCTCAGCTTTTGTCATGAAATTGCAACACATATGCTTCTGTTGACGTCATCTGCAACTCCATCATGAAATTATGAAACTTTCACCTTTGAGCTCTTCCTTCTTCAATTCGTCATGAAATTGTGATGCTTCTTCTACTTAAGACTTGCTAACTGATTTCATCATGAAATCGTGACACTTTCTCCAACTGCAAGCTGCTAACTCAACCTGTCGTGAAATCGTGACACTTTCTACATCTCTATAACTTCTTAGTAGCCTGTCACAAAATCGTGATGTTTTTATATTTTGAAAGCTTTCCTTGCAACCTGTCACGAAATCGCGATGCTTCTGGCTTTTGTACACTTTCTCCACTACCTGTCGCAAAATCATGATGCTGCTCCTTTCAGACTCTTTCCTTTGCTGCATGTCATGAAATCGTGACAGTCCTCAACTCGACCTCTGTAGCATGTCACAAAAATGTGACAACCCTTACTTGAAATTTTGCATCATGTCACGAAATCACAACAGTTCCTAAATCACTTTCTCTCTCTTCAATCTTGTCATGAAATCGTGACAGTTCACACTGTAGACTTTCTATTCTACAAAATGTCATGAAATCGTGACACTTTCTTGTCCATATAGCCTCCTTTGCAGAATGTCGCCAAATCACGACATTTTTCCTTCTCTACCTTCCTGCACTTTTTGAGTCACGAAAATGTGACATGTCATGAAATCATGACAGTTTTGCCTGCTTCGTCTCTACCTTCCCGCATGTCATGAAATCATGACAGTTCTGCCTAATTTGTCTCTGTCTTCTAGCATGTCACGAAATCATGACACTTTTGCCCGAACTTTCTCTCTCCTCAAACATGTCGCGAAATCATGACAATTTTTCCAGCTTCGTCTCTGCCTTCCAGCATGTCGTGAAATCGCGACAGTTTTGCCAAAAATTTCTCTCTCCTCAAACATGTCGTGAAATCATGACAGCTTTGCTAGCACTTTCTCTCTCCTCAAACATGTCGTAAAATTGCGACAGTTTTTCCAGCCGTCTGTATACTTTTTCTAACTTATATTTTACTTGATCTTTTGTAACTGGGCTACTCTGATCTTCTTCGAAACTCACTGTCCATGCTGAAACCTTCATCAAGACACATTCTTTGACATCAAACCAGATTTCTTCAAGAACTCTTTGACATCAATGACAACATCTACACTTAGAGCAAAAGCAATGTACCCAAGGTACCCAAAATTGCCAACAACTAGACCACCTGGCTAGGCTACCTTTAGTAGAGGTGAATAGGGCACTACTGATGGCTCTAGCGAAGAGATGGTACCCAGAGTCATCCACATTTGAGTTATCCATGGAAGAGATGATCATCATACTAGAGGATGTGTGGCACATATTACACATCCCTATCAGGGGGATTTCCATTTATAGAGCGTGAGGGTAGCTAGAGACCTTGTAGAAATTCTCAAGAGGTTGAACCCACTAGATGGACAATATGGGGTGGACCCATTGATGACCATGCTCTATGGGGTAGTGGAAGGATTATTGATATTACACATAAGTAGGTAACATCTACCATGGATGATGGTGGGTGTAGTAGCAAATATGTGACACTAGGGAGTTAGGTTTTCATGGGGTCCATATGTGTTGGTCCGCTTATACAAGATGTACAATGTTGTGTATAAGTGGTATACAGGGATAGTGTGCATGACTTCACTCCAGGTATAGAGTTGGTAGAACTTAAAGGTGTAGATACTAGATGCACTTCCAGGACCATTGTCCAGCCCATAGTAGCCAATGACATACATATGGTCTAAATATCTAGAGTAGGTCATGAGGACCTGCACTGGGAACCTATCACTAGTGAGGTGGATAATAGATGAGTTGAGGGATGCCAATATTATATGGTGACCCTAGTGTCTACACCCAGGATGGGCTAAGCATAGGATAGAACTAGCTAGGATTGGAAGGATTAGATGGCTAACCATGAAGATAAGGGAGCCAAAGGTCCTCTGATTTTATTGAGTCTTGAGGTAGTTCAAGATCTTGCAAGGAATCCTAAACTTGGAGGATTACTAGTACTAGAGAGTCTACCGAGATCCAACAGGGATTAGAGATAAGCCAAAATTTGCTAAGTGGGTAGAGGAGGACATGGATGATCCTCCTTACATAGATCCTAGGGTGGACAATGCAGGATTGACCTTGGATATAAGTGGTGGTACAGAGGTTTTGTGCCCCAGAGGATATCCCTACTAGTGTTGATAGAGAGGTGCTAGGTTATGTGATGGAAATTCACTGTAGGAGATTGTCAATGGACTCTAAGGGTCAAATTGTAAGATAATACATCATAAAAAATACACCAATAAAAGAAACATGCAAATGATTCCTTTTATTAATTGAATTTCCATCCCCTTACAATAGAGTCTCACACTTATTTATACTCCCAAAAAAAAAAACCCTACCCTACGCTACCCCCTTACTATTTTTAGTGACTTTCTATTTTTAGCAATTCACTTGCTATTTTTAGTAACCCTAAAAAAAACCAGGATGGCATCCAAAATGGAATCATGCACCCATTATTCAATAAAACCCACTAGCCCAAGATAGCAACCCCACTCTAGTTCTACACTAATAGTTATGATAAATTTTCAGTTGTAAAAACTAAAAATTACATTAAAATATAGTTTTGGGCCACTTTCCTTAGGTTCTCCATGCAATTCAACACGTTCTAAAAAAAGAACAGGGAAAAATGGACACTCGGAGAAAAAGTTATGGCCCTAGCAAGGTGCATCATTCTCCTCTAGTTGAAAATGAACTCAGCTCCTGCGAGTTCTATTGATGAAATACCTCGAGCTTGTCAATGTCAAGCATTTTTAGTTCCTCCTTGGAAATCCAAGTGTTATCGACCTAGGACAAACCTTCCCACTATACCAAGTATTTGCTATAGTTTCCATTGCGTGTGGTGATCACTTTCCTATCAAGGACCTGTGTAATGCATTCCTTCTTCTTCTTAGGGATTTGCTTCTCCCAAGCTATGGTATTTGCCTCTTCAACACTGGAATATCACCATGAAATTCATGCAAATTAGAGACATTGAAAACTGGTGAAATATCAAGGTCAACTAGCAATTCCACCTTATAAGCATTGTCATTCATTTTTTGTAGAATTCTACAAGGGCCAATTTTCTTCATTTTCAATTTATTATATGTCCTCTTGGGAAATCACTCCTTTAGAAGGTGAACCATCACCATGTTGTCAACCTAGAATACTTGGACGTGTCTATGCACATTAGTGGTCTTTTTGTACTTAGCATTACTATTCTACAACTTGTCTTTGACCTCTTCCTGCAATTGTTGTACATGTTCAGCAAATTCTTCTACATCATCACTAACATACTCCTAGGTTGGTAATTCAACCAAATATAGAACACCCTTGGGTTTCTGGCCATAAACAATTTGAAATGGTGATTTGCCTATTGAGCGGTTCACTAAGTTGGTGTATGCAAATTCTGCTTTCGATAGGGCTAAATCCCATTGTCATGGTTTCTCACCAACTATGCACCTCAGAATATTGCCCAAGCTCTGATTCACAACCTTAGTGTGTCCATCAGTTTGTGGATGATAAGCACTACTACATTGTAGCTTTATGTCCAGTTTCTTCCATAATGTCCTCCAAAAATGACTCAAGAACTTAACATATCGATATGAAATGATTGTCTTTGGAACTCCATGCAATCTCATCACTTCATAAAAAAAAGTACTACAATATTGGTTGCATTATTGGTTTTATGGCAAGCAACAAAATGAGCCATCTTAGAAAACCTATCTACTACAACAAAAATGGAATCTTTACCTCACTGAGTATGGGGTAGTCCAAGCACAAAATCCATGGTTAGGTTGGTCCATGATTCTAGGGGAACTGGTAAGGGCATATACAACCATGTATTTTGTACATGACCTTTAGACACTTGGCACACTCTACATCTGGACATAAATCAAATTGCATCTCTCTTCAACCTATAGAACCAAAAAGTTAGGAGGTCAAAATATAATCTCTGATATTCATTCATCTTGAAAGGTTCAAAAATACATTGCTTAAATACATAAACTAATAACCAATACTTAGAAATCTTAGGAGAAATATTAGGGAGGAAGGAAAATAGGGAGGAAATGAAAAAAGGAATTTGGAGTCAAACTCTTCCTGTCGTCCATGCTGTCCAATCCTACTGACTTGGTTGCCATCCAAGGAGGTAAAAGGGTAAGGTCCAAAGCTTATAGTTGTAAAATAAATTTTTACCATTTTACCATTTTAACTTCCAATATTCTCCCCCTTAAAGTTGAGAGGACTGACTATACAGTCTCTCAGCTTTATATATTGAGCTTTAGCCATGCCTTTGGTGAAGATATCTATAATTTTATCCAAAGTGCTACAATATTTAAGCTCAACTATCTGCTACTCCACCATGTCTCGAATGAAGTGATACTTCATATCAAAATTCTTTGATCTGCTATGGTGGATTGGATTATATGCCAACTGAATGACACTTATGTTATCACAATACAATCGAGTTGGACCACTTTGACTTTCTCCAATCTCTTCAAGGACTTTTCTCAACCATAGGGCTTGAGTACTAGCATGTGTAATGGCTATATACTCAGCCTCAGTTTATGACAATGCTACAACAATTTTTTTCTTGGAACTCCAAGTGATTAGTCCTGACCCTAGACTAAAATAGTTCCCTAATGTAGATTTCCTATCATCTATATTGCTGCCCCAATCACTGTCACTAAAGCCAACTAATTTCACAAAATTGCATTTGTGGTAATGGATTCCAAAATCCAATGTACCTTTTACATATCTTAAGATTATTTTAGTTACTTATAGATGCAGCTCAGATGGACTTGCCATAAACCTTGAAACTAGAGAAACAACATATTGAATATCGGGCCTTGTGTTGGTGAGAAACATAAGACTCCCAACCATGCTCCTATAAGTGGTCATGTCAACCTTTGGTGCTTCGTTGTCCTTGCTCAATTGGATTCCATGTCCAATTGGAGTCGCAACTAATTTGCACTACTCCATGGAAAATTTCTTTATCATGTCTCAAGCATACTTGTGTTGACATATGAATATCCCCTTATTTTATTGATGCACTTCCATGCCTAGGAAGTATTGCATTAAACCAAGATATTTCATCTCAAAACTACTTCATCATGGAGTTTTTGAACTCCATATTAATTTTAGTGTTACTACCCATAAATATTAGATCATCTACATACAAACAAACTATGAGAATTCCTACACCATGCTTTAGGTAGTATAGAGTTGGGTCACTTTTGCTTCTAGTGAATCCATACTCGTTGAAATATCCATCAATGAATGTGTACTAAGCTCTTGGTGCTTGCTTGAGGCCATAAAGTGCTTTTTTCAATTTATAAACAAGGTTATCATTTCCTTGTTATTGAAATCCTTGAGGTTGTTGAACATAAACCTCCTATGTCAAGTATCCATTTAGAAAAGCACTTTTCACATCCATGTTTTGAATGTTCTATCCTTTTTGGGCAGCTAAGGAAAAAACTGATCTGAATGTCTCTTGTTGTGAAACAGAAGCAAAAGTTTCCTCATAGTCAATGCCAAATTTCTGAGTAAAACCTTTTGCTACTAATCTCACCATGTGCCTCTCAATGCTCCATCAACATTGTATTTGGTCTTGTAGACCCATTTACATCCAACACACTTTTTCCATTTGGGTAGCTTTACTAGCTCCCATGTATCATTATTTTTTATAAAGGTCATTTCCTCTCCATGGCTTCTTTCCATACATTTTTAGTAAAATCCTTATCATAGCTAGATTGTTCTAGCTGTGCACTAGCCAATAAAGTATAATTGACTACATCTCCCTTAGGATCTTGGGAGTTATCATCCCCATACAATTGCAAATTTTCAAGTTGCTACAAAATAATATTCATTTTACTAGCTTGGATTCTAGTGAATCTTCTCTGGAAATTTCGATCCAGCATTTGAAAGGATGGATGATGTTGTAAAGTTCTTTTGCCTCTTAATGGAGAGTCACTATCAATGTCCATTGGTGAAGAACTTATTGATATCTATGGAGAAGGACTTGGAGTGGTGGTTGAAGTACTTGATGTAGTACTCCTGCTTGGGCTTGGAGGGGGTGGTGTGCCTTTGCTTTTCTTGGGAGACACCTACTATACCTGTGAAGAATTTACATCTTGGGACTCATCATCAACAAAAATTCTTTGATGACCCCATTCTCCCCTTTCATCAAAAATTACATCCCTAGAAAGTACAATTTTATGAGTCTTGGGATTGTAGAGTCTATATGCTTTGGTAGACTCACAATACCCTACAAATATACAAGATTGACTTTTGGGATCAAGCTTCTTCCTTTTATCATCACAAATGTGTGCATATGCTAAAGAACCAAAAACTTTGAAATGCTTTACATTGTGTTTCTTTCCATACCACCCCTCATAAGGAGTGATGCCATCTAGAATAGAAGTTGGACTTCTATTTAGAATGTATACACTATTTCTTACAGCATCAGCCCAATACATATTAGTTAGATGCTTAGTCTAAAGCATCATTCTTGCCATCTCAACTATGGTGCGGTTCTTTCTCTCTGCCACACCATTCTGTTGTGGGGTATAGGCAGCAGTGAATTGCCTTTTGATCCCACTTTCTTTACAATATTTTAAGAATTATTTTGAGGAGTACTCACCTCCTCAATATGTCCTAAGACATTTTACAAAATACTCACTTTGTTTCTCTACATTGTTTCTAAAATCTATGAAGCAATCAAAAGCTTCATATTTATGTTTCAAGAAATAAATCCAACACATTCTAGAGAAATCATCTATGAAAGTGAGAAAATAGGAATTGTTTCTGATACTTTTTGTCTGCATTGGACCATAGATGTCAAAATGCACTAACTGAAGTGGAGAGTTGGCTCTCCATGCTTGTCCTTTTGGAAAATTAAACCTTGATTGCTTTCCCAAACCACATCCTTCATAAACCTCCTTCTGTTCGTTGATTTTGGGAAGTCCTATCACCATAGCTTGAGAAGTTAACAATTTCAAGCTAGCGGAATTAAGGTGACCATATCACAAGTGCCAAAGTACACTTGGATTAGTTATAGCTACATTTGCAAGTTGAGCTCCCCCTGGATCACCAAATTTGAGAGGGAATAACTAATTATTGGTCATTGGGACCTGTGTGATGACAATATTACAATTTTTTTTATCAAGAATGACACATTTAACTTCATCAAAAATAAGTTTGTAATTACTCTCTATCATTTACCCAATGCTTAGCAGATTGTGTTGGAGCTTTGGAGTGTAGTAGATGTTATTCACTTTCTTTAGGCCTTCTTTTGTTGGAACCTCCATGGCTCCAATGCCTTCGACTTGCAAATCTTTATCATCCCCTAACTTGATGTGGGATTTATAAGTGGAATCTAGAGTAGCAAGTAGATTTTATTTACCACTCATATGGTTTGAGCAACCAGTATCCACAATCCATGTGTCATTTAGATTTTGTTCTGATTGTCCATATGAAAGAAAAATATTAGAGGTATCATCTTCTTCACCATAATTTCCATATTGACTATTGCTACCTTGAGAAGATTTTGACCAGTAGTCGTGAGAAAAGTCACCTAGATTTACATAATTAAAACAAGTTGTTTTGAACTTGTCACTTCCTTGTCCTTGATTTCCACTTCATCCTAGATTTCCTCCTCAATTTTGGTTTCCACCTCTGTTCTGATTTCCTCCTCTATTGAAGTTTCCTCCTCTATTCTTGTTGCCTCCTCTGTAGTTGCCTCTGCCTCTACCTCTTCCCTGGCCTCTGCCTTGAACTCTTCCATGTCCTCTTCTTGTATTTTCATTGGATGTGAAGGCTTTATCATTACCTCCATAGCTGGTTGAAGGATATTCATGTAATCTCTCTTCATGAGACATTAACGACCCAATTAATGCATCAAATGTTAAAGTGGAAAGATATTTTGACTCTTCTATGACTATGGCTATGTAATTCCATATTTGAAGAAGTTTTCGTAATAATTTCTTTACAATTGTTTCAGGCTTAATTTCTTTGCCAAGAGTAACCATTTTATCAACTACTACTTTCACTCTGATGCAATAGTCACCAACTTTTTCGTCTTCTTTCATTTTGATATTTTCAAAATCTCATTTTAGTGTTTGAAACCTCACTTGATCACTTCCCTGTAATCCATATTTCAAATCTTTCCATGCTTCTTGTGCAGTTATACAAGTGACTATTCTAGGGAATATACTCTTCTCCAATGTTTCTTGGAGATGATAAAGAGCAGAGAAGTTGCTCTTTTGTGCTTCTTTCTTTGTTTTCTTATCTATGGAACTTAATGTTGTCCAGTATGAGGGTTCTATGTAACCCTCTTCTACTATGTCCCAAAAACCTTTCCCCATGAGTAAGGTCTTCATTTTGATAGACCAATATTCATAATAATATCCGTTAAATTATGGAATTGGTAGATTGTTATGTGAGGCCATAGTTGCTATAAACTAAAAACACTCTCTTTATTTCTTGATTACAATAAAGCACTCTGCTTTTTCAAATAAAGAATAATAAATAAGGAAGAAAGAAGAGATTAAAAATTTAAGTCAAAAATTACTTGATTCACTCTTTCACTAATTTCTTTTTCCTCTTGTTGTGGTGCTGCTATTTCTTGATTCACGAAATTGTCTGCTACTTGTTCTTTGTCGTCACTGATCAATATTATCTCAGGTGATTATATTTAGATTCTTGTGATGCAACTTCTATGGATTTGAATTGCTCAAATTGACTCCCAAAGGAGTTATCTTTAGATTCTGCCTTGTACCCTGATTCTGGATGCCTCTGGTGTGCTATTACTGTGTTCTGCAACTGACTAAATACAGTATGAAGCCCATAAGCTCATAATTTTTCATCAAATATTTCAACATTCTCTATTACCAAAAATGTACAAAGTGCATGATAACATCCTGTGGGTGAAACATGAATTTTGCCCTTCAATTTGCCTCTTTTTACAAATTCCTAGTCTTTAATGTTTTGCCTCTCTCAGAATTTTACAAAGAAATTGTCACAATTTTCCACCTTTGAGTCCTCTTATATAAATTGCCTCTTGGGCAATGTTCTTTTTCTCCTTTTATTATACTAAAAATATATCTATATTTCTATTTAATAAAAAAATAAATTGCTTTATAAAAAATTAAAAAAAAACAATTATTATTTTAATTTATTAAATATAATATAAATTATTCTTTTAAATAAAAAAACTTTTTAAATTTTTTTTCAAGCCTGCAAGAGTCGAACCCGCGACTCCTCTCACTAAAGAAAGCCTTCTTACCAACTCGACTTCCACCGTCGATGGGACTTAAGCACCATACACTTGTATTTCTAAGCTTTCGGGTCAAGTGTACCAAAAAAATAAAAAAATTTAACCTTCGTCATCGTCGGGTTTCTAACCTACGACCTGCTGGGGGCGAGCACCTTAAGGCTAGATCCTTGAGCCATTAGAGCTGCATGGCCTGATGAGTATGCAAGGAAGGCTTACCTCCTTTGTTTCATCATGGCCTAGGCAAAACAACCAAAAAAAATTGTGCTTTTATCCCACATTTGTTGTATGAAGGGGAAATAACACTATATAATAAAAAAGACACACAAGGCTTATTGATTGCCTTCGGGCAATCAATGACTACCCTTTTGCAGATTTCCTTATCCAATCTCCTCATGCCATGTCATCCTAGTTGCTCCTTTGTCCACCACATCACCTACCACATCACCTTACATCTAGTAAGCTCTCCTCTGGTTCACGTGTCCATGTGTTTGCCTCGTTGTCTACTCGCCATGTGTCTGCCTCTGGTTTGTGTTACACCAAGTCACCTATCATTTTCTTGGGGAATCATGCCTGGTGTTCTTTTGTCAACTGGTTAACCTTGAATCACATGCTCTCTATGGGCTTCCTCTCGAACTCACCTTATTTTGTGCTTTATGGGCCCTCTCGACCTTGCCTCGGTTTATGCTCTACAGGCCCTCTCGACCTCCTCAAGATCTATGCCTCACCTATGGGCCTCCTCGAGCCTCCTTAGTATTCATGCCTAGATTACATTGAAACCCTAGAAAACCTCTACTATGATACCAGATATAGAACCAAAAAGTTAGGATCTTAAAATATAATTTTTGATATTCATTCACCTTGAAAGGTTAGAAAATACATTGCTTAAATACATAAACTAATAACCAATACTTAGAAAGCTTAGGAGAAACATTAGGGAGGAAGGAAAATAGGGAGGAAAGGAAAAAAGGAATTTGGAGTCAAACTCTTGCTGCCATCCATGTCGTCCAATCCTAATGACTTGGTTGTTGTCCAAGGAGATAAAAGGGTAAGGTCCAAAGCTTACAGTTGTAAAACAAATTTTTACCATTTTACTATTTTAACTTCCAACACAACCATGGCCAATAATACTTTTCCTCCATAAGAGAAACTATTTTTTCTATGCCAAAGTGTCCTACCAAACCACCAGTATGTAGCTCATGAATGATATGATCCCGCATGGAACCAATAGGTATGCACAATTGTTTCCCCTTAAATAGATTGCCACCCTGCATAACATACTCAACAAACATTTGACCAACCTCACCCCCAACTGGAGTTTTGTACTATTGTACAATGCTTCCAAAATCTACATAAGATTCATACAAATCCTTAATCCCCTCAAAGCCTACCACTGCATTCTCCATGGTGGTTACCAATAGTACTCTCCTGCTTAATGCATCAACAACCTTATTTTTCTTACCGAACTTGTGCTTCAACACAAATGAGTACTCTTGAAAAAAGGAAACCCACTTGGCATGTCTACTATTTAATTTCTTTTGATAATTAACATACCTTAAGGCTTCATGGTTACTATACACTGCAAACTCCTTGGATAAAAAATAATGTCACAAATACCTCATGGAGTAGTTCTTCCTTACCTCATTCAAATTTTCACTAAAAACGCTACTAGTTTTCCCTCTTGGCTTAGCACAACACCAATCCCCACATGTGAAGCATCACAGTCAACTTAAAATATTCAAATCAAGTAATTTTAGCATGCATGCTTTTAAAACCTTCTTCTTCAAGAGTTCAAAACTTTGAGTTGCTACTTTTGTCCATACAAAGTTTTTTCCCTTCATACACTCTATTATGGGTGCAAGAATGCTACTAAATTTTCTAATGAACTTCCTATAAAAATTTGCCAAACCATATAAATTTCTCACCTCTGTTACATTCCTTGGAATAGGCCATTCAATAATTGCCCTCACATTTTTCTCATCCATCTTCAGGTCATCCTTGGAAATTACAAAACCCAAAAGCACTAGAATTTCTTAAAGAAATCTATACTTCTTCAAATTGGCATAGAGTTTCTCTTTTTTTAATAGCTCTAACACCAACCTCACATGGTGCAAGTTCTATTATTCACTTTTACTAAAAATTAATATATCATCAAAATAGACAACCACAAGCTTAGCAATGTATTCCTGTAGCACTCAATTCATCAATCGCATAAAGGTACTCGGTGCATTTGATAACCTAAATGACATCACCATACACTCATACAACCCATCTTGGGTTTTGAAAGTAGTCTTCCACTCATTCCCATATCTAATCTTGATTTGATAATAACCACTCCATAGATCAATCTTACTGAAGTAGCTAGCCCCTGCTACGACGTTCATCATATCATCCACTCTAGGTATTGGGAACTTGTACCTGATAGTAATTTTATTTATGGACCTTCTATCTACACACATCTACCATGAGCCATCCTTCTTTCGAGTTAATAGAGTAGGAGTTGCACAAGGACTCATGCTCTCCCTTACTAATCCTTTTTGTATCAATTTTGTTACTTGCTTATTCAACTCTATATTTTGGGTTGGGCTCAACTGATAGGCTACCTCATTTGGAATAACTGGCCTAGGAATTAGATTAATGTGATGTTGAATATCCCTCTTCAATGGTAACCCATCAAGTAACTCATCTAGTATAACATCAGCATACTCCAACAACTTGGATGCTGCTAGTGGTATGGGAGCCTCCTCTACCTCTATCTTATTTGTTGTTAGTGCATAGCACCAACCATATTCTTATACCTCTATGATAAAATCCTTTGCAGTTAGCAAATTCTCACTCTACCCTTCTTCCTGAAGAGGTAACAATAATACCTTGGCACCATCCTTCCAAAATGTGTATGTATTTCAACCCCCATCATGGACGGTCTTCCTATCATACTACCAAGGCCTCCCCAACAGTATGTGATAGGCATCCATAGGAATCATGTCACACCAAACCTCATCTTTATAAGTATTCCTTAGTGAGAATGTTACTAAACATCTCTTATCAATAGTCACCTCATTTCATTTCTTGATCCATGAAATGCAATAGGTGTTGGAATATGTAATGCAACATTATGTAAATTATTCTCAGGCTAAAATATAATGTCTAAAGAATAATATTTGAATTAGAAAATAATTGTATTTTATGTAAAAATATTCCCACCCAATTAATAAAGAAAATAAGGGTGCTAGGAATATCTAATTTGTGAGAAAAAGTTATTTCCCCTTTTTTAGCAAATATTAAAAAGTAACCAATCACTTTTTAATATTTGATAGATGCCACTTGTCACACATCTCAAGATAAGATTGTGATAAGATTTGTCACACATCTCAAGATAATATTGTGATAAGATTTGTCACACATCTCAAGATAATATTTTGATAATATTAGGGCAATTTTAGGGTTGTAGTAGAAAAGCTTCTATTTAAATAGGGGTGTTGTCTACTACATCTTGTCATATCATGTTGATGCATATTGTTGCATAACATTGAAGCATTTTTGTATTGTTGAATCATTGAGTAATATGTGAGATTCATAGTGGGTGTTTCCTTTCTTCGTTTGAATTATGGTTTTACCACTTAATATTGGTGTTGTGGGATTTCCTCTTTTGTGTCTAATTGATCTTGTGGAGCATTCTTCGATCTTGGAGATACTTTTCTTGTCTCACATTTGGTATCAGAGCGGTTGGGATCTCCATCAAGTGTCTTCAATCTTTTGAGGTGAAAAAACCATTAAGGTATTTTTTTTTGTTTTAATGCATGCATTTGATATTTGGGTATTATATGCATTTGATATTTGGGCAAACTTATTTTGCAAATCTTCCATTAGGGTTTATAAATTTATTGTATTTTTTTTTATCTAGTTGTTAGATCTTTTGCAAATGGTGTTTTCATTTTAAATCTATAAAATTTTGGCATTGAGCTCTTGCTGGAAGGGTTTTGGAGCCAAACAGACCCCATGGTTACGTCAGGAAGGCCCAAAAACCCTATTTCCATATATTATTTGCCCCATTTTGGTGAAAAATAAATCTGAGACAATTTTTTTTTATTTGGGGGCCAAATGGCCCCCCCACCCATTTTGTTGTACAGTCTGAATTTTTTTATTATTCTGTTTTTTAAATAAAAAACAATCATTTAATTAAAAAAAACAATCATTTTTTTATTATTCTGTTTTTTAATAAAAAAATAGTCATTTAATAAAAAAAATAGTCATTTTTTATTATTCTATTTTTTAATTAAAAAAAAAGTCATTTAATAAAAAACAGTCATTTATTATTCTATTTTTTAATAAAAAAATAGTCATTTATTTTATTTTAAGACCTAATAGTCATTTTTTTTTGCATAAATTGAAATGCATTTTTTATTATTGTATAATGCAACTAGAATATTTTTATGCAATTTTTGGCAAATTTTTAGTCAAATTGTCAAATAATTTAGACCTTATAGTCATTTTTTTTTTCACATTAACAATGGTTTTTTGTGAGTTTGCTTGTTTTGCAAGGTTATCCAAGTATGTTTTGGAGTATACAAGGCAATTTCATATCAACTTTTTCACTCTCTTCCCCCTATTTTTATTAATTTCTTCTAATCTCTCTCAATCATTTGCTTGAAGCATAATGTAAAAATGTAACTTGTATCTCTCATAATGAAAGTAAAAGAGAATGAAAGTGAGAGAGAGAAAGAGTGTATTTGTGTTTTGCCTATTTTGCATCTCAACCAATCTAACTTCTAACTTACTAACTTGATACTAAACAATCTACTAACCAACTAACTTGCAATTTACTAATTTTCATATTAATCAAGAAGGTTAAAAATGAATCACCTTACTAACCACAACTTTAGTATTTGATTAAAATTTACTTAATCTTGCAATACAGTTTATGTTTGCTAAATACCTATTGAATCCAAAAGAATCCACTCTATCAGTAGCAAGTCATTTTTGGGTCCTCGTACCCATTCCCTTTTGGGTAGCTTGGTTGACATTGGGTGAGATGAATTGGAAATTCATTAGGCTATATAAAAACCTTAAAATGAACACTAACTTACTAACTTATTGACTATCTAACATTTAACAATTTTTTTATGGTTCAATTCAAGTCAGTTTATTTTGTTGCAAGATGATTGTTATGGTTAGTTACCTTCTTATTGCAAGTTAATCTGTTGCAAGTTGATCTTGGTTTATTTACTTTATTTAATTACAATATGGTTATAGTTGTTTATTGCAAGATGGTTATAGTAGTTCATGATGATGTTGATTATCTTTCATGACGATTCTTATATCTCTTGATGATGCTTAATTTTGATTATATTTCATGATGTTTATCTTTCATGATGATTATCTTTGATGATTGAAAAGTAGATTACTTGAAAGTTATATTTTTTTTTATATATGAAAGTATGTTTATCTACTTTCTTATTGCATCATTTATTTCCTTTGTCAATGCATCTTATGTTTTGATTATGTTCACTTTCTAGAATGGCTGATCATGGAATTTCATTCACACCTAAGAACATCCTTGATGGATAAAATTTTGGAATATGGGAGCCAAGGATGAGGGCTGAATTTCAAGCAAGAAATTTATGGCCCATTGTGAATGGAGATGAAGCAATCCCAACGCAGGCAAGGGCACTTGAGACATACAATAACAAGAGTCACCTTGCACTTTCCATGATTATCAATAGTGTGAGTGATGAGATATTGCTCACTATAAGCCATTGTGAGCATGCTAAATATGCATGGGATTTTCTAAAACAAGTCCATCTAGGGTCCAACACATCAAGGAAATTCACTTTATTGTCCAAAATTCTTAGCACTATGCAAGGTGAAGAAGAAAGTGCCTTGATATTCCTCTCAAAGATGAAAGACATGAGAACTCAACTATTGGCTTGTAATTGTGATTGGATAAGTGAGAAGCTATTAAGCTTTGTCATTTTGAGGAACTTGTCAAGCAAGTTCAATAATTTTGTCACCATTATTGAGACTAGGCTAGAGAAAGAATAGGATGGCATTCCTCTCAACACTCTTTCACAATTATTGATTCAACATGAAGAGTCTCTTAATAGAGATTAATTAAATGGTCAAGTTGTCAAGGAGAAGAGTGTTGCCTTGAGTTCCACTAATGCTTCCTTCACTAATAAATACAAGGGAAGGAAAAATCAATATTTCCAACCCAACAAGCCTAGAGTTGATTTCACTTGCAACTTTTGTGGCAAGAAATGCCACAAGGAACAAAATTGTTTTAATAAGAAGAAGATTGTAGAAAAGGAAGAGCAAGAAAAGGCTAAGGGAAAAGGATCTAAGAAATGGTTTGGCAAGGGAAATAAAAAGAACAACAATGTAAATAAAAATTCTAATAAAAATACCTTTGTTTGTGCCCTCTACTCCATTGACTAATCTACTTCTAATGAATGAGTGTTAGATTCTGGATGCACTAACCATATGTGTTTTTAAAAGGATAAGTTTGTGGACTTTCATAAGCACTCTTCAGATTCAGTTGTCATTGGTGATAATACTAGACTTCAAGTAGAAGGTGTTGAAAATGTTGTAATTGAAGGGAAATTACTTGATAATGTCCTATATGTACCTAACCTTAGGAGAAATTTAATTTCAGTTTTGCAAGTTGCTAGAAGTGGTCACACTATTGAGTTCAATGCAACTTCATGGAGCATTAGGAAATGCAAGCTACCAATCATTATAGGTTATGTAAAGAATAATATTTATATGTTAGGTGATGCTCCTCCTAAAGTGTATTTAGCAACTAATTTTTCTACTAGTAGCAAGCTTTAGCACTTAAGGTTAGGCCATACAAACTATCAAAATATTCAAATGATGAAGTCCAAAAATTTGGTTGAAGGCTTGCCTAAAATTTCACCTATTCATGGTTTGTGTGAAACATGCATCTTAGGCAAGATGAGAAAATAAAAGTTTGTAAAGGACAAGTCAACAAGGGCTACACAAATTATTCAACTCATTCATATAGATATTATGGGTCCATTACATGTTAGATCACTTGGTGGTGCATCCTATATTCTCACATTTATAGATGATTATTCAAGAATGATATTTGGGTATCTACTTAAGAATAAATTAGATTGTTTTGAGAAATTCAAGGAGTTCAAAGCTTTGGTAGAAAATCAAAAGGGAGCAAAGATAAAAATTATTAGAAGTGACAATGGAGGGGCGTACAATAGCAATGATTTCAATGAGTTTTGTTCTTCTCATGGGATCAAAAGGCAGTTTACTTGTCCATACAGTCCTCAACAAAATGGTGTTGTAGAGAGAAAAAATAGGACAATCATGGAGATGGTAAGATGCATGCTTGGTGACCACTTACCTCAATTTCTTTGGGGTGAAGCAGCTAGTACAACAATCTACATTCTTAATATGTGTCCTTCAAAATTAGTTGAGGGGAAGACTCCTTATGAGGTTTGGAATGGTAAGAAGCCAAATTTGTCACACTTAAGAGTATTTGTATGTGATGCATTTTCATATTTTCCTTCGAAAAGGGGAAGAATTTGGACAAAAAGTCTCAAAAATGCATCTTTGTTGGCTATGATGCATAACATAGGGGCTACAGGTTATACTCACCTTCTTCACGCATTGTATTTATTTCAATATATGTCAAATTCAATGAAGGCCTTCTTGAGTTAGAAAATGGTGGGTCTTGTGTCAAAATGACCAAGTGGTTGGATCATTCTAGGGGTCCTAAAGAGCAAAATTTAGTTAGCCAAAGGATAACTAGAAGTATGATCCTTAACATATCTCTTCTAGCTAAGATAGAGAATGATCATGAGCCTACTTCTTACCAAGAAGCTTCACAACACTCTTGTTGGGTTGATGCCATGAAGGTTGAGATGGATTCTCTTCTAAATAATAAAACTTGGGATCTAGTGCCTTATCCTAATAAGAGAAATGTTATTGGGAAAAAGTGGGTCTATAGAATCAAGTACAATTATAATGGAGAGATAGAAAAGTATAAGGCTAGATTTGTTGCTAAGGGTTATGCTCAAAAACATGGCATTGACTATGATGAAACCTTTGCA
This sequence comes from Wollemia nobilis, assembly GCA_028583015.1. NCBI lineage: Eukaryota > Viridiplantae > Streptophyta > Pinopsida > Araucariales > Araucariaceae > Wollemia > Wollemia nobilis. The sequence continues at coordinate 1,827,045 of JAQPPZ010000028.1, forward strand.
CTAGTTGCCAAAATGCCCACCATTCGGCTTCTCATTGCTATTTTTTGTTGCTCAAGGTTGGTAGATTTTTTACCTTGATGTTAAAAGTGCCTTTCTAAATGGTGATTTGGATGTGGATATCTACATGAGTCAATCACAAGGATTTGTTGTACAAGGTAAGGAAACACTTGTGTGTAAACTAAATAAAACCTTGTACGGTTTGAAGCAAGCACCTACAGCATGGTACATGAAGATTTCAAGTTACTTCTTGTCTCTTGGTTTTGATAAATGATATTCAGATACAGATCTCTATGTGCTTAGGAAGGATAAATTGGTCATTTTAATTGCTCTATTTGTTGATGATATTGTTATGACTGGAAATGAGAATGAGGCCATTTTTTATTTCATCTCCAAATTAAAGTCAGAGTATGAAATGACTGACTTTTGTCTTCTACACTACTATCTTGTCATGCAAGTTTATCAGCATGAGGATTGTACCTTTTTGATTCAATACAAGTATATTGAAGATCTTATTAATAGGTTTGATTTGGAATATGGCAATACTACTTCCATTTCTATTTCTATAAGGGTTAATTTGGAAGTAAGTACAAAATCTCAGTTGGCTGATGCTACATTGTATAGGTAGCTCATTGGTATTCTTCTTTATGTTACCATCACAAGGCCAAATATTGATTTTGTAGTTGGTATGATGACTAGGTTCATGCATAAACCTTATATTGAGCACTTACAAGCTGCCAAGAAGATTTTGAAGTACCTTTCAGGTACTAGATATTTGGCACTCAAGTATTCTAGGCTTCCTTCCTTTACTCTTTTCGGCTATGTTGATTCTAATTTTGGAGGGGATAGAATAGATAAAAAGTCTACCACAACATATATTTTTAGTATTGGGTCTACAACTATCTCTTGGTCTTCCAAGAAGCAAGATACAATTGCTCTTTCTAAAATGGAATTGAAGTATAAGGCTACGATAGCAGCTGCATAAGAAGTGGTTTGGCTTCGTACCCTCATGAAGGAAATTGGCTTTGAGCAATTTGGTACTTCATGTTTGCTCTTCGATAATAAATCAGCTGTTGTCTTGGCTAAAAATCCTATAATGCATCAAAGGACAAAGCATGTTGAAATCCAAGCCCACTTTATCAGAGAGAAGGTATTGGATGAGACTATTCAGTTGGAGTATTGCCCATCATCTTCTAATTTTGTTGATTTGTTCACCAAACCTCTTCCCAAGGAGCAATTTTGTAATCTGAGGGAGTCATTTGGTTTCGTTAAGTTTTCCTCAAGGGGGAATGAAGTGTAGTTACACTTGTGTGATGATAACTTCATCCTTATGAGGTGTTTTGTTCTATATATATGAGTTTATCTTTGGTGGTATAATTGATTTTTGCATCTCTTTTGAACATGGTACTTTCTTGTTTGCCTTATGTAACTTTTGTACATATTACTTTGTATATGGCATTGTGCAATTATGGTATATGATGCAATAGCTTTATGTGACTCTTTTACATGGTAATTTCTTGTTGCCTTGTGCAACTTTGTACATATTTTTATGTAGTTGGCATTATGCAATTGGTTTATCATGGTACTTTCTTTTTAGCATTTTTGCTATTTTTATACCTGATATTTTATGGTTGTCTTTATGCAACCAATGTGCACACTTTATTATTTTCATATACCTTATGCAACTATTGTACATGGTACTTTTTTATTAGCCTTGTGCGACTTTTGTACATGGTAATTTAGAGTTTACATTATCATGGTACTCCTTGTTTGCTTTATGCAACTTTTTACATGATATTTTTTTATCAAATATATAGCACGTGATTATAAGTATGGCTTGGCATATTTTTGTGATGACTTATAGTTCACTATTTTTTAGATTAGTTTTGTTATCATCTTTGGATATTCATATATATTGTGGTGAATATGTTTATGATGATGTATCTAACTGATCTTATATTGAGCTACTTATAGATTGCAGGTACTTCTGTTTGGGGTTTTGCAAGCTTACTTAAGATACCCTTGTGATGTTTTCTTCTTGTCATTTGCAACCACTTGTGGTTGATGGATGGCTTTGTAAGCTGCTTGTATGTGAAGCTACTCCATTGGGGGCTTGAAATATCATTTTGGCTCATTTTGTATTGGTTCCTTATTGTAGACCATTCTTGGTCACAGAAGCTCATTGTAACTATATTACTCATTTTATTCTCATCCCTGTTTGTATCTTTAGGGTGAGAATGTTTCTTTATTTCATAATTACTTTTCCCAATATTGCATTAAGGGGGAGTGTTGGAATATGTAATGCAACATTATGTAAATTATTCTTAGACTAAAATATAAAGTCTAAAGAATAATATTTGAATTAAAAAATAATTCTATTTTATGTAAAAATATTCCCACCCAATTAATAAATAAAATAAGGGTGCTAGGAATATTTAATTTGTGGGAAATTTTTATTTCCCCTTTTCTAGTAAATATTAAAAAGTAACCAATCACTTTTTAATATTTGATAGATGCCACTTGTCACACATCTCAAGATAATATTGTGATAAGATTTGTCACATCTCAAGATAATATTGTGATAAGATTTGTCACACATCTCAAGATAAGATTGTGATAATATTAGGGCAATTTTAGGGTTGTAGTAGAAAAGCTTCTCTTTAAATAGGGGTGTTGTCTACTACATCTTGTCATATCATGTTGATGTATATTGTTGCATAACATTGAAGCATTCTTGTATTGTTGAATCATTGAGTAATATAGTGAGCTTCATAGTGGATGTTTCTCTTCTTCATTTGAAGTAGGGTTTTACCACTTAATATTGGTGTTGTGGGTTTTCCTCTTTTGTGTGTGATTGATCTTGTGGAGCATTCTTCGATCTTGCGGATACTTTGCTTGTCTCACAATAGGGATGTGGGTGCTTCTCACATTTTAGATTTATTTTATCTACCATTACATTAGAGATCATATTCTCACAACTAGCACCATCAATGATTACTTTGAATACCTTTCCTCCTGATGTGCATATTGTGTAAAATTTATTTGTTCATATCCAAGACTCACCACCCTCGTTCGGTTGCATTTTCACCTTACTTTGAGAAATCAATGTTCTCTTTATCATGATATTCTCACTCGCATCTGCAAAAAATTCTGTCTTAGTTTCATCCTCTTCCTCAACCAGGTTGACTCTATTCTATCCTCACTAATTTATCTATTTAGCATCATAGTGGATGCACTCAAATGCTTGGTGACCTTCCTCACCACATATAAAATAGGTATATGGATTCCATGATCTATTACCAGTTCGACCTCCCTCATTACCTCGACCTCCTCTACTCACTCTTCCTATTTGTTAGGTACTGCAACCTTTCTATGTCTCTTCCTATTTATCTATATTTGATGATTCTCCATTTTATGATCTAGATCCCCCACATTCTTGATTTGAAGAAGATACCAATCCATTCTTCCCTCTTCTATAATTACTCATCTTATGTTTTTCTTCAACCCTCAAGGCCATCTAATACGCATATTCTATAGTAAGGGTATGATGCATACTCAAATCATATTGAATAGCATAAATTAGGCCATTTACACACCTCACAACCCTTTTCTCTTTGGTATCATTATGCTTCACACAAATATATAGCTTGTAGAACTCATTGGTGTAGTCCTTGATGCTTTTGTCCTTCTATCTAAGGTTCTAAAATCTATGAAATAAAGTTTGGGAATACTCTACAAGCCTAATTTTTCTTGCAACTTCTTCTTCATCTTATCCCAAGCCTTGATATTTGCTTTTTCTTTCCTCTATTGTTTCGTCTGTAGATGATCCCACCAAATTAAAGCATGCCCTTTCAACTTTGTGCACGTAAGTTTCACCTTCTTTTCCTTAGCTAGATTACTCCATTCAAAATACTTCTCCATACTATTTACCTAATTGATTAGCTCCTTTGGTTTTAACCCACCAACATACTCAAAAAAATAAATCTTGATTCCATATCGACTTTCTTTAAGTCATTCCAAGGCTCAGATCAACCTGCTTTTAAATGTTTCTAGTTCTTCTTCCACGTGATCCTCAGATCCACCTTCCTCAGCCATGGTCTCATTATCAAATCCTATATTTGGGTCCATATTGGTGCAAGTATCCACCATGCGATTAATTGCACTAGTCAACCATGCTATTTTCACATGTAGATCCTCCATCTTCTTGTTCATTTGGGCATAAATTCCTCACCCTCTCCCTCTTCTATTCATCTTCTTTCCATTAGCGATATCTCACCTGCTCTAATACCAAATGATGGAAATTCACTATAGGAGACCGTCAATGGACTCCAAGGGTCAAATTGCAAGATAATAAATCATACAAAATACACCAATAAAAGAAACCTACAAATGCTTTCTTTCATTAACTGAATTCCCATACCCTTATAATATATTCTCCCACTTCTTTATACTCCCAAAAAGAAAAACCCTAGCCTACGCTACCCCTTACTATTTTTAGTAAATTTTTACTTTTAGCAATTCACTTGCTATTTTTAGTAACCCTAGAAAAAAACTTGGATGAAATATAAAATGGAATCATGCACTTTTTATTCAATAAAACCCACTACCCCAAGATAGCAACCCACTCTAGTTCTACACTAATAGTTATGATAACTTTTTAATTGTAAAAACTGAAAATTATGTTAAAATCTAATTTTGGGCCTCCTAAAGGCATTTTCACACTGAAAAACATGTGGTCCACTTTCCTTAGGTTCTCCATGCAATTTATCATGTTCTAAAAAAATAACGGGGCAAAACAGACACTCGAAGAAAAAGTTATGGCCCTAGCAAGGTGCATCATTATGGACCCATGCATGCAGTGAGAATTTTGAGAGGTGACTCATAGGGCCATAGAGAGGGTGCAAGAGGGGCAGGACACTCAGAGATAAATACAAGCATGGATTTGTATTGAGCTAGTGATAGAGGACACCAGTGTTGTAGGGACAATGGAAGTAGGGGTATCTAAAGTTGCCCCAAAAAGGCTAGGGTACCACTATTTAGAGGATCAAGAGAGGCCTCTATTTCAATGGTAGCCTGCTGAGGCCAAACCTCAAGATGAGGGGGCCCAAGGTGGGAGGAAGAGGTGCTATGAGCACAGGTGGTGAATTTTAAGAGTTAAGTGGACCTACTTTAGGAGGATAGGTCCAAGAGGATCGAGAGACTACAAAGATTTTTGAGTATTGTAGAGAAAAAGAGGGATGTGGCTCGGGTAGATGCCGATCATCTTTGAGGGGAGGTGAACCATTTAAACATAGAGCATCAAAGAGCTTGAGTAGAGGGAATGGCTATCATTGTGAGCAACCAGACTAGTAATAGGATCCATTTTCTATAGGTGGAGCTATGGAGGATAGGGGAGAGGCTAGAGGAGGTCATTCAATGGGCTACCTTCTACAAGACTATGTATTATCAAGTGGTACCAGAGGGGAAGAGGGTGGTATTTCCTCCATCCCTAAAGTCAACTAGAAGATCATGACCTTAGTCACAAACTATATTAGCTCCACCATCAATAGGTATGCAACTACCTAGACCACCTCATCCTCTAGGTGGAGCAGAGGAGACAGACTCTCAGAGCTAGGGTTAGTGATCAGGGTGACATACCAATTTTAATAGTGATATGGTATTGGTTAAGTGTACTTACACAAGACTATGATACACCAACCATACACTAGTGTATCTTTCTCTTTTTTACAAAGTAATACATAACTACTTCTTTTATATGTTTTATGTGAATGTGTGCATATGTGATATAATTTAATTTATTGTTTTTAATGTTTTATGTTTTATGCATGAAAACTATCTTAATGCAAAACTATATGAAATGCGTGGATGAAATGTATGGAAGAAATAAAGAGAAAACATAAGATAAAAATAAGAAAGAAAACAAAAGGAAGGGGAAGAAGAAAGAGAAGAAGAAGAAGAAGAATATCCAAAGGTCAACCATCTAAAATAGAGAAGAATAGGTGAAACATGGTATTTAAATTAGCATAGATTGCAATGAACCATTGTGATTAAATATTATGAATCATACCAGACATAGGAAGATAAACCCACTATGGGTGTAGTACTCAATGTAGAGAATAAAATGTTGGAGTCTGACCCACTATGGATGGTTGCTCGCTAATTGACTATTATGGGGTATTTACCTGCTAGGATGTATATTGAGGCCTATTAAAAATATCCAAGGAGCTTATCCTATAATGGGGTGTTGATCCTGGTGAGTCAAAATGGAATATAACCTGATAGAAGATCATATCCGATAAGATACCCACTAGGATGTATAATTATCCCATGTGGGGTGCAATATAAGGATAAAAATTATTGAGTGTTATCCCCAATAGGGGTTTTAAGGATGAAAACACATGGTGAATGTGTGCAAATGTGTAGAAGAAGACAATGTTGAAAAATACAAAGGAAGGAATAAATACACATATTTCCTTGTCAAAGCAAAAAGACAAAAATGAAGAAAATTTGGAAGCAATAGATAAGTGACAAGGAAAAACTATCATCCTTGACCTAAGAAATATGATAAATCAATACTTCTAAGATCAAGGAAAAATAGAACTAAAGAAACAAAGAGAAGCAAGAAAGAAGATTGAAGAGGAATCCCTAGGTGGGGATCTTGCTAGGCATCATAACCCTAGTGAAAGTGCAATGCATGTGAGCTATGACCTAACTAGGTATTATCACATGCCATTGTTGCAAGATTCCTAAAAATTTATATGATCATCTAGTCATAAATAAGCAATCATGCATATTATGACATTCAAACATGCAGGTTGTGTTAAATGTCAGGCAAGCAGTACAGAAGATGACAAGCAACAATGCAATATGAACCAGCATACGGATGTAAACTAAATGCAAATGCATAGCTAAATGGTGTTTTATTTATTTAATGTGATTATTATTATATTTATATATATATAGAGAATGAAACAGGAGGATAGTCGACACCAAACCTAAGTGTGTCGCCTTTCTTGGTATAAGAAATAAGCGTACCATGGATTGTTTTATCAATGAAATCTCTAAAAAGTAGGTCATATCGATAATTAAAATCACTAATAATATCCTTTATAGCTCTTTCTTTGATAGTCATGGCACGATAATCATTACATTTTTGAACAAGACCATTCTTTTTAACATAAATATATTTATAAGATAGCACAACAGGATCTTTAGAAAGTTTATTTTTGGAACATACAAAACCAAACATATTATAGAACAAGACCTCAAAAGAATAATTGGACCATAATCCTCATCATCTACTCCTAACTTTCTGATAATCCATATACTCATCATAAGCCATAATATGATCATCATTGTTAAATGGTAAAGGTTGGTATTTACTAGTTATAAAAACTATTCCACATATCCTAGGCTAGATATCAACATCCAAAGGCTCTTGAATGTCCTTCTGTTGTGGCCCTAAAATATTTACCTACATGTACCATACTCGATAGGATCTATTTAGGAAGATGGTAATCATTGGAAAGGTAACAATGAGCAAAATAACTCTCAATGGGAGAGGGGTTGCTACCAAGTATCTTTTCTTTGAAGGCAATCCCTATGAAGATAAAGGTACATGTGCCAATGTGTACAACATCAAATTTCTTATGGTGTAAATCCATGGTTCTTGGTGATGGTGATAGCTTGGTAATATCCAGCAAAGGTTCTTGAAGAAACTGATTATCATGATCCTGAGATGAGAAATTTAAGATATGGTCCTCACTCATTTTTAAAATTTGAAATTGTTACTATCTCCTATATGAGGAATGTGGAGAAACCATTAAATAAATAGAATGGCATAGGATAAAATTAGATTGATCTTGCTCTACATTTGAATAAAACTTAAGTATTTGAGGGTTGCCCGAAATGGTGATAAATTGATACTTAAATTCAAATTTTAAGCATTAGTGAAGTTTTTATGGACTAAATCATAGGAGAAAAAAATGATACACCTTGTAGGATGGACCAAAGTGTGCAGACTCAAGGAAAATGGGGGCTTAGTTATGAGGAAAATTGATCATATAAATTTAGCTTTACTAGCTAAGCAGGTGTGGCGTCTCATTTTTGGTGAAGAAAATGAATGGACAACTATCATCAAACGAAAGTATCTTCAAAATATGAAATTTCTAAGTGACTCAGTTCCAATCAGAGGTTCTGATTTTTGGAAAGCAATTTTTAATTGTAAGGAAATCATAAAAAAATATTTAATATGGGTTTTAGGCAATGGTGAGAGGATAAATTGCTGGAATGACAGGTGGGCTAAGGACGAACCACTAACACAATATCCTAACTTAGCATGAATCAGAGGTATCACATAATAAATCATTGGCAGAAAAGTCTTCGATTATATGGTTGAGGACAGAGGTAGAATGAAGTGGAAAAAATAAGAATTCAAGGATTTTAAGTGGAATCAAATGATCTTTGTAACATTCTCAGGTAACAGTTTATCCCCATGAGACCCAAGGAAGATCAAGTGACCCGGGATCATACGAAAAATGGGCAGTTCACCATTAAATCAGCTTACAAGCTTCTTCTTGATGACGAGTATTTTGTCCTCCAAAAGGACTTAGTTTGGATAAAAAATTTAATTCCAAAAATTACAATATTTTCATGGCAGGTTATCCAAGGAAGAATTCTAACCATTGATAATATAATGCATAAAGGTATTTATATCACTAATTGTCGTTATCTATGCAGGGCTAATTGGGAGACCATTTATCACATTTTCCTTGAGTGCCCTTTTTCCTTGACTATCCTAAGTGGGGTTTTTCAGGCCTCCAATATTTCATGGGTTAAACCAGCCACTGTACTTGATTTTTTTGTCCAATGGCCTTATCCCCTTTCAATCCAAATACTTATATACATGTGGAAAATTTGTCTCAATCACTATCTTTAATGAGTCTATCCATGATAATAAAACTATCATTTCCAGGATCTTATCCTTTACCAAAGAGAATGTGAACCTTATCCCATTTGATAGTTGGAAACCTCATCTGCAGGAGACCATGATTGCTCAATATTTAAGCTTAACCTTGTTAGATGAGTTTGTGCCTAGGGTAGTCAACCCCAAAGCCAATGTTAAGTGGTCTCCACCTCCTATGGGTTGGTTTAAGCTTAATTTTTATGGATCATCTAAGGACAATCCTGGTAGAGCAGGCACTAGTGGCATTGTGTGAGATCATAATGGGAATATGATGATTGCATTTTTCGAATATTTTGGAACAAGGATGAACAACGAAGCTAAAGCTAGAGCTATGTGGAGAGGACTTCAAATTACTCAAGACTTAGAAGGCAATTTGATCATAGAAGGAGACTCTATGCATGTTATAAATATCCTCAATAATTGGAAAACACCTCCTTGGAGGATTAAAATAATTTTTTAAGAGGTTAGGATCCTTTTCCAAGGAATACAAGATAGAAAAGCCCAACATGTCTTTTAGGAAGCTAACAAAATTATTGATAAGTTGGCCAATTTGAGTGTCGATGGTGATGGACTTTTCAAATGGGAACACGGTGTCCTGAGTGAAGTAGAGGAGATTATTCAACAAGAATGCCAAGAATGATAGTCAAAGTTACCAATAGGGAAGGCACTATAAGTTTTAAGGCAAGGAATATTCCTGACTCTTTTTTGAATTGGACTCATAATAAAAATTATTTGAGTTGTCAGTCTTTGTGGATGCTGCTTGGAAATACCACAAAGACTAAGGGATAGTCACATGTCAGATAACATGGATTCTAGTCATCTTAGTAATTTGAGGTTGGTTGATAATCACAAGGAAGGAAAGAAACGACAATATAAGACTTTGAACCAAAGCCACGTGGACCACCAGATAGCCACCGCAATAAATCTAGCCAGTAGGTTCACTTCTCCAAGGCTGATTGGCCAAGATATTATGTGGTACCAAGGCATGTCATATACAAAATAAATCAATTACAAAAGAATTATTAAGAGTAACTATCAATACAGAGCTTGTGGGAGTTTTTTTCAGTACTCTGCTATGTTTGTCTGTAGCTTTTTGTTTCTCCATTGTATCAAGGAAGGGATCTATGTCTATTTCTTTTTTATAATTATGATGCATGTGTGTTTTCTTGGGGTATAACCAAAATATTTTATGGGAATTTTCTTTTTTATAAAAATATATGTGCCTTACCGGATGTAATGGCTTTGGCAGCATGTAGATTTTACATATATAGGATCCTTAGTAAGGATATGTTCATTAACAGCCCTGGGCTAATTTTTGTAAAAGATTTTGGGTCAACCTATAAAACCCAGTATTAATGCTATAGTATCTTATCTACCAAAAAAAATATTAGAAGGGATGACCTTCATTGCATGGGTTGGACATTTTGAGTCTTTAAGTCAAATTTGTCATTGATGTCAAGAAATGAAGTCATCATTAAATGTCAAGAAAATTGTCAAGAGTTATTATTGATCTCCAAAAATAAGCCACTAATGTTGTCAAAGGTCAAGAGGAATAAAGTATAGGTTGAAGGCAAAGGGGCTCCAAATTTTTTGTTATTATGTGGAAGCATAAGTTAAAAGGTTTTTCATAAAAACCCAAGGAAGACTATTGCAAAGCTAAAAGAAAGTTTAATATTTATTTAATGAAATATTTAAATTCAAAGTGAATTTAAATTTTATTAATAAATATTATTTATACCAAGGTGTACAATGGAAGATGGTCTTAATAAAACCAAAGGGTTTTAAAGAATTAATTTGTAAAATTTAAATTCAAATGAATTTAAATATTTTATAAATTAATAATCTCCAAATGAAAATAGAGCACTGACATCTAATAAGGTTGGAGGTAATTCGAGCACCGATGTGTTTGCATAAATGAGGGAAAGGACTATATAAACCATGCCTTAAGAGGTATTTTGATTATCCTTGCTTGAACATTTTAAAGTCTACAAATTTGAATTGAAGAGCTTGTGCAAAAATGAGAAACAAATCCTATTTTTTGTGTGCTAGAGAATAAGGATAAAAACAAAAGTACTAAAAAATTGGAATCCATATGGGCAGTGTGGCCTAGTGGCAAGGAGGCATTGGTTAAAGTGTTTGAGGTTCCAAGTGACCTGTGTTCAAAATGCAGCAACAACAAATTCTAGTGTTTGTGTTGGTGTTGGAAGTGCCAAGGGAATGTTGCACATTTTTCTTGGCAAAGCAAGGAGGTTTATTGAGCACGTGGCTCTCTTCACTCCTCAAGAAAGTGCTTAACTCGTACGAAAGTTGGAACCATGGCTAGGGCCTTGGGTGAAGGTTGTGTTGTGAGTTCGATTTCCACCAAGGCCAAGGTAACAAAAATTGTGATTATTTTTTATATTGCCTAAAGTTGACATGAGGTATTAGGGAGTTAAAAGGGTTTCTTAAAAGATTTTTATTTTGATTATTGATCTTTTGAAATTTGGAGGAATAAGGTGATTGCTTTATTTTTAACAGTGTTGGTGTCACATTGAGTTTTTGAATTTATAAAAGGATAAAGGGAACTTCTAATTATTAAGTTATTTTTAAAATAAGAGTGCATTGAATATTATTTTATTTGGGGATATCATAAGGTGGAAGTGATATATTTGAAGAACACAAGCTTATATTGAGAGGGGGTGTGAACAGTATAAGAGCACTTTTTACTTTTTCTCTTAAAAAAATATATGCAATGTAAATATAGCAATATCAACAACAATAATCAAATCAATGTACATAACACAACACACAATAGAGACACAACAGTTTACATGGTTCACCTAAATATGGCTACTTCCATGAAGAAAATATTTCACTAAATTTTCTCAATCAATCTCTTGGAAATCCTTCCCAATTACAATGTTTATGGACCTCTGTCCAAAGGAGATGTTGATACCCTAAATATTGTCTGTGGATCTCTATCCAAAGGAGAAATATTTCTTCTATGCTCTAGCTGGTGATCCTCTAGAAGACTCTACCTCCACTGCTTTGACTAGTGGATATCTCTCCACTTGAAGAATCTTGTCCTCACTCAGAAGACTTGTCCTCAATGTCATGGCTGATGAATCTCTATCCATTGGAGAATATATCCTCACCGCTATATCACCTCAAAATATTTGTCTTAATTCTTTACTAAACATAGTCCAGTCGGTCTAGCATAGCTCTACTCAATCTCTTGCACTAAAAATAGTCCAATCGATCTAGCACAAGTCTACTCAAATTTGCACTAAACACAGTCTAGTCAGTCTAGCACAAATATGCTCACTAAGTCCACTCAAAATCTACTCATATCTGCTCAACAGGTCCACATAGAACCTACACAACTCTTCTCAACAGGTTCATTCAAAACCTGATCAAATATGCTCAATAAGCTCACACAAAACTCGCTCAACTTTGCTGAATAGGTCCACACAAAACCTGTCCAAATATGCTTAACAAGCTCACATAGAACTTTCTCAACTCTTTTTAATATGTCCACACAAAACCTGCTCAAATATGCTCAACAAGCTCACACAGAACTTGCTCAACTCTACTCAATATGTCCACAAAGAACTTGTTCAAATCTGCTCAACAAGCTCACATAGAACTTGTCCAAATCTACTCAATCACTTTCTCAACTCAAATCAATCTCATAGAAGCATAAAGAGAATTTTTAGAGACTCAATATGTTCTATACTTAAAACTCAATCTCTTTCTCAACTCAATCTCGTAGAAGCATAAAGAGAATTTTTAGAGACTCAATATATTCTATACTCAAAACTTAATTTTTTTTTAAACTCAATCTCATAGAAGCATAAAGAGAATTGTTAGAGACTCAATATGTTCTATACTCAAAACTCAATCTCAACTCAAATCAAAATTTAGAATAGTTTGTTTTATAGAACTTGAACAACCACTTAATACATCCACTTGACTAGGCCCATTCAACTCTACTCAACCAATCACTGAAGAAACAACTCTTGCTTACAAACCCTAGTCCAAGCATGTATCATCCAACTCAAAATGTTTCCAATAATGCTCAACAATAAATCTCACATAACAATGATACTCATGATATTTTCAAACTCTAGTTCAACTCACTTCAACAACAATGCTCATAAATAAATCTTCACATAACAATGATACTCATGTTATTTCCTAACTCATGTTCAAGTTATTTGTACAATCCAATGGTTTCAACAACAATGCTAATAAAACAAGGTTTTAATCACAACACTTAATTCTAGACAATCTTGAAGCATTAACACAAACACTTCACTCAACCAATGGTCTCAACAACAATGCTTATGAAACAAGGTTTAATCACAACTCTCAATTCAGAAAATATTGAAGCATCAACTCAAACACTTCACTCAACCAATGGTCTCAACAACAAGGCTTATCAAACAATGTTTAATCACAACTCTCAATTTAGAAAATATTGAAGCATCAAATCAAACACTTTCAAAAAGGAAACCCTAATTAAATCCTTTTCTAACCAAACATGTTTTTAGAAATCAACCAACCAATCAAATTATCAAAGGTGAATGTTGACCATACCTTTTTTTGCCAAGGAGTTGTTCACAAAATCTACCACACTTAAAATTTCTTTTCCAATATCAATAAGGGTTAGAGGACTTCAATAAAAATCACAATGCAAAATATAACTTTAAATACACCTTTTTACTCCAACTTAATTTTCACATCCACCAAAGTCCTTTTAGAAGAAAAACCCTTATCAAAAATAATAACCAACAAGTCTCAAACTAAATCTCAATTAACACTTTATCATAACTCCTTATACCTCCTAAAATATAACTCTCAAAACAACAATTTCCATATTATAAAACTCAAACAATCATCAACACTTCACCTTCAAAAATAAATCACCACAACCTTTATTTAATAAAGTTTATTAAAAATTAATAAACCTTATAACATCCTTATCACTCCAACCTTAGGGCATAAACCATAAAAAATTAATTTAAAAAATCGTACCTACATCAAGGGGTTTCGACCCCATGACTTGCCCACACCGTGAGCACCTTAGCCATGGCTAAGGTTGCCACACAAGCTACATGCTCATTCACAAAGGGGAAAGCACAATGTGCTTTCTCTTTGCTATTCTCCTTGCCCACGTCAACAAAAATGTGCACCTTGGGTGCTTCCACTTTGCACTATCACCAAAACCACTTCACGAGAATCGAACACACGACCTCTGTGCTCTCAATGCCTTTGCACTCTCAAAAATTCCACTAGGCCACATTGCCCAATGAAAATTGGGGGTGGTCTCACTCTGTCTTATCCTCTGCTTCCTTTCCCAATCGTTCTAAATCACATGAGCTCGTTTTCGCATATGCCACACAACAATAATTCGAGCAAGGATAATTAATAAATGACTTTTGGACATGTATTTATATTGCCTTCCTCCTTTATCTAATATTTTGACACTTTTATTTGAATGCATCACGTAGGTGCTCTAAGGTTTCGAAAGCCTTAGTAAAACCCAACCTTTGGGTTTTTAATTATTAAAAACTTTTGCGCTCGAATATATTTTATTTATCTAAAACCCAACCTTAGGGTTTTAATCAAATGAACTTTATATTTAAAATATAATTATATTATAATTAAAAATAATAATATTTAATTAGTTTTTTACCACTTTGGTAAATATTATAATAACAATTATAATATTTATAACCTTCCAATTGCTTCGGATGAATTGCTTTCATGGAGAAGTAAAAATATCTTTCTGACCCAATTTTTTTGGGTGTAAAATAAAATATTTTAACCCATTATAAACTTCCATAAACTTTGCACTCAAACTAAAGAAGAACTCTCAATGGCATCTTAACATCATTGACAACTTTGGCTTAGGGACTCAAAATTTCCAAAAATATTTATTTTTGTAAATGTTGATGCATTATTTCTTAAATGTGGAGTGATAAGGTGTATATTTGTCTTGATACTTACATTGTATTTTGAGGAATATTATTATCTAATAATTCCTTTAGGCTTGGAAAAAGAGTGTTTATGTTTGTGGCAGATTTATGAGATTCCTCCATCATCAAGAAAAAGGTATGAGCACATTCTTCCTTAGTTAAATTGATTGGTTGGTTTTTTGGAAAATAAGTTTGGAGTGAAAAGGACTTGATTAGGGTTTCCTATTGAATTAGTTGAGTTAATGCTTCAAGGTATTCTGGAATAAAGAGTTGTTGTTAAAACCTTGTTTTATAAGCATTGTTGTTGAAGCCATTGGTAGTGTGAAGAACTTGAACTAAGGATTGAGTATCATTGCTATGAGAATATTGTTTTATAAGAATTTTTTTTGAAGCCATTGGTTGTGTGAAGAACTTGAATTAAGGATTGAGTATAATTACTATGTGAATATTATTTTATAAGCATTGTTGTTGAAGTGAGTTGTTGAGAAAAGAACTTGAACTAGACTTTGAAACGAAACATGAGTATCATTGTTATGTGAGATTTGATGTTGAGCATTGTTGGAAATATTTTGAGTTGAGTGATCATAATCTTGGACTAGGGTTTGTAAGCAAGGGTTTTTTCATTGAGTGTTTGGTTGAGTAAATTTGGTTGAACCTAGTCAAGTGGGTATGTGAAGTGATTGTTCAAGTTCCATAAAACAAACTATTCTATATTCTGAATTGATTTGATAAAGCAATTGAGCATTGAGTTGAATTTGAAGCATATTGAGTCTCTAAAAATTCTCCTTATGTTTCTAAGAGAGTGATTGATCATTGTGATGAGTATAGAGCATATTGAGTCTATAACAATTCTCTTTATGTTTCTATGAGATTGGACAAGTTTTGTGTGGACTTGTTAAGAAGATTTGAGGCAAGTCTTTGAGGAGACTTGTGGACTGATTTTGTGTGAGCTTTTATGGAAGCTTACAATACAAATTTGGATAAGTTCTTGAGAGGACATATTGAGCATATTTGAGCAAGTTCTAGAGAGAACTTGTAGAGCAGATTTGAGCAAGTTCGAAAGAGGAATTGTTGAGCAAATTTAATCAAGTTCTAGAGAGGACTTATGGACCAAATTTGGACAATTTATAGAGAGGACTTGTGGACAGCTTAGTTTGAGCTTTAGTGGAAGCTTACAAGGTAGATTTGAGACAAGTCTTTGAGAAGACTTGAGAGTAGATTTGATTGATTTGTTCAAACCTTGAGTTAAGATTTAGGGTAGATCCAGTAGATTTGAATCAAGCCTTGAGTTAAGGTTTGAGGATAGATATCATTGAGTAAATTTGTGCTATATTGAAGGACTATGTTTAGTGCAAATTTTAATATAGAGTTTGGTGTAGATTTGAGGATAGGTTTGTGCCAAACTAGAGATAGAGATTGAGTAGATTTGTGCTAGACCGAAGGATTGTATTTAGTGCAAATTTGAGATAGAACTTTGGATATGATATAGTAGAGAGGACAGTAGTCTCCAGTGGATAGAAATCCATTAGCCAGGGTAGTGAGAATAGGTATTATGAGTGGGTACAAGATTCTTCACTAGAGAGAGATCTACAAGCCATTGCAGTGGAGGTAGTAGTCTTCTAGAGGATCACTAGCCATAGCAAAGGAGGAGTTCTCCTATGGATAGAGATACACAAAATTGAATTAGGGGATTGGTATCTTCTTTGGATAGAGGTCCATAAATATTTTAATAGGGAAGGATTACCAAGATATTTATTGAGAAAATTTTAGTGAAATATTTTCTTCGTGGAGTAGCCCACATTGGGTGAACCACGTAAAATTGGTGTCTCATGTGTATGTGATGTTTTGTGCACTGCTTTGGTTTTTACTATTGATATTACCATTAATATATTGCATAATATTGATTGTGATAAGAAAAGTAAAAATTGGTCTTATACTGTTCACCCCCCTTTAAGTATAAGCTTGTGTCCTTCAATTGGTATCATAGTCGGTTCCTTTGGAAAAGGTTTAACAACTTGAAGGAGGATCTTACAAGAACACAAGTGGTAAAGAAAGGCAAAAGTAGAACCATGAGACACAAGAAGAAAATAACACACATGGTCATGAAGGAAAAGGAATATGAATTCAATATTGTTGTTTTGGGAGGAAGAATAGAAATAGATTCAAGAGATGAATCAAGAAGTGGATAAATAACCAGGTTGATAAAATTTTGTACCATATGTAGGAATACAGGTCACCATGCATCTTATTATCCTCAAGAAGGTGAAGAATGTTTTGTTTGTGGTCAAATCAATCATGATGCAGGTTATTGGAATGGGTTTAGTAGTAGTGAAGATGAAGATGATATTTTTAGAAATGAAATCCTAGAGGTTTATTCAAAGGATAATAGGGAAAATCAAATCAGGTATGAAGAAGAAACTCTACTTTCAATAATAGAAGAAAAAGAATATGCTCCTATAGAAGATCAAAGAAAAAAGAAGAGGAAGATTTAGAAAAATAAAAATAGGAATCCACTCTTAATGAACTTGTTGAATTGAAAAGAGAGAATTTATAATTGAAGGATCAAATACAAGAAGATGAGAAATATAAGACAAAGCTTCTACAAGATCTCTCTAACTTGAAAGATAAGATTGAAGAGGTAAGGAAAGTTGAAAAAGGTATGGTTGAATAGTCAAAGGTAAAAGAGATAGAATGTGAAAGACTTATGGTTACTCTTGAAGAATTAAAAAGTAATAAGTCATGATTAAGGGTTCAAGCTCAAGAATATGAGAAAGCAAAAGCAAAGTTTCTACAAGAACTCACCAACTTCAAAATCAAGGTTGAAGAGGAAAGAAAAATTGAAGAAGGTATGGCCAAAAAATTAAAGACAAAAGATCTAGAATGTGAAAGATTAGAGCATGAGATAGTTTCACTAAGGATGGTAGAAAAAGGCTCTAGGGAAAAATTGCACAAGTTTGAGGATAATCCAAAGAATTTGGATAGGATTATCAATGCACAAAATTCATTAGTCACCAAAACAGGACTTAGTTCTAAAGAAGAACAAAGGAAATAGGAAGGATAAAAAGGACAGTCAAGCTCAAACACCAAAAAAGAAGAAGTGTCAAAATAAGTAAGTAAAAGAGAGAGTGGGACTTCTAAGGATATGTTGGATAATAGAAATTTCAAAAATGAAAGGAACAATACACAATTAAGGAATAGATGGAATAGGAAATAGCACAGGGTAGAAGAGACTAAAAGACCAATGGGATCTAGGAAAAGTTTCTTCAATGGAATATGTTTTTCATGTCATAGGTTTGGTCACATGGCTTCACAGTGCTGGACACATGAAAAACAAGAATATGGGAATAGACAACTTTTCCATGGGTATTTCTACTCATGTAATCAGTTTGGTTACAAGGCAATGAATTTCACGGTTCATGATAGAAGAAATAAATTTACTAGGATAAATCCTAAGATATTTGCACCTCCAAGGAATAATAACATTAAGTGTTATAAGTACAATAATTATGATCACACAACAAAGTGGTGTAGAGCAGACATTCCAAAAACAATTATGAACATGAATAGGAACAAGATCAGGAATGGGAACATGAATATGGATATGAATAGGAATAGGAACAGGAACATGGATATGAACAAGAATAAAAATAAGAACATGGATATGAATATGAATAGGAACATGAACATGGATATGAATAGGAATAAGAACATGAACTTGGATATGAACAGAAATAGATAAACGAATATGGTCATGGAAAGAAACAACTACAAGAATCAAAAGGATCAGATAAGAAGGAAAGAGGATAAAGGTAAAGAACAGTGTTTTCTGGGAGTAGAAATATTCAAACTCCAAATTTAACCACCTCAAGAGGATGTGAGGGAGAGGGTAAGCTAAGAGGCTCATTCTTAGCCCCGAGCCCCAAAGGTGACCCTTTGCCATTGATGTCAAAGGAGGAGAGATTTGAGTAAGGGAGAGATATTTGGTATTTGAGAAAAGAGGAGAGAGCATTGAGCCAGGGGGAGCAATGTCCTAGGGGGAGTAGAACAAAGGAAAATTCAAGTTTTTGGTAAAAAGAGTTTGGGTTGTCATAAATGACAAAGGGGGAGATTGTTGGACATTTTGAGTCCTTAAGTCAAATTTGTCATTGATGTCAAGAAATGAAGTCATCATTAAATGTCAAGGAAATTGTCAAGAAACAAAGTTGTCAAGAGTTGTTATTTGTCTCCAAAAATAAGCCACTGATGATGTCAAAGGTCAAGATGAATAAAGTAGAGGTTAAAGACAAAAGGGCTCCATATTTTTTTATTATGTGGAAGCAAAAGTTAAAAGGTTTTTCATAAAAACCCAAGGAAGACTATTGCAAAGCTAAAATAAGGTTTAATATTTATTTAATAAAATATTTAAATTCAAAGTGAATTTAAATTTTATTAATAAATATTCTTCTTCATATCAATCATCACCCTCCACCACTGGAATTCATTCTCATCCCAATTTTATACCTCCATATTCATCCATTGACATGTGACACATCTTGGCATGTCTCGATACACTTGAGTTGCACATGAGCCGATGTCCATGTCATACATCTATCAATAATCCAATCATGGTGGGTTCACTATTCCCCCTCCTCCACCAACCCCTCATCCTTAACAAATGGGCTCTCCACAACCTAGGCAAGACTTCAATCCATCAGTGCCTAGTCCAAATTCCATTCGCATGCAACATATTCCACATTCTCCTCATTCTTCCACCACTCCTTTTGAGACTCTATATCAAACCTTCCAACATTTGCATCGTATAGGTCACTTAATTTTACCTGAGGTCAAATTGCCTGATCTAAATCTTCCAACACCCAAAGGGTACAATGAGCACCAATTTTGTGTTTATCATTGTCAAAAAGGGCATGATATCAACTCTTGTTATATTTTCATACGTTTGGTCCATAACATGAGTAATTATGATACAACACAACAAAACAATCATACTACTTCCTCACATAATAATGGGGGTGCAAATCCAAATCCATTGCCCCATCCAGTACCACCACTACCACATGTTTATACTGCCACATCCATTCCCCCACCTTGGTAAGTTCATCGTTCCCATGACCACACTTCTTATCCAAAGTGTTAGTCATCCCCATATTGTGACTAGAATTTCCCATACTTTGACGTGCTATCCTCCACCAACATAGCATTTCTTTCAGGTTTCACTAAGCACCCCTTCTTTCCTTGTACATATTCTACCTTACTTCTTCAATTATTTTTTTCCTTCCTTCTTCATCACCCATATTCTTCTAATAGGGTTAATTTTCCTCCTCATAAACCATATGCTACACTTGGGGGAGCTCCTCCCCTACCACCTTAGTTTCTCCAATTAAGGAGGTTCTCCTCCTTCCACCTCATCTCTCATACTTGGGAGAGTTTCTCTCCTTCACATTTATCTCCTACAATTGGGTGACTTTTCATCCTTACCAATCATCCTCTATAACTGGGGGTATTTTCATCTTTTCAAATCACCTCAACATATTTTCTTCTACTCCATTATCATCATCCCATCCTTTTCATCAATAATTCCACTTTTTCCCCTTTGAAAAGGCCTGAAATTGTGCATTCATAACTTCTAGAAGAAGGGTCATATTTGAACTAAATTTTCACCCGTTAAATCACCTTAAAATTTCTCAAAACTAATACTATTGGCTCAATCTTGAAAATATATTTCCAACGGTATAATATTTATCAAATTCTAACATTGTTTGGTCATCCAAATAGCTAAAACACTGCACCTGGGTCAACCAAAAAAATTTCACACCCCACACGTGCAAACTACTGGTTTGCACCCCACACGTGTGAACCAAATTGTTCGTACCCCACCTGTGCAAACCTAATTTTCCCATGGAATTCACCATATTATGCATGGATATTGCTATTTATACTCACATTTTACATCTTCTACATCTTTTCACCTCTCATTTTGCATATTTTTCCTCATCTACATATCTGGAGGAGTTTCATCTCTCTCCAATCCATATTTCACACTTGGGGGGAGTTGTCTCTTCCTCCAACTCCTCTTCATACTTGGAGGGAGTTCTCTCTTCCTCCAAAACCTCTTCCATACATAGCGGAGATTCATATTCTCCTACCACTTCATTCACACTTGGAGGGATTTCTCTCTTCCTCCAACACCTCTTCCATACATAGCGGAGATTCATATTCTCCTATCACTTCATTCATCATTGGAATATTAATCTCTTCCATTCATAGCATAGATTCACATTCTCCTACCACATCTTCCAAAATTGGGGGAGTTTTCACACCTTCCCATACATATTCCAAAACTGGAGGAGTTTTCACTCCTTTCCACATCATCCTCCACATCCACGGAGGTTCATATCCTTCCACCACATCTTCCAAAACTAGGGGAGTTTTCACTAACTTCCACATTATTCTCCACATCTTGTAGAATATCACCTTCTTATAAAATATTTCATTCACCACATTCATCACTAGGTACTTCACAAGGTTACATCCTTTACCTTACCTTCACCTCTCATCCCACCATAATTCCATTCATCCCCACCACTCCTCATTCCACTTTAGCTAGTTCTAGTGTGACATCCATACACACTGGTCCTACCACCTACATCTCATTCATCATTTGTAGGTTCTAGTACTACCACCACAAGTACTAGTTCCACAACCTGCAACTCATTCCATTCATCCTACACCAGTACAACAAGAACAAGTACTGGTCCACCAAATCATTCCATAATTAGTGGGTACTAGGGCCATAAAAAGCCAATGCTAGTTCCCAACACCCACACATTCTACATCTACATGTACCAATACAACCACCACATGCACTCATATTACAACCTACCATTCATTCCACTCATCAGATACTAGGGCATCAACCAGTAATGCCCATCCCACCATAATTTTATTCATCCATAGCAGGTTCTAGTACTACCATCATAAGTACTGATTCCACAACCTGCAACTCATTCCATTCATTTCCAATTGCCAGAAACAACAATAGATTAGATTTTTAAATACTAGCTTAGATTTATTTCAAAGTGTACCTTTATTCAGTCTTACTTTCAATGCATTAGCATATATTTGATTTCATGAGGATGTATTCTAGCTTATATTTTTAAGTCTTTATTTTTATAAATATGGGGCTTGATCAAGGCAAGTCCCAAAATGTTCTAACACATAGGTATGTCAATTCACACAGTATAGGCTAGCATAGCCATAGCCTAGCATCATGTTTGGGGGAATTTCTCTTCCTTACCACTCATTCCTTCCAACTGAAGGATATTTCATCCTCACAATATATTTGCTGCAACTGGGGGACCTCTTTCCCTTGCCATCCTTCTTCTAACATTGGGGTACTTCTCCTCCTTGCACTCCATATTCTATCATGGGATAATTTTTTCCTTTTCAAATCATCTCATGCTCATTTCTCACCTTCCATATCACCTATTCCTTTCTTGAAGGGATATTTCACACATATACGCTATCTTGTGCATGATAAATCATCACACACTCAATCTTGGAACTATGTTTGTTCAAGAAATTTTCCTAAGACAATATTTAGTGCTCATTTTTTGGGGCAGACATGTATCCAAAGGTCTCTTCTCCACATCATTCCAATATAATCACAATGTGGTAAGTTACATACCATTGGATGTCAAGGGGTCTCATGTATGTCGACTATCATGAGTAGGACCCATCTATGTTCACTAACTGACCAAATCAAACCAAGCTTCAAATATTATCCAAGGCAAAGTTCCAAATACATTTGTCCCTTTCAAAATTGGGTCATCTTACACTGATTATGATCGCAAGACCATCTGGAATCATACTTATTCAATACCATCCTTATGACTCATCCACTTCCATCAATTATTCATCACTAGAGGGTGTTTTCCTCCCCTCATCTACCCACTTTTATCATTAGGATATTTTGTTCCCTTTTCAATCCACTTCAATGATTGAAGGAGTTCTCCTTCTATCTCGTTACATTCTTGAATAAGATATTTCATCCTTCTTCCACAAAACATCTCACCACATCCTCATATCTCTTGCATATATGGTTGAGCCTCACAATATTGGTTTTTTCCCCATGTCCAAAATTCTATAACATTAGGTATTTTATTTTGGATTTGCACCACGCTTCTCACAGAACATCCAAACCAAGGGAAATTCATTTTTCATTGCTGGGAGATATTATTTTTCAATGCAATCATGATGGCATCCTTCAGTGTTATCTAGAACAACACACAAACCCAAAAATTCATTAGGAATCATCTGTCAAATGGGTTAGTATTGGCCTATACTGGAGCATAGTTTTTATGAATACATTTCTTCATACATAACATGGCAACACCATGCTAATATTACACTTTTAATCATCTCAAGAACTTCAGTCGGTTCAATTTATGTGGTCCTTTTATAAATGGGTTTGCATTTTATTGATAAAATACTCCCCACCCTATCCAGCAATACTATGGAGTATTTTACAAATTGGGTTCAAGACACCCTTCTCATTCAAATGATAGGTCTTACAATTAGTAAATTCATTACTTCACACATCACCTATCACTTTGCAATCTCTTCCATGGTCATCTCTAATAAATGGTATGTTTTTCTAGACCAAGAATATTTGTGCATTATGTGAGCAATTCAACTAAATTTACCCATCAAACCACATGTGTCATTCTTCATACAAAATTGTTATAGAGTCATCACACTTAAGCTACACCTATGGTAATAACATTTTTGAAATATATTGCCCCTATAAATAGAGCTTATCATCATTGCACATATCAATGCTAAAATTTATCAATGATGATGCTGCTCATCCAGCAAAATTAGACCAGTTAACACTCTTGGGTGAACATTGCATTTACATTCTTAAACACCCACACATTTACCAAAATTATCTTTGATGTGCCTATCACCACATGGTACGTCCATGAGAATTCCAAGTCAGAGATCTAGTCCTCACAAAGAACCAACAAATCATTAGCCAACCATGCCATTTTCATGATAAATTTACACCTAATTGGCTAGGCCCTTACATTGTTGCATATACATTTGGTTCTGGGGTATATCATCTTGCCAATATTGAAGTACTTGCTGAACTTGAAACTATCAACATCATTCATCTCCGAGCATTTTATACCTAAGAATTTTCAAGTACGACTCACCATTCCTTGTACATACAATCGTGACTATTACAAAAATACAACAAAAAACAAAAAATGCAAAAACAATCACATCACATCATTCTGCTTCTTTCTCCTTATTCTATTCTTTGTCCCCTTCCTCTTTGATCAATGTTGTATGGTCATACTTCGAGCGGCTACATACCTTTGATTTATCCTTCTCTTATTTCTCCTTTCCCTTTCTTCTTGAAACTTATCAATGTTGTATGGTCACACTTCGAGCAGCTACATACCTTTGATAGGCTTTTTATTCTTATATTTCTCTTATTTTTCTTCTCCTTACTTCCCTCATTCTATTCTATTCTTTCTTTCTCCATCATTTTCTCATTTACACCATCACCCCTCTCCACTATTTATAATACTAGGGCAACCTTGCATTTTCATACTCACTATCATTTAGTGCCACATTGCATCCTCCACATGAATCCAAATTGCATCCATACATACTCCTTGTGAATACCATGCTTGGGTATTTAAAAATTCACATGCTAGCATACCAGTTTGATGCCCAAACCCATTTTAAGGAGACAAGATTAGAGATATGCCTTGATTGCTTCACCCACAAACAATATTATAATCAACCACCATCCAAAGTTGGCATATTTTAAAAATACTTTTAGGCTTCCCTTGGTCACCTTGTTCTCTTTCCTGGACTTACTTGCATGTCTTACATACTAATAACATTCTAGAAACATGGTTGGTTACGTTGCATGCCAGTTGATGCTTAGCGAAAATCCTTCTACTTCCTACATCATTTACATGATTTCTCATGAACCAGAGGACCAAAAAAAGGACAAGATTCCCACCCACCACTTGAATAAAAATACCTTTCTCTATATCTAATCTAAGCAAGTATCTTGAAAAAAAAAAAATCCCTTGCTCTATATCTAATTTGAGCAAGTATTCCAAACAAAAAAAAAATAGAATAAGAAAAGAGAAACAAAAAGAGAAAATAGTACTACCCACACAAATATAGTCATATCATAGGAAGCATAAAACAAAATCCAAGACCTCAAGAGTATTATCTAATTGAATCCATGTAGTCCTCAGGTCTTTACCAATGAGCTAGCATACAAGCTGAGTTGATATGTAGTTATAACCAACCCTATTCCAGAATGGTAAAATGAACATCACTTTCCACACACAAGTCCAGGATTGAGGTCTTGTTTACCGAGATAGCCTCCAAGTGCTTCAAGAATTTTTGCTCAGTAAGTCAATGGGATTGATTTTCTAAACTGTAGTGTTCGAATCTACTCATGACATGTTTCATATCCACCCTCATTGAAATAACAGACTGGATTACATCAACTGACTACTGCAATGATGCAAATGCTATCCCTAAGCAATACATTTACTTTGTTATATCATACTACATTATTTTATAACATCCATACCAATTACTTTGTGCATCCAACATCTCACATTCACATGTACTTAACCATCATCACATTCATATCATTCATGCATCATCATAAGTAGAAACAAACAAAAACAAACATGTAAATAGACACAAGTGTCATAGAATCTCATATGTATATATATGTATCAAAAATTGATGCCATCAGGCTACAATAAAATATGTGGGCCCTTATGGGCACATCATCATATCTCCATGTAAATACATCACCATCAAAACTACCATACAGATACAATAATAAATTCACCATCATCAGGTACATATCCCCACAAAAAGAATTTTCTCCCCATGAGTGCCTACAAAAAAACCAAAAAAATCACACATCAACTGCTCCATCATGACTGCTACCCCGTAGAAGTCTCCCCCACCCCCTTTTTCATTGAGGCTCATCTTGCCACTGCCTATGATGACTTGACATCTCTTGCCTCTATAATCTATGCTACCCCAACCTGCGATGGTGGAATCATCCTCATTGGTGTTTGTGACATCGTCGATACCACTACCTTCTAACCTACCCTACCAACCGAGGGCATACTCTACTTTTCTTAAGGTTGCAACAACAAAATTGATCTCGAGTAGCTTGGAATAGGTATCCCATTCATCATCAACCTATTATCTACCATCATCCTCTTGGTAGCCTCCTTTGTTTTGGTCACCATCAACTACTCATTGACCCTACCCAATCGTGCCACCTCTCCTCATGCTACCTCTAGCTATGGAAATACATCTTCCAGTAGACCAATCTCTTGCTTTACCCTCTCTCACACCTATTATGCCTCTCACATAGTTTTCTTCATATTTTCAACCCACATTAAATGATAGGCCTTCACAGCATTTGTCTCCACCCTTGCCTTATCTAAAAACTACTAAAACCTCCCTGTGGTCTCAACCATCTCATCCCGCTCCCCTTGGATGGTATCATGCTTGCACCTAAGACCATCCTACTCAATATTGAGCACCTCCATCTCCTCTACTATTTGTTTTACTCAAAACTTGGCCACATCCCACTCTTGTAAGGAAGCCCTCAAGTCTACATCTTCATCCTTCCTCCCCTCCTCCCAAACTAACCACTTAGTTACCCACTTCATCTCCTGCTAGAATAACATATCCTGTACCTTCCCCAGCTCCATTTGAAGTCATTGTACCTTAGCTTATGCTGATATAGTACCATGTAGCTCACCCCAAAAGTAAAAATCCTCCACATACCCCACCAGGGCTCTCCTCTAGTAGTGGCCCCTCATTTGGAACATCCTCCATAACCACCATCTTCTCACCACCCCCTCTTGATGGCCCTGAATCACTATTGCTCACCAGCCTACCCTGGTCCTCACACCGTGGCCTCACCAACCAATCATCCACATCCATCATGACCTTATCCTCCATAGCCACCATCCCCCTACCACCTCATATCGAGGGCCCCATGCTTGTATCACTCACCAACTAATCATGCTAATATTGACGTGGATGCACATGCCTAACCAGTTGATCCATCTCCTCCTCCTCCTCCTCATCTAGCTCGGGTGATCCAGCATCCTCCATATCCCATACTTACAAACCTGATCTTACCCCTCTTAGTAGAATTATATAGGGCATATCTCCTACTACATCCACCCACCCATCCACCACACCCTGTCTAGGCTCCGAGGTTTGCCTTGACCACCACACCTCATATTCAGTTGTCATCCCTACATTGTCCACATCCAGGATATCAATCACATCATCTGGAATCATGTCCAATAGTGGCACTACAGGTTGTGGCCCCCTATCCCCCTTCACCCTATGAATATCCATAGGAGGCTCAGGTCGCCCTTGTACCAATATAAATTATCGTTGCATCATATAAAATGAAAATTACTCAGCCTTTGACGAGTACTTCCCCACCACCCATCTACCATGCCGAATGTATACCAAGTGTAAGGCATCATGATACCAATAAGACCCTCATCACCATGGCTACCACCTAATATGCTCCATCATCACTCACCCCAACTCTACCCTATGGTGCATCAAATCACCATCACACTCCCTCCTCTTCTTCTCCATATATTATTGCCATCTCATGGCATAGGGCATGTCATCCCCCTCATGTGCATGTGCCTCATACGACAAATGTATAGGCCTCAAGATAAGTGATGTGATCCCATGCCCATATCTACATCAATGGAAGAATACTCAACCCAGTCCTATCCATCCTCACCATCCCATGCATCTCACGATACACCTATGTCAACAGTGTAGGTGACCATGCATATCGTCACCGCCACTCCACCATGTCACACACAATCCCCATCATGTTCCAAGGGAATCTCACCCTTGAAGTATTTGGTAGTGCGTGGCTTGCTATCAGTAACATCACCATTGCATGACACAATGAGAGCCACTCCTTCCTCCAATAGTACATATAATCAACTCCCTTCCTCACCTCCACCCACCACCACCGCTCCCCAAAGGACCTCTCTAGGATACCATCTCATGCCTCCTTCCCCGCCACCATCACTATCACTCCATCAATCGACAACCTATATATCCGATAAATATCCTCCAAGGTCATTGTGATATCTCCTATCGGTAAGTTAAAGGTGTTCCTGTTAGGATCCACCTCTCACATAATTCTACCATATACGTGTGGTTCACATGAACCTCGCGCATCACCCATATGCCATACAACCCCACTGTATTCAACCACTTTACATCAACCCCTCTCCACCGAGCCTCCAACTCCTTCCTACAGGTTTGAAGTCGATGGCATGTAAATACTCTCTTCACCTACCATCACACACACACCACATGTTAGAATTCATTCACATATTTTATAAATATTTCATATACATCACAATGTAACATAAATGCATGCATTTTTTTCCTATTTCTAAGCATCCTTAGATAGACATTTTATTTCTATACATATATGTTTCCTTTTGTTTCTCATTCACACATTACATTCCATCACCTTTTACGTTCACATGCAAACCAAAAAAACATGAAAAATTCCACAAAAACATGCAAAAAATGACAAAAAATCATGAATTTGTACAAATCAAACCAAACACAGATCCCAAAAATCCAAAAAAACTTGTAAAATGTTGGTTTGCACCCCACATGTGCAAACCTTCAGTTGAAAAAAATTGCATGGCTGGGTGCAAAATTTCATGCTGATTTTAGCCATACCAAACACTCACCCGAAAAACAAGAAGACACATTTCAAAAATGCAATAAACGATGCAAAAACCCTCCCCAAGAACGCAAAATGAAGTAGTCAAAAATGAGGTTAAAACAAAAACATAAAGGCAGATCAGGATACCCATTTGGTCCATTAGCATGTCCCTCACCCACATGCACTTTTTCCCACCTATTTTCCACATCACATCCCATGCACACATTCCCATGCACCAAAAAGTCAAAACAAAAAATAAACACAGATCGGGATACCCATTTGGCCATTTTTCCATGTTGTATACAAATTTTAATCATTTTCTACCCACACCCTCATTTCACGATGTTAAAAGCAAAAATTTTTGTTTTAAAACCCTCCCCAAATTCACACATGCTAAAAATCTAAAAATAACCTACCTCGGGTATTCCCACCCCCATGCTGGTACTGCCCGATGCACTCGCCATCCTGCTTCGCTCTATCTAAAACTTGGCAACACTCTGTTTCATTTTTCTTCTCTCCTCCACCTCTCCAACTCTGTCTACGCACAAAAAAAATGTCAACCTTGGAATTTTCCCCTTAAATACTCCATTTTGGGCAGGTTCACACCCCACACATGTGAACCGACAGGTTCACACCATTAGGGTGTGAACCGTACAATTTGCACATGTGCCATTTGAACTACCCATACAACCTCCAATTTTGCTCATTTACTTCATATTTCACCATAGAAACCATCCAATCATTCATTTCATCATTTTTTGTGCCAAATTTTTCACATTTGCCTTACATCTTCATCAACCACCGCATCACCAATATCCCTTGCCGTCATCACCAATCCACTGCTTGAGGGGGTTATCATAAATCACACCAAAATCTATCTTGCACACGATCAAAAATTCAAAATAATTCCAATCATAGATTCAACATATGCCTATAAATTTTTTTTGCTAATGATTATTTCAAAGACCGAAATTCCAATTCAAAACAAAATGATGTTTGCCAAATCTTAAAATGCCTCTGCCTGTAGACACCACATGGATTCCAATCATCATAGTGGTAGGCATAAGACCACTTGTGAATGAAAATCCTGAAGTTCTACCTTAGGCTCCAATGATTTATCAAATGTTATCAAATGAGCTCATCAATCAAATGAAAGAAAAAGTTAACAAAAGCATCTTGTTTCATCCAAAAATTGAAACATTTCTAGTTGATCATAGTGCAAGGCAATCATGTGATTCTCTCCAAAAGCAATCATTCACCAATCATCATCAATCCATATCATCATTTTTTGTACTAAACCATGTTTCACACACTCCAGTACAAAAAGGGGTAAAATGTAGACATTGAAAAGTTGTACATTGTTCCTCTCTCCCTATATATGTGGTTAATCAATTTGCAAAACCATTAAAAATTGCATAAATTGGCTAAAATCACTATTCATCATCATTAGCCCCTTTGGGCTAGCTAATCCCTTTCCTATGCTTAACCCTAGGTCCTCATGTGACCTCATGCCAACTCAACTAAGGTTGAAACCTTCACCATGGTCAAAAACCACTTTATGGTCAAAAATTCAACATTTTGGTCAAATTGTGCTTTATAGCTAATTGCATACTTAATCAGATCTAATATTGATTTAATTAAAAGCCTCCACCTCACCTAGTCTACTTTGACTAGCCTAGCCTTCCACCTCACCTAGCCTAGCCTATCCTAGCCCTGCCACCTTTCCACCCAGATATTTCTCCACCCCACATGCCCCTGGGTCATTAATGCAAGATGGAGACTTTTGCACATAAAAATGATTGTTTAATGCTAAGATATTTCCATAAAGGTGAATATTAATTGCAAATTGATATTTATCCCTAATCATCATTACTTTTGGATGGGTGAGGGATTCTCTCACCCAACTTCACTCATGACCCAGGACACCTCAGGGGACACCTCTTTGGTGGACACCTCACCATGGCACACCTCATAGGGGACACCTCATCCCATTTCTCTTACCCTATCCCACTCTATAAATAGAAGGCCATTTTCACAATTTTAAGAGATCACAACTTTTGCATACCAAAACTCTACTGAAATCACCACAACCATTGCAATCAACACACATCCATATCACATCCATCATACGAGCATCACAATCAGTTTATCTCTTGCATATTCCCATTTTGTGAGTGAGACAGGTTGATTCCACCATCATAATTTGTTGTTCAAAAGTTCTACCAGTCAAAGGGCACATCAAGAACCAATCAAAAGCATCCAGGGACCCCATATGAGCAATCCGGCTTCAAATAAGCTAGTTCAAACCTCACACGTGCAAACCTGGTGGTTCATACCCTAGGAGTGCAAACCTCTACAATAGTCACCAAAATCACCTAGATAAGTAAGAATATATTAGTTTGTTATTTTATGTTCTTAGTAATTAATTTCATGTTTTGAGCACTTTTTATGAGTCTTTTGTCTTCATAACTATGGGGTTTGACTGAGGAAGACCCTCCAATGCACTAATAGGATTTTGCATATTTCTACAAGTCCAAAAAATCTCAAGGAAATATCTCGAACAAGTTGTGGCTCATGAGCAAGAAGCCCACCTACATTGAGGAACCTAAAAAGACAAATCTTGCTATATTTGTACATCTAAGAGGTTTTCCTATGGTAAAGCCCCATTGTAGCCTTTAGGGCAATATTTTAAAAGGATATTGAACTTCTTGTAACCCTTTTATTATTATCAATACAAATGCAGTAGATTCTATAATATTGAATGAAGTTTTATGGTGTCTTTTGGATAGTTTCACAATCACCGAAGGTATCCTGAACCTACAAAGAATCTGGTTGAATATGAACTTAGAAACTTGAGTTCTAGTCACCATAGCCAATGGTATGTCTTCGACCCATTTAGTAAAGTAATCAATCACAATAATGATAAACTTGTTACCATCAGATGACACTGGGTTAATATTCCTGATTATGTCCAATCTCTACATGGAAAATGGCCAAGGGAAAGAGATAACCTGAAGGTCTTAAGAAGGATCATGAACAATATGATCATTATTTTGATACTTGTTGTAGCACTAAACACATTTGCATGCATATTTCTTCATGTAAGTCCAATAGTACCCCATATGAAGGATTCTTTTGGCAATAGCATTGCCACTGAAATGGCCTCCACATGAACCTTCATGAGCATCACTAAGAGCAAGCCAAGTTGCATTAGAGTCAAGAAATCATAAGAGGATACATTCAAAATAACATCAATATAAATTATTTTTGATTATGATGAATCAAAATGCTCTTTTGTGCAAAATCTTACATTGTTTGCAATCTAAACCATTAGGCATCGAACCATGCTTAAGGAAAATTAAATATGTTGGAATACCATGGCTGAAATGGGAAAGATCTGATAGTTAAAAAATATAAAAAAATAAGACAAGAACTAAGCGACATAGGCTTTTGCAGTTGTCTAAGAATAATTGATGCTTGATCATCTTCTAACTCTAAAGGGAATAAGAATGTAGTAGCAACTATGGCATCTGCATGGTAGTTTGAGTATCTAGGGATAGACTTCATGGTTATTTGATCAAACGAGGATAAAAACTTGGTAACAATATCCTTGTAAGGCTTAAGTTTATCATCTTGAGTTTGATAAACATCGTTAATCTGATTAACCACAAGTTGAGAGTCACCAAAGACCGAAAGGAATCTAACCTACAAAGCTAAGGCTTCTTAAGGCCAAGGATCAAAGTTTCATAATCTCTAGTATTTTTCGTGCAAAAGAAATAAAGTTTGAAGGATAAGGGGATGAGTTGCTTTTATGGGGTGACTAGAAAAACTCCAACACCAAAACCCTTAATGCATCAATCTCCATCAAAAAATCAATTCCAAGACTTAGACTCTTCAATTTCAACATTGAAGCACTCATCAAGAAACTCAACAACTATAGGATGGGCAGCTTCATGGTGAGTGAAGGCTAACTGATCAATGATTACCTAACCCTTAATAGCCTTCTAACCTATGAAAATTAGGTCAAACTCACTAAGGGCTAAAATCCATTTGGTAGCTTGACCTAAAAGGTGGGGTTTAGACATCAAATAGCAGAATGGATCAAACTTTGTAACTACCAATATATTATAGCTAAGCATGTAGTGTCTTAACTTCTAGAAAGCAAAAACTATGGCAAAGAAAAGCTTCTATAGGGGAGTGTACCTATTTTTATAGCTAACCAAGGTTCTACTAATATAGTAGACAACTTTCTCTTTATTTTGATCATCATGTTGGGCTAGCATGGCTCCCAAAGCGTGAGTAGTGGCTACTATGTAAAGCATCAAATGCATACCAAGCACAGGAGGCACTAAAACAAGTAGGGAAGTGAGATACTTCTTAAGACCATAAAAATATTTTTGACACTCAAAATCCTAATAGAAGACCACATATTTCTTACTAAGCTTAATAAGATTGACACTTATTGTCTAGCTAGGCAATGAACCGACAGATAGATTGAAGCTTACCTTGTAAGCTACATAGTTTGGTTAGGGTGCAGGGAGGAGGTATATCATTGATAGTTGTTATTTTAGCGATATCCACCTCAATGCCTAACCTAAAAATTATGAAGCCTAAAAAATTTACATATGTGACTCCAAACACACATTTAGTAGGTTTAAGATGAATCTTATACTGCCAAAGTCTTTCAAATATTCATCTTAAGTCACGAACATGATCCTTTCATTCTATGAAGTGAGCTAGAAGATCATCCACATAGTCCTAGAGAATATAATGCATCATGTCATGGAAGATATAAGTCATGGCCTCCTGATAGGTATCTCTTGCATTATTCAGTCCAAAATGCATGACCTTCTAGCAGAAGGTACCCCATGGAGTAGTGAATTTTGTCTTATCTTGATCCTTAGGAGCAATCAAAATCAGATTGTAGCTTGAGAAACCATCCATGAGAAAAAGCATTCCATATTTGGTGGTGAAATCTACAATCTGATCTATGTTGGGTAGGGAAAATTATCTTTGGACATGCTAAGTTAATTTCCTAAAATATGGTACATATTCTAATTGTTCCTTCCTTCTTAGCTATAGGAACACCATTGGAAATCTAATCAGAATAGTCAATAGCTTTTATAAAACCAACACCAAGGAGTTTTTGGAGCTCTTCCTTGACTAAGAGGGCAACCTTAGGATGCATATTCCTAAGTTTCTACTTAACAGGTTTATAACTAGGCTTAACTACCAAATGATGCATAACAAGAGAGGGGTTAAA
Source organism: Wollemia nobilis (assembly GCA_028583015.1). Classification (NCBI taxonomy): domain Eukaryota; kingdom Viridiplantae; phylum Streptophyta; class Pinopsida; order Araucariales; family Araucariaceae; genus Wollemia; species Wollemia nobilis. The sequence goes on from JAQPPZ010000028.1 coordinate 1,861,034, forward strand.
CCCTGACATGTCGACATATGATCAAACAAAAATATCTTGATATTCTTTTAATAAATTGGTCAATTGCTCCTGATCATCCATGGACAAGGCTTTATCTAACTTAAGGATTCTAGGGGCTTTCTTAGAAGATATGTTCACATCTTTGGTCTTCTCAATAAGGATATACAACTCATCCTCAAGAGGATACGGGGCAAGAATCACTCCTAATTGCTCAAGTTCCTTAGGAGACATAGAACCAAAGTCCACTTGAGAACTAGAAGACTCAATCTGTGTTGCCCAAGGGATAGGCCCATCAAATAAAATATTATTCTAAGGTGCATCCTCATATTTGGCATACTACTTAGGGGCTATTACCAAAAAAAAATGAGAGGTTGGCCCCTCATCCTCAACAATCCACTCTAAACCTTGATGAGATTCATTTAAGAGAGGCTCTTGATAAGAAGAGTTGACTTGATCCTGTGATGAGATATTGATTGGTGATTCCTTATAAAAAATTTAGTTTGCTTAGTTTTTTTAGATAATGAATTTAATGAATGAAATTGAGCTATATCATCTCATGAGAAATATTCAAATGGATGAGGATCACCCACAATAGAAGCAAGTTGATTTTTAAATTTAAATTTTAAACATTGATGAAAAGTAGAAGGGACGTCCTTCATAGCATGGATCCAAGGATGTACGAGAAATAGATTAAAATATGCAGGGAAAGATACCATGTAGAATAATGTATCTAAAATCTTAGGTCCAACATTAAGGGAAAGTGATACGGTACCACAAGCTTCTTGGGACTCATTGTTGAAATTTTTAATGATATCACCAGATTTTATTAAATCTTCCTCTTTTAATTTTTTTTTGAAAGAAATGATATGTGCATAAATTAAATGAAGAGTCATTATCAATCATAAAACTTTTGATAAAAGTATCCCTAATAAATATAGTGATGTAAATATAAGAGTCTTCTTGTAAGTTTGAGGAAGAGATATCGACATCCGAAAATGTGAGATGATATGTCCCAAGAGAAATTACAATATTGGCCATATCACTAGGGAAAATATCTACAAGGATATATTGTTGTATTAGAACATTTAGAAAGGCTTCTCCATGAGTAGAAGAAGTTTGCAGAAGTTATAAGAGGAAAATATTTGTTGAAAAGCTCATCTCCTGTGGAGATAATTGCATCTGTCAATTTTTCACCTACTGTTCTAAAGTAGTTGTTATAATATTGACCATATTGTTATCATAATTATGTGGTACATTTCTATAAGATATCTAATTAACTACCTATTATCCTTGCTTAGGTACATTTTGGCTAACAATGGATCCTTGTTGACCCTTTGAAGATTGAGGATTTCCTACATCAAGACATCCTACATCAATCAGATCTTGAACCACATGTTTCAAATTTCTACAAGAATTAGTCCAATGTCCTTCTAATTTGTGATATGCATAATGCTAACCTACTTTATACTAATTATTTTTAGTATCTGGTTGCCTTATGGAAGGCAATTTAATTGTTTTGGCTTCTAAAAGTTATTTTAAAACTACTTCCATGGATATATTAAGCCTTGTAAAATTTCTTTGTGGAGGTTTTTGAAATATTATATTTTGTAGGTTGTTAGTAACATTATTAACATTAATACTATCTATTGTACCATCACCTCCTATGTGTTTATTCTTATATTGAGACTTAGTAGTTTTATCTTCTTTGAATTTGAGTTGGCCTCTTCTGATAAGAGCTTGTTCTACTTTTCTTGCTAAATCAATTGCTTGATCAAAGGATGTAATAGTAGTAGTTTCTAATGCATATGATAATTGTTCTTACAATATTCAAATAAATTTCTCAAGAATATCTTTAGGAGATAAATTATATCTCAAGCATCCAGCTAAACTTCTCTAACAAGCCAAGAATTCTAAAAACTTTTCCTCTTTACCTTGTTTTAAATTATAAAAATCTTACATAATTACTTCCTTTTCAACATAGGCACCAAACTATTGAACAAATAGTTCTACTATTTCTTTGAAACTCTTCAAGAAATAATTAGGCAACTGATAGTACCACTCTAATGCCATGCCACTGAGACTCTTACGAAATATTTTTAGTAACATGTCATCATATATGAGATCATAGCATGTTGTTCTAAATCTTCTTAAATTCTCAATCAGATCTTCTATCCCTTTATATATAGATAAAACTGGCATAGGAAAATACTTAGGATAAGGCCTAGCAAAAAAAACTGGGTCCAATGGCTGATTACACATTTTTTATAACTGTTAGTGAAGCTTAAAGATTGAATCATTTCATTTTTTTAAACCAACTGCTTTACCATATTTGTTAAATTTTTCACTTTTGGATTACCGTTATGCAATGTCCCTAGATTCCCTAAAAGAGGTGTGTTGGAAATATTGATAATATTGTGCTATGTGGTATCTTTTTGAGGAGGATAACTAATATTTGGTGAAATATAGGCAATAGTGTTGAGACAAGTAGATTGAAGAAGGAATTGAAAACCATTTTGAATGACACTACTAGTTGGAGGGACTTGTATATTTCTTCCAATGTTGGTGGTTACAGTAGTGGCATAAGTTGGATGATGAACAAGATTACCATGATTCAAATATTCACTCAAGGAGTTATCATGAGATGGTCTAACTTCCTCAATTAGGACTTCTTCCTCTAAATATGCATCCAAGGTATGCTTATGATGCTTGTAAAATGTCCACACATGCTCAAAATATTTGAAGATAAGGTTCCCATCGGGTACCTTATTAGAATCAAGACTATTATCAACCTCTTATTCTTCAATATTGTGATTTTCTCTATAAATTTGATCATTCTCTTGGAAAATCTCATCAAACCTAAAAAGCCTTCATCCATTCCCAAGGTTGGAAGCCATTGGGAAAAGGAGAAAAGGACTAAGGGTAGAAAAGAACTAAGACCAACAAAAACAAGGAGAAAAGATTACATGTTTAATGTTTTTTGATCTAAACACATATATTTAATGATCTTGATTAAAGTTTTAAAATAAAATGAGGTGATCACATTGGGTTCACCAAATATGTAGAGGGGAAAACTGCCCTACCATGTACAATTCTCAAAGCTAGATCCACAAGAGAGAGATCCTTGAGGTGAACCACAGGGACTATGTTGTTCTCTACACTCAGTGTAAAATTAGGGGTAAGGATTCACCAAGAACAGTTTGAGAACTCATTCCAAGTCCTATGGTTTTGAATAATGTTTGATGTATTCAATTCAAGACAATCACCTATGTTTGGCCTTTCTAGATCTATGCTATAAAATATAAAGGATAATGCAAAAATACAATATGCGAGAAGACAAGAGCAAACCCTAGAGTGACTCTTTATTTGAATGCTTTTCTAACTCTAGCATTTTAAGATAGAAAACCTTCAATAAAGGGCTCAAAATAATATGAACATATAATATTAACCTTAGGTGCACACTATATGTTATTTTCCTTTCAATGCCTAGAAATCAATTAAATGTATTTCATTTTAAATAATATCTAGGGTTTATAATAGAAATATAATACACCCAACAAAAAACCTAAATACTAATAAGAGCACCTATCTTATCCAATGGTTGATCCAAGATTTTACCCTTTTTTCCAATTATATCAACAATTCATGTTCCTATGAGATAACTTGGCAAACACTTGGAAAATAAAATCAGTGTTAGGGAGCTTGCTTAGGCTACCATACAATAATGCTTGGAGATGCAACATTCAAGGCCCCTAATTTATTTTAGCTAAATTTTATAAACAGAAGCAAAATTTGACCTTTGGAAGAGAGCAAGCATATCACAAAAATAATAGAATAAAATGATGAAACCACATAATATAATGTAAGAATATATCCTATATAAAATCTATAATGCAAATCTAGGATTTGGGGACAGCAAGTTGCCCCTAAATGTATTTTGGTAGAAATCATACCCCATAATAGGCAACCACAATTTTGCATCGGAAAAATCACACACCATAGAGACCAGGTATGATTTCAGATAAGTTATATGAAAAACAAGATACATATGTGAGAACATGATTACCTCACCCAAAAAATTAGTACATGCATGAAAAAGAGTGAAATCACCTAGAAAATAGCACAGAAGTAGACATAAGGGTTAAGACGTCCCAAATAGTCGATCTCTCCTTAGGGATTCCAAAATAAATCCACCAAAGTGAGCAACATCAAAAAATAATCCAATGCACAAAAAATCAAATCACACTTCATAATTGTGAGTTAACTTATTTGTGTGAGAAGAATAAGAACACAAATCACTTAGTGAGCACTTTAAAATCACTTGATGCCTTATTGTATTTCATCGTCATCATCTCAAAATTATTTCCATAGAAGAAAGTATAATGGGTAGGAAAACCAAGGAGATCCAATGCCAAATACACCAACTTTTAGAAATTAGGGTTCCCTTAGAAGAAAACCCTAAAATAGAAAATCACACCTCATCAGGGCCAACCATGATTTCAAATTATGTAAAATCATGCCCCATAAAGGGCAATTGTGATTTCACATAAAGGGGGAAAAATAAAAGAAAAATGGGTAAGGGACCTAGCCCTTGCCCTAGGTAGGTCTAAGGGGTCTCCTAGGAGGACTCAAGGAAGATTGCCCACTAAAGTGGGTCAATTTTCTATGTCTACAGTAGGCATTAGAATAATTGTGAAACACCTTCTTTCATTATCACAAGTGACACTTGCATGTGAGGACACCTTCAACATGTCTTTAACCTTAAATACTTCTTCCCAATGGGTGCAAACTATTCAATATCGACTTAAATGCTTTTCTCTTTCTTGCCAAAGAGTGCAAGTTGTGATTTTATAGTGAGTGATGATGATATTCTCCATAAGTTTAACTTAAACTATGGTGATTCTAAGGTTCTCTAATGCTGCCCTTTTGGCTAATGATTTATTTCCAATCAATGGTTGTTATTGGTTTCTTCAATTGCTATATTTCTGTTGGTGATTCATTTTCAACCGATGGTAGCTCTTGAGAGATTTAGCTAGTGGCTTGTCCAAGAAATCATTTGAGTAATGCACTCCTTATATGCTTCTTGATTTTATATAACTTATACTTCATTATCCTTAGTGCTATCTACCTTACAATGAGTGTTATAATTCTTTTTATGTTGTAGTATTCTTACTATCTAGGTACTGATTTGGTGTCTCTATACACCTTCGAAAACTTAGTTTAAGAGCCCTTTTATGGCTCTACCTCTATGGCTTGATCTCTACCCCTTGAATTTGATAATGTGGCTACTCAATGACTATACAATGTTAACTATTTTGGTGTCTTTAAGACACTCTTTTTTTTGTCCCTACTTGCTGCATTTGAAAGGACAAAACTAGTGCAAATGTAATGCAAACACCTTTGCAATAGATAGGATTAATTCCCTTATTTTACACCAAATTTGTATATCTCCTTTTGAAGTAATTCCCTAATTCTTAGATATGGCAGCTCTCTGCTTTAATCCTTGAGACCAAATAGTAATGTATTTTTTATTTCCTTACTAGACAACACTAACTTCTAAATTCTCTTCTTGAATAACTTTGTAACAATAAATCCAAGCTCTTAACCATGCAACTAATATGCTATTTTAGAGTTTTAATTTTTCACTAAATTTCACTACAACTAAAGTAATATTTAGTACTAATTTTACCCAATTGCAAAACCACACTCACCCTTAGGATTTTGATCACAATATCCTCTCTTGCAAAGAATTTAAAACAAAACAACTTCTCCAAGGTTCCGTTGTATAAGCATTGCACATGTGTATCAGTAATCTCATTGAAGTTATATCAATTAAATGCTAGGAATACCTTATTGATTGCAAGTAACTATTAACAAGGGGTATGTGTTGGTTTATTTTATCATGCTATACTAATGATTGTTCATAAAACTTAAATAAAAATATGTCTTCTTTCACAATTTTTTCTAACTTTCACTTAAGAGTAATGTCTTCTTTGCTTCAACTAAACAATAGGAAGATGATATTTTTATTTAATTCAAAATATATCTAACTCCTATTTTAATGTGCATGTATTAACCTTAAAAGAAACTATCTTCTACACTCCCTTGAAGACTTTAATATGCAACCTTCTCCTTGCAACTTTTAACTCTAATATGGTGCTTAATGAATATTAATAATGAACCAAAAATCTAAAGTTCAACTAATAAATCTTCATGCACCCAATTTTCTTACCTTAATGATCTATGTAGCTGAAGGATTGAAAAGTGATTAGATTCACCTTATTGTTGCTTTTACTGGATGATATTTTAGCTCTTCTTTGCTATCCCAAACAACTTCTCAACACACCAGTTTGCAACTTTGTACCTCCTTATATATTGTTGTCGGATATTGTAGTTTGGTGGCTTTAACCTTCATGATGTATCCTAGAAATATGAACTTAGCATCTATTGATGCTATCTAAATTACTACTTTCTTACTATCCTCAAATATAAAATTTTTAGATTGCAAAGTATTCAATCTATTCACTATCCTTGAATCTCAAAAAATTGGTAGGGAACTCCTCCAAATCACAACTAAGATTTTTCTTCAAGAACCCTTTAGTTTTCTACTATAGAAACCAACATATATCTTTTCCTTGAATGAGTCTTCTATACTTCAAAGACAATATTCAAACCTCTCAAGTTTGGTAGTAATTTCTAGTTCCTTTTCCTTCAACCTCCTTGTAAAATTTTGACTTCAATCAAGGTCTTCTCAAGAATTTGAAAGTCTTTAGGTCTTCACCAATATCCTTCGAAATCTGACAAAATTCTTGACAAATCCTTCTTCCTGGGGCTTGTTTTCATATGAAAACAATTGTACCAAGTTCTTCCTTTATTAGGAACTTCTCCTTGGTGGTGAATTTATCCAATGATTTCTCATAGGAACTCCTTTAATGGCCTTCTCTAAATATCCTTCAATGAGGCTCTCCAATCCTTCTCCTTCTTTCTCCTTGACACCTCTTATTTAGGGTCTTCACTCTCGTAGCTTCTATGGTCTTCTCAATGAGATATTTTCTTCAACCTTCTATTGTGGAATTTTGGAAATGAGATCTCCATCTCAAATATCTAGAACAAGACTTTTTCTAGTCCTTCTCCATCTCCTCAAAAATTAGAAGTTCTTTAATGAGACCTCTTGTAGGTTTCTTCAGCTTCTCAAGTTGATTTATTTTACTCCTTCAAGGTGAAGTATTCAATATTCAATGGATATCACAAATATACTATATTCATCAAGACTCTTCTATGGAGTTTATTCAATCTACTATTTGTAGTCTTCAATGGAGATCACTAAACTCCAATTTTCTCTTGAAATCTTATGTAGAGTCTCTTCAATCTGCTATTTGCAGTATTAAATGGAGATCACCAACCTCTAATATTGATCGAGACTCTTCTTAGGACTCTTTTCCTTGAATCTATAATAAGGCTTATATGGCATTTTCTTCTTCTGCACTTTGTAGGTCTACAATATATAGCAATGGTACCTTTTCTTCATTCCTCCAAATATTCGTTCTTCCATTTGTTGCTTTTGGTGTTGGATTGATTCTAAAGAAGATATTATTCCTAGATATTTTTTAGGAAGCTTCCCAACTTTATTTGAATCTCCTTTTTCCTACAATAAAGTATTAGGACTATAATGGAAGAAAGTCTAAATCTAGAGATAATCAATATTCACTAGTTGATTTGTCAATCTAGTGGTACTAATGTTGAGTCTTAGTATTTCAAAGTTTTTTACAAACCTATGGAAAGACTCTAGCCAAATGAAATCTCCAAAATCCTAAAAATATGAATTTTATATTTCATTTAATCTCATGTATGGCTTTCCCTATTTCCTATTGATATATCATGTGCTTTGATATCACTATTAGCTTTTGATGAGTATATGATATAGGAAATGCAACCACAAGATGTAACATAAGCAATATAAGATATCTATATGATAATTGCACTATAATATATAGGAAAATAAAGAAATAAAATTTTACAATAACTCAAAAACATACCATTAATGAAATCTTATAAAAATAGTACAATGCAGTATAATTAAGGATATGAACACTCCATAAATTGTTTTAAAAGGAACTACATTGTACTCGTCTACCAATCTATACTATTAACTCTCTATATTCTCTCATCTCTATATAACTCACTATAAGGTCTTTATATAGGAATATAGGTTCCTTGGCCCTTACTCTACCTTTGACTCTATCCTATGACTCATGTACATGTGGACTACATACACATTTACATCATTACACATTCTGACACTTGTGTATTTATTACATGCTGAAGTAACTACTTAACTTTACTCTAAAGTAAAATCCTACTCTAGTAATGTACCAATGGTGGTACATTGATATGTTTCCAATAATGTAATATATTCTCTAACAATCATTGAGTCACCTCTATCCCTTCCATAAAAATAGAAGGAAGATCATCGAAAAGCACGAGATTCTTATGGAAACTTATTAATTAATAGGATCAAGCATGCAATATTTTCTTTTGATTCTTTGGTTGATGGTATAAATAATTACTAATGTTTTCCATATGGACTTAAAATCATGAGTATGTGGACTTAGTGAATCCCACCATACCAACTCCAATCCCATTGAGAAAACTAGATACAACCTATAGCTCACAAAATAATAATTAGTAAAAAACCAAGTGTAGAGTAAACCAAAAAAGAGAGTTGAGTTTATTAGAGGAAAAATCATGTCCACCCAAAAACACTCATTCTAGCTCCAAAATAAAGGATCCACCATTGTTGGATACTCACTATCAAGTCCTATTTCCTTTCCTTCATCCATGAATGAATACTTATAGTAATCAGGTTTGTCCAAAATCCTCCCTCTAGATGAAAAATAAAGCTTTACCCATAAAAAATTTAAGATCCCCCTAGAAAATTTAATATTTGATATTATTTTGTTTATCATCCTTGGATTCACTCTTTATAATTTCTTGAACAGTATGAGGGAAGGTTAACTCTCAACACTACAATTCATCCAAAGGTACACCCATGTTCGCTAGATAGTCAATTGCCCCATTAAACTCTCTATAGACATGAACAATAAGCATTTTTTCAAGTAGATCTAGTTTAGTGTTAATCTTATTTATCATATTTGACATATTTCAACCTGGTGGATGTTTTCATTCAAAATACTAATGATATTTTGTGAATATCCTATTACTAATTTCCTTATATTTAGCCAACCAATAAGTGACACACCCATAAATTCCACTCTACCTTCAACAACATGACTTGTTTGATCTCCTAGAGGCTTTGCATAGGCCAAGAGTAGTCTACCCTAGTGATCTTGAAATATATCTCCTTCTCCAACACTCATAGGATTTCCTTTTGTGGCTCCATCGAAGTTTAATTTTATCCATCTGCTTGGTGGCCTTTTCGATTTTGAACATTTAAGGATGAACTGGGGGTGAGTGGGAATTTTGGTAATTGGAAGCTAGCCCCCAAACTCTAGAAATTTATTTCTCTAGGTTTGGTTTAATTTTTTTTTGAATATCATGATACCTAAATTTTCCAACACTGCACTTAAAATTCTATTTTCCACTAATGTGTAATTTTTGTTCTTGTCTTTGAAGATTTGATGGTTTCTTTCTTTCCATACACCCCAAAGAACATGTGGAAGACTTAATATTTATAACATTTTAAGGCTTTTACTTTTGAATGGGAACTCCCATTGAATACAAAGATCAAAGAGATACTTGGAGAGGACCCAATCTACTTGAAAGTTATTAAAAATCTTATTAAGTATCTCAACCATGAAAGGACAAGTAGATAAGATATGGTCAATATCTTCCTCACTCATTTCATAGAGAACACACCTATCTGGGAATGTGAAGCCTCTTTTATGTAAATTATCCATTGTCAAGACCTTATTTTGGACTCTTAACCAATATAAGTGTGCTATCTTGTGAATGAGGTCTTTGATCCAAATATTAGCTACTAGTAACCATCCAAAGCCATCCCCTTCAAGAAGTTAATAACCTTATTTGACTGAGTATATTCATTGCTTTTGTATCATCAAAATAAGAGAGTCTAAAGATCTAACATTGTTCAATATATATACATATATAATTATATTTAGCTTGCTTAGATTCTACTGATTTTTTTCATCCATATTATCCGTCGATAATATTTCCATTTCTTACTATTTTCCTCAACAGTTATATAATATTTGACTAGGTCCCCATAGACAACCATAAGAGAAGGTTTTAACCCTAAAATTTTTGGATCCTTACTGAGAGGGAAAATTTTAATCCATATATCATTCCAAAAAGTGTACTTAGGATCCATCCCCAATCTACCAATATTTTCCTTGTTGTAAAAGTGGCTTGGTTGTTTGAAGACTATTCCAAAGGTGTGACCAATTTTGTAGATTATCTACCTCTAAGAAGTTTGAAGTAAGTCTCAAATATTTACCTTGAGGATGTGAACCCAATTAATATTTACATTAGTTGCCAGCTTCCATCCTAATTTATCCATTAGGGCCAAACCCATTTTCCTCAACTTTATAAAACCCAATCCACCCACTTTATTTCTAAAACACACCTTATCCTAGGATACTAAGGCTAATATTTTATTTTCCTCCTCTTTGAACCACAAGAAGTTTGTCTAAATTTTCTCTATTCTATCACAAATTTTGACCAACATTTTGAGGAGAGACATGAAGTAAATGGGTATGTTTTGAAGCAATAACTTAATAATTTGAGCTTTACCAGATTGGCTAAGGAACACCTCCAACCTAAAATCTTTTTTACTAAAAACTCCACCATTGGGTTTCCAGAGAACTACCTTCATCCTACCTTTAAACAATGGTATTATTAGATGGTTGGTTGGAAGGTATTCTAATGTTACAAGAAAATATTCAAGCTAACTTAACCTATCTAGGTCTAGGAGTGTTCGCAAAATATTTTTCTCTTATCATAATTAACATTTTAACTAGTAGCCTATTCATATTTATCCAGGATCAATTTTAGATCTTTTGCCTATGGAATAGAGGATTTTAAAGGGATAAATGTATCATCCACAAACTATTGGTGGGACACTAGTTGTAAATTAGTAGCTAGGATGATCCCATAAAACCTACCAACTATTGTTACCACTATAATTATCCTCCCCAAAGCTTTAGCATAGATAATAAAGACATAGGGAGATAAGGGATCTCCCTATCTCATTCCCCTCTTGCTTTGAAAATACCCTATTGAATATCCATTCACTAGGATGGAAAACATAGCAGAAGAGAAGCATGCCTTGATAAGATTTACCCATTATTGGTGAAAACCAAACCCGATCAAAACCTGAATTAGGAAGTCCCAAGAGACTTTGTCTTACAACTTATTCATGTCCAGATTTAGTAACATTCTTGCATTTCCACTCTTATAAATGGAATAAATTACCTCATGAATGGTAATGATTTTGTCTAGAATTTGATACCCTTTGACAAAACCTCTTTGTTGAGAGTCAATTATAAATGGTAATACCTTTTTAATCCTATTGGCAAGAAATTTTGAAACAATTTTGTAGATAATGGAGCAAAGACTTATCGATCGAAAGTCAGAAAAGGACTTGGATCTAGCTACTTTTGGTATTAAAACTAGAAATATTGAGTTGACATATCTTGACATAAACTAAGTTTTTTAGAAACACATTAATGCTTGAGTGATATCTCCTCCAATTATAAACCAAATATGATGGGAAAAATTAGATGGAAAACCATCAGGTCCTAGAGCCTTGTCTCCTTGCATGTAAAACACAACTTTTCAAATTTCCTCTTCTTTGAAGGGGTTGAGCAAGTAATTATTTAAATGATTTGTAACCAGACAAGGAATGTTCAAAAGCAATAAATCTAAAGTAGCACCATTTATTGGATCTTATACACCTATGAGGTTGAAGAAGAGATTAGCAGATTCCTCTTTAATTTGTATGAGATCAAAAGTTATTGATCCATCAAGTTTAACCACTTATTTAATTTTATTATAACTCCTATGTCTTAAAGTAGAGACATGCAAATAAATTTGTATTCCTATCACCTTTCTTTAACCAAGTTACTCTAGATTTTTACCTCCAAAAGGTTTTATCATAAGCTAAAACATTGTGGAATTTGCACAAAAGCTCCTTTTCTTTTACTCTCAAATCACAAGATATATTTTTTGATTGAAGTGTTGACTCTAAAGCATTTAGCTATTTTTTCAAATCTATTGTTTTCTTTGGAAGATCACTAAAAACCTCCCTATTCCACATGTTAAGATATTTCTTTATAAACCTTGGTTTTTTTGCCACTTGGGTTAACTTACTTCCAAAAAAATCCTATCACCACCAATCCTCAATGTCATGACCCTCGATGGAATTTTTAGCACAAATAAACGATGTATTAACCTATGATGTTTTAATACCTAATTTGAGAAATTAAACCAAATATGTGATGATTAATTCATTTGTAAGAGCATAGTACTAGTGACATATTTCCAAATTTGTAGGATCAGGTACACTCGTGGGTGGAAGAGGTAGAATCATACACCAGATGCGGGGGTACTTGAGGTTGGGGAAATTATGATTAAGGCAACTTAGGGGTAACATTGATGGATACCTTCATATAGGTATGCATAATTGGTTAGGGATAATCGTTAACAACTAGCCACTTTGAGCCTCAAGTTGATAGCTTGGTAGCTATAATAAATTATTGGGCTGAGATAGATGACTGAGTTGATGGAAAGACTCTATTTTTGCTTGTTGCATTTTATTGTTTGTCTTTTACTTCATTACTATCAGCATCATGGTTTTTTTTTTTAAATAATACATGAATTCTATTGCCTTCTAAACCCCCCTAAATGGCTATTAGCAAAGTATCTTACTAGCTATGTTAAGAAAAACTTGTTTGTGATGAAGAAAAAAATCTACATTAAATAATAATTGAGCTTTATTTAATTAGATAATAAAATCTACATTAAATAATAATTGAGATTTATTTAATTAGATAATAAAATATACATTAAATAATAATTGAGCTTTATTTAATTAGATAATAAAATATACATTAAATAATAATTGAGCTTTATTTAAATAGATAGTAAAATCTATGTTAAATAATAATGGATCTTTATTTTAATAAATGGTAAAACATACATTGATTTATAGAAAGAGTTTTACCTAAATGATAATTAAACCCTATTTAATTAAGAAAAAAATATTGCATAGGTTTTAATTCTAAGTAATGATAGACTTTCATCACTTAAAAGTAATATTTAATTCATAATTATTTTAATAAAGAATTTAACCTAAGCAAGATAATATATTTTCTCATAAGATTCACTCCTTTTAGTGAAAAGGAAGGCTACATGGATTTGATCTCAAACTATGAGAATAATCTCCACTAAGCAATTAAATAAAATCTTACCAAAGATATGGTGGTTGCGAACACTTGCAGTGGAAGCTTCTTATTGTTGTTAGAAGGAGGAGAACCTCTTAATGGTAAACTTCGTAGTAAGGAAACAATAGTTTTAGAAACAAAAATATTTTGCTTAGATGAGGGTGAATTAAATGGAGTTTGGTAATAACTATGGTGGATGGGAGGGCATTTTGAAATACGTGGCATCAAGTCTCCATCATTATAAGAAAAAAAAAGAATATAGAATAAGGGTTGGCTTTCTTAGGATTGAAGCGAAAACCAGAGAAGTAGACGCAAAAACTAGAGAAGAACGTAGATGTAAAATCTAGAGGGCATATTGCTTGGTGAAAGAGAGCTCTATAGCAAGGCAATTCATATTTTGAAAGGATATCCAAGTTGGTGTGAGAGTATACTTATCCCTAGCTAGTTTAGAATTTTGAATGCTTTCTTGTATTGGGTGTTTCATCGAAGTTTTATGAGCTTCTGCATCTTTCTTGTTTAGTTTCCATAGTAGCTATTGTTGCACCCTTTTGGTTAGAATTTATTTATGGATAGTGAGCCATGGGCTCTAGACTTCTACTAATTCCATTGTCATATTAGCTATGTTGTAGAGTGTAGATAGTGTTGACATCATGGTTAGCACTACACCAGTTGGCTACTATGTTAGTCTACCTAGTTAGGTAGCGGTGCATCATAAAGTGCCATGACCCTTGAAAGGTTACTTCCTTATGTTGTGCATTCCCTTTGTCAATATTACGATGGTAGGTTTATAACTGCATCGATGTTAAGCCCTGTTGATTGAATTCACCCCATCAAGTTGGTCAAGCAGTGTGGTCTTAGCACTGCTCTTACAAAGATATTGCTTCAAAGTCGTTAGCCTTGTAGCAAATCCTTTACTGCATCCTTGGATATGTTAAACCCTATTTGTAAGAAATCATTGTAGGGAATCCTTGCATATGAGAGAGATATCTCAATAGAGATAGGATGGTGGTTTCTAGTCTTGTAGATTCCAATGCCCTCCTTTAAAACTCTCTACCACATTTTACCAGTGGTGGCATATTAATTTATGTAGTGGCTTTAACTTAATTTCATAGGAGATTGTAGTTCATGGATGTCCCTGTGTTCTTTATGTGGTTCCCTTATTGTTTAACTAAGGTTAAATAAAATCTAAATAAACTTTAAATATTTGAGGAACATTAATTATATTAATTAATTGTTATTATTTTATTTGGTTAAATGGAAAACAAAATAACTTTGGAATTGTTTTAACTGAATATCATGCTATTCAATTAATGGAAGTAAGGGACATTGGTTTATTTTAAATAACTAGATATTATGTTTTTTGGTTTAGTGAAAATAAAAAGGAAAAGGTTATTTTTGTTATTTAGAGGATTGGGACTTTATTTAGTGAAAATAAAATGCAAACGATTATTTCTATTATTTATATGTATGGGACTCTATTATGTAAAAATAAAAAGGAACTACTTATTTTTGTTATTTAGAGGTATGGGACTCTATTTAGTGAAAATAAAATGGAAACGATTATTATTTTTATTTAGAGGGATGGGACTCTATTTAGTAAAAATAAAATGGAAATGGTTATTTTTTTTTTATTTAGAGGTATGGGACTCTATTTAGCGAAAACAAAGTGGAAATTGTTATTTATGTTATTTAGAGGTATGGGACTCTATTTAGTGAAAATAAAGTGGATATGGCTTTTTTTATTATTTAGAGGTATGGGACTTTATTTAGTTAAAATAAAGTGGAAATGATTATTTTTGTTATTTAGAGGTATGGAAATTTATTTAGTGAAAATAAAAAGAAAATGGTTATTTTTTATATAGAGATATGGGACTCTATTTAGTGAAAATAATAGAAGATGTTTTATTAATTAAAGAGATGGGACTTTAATTAGTGAAAGTAAATGAATTATGTTTCATTTAATTGTATAGTTGCAATTTGGGCAAGAAATAAGTAAATGCATTTAGAAGCATGTCTATCATGGAACCATGAGTGCCCTAATCCCCTACTATCCTCAAATGATCGAAGGAAAGAGAAGGAGAATCAAAGGAGCAGTTGAAACCAATGTAGAATATTGATTTACTTATGCTAAAATAGATTGACTATGTGGGGATATTTCCATGATGAAATTGATGTAATGTATGAATATTTAAAGAGTAGGTAGGATTTACCATACTTGTTTATGTGTAATAGTTGCTAATTGTTAGGAGATATACCTTTAAATTATTGATTGAAATAATCTATGCTTTGTATCCACATTTCTTTATATGTTGTTCTCTTCTTGTATATTTTGTATGCTTTATGAATTATGCTCTTTTGTTATATTTAGTATCTATAATATTCTTGTTTTCTTGTTAAACAATAGAAATATAAATATTAAGCTCTAGAGTGAACTTAGAGAGTGACCTAAGGGATTGAGAACCCCTTAGGGTGAACCTAGTGGACCTAAGGGATTAATATTATGGAGAACAATAACTAAATTTAAGGAAAGGCTATATTTGAATTAATATAGCTCATCATGGAGACGATATGGATAGTTTAACTCGTAATACACATAGCATACTTACACAGACTAATTTGTGTATAGTATGGTGATGGGCATATACCTTCGATTGGTTGAAGGTGATAATTTTAGCTCATCAAGTATGATGAGATGGATAAAATTATTTGTAGTAACACATGGTACACCTACATAGGTGGAGTTGTGTTAGTGTATCTAGTGAGGTGTAGTTCTTCAGGTAAACATAGGGAATTTAAACAATAGACCAGTTAGGAGTTGTTTGGGGGTTTATGAATCCCTTGCCTTAGTAAAAAAAAAAAAAATTCTGTGTTCTATTGTGGTTGAATATTGGTTCATTACATTTGGTATCAAATCTCTAGGTACGATGGTATAGAGATTATTGTGTTTTAAGGGATTTGGGTGTCTCCAATGAAAGGCTTACTTAAAGTATAAGCTACGGCTGGGATGACCTAAAATGATCTATTTTCTAGAATCTAATGGGAACTAATCCCAAGGTTGAATGAATGTTATGATACCTTAGTATGGGCTTTGGTATTAACAATACACCATAACCTTGTAATACTACCCTAGTTAAATTATTGATGTTTTTAGCAAAGAGAACTCTGTATTATGGATTTAATTAGAGATATAGTTTTAAGGTGAAGTTGTAACCTAATATTTTCTTGGTTGTAACTATTGGTGCAAAATCGGCCTATGGTTGTAATTACACCCACGACCTTGCTAACATTGAGTAGACGGACTAAGTTCAAAGGGATTCTATCTAATATCTAGAGAATTTTGGTTTCGTAGTGGTTTTTTATAAGAAAATTGAAGGGAGAAATTTACTAAAAGGAAAGGAAATATAGCTAATTCTAGAACTTTTATTATGGTGCATATTAAACAACAACAATGACAAATACATGTAACTTGCAATCTAAGTGTTTTCTATATCTTCATGTAGAAATCATGGTTCTTTAATGTGATTTAGATATTAATATAACACATGCATGTATAAGGTTATTAACTCTAGCAATACTATTTATAATATGCATGAATCCAAATGATAGAATAAATACAACGTATATTTTAATAATGTAAATAGAAGCATAAAAAATTCATACATACATTTGCACACAATGAACTAGAAGCCAATAGAAGCATATTTTATTGCTTAAATTTAGAGTACATACATCCTATCCTATAAACATCTAAGAGACGAACCTTATTTTAGGTGCGCTCCCTATTATATATACTCTATGTAAGCATATTTTGACAGATAAAAAACTCTATGATATTCAATTAGTTACAACAAATTTGTTACTAAAAATATGCCAATATGTTTCTGCATAGATTCTATTGGTCAAGGAAGGAATCAAATCACCAATAGAAAGAGGTTAATATTTGATGCTTCAATCACTATATACCACTAGTTTCCAAGACACGTCCTTCTAAAAGTGCATTTACTTGTTTCTATTTGCATTCGCCTGTTCAACAAAACTCTGTCATGTCGTTAAATCATGACATATTGGTGCCTTGACTCCTTTTCCTCCTTCGTACCTATGAAACTCTTTCATGTCATGAAATCATGGCATATTTTCACCTTGTATCCTTCTCCTCCTTTAGACCTGCAAAACTTTATCATATCGTAAAATCATGACATCTTGGAACCTTGGCTCCTTTTCCTCCTTCAGACCTACGAAACTCTATCATATCATGAAATTGCGATATCTTGGCACCTTGGCCCATTTTCCTCCTTCGGACCCATGAAAAATTGTCATGTCATGAAATCATGACATCTTGGAACCTTGGCTCTTTTTCCTCCTTCATACCCTTTAAACTCCAACATGTCGTGACATCGTGATATGCTTTGTGCCTTAGTTTTTTCTTTTTCTTTCTTCCACAAAAATTGAAAATTGGTTTGGACTTCGAAAAATCTTCATCATATTTAGTGTGGTATTTTTAGACTAATAGTAACTAGGTTAAAATGCCACCTAAGGCTAGAAGAGAGAGGTCTACACCTAGGCAAACTCAAAAAAAAAATATTGAAGAAGAGATCTAAGAGGAGGATTCAACAAATCCTAATAGAGAGGTAGAAGACCTCATTTCTATGGTTGTTGTTATTCATGATCAAATAAGACAAATGTTGGAAATGGTTATAAACCATAACTCACAAGCTATAGGCTCAGAGGTTGGCCAAGTTGATGGGCTAACTACAAAGCAGTTGCAAGCTAGAGCTCTTCTAGAAAATGATACGGCTAGGGATCTAAAAAACATTTGTATCTTTAAATTTGATGGAGAAGGTGAATGGGATGCAATTAAAGCATGGCTGAGAGATTAAAGCATGGGATGCAATTAAAGAACTTGAATGGTTTGGTCCATGATCAACCTAGAAGGGGTTGCTCTAGATTGGTGGGAAACCCACTATGGAAAGACTAATATTGAACCTGTTGATATTCTATCTAAAGAATTCATAGCTATATTCAATAAAATGTTCCTAATAGAGCATTTCTATGCACTAAAATATGAATAGTTTTCCATCCTACGACAAGGACCCAAAATTGTGGAGATATACTATAAGAAGCTAGTATGACTACTTAAGTGTGTACCTACCTATGATGAGAAGATGAGGGTTCATAAGTTTATCCATGGGTTGGAATCTAGAGTAAAGCATGATGTAAACATGCATGAGACTAAATAATTACAAAAGATGTATGACTTGGTGAAGAAAGTGGATTTGCACTTCCAATTTAACTATACCGCCCTATCTAAGCAATATCGATAAAAGCACTAAGGAAGAGGAATAGTCAAGGACTCTTGAAATAGGAATAGGAAGAGAATTGAAATATCAAGAACCCTAAATATTTTGAGAAAAATAATAATGGGAATTAGAATAAGTTCAAGAGAAATTTTATAAGAAAGGTAACAACAATCCTTGTAATGCTAAACCTTAATCTTAGAAACCACAAAATCTAGATCTAGTAATTAATATAGGAAATCAAAAACCTAAAAAGTAGTAAGGAACCAAGGATGGGTGTTACCATTATAGGGGGGTTTATTTTTCTAATAAATGTCCACACCAACTAGTACCTATCACATCCAATGTTAAAGGAAAGGAACCTGAGCAGTGGATCTACACCACATCTGAAAAACAAAAGTTAGAGGAGCAAGCCACCCCATTACTTGTGAAAGGTAAGATTTTAATAAGCAAGTAAATATTTTGATTTATAGTGGGGCCACTAAAAATTTATTTCTTCTGGTATAACAAGGACTATGTCAGAAAGGCCTGGATATTTGGCCCATGGATGGAAATTTGAGTATGGTTATGGGTAAACCTACTTGGTAAACTAGTGTTATCCAATAGCATAAGTTTCTTTAACTAGTGGAAACATGGAACATTGTTTGCATGCAACTCTAACTTCATGCCTTTGATGTGATCCTAGGGATGGATTGGTTATAGACCCACAAAGACTTGATCAATTTCCAAGATTGATGTATTGAGTATTCATAGAAATGTGGGGATAAACTAAGAATTCATAGTGAACAAGGTGCGTTCAAACCCCAGTTGTTGTTGGCTATGCAATTGAAGAAATTTCTCAAGAAATGAGGGATAGTGTATGTTGTAAAACTTAATTAAGTTGAAGATGATCATAAGAGAGAAGTTCTATGAAAGCACCCAATTTTATAATATTTTAAGGATGTATTTTTAAAGGATTTATTTGGACTCCATCCTATGTGAGAATTTGATTTCATAATTGATATTATGCCATGAGCAGAATCTATTCATAGATATTCATATAGGATGAATCCTATAAAGATGCAGGAACTAAAGATTCAACTGTAAGGGCTATTGAAAAAATGACTAATAAAACCAAGTGTGTCACTATGGGGTGCACCAATTTATTTGTGAGAAAGAAGGACAATTCACTAATAGTATGTATTGACTATATAATGCTAAATAAGTATACAATCAAGAATTGATATCTCCTACCTAGAATTGAATATTTATTTGATCAATTAAGAGATGTCATGGTATTCACCAATATTGATCTAATATTAGGGTATAATCAGTTAAGAATACATGAGGAGGATACTCATAAAGCAACATTTAAGACTAGGTATGGTAACTATGAGTTTACAGTTCTACCCTTTGGACTGACTAATGCCTTAACTGTGTTCATGAATCTAATGAATAGTGTGTTTAGAACACACCTAGACCATTTTTCATTACATTCCTAGATGATATATTAATATACTCTCAAAACAAATAAGAGTATGATGAACATCTCAAGATCATTGTAGAGTTGTTAAGTGAAAATCAACTCTATGGAAATATAGCTAAAAGTTATTTCTATGTTTTTGAGGTAAAATATCTTGGATATATCATATCAGTAGAAGGAATTTTTACAGATCCAAAAAAAATAGAGGCCATTATGAACTAGTCAAACCTAACTATTGTGACTAAAGTGAGGAGTTTCATGGGGTTAACGAGATACTACAGATGTTCCATAAAGGATTACTCCAATATTGTTGTGGTAATAACTAACCTTTAGAAGAAGGGAAAGGAATTCAAGTGGTCAAAGAAGTGTGAGGTTGCCTTTGCATTTCTAGTGCATAAAATCACTACTGCACCAATACTAAACATTCTTAACCCTTAAGGGGATTTTTCGGTATACACAAATACATCATTGTAAGGGTTAGGACGAGTACTCTCTTAAGAAGAGTCAGTAGTGGCATATACTTCAAAGAATCTCAAGAATCATGAAGTTAATTATGCTACACATGATTTGAAGCTAGATGTAGTGGTGCATGCTCTAAAGACCTGGTTCCACTACTTTGTGGTAATGCCCTTTGAATTAAATACTGACTGTCAAAGTCTAAGGTATATATTTACCCAAACTATACTCAATATGAGATAGAGAATATGGGTCGAGTTTCTCTCTAAGTATGACTTTGAAATTGAGTACATAAAAGGAAAATAGAATAAGGTTGTTGATGCTTTGAGTAGAAGGAAACACATAGCAACCATAACTAGAATTCACATAGATCTAATGGATCAAGTGATATAGGAGTAATATCGGGATGAGTATTACCAAGAAATACAAGTTAATATGAATAGACCCTGAGGGTAATAAAGAATTTCACATGAAGGATGACCTTATGTGTTATAAAGGTAAAGTCATCATACCAAAAATGAGTGATTTAAGAAAACTAATAATGCAAGAAGCCCATAGATCCCCTTATTCTGATCATCCTAGAGGAATTCCAAGTTCATTTATGAATTCTAGAAGTCCCTACATTGTGCAATAAGCATAAAATTGAACATGAGCTCATCATACCACCCTAAAATAGATGGTCAAACTGAATGGATAAACCAAGTACTAAAGGATATGCTTTGCATGTACTACAAGGATCATAAATATCATTGGGAAGACTACTTGCATATTATAGAATTTGCCTAAAATAATGGACATCACTCCTCTTTTGGAATTTCTCCTTTCAATGTCTTGTATGGGTGAAAGTGTATAACATCATTATCTTAGGATAACCTAGAAGATCATGTTGTGATTGGGCTAGCTATGGTTAGAGAAATAGAATATCAATTTAAGTTAATCAGGCAAAGACTTAAGAAGCTACCAATAGGAAAACAAGTTATGTTGATCTAAAGAAGACTCTAAGAGAGTAATCAATTGGAGATAAAGTATTTTTAAGGGTTAATCCAATGAAGACTGTTATTAAATCCACAAATTTGGATCCATGGTTTGTGGGACCCTTCAAAATCATTGAAAATATTAGTTCGATTACATACCGACTTGCCTTACCACATAATTTTTCAAATATCCATGACATCTTCCACATTTCCTTGCTTATAAAATGTGTTGCTAAACTTGAATATGTGCGGGGTGTGTCAAATTTGTAGATGGTAAATCTTGAGGCTATTGAAGTGATGTCAATAAATATCCTTGAGTTCCATTCTAATTCTATGGGGAATCAAACTCTTGAGCAATGTAAGGTCCAGTGGGACCAGTTTTTGAAAGAAATACCACTTGGGAAAAAGTGGATGATATGGAAAAAAAAAATTCCTTATTATTTGAAAATATATAATATAATAATATTTACTTTTATTTTTTTTAAATTTGGAAAACATCCAGGATGGTGTTTAGTCATAGGGGGTAGGATGTCATGACCCTCCTTGGCAGAATTTTTGACACAAAGAAATAATGTATTAATCTATGACATTTTAATACCTAATTTGAGTAATTAAACCAACTATGTGATGTTTAGTTGATTTGTAAGAGCATGGTACTGCTAACATATTACCAAATATGCAATATCAGGTACATGCATGGGTGGAATAGGTAGAATCATCCACCAGATACAAGGGTACTTGAGGTTGGGAAATGATGATTAAGGCAACTCAGGGATAACATTGATGGATACCTTCATATGGGCATTCATAATTGATTAGGTATAATGAATAATAGCTAGCCACCTTGACCCTCAAGTTTATATATTTGTAGCTATCATAAATTCTTAGGCTGAGACAAGTGGCTGAGTTGAAAGAAATACTCCATTTTTGCTTGTTACATATGCTTATTTATCTTTCACTTCATCATTATCAACATAATTGTTTTTCTTTGAAAATAGTGCATGAATTTGGTTGCCTTCTAAACCCTCCTAAATGGCTATTAGAAAAGTATCTTAATAGCTATGTTAAGAAAAACTTGTTTTGTTATGAAGAAAAAAATCTACATTAAATAAAAATTGAGCTTTATTTAATTATATAGTAAAATTTACATTAAATAAAAATTGAGCATTATTTAATTAAATAATAAAATCTATGTTAAATAATAATAGAGATTTATTTTAATAAATGGTAAAACCTACATTTATTTATAGAAAATTTTTTACCTAAATGAGAATTAAACCCTATTCAATTAAGCAACAAAGCTTGCATAGGTTTTAATTATAAGTAATGATAGACTTTCATCACTTAAAAGTAGTATTTAATTCATAATTCTTTTAATAAATAATTTAACCTAAGCAAGTTAAGATCTTCTCTCATAAGATTCTCTCTTTAGTGAAAAATGAGGCTACGTGGATTTGATCTCAGACTATGAGAATAGTCTCCACCAAGAAATTAAATAAAATCTTACCATAGATATGGTGGTTGTGAACACTTGCAGTGGAAGCTTCTTATTGATATCAAAAGGAGGAGAACCTCTTAATGGTAAAATTTGAAGTAAGCAAACAATAGTTTTAAAAATAAAAATATCTTGCTTGGATAAGGGTAAATTAAATGGAGGTTGGTGTTGAGTGTATATTTTGCCCAATTGCAAAATACCACCACATGCAGAGTATTGAATAGAAAACTCTCTCTTGAAAAGAAACCAAATGATAAAAATTCAACTTCTCCAAGGTTCTGGTAAAATATCTAAAGATTGTAATAGTGCCAGAAATAATTCAATAATGCATGTGACCATAAACAAGGGGCTTTGCTGGTTCTAAACAATGCTTAGTGATTGAAAGATCTAATTGAAAAGCCAGTGTAAAATAAAAGCAGTTCTTTTTAGGATTTTTTAAATTGATGCTACCCTGAATCCTTGTTAGTCTTCACTTAAAAGGTTTCAAATGATAAAATTTGGAATTGTCCACCTCATTTTAATGTCTATGCCTTTAAGATGAAGTAAGTTTTAGATAGTTGGGTTCATTTTATCTTCCTTATGTTGATGCCACTACCCTAATAGTAGTTAGTAGAAGTTAGCATGTTAGCAATGTTAGCAAAATAAGCTTTCATTTCTTATCTTAATTTAATGTGAAATAGCAGGTTAGTATCCCTCCTAAACCATGTTTTTTATCTGAAAGCTTAGATTAATGAATTTTGGAGGTGCAAAAATTATAGAAAATGACCAGAATGGAAATAACTTGAAAGCTTATTAATTTTGGAAATGGACCAGAATAGAAATGAAACTAAAAGAGAATTAGCAAAAAATCTAGAAAATGACCAGAATGGAAATAAAAGAAAGTGAAATTCTGGATGGACCAGAATGAAATGATTGAATGCTTGAAATAAAATGAACTTAAAAAAAATGAATAAATAAACAATGCAGATTTGGTTATTTGAAAAAGTCATATTCTGAATTAGTTTAGCAAGCTCCTCCCTACAAAATCCCAAGTTATGAGGTAATCATAAAACAACCTAAATTAATGGACCTGCAACATAAGCACAATACCATTAAATCAAGTATAAGACTCAAAGGAAATAATAGAGAAACTGCATCATCTTGACATTCGCCTATTGCAACACATTTCATGGCATAAGACAATGGCTAGAAGTCACTAAAATGCAGAAATGATAAGACACTAAAAATGTTAGTTTTATGATTAGAAACCCTCCTTTTGATTTTGCTCACAAAAGTTTGCTACCCTCTCAAAATCTGAAAAATGCTCTTTCTTATTGCTTTTTAGAATGTTACATCATTTTCAGCCCCCCCTAAAAAGGTAGGATAGCAAGGTATAAATAATTCTTAGAAGTCCTTTCACTTCAACTTATTTCACAATTAAAATAATAAATGGATATAAGAAAATAATCCATCATTACTTTTTGTGATTTAATACAATAAAATAACACTTCTAAACATTATTTTAAACAATAATAAAACCAAAAACATAATATTACATAACTCCTTATGTCTCCCCTTTCTCTTATCACATAGGCATTTTACCCAAGAACACCCCTTTGCACCCATCAAAATGAATAATAAAAAACATTCAACTATACCTTATAACCCCTATGATTTTAGGCCTCCTTTAAAACATTGAATATAATCAAACAAAATTCACATTAAAATAAGGTAGGTCAATCTCATTCAGCAATATTTTTATCGTGCTCTTCAAAACCAAGGCCCGATGGTATCTCTTTGAAGCCATACCAAATGTGCCCAAGGATTGGGATGACGTCCCCCATCCTGGGCACTTTGGTTTCCATATAACCTAGTGAGGCCATCACGCCATTGATGTAGCCATGGAACTGTCAATACTACGTTGTGGTTCTACGATCGACACAGCCATGGCACTATTAAAACAACATTGCCATGGTGTTGCATTCGATCGTAGCCATGGCATTGTCAACACCATGTCAGGGGGCTATGTTGGCAATTTTGGGTACCTTGGGTACTTTGTCTTTGCTCGTGTGTAGATGTTGTCATTGATGTCAAGAAGGTCTTGAAGCAATTTGGTTTAATGTCAAAGAAATTGTTTTGATGAAGGTTTCAGCATGGACAGTGAGTTTCCAAGAAGATCAAGGTAGCCCAGTTGCAAAAGATCAAGAAAAAGACAAGTAAGAAAAAGTATGCAGGCGGTTGGAAAAACTGTCATGATTTCGTGACATGTTTGAGGAGAGAGAAAGTGCTGGCAAAACTGTCACGATTTCGTGACATGTTTGAGGAGAGAGAAATTTTGGGAAAAAGTGTCACGATTTTGTGACATGCTGGAAGACAAAGACGAAGCTGGCAAAACTGTCACGATTTCGTGACATGTTGGCAGAGAAAGAGAGCAAGTTGGAAAGTGTCGCGATTTTGCGACATGTCGCATTTTCGTGACTCAAAAAGTGCAGGAAGGCAGAGAAGGAAAAGTGTCACGATTTCATGACACATTGCCAGGAAAGTTGTACGGACAAAAATGTGTCACAATTTTGCGACATAATGTAGAAAAGAGAGTCCACAGTGTGAATTGTCGCGATTTCGTGACAAGATCGAAGAGAGAGAAAGTTATTCAGGAACTGTCGCGATTTTGTGACATGATGCAAAGTTCCAAGTGAGGACTGTCACATTTTTACGACATGCTACAGAGGTCAAGTTGAGGACTATCATGATTTCGCGACATGCTGAAAAGCTCGAAGTGAGAACTATCATGATTTCGTGACATGCAACAAAGGGAAGAGTTTGAAATGAGAAGTGTCACGATTTTGTGATAGGCTACAAAGAAGTACGGATGCAAGAAGTGTCACGATTTCATGATAGAGTTGGAGATGACATCAGCAGAAGCAGATGTGTCATGATTTCATGACAAAAGTAGAGAAGAAGGCAATGAAGACTAAAGTGTCATGATTTCATGACAGGAGTGAAGATGACGTCAGAAAAAGACAAAGTGTCACGATTTTGTGACAAGGACGTTGTCAAGGCAAGCAAAAGCAAAAGTGTCACGATATCATGACAAAAGCCATAAGAAAGTGTACGGCTGCAAAAATGTCATGATATCATGACATGTTGTAGTTTCATGGTAGAAGCTACAAGTGAGTTCCAGAGGCGGTTGAAGGACAGAGTTAACTTTGAGCCGATAGAGTTAAATGCGGGCCGACGCAACATAGGGTTTTGCAATCGATGGATTCTAGGGTTACAGCCGACTAAGATTGAGTGTTTTGATCTTAGAATTTATGCTATAAAAGGAGGGTTGTTTCGAGATTGTAGGCATCGAATCATGAATCAAACTTGCGTAAGAAAAGTCCACGGTGCACAGAGACCGAGTCGAATCGATTCATGCGAAGTGTGCGAGATGCAGCCATAACAGCAAAAATAACACAGAAGTGGTGAGTTGATGCGCACTGTGAGAAGTTCGATCATAGAGTGTTGAATGTTGCTGTGTTTGTGCAGAGGTGCAAAGGTCGATGTTCGATCGAGTGCAGCTATAATTACGAAATAAGAGCGAAGGACTATGTTTTGTAGAATAGAGGAAGAGGACAATTTGTGCCAGACCGAAGGACTATGTTTTGGTGCAGATCAAAGAAAGAGGAAGAGGACATTTGTGCTAGACCGAAGGACTGTGTTTAGTGCAAATTCGAGGACCAACTTTGAGGTGATAGAGTTGAGGACAGAGGTCTCCGACCAGAGCAGGGAAGACAGGTGTCTTCTATGGATAGAGTTCCACTTGCTAAGGGTAGAAGAGGTAGAGGTCTTCTAGAGGATCACTAGCCAAAGCAGAGTTAGGGGAAGGTATCTCCTTTGAGCAGAGGCTCATAAACATTGTAATTGGGAAGGTTTCCCAAATATTTTGAAATAAACTTTTAGAGAAAAGTTTTGTGGACGTAGCCCAGCCATTCTGGGTGAACCACGTTAAAAATGAGTCTTCTATGTGTGATGCTTTCTATCTTGTTTAATATTGTGTTGATGCCATTGCTATCTGAATTTAAAATTATTAAATGGTTAAGTCTTATATTGTTCACCCCCCCCTCTCAGTATAAGTTCATGTTCTTCAATTGGTATCAGAGTGGGTCACTCCAGAAAGAGCCTAACAACTTGGAGAAGGATCTATCAGAGGAACATATAAATTCAGAAAGAAATGAAGAGGTTGAGTTCGATCTCAAAAGTGAATTCTTCTTGGCCTTGAGAAAGCTTGAGAAACTCAGGGAAGAGAATTTTGTTCTCAAGCATAAATGTCAAGAAGAAGAGATAGCAAGATCAGAATTGTCTCAAAGTGTTATAGATTTCAAAATTCTAGCTGAAGAAGGGAAGAAGGTTGAACAGGTTCTAACAGAGGCTCTAAAAGGAAAGGAAGCTGATTGTGAGAAACTAGAAGAAGAGATTATGTCTCTTAGAGTGAAGTTGGAACAGTTGACTCTCAGATAGAATATTCCATGTGAAAAGAAGGATGGTATCACCATTCATGAAACAGGGTCTTCGAGCAAGATCAATCTTCATCCTAAAGAGCAGTGGATTCCAATTGATCGCAAGAAGAACAATCATCCAAGGCATCAAAACAGGTTACATAATACCTTCCATGGCTATTGTTTTTCTTGTAAGAAATTTGGTCACATAGCTATGCATTGCAATAAATCTCTGAATAGCCATAGTAAGGAAAATGTTAACTCATTTGCACCTCTTATGAATAAAAATATCATGTGTTACAAGTGCAAGAATTTTGGGCATATAGCAAGGATGTGCAGTTTGAATAGATTTAGCTTTGAGTTCATTAAAAGAGGAATTAGATCAAATCTAAGTCAATGATAGTTCAAACTGCTTTTCATGCTCAAGACAAAGTAGAAAAATGGTATCTTGATAGTGGTTGTTCAAAACATATGATTGGTGAAAAAGAAAAGTTTTTGGTTTTCAAAGAAACAAACAGAGGAACAGTCAGTTTTGGAGATAACAGGTCCGCAAAAATATGTGGTAAAGGGACTCTTAGTTTGGATGGGAAATCCAAAATAGAGAATGTGCTCTATGTAGAAGGCCTAAGACATAATCTTCTTAGTGTGAGTCAACTTTGTGATCAAGGGCACATAGTATCTTTCTTTTCAGATAGATGTGAGATAAGTAAAGAAAAAAATGGAAAACTCATTGCTAGTGCTACAAGGACTCCAAACAATCTTTACATGCTAAGTGAGATAAAAAGGGAAAAGTGTTTTATAACTCAAGAAGATGAGAGTTGGTTATGGCATAAAATATTGGGACATTTGAGTTTTGATAATCTTGTCGATATTAGTAACAAGGAAGCAGTCAGAGACTTGCCTAAAATAAAAAGGCCCCATAACATCATTTGCGGTCCTTGTCAACATGGTAAATAGACCAGAACCAGTTTCAAATCAAAAGGGTATACTTCTTCCAAACCATTGGATCTTATTCATACTGATTTGTGTGGCCCCACCAGAACTCAGAGCATTCAGGGAGATAGCTACTTCATGTTGTTTATAGATGATTATTCTAGAATGACTTGGGTTACTTTTCTCAAAGAAAAATCTGAAGCTTTTAAAAAATTTAAAGCTTTTAAAGAAATGATTGAAAATGAGACTGACAAGAGAATCAAATGCTTAAGATCAGATAGAGGAGGAGAGTTCACTTCAAATGAATTTGTGGAATACTGTGAGCAACACGGAATCAAAAGAGAATATTCAGTAGCAAGAACTCCTCAACAAAATGGAGTAGTTGAAAGGAAAAACAGAACTATTGAAAATATGGCTAGAGCAATGTTAAATGAGTCAAAACTTTTAGATGGATTTTGGAGAGAAGCAGTAAGTACAACAGTCTACATCATCACCAGGGCTCAACTCAGAGTCAATCATCATAAAACTCCCTATGAGTTGTGGAAAGGAAGACTAGCTACAGTAAAATACTTCAAAGTGTTCGGGAGTAAATGCTTCATCAAAAGAGAAGATCAAAATTTGGGTAAGTTTGATCCTAGGTGTGATGAGGGAATTTTTCTTGGATATTCTAGCAAAAGCAAGGCCTACAGATGCTTCAACAAAAGAACTCATACAGTTGTAGAGAGCATGAATGTAACAGTAGATGAAAATACAGGGATAAGAGAACCAGTCAAGGAACTCAGTGATGAAATCTGTCAAGAAGAATTCGAGAGAGGTGTCGGATGAAGAAGAGGAAAGACAACAAGCTGCTTCCCAAAACTCCTTCACGGTATGTTCAGAAACATCATCCCAAATATTTGATCATTGGTGATCCAAATAGCAGACAAACAAGAAGAAGAGTCATTCCTTCACATGATTCTGCGAATGTTTCATTGTTATCTCAGATTGAGCCAAAAAATTTTAGTGAAGCATGTACAGATGAGTTTTGGGTAAAAGCAATGGATGAAGAACTAAATCAAATAGAGAAAAGTGAAACACGGGATTTGGTTCCAAGACCTAAGGACAAGAATGTCATTGGCACAAAATGGATATTCAGAAATAAACTCAATGAGGATGGAAAGATTGTCAGAAACAAAGCTAGGTTAGTCTGTAAAGGGTATGCTCAAGTAGAAGGTGTTGATTTCGAAGAGACGTTTGTGCCTGTTGCTCGTCTTGAAGCTATCAGAATGTTTTTGGCCCTTTCAAGCTTCAAATATTTCAAGGTATACCAAATGGATGTAAAGTCGGCTTTTCTAAATGGGGTGTTGGTAGAAGAAGTCTACATAGAACAGCCAGAAGGAGTTTCTCTCACGGAATATTCAGACTATGTGTGTAAGCTAAAAAAGGCCTTATATGGATTAAAGCAAGCTCCAAGGGCGTGGTACTCAAGACTTGACAGTTATCTTCATGAGCAAGGCTTCGGGAAAGGCGTGGCGAGATAGCAACTTGTATATTAAGAATGAAGATGATAATATGTTGATTATAGTTGTCTATGTTGATGATATTATTTTTGGGGAAAATAATACTCGGATGTGCAAAGTTTTTGCTAACACCATGCAGAAGGAATTCGAGATGTCTATGATTGGAGAGCTGTCATTCTTTTTAGGGCTTCAGATTGCGCAATCAAAAGATGGTATATTTCTCTCTCAGGAAAAGTATATCAAAGAAATGTTGAAGAAATTTGGGATGATGGACAGCAAACCCGTGTGTACTCCTATGATTACAGGGTGCAATCCGAGTAAAGATGATGAATCTCCAGCGGCGAGATCAGAAGTTGTACAGATCTATGATTGGCGGTTTACTATACAGTACAACTACCAGATCGGATATCATGCAGGCTATTGGATTAGTTGCAAGATTTCAGGCAGCTCCAAAAGAATCTCATGTTATAGCAGTCAAGAGGATATTCAGATATTTGAAGGGCACTATGGACTTTGGGCTTTGGTATCCCAAAGGTGATGATTTCACCCTCACAACCTATATAGATGCAGATTGGGCGAGCGGTATTGATGATAGGAAAAGCACTAGTGGTGGAGCATTCTTTATGGGAAAGAGTCTGGTTTCTTGGCTAAGTAAGAAACAACCTTCAATTTCCTTATCTATAGCAGAAGCTGAATACATAGCAACAGTGGCTGGGTGCACACAGGTTTTATGGATGAAAACCACCTTGGAGGATTTCAAAGTCAAGCATGAACAACCCATCTCCATTCTTTTGTGATAATACAAGTGCCATAAGTATTTCTAAAAATCTAGTAATGCACTCAAGGACGAAGCACATTTCCATCAAATATCATTTTCTAAGGGAGAAAGTGCAAGAGAAGCGATTCAAGCTAGATTATGTGCCTACTAAAGAGCAGATTGCGAGATATCTTCACCAAACCTCTTCCAAGAGATACGTTTGAGTATCTAAGGGAGAAATTGGGAGTTGTACTCTCACCTCAGAATTAATCACCTCATCGAGGAGGTGGGGGAGGGACCAAGCCAAGAGGCTCTTTCTTAGTCCCGAGTCCCAAAGGTGGCCCTTTGCCATTGATGACAAAGGGGGAGAGATATGAGTAAGGGGGAGATATGAGTGAAGAGAAGAGCTTCAAGTCAGGGGGAGCAAAAACTTCAAAGGCAGATTCTCAGTTGTTGGATCAGTTGGTTTCAGTTTTGGCTCTTAAGATGTGTTTCAGTAAAGGTTTGCCATCAATGACAAAGGGGGAGATTGTTGGCAATTTTGGGTACCTTGGGTACATTGCCTTTGCTCTAAGTGTAGATGTTGTCATTGATGTCAAGAAGGTCTTGAAGCAATTTGGTTTGATGTCAAAGAATTTGTTTTGATGAAGGTTTCAGCA
The DNA here is from genome assembly GCA_028583015.1 of Wollemia nobilis. NCBI lineage: Eukaryota > Viridiplantae > Streptophyta > Pinopsida > Araucariales > Araucariaceae > Wollemia > Wollemia nobilis. Next base: position 1,892,438 of record JAQPPZ010000028.1, read on the forward strand.
TGGACAGTGAGTTTCCAAGAAGATCAAGGTAGCCCAGTTGCAAAAGATCAAGAAAAAGACAAGTAAGAAAAAGTATGCAGGCGGCTGGAAAAACTGTCACGATTTCGCGACATGTTTGAGGAGAGAGAAAGTGTTGGCAAAACTGTCATGATTTCGCGACATGTTTGAGGAGAGAGAAAGTTTGGGAAAAAGTGTCACGATTTCGTGACATGTTGAAAGACAAAGACGAAGCTAGGAAAACTGTCACGATTTCGTGACATGTTGGCAAAGAAAGAGAGCAAGTTGGAAAGTGTCGCGATTTCGTGACATGTCGCATTTTTGTGACTCGGAAAGTGTAGGAAGGCAGAGAAGGAAAAGTGTCATGATTTCATGACACATTTCCAGGAAAGTTGTACGGACAAAAAGGTGTCGCGATTTCGTGACATAATGCAAAAAAGAGAGTCCGTAGTGTGAACTGTCATGATTTCGCGACAAGATCGAAGAGAGAGAAAGTTATTCAGGAACTGTCATGATTTCGTGACATGATGCAAAGTTCCAAGTGAGGACTGTCACATTTTTGTGACATGCTACAGAGGTCAAGTTGAGGACTATCACGATTTCGTGACATGCTGAAAAGCTCGAAGTGAGAACTGTCACGATTTCATGACATGCAGCAAAGGGAAGAGTCTAAAATGAGAAGCGTCACGATTTCGTGATAGGCTACAAAGAAGTTGTACGATGCAGGAAGTGTTGTGATTTCATGAAAAAGTTGGAGATGACGTCAGTAGAAGCAGATGTGTCATGATTTCATGACAAAAGCAGAGAAGAAGGCCATGAAGACTAAAGTGTCACAATTTCGTGACAGGAGTGAAGATGACATCAGCAAAAGATAGAAGTGTCACGATTTCGTGACAAGGACGTTGTCAAGGCAGACAAAAGCAAAAGTGTCATGATATCGTGACAAAAGCCATAAGGTAGTGTACGGTTGCAAAAATGTCACGATATCACGACATGTTGTAGTTTCACGACAGAAGCTACAGGTGAGTTCTAGAGGCGGTTGAAGGACAGAGTTAACTTTGAGCCGACAGAGTTAAATCTGGGCCGACGCAGCATAGGGTTTTGCAATCGATAGATTCTAGGGTTACAACCGACTAAGATTGAGTGTTTTGATCTTAGAATTTATGCTATAAAAGGAGGGCTATTTCGAGATTGTAGGTATCGAATCATGAATCGAACTTGCGTAAGAAAAGTCCATGGTGCGCAGAGACCGAGTCGAATCGATTCATGCGAAGTGTGCGAGATGTAGCCATAACAACGCAAATAGCACAGAAGTGGCGAGTTGATGCGCACTGTGAGAAGTTTGATCATAGAGTGTTGAATGTTGTTGTGTTTGTATAGAGGTGCAAAGGTCGATGTTCGATCGAGTGCAGTTGTAATTGCGCAATAAGAGCGAAGGACTGTGTTTTGTAGAACAGAGGAAGAGGACAATTTGTGCCAGACCGAAGGACTATGTTTTGGTGCAGATCAAAGAAAGAGGAAGAGGACATTTGTGCTAGACCGAAGGACTATGTTTAGTGCAAATTCGAGGACCAGCTTTGAGGTGATAGAGTTGAGGATAGAGGTCTCCGGCCAGAGCAGGGAAGACAGGTGTCTTCTATGGATAGAGTTCCACTTGCTAAGGGCAGAAGAGACAGAGGTCTTCTAGAGGATCACTAGCCAAAGCAGAGTTAGGGGAAGGTATCTCCTTTGAGCAGAGGCTCATAAACTTTGTAATTGGGAAGGTTTCCCAAATATTTTGAAATAAAATTTTAGAGAAAAATTTTGTGGACGTAGCCCAACCATTTTGGGTGAACCACGTTAAAAATGAGTCTTCTATGTGTGATGCTTTCTATCTTGTTTAATATTGTGTTGATGCCACTGCTATCTGAATTTAAAATTATTAAATGGTTAAGTCTTATATTGTTCACCCCCCCTCTCAATATAAGTTCATGTTCTTCAGGCTACCATTGATGTAGCCATGGTGTAGTCAACACCACATTAGGGGGCTACCATCGGCGCAGCCATGGCACTATCAAAACCACGTCATGGGGCTACCATTGATGTAGCCATGGTGCTGTCAACCCTTCACCAAGGTTGTCGAGCTCCTTGATCTCACACTCATGCTATGCAATACCAATAGAAAACTTTCCATGCTCTTGAGGTAGACCTTTATCTCCATCTATTTGGGTTACGAGTTTCCCTAATAATGTTTCTTTGTTGGCTTGTTTGACCACATGCCTCTGGTTTCAACTATTTCACTATCAAATATGGCACCATATGTGTTGTCCTCCTGAAACCCTAATGCTATCTTTGGATCGCTTCCTCTTTTGCCAGCATTATGTAGCCTTGAATGTTTTGGAATAGCCACCCTTGCCTTCGATTGTTTTGAATAGCCGCCATCGCCTTCTCCTGCAATCAAACGTAACATGATCAAACATATTATTATCACATCCTTTGTAAAGTATATTATAATGATATTATTATATACTATATAATAATATTATTATAATAATTACATTTTAGAATAAAATAATCATAATAATATTATTATAATAACATTTTAGAACATCATAATAATATTACTATTATATACATAATATAATTAATGTAATTATATTAGGTAGATAATAGCATATTATTTTTTATCACAATTTCTTTGTACCTTTTGTATCCTCTTCTTGTTTTAGGTAATGTTTTGGCTAGACTTTGCTTTATTAAACACATTCCATCACCTTAGATAGTATGAAGAACATTAAACTCTATTAATCAAAATGGATTTTAATTAATCTAAGCATTAATACCTAGATTAATTAATCATTAAATATCAAATAACTAAAGCAATTAAAATCATTAACATAAACTGTCAAACATCACTATTCTTATAAGCCAAAGAAAACCAAAAACCTTTAATACCAAAACATGACAAGTGGGTCCCCAAGAAGCTTGGGGTGGTTGTGGAAACTCCACAACAAAATGGCGACTTTTCTGGGAAATGCTCCTGAGCATTTCGATGAGAACCCAAAAAGAAAATCTGAAAACACACTCCAAACCAGGAAGCAACAAGTGTTAGAAAATGCATAAATAATGTCAATAGACTCATAAGAACAACAAAATATTAGAATCATGCAATATTAACTCCATGTGTGTGAAGTACTCCACACCTTATTGTTTGTAAATTTGCCACATTGTATCACCAATTTTACTTGACTAGAATTATCGCAATGAATATGGAGAGATTTGAGGGTAAAAATTTTATAGCATGGGCATCACATTCTATGGTGGCTTGCGAAAACATCTTAAAAATGTCTAACCATATTAGGATCAAATGTGTGTGTGATGAATTCATTGACCATATCTAAATATTGGTTATGAGTCATCATCATCAAGGGTCAATGTGTGCAAGTGGACCTTAGAGCTTTGGGAAATCAAATTCTCAACCAAGGTGTGATGAGAATATAACCCTATCCTTTACTACTCTCATATTTGATCAATATAATTAAACTGGTTATGGATGAGGTCATCAGACTAATCTATCCTCATGGTGAACATAAATCTCAACCTTGTGGGAGTCATGTCACCAAGCATGAGTGTACTCCACTACCAGTCAAGCATCTATAGCCTCGATGGAGGTTAACCCCATAGTCCAGTATTATTTGCTTGGCTTTGATCTATATTTTTTTTCCTTAAATAATTTTGGGGATGACTACCCATCCTTCTAAGGGACAAGTAGTACAATCCTTGCAATTCAGTTTAGAGTTTTTGGGAATAGGATTCTCAACCAAAGTATGATGATAATTTGATCCTATCCTTACTACTCTAATTTGTAAATCATGCTAGTGGTGATAACCATTGTTTTATGAGCATAAATATTGTAGTAGTAAAAACCACTACTCATGGACTATATGCAGGGTGGGATAGACAAGAATTATCTTTTTGCCTCACATCCCAATCCAAGTATGGTTTCATATTATTTTACCCAAGATGTTGGACATGGACATAAATGCAATAGATCCATGGTAACTTCAGCAACAATTTCCAAACCTAAGATATTCTTAGTGTTCCTTTTACCTTTGATCCCAAGATAATTGGAATTCACTTTCAGTGTTTGGGTTTAGCATACGGAGGTGGATTGGTCATGATGTTTATGTGATACGAATATGCCCTTGAGACATGGATGGATGATATGCAAAAATAAAATACTTCATGCTTCATGTGCTGCAAACAATATTCATATTTTCAAGCCCTTTTGCCATATGATTCCAATGTTTCACATCATTTGAGTCTTGATTGACATTCATATACACATAGGCTGACCTCTTACTCTTAGAATCAAATCCAAAACTGGACAAACTTGACACACTAGAAACTCTTGAAATAAAATAAAATAAAATAAATAGGAAATAAAACTAACAAGATAAACAATCAAGCAAGCTGATTAGTGTACATATAATACAATGAATCTACCCTTAGGCCTAAAAATAATGCTTTAAATGAAGGCCATTGATGGGTAAGTCCAAATCCTTTCCATCCAAGGTTTTTAATCTAAAACTATTTTCACCTAGGACTTCAGATATTAGATAAGGTCCCAGCCACAAGCAATCAAATTTTTCATGTTCTCCTATTTTCTCATGCCTTTTATCCCACAACAAAACTAAATCTGAAGCTTTGAAGGCCTTAATTTTGGACCATTTATCAAACCACCTTTTGATTATGTCTTGATGCTTGCTGAAATGAAGCATGGCTTCCTCCCTCTTCTCATCAATATGCATTAATTGTGTTAAAGTTTATTATCTATCCCAATATAGTATTTTATAAAATGTAAAGTTTGTAATTTCAGATTAGTAGGAAAAATATGATCTTTCCCATAGACTAAGTGATAAAGAGATGTCCCGATTGACTCCTTGCTTCTGGTCCTATGTTCCCAAAGGGTAAATTTTAACTTACTATGCCAATCTCTAGGGTTATTTTCAAGCAATTTTTTGATTATGCATAATAAAGTTTTATTTGATGATTCTGCCAAACCATTGTCTTGGGGTAATAATTGGAAGAGAATTTTAGACTCACCTTATTATCGTATGTCAATTTACAAGTTCTAAAGAGGAAAAGGCAGAATCATTGTCACTTACTCTAGAGTTAGGCATTCCAAAATGAGTGACTATATTTTCCTCTAGAAATCTAATCACAACCTCAGAGGTGGAATTCTTAGTGGGTATAGCCTTTGTCCACCTTGTGCAGTAATCAATAGTGGTGAGGATGAACTTATGGAAATTAAACGAGTTAGGATTTATCACCCCAACAAAGTCAAATCCCCATTGTGCAAATGGTCTTGTCTCTACCATTGACTGTAAGGGTATTACTGCATTCTACTCTCTATTGGCTGCCACTTGGCATATGTGACATGTTCTTACATGTGTATGTGTGTCTTTATACAAGTGGGTCTAGTAATACCTAACTCTAAGAATCTGGTGTGTTGTCGCATTTGCTGACCTATGTCCAGTTCAATACTTACCATGGAAGTCTTTGAGTATTTGGGTTGCTTCCTATTAAGTAATGCAACGAAGAAAAATTCCTTCATGATTCTTCCTGTACAACACACCAAATTTAATAAAAAATCTATCTAATTTTAAATGTAGTGCCCTACACTAGGTGGAATTCAAATGAGAAGGGTACTTACCATACAACAAAAAATATACAATATCTACGTACCATTCCTTTGTAGTGATATCATTAACCTCATATTTTTGGCATGTTATTGAAGGGTAAATTTCTACAATGGCCTTAACCAAACCTTGTCCACACACTATCTTCATGGGCTTTATCTCTAAGTCAAATTATTGAAGGGTAGAAAGCTATTTCCCCCTTCTTTCACCTAGCTCACTTTGTAAGAACATGGACTTTACTACAAGGTCAGGAACTATAGCAAAAACTTTACTATGCACAATGTAATGCCTAAATTGTTTTACAATTTTAAACAAGGCATACATTTGCTTGTCTAAGATAGAATACCTCAGCTTCACATCCTTCAAAGGAGAACTCATAAAGGCTATAGGATTTTCAATGTTGTCTTCACTTTTTTGAGTTAACACACTTGCAAAAGAATGATCTGAAGAAAATGTGTAAACATAAAATGTTTTAGCATAGTCTAGACTAATGAGAAGAGAGGCTTTGGAAATAGCATCCTTGATGCTTGTGAAGGAATCCCTTTTCTCACTGGTCCACTTTATTGGAAAATCCTTTTTTAGCATATCATTTAGGGGCTTGGAAATCTCGGCAAAACTTGAAATGAATTTTCTCACAAAGTTAATCTTACTGAAAAAGGACCTAAGCTCATTTTTGCTATTGGGATGAGGAATATACCGTATAGTGGCTATTCGCTCTGGGTCTATAGCAATCCCATATTTTGAAATGACATGCCCTAACAAGTTGCCCTCTATTACCCCAAAGATGCACTTTTTTGGATTTAGGAAAATTCCATGTTCCCTGCACCTTTGGAGTACTTTCTTCAAGTCTTTAACATGATCTTCCCTCTTCTTGGAGAATATAGGGATATCATCCACATAGACAATAATGCACTTACCAATGATCCCTTGAATGCAAAATCCATGGCTCTTTGGAAAGTGGCTCCAAAATTCAACAAACCAAATGGCATCCTTCGGTAGGTAAATGTTCCCCACTTCGTGGTGAAGGCCGTCTTCATCCTATCATTTGGATGTATCATAATTTTATCATATCTTGAGTATCCATCCAAAAATAACATTATTTCAGACCCATTTACCTTTTGGAGTATCTCGTCAATGGTGGGTAATGGGTAATTGTCTTTTTTGCAATCTTTGTTCAAATTTCTAAAGTCTATGCACAACCAAATTTCTCCACTCTTTTTTTTAACAGGGACAATATTAGCCACCCATTTGGAATGCCTAATAGGGAAGATGATTTTGGCTTCTAGCAGCCTCTTCACTTCCTTCTCTATCAAGGGCTCTAGGATTGGGTTAACCATTATTTACCTCTATCTAAAAGGCTTGGAATCATGCTTTAGAGGAATAGTATACATGATTACATTTTGGTCATATGTTTTTAGCTCTTCATAGCTCCAAGCTATGCAATCAATGTACTCTACTAAAACCTGAGCTATTGACTCCTTCTCTCATTGTGTGCATACCTTTGCAATGAACACTTCATGTAAATCTACTGCACTCCCCAAATTGACTGAATTGCATGATTCCTTGGGGGATGGTATTTTTATTTCCTTTTTATTTTGATATCCAATATCAAATAAATTTTCAAGAGAGGCCCTATCACTTGGCATCTCATTCCATACTCTAGTTTTTCCTACTTCTACTTGCCTCCTCTCTTCTTCGTCTATCACCTGATTTTCAAATATACCAAACTTAGTAACAAAACTAAAAATGTGTCTATCACTATAAAAGACTTGTAAATTCATGACATTTTCTGGTATGGAGGGGCAAGGCACTAACTCTATGGAAATTTTTTTATATTTTTATGGTCAGAAGGCGAAATCATGCTAATCGCTACTGCTAATAAATCAACCATTTTATTATTTTTTCTTGATATGAGGGAAAAATTGAAAGCATCAAACTCATTAATTATTTTCCTCACTTTGGTTTTATAGAGGTTCAACCTCTTGTATCTACAGGTATACTACTCCTTGACCTATTTAGCTACTTTATCTAAGTCTCCTGATTCCTTAAGGCACTTTACCCTTTCTCTTAGGGCTAACTGAAGTCCAAAAATTAGGGCTTCATACTCTGCCACATTATTGGTAGCTAGGAAATGTATTCTATAGGAAGCAATCAAAGGCTTACTACTAGGACATGTGAGCTCTACCCCAGCTCTCACACCTTGTTTTGATTTGGACCCATCAAAATTTAGGGTCCACACCCTCTTGTTTTCTTTTGACGTACCATGGTAAATATTATCATTTTGGGACCCTTCGGCTATGTCTTCTATGTCAAAATTGTAAACCCCTAATTTTGTTTTAGTAAACTGAATCTCATTGGGTTTATTATACTCTGTAATAATTTCCCTAAGTCTGGGCTCTCTATCTACCCAAATTTTATTTACAACTTCTCTCCATGGAAACCACATATGGGAGGAATCAGACACCTCATAACCATTGAGATTTTTGCTCCAATATCTGCACAAAAGCATGCCATACTTGGCAACAATATTTAGCACAAGGATATCCATGTAATGTTGGACCCTAGGCTCTAAGTTGATCTGAACTAGGATATATTTTACAACACCTACTACATCCACCATAGATCTATCCAATTGGACCACCTTATTATTCGAATGAACAAGCTTAAGTCCTAGATTTTGGCTTATCTCAAGAGGCATGATGTTGGCCGAGGCACCAGAATCAATCAAAAAGTTATGTAAATTCTTGCCTGTGATCCTAACAGTTATGAGAAAAGGGGGTACCTCTGGTTTCTATTTTCTCATAGCAATTTGGGGTTCTAAATATTTAACCTCATGAATTTTACTCGAGGAATTCAATCTCTTCCCCCCGATTTTATCCTGCTCCAACAATTGAGAGACCTCATACATTGAGATATTGGCCTTGGTTCTTTTCATGTCTTCTTCCAAGTTATAAGTGGATGTTCCAAAATTTGACACTTTTGGCATTGTTCTAAGTTCTTCCAAAAATGGAGGTGGTGGATTCACATCACCTTCTGTATCAGGAGGGACTAAAGGGTTGTTTGGGGGAGTAGAGGATGTTTTGGGATCCTTATAACTCCTAGTAAAATACTTGTGATTGGCTTTCCCAAAATGTCTAGCGTCCTGAGCTTCCAAGGCTTCATCCTCTTCCTCTCCTAACACATTCATATCTTCCTCCATCTCATCATTTTCTAAATAATGAATAACTTCATACACCAAAGCGTCTGACTTTATATAGCAACAGTGATGCATTTCCTCATCACATGACTCTAACTCATCACAACACCCTAACGCATCAGCCTAATTGGCTATCGGATTGGGTACACACCCATTGTTAGGTTGTGTATTGTACGGTCTTGTTATCCTATGACTATTGTTTTGATTGGGCATGGGATTATGGGTAACTTGTTTTTATAACTAAATTATGTCATTACCTTGTTTGATGGTCATTCTCTTGAGCTCTTCCAGCTTAAAATTGGAACCTTGTGGCTGGGACATGATGACCGCAGATCCACTGACATTTCTGACATTAGCAACCTCTGGATTAGGCACTAAGGTTTGACTCTGGGTGTTTTGGGTCCACCATGGACCCTTGGCCTATAGAGGTGCAACCATGGGATACAAATTTAAGGCCTGACTACTACTCACCTCAAATCCTGGCAAGGTTATCTGATTAGTAGCCATCATTTGCAGAGTGGGTGGAACGACAACATTAGGGTATGTCAAAAAATATGGAAGCATGGGAGTGAATGAGTATGACCTATAATATGGAAAAGCATTCATCATGGGCATCTGAGGTGTCACAGCTTGATTCATCATGTCAAATTGATTGTAAGGGCCATATTGCCCTAACATGAGAAATTGAGGCATAGTGCCACCTTGCGGTGTCATTTGCTACTCAATATTCATGGCTTCAGCATAGGCTAAGGTCAGCATTGTAACTTGAGGATTTCTCCTAGTAAACATGGATGTCATCGCGTCTAAGGCTATGAGGTATAATTGCAATGCCATAGTAGCATCTATTGCAAAATGATGAGTCATGTTTGTGTAAAGCTTTTGGAATCTGGCATTAAATATTCTGATAGGTTCATTAGGATACCTCTTACATGACACGAATTGGTTATACATGATGGTAGGATCTAGCAATGACATAAATTTATTAACAAAGGAAGCTTTTGACTGGGACCAAGATGTAATGGATCCTACAGGAATATTCATATACCATTCATGATCCATTTGGTCAAAGCTATTAGGGAAGATTCGACAAGTGACGTCTTCATGATTGAATCCCTACCTAATCATATGGTCCTTGTAAATTTGAACATGCTCTTCAGTTGAAATGGGACCATCATGGAAAAAATTAGGGATAGACCTCTCAAGGTTCCTAGGTATGTCATGGACATCCCGAGGTATACTTAATAGAGAAATTTGGGTACCAAACTAGGGAACTTGTTATTTATGATGTTGTGGGCCATATTAACCAAAGATAATAACCTTACTAAAGTAGCTGATGCAATCGGGACGACAAATATGGGTACACTTGATGTAGCTCTTGCGATGGAACTAATGGATGCACACCCACTAAAGGTATTCAGATTTAGAGGTTTGAGAGCTAGCCTTTCCAACTCTTGGTAAAGCATATTTAAACCTAATGTATCAGAAGGCTCAACTAGGATTTCGATCCCCTGGATTTTGTATCTCGGTTTCCTAGGTTTGGGAGAAATAATTTGAAAAAAGGTTTCCTTAATGGTTTTAGACCTAGTAGCAACGTGTCTAGGCAGATCCAACCTGAGAAACATAAATCTATTATACTAAGGTTTCTCACAAACTAGTCAAGAGTAACATGTTACACCTGTAAAAACAATATTGTTGAACCAAAACTGACCACGTTAGCATTAGAAAAAAAAACTAAATCATAAAGCATAAAATAAGGCCCTCCTTCTAGCTCCAAATATGTTGAGTGTATATTTTTCCCAATTGCAAAATACCACCACATGCAAAGTATTGAATAGAAAACTCTCTCTTGAAAAGAAACCAAATGACAAACATTCAACTTCTCCAAGGTTTTGGTAAAATATCTAAAGATTGTAATAGTGCCAAAAATAATTCAATAATGCATGTGACCATAAACAAGGGGCTTTGCTAGTTCTAAACAATGCTTAGTGATTGAAATATCTAACTGAAAATCCAGTGTAAAATAAAAGCAGTTCTTTTTAGGGTTTCTTAAATTGATGCTATCCTGAATCCCTATTAGTAAAGTATTTTATCTTCACTTAAAAGGTTTAAAATGATAAAATGTGGAATTGTCCACATCATTTTAATGTCCGTGCCTTTAATATGAAGTAATTTTTAGATAGTTGGGTTCATTTTATCTTCCTTATGTTGATGCCACTACCCTAATAGTAGTTAGTAGAAGTTAGCATGTTAGCAATGTTAGCAAAATTAGCTTTCATTTCTTATCTTAATTTAATGTGAAATAGAAGGTTAGTATCCCTCCTAAACCATGTTTTTTATCTGAAAGCTTATATTAATGAATTTTGGAGGTGTAGAAATTTTGGAAAATGACCAGAATGGAAATAACTTGAAAGCTTAACAATTCTAGAAATGGACCAGAATAGAAATAAAACTAAAAGGAAATTAGCAAAAATTTTGGAAAAGGACCAGAATGGAAATAAAATAAAGTGAAATTTTGGATGGACCAGAATGAAATGATTGAATTCTTGAAATAAAATGAACTTAACAAAAATGAATAAATAAACAATGCAGATTTAGTTAGCTAAAAAAGTCAAATTATGAATTAATTTAGCCAGCTCCTCCCTGCAAAATCCCAAGTTATGAGGTAATAATAAAACAACCTAAATTAATGGACCTACAACATAAGCACAATACCATTAAATCAAGTGCAATACTCAAAGGAAATAATAAAGAAACTACATCATATTGACCTTTGCCTATTGCAACCCATTTCATGGCATAAGACAATGGCTAGAAGTTACTAAAATGCAGAAATGATAAGACACTAAAAACATTAGTTTTATGATTAGAAACCCTCCTTTTGATTTTTCTCACAAAAGTTTGCTACCCTCTCAAAATCTGAAAAATTCTCTTTCGTATTGCTTTTCAGAATGTTACATCATTTCCAGACCCCCCCTAAACAGGTAGGATAGCAAGGTATAAATAATGCTTAGAAGTCCTTTCGCTTCAACTTATTTCACAATTAAAATAATAAATGGATATAAGAAAATAATCCATCATCATTTTCTGTGATTTAATAAAATAAAATTACACTTCTAAACATTATTTTAAACAATAATAAAACCAAAAACATAATCTTACGTAACTCCTTATGTCTCCCCTTTCTCTTATCACATTGGCATTTTACCCAAGAACACCCCTTTCCACCCATCAAAATGAATAATAAAAAATATTTAACTATACCTTATAACCCCTATGATTTTAGGTCTCCTTTAAAACATTGAATATAATCAAACAACATTCACATTAAAATAAGGCAAGCCAATCTCATTCAGCGAGATTTTCATTGTGCTCTTCGAAACCAAGGCCCGATGGTATCTCTTTGAAGCCATACCAAACATGCCCAAGGATTGGGATGACATCCCCCATCCTAGATACTTTGGTTTCCATATAACCCAGTGAGGCCATCATGCCATCAATGCAGCCATGGCTCTGTCAACACTATGTCATGGTGCTACGATCGACATAGCCATGGCACTATCAAAACAACATCATCATGGTGTTGTGTTCGATCGTAGCCATGGCACTGTCAACACCACGTTAGGGGGATACCATCGATGTAGCCATGGCGCTATCAACACCACGTCAAGGGACTACCATTAACATAGCCATGGCACTGTCAACCCTTCACCAAGGCTATCGAGATCCTTGCTCTTGCACTCATACTGTGCAATACCAAATAAAAAATTTCTATGCTCTCGAGGTAGACCTTTATCTCCATTGATTAGGGTTACGGGTTGACCTAATAATGTTTTTTTGTTGGCTTATTTGATGGTATGCCTCTGGTTTCAACTGTTTCACTATCAAATCCGATGCCTTATGTGCTATCCTCCTGAAACCCTAATGCTATCTTTGGATCACTTCCTCTTTTTCCAGTGTTACATAGCCTCGAACATTTTTGGAATAACCACCCTTGCCTTCAATCATTTTGAATAGCCGCCATCACCTTCTCCTACAATCAAACGTAACATGGTCAAACATATTATTATCACATCCTTTGTAAAGTATATTATAATAATATTAATATATACAATATAATAATATTATTATAATAATAATATTTTAGAACATTATGATATAATCATAATAATATTACTATTATATACATAATATAATTAATGTAATTATATTAGGTAGATAATAGCATATTATTTTCTATCACAATTTCTTTGTACCTTTTGTATCCTCTTATTGTTTTAGGTAATGTTTTGGTCAGGCCTTGCTTTATTAAACACATTCCATCACCTTAGATAGTATGAAAACATTAAACTCTATTTATCAAAATGGATTTTAATTAATTTAAGCATTAATGCCTAGATTAATTAATAATTAATTATCAAATAACTAAAGTAATTAAAATCATTAACATAAACGATCAAACATCACTATTCTTACAAGCCAAATAAAACCAAAAACATTTAATACCAAAATATTACAAGTGGGTCCCCAAGAATCTTGGGGTGGTTTTGGAAACTCCACAATAGTTGGTAAGAACTATGTTTTATGGGAGAGCAAGTCAAAATATATGGCATAAAGTCTCCATACTTATAATAAAAAAGGGAAGATAGAATAAGGGTTGTCTTTCTTGGAATTGAAGTGAAAACCAAATAAGAAGTAGACATGAAAACCAGAGAAGGATGTAGACACAAAATCCAAAGGGCAAATTAGTTGGCTAAAGAGAGATCTTCAACACAATAATTCATAGTTCGAGAGGAACTCTAGTTTGGTGTGAGAGTATACTTACCCCTAGCTAGTTTAAATTTTGAATGCTTTCTTGTAATGGGCATTTCATCAAAGTTTCATGACCTTTTATGTCTTTCTTGTTTAATTTCTATAGTTTAGTTATTGTTACACCCTTTTGGTTAGAATCCCTTTGTGGATAATGAGCCATGGGCTCTAGACTTCTACCAATTCCATTGTCATATTAGCTATGCCATAGAGTGTAGATAGTGTTGGTGACATGGTCAATGCTACACCATTTAGGCTTTGTGTTAGTCTGCCTAGTCAGGTAGTGTTGCATAATAAAACACCACGATACTTTAAAGTGTACTTCCTTGTGTTCTGCATTACCTTTGTAAACCTTATGATAGTAGGTTTATAATTGCATTGGTGTTAAGCCCTATTGGTTAAAGCCACCCCATCAAGTTAGTCAAGCAGTGTGGCCTTAGCACTGCTCTTGTGGAGACATCGCTTCGATGTCATTAGCCTTGCAGTAAACTCTCTGATGCATCCTTGGTTTTGTTAAACCCTATTCATAGGAAACCTCTATAGAGAATCCAAGCATTTGAGAGAGAAGAGATATGATGGTGGTTTCCAGTATTGTAGATCCCAGTGCCCTCCTTTAAAACTCTCTGCCAAGATTTGCTAGTGGTGGCATATTAATTTATGTAGTGGCTTCACATTAAGTTCATAGGAAGTTGTAGTCTATGGACAACCCTGTGTTCTTTAGGCGGTTCCCTTATTTTTTAATTAAGGTTCAAGAAAATCTAAGTAAGCTTTAAATATTTGAGGAATGTTGGTTTTATTAATTAATTGATTATTATATTATTTGTTTAAATGGAAAATAAAATAACTTTGAAATTTTTTTAATTGAATATCATGCTATTCAATTAATGGAATTAAGGGGCCTTGATTTATTTAAATAACAAAATATTATGTTATTTGGTTTTATTGAAAATAAAAATGAAATGGTTATTTTTGTTATTTAGAGGTATGGGACTCTATCTAGTGAAAATAAAAAGGAAAAGGTTATTTTTGTTATTTAGAGGTATGGGACTCTATTTTGTAAAAATAAAATGGAAATGATTATTTTTTTATTTAGAGGTATGGGACTCTATTTAGTAAAAATAAAATGGAAATGGTTATTTTTGTTATTTAGAGGCATGGGACTCTATTTAGCGAAAATAAAATGGAAATGGTTATTTTTTTATTTAGAGGTATGTGACTCTATTTAGTAAAAATAAAATGGAAATGGTTATTTTTGTTATTTAGAGGTATGGGACTCTATTTAGTGAAAATATAATGGAAATGGTTATTATTTTTATTTAGAGGTATGGGACTTTGTTTAGTGAAAATAAAGTATAAATGATTATTTTTGTTATTTAGAGGTATGGGACTCTATTTAGTGAAAATAAAGTGGAAATGGTTATTTTTGTTATTTAGAGGTATGGGACTCTATTTAGTGAAAATAAAAAGGAAATGGTTATTTTTGTATATAGAGGTATGGGACTCTATTTAGTGAAAATAATAGAAGATATTTTATTAATTAAAGAGATGAGACTTTAATTAGTGAAAGTAAATGAATTATGTTTCATTTAATTGTATAGTTGCAATTTGGGCAAGAAATAAGTAAATGTATTTAGAAGCATGTCTATCATGGAACCATGAGTGCCCTTATCCCCTACTATCCTCAAATTATTGAAGGAAAGAGAAGGAGAATCAAAGGAGTAGTTGGAACCAATGTGGCAAATTGATTTCTACTTTTATTGATTTACTTATGCTCAAATAGATTAACTATGTGGGGAGATTTCCCTCATGAAATTGATGTAATGTATTATTCTTTAAAGAGGATGGAGTATTTACCATACTTGTTTATATGTAATAATTGTTAATTGTTGGGAGATGTACCTTTAATTTATTGATTGAAATCATCTATGCTTTGTATCCACATTTCTTTATATGTTGTTCCCTTCTTGTATATTTTGTATGCTTTATGAATTATGCTCTTTTGTTAGATTTAGTATCTAAAATATTCTGGTTTTCTTGCTAAACAATAGAAACATAAATATTAAGTTCTAGGGTGAACTTAGAGAGTGACCTAAGGGATTTAAAACCCCGTAGGGTGAACCTAGTGGACCTAAGGGATTAATACCCCTTAGGGAGAATTATAAATAAGTTTAAGGAAAGACTATCTGAGTTAAGATAGTTCATAATGGATATGAGATGGGCAACTTAACTCACAATATGCGTAGCACACGTACATAGACTGATTTGTGTATAATATGGTGATGGATGTATACCTTCGATTTGTTGAAGGTGATAAGTTTAAATCATCAAGGATGATGAGATGGATAAGATTATTTGTAGTAACACATGATACACCTACATAGATGGAGTTGTGTTAGGGTATCTAGTGAGATGTAGCTCTTTGAGTAAACTTAGTGGATTTAAACAATAGATAAATTCGGAGTTGGTTGGATATTTATGTGTCCCTCACCTTATTAAAAAAAATATATATTTTTTTTCTATGTGTTTTCTTATGGTTGAATTTTGGGTCTTTACACTCAATCATGTTTTCTAAATCCTCAAGTTGGAGCTATTAGAGTATATTACATTATTTGGTACATGTCAATGTACCACCTTGGGTATATTTTTAGATTAGGATTTTATCTTAGATTAAGGTTTAAGTAGTTACTTCAAGCAAGTAATAAATGCACAAGTGTTAGAATGTGCAATGATTTTAATGTTCATGTAGTCCACAAGTACATGAGTCATAGGATAGGTAGATGAAGAATAATGGGTAGAGTAAAGGCCAAGGCACATATCTTCCTATATATACCTTGAGGTATAGAGAGTGAAGTGAGTGAGAGATAGAGTGAAAAATACTGAAGTTATTATAGTGATTTGTAGTTAGAGTACAATGTATTTCTTTCATTTAAATTAAGAAGTGTTCATGTCCTCCATTATAATACATGGTACCATTTTCATGAGCATTCATTAACGATATATTTTGAGTTATTGCAAAATTTTATCTTATATTTTTCTTGCATATTATAGTGTCATTGTCATATACTTATAATTGCTTGCTCATTTTACATCTTGTGGTTGCATTTTCTTTAATATAAATCATCAAAAGCTAACAATGGTATTAGAGCACATGGTAGATCGATAGAAAATAGGGAGAGACACAAGAGAGATTGAGAGGAGATCAAAAATTTTATTTTTAGAATTTATAAAAATTACATTTGGTTAGAGTCTTTCCACAAAGTTGCAAAAATACTTGTGAAGACTAGGATTCAACATTGATTCCACTAGATTGACAAATCAACTAGTGAATATTCAGAATCTCTAGACTTACAGATTTATCATTTTCAAGTTTCTAACACTTTGTTGCAAGAAAAGGAAGATTCAATGAAAGTTGGGAAGCTTCCTACAAGAAATCTAGGAAGAATATCTTCCTTAGAATAAATCCAGCACCTGAAGCAAAAAGTTGAAGACTGAATATTAGGAGGCATTAAAGAAAAGGTTCCATTGCAAGAGTTGTAGATCTATAGAGTGTGGAAGAGCAAAATGCCAAAGGAGCCTTATTATAGATTGAAGGAAGAGACTCTAGAAATTAGTCCATAAGAATATTGGATATTGGAGATATCCATTGAATATTGAAGACTGCAGATTATAGATTGAAGGAAGATAAAATATCTCAAGAAGCTAAAGATACCCATAAAAGGTTCCATTGAAGAACTTCCAGTTTGGAAGATTGAAGATATAGAAGGACTAGCAAAGGTCTCGTTCTAGATTTTAGATATCTAGGAAAATATCTCATTGAGAATACTAAAGAAGCTACAAAAATTTTGAGACCTTAGAGAAGAGGTCTTAAGGAAGGTTTGGAAGGAGAAATAAGGAGAAGGCTAGGAAAGCCCCATTGAAGGAGTTTCGAGGAGAACTCATTGGATAAATTTACTAGAAGAAAGGATTTCTTGATAAAGGAGTTTTTGGAAAAATTATCACCATCCGACAACAAGTCCAAAATTGAGAAGGATTTGGCACAAATTTTATAAAATTTCATAAAATAATAGTGAAGATCTCAAGACATTCACTAGATAGGCCAAGGTTGAAGTTAGAATTCGTAAAGGAGAAAGAAGGAAAAAGGAGTTAGAGGAAGCCACCAAATATGAGAGATTTGGATATTGCTATTGAAGGCTATTTTGGAGAAATGAGGTTGCTGATTTTACAATAGAAATATGAAGGTTTCTTGAAGGAAAATCTTAGCTATGATTTGGAGGAGTTTCCTACCAAATTTTTGAGATTCAAGGACAACACTTTAGAGGAGAAATTGATTGCTTTGAAATCTGAAAATTTCATATTTGAGGACAATAAGAAAGCAAAATTTGGGCAGCATTAATAGCTGCTAAGTTTCATATTTTTAGGGTTCATCCTAAAGGAGGGTTGAAGTCATCAAACTACTTTTTCAGGCAACAAGTTAAAGGAATTTAAAAGCTGCAAATTAGTGAGTTAAAGAGTTATTTTTGAACAGCAAGAAAGAGTTTTGATTTCATCAAACATGGGGCAGCAATTAGGTGATTCAAATCACCAATATATCCATCATCTACAAGGGTCATTAAGGTAAGAAACTTTGGTGCAAAATGTTCATTAATTGAAAATTAGTTATTTGATTCATTATTTTCATTATGCACAATATTAGAGGTTAAAGTTGCAAGGGAGTAAGTTTCAATTTTAAGTCTTCAAGGAAGTGCAGAAGATAGTTTCTACAAAGTTAAAACATACACATAAGAAAGGGGAGTTAGATATATTTCGAAATAAATAAAAATATCAACATCCTATATTCTATTGAAAGCAATAAGATGTTATACTAAAGCATAGATTGCATTTACTAGAGTGCAAAGTTAAGCCATCCAAAAGGGCATATTAGTTGCATGATTTAAAAGCTTGGCTTTATTAGTGCAAATTTAATCAAGCAAATAAGATAAAGGAGAGAATTAACTAATAGAAGAAGGTAACGTTAAACTATCAAAGGAGTAGAGAAGAAGCCACCTCATCAAGGAAGGAAGTAAGCATTAAAAGGAGATTATAAGATCTCAAAACTTTGATGCAAGTTAAGGTATTTTATTTTAAATACTAAAAATTTATTTGCATTACATAATAGCACCAGTATTGTCCTTCCAAAAATGTAGAGGATAAAACATAGAGTGTCTCAAAGACACTACAACAACTAGCATAGTATAGTCATCGAGCAACCATATCATGAAAGTTTGAAGAGCAAAATTTGAAGCAAAGGAAGAGATCCAATTAAGGGCTCATCAATAGCAAATTTTTGAAGGTGTCTAAAGACACCAAATCCAATACCATTGGTCCCATGAAAAGAGTGCCTATAGCAGTGCAAGAGAAGTAACCTATAGCATTTAATAATCTACATAAGGCAATATAGCACCTATTACAAGGATAAGGTAGTGCAAAAATACAACATAATAACATAAAATATCAAGGTGAAAGTAAAGAGGGCATTACCCAAGTGGACTACAACAATATCTTGGATGAATCGCCAGCTAATAGGACAGCGTTGAAACATATTAGAACCACCATTTTTGGATCCAACTTTGTGAGAGGAATTCTACCATTCACTAGAGAAATAACGTTGAAAGCTAAGCCAAAACAACTTACAATTGCTGGCAAGAGCATTGAGGAAATAGAAGATGTTGAAAGCACAGTTACATGCAAGGGAAAGGCATTCTAGTTGCCACCTCAAGCTAAGGAATATCTTGCCACTTGGCACAACAAAATATAAGCATCAACATATCCTTATAATGTCAATGTTATAACACTTACACAAAGGAAGGTAATTCTCAGGTATGATATAACTCTCAACTCGAGAATTGAAGGTGTCATTGTGCATTATTCAAAGGTTGAAGGTATCATAATAATTTTTTAATGTTTAAATATTGATGAGAGTGTTGAAGGCTCACCTAAAAAAATGCTCACAAATAACATAACCTCTATTCACTACCAACGCACCTGAGCAACATAATGTGCCACATGATTAGAATTCTAAGAAGGGATAGGATACTAAAGAGCCCGAGTTGAGAAGAGCATGAATATTGAAGCATGAATATGAAGCATTGAGAGATCCATTAGAGAGGTCAAAGTGCATTAAAATAGGATAAGACCATCATAGGAGAGTTCCACTCAAAGAAAATCATTGAATGCTCACTGTCATAAGGTAAAAATAAATAGTGCCCCAATCTCGGATAATGAAGATAAGACCAAATCCAATTAGCACTCAGCATTAAGAGCTATACTTACATTGATATTTGCTTTCACTAAAGTAAAAAAGGAGATATAAGGTGTTTCATATATCTAAGGTTAAGCTTATATTGCATTGGAGAAATTATAACCTTAGAATAGAAAGCAATTAAACCAAGGAGTGCAAAACCTTAAGAAATATTTCAAGGTGCATTATATCTAATATTTGCAAATTAATTAAATAAGAGTTATAAGGTTTTATACCTTGGAAAAATTGAAGTATTACTCTTTTTCAAATATTATCTTTTCTCAATTTCCAAATTAGGGAGATATAAGGAGTACTACATCAAACTTTAGATCATTGGAATTTATAAAATTGAATCATTGAAAATTAAAGGTAAAAGAAGCAAAATAATTGATTGCTTAGAAGAGTTGGTATTTATTGCTTGTCTCATATTCACATTAAGAAAGACAAAAGGAATACAACCATAGAGTCTTGAAGTGGAAGAACTTAATCTAATTAAAAGTGCATATATCAATAGGGAGAAATAAGGTGATATAGGAGTTCATTATTATCTTCAAAACATGAGGAAATCAACTCAAAAGGAAATCTAATAGATGCTAAGCACTTTATCAAAATCATAGCATACTAAAATCACTTGGGAGATATAAGGGTACTACAAAATCCAAGTTTTGATAAGGATTTATCAAGTTAGTTGACATACTCTAAACTAGGGAGACATAAGGTAGACAACTTCAAAGGTTTTGAAATACAAAATTTCCATCAAAATTATCTTAAATACTTTGGAACTAAAAGGTATTCTAACTAGAGATTTGGAAAAACTAAATTCTTATCAAAACCATTTATTCTAAAAAACACTAGGGAGACATAAGGTAGCCAATCTCAAAGGTTAAAAAATTAAAAGGTTTACTACTCAAAGCAAGATGGATGAAATAATTAAGAATGCATTTAATAAAAATAGTGAAGATTTATTTCATGAACTTGGGTTTTATTCACAAAACCTAATAGAAAAATTTGATGGATTTAAACACTTGCCTATAGATTTGAAAGAAATATTCTCTTTATTTTTTAAAGAAGCAAAGGAAAATAACTTTACAATAGTAATTGGTTATCTTCATGAAGTACTTTTTAGAGCTTGGTGGAATACTCAAAATATAGTTGTATTCACATCAAAAGAATGCTTGATGATATATCTAACATTAATTATTTTTGAACTCTTTCAAAACATGAAATGAAATAGCAATCCTAGTCAATATTATTGTGATGATATACTAACTCATCATAAAGAAGATTTTTCTCTAGTATAAATTAAAAATAAAGAAGACGAAGAAAAAGGAGGAAGAGAAAGTATGAAAATAAGGAACAATATGAAGATACTCATCAGGATACAAAAAAAAAGTACAATGAAGAAAACACAAAGACTAAACCAAATGAAAGAGAAGGACCAAATCAAGTTGAAGAACATATGAAGGATGAAGACCATATTGAAGACTGAAGTCTTCAATACCCAAATAATATAATACAATGGGGTGTTAGAGTATATTATATTATTTGGTACATGTCAATGTACCACCTTGGGTATATTTCTAGAATAGGAGTTTATCTTAGATTAAGGTTTGAGTAGTTACTTCAAGAATTTAATAAATGCACAAGCATTAGAATGTGATATGATGCAAATTTGCATGTAGTCCATAAATACATGATTTATAGGATAGGTAGATGAAGAGTCATGGGTAGAGTAAAGGCCAAGGCACATATCTTCATATATATATACCTTTACTTTCAAGTATAGAGAGTGTAAAGGGTGAGATATAGAGTGAGAAATACTAAAGTTACTATAGTGATTTGTAGTTAGAGTACAATGTAGTTCTTTCATTGAAATTTTGAAGTGTTCATATCCTCCATTTTAATACATTGTACCATTTTTGTGAGCTTTCATTAATAAAATATTTCTTTGTTATTATAAAAGTTTATCTTATAGTTTTCTTGCATGTTATAGTGTCATTATAATATACTTATCATTGCTTTCTAATTTTACATCTTGTGGTTGCAATTCCTTTAATATAAATCATAAAAATCTAACAGGAGCCCCATCTTCTCAAAAAAAAAAGGGTTCTTGAAGTTTTTTTTTTGGACCTCTAACTCCCAAAGTTATATTTGGATGGGTTGTTAGGGTTGAATCTCGAAAAATAAGAAGACTCTCTTGTGATAGCAAAAAATGATCCAAAATAATTTGAATTAATTGGTCTCCTAGGCATATATTACTCCAAGTATACTTTGCTCTTCGAAGCTCTCTATCCATAAGTTCATTCTCATTTATAGAATTTGCAAAATCCATCAAGCCTTCAATAATGGACTAAATACCTCCCTTTTTGTCTGAAGGGTAAAGGGGAGAGTTAAATTACCCTACCAAAACCCATGTAAGGTCCATAAAATCATTCCTTAATTGTATTAGATCCTTCCATAATTGTTTACTTCCTATATTTGAATTTGGAGCATAAACATTAGTAACTATCCATTGTTGGTTTTCCTCCTTATCAAAAAAATGGATTACCATGAAGCTTCAATTCAAAACTATCATTTTTCCTTCAAATATTATGATTACATATAATTATAATACCTCATGAGGCCCCTATAGCTAATACTACCACAAAATCAACCCCTCTTCATAGTCTTTATTTGATAAGTTCAGCTTGAGGTTCATCCAATTTTGTTTCTTGTAACAACATGATAACTGGTCAGTTTCTCCTTTCAATGGTTGGACTACTCTATGCTTAGAGGGGGTGTTGGGATCCCTCACATTCTAAGAAACTATATTCATTTTTTAGGTTTAGTCTACTACTTTTTCCTTCCATCCCAATCCAAGATAAACTGGGTACCATTCATAATGTCTGTAGTTGTTTATGTATCTCAAACTTCTTGATTAGTGGGTCTAATGGTTTTCAAAATTATTAAATCCTCAATATCTAAGGATATTTTTTATGAAATAATGACTAATAATTTCAATTCACTTATAAAAGGATTTTTTATAAACTCCAAAAGGATTTCTTACAACTAAAAATGAGGTATAGAGGGATCCCCTTCACTTGCTACAATTTTGGAAAATTGGTCAAAACCATGATCTACTATATCTATATTCCATCATCCACCAAAACTAGATATGACTAAATTAGGCATGGGAGATCTCCTAACCCCTTTTATTTATATTTTTCCTAAATACCATGTAAAATATTGTTAGATTTTTATTATTCATAAAAGAAATATTCAAATTAATATGATGACTCCACACAAAGAATATTCTATAGTACATACATACGCACACACATACATACATACATAGAAATTCAAAACTTTAGTAGACTAGAAAGTAAATTTCAATGATATTTTGGTTATTTTAATATTGATGGTTATTTCTTCTAACAAATCATTAATCAATATTGATGGTTATTTTAATAAAATTGCTAATATTTAAAGCTCACATTTCTTATTAAAATTTGATATTTTAATTCTCCCTTATTCCCCACTGTTAAGAAAGGAGGCTCTAAAATAATAAATTTCTATGAATATTTTGCTTCTTTTGTGGATGAGAATGAACTCATGGATATCCAACACAAAGGTTATAAAAATTCACCTGGAGAAATCTTAGAAAGGGTGACCAACTTATTCAAATAAAGCTTGACATATTTCTAATATTCATTAATGACATTTATCCCTTTGGATATGATGTCCTTCATTTTATGCCTTGAATAGGATTTTATCACAACCTCCTTCTCCTTGATTTTTTGTTCTAGGTCTCCCCATTTATATCCCCTTTCATATTTTAGGCTATGTGGTTTCAGGATTTGAATTTCAAGGCACTCAATGCAAATTGGTGGTCTTGCAATTTTTCTAGATCCCTAGCCTCTTAGGTAAACAATAAGCTTTGGTTTGTGAAATCATAGCTCAAGAAGTGGAATAGAGATATTTTTGGCAACATTTTTTTATAGAAAATATAATATCCAATCCTATCTCACAAACATTGAGCTTCTTTCCCAACAAGGAGAATTGAACCCAAATATTATTAAGGCTAAAAGGAAGCTTCTATTTGAATACCACAATATTCTTAAAAGTGAAGAAGTTTTTTGGAAGCAAGGTTCTAGAGTTACCTAGTTGAAAGAGGGAGACTCTAATACTAGATTTTTCAATGCCACCATGATGATTAACAAGGGCTCTAACAAGATCAGGGAACTCACCAGAGTTGATGAGACTATTATTTTAAAAATTACAAATATTAGAGATGAGGCAGTGGTTTTTTTTGAAGATCTTCTTAGACCCAGTTCAAAGTGCAATATGCAAATATTAGAGACCCTCTTGAACAATATCCCTAGGTTGGTATCCCAAGAGCATAAAAATTGTTTTCTTAAACCAATTTTCACTGAGGAAATTTGTAATGTAATTTTTTTAATGCAAGGTAGGAAGGCTCTAGGCTTAGATGGGTGTCCCCCAATTTTATTTTATATATATAGGGACATTTTGGGGTCTAACATAATTTCATCCATACAAAAAATGCAACAGACTAAGAACATTCATAAAGATGTAAAATCCATGTTTTTGGCCCTCATCCCTCTATCTAATAATGCCAAATATTTATATGATTTCTGCCCAAACAGTCTATGCAATATTTTTAATAAAATCCTCACCAAAGTGATTGCCATAAGGTTAAAACCTATTCTCCCTTTCATTAATGATTCCTATCAAGATATTTCTATTCTAGGGAGGATAATTACTTATAGCATAATTAAAATCCATGAACTTACACATTTTTGTTTCTAAAAGTGATAAATCTAGCCTTTTCATCAAGTTGGACATGAACAAGGCTTTTGATAGAGTGTATTGGAGTTTCCTCTTCTCAGTCTTGTCCATATTTGGTTTCCATCCTGATTGGATCAACCTAGTCAAGGCATGCATATCAGGAGCCAACTTATCTATCTTAGTTAATGGCTCCACTATTGGTTATTTCCAGAGCACCAAATGTCTGATACAAGGTGACCCTTTGTCCACTTTTATGTTTATCATTATGGTAGAAGCCCTAGGGAGAACTCTATGGTCTTCCTGTTCCAATGGAGAAATCTATGGAATTTAACTTACCTCATATCTCATGCCTATATCCCACCAACAATTTGTGAATGACACTATTCTGGCCACTCATACCTTTGTTTCCCAAGCCAAAATCATCAAGTCCATTCTCTCTTTTGAGTATGCTGCTAGATAAAAAGTCAACTTCTCCAAAAGTAAACTGTATTTTCTCAATACATCCCCTATATGGTAAACCAACATAGCTAATATCCTTGGTTGTACTATTGTTGACGTTCCTACTACCTACCTTTGTTTTCCACTTTTTATTTTTTTGGCCAAAAAGTCTCTTTGTTTTTCATTCATTGAGAGAATTAACAAAAAAATTCCAAGATGGAAAGAAGGGTTCCTTAGTTAGGTGATAAAGGCCACCTTAGTCAAATCCACTCTCTAGAGCATCCCTATTTTATTTTTTGTTCATATTTCACATTCTGGTTGAAGTTTGTAACAAGATTGAATAGATCTAGAGTAATTTTCTTTGGTCAGGCTTAGAATACAAAAAGATATTCCATTTAGTTGCATGGGACCAGGCCTACCCCAAGAAAGAACATGGTGGTATTGAGCTTAGGATTATTAGAAAAATAAACCTAGCCCTCATTGCAAAACAAGGATGGTTGATCCTTCAAAATGAAAAGTCACTATGGGTTGATATAATCAAGGCTAAATACCTTTGGCATCAACCAAATTGTTTGGTTGATCCTTCACCTATTCAAGGTTCTACCACCTAGAATTCCATATTATGTACGAGGTATATCATCAACAAAGGAATTTATTGGAAAGTTGGTGATGGCCAGAAGATACACTTTTGGGAGGACAAGTGGTTGGGTAACAACCCTCTTTAGACCATATTGATCTAATCTACCTCAAACCTGTGATTGACATGTTGTATGATACATAGGTGTGTGATTTCATTGATGCTAACAAGATGTGATAGAAAAAAATCCTCATGGTAATTTAAAAAAAGACCAAAAAATTTGAGCTCTTCCCCTAATGTCACCATTCAACATGTCTTTAGGTAAGGAAACCAAGCCACTGAATTTATAGCCAAACTAGGGATTTATTTGCATAACCTCACCATTTGGAATGAAAGTTCTCCTCCCCACCTGGTCAATGACAATCCCATGCCTTTATCTCTTTTGTGATTTTTCTCAAGATTTAGGTTTCTTGGGTAGCTACATCTTCTCCATGTTATGGGAATCCGCTTCAAATTGGATAGCATTTTCAAGACACATCATTGGAGGTTTCATCAATCCATAGAATTTTTCCAAGTCCACAAGATTTATTTTCAACATACACTCTCATGCATAGATTCAATGTTCGATGAACGTAGAGATTGTGGATCAACATGGAGAATGTCTTTGTGAGACATATGTGGAGATATTGTAACTACACCATCTTCAATGAACACCTCTTATAGGTTTTTTGTTGCATGACGAATGACAAAATAGAACCATATGTTGTCTTACCCAAATATGTTAGTAGGTTTTACTCCAGAACAAATTTAAGAATCATTATTATTGGTCTCTTTTGGTGGATGAGGGATGATTGTGAGTTCCTATGGTAACTTTATGTTTCAACTTTTTTTTTGTATGTGAGCTACTAAGAAGCTAGTGGTTAAATGGTTAATATCCATCATGAGAGGTGTGGCACCAAAATTGGAAAGGATTGAAACATCGTTTTTTCTACCAATGATATTTACGACCATGTGAGAAGTGCCACCAAAATGTTTTCTCACACCTTGACTACAACTTTTTCTCAATATTGGTCAATGGTTGGACTTACGATGTCTTACATGGAACTTCTATTTTTCTCATTGTTGGCAATTTTGGGTACCTTGGGTACATTGCCTTTGCTCTAAGTGTAGATGTTGTCATTGATGTCAAGGAGGTCTTGAAGCAATTTGGTTTGATGTCAAAGAATGTGTCTTGATGAAGGTTTCAGCATGGACAGTGAGTTTCCAAGAAGATCAGGGTAGCCCGATTGCAAAAGATCAAGAAAAAGACAAGTAAGAAAAAGTATGCAGGTGGCTGGAAAAATTGTCGCGATTTCGTGACATGTTTGAGGAGAGAGAAAGTGCTGGCAAAACTGTCATGATTTCATGACATGTTTGAGGAGAGAGAAATTTCGAGCAAAAGTGTCACGATTTTGTGACATGTCGCATTTTCGCGACTCGGAAAGTGTAGGAAGGCAGAGAAGGAAAAGTGTCGCGATTTCATGACATTCTACAAAGGAGGCTGTACGGACAAGAAAGTGTCACGATTTCGTGACATGTTGCAGAAGAGAAAGTTCACAGTGTGAACTGTCATAATTTCACAACAAGATTGAAGAGAGAAAGTGATTCAGGAACTGTCACGATTTCGTGACATGATGCAAAGTTCCAAGTAAGGGCTGTCGCATTTTCGTGACATGCTATAGAGGTCGAGTTGAGGACTGTTGCGATTTCGTGACATGCAGCAAAGGGAAGAGCTTGAAAGGAGAAGCGTCATGATTTCATGATAGGTAGTGGAGAAAGCGTTCGAAAGCCAGAAGTGTCACGATTTCATGACAGGTTGTAGGAAAGCTTTCGAAAGCTGAAAGCGTCATGATTTCGTGATAGGCTACAAAGAAGTTGTACGGATGTAGAAAGTGTCATGATTTCATGACAGGTTGAGTTGGCAGCTTGCAGTTGGAGAAAGTGTCACGATTTCATGACAGAATCAATTAGCAAGTCTTAAATAGAAGAAGCGTCACGATTTCACGATGAATTGAAGAAGGAAGAGCTCGAAGGCGAAAGCGTCACGATTTCGTGACATGTTCCAGTTTCGTGGGCATATGGCAGAAAAGAGCTTAAGGCAGCGAAAGCGTCACGATTTTGTGATAGAGTTGTAGATGACGTCAGCAGAAGCAGATGTGTCATGATTTCATGACAAAAGCTGAGAAGAAGGCCATGAAGACTAAAGTGTCACGATTTCGTGACAGAAGTGAAGATGACGTCAGCAAGAGGCAAAGGTGTCACGATTTCACGACAAAAGCTGAGAGGAAGGCCATGAAGACTAAAGTGTCATGATTTCGCGATAGAAGTGAGATGACATCAGCAAGAGGCAAAGGTGTCACGATTTCGTGACAGAAGCACAAAGGAAGTCGACAAAGGCCAAGGTGTCACGATTTCATGACAGAAGGCTATAGAAGGTGTACGGATGTAAAAATGTCGTGATATCGTGACATGTTGTAGTTTCACAGGGACAGCTACAGAACCAGAGGCGGTTGAAGGACAGAGTTAACTTTGAGTCGACAAAGTTAAAATCTGGGCCGACGCAGCGTAGGGTTTTGCAGCCGACGTAGTTGAAGAGTAATAGTCGACTAAGATTGAATGTAATGATCTTGAATCTTACTCTATAAAAGGAGGGTTGTTTGAATAGTTTGTGCATCGATCGAAGTGTGCATTCAAAGTGTGACTTTCATAGAAGCAGAGTGCAGGGAGAAGTTCGATCGTCGAAGAGCAGAGTGTGCGAAGACATTGTTGCTATGTTTGCACAGAGGTGCATAAGTGGATATTTGATCGAGTGTTGTAATTGCACAGAGGTGCAAGTTCGAGGACAATAGTGCCAGACCGAAGGACTGTGTTTTGGTGCAGATAAGAGGACCGATTGTGCGGTGATAGAGTTGAGGACAGAGGTCTCCAGCCAGAGCAGGGAAGACAGGTGTCTTCTATGGATAGAGTTCCACTTGCTAAGGGTTGTAGAGGTAGAGGTTCTCTAGAGGATCACCAAATTAAGCAGAGCTAGGGGAAGGTATCTCCTTTGGGTTGGTGCCCATAAACTTTGTAATCGGGACATGTTTCCCAGAATTTGAGGTGATAAAATTTAGTAAAAATTTTATCTGTGGAGTAGCCCGCGTTGGGTGAACCACGTAAATTGTTGTGTCTCTATTGTGGATGATATTCTATGCATTGCTTTGATTTTTGTTTTGATTCTGTTATATATTCATTGCATAATTTTGAACTGCAAGTTGAATCGAAAGAAAAAGTAGAAAGCGGTCTTATACTGTTCACCCCCCCTCTCAGTATAAGCTTGTGTTCTTCAATTGGTATCAGAGCGGGTCTCTCCAGAAAAAGCATAACAACTTGGAGAAGGATCTTTCAGAAGAACATACAATTTCAGAAAAGGATGAAGAGGTTAAGTTCGATCTCTAAAGTGAATTCTTCTGGGCTTTAAGAATTTCAAGGAAGAGAGTTCTGTTCTCAAGCATCATGACGGGAAGAAGAGATAGCAAGATCAATTTTCAGCCTGAAGAACGATGGATTCCAGTTGGTCACAAGAAGAACAATCATCCAAGGCATCAAAACAGGTTACATAATACTTTCCATGGCTACTATTTTTCTTGCAAGAAATTTGGTCACAAAGCTATACATTGCATTAAATCCGTGAATAGCCATAGTAAGGAAAATGTTAACTCTTTTGCACCTCTTTTGGATAAAAATGTCATGTGTTACAATTGCAAGAATGTTGGGCATATAGCAAGGATGTGCAGTTTGGATAGACCTAGCCTTAAGTTCACTAAAAAGAGAAATGAGATCAAGTCTAAGTCAATGATAGTTCAAACTGCTTTTCATGCTCAAGACAAAGTAGAGAAATGGTATCTTGATAGTGGTTGTTCAAAACATATGACTGGTGAAAAGGAAAAATTTCTGGTCTTAAAAAACACAAACAGAGGAACAATTAGTTTTGGAGATAACAGGTCTGCTAAAATCTGTGGTAAAGGGACTCTTAGCTTGGATGGGAAATCCAAAACTAAAAATGTGCTTTATGTAGAAGGTCTAAGACATAATCTTCTAAGTGTGAGTCAACTTTGTGATCAAGGACACATAGTATCTTTCTTTTCAGATAGATGTGAGATTCGTAAAGAAAAAAATGGAAAACTCATTGCTAGTGCTACAAGGACTCCAAACAATCTTTACATGCTTAGTGAGATAAAAAAGGAAAAGTGTTTTCTAACTCAAGAAGATGAGAGTTGGTTATGGCATAAAATATTGGGGCATTTGAGCTTTGATAATCTTGTCAACATTAGTAACAAGGAAGCAGTTAGAGACTTGCCCAAAATAAAAAGGCCCCATAACACCATTTGCGGTCCTTGTCAACATGGAAAACAGACCAGAACCAGTTTTAAATCAAAAGGGTATACTTCTTCAAAACCATTAGATCTCATTCATACTGATTTATGTGGCCCCACAGAACTCAGAGCATTCAGGGAGAAAGCTACTTCATGTTGTTTATAGATGATTATTCTAGAATGACTTGGGTGACCTTTCTCAAAGAAAAATCTGAAGCTTTTGAAAAATTCAAAGCTTTCAAAGAAATGATTGAAAATGAGACTGAAAAGAGAATCAAATGCTTGAGATCGGACAGAGGAGGAGAGTTCACCTCAAATGAATTTGTGGAATACTGTGAGCAACAGGGAATTAAAAGAGAATATTCAGCAGCAAGAACTCCTCAACAAAATGGAGTAGTTGAAAGAAAAAATAGAACTATTGAAAATATGGCTAGAGCTATGTTAAATGAGTCAAAACTTTCAGATGGTTTCTGGAAAGAGGCAGTCAATACAGCAGTCTACATTATCACCAGGGCCCAACTTAGAGTAAATCATCATAAAACTCCTTATGAGTTGTGGAAAGGAAGACCGGCTACGGTAAAACATTTCAAAGTGTTTGGGAGTAAGTGCTTCATCGGAAGGGAAGATCAGAATTTGGGTAAGTTTGATCCTAGGTGTGATGAAGGAATTTTTCTTGGTTATTCCAGCAGAAGCAAGGCTTACAGATGCTTCAACAAAAGAACGCATACAGTCGTAGAGAGCATAAATGTAACAGTTGATGAAAAGACAGGGATAAGAGAACCTGTCAAGGAAATCAGTGATGAAATCTGTCAAGAAGAATTCAGAGAGGTTTCAGATGAAGAAGAGGAAAAACAGTAGCTGCTTCCCAAAACTCCGTCACGATATGTTCAGAAACATCATCCCAAAGATTTGATCATTGGTGATCCAAACAGCAGACAAACTAGAAGAAGAGTCATTCCGTCACACGATTCTACAAATATTTCATTATTATCTCAGATTGAGCCAAAAGATTTCAGTGAAGCATGTGCAGATAAATTTTGGGTAAAAGCTATGGATGAAGAGCTAAATCAAATAGAGAAAAGTGAAACTTGGGATTTAGTTCCAAGACCTAAGGACAAGAATGTCATTGGCACAAAATGGATATTCAGAAATAAACTCAATGAGGATGGAAAGATTGTCAGAAACAAAGCCAGGTTGGTTTGCAAAGGTTATGCTCAAGTAGAAGGTGTTGATTTCGAAGAGACGTTCGCTCCTATTGCTCGTCTCGAAGCCATCAGAATGTTTTTGGCCCTTTCAAGCTTCAAAGCATTCAAGGTGTATCAAATGGATGTGAAATCAGCCTTTTTAAATGGAGTTTTGGATGAAGAAGTCTACGTAGAACAGCCAGAAGGCGTGTCTCTCTCAGATCAATCGGACTATGTGTGTAAACTAAAAAAGGCCTTGTATGGGTTAAAGCAAGCACCTAGGGCTTGGTACTCAAGACTTGACAGGTACCTTCATGAGCAAGGTTTTAGGAAAGGTATGGCAGATAGCAATTTGTACATTAAGGATAAAGGTAATGATATGTTGATTGTAGTTGTCTATGTTGATGATATCATTTTTGGGGGAAATAATACCCAGATGTGCAAAGATTTTGCTAACACCATGCGGAAGGAATTTGAGATGTCTATGATTGGAGAGCTGTCATTCTTTTTGGGTCTTCAGATTGCTCAATCAAAAGACGGTATATTTCTCTCTCAAGGAAAATATATCAAAGAAATGTTAAAAAAATTTGGGATGATGGACAACAAACCTGTATGTACTCCAATGACTACAGGGTGCAAGATGAGTAAAGATGATGAATCTCCAACGGCAGATCAGAGGTTGTACAGATCAATGATTGGCAGTTTATTATATGTTACAGCTACCAGACCAGATATCATGCAGGCTATTGGATTAGTAGCCAGATTTTAGGCAGCTTCGAAAGATTCTCATGTTATAGCAGTTAAAAGAATATTCAGATATCTGAAGGGCACTATGGACTTTGGGCTTTGGTATCCCAAAGGTGATGATTTCACTCTCACAGCCTATACAGATGCAGATTGGGCAGGCAGTAATGATGACAGGAAAAGCACCGGTGGTGGAGCATTCTTTCTGGGAAAGAGTTTAGTTTCTTGGCTAAGTAAGAAACAACCTTCAGTTTCCTTATCTATGGCAGAAGCTGAATACATAGCAGCAGTGGTTGGGTGTACTCAAGTTCTATGGATGAAAACCACCTTGGAGGATTTCAAAGTCAAGCATGAACAACCCATCTCCATATTTTGTGATAATACTAGTGCCATAAGTATTTCCAAAAATTCGGTAATGCACTCAAGGACAAAGCATATTTCCATCAAGTATCACTTTCTAAGGGAGAAAGTGCAAGATAAGCAAGTCAAGGTAGAATATGTGTCTACTAAAGAGCAGATTGCAGATATCTTCACAAAACCTCTTCCAAGAGATACGTTTGAGTATCTAAGGGAGAAATTGGGAGTTGTACTCCCACCCCAGAATTAATCACCTCATCGGGGAGGTGGGGGAGGGACTAAGCTAAGAGGCTCATTCTTAGTCCCGAGCCCCAAAGGTGACCCTTTGCCATTGATGACAAAGGGGGAGAGATATGAGTAAGGGGGAGAGCTTCATAGTGAAGAAGAGAGCTTCAAGTCGGGGGGAGCAAAAACTTCAAAGGCAGATTCTCGGTTGTTGGATCGGTTGTTTTCAGTTTTGGCTCTTGACTTGTGTTTTCAATTAAGGTTTGCCATCAATGACAAAGGGGGAGATTGTTGGCAATTTTGGGTACTTTGGGTACATTGCCTTTACTCTAAGTGTAGATGTTGTCATTGATGTCAAGAAGGTCTTGAAGCAATTTGGTTTGATGTCAAAGAATGTGTCTTGATGAAGGTTTCAGCATGGACAGTGAGTTTCCAAGAAGATCAGGGTAGCCCAGTTGCAAAAGATCAAGAAAAAGATAAGTAAGAAAAAGTATGCAGGCGGCTAGAAAAATTGTCGTGATTTTGTGACATGTTTGAGGAGAGAGAAAGTGCTGGAAAAACTGTCATGATTTCGTGACATGTTTGAGGAGAGAGAAATTTCGGGCAAAAGTGTCATGATTTCACGACATGTCGCATTTTCGTGACTCAAAAAGTGCAGGAAGGCAGAGAAGGAAAAGTGTCGCGATTTCATGACATTCTACAAAGGAGGCTATAAGGACAAGAAAGTGTCATGATTTTGCAACATTTTGAAGAAGAGAAAGTCCGTAGTGTGAATTGTCATGATTTCATGACAAGATTGAAGAGAGAAAGTGATTCAGGAACTGTCACGATTTCGTGACATGATGCAAAGTTCCAAGTAAAGGCTGTCACATTTTTGTGACAAGCTACAGAGGTCGAGTTGAGGACTGTCATGATTTCATGACATGCAGCAAAGGAAAGAGCCTAAAAGGAGAAGCATCATGATTTCATGACAAGCAGTGGAGAAAGCATTCGAAAGCCAGAAGCGTCACGATTTCATGATAGGTTGCAGGGAAAGCTTTCGAAAGCTAAAAGCATCATGATTTCATGACAGGCTACAAAGAAGTTGTACGGATGCAGAAAGTGTCACGATTTCATGACAGGTTGAGTTGGCAGCTTGCAGTTGGAGAAAGTGTCACGATTTCATGATAGAATCAGTTAGCAAGTCTTAAGCAGAAGAAGCGTCATGATTTCATGATGAATTGAAGAAGGAAGAGCTCGAAGGCGAAAGCGTCACGATTTCGTGACATGTTCTAGTTTCGCGGGCATATGGCAGAAAAGAGCTTAAGGCAGCGAAAGCGTCATGATTTCATGACAGAGTTGCAGATGATGTCAAGCCGATGTGTCATGATTTCGTGACAAAAGCTGAGAAGAAGGCCATGAAGACTAAAGTGTCACGATTTCATGACAGAAGTGAGATGACGTCAGCAGGAGGCAAAGGTGTCACGATTTCACGACAAAAGCTGAGAGGAAGGCCATGAAGACTAAAGTGTCACGATTTCATGATAGAAGTGAGATGACGTCAACAAGAGGCAAAGGTGTCACGATTTCGCGACAGAACAAAGGAAGTCGACAAAGGCCAAGGTGTCACGATTTCACGACAGCAGGCTATAGAAGGTGTACGGATGTAAAAATGTCATGATATCGTGACATGTTGTAGTTTCACAAGGACAGCTACAGAACCAGAGGCGGTTGAAGGACAGAGTTAAATTTGAGCCGACAAAGTTAAAATCTGGGTCGACGTAGCGTAGGGTTTTGTAGCCGACGTAGTTGAAGAGTAACAACCGACTAAGATTGAATGTAATGATCTTGAATCTTACTCTATAAAAGGAGGGCTGTTTGAATAGTTTGTGCATCGATCGAAGTGTGCATTCGAAGTGTGACTTTCACAGAAGCGGAGTGCAGGGAGAAGTTCGATCGTCGAAGAGCAGAGTGTGCGAAGACATTGCTATTGTGTTTGCACAGAGGTGCATAAGTGGATATTTGATCGAGTGTTGTAATTGCACAGAGGTGCAAGTTCGAGGACAATAGTGCCAGATCGAAGGACTGTGTTTTGGTGCAGATAAGAGGACCGACTGTGCGGTGATAGAGTTGAGGACAGAGGTCTCCAGCGGAGCGGGGAAGACGAGGTGTCTTCCGTGGATTGAGTTCCACTTGCTAATGGCTACAGAGGCAGAGGTTCTCTAGAGGATCACCAGATTAAGCAAGAGCTAGGGGAAGGTATCTCCTTTGGGTTGGTGCCCATAAACTTTGTAATCGGGACATGTTTCCCAGAATTTGAGGTGATAAAATTTAGTAAAAATTTTATCCGTGGAGTAGCCCGCGTTGGGTGAACCACGTAAATTGTTGTGTCTCTATTGTGGATGATATTCTGTGCATTGCTTTGATTTCTATTTTGATTTTGTTATATATTCACTGCATAATTTTGAACTGCAAGTTGAATCGAAAGAAAAAGTAGAAAGCGGTCTTATACTGTTCACCCCCCCCTCTCAGTATAAGCTTGTGTTCTTCACTCATGCCTCTCCTATTTCTGATTGAGGCTTCGTATTTTACCCCTACGATGGTTTATCTACCTATTTTTGTCTTCTTAGATATTTTGAAGAAGGTACTTCCTTTTTTTTTCAAATGGTTGGAAGAATTTTTTCTAACTAGAATTTTTTTGTAAAAGTTTACGAAAACCTTTCAAAATCCCTCTTACCAATCAAAAAATATATATTTTAGAGTATAAAATTCTAAATTATTCATATTTAAAAATAAATTTCTCAAAAAAACCTTGAATTTCTAGTCTACTAATACCAAAATACCATTGAAATCTATTTTTTGAAGTAAAACTTAATTTCTCTAAGATGGTTTTATCCTCAAAACAAGATAATTATTTTTTATTAGACATGCAAAAAAAGTGGGTATCATTTTGACCCAAAACAAAAATATCCTTCTTTAATGTTAAACCTAACCAGAAAGTTGTAAGTTGTTTAAATAAATTATTTTTTTAAGAATTATTCCTAAACTTATCTAAACGAACTTGTTAGAGTTGATATTCTTCTCTCTAAGATACATGTTTATGTAAAATTGCTTTGAAACTTAGATCTATATTTACAATATACCCCCCCTTTTGTTATTTACATAACAACACAAAATCCATAAATAATTATATCCCTTGGATTATCTAATGTAAAATACACCAATATTTTCTTCTTATTGTGATCACAAGGAACAACATTAGTTAATTATTCATTTTATAAAAGCACAATAATAAGTCTAATGATATTAAATTAAAAGCATCTTGAAATCAAATATAATGATGTAGATAAAAAACATTTTTATCAATATAACATCACATTTTTATTTCTTATTATAAATTTAAAGCTAATAAATATATGTATTATATTTCAATATTAAAAATACATATACATGGATGTGAAATTAATCAATTAAACCTCTAAACATTAATATTATGACAATTTTTTTTTCTTTTTTCTTGATAATAAGGGGTTGTACTTGGGTCCCTCACCCTTGAAAAATTACAACTCTCTTATTTGGAGTTTGAGATTTTATAAATAAATAAAATATTCATGTCAATTGAGATGCTATAGCTAAAAACTACATTATTTTACATAAAATGTTTGAATTCTTGATTTTCATTTTCTGGATATTTTCATTTTTCTCTATGAATGCAATTATTCTATAATTTAGCATCTTTTTTGACATTTTCCTATAGCAGCATTCACAATACCAAAAATTCACCTCTACTATCTATGCCTTGCATCTTAGTAGAGTAATATTTCCAAAATATCTCACTATCATAGTCTACTTTACCAAATATGGATTGCTTTCCTTCCTGAAACACAAGTGCAACCACAAAAAATATAATAAATATTCTAAATGAAAACACATTATTGTTACAAAAATAAAGTAGATATTACCATTGAAAAACATTAAAGTAATCTTAATAGTTAATAGAATAATGCAATCAACATTTTCTTATTAGCCTCAACTAAACTTACTACTTCCTCTAACCATGGAAAGGAGAATTTAACTTCATGATCTTAAATCAAAACCCTATATTGGTTAGCTTATCTACACATTTGTTTCCTTGCTTTAATATATGTGCAAAATTGATTTCTTTAAACTCTTTAACAAGATTTTGGATTTCTACAATTACCTCTTGCATGTTCCATAAAGCCTTTGCTTTCCTCAAAATTGTATTTATTACTATGAGAGAATTACCTTTCATTCATACTTTATTCCACTTCATTTATTTACATATTTTTAACCCTTCTAAATTTTCCCAACCTTTGGCCTCATTATTAGTCTTAAATCCACTATTGAGAGCATAATAAGACAAAATCTCACCTCTATTATTTCTAATTATTCTCCTCCTCCTGATCCTGGATTTACTTTAGATGCTCCATAAAAATTCTATTTAACCCACTCCACATGTTATGGTTTGCACTTTATATTATTTGCCTTATTTTTGCTTCTTTTGTACCCAACATCATAATTTCATTTAATGACTTGACTCCATCTATCAAGGCTCTCTCCTTCTAGATTAGGGATTGGGTGAGTTGATAGAGTTGGTTTAGACTCCTCTATGGATAAACATATCTTCTTTTTCATTACCTCTAAAATATTTTCCTTTCCTTTATTATGACAAATATCTTAACTTTATAAAAAGAATTATATTATCTTTTTATCAAACATTTTATAAAACATTAAAATCATTAAAACAATATAAATCTAAAAAATCATTAAAATAATAAAAATTTAAATGTTTCAAATAAAAGGTCAAAATTAAATATGAAAACACTAAATTTTGTAGGTTGTTGACAACCTTAAGAACTATTTCTCCTTTACCTTTAGTGAAACAGGATTGCATATAAGTGCATTGGAAAAAACAATTACCTAATATTAAGAATATTAGAAGTATTCTTTTCTAGGATTTTAATTTAGGTAATTTAAATAATAATTTAAGGACATATATTTATAATATCTTAACAAAGTCAAACTATAATTAAATTAGGATTTAAATATGTTCAGGCCTTTCATTTACAGTCAAATAATTTTTATTAAAAAACCATGAATTAGATAGGAATATGTTAACGTGGTAAGATATTATATAGTGAGAACCCATGCTTTATCTCAAATAATTGTTAGTTGAGGGGTGGGGAGAGACATAGCGAACATGTATGAAAAATGAATATTTTAAACAAGGATAAAATAGAGTGTCTCAAAGACACTACAACAACCAGCATAGTACAATCATCGAGAGACCATATCATCAAATTTTGAAGAGAAAAAATCAAAGTGAAGGAAGAGAGCCAACTAAGGGCTCATCAATAGCAAATTTTTCAAGGTGCTTAAAGAAACCAAATCCAATGCCATTTTTCCCATGAAAATAACACCTACAACAGTGTAAGAGAAGTAACCTACAACTTCAAAGAATCTATGGAAGGTAGCATATCACCTATTACAAAAATAACATAGTGCAAATTATAAAAGTACAACATAAAGAAGTAATGTTAGAGATTGAGCTACAATTAAATAGGGCATTACCCAAGAGGACTACAATAATAGCTTGGAAAAAAAAATAATTTTTAGTTGAGGGGTGGGGAGATACATATCGAACATGTATGAAAAGTGAATATGTTAAACAAGGATAAATAGAGTATCTCAAAGACACTACAAAAACCAACATAGTACAGTAATTGAGTGACCATATCATCAAATTTTGAAGAGAAAACTTCAAAGTGAAGGAAGAGAGCCAACTAAGGGCTCATGAATAGTAAATTTTTCAAGGTGCTTAAAGACACCAAATCCAATACCATTTATCCCATGAAAATAACACCTACAACAATGTAAGAGAAGTAACCTGTAACTTCAAAGAATCTATGTAAGGTAGCATAGAACCTATTGCAAAAATAATATAGTACAAATTATAAGAGTACAACATAAAGAAGTAACATTAGAGATTGAGGTGCAATTAAAGAGAGCATTACCCAAGTGGACTACAATAATAACTTGGAAAAACTTCCAGCTAAGAGGATAGCATTGAAGCACCTTAGAACCATTTTTGGAGCCAACTTTGTAAGATAGGTGCACCACTATTCACTGGAGAAAGAACATTGAAATCTAAGCCAAAATAACTTGAAATCATTGGTAAGACGTGTTGAGGTAATAGAAGATGTTGAAAGCATAGTTACATGCAAGGGAAAGGCATTCCACTTGCCACCACTAGCTAAGAAATATTGTGCAACTTGGTACAACAAAAGATAAGCATCAGCATATCCTTATAATGTCAAGGTTATAACACCTGCACAAAGGAAGGTAATTCCTAGGCATGAGATAACACTCAACTCAAGTATTGAAGGTATCATTGTGCAATTTTCAAAGGTTGAAGGTATCAAAATCATTGTGCAATATTCAAAGGTAGATGAGAGCATTCAAGGCTCAACTAAAATAATGCTCAAAAATAACATAACCTCCATTCACCACCTACATACCTGAGAAACATAACATGCCATGTGACTAGCATTCCAAGAGGAGACAAAGGATATTAAAGAGTCTAGGTTGAGAAGAGTGCACATATTGAAGCATGAATATGAATCATTGAGAGATGTAGTAGAGGTCAAAGCACATTAAATGAGGATAAGATCATCATAGGAGAGCACCACTCAAAGGAGAGCATTGAATGCTCACTATCATAAGTTGAAGATAAATATTTGCAGTGCTTTAAGCTCGAACAGTGAAGACAAGACCAAATCCAATCAACATTCAACATTAGGAGGTATATTTACATTGATATTTTTTTCATTAAAGTGAAAAAGGAGATATAAGGTATTTCATATATCTAAGTTTAAGCTTATATTGCATTGGATACATTATAAACTTAGATATAAAGAAATTAAACTGAGTTCTAAACCTTAAAGAATATTTCAAGGTGCATTATATCTAATATTTATAAATTAATTAAATAGGAGTTATAAGGTTTTATACCTTGGAAAAATTAAAGTATTACTCTTTTGAAAATATTATCATTTCTAAATTTTCAAATTAGGGAGATATAAAGAGTACTACATAAAACTTTAGATCATTGGAATTTAGAAAATTTAATCATTGAAAATTAAAGGTAAAAGAAGCAAAATCATTGATTGCTTAAAATACTTGGAATTTATTGCTTGTCTCATATTCACATTAAGAGAGACAAATGTAATCCAACCATAGAGTCTTGAAGTTAGAGAACTTCATCTAATTAAAAGTGCATATATCAATAGGGAGAAATAAGGTGATATAAGAGTTGATTATTGTCTTGAAAACACTAGGGAATAAACTCAAAAGGAAATTTAGATCAAGCATTTAATCAAGATCATAATTTCAAACACTTGGGAGATATAAGGGATTCTACAAAACTTGATAGTGATAATATTTTATCAATATTAAGCACATACCCATAACTAGGGATTCATAAGGTAGACAAATTAAAATATTTTAAAATACAAAATTTCCATTAAAAATATCTTAAATACTTTGGAACTAAAAGGTATCCTAACTAGAGATTTGGAAAATCTAAATTCTTATCAAAACCATTTATTCATAAAACTCTAAGGAGACATAAGGTAGGCAATCTCAAAGGTTTAAAAATTAAAAGGTTTACTACTTAAAGCAAGATGGATGAAATAATTACGAATGCATTTAATGAAAATATTGAAGAGCTATTTCATGAACATGGGTTTTATTCACAAAATATAATAGAAACCTTTGATGGATTTAAACACTTACCTACAGATTTGAAAAAATTATTCTCTTTGTTTTTGAAGGAAGCAAAGGAAACTAAATTTACATTATTAATTGGTTATTTTCATGAAGTACTTTTTAGATCTTGGTGAAATACTCAAAATATAGTTGTATTCACATAAAAATAATGCTTTATGATATATCTAACATTAATTGTTTTTGAACTCTTTCAAAATATGAAACAAAATAGCAATCCTAGTCAATATTATTGCGATGATATACTAACTCATCATAAAGAAGATATTCCTCTTGTAAAAATGAAGAAACAAATAAGAGGAAGAATAATTTGGAAGAGGAAGTATGACAACAAGGAACAATATGAAGATACTCATCAGGATACAAATAGAAAGTACAATGAATAAAATACAAATACTGAACCAAATGAAAAAGAAGGACCAAATCAAGTTGAAGAACATCTGAAGGATGAAGAACTTACCAAAATAATGTAGTACAAGGGGTTGTTAGAGTATATTACATTATTTGGTACATGTTAATGTACCACCTTGGGTATATTTCTAGATTAGGAGTTTATCTTAGATTAAGGTTTGAGTAGTTACTTCAAGAAAGTAATAAATGCACAAGTGTTAGAATGTGAAATGATTTAAATATGCATGTAGTCCACATGTACAATATTTATAGGATAGGTAGATGAAGAGTCATGGGTAGAGCAAATTCCAAGACACATATCTTCCTATATATATATATATATATTCCTATATATATATATATATACCTTGAGGTATAGAGAGTGTAAAGGGTGAGAGATAGAGTGAGAAATAAAAAATTTACTATAGTGATTTGTAGTTAGAGTACAATGTAGTTCTTTCATTTAAAGTTTGGAGTGTTCATGTCCTCCATTATAATACAATGTACCATTTTCATGAGCATTCATTAATGGCATATTTCTAAGTTATTATAGGTGTTTATCTTATAGTTATCCTACATATTATAGTTCCATTATCATATACTTATCATTGCTTGCTCATTTTACATCTTGTGGTTTCATTTCATTTAATATAAATCATAAAATCTAATAGGAGCCCCATATTATCAAAACAAAAAGGGCTCTTGAAGGTTTTTTTGGACCTCTAACTCTCAAACTAGATGATTATGATCAAATCCTATCTTTGGATGGGTTTTTAGGGTTGAATCTCTGATGCAGGAGCATCCGATGGCAGCAGAGCAATCTTGCATCAACAAAAAAAATTTCTAAGTGTTAGCCTTAATGTTGCGATATCGCGACAGAGAAAAGTGTCGCGATATCATGACATGTCATGTTTTTGCGACTCAGGAAGGAGAGAGAAGACGCAGAGCAAAAATGTCATGATTTCACATGTCATTAAATCACAACCGAAAGAAGACAAGAAATGCCAGAGGAGAAAATGTCACGATTTTGTGACATGTCGCGAAATCACAATCGAAGGAGCAGAAAGAAAGCAAGGAAGGAAACTATCATGATATCGCGACATGTTGCAATTTCACGACCCAAAAAAAAGAGAGAAGGTAGGGAGCAAAGATGTCGCAATATCATGACATGTCACGATTTTGTGACCCGAGAGGTGAGGAGGAGGTAACAAGGAAAGATGTTGCGATATCGCGACATGTCGCATTATCACGACCAAAAGCCGAGAGAAGGCTCAAGAGAGAAAAGTGTCGCGATATCACGACATGTCGCATTATCATGACCAAAATCCAAGAGAAGTCTCAAGAGATAAAAATGTCACGATATCATGACATGTCGCATTATCATGACTAAAAGACAAGAGAAGGTGCAAAGGAGGAAAGATGTTGCGATATTGCGACATGTCGCATTTTTACGACCAAAGGACGAAAGAAAGTGCAAAGGAGAAAAGTGTCACGATATCGTGACATGTCGCATTATCAAGGCCAAAAGGTGAGAGGAGGTGCAGGAGAGAAAAAGTGTCATGATATTGCGACATGTCACATTTTCGCAACTCGCAAGGGGCAGGAAGGCCGAAAAACAAGTGTCATGATATTGCGACATGTCGCATTTTCGCAACTCGCAAAGGGCAAGAAGGCCAAAAAAGCAAAAGTGTCATGATATCACGACATGTCACATTTTTGTGACTCAAAGAGGGACAGGAAGGCAGTAAAGCAAAAATGTCATGATATCACGACATGTCGCATTTTCGAGACCAAAAAAAAGGAAAGGAAATGCAGGCGATTACAGGGGCCGTTACAGAAGAAATTGTCAAGCGATGGGTATCCTGAATGTCATCATGGGTTGATAGGGGGACAGAGTCTACAATGGCAACACTGGACAAGCACATGGCACCAAGGTGCAATGAAAGCAGATGAAGATCAAGAGTCAAAGAGGAAGATGTTTCCAAAGACAAGACAATGAAGAGGCATGGAAAATGAAACGAAGGGTCAAGAAAGGGAAATGGAGAGTCACGCCAAAGATTTTAAAAGAGGAAGTGAAGGCATGCACAAGGGTTGGAAAACTATGTAGACAAAGTTGCAGACGTAAAGGCAAGAGGGCCATTTTGGACCTGTTTAGGCTATTTTTCTTCTAGGACGAAAGATGTTGTAATAGAAACTATCTTTCGGGATAAAGGAATTTATTTGGCAGATTGTTGCCATCATTGTAATATTTTTATGAATTATTGAATGAGAACATAGATTTGGCATGAGCGATTTGGCTCCCCATCAAGTGGTATCAGAGTAGGAGTTCTTGAGTGTGTGAAAAGATCACCAAAAGTGAGGTAGTTTGCACCAAGATCTATGGAAGGGTTGTGAGAAGAGAGTGAGGAAGAATGCCTCCATGAAGAAACCATGGTGGTGGGAGAAATGTGGTACCTGAAGAAGATTTTAGAGCTTTTTAGAGGCAGGTGCAAGCCCTACAAGAGGAGTTATGAAGAGGGATTGAACCAAGAAGAGAAGATCGTAGTGAAGATGAAGCTTGGGAGGTTGATAATCCCTCAGAAGAAGAAGTAATGAATCTTGTAAAAGCCAGATTGGTTAAGGCCATATCTCAGATCAAGAAGAAGACAAAGTTTGATGTATCCACGTATTTTGGGAATCTCAATCCAGAAGAGTTGATTGATTGGATCAATGATATGGAGGAGTATTTTGAGTATGAGGATGTTGTAGATCCAGATCGAATCAAGTTTGCAAAAACAAAGTTGAAGGGTCATGCTTGCATATGGTGGAAAGAAGTGCAACTAGAAAGGAATAGAAGCAAAAAAAAGAAGATAACCAAATGGGATCGAATGGTGAAGAAATTGAAGAGACAGTTTATTCTTATGGATTATGAATTGGACCTATTGAGAAAAATGTAGAGTTTGAGACAATCAAACAAGTCTGTCAAAGAATACACAAAGGAGTTTTTCTAGATCTCAATCAGAACTGGCCATTCAGAGGCTAACAGGGAGAAGGTGGCCCGTTACATCAATGGGTTGAGAACCAGTATTCAAGAAGAATTGAGTCTGGTTAGGATGAGCACCATTGAGGATGCTTACCAATTTTCCCTCAAAGTTGAAGAGAAGCTGAACAGACAATTTGAGGGTAAGCAAAGAGGAAGAGTTCATGGTGGAAGAACTGGTGGAAGGACCAGTGGAGAAAAATATAAGGATTAGATGAATTCTGGTGGAACCAGTAATACCCAGGACCAGAAAGAGGGGAACACC
The DNA here is from genome assembly GCA_028583015.1 of Wollemia nobilis. NCBI lineage: Eukaryota > Viridiplantae > Streptophyta > Pinopsida > Araucariales > Araucariaceae > Wollemia > Wollemia nobilis. The sequence continues at coordinate 1,936,558 of JAQPPZ010000028.1, forward strand.
TACCAACCATGTAATCAGAACAATTTTTACCCAAGAGGGAGAGGTAGATATGGACATGGATTTGGAAGGGGAGGATTTCGTAGAACCTATTTCCACTATGGCAAAGGACATCAAGCATATGAGTGTCCACAACACCGAGAAAGGACGAATAAGAGACCTGAGGGTCCTGCCAGAGCTGCTGTGGTAGATGAAGATGCTAAATCAAAACATTCTGAGTAGGTAGAGGGAGGAGAAGTTATGGTCACTAGGAGGACCCTATTGAATGAGGAGAAAGAACCAGACTAGAGGAGGAGCCTGTTTCGCACAAGGTGCAGGAGTTTGGGTAAGGTCTGTAATATCATTATAGATAATGGTAGTACTGATAACTTAGTCTCAGAAGAGATGGTTACTAAGTTATAGTTAAAGAGGAGAAGCCACCCACATCCATATCAGATTACATGGTTACAGAAGGACCATAGGGATTTAGTCAGTGAGCAATGCTTAGTGAAATTCAATATTGGGAATTACTATGATGAGGTCCTGTGTGACATCCTACCTATGGATGCTTATAATTTGTTGTTGGGAAGGCCATGGAAGTTTGATCAATGTGCAGTGCATGATGGTCATGCCAAAACTTACTCAGTGATGAAGAATGGAGTGCGCCATAAGCTGAAGCCCTTAAGGAAGCAGGCAAAAAGGTATGTGATAGCGCTAGAATATGTTTAGTTGAAGGGGGAAAATTTTTGGATGGTTTAAAGCATGAGCATATGTGCTATGCATTAATTCCTAGAGTTAGGAAGGAATAATGTAAGGATACCCCTGTAGAAGTCTTAGGACTATTAGAAGAATTTCCAAACATTGTATCTGATAATGTGCCTGAGGGTTTACCACTAGTGAGGAAGATTAGTCACCATATAGATTTGGTACCAGGATCTAGTTTACCCACTAAGGTAGCACATAGAATGACTCCTATAGAAACTGAAGAGCTAAACAGGCAAGCCCAGGAGTTGCTGGAGAAGGGACTGATTTAGGAGAGTTTGAGTCCATGTGTAGTACCTGCAGTACTAGCACCAAAGAAATATGGAGAGTGGAGAATGTGTATAGACTCTTGAGCCATTAACAAGATCACCATAAAGTACAAATTTTCATTGCCAAGGATGGATGACATTATGGATTTTTTGAGTGGAGCCAAGGACTTCACAAATATTGATCTGAAGAGTGGTTATCATCAGATTCGTATTAGAGAAGGATATGAGTGGAAGACAACCTTCAAGACCAAAGAGGTTTTATATGAATGGTTGGTCATGCCATTTGGGCTAACCAATGCACCAAGCATATTCATGCGACTGATGAATGAGGTATTGAAAGAATTTTTAGGCAAATTCGTCAGTCTATTTGGATGATATTTTAATATTTAGCAGAACCGTGGATGAACATCTGATGCATATCAATAGAGTTTTTGAGAAGCTGTGGGAGGAGCAGTTGTTAATTAATCTGAAGAAGTGTTATTTTGTGAAGAAGGAGTTAGTATACCTGGGATTTTTCATCTCAGTCGAAGGTCTAAAAATGGACCCAAAAAAAGTGAGAGCTATCATTGAATGGCCTACTCCAAGAAGCATGACTGAGGTAAGATCATTTCATGGTCTAGAAAGTTTTTACAAGAAATTCATTAGGAATTTCAGTAGTATTTGTGCACTCCTTAAAAAAAAAATGATAGGGTATAAGAAAGAATTTAAGTGGACCTTAGGAGCAGATAAGAGCTTTGATCTGTTGAAGAAGAAGGTTACAGAGCAACCTATTTTGCCACTTCCAAAATTTAATAAGGTATTTCAGGTAGATTGTGATGTTAGTGGTAGTGCCATAGGAGTTGTTTTGAGTCAAGAAGGTAAACCTATTGCTTACTTTAGTGAGAAACTCAATGATGCTAGGAAGAAGTATTCATTTTATGATCAAGAGTTTTATGCTATGGTTCAGGCTCTAAAGAAGTGGTGACATTACCTATTGCCAAAAGAGTTTGTTTTATTTACTGATCATCAGGCCTTATAGTATATTAATAGTCAAGGGAAGCTAAATCAGAGGCACCTAAAGTGGGTTGATTTTCTACAGAGTTATACCTTTGTGTTGAAGCACAGGAGCAAAAGGTCAAATAGAGTTGCAGATGCCTTAAGTAGAAGGTAGTGTTTGTTGACAGAAATGAAGGTGGAAGTGGTAGGATTTGATGAACTGAAGGGTTTGTACCCTAAAGATCCCCGATTTTGTAGAAGCCTGGAAGGCTTGCTTGGCACTTGTCACTTTGGACAGGACCAAGTGGTTGGATTTTTTGATCCAAGATGGAATGTTGTTTAGAGGAAGTCAATTGTGCATTCCAAGGAGTTCAATGAGGGAAAATCTGGTCAAGGAGAAACATAGTGGAGGGTTGGCTGGACATTTTGGTCGAGATAATACCATTGCCCTGGTTAGTGAGAACTACTATTGGTCGTAACTACACCAAGATGTGAAGAAGTTTGTGCAAAGCTATAGAGTATGCCAAAGGGTGAAAGGTGTGCACTAGAACACTGGATTATATCAGCCATTACTTGTACCAGAGAGACCATGGGAGGACGTTAGCATGGATTTCGTTCTTGGTCTACCAAGGACACAGCGGAGAAATGACTCCATATTTGTGGTAGTTGACAGGTTTTCCAAGATGGCACATTTTATTCCCTGCCAAAAAACTAGTGACATAGTTCACATTGCAAGGTTATTTTTCAAAGAGGTGGTACGACTTCATGGTCTACCAAAGAGTATCGTTTCTAACAGAGATACCAAGTTTGTGGGGTATTTTTGGAGGACTTTGTGGAAGAAGCTAAAGACAGATTTGAAATTTAGTTTTGCATACCGTCCATAGACTGATGGCCAAACGAAGGTGGTGAATAGAAGTCTAGGAAATCTATTGAGATGCTTAATAGGAGATAAGCCCATAGGATGGGATTTGGTTTTGCCACAGACAAAATTTGCATATAACAATTCTGTCAACAGGAGTACTAACAAATATCCATTCTAGATAGTGTATGGGAGCAGTCCAAGGAATGCTTCTGAGTTGAGGAAGATGGATATAGGGGAAAGGTGTAGTGCCAAGGCTGAGGACTTTGCAGAGCATTTGAAGAGCATGCATGAAGAAGTAAAGAAGCACATTACTAATATGAATAACCAATATAAGACAAGGGCAGACCAGAAGTGACGGTTCAAAGAATTCGATGTGGGAGATGAGTTCATGGTCCATTTGAGAAAAAAATATTTCCTGTTAAAACCTATAACAAGCTAAAGATGAAGAAGTTTGGACCATGTTGAATTCTAGGAAAATGGGATTCAGGCAATGCATATGAAGTAGAATTTCCCAGTGGCCTTAACATATCACCTATTTTCAACATTGCAGATTTGGTAGAATATCATGAAGGAGGTAGTAGTGAGACACCAAGTGTAGAATTATGGAGTATTCCAACGTCTACTCCAGAAACAGGTGAGATCGAGGAAATACTAGACACTCGAGCAAGAAGAAGTACCAGGAACAGGCAGTATTCTGAATATCTGGTCAAGTGGAAGGGTAGGCCTATCGAAGATACAACTTGGTTGTTAAAAATAGAGGTCGACCGCCTAGGTCTTCCTCCAACAGTATAGAAGTGAAGGAAACTTCTCAATCCACCCCGGTTGTCTGATGCAGGAGCATTTGGTGGCAGCAGAGCAATCTTGCATCAACAATTTTTTTTTCTAAGTGTTAGCCTTAATGTCGCGATATCGCGATAGAGAAAAGTGTTGCGATATCGCGACATGTCACATTTTTGTGACTCAGGAAGGAGAGAGAAGACATGGAGCAAAAATTTCATGATTTCATAACATGTCGCAAAATCATGACCGAAAGAAGACAGGAAAGGCTAGAGGAGAAAATGTCGCAATTTCACGACATGTCATGAAATCGTGACCGAATGAGCAGAAAGAAAGCAAGGAAGGAAACTGTCACGATATCATGACATGTTGCGATTTTGCGACCCAAAACAGAGAGAGAAGGCAAGGAGCAAAGATGTCATGATATCATGACATGTCATGATTTCACGACCCGAGAGGCGAGGAGGAGGCAACAAGGAAAGATGTCGTGATATCGCGACATGTCACATTATCACGACCAAAAGCCGAGAGAAGGCTCAAGAGAGAAAAGTGTCATGATATCGCGACATGTCGCATTATCATGACCAAAAGCTGAGAGAAGGTTCAAGAGAGAAAAATGTCACGATATCGCGACATGTCACATTATCGTGACCAAAGGACGAGAGAAGGCACAAAGGAGGAAAGATGTCGTGATATCGCGACATGTTGCATTTTTGCGATGAAAGGATGAAAGTGCAAAGGAGAAAAGTGTCACAATATCATGACATGTCGCATTATTACGGCCAAAATGTGGGAGGAGGTGCAGGAGAGAAAAAGTGTCACGATATCGCGACATGTCGTATTTTTGTGACTCGCAAGGGGCAGGAATGCCGAAAAACAAAAGTGTCACGATATCGCGACATGTCGCACTTTTGCGACTCATAAAGGGCAGGAATTTTGAAAAAGCAAAAGTGTCACGATATCATGACATGTCGTATTTTTGTGACTCAAAGATGGACAAGAAGAAAGTAAAGCAAAAATGTCACAATATCGCGACATGTCACGTTTTCACAACCAAACAAAAAGAAAGGAAATGCAAGCGGTTATAGGGGTCATTACAAAAGAAATTATCGAGCGATGGGTATCCCAAACATCATCATGGGTTGACAGGGGGATAGAGTCTACAATGGCAGTGCTAGATGAGCATGTGGCACCAAGGTGCAATGAAAGAAGATGAAGATCAAGAGTCAGAAAGGAAGACGTTTCAGAAGCCAAGACAATGAAGAGGCATGGAAAATGAAACGAAGAGTCGAAAAAGTGAAATAGAGAGTCATGCCAAAGATTTTAAAAAGGGAAGCAAAGGCATGCACAATGGTCAGAAAATTGTGGAGACAGAGTTACAGACGTAAAGGTAAGAGGGCCATTCTGGACCTGTTTAGGCTATTTTTCTTCCAGGATGGAAGATGTAATAGAAACTATCTTTCAGGATAAAGGCATTTATTTGGTAGACTGCTACCATCATTGTAATATTTTTTTAAATTGTTGAATGAGAACATAGATTTGGCATGAGCGATTTGGCTCCCCATCAAGTGGTATCAAAGCAAGAGTTCTTGAGTGTGTGAACAGATCACCGAAAGTGAGGCAGTTTTCACCAGGATCTATGGAAGGGTTATGAGAAGAGAGTGAGGAAAAATTCCTCCATGAAGAAACTGTGGTGGTGGAAGAAATGTAATACTTGAAAAATATTTCATATCTTTGTAGAGGTAGGTGCAAGCCCTGCAAGAGGATTTATGAAGAGGGATTGAACCAAGAAGAGAAGATCGTAGTGAAGATGAAGCTTGGGAGGTTGATAATCCCTTAGAAGAAGAAGAAGCAATGAATCCTACAAAAGCCAGATTGGTTAAGGCCATATCTTGGATCGGGAAGAAGACAAATTTTGATGTCTCCACATATTCTAGGAATCTCAATCCAGAAGATTTGATTGATTGGATCAATGATATGGAGGAGTATTTTGAGTATGAGGAGGTTGCAGATCCAGATTGAATCAAGTTTGCAAAAATGAATTAAAGGCAAGAGGGCCATTCTGGACCTTTTTAGGCTGTTTTTCTTCCAGGACGAAAGATGTTGTAATAGAAACTATCTTTCGAGATAAAGGAATTTATTTGGCAGACTGCTGCCATCATTGTAATCTTTTTCCAAATTGTTAAATGAGAACACAGATTTGGCGTGAGCAATTTGGCTCCCCATCAATATCCAAAAAGGAAAAGACTCTCTTGTGATAGCAAAAAATGATCTAAAATAATTTGAATTAATTGGTATTATAGGCATCTATTACTCCAAGTATAATTTGCTCTTCAAAATTCTATATCCATAAGTTCATTTTCATTTATAAAATTTGCAAAATCTATCATGCCTTCAATAATGGAATAAATCCCTCCCTTTTTTTTGAAGGATAAAGGGGAGAGTTAAATTCCCCTACCAAAACCCAATAAAGGTCCATAAAGGCATTCCTTAATTGGATTAGATCCTTCCATAATTTTTTACTTCCTATAGTTGAATTTAAAGCATAAACATTAGAAACTATCCATTGTTGGTTTTGCTTCTTATCAAAAAAATGCATGACCATGAATATTTGGTTCAAAACAATCAATCTTCCTTCAAATATATTATGATTCCATATAATTAAAAGACCTCATGAGGCTCCTATAGCCGGGCCTACCACAAAATCAGCCCCTCTCTGTAGTCTTTGTTTGATAAGTTTAGCTTGAGTTTCATCAAGTTTTATTTCTTTTAACAACATGATATATGGTCAGATTATATTCTCAATGCTTGGAGTAGTCTATGCTTAGAGGGGGCATTGAGAGCCCTCATATTCTAAGAAACTATATTCATTTTTTGGTTTTAGTATATGGCTTTTTTTTGGAAATATTGAGTTGTCATTGATGTCAAAGGAAGCATGATATTCAAAGCAGAAATATTCTTCAAGTTTGTCGAGTTTATGAGGTTGGACAAATTATTCAATGTAATATTTATCACAAAGCAAGGCAAATATTTTTAAGGAAAATATTATAATATTTAAATAACACATTTAAATATTATAAAGAAAAAGGTTTAAGAGGCTTGGGATGAAAGGTTTAAAAACTTGAGACAAAGGTTTATATGGAAAAAGGATGGGACTTAAGTATGCATTATTTAAATCAAAAGAATTTAAATATTCATGGGTTTAAAAGGTAATGCTATAATATTTAAATTAAATATTATAACCAAAGGTTTAAAATAAATTAAGGTGCCTAAATTTTGAGAGATATTCAAAATACAAGTTAAAGGTTGAGCTGACGTCTTGAAAATTTGAAGGCCTTATAAAAGCATATAAATACATTATATTATTCCATATTTCAACTAACACAAGAATTTTATTTGATATATCTTTCATGGTGATTATTGTGAACAGAAAATAAAATAAAGACAAGAAAGATTCAAAGGTGTGCAAGTTCTAGACAAAGTCAAATTTGTGTGTACACCTATTACATATCTCTCGACTGGAGTAGCCCAAAAGTTGGTTGGCTTGTGTGAGCATTGTTGTGGGAAGGTCGTAGGGTCAAAACCCTAGATGTTATTTTGTTTTGTGGAAAATGAAGAACACAAGCTTATACTGAGAGGGGGGTGAATAGTATAAGATCATTTTTTACTTTTCTTTCCCAATCAATATTATGCAATGTATAAATATCAATATCAATAGCAATAATCAAAGCAATTCACAAATCACCACACACAATAGAGACACCACAATTTATGTGGTTCACCCAATGTAATCTAATCCATGGATAAAATATTTCACTAAAATTTTCTAAATTAATATCTTGGGAATCCTTTCCCTATTACAATGTTTATGGACCTATGTCCAAAGGAGATATCAATCCCCTAAATCAAGTTCATGGATCTCTATCCACAGGAGACACCAATATCCTAATATTTGCTCTAAATGGTGATGTTATAGAAGACATCTGCCTCCACTACCTTGGCTAATGGATCTTTATCCACTGAAGACTTTCCCTCACTCAGAAGACTTGTCCTCACTACTATGGATTAAAGGATCTCTATCCACTGGATACTTTTTCATCTATTCTCTATCACCTCCAAAGCTCTGTCTCAAATCTGCACTAAACACAATCCTTCAGTCTAGAAAAAATTTATCCTCAATCTCTATCTCTAGTTTGGCATAAATCTATCCTCAAATATACACCAAACTTTGTCCTTGAATCTATACTAAACATAGTCCTTCAATATAGCATAAATATTCTCAATATCTTTCCTCAAGCCTTAACTCAAAGCTTGACTCAATCTCAAATTAACTCTACTACATATGCCCCAAACCTTAACTCAAGTTTTGAACAAATCAATCAAATTTGCTCTCAATTCTTCTCAAATACTTGTCTCAAATTTGCTTTGTAAGCTTCCACAAAATCTCACACAAATTTATCCTCAAGTCCTCTCTAGAACTTGTCCAAATCTGCTCAATAAGTTCTCACAAGAACTTATCCAAATCTGCTCTCAATCTGTATTGTAAGCTTCCATAAAATCTTACCCAAATTTGTCCATAAGTATTCTCAAAGACTTGCCTCAAATCTACTCAAAAAGTCCACACTAGAACTTGTCCTATCTCATAGAACCATAAAGAGAATGGTTAAAGACTCAATATGCTCTATACTCATCACAATGCTTAATCACTTTCAATCACTCTATTAGAAACATACAGAGAATTGTTAGAGACTCAATATTATTCAACTCAATACTCAGTCACTTTCTCAAATCAATTCATAATATAGAATAGTTTATTTTATGGAACTTGAACAATCACTTCACACACCCACTTGACTAGGCTCAACCAACTCTACTCAATCAATCACTCAATGAAACAATCCTTGCTTACAAACCCTAGTCCAAGCATATGATCCTTTACTCAAAATGTTTCCAACAATGTTTATCAATCACTCTCACATAAAAATGATACTCATGTTCTTTTAAAACCCTAGTTCAAGTTCTTCACTCAACAACTCACTTCAACAACAATGTTTATAAGGCAATCTTCACATAACAATGATACTCATGTTCTTTTCAAACCCTAGTTCAAGTTCTTCACATCAATCAATGACTTAAACAACAATGCTCATAAAACAAGGTTTTAACAACAACTCTTTATTCCAAAAAATATTGAAGTATTAACTCAACACACTCAATAAGGAAACCCTAATCAAGTCCTTTTCACTCCAAATTTATTTTCCAAAAAACCAATCAATCAACTAAACTATGGAAGACTATGCTCATACCTTTTTATTGATGATGAAGGAACCTCAAATATATGCCACAACCACAAACACTTCTTTGCCAAGATCAAAGGAGTTAGAAGATACTAAACTATCTAAAAAATACAATGCAAAATATCAAAACACATATACACCTTATCACTCCATATTAACTAAAGCATCCATCAACATATACAAATATGATTGAACAAATACACCTTATGATATCCTAATTAAAATAATATTCAATACCATAAATAATGTCAATACAATCTCCTTTTCAAACTAACTCAATGACAACAAGTCCTCTTAATTTTAATCATTCTTCAATTCACTTTTTGATAAATAAAAAATTTCACAATAACTTTATTAAAATAAATCTCAACACCTTATTCCTTCATTTAATCAAGAATTAACAATTAAAATAATAACCTTTTCATAACCCCTTATAGCTCCCTAAAACTTATGTTTACACCTTAGGCAATTAAAAATAATGCAAATTTTATTACCTCCACCTAGGTGATATTCGAACCCTCGATGCAGTTTCTCCCAACACCCTAGTCGTGGCTCCAACTGCTGCACAAGCTAGGTGCTCATTTTAGGAGTAAAGAGCACAACATTCTCTATGTTCCTACCCCAATGCACTAAAACCAAAAATATTACATGTCACTTCCTTCGACGCCTAAGCACAACACTGCCAAAACTCTCTTGTCATGAATCGAACGCAAACCATTCTGCACCCACATGCCTTAACTCATGACCACTTGCCACTAGGCCATGTTTCCTTGGTGGATATAAGGGTTTAACCCTCAATGCTCTTATCACTTTCGCTGGCACCTAAGACAAATAGTTTGTCTTCTTCCTCACACAAATTTTCACCACAAAACTTGCCTCTTTAATTTATTTCGAATGAAGGATAGTTTCAATGCTACTAAGGCATGTACTTTATATACCAATTACCTCCATTAATTTTGAACGTCGACGCATTTGAAATTTGAATAATTATTTCATAAATTCTTTAGAATTTAAATTTTATAAATTAATTTTTAAACCCTTTTGGCTTATTAAAGCCCTCTTTGATTTTACCACTTTGTATAAATAATATTTATTTATAAAATTTAAATTCAATTTGAATTTAAATATTTTATAAAATAAATATTAAAACCTCCTTTAGTTTTTCAAAAAGCTTCCTTGGTTTTTTATAAAAACCTTTTATTTTGCTCATTCATATGCTTCCACATAATATTAAAAATATGAAGCTCTTTTGCCATTAACCTTTGCATTGTTCCTTGACATAATCCTTGACATCAATGACGACTTCGTTCCTTGACATCAATGACAACTTTTACTCAAAAATTCCAATAGAAAAATCTTTGGTTTGCCTACTGAGGATAGTTTTAACATTATACGACACCCCTTTTGGTTCTAGTTGTTGCGGTAAAACGCTTGTGAGAATGTTGCATCATGGGAGATCACAATTTTGATCCATGGCAGGGAAAAGGTATTAATTTTTTATTTTTGTATTATATTAAATTGAGTGGGAATCATAAAGTTTTTCACATCTATTTGGAAATTGTATTCTATATAAAAGAATTATATTTGCATATCCAAAGTGGAAATTATATGATGTATTTTGTATAGTGTGTAAGAGAATTATTCTTGCATATAAAATTGGGAGTTATGTGGTGTATTATGTTGCACTTTGTATAGTGGGTAAGAGGATTATTTTTGCATATCAAAGTGGGAGTTATATGGTGTATTATGTTATTTGAAAATTGTAATTTTGTCTAAAGTGTGAGAGAGTTATTTTTACATATTTAAAAAGAGGGAGTTATAAGGTATAAGTGCGATTGATATTAAAATTGTATTGTGAATAATAAAAAGGGTTCATAAGTGGATGATTTTAAATCTGTGCTAGAAAGTGAATATTACTAACTATATTTTGAAGGAACAAAAGGGAAAATTATTATTGAGAAAGGTTTTGAAGGCACATCATCATCAAGGCAATTTTAGAGGTATGGTGATTTAATTCTTTCTTAAGGAGGTTTTTTTTTAAAGAAATATTTTTGTTTTCATATAGTTGGAGACATAAGGAATTTGTTGGAATTTTTGCCACATTGTTTTTATTGTTACTGTTCATGCAAGAGAATGCACAAATTGTAGAGATACTCACTCCTTTGTTTGTCCCTCCAAGCACTTTGAAAGGGAAAATACAAAAATCTCTACAAGTTTTGTGTTCAAGCAAGGTAAGAGAAAGATGTCGCGATATCACGACATGTTGCGATATCGTGACATGTTGCAGTTTCACGACGTCCAAATGCAAAAAATAGCTAAGCACAAAAGTTGTCGCGATATTGCAACATGTCGCATTATCACTATTTGTCACATTTTTGCACTAGGAAATAGCAGAGGGAGCAGTAACGACAAAATTGTCGCAACATCGCGACATGTCGCATTTTTGCGACTTGTTGCGATGAGGGAGCACTAAAGTGAAAATTATCACGATATCATGACATGTCACAATTTCGTGACTTGTAGTGGCAACTAATCAAAATGATAGGAAAATTTCACGATATCGTGACATACAACAGCAAAGGGGAGCGCCAGGGAAAAATGTCGCGATATCGTGACATGTCACATTTTTGCGAAAGGGCTGAAGTTAAGGTGGATGAAATATGTCACGATATCGTGACATTTTTGGAAACAAATCCAAGCAAGAGAAACTTGTCGCGATATCGCGATAGGAAGCGGCAACGAAGGAGAAGACAAGAAATTGTCACGATTTCGTGACATGTCAAATTTTCATGGCCGAAAAGCAGCAAAGTACAAGAAGATAGAAACATGTCACGATTTTGTGACTTGTTGAAGATGAAAGAACAAAATGGAGAAAACATCGCGATATCACGACATGTCACATTTTCGCGACCTGTCGCATTTTCACGGAACGAAGGCTGAAAAGTACAAGGCAGAGAGAAATTGTCACAATTTCGCGACATGTCGCATTTTCACGATGAAAAAGCGAGAAAGACAGTGCCAAGTACGGAATGTCATGATTTCACGACATGTCCCATTTTTGCCACTTGCAAGAAGATGAAAGCCAAGAAAGAGAAGGATGTCGCGATTTCACGACATGGTGCGTTTTCGTGGGTATAAAGCAGAAAAGGAGCCAGGAGGAAGAAATGTCATGATTTCGCGACATGTCATGATTTTGTGATGAGGAAGCAGACAAGATAAAACGAAGAGAAGATGTCACGATTTCGTGACATGTCACATTTTCGTGACTGGTGGCAAGAAGAGAAAGCAGTAAGGTAAAAGTGTCGTGATTTCGTGACATGTCACATTTTCACGACCTGTCACATTTTCGCGATAGAAGCAATAACAAAGGCCCGATAAATTTTTGTTCGCATTTTCCTTCAAAGCTGCATAGGAGAACATGAGGAGAAGATAAGGATCAAACAAAGTAATGTTTTAAAAACTCTCCAACTGATTTTGAGATCGTGGTCAAAGAGGCTCCAAGATTAAATGTTGTTGTTTACCTATGTACGCAAGATGGAAGAACATGAGGCAGTTTTTGAAGCCACCAAAATTAAAGATGCCTCCAGTATTAAAAGCTCTTGTTCGTGATCTCCTAACAACTTCAAGCTTGCCCCGATAATGGTCATTTAATGAAGAAATATGGTCCCTTGTTTCTGTTTAATTTTTAGTTTTGATCCATAAAAACAGGGAATGTCATTTCTTTGAGGCAGATTAAGGGGGATTGTTTTTCTTTTCAAGTGCATATTTTGTGGATCGCCCCTTCAAAATATGTTTTATGTTTTAAATGTTGTAATGCGAAAGGGAGAGGGAAGACCTCTATAAATACCAATGTAAATCTCAAGCAAAGGGAGGAGGACCTTCTTGCAAAAATTGAAGCAGAAATCCTAGGTGCATTTTGCTCTATTCTTAGTGTCTTTTGAGTTGGTGATCCAAACTGTTGTTCATGTGATGCTTTCTGTGTGATTTACTTCTATTTAGTCCAGTGTTAAAATATAAGTTGAATTCTACTATTTTGAATTTGGCTATATTTTCATTTGAACATTTGAAGTATAATTGAAGGTGAACTTATGGTCAATGTTTGATCCAATTTATGTATGTGCATCCTAAGAATCTAGTTGCTACGTATCTTCAGGATTTAGTTGAGGTTATTTGCTATCTGAGGTTGTTCTCCCTATCAACTATCGGCTTTGGCCATATTTCCATCTCTTTCTGTTATTTCCCTTTCTTTATGCATTTTCCATTTCTTTCTTGCACCCTTATCTTCAAACAAGTTTAGATTAGTTTGGGAGCCATCCCTCTCTGGAGATTGGCCCGGGAGACTTCTCTTTCTCTCGGCCTTTCAATGTTGGCCGGGTCTAGGGCGCATTTTATATGACTAGGCGGATTCGTGACCAATAGTTTTTGGCACGCCCGGTGGGACAGACAGTTTTTGTCTCAATAAGATCCATAATCGGTGGGACCCTAAAAGTTTCACTTTCAATAGTATTGAGGTTTAATGTTCGCCTTCATGTTGTATAGTTAGAAAATTTGGTGACTCGACACTACCCAGAAGCCTTCGAACGTGGAGACAGTGAGAGATGTACTTCATGATCACAAGATCGAAGGCCAAAAAATCTAAAAATCCCATTGAGTTTTTTGAACTTGACAACCAAAAATTAAGTGGACACCCTAAGTTGGTCTCCCCACCACTTACGTCCTCTGCAACATCCTCACAAATTGCTGGTGTATTTTCTATTCCTTCAAGTTCATCTAGTACTGCTACTAGTTTTCCACCTCTTCAGCCACACGCACTAGTCCAAATGGCCCAACATCCTCCACCAAGGCAGTTCTCGGCATGGAATAGTTTGGGAGCCTTGAATTTACTGGCACAAAATCCAGTCCCTCAAGCTACTTTGAAAGCTTTTTCGACCTATGATGGTACTGGTAAAACTGCTTATGAGCATATTCAATATGTAGCCTCTTTGGCGACCATCCATGACATAACGGAAGAAGACATGATGATAAAATTGTTGGTGTTGTCATTGAGAGGGAAATTGTTGTATTGGTATCGATCATTGCAACCAGGCACTATTGCATCATGGGATCAATTAGGAGAGCTGTTAATAAAAAAATTTCATGAACAAGCTGATCCATTTTCCTTGTTGCATCAATTTAATGCAATTCAAAGGCACCCGTAGGAGGAGATAGCGGAATTCAATGTCAGATTTACCAAAAGCTGGCAGAGAGTTCCTGAAGGTCTTCGGCCCACTCATGAGCAAGTTGCATTCTATTATCTTAGAGCTTTTAACACAGACATTGTCTTGGCTATCCGGTAGTCCAACGTGATTACATTCCCAGAGTTGTTCGAACAAGCGCACAAGGCAAAAGCTGACTTGATTGCCATAGGTAGGCTTCCCCCAAAGGTAACAATGCCTATCTTACCTGATCTTCCTAAGCATTTGTATTATGGTTCATTTTCACAGCCTATGCCTTCCATGTATCCTATTCCATCATGGAGCTCAAGTGCACCTCAGATCGCACCCATTCCAGTTCCTCAGCTCTCTACTCCAACTATTCCACAATTGCCTTCAAAAATGACTATGCCTATTTTTCCTGAGCTTCCACAATACCAGCATACAGGTGCAACCTCCACATATTACACTGCTCCATCCATGTACCCTTCATCTTCATGGAATCCTCCCACAACTTTGGTACCTATGATTCCCATTCCACAGATAACCTCTCCACTTCCAACTCCTGCATTACCTTCTCCACTAGTTCCATTACCTCTACCTACACCGCCTGTGTCCTCAAGCCTAGATCCTCAATTGGCTATTTTGCAAGAAATTCAATCGGCCATGAGAGCTCTCACTAACAAGGTGACATCTATGGAGCGGAGAGAGGCAAAGAGGAACTATCAGCCATGAAGATTTGTTTCGACGGTAACTAGAGAGCAAGTTGCTCCTAGCAAGGCTATAGAGAAAGTACCTTAGAGGAATTCAATGATCCTGGTAAGTGAAGAGGCTGGCCCTTCTGAAGTTTCACATGAGCCATCTTACTGGTGTTCTTCATGCAATGACCCACATGATGAGTCCACTTGCATGGTCCACCAAAATTATTTACAAGTTCTTAAGGGGAGCCATGTAAACATGATTCGAGAGGTGGAGGTGGATCATAATTCTATGATGTCTCCTGAGGAATACATGGTAGTCTTGACACGCAGCGACAAGAAACCAATGTTGGTAGATCCGGCTAAGATGGAGCCATTGAAAGTGCCTCCTACACAAGCAACAAAGCAACAAATACCTACAAAGACTCATGATCCTCTAGCTCCACAACAAGACCCACCTATTTTGCCGAAGGATCCACTTCCACCATAAGCAAAAGAGAAGTTGCAAGCTAAGGCTTCTACCTCCTAGCTACAAGCAAAAATGAAGGAACAAGCTAGAGAGACATTGCGGTATCCATCATTGACTAAACGACAATGAGTGGAGGCCACCCAACAATATAGAAGTATATTTGAATCTACTAGTGGAGGGAGAGAGCCAATCTCGATGGAGTACAACATCGTCGAAGAACTCAAAAGGATACCAGCTAAGGTAAGTCTGTATGACACCTTGCAGCTACCTGGACAGGTGAATCTCTTACAAGAATCCTTGAAGACCACACAAAGTAAGGGGAAGGCTCCAGCCTAGGTAGTTCTATCTCAAACTCTGACCTCTTCAGTCACAGGGAAAAATAGACCACCACCTTTTTATCTTTCATTGAGAATGGAGGGACATGTGGTGCATAATTGCCTCATTGACTCAGAAGCAGCTACTACTATCATGCCTAAGGTAGTATGTGATGTCATAGGCATGGAATATACAAGGACTAGCATGGGAGTTTTGCAGCTAGATGGTACCTCAGTAAATATGGTGGGTATAATTAAGGATGTTCCTATCTCCCTGCACGCCATGCCTCAGATTACTGTGATCTAGGAGATCATAGTAGTGGACCTAGAGCCATGTTTTGGTATGTGTCTCTCCCAAGAGTTCACGGCCAAACTCGGGGGTTACCTTTCTTTGGATTTTACTCATTTGGAGGTGATCCATAAAGGTAAAAAGGTGAAGATTTTCAATGAGAAGCCTTCCACATTTCATGTGGAGAGAATAGATGAAATGGACAGATTAGCAAATTCAGTGTACATGATGTCTAAAGAATTTGGTGAGCTTGACTTAATGGAAGAAGTTTTGGAAGAGCTCTGCCCAGAAAATGAATTTTCCATGGCCAATTTCAACGCCATGATAGAAATAGACTTGGGGTGTTACTCCATTCTTAAGCCTGAAAAGGCTCAAGAAAAGAATGATGAAAGTCGAGACCAGCTCTATTTCGATGGAGCACGATGTAGAAATGGCGCTGGAGTTGGGATTGTTCTAGTATTACCTTTTGAAATTCAACGATCCTATTCATATCGTTTGACCTGGAGCTGCACAAATAATACAGTAGAATATGAGGCTTTATGCCTAGGTCTCAAGAAGGCTGAGAAACTTGGAGCATGACAGTTGCAAATCTTTGGTGACTCCGAGATGATTATCAATCAGGTGACCAATAAGTGTGTGTCCAAGCACCATCTCAAGAACTATCGCAACAAGGTCTGGGATCCAGGAGATCATAGAGCCATGTTTTGGTATGTGTCTCTCCCGAGAGTTCATGGCTAAACTCGGGGGTTACCTTGTACATAAAAAAAGAAGAAAAAAAAAAGAAAAAAACGAAAAATAATATTTTTTGTCAACTTCGGCTCCTTTTGCACACGAGCCCGTAGGTATGTTTATTTCTCTCTCTTTTTCTTTTCCTTCCCAACAGATAGTGGCTTCCATCTACTTCTTTCTTCCACTTCCTTACTTCATTCCCTTCCTCTCCCACTCCTTCTTCCACTATAAATAATCAAGCCACTACTGTTGTTTCTACTCCCCTCTTTGATGTTCCCGTTTCTTCACTTCCCCTTTCTTCTAATCCTTTGTCTTTTGACCATTTCTCCACAGTTCCCATCGCTTTCTCCATTCCATCCACTTCCATTTCATTATCTATTTTCATAGAATCCCAGCAGCTGGTAGCATAGTAGCACCCTCTTCAGTTGCTGTATCTACCACTTCTACTCCTCCATCTTCCACCATTCCATCATTCACCATTCCTGTTCCATGACCTGCACATCTGTCGGTCATCACTCCATTCATTTCTATTTTTGCAACTCAAGTGCTTCTCACTACTGCCATGGAGATCCTTGCACAACACCTGGTGATTACCCAGCTCAACCGAGCTAGGCAAAATGTAGTAGTTCAAGGAATAAGGGAAGTTCTACTATTCTACAAATTTCTGTTGAAGGTCCTATTTTTGAGTGCCGAGCGCCAACAAGAGCTTGTTGCAGCAGCCCGTAGAGACGTCCAACATCAACCAACACTCACTTCTTCTGCTCCTCTAGCTTCTTGACTTTGTTGCCCAATGGATAAAGGCTTGAGGTTCGTGCATACAACAAAACTGTATACCCCAAGAGCCGCCAAGAATGTTGGCATTTTTGCCACATTATTTTTGTTGTTACTGTTCATGCAAGAGAATGCACAAATTGTAGAGATACTCACTCCTCTGTTTGTCCCTCCAAGCACTTTGAAAGGGAAAATACAAAAATCTCTACAATTTTTGTGTTAAAGCAAAGTAAGAGAAAGATGTCACGATATCGCGACCTATCGCAGTTTCGCGACGTCCGATGCAGAAAAGAGCTAAGCATAGAAAATGTCGCGATATCGTGACATGTCACATTTTCGTGACCTGTCGCATTTTCATGCTAGGAAACAATAGAGGAAGCAGTAACGGCAAAATTGTCATGACATCGCGACATGTCGCATTTTCGCGACTTGTTGCGGTGAGGGAGCACTAAAGTGAAAATTGTCGCGATATCGCGACATGTCACATTTTTGCGACTTGCAGTGGCAACAAAGCAAAGTGATAGGAAAATGTCACGATATCGTGACATACAGCAGCAAAGGGGAGCGCCAAGGAAAAATGTCGCGATATCGCGACATGTCACGTTTTTGTAGAAGGGCTGAAGATAAACACAAGGCGGATGAAAGATGTCGCGATTTCATGACATTTTTGGAAACGAAGCCAAGCAAGAGAAACATGTCGCGATATCGCGACAGAAATGACAACGAAGGAGAAGACAGGAAATTGTCACGATTTCACGACATGTCCAATTTTCGTGGCTAAAAAGCAGCAAAGTACAAGAAGATAGAAACATGTCGTGATTTAGCGACTTGTTGAAGATGAAAGAACAAAACGAAGAAAACGTCATGATATTGCGACATGTCGCATTTTCATGACCTGTCGCATATTCGCAGAACGAAGGCTGAAAAGTACAAGGTAGAGAGAAATTGTCACGATTTCGTGACATGTCACGTTTTCACGGTGAAAAAGCGAGAAAGACAGTGCCAAGTACGAAATGTCGTGATTTCGTGACATGTCCCATTTTCGCCACTTGCAAGAAGATGAAAGCCAAGAAAGAGAAGGATGTCGCGATTTCATGACATGGTGCATTTTCACGGGTATAAAGCAGAAAAGGAGCCAGGAGGAAGAAATGTCATGATTTCGCGACATGTGATTTCATGATGAGAAAGCAGACAAGATAAAATGAAGAGAAGATGTCACGATTTCGTGACATGTCGCATTTTCATGACTGGTGGCAAGAAGAGAAAACAGTAAGGTAAAAGTGTCACGATTTCGTGACATGTCACATTTTCGTGACCTATCACATTTTTGCGACAGAAGCAACAACAAAGGCCCGATAAAGTTATGTTCGCATTTTCCTTCAAAATTGCATAGGAGAACGTGAGGAGAAGATAAGGATCAAACGAAGTAATGTTTTAAAAGCTCTCCAACTGATTTTGAGATCGTGGTCAAAGAGGCTCCAAGATTAAATATTTTGTTGTTTACCTATGTGCGCAAGATGGAAGAACATGTTAAGGCATACAGTTTTTGAAGCCACCAAAATTAAAGATGCCTCCAGTATTAAAAGCTCTTGTTCATGATCTCCTAACAACTTCAAGCATGCCTCGATAACGGTCATTTAATGAAGAAATATGGTCCCTTGTTTCTGTTTGATTTTTAGTTTTGATCCATAAAAACAGGGAATGTGATTTCTCCGAGGTAGATTAAGGGGGATTGTTTCTCTTTTCAAGTGCATATTTTGCGGATCGCCTCTTCAAAATCTGTTTTATGTTTTAAATGCTGTAATGCGAAAGGGAGAGGGAAGACCTCTATAAATACCAATGTAAATCTCAAGAAAAGGGAGGAGGACCTTCTTGCAAAAATTGAAGCAGAAATCCTAGGTGCATTTTGCTCTATTCTTAGTGTCTTTTGAGTTGGTGATCCAAACTGTTGTTCATGTGATGCTTTCTGTCTGATTTACTTCTGTTTAGTCCAGTGTTAAAATATAAGTTGAATTCTATTATTTTGAATTTGGCTGTATTTTCATTTGAACATTTGAAGTATAATTGAAGGCAAACTTATGGTCAATGTTTGATCCAATTTTTGTATGTGCATTCTAAGAATTAGTTGCTGCTTATCTTCAGGATCTAGTTGAGGTTATTTGCTATCTGAGGTTGTTCTCCCTATCAACTATCGACTTCGGCCATATTTCCATCTCTTTCTGTTATTTCCCTTTCTTTCTGCATTTTCCATTTCTTTCCTACACCCTTATCTTCAAACAAGTTTAGATTAGTTTGGGAGCCAGCCCTCTCTGGAGATTGGCCCGGGAGACTTCTCTTTCTCTCGGCCTTTCAATGTTGGTCGGGTCTAGGGCGCATTTTATATGACTAGGTGGATTCGTGACCAACAAATTTAATTCTTTCTTATGGAGGTTTTTTTAAGGAAATATTTTTGTTTTCATATAGTTGGAGACATAAGGAATTATTGGATGTGACTTTTTTGAAATAAATTAGGATATATGTGGAAGGGTTTAAGAACAAATTTGTGCATTATTGTTGAGTGAAATTGAATTGAAAATGCAAGAGTTATAGATCAGTTTTGTGAAGCAAATTTATATACATTGCTTTGAATGAAATTGAGATTAAATTTGCAAGGACTATAAACCATATTTGTAAATTAAATTTATGCCATGTTCATGTTTGGTTTTGGGGATATATGAGCATTATTTGTATGCAATATTTTGGGTCAGAATTCAATAGGTCTTGTGAGTAGACTTGAGCAGAATTATGAGCAGGTTTAAGAAGGATTTGAGCAGAATTGTGAGAAGGTTTGAGAAGGTCTTCTGAGAAGACTTGAGTAGAATTATGAGCAGGTTTAAGAAGGATTTAAGTAGATTTTTGAGGAAAATTATGAGTAAGTTTGAGTAGGTTTTGAGAGCATATTTGAGGAAAGTTGTGAGCAGAGTAGTTAGTAGATATGAATAGACATTTGAGCGATTTTTGGAGCAAAGTGAGATTGGTGTATCCTATAGATAAAGGTCCATGAACCAAAGCAAAGGGGATTGGTGTCTCTAGTAGATAGAGGTCCACAAACCAGATCAAATGGGATAATTGTCTCCTATGGATAGAGATCCATGAACCAGAGCAGATGGGATTGGTATCTCCTATGGATAGAGGTCCATGAAATTGAACATAGGGGATTGGTTTCTCCTTTGGGTTGGTGCCCATAAGAATTGTAATAAGGAATTGGTTCCCAAGATATTTATTGAGAAAATTTATAAGAAATATTTTATCCATGGATGTAGCTCACATTGGGTGAACCACATTAAATTTGTGTCTCTTATGTATATTATGATATGTGCATTGTTTCATTATTGCAATTGATAATATTGGATAATACTACTTTGGAAAGAAAAGTAAAAAGTTTTATCGTATACTGTTCACCCCCCCTCTCAGTATAAGCTTGTGTTCTTCACTTTTTCCTTCCACCCAAATCTAAGATAAACTAGGTACCATTCATAATGTCTACAATTTCTCTTTCTCTGATTTCCTAATTAGTGGGTCTATTAGTTTTCAAAATTATTAAAGACTCAATGTCTAAGGATATTGTTTATACAATAATGCCTAATAATTTCAATGCACTCTTAAAAGGATTTTTTATACTCCAAAAGGATTTCTTACAAAATAAAAGTGAAGCACAAAGGGATCCCCTTCACTTGTTACATTGTTGGAAAGTTGATCAAAACCATGACCTACTATATCTATATTTCACCACCCACAAAAATTGGCTAAGACTAAATTAGGAATGGGAGATCTCCTAACCCCTTTTTATTTATATTTGTCCTATACACCACGTACAAGATTGTTAGCTTTTTATTATTCATAAAAGAAATATCCAAATTAATATGATGACTCCACACAAATAATATTCTATAATACATGCATACACACATACATACATACATACATAGAAATTCAAAATTTTAGTAGACTAGAAATTAAATTTCAATGATATTTTGGTTATTTTAATATAGATGGTTATTTTAAAAAAATGCTAAAATTTAAAGGTTACATTTCTTATTAATATTTGAGATTTTAATTCTTCCTAATTCCCCACTAATAAGAAAGGAGGCTCTAAAATAATAGTTAAATCCTATGAATTTTTTGCTTCTTTTGTGGATGATAATGAAGTCATGGATATCCAACTCAAAGGTCCAAAATTCACCTAGAGAAATTGTAGAAAGGGTGACCAAATTATTCAAATAAGGCTTGAAAAATTCCTAATATCCATTAACGTCATTTGTCCCTTTGGAGATGTTGTCCTTCATTTTCTACCTCAAATAGGAACTGATCAAAAACCCCTTCTCCTTTATTATTCATTATAGGTCTCCTCATTCAGATCACCTTTTAGATTTGAGGCTATGTGGCTTTAGGATCCGGATCTCAAGGTAATCATCACAAATTGGTGGTCTTACAATTTCTCTAGGTCCCTAGCCTCTCAGTTCAACAATAAGCTCTAATTTGTGAAATCACAACTCAAGAAGTGGAATAGAGATATTTTTGTCAATATTTTTCCCATAAAATAGGATATCTAATCCCAAATCACAAACATTGAGTTTCTTGCCCAACAAGGATAAATGGATACAAATATTATTGAGGCTGAAAGTAAGCTTCTATTAAATACCACAATATTCTTAAAAGTGAAGAATTTTTTTGGAAACAGAAGTCTAGAGTTACCTGGTTGAAAGAGAGAGACTCTAATACTAAATTTTTCCATACCACCACGTTGAGGCACAAGAGCTCCAACAATATCAGGGAACTCACCAAAGTTGAAGGGACCACTATTTCAAACATTACATATATCAGAGATGAGGTAGTGGCTTTCTTTGAAGATCTTCTTGGACCCAGTATAGAGTGCAATATGTAAACATTAGAGACCCTCCTAAATAATATCATCAGGTTGGTATTCTAAGAACATAACAATTTTTTGCTTAAACCACATAATGTAGTTTTTTCAATGCAAGGTGGGAAGGCTCTAGGTACAGATGGGTTTCCCCTAATTTTATTTTAGAAATATTGGGACATTGTGGGACTTGATATCATTTTATCCATCCAAAAAATTCAACAGACTAAGAACATTCATAAATATGTAAACTCCACCTTTTTGGCCCTCATATCTAATTCCAATAATACCAAATCTTTATCTGATTTCCACCCAATCAATATGTGCAATATTTTTTATAAAATCCTCACCAAAGTGATTACCACAAGGTTGAAACCTATTCTCCCTTTCATCATGGATTCCTATAAAGCTAGTTTTTTTCTAGAAAAGCTAATTATTTATAGCATAATTACAATCCATGAACTTATATATTTTGTTTCTAAAGTGGTAAATCTGGCATTTTCATCAAGTTCGACATGAACAAGGATTTTGATAGAGTGTCTTGAAGTTTCCTCTTCTCTGTCTTGTCCAAATTTGGTTTTCATCCTGATTGGATCAACCTAGTCAAGGCATGCATCTTAGGAGTCAACTTCTCTGTCTTAGATAATGGCTCTGCTATTGATTATTTCTAGAGTACCAAAGGTCTAATACAAGGTGAATCTTTGTCTCCTTTTATGTTTATCATTGTGGCAGAAACCCTAGGGAGAACTTTGCGGTCTTTCTATTCCAAAGTAGAAATATCTGGAATTAAACATACCTTGTCTTTTATAACCATATCCCACTAGCAGTTTGTGGATGAAACTATTCTAGCCACTCATGCCTTTGTTCCCCAAGCCAAAATCATCAAGTTCATTCTTCTCTCCTTTGAGTCTATTGCTGGCCAAAAAGTCAACTTATCCAAAAGTAAATTGTATTTTCTCAATACACCCCCATATGGTAAGCCAACATAGATAATATCCTTGGTTGCACCATTGTTGACCTTCCTACTAACTAACTTGGTTTTACACTTTTTGTTGGTTCTACCAAATAATATATTTGGTTTCCACTCATTGAGAGAATTCACAACAAAATTATAGGATGGAAAGGAGGGCTCCTTAGTCATCCAGGAAATGTCACCTTAGTCAAATTCACTCTCTAGAGCATCCATGTTTTCTTTTTGTCCATATTCAACATTCTAGTTGAATTTTATAACAAGATCGAATATCTCTAGAAGAATTTTCTTTGGTTAGTATCTGAACAAAAATAGAGTTTCCATTTAGTTATGTGGTACCAAGTCTGCTCCAAGAAAGAATATGGTGGTATCGGGCTTAGGAAGGTTAGAAATATGAACCTAGCCCTCATTGCCAAGCAAGGATGGTGGATCCTTCAAAATGAAAAGTCACTATGGGTTGATATCATCAAGACTAAATACCTCTAGCATCAACCAAAATTTTTGGATGATCGTTCACCTAATCAAGGTTCTACCACATGGAATTCCATCTTGTGTACGAGGGAGATCATCAACAAAGGAATTCATTGGAAACTTGGTGATGGCCAGAAGATACATTTTTGGGAGGACAAGTGGATGGGTAGTAGCCCTCTTCAAAACCATCTTGATATGATCTACCTCAAACCTATTATTGACATGTTGTTTGATACACAAGTGTGCAATTTCATTGATGCTAATAGGAAGCACTAGAAAACCATTCCTCACGGTAATCTAAAAAAAGATCAAAAAAGAGCTAATCATATTTTGTCTATCACATTGTATCTCTATGTTATTCACAGCCATTCAATTGAATATAAGCTCCTATGGGCTCCTAGTGAAAATGAGCTTTTCTCTATTAAATATGCCTATTTTCTTAATGAAACCTCGGTTAGCCATGGTTACCTTCTAATATCATTTGGAACAAGCACCTCATTCCCAAATTATATTTCTTCTTTTGGCTTGTTATTTAGGACAAAATCCTCTCTATTCTAAGTCTCCATATATGAGGGCTACCCATTTCTAACTTTTGTTACCTTTGCAAGCAGGAATGTGAATCCACCCAACATATTTTCATCTTCTATACTTTCTCCCTCAAAGTTCTTTGCTCATTATTTTACTCTATGGGTATTGCCTATGTTCCTCCCTTTTCTTTGAATGACCTTCGTTTACAGTGGCCTAATCCCTTTAAAAAAATTTGTGTCAAAACCTTTTGGACCTTCTATCTCCCCCATTTCCTGTGGGAAGTTTAGCATGAACAAAATTCTAAATTCTTCAATATATCCATCCATGATTCCAACTATGTTCTTTCTATAGTTATCCATATGGCAGCTAAAAATATCTCTGTTATTTAGGGCACTGGGTGGCCAGAGTCCTTGAGTGAAACCCAGTTAGCCAAATTCCTCTAGCTCCCTTATTGTAATATTTCCTCTCCCTATTTTGTCATTGATTGATCACTTATCAAGTGGTCTCCTCCACCTTTGGGATGGATCAAGTATAATTTTTATGGTGCTGCCAAGGGCAACCGAGGGCCGGTTGGAACGAGAGGTATCTTTCGAGATCATACAGGGAAGATATTGCTAGTCTTTGCCCTAACCATTTTACTGAAGCTCAAGCTCTCTTCCAAGGTTCGTCTCTTCTGTCTAGAATAAACTAACCTAACCTAAATATCAAAGGTGACTCTATGAACATTATTAAAAGCATTGTAATCACCCAATCAGCTTCCTAAAACATCTCTAAATTAATCTCTAAGGTAATTTTTTTTTAGCTCTTCCCCTAATTTCATCGTTCAACATGTCTTTAGGGAAAGAAACCAAACCGTTGACTTTATAGCTAACCTAGGGGTTTCTTTACCTAACCTCACCATTTGGAATGAAATTTATCCTCCCCCATGGTCAACGACAATCCCATGCCTGTATCTCTTTTGTGATTTTTCTCAAGATTCAAGTTTCTTGTGTAGCCACATCTTCTCAATGTTATGGGAATCCACCTTAGATTGGATAGCATTTTCAAGATACATCATTGGAGGTTGCATCGATCCATGGAATTTTTCTAAGTTCATAGGATTTATTTTTCAACATACACTCTCATGCATGGCTTCAATGTTCAGCATATTTGAAGCTTGTGGCTCAACATGGAGAATATCTTTGTGAGACATACATGGAGACATTGTAACCACACAATCTTCAATGAACACCTCTTACAGGTTTTTTTCTTGCATGATGGATGACAAATGTAACCATTTGTAATTTTACCCAAATACATGAGCAAGATTTACTCTAGATCAAATTCATGAATCATTGTTACTAGTCTCTTTTGGTGGATGAGGGATGACTATGAGTTCCCAGGGCAACTTTTTGTTTCAACTTTCTATTTGCACGTGAGCTTGCAGGAATCCAATGGTGAAATGGTTACTATCCATCATGAGAGGTGTGACACCAAAATTGGAAAGGATTGAAACATCATTTTTTCTACCAATGATATTTATGGCCTTGTGAGAAGTGCCACCAATTTTTTTCTCACACCTTGACTACAAATTTTTCTCAAGATTGGTCAATGGTTGGATTTATGGTGTCTTTCTTGGAACTTCTATTTTGTTCATGCCTCTCTTATTGCTCGTTGAGGCTTCATATTTTACCACTACATGGGTTTCTTTATCTATTTTTATCTTTCTTCTTGGTTGTTTTGAAGAAGGTGCTTCCTTTTTGTTTCAGATGGTTGGAAGCATTTTTCCTAACAATTTTTTTTTGTAAAAGGTTATGGGAACCTTTCAAAACTCCTCTTACCAATTAAAAAACATTGAGTAATAAATTCTAAATTATTCATATTTAAAAATAAATTTCTCAAAAAACCTTGAATTTCTAGTCTACTAATACCAAAATATCATTGAAATCTAATTATTGAAGTAAAACTTAATTTTTCTAAGATGGTTTTATCGTCAAAACAAGATATTTAGTTTTTATTAAACATGCAAAAAAATGAGTATTATTTTGACCCAAAAAAAATTCCTTCATTAATGTTAAACCTAACCATAAAGTTGTATGTTGTTTAAATAAACTATTTTTTAATAATTATTCCCAAACTTATCTAGATAGTCTTGTTAAAGTTGATATTCTTCTCTATATGATACATTTTTATGTAAAATTGCTTTGAAACTTAGATCTATTTTTACAATAAACCCTCCCTTTTGTTATTCACATAACAATACAAAATCCATAAATAATTATAACCCTTGGATTGTCTAAAGTAAAATACACCAATGTTTTTTTCTTATTGTGATCACAAGGAACAACATTAGTTAATCCTTCATTTTATCAAAGCACAATAATAATTCTAATGAGATTACCTTAAAATTAGACCATAATATCTAATGTTGTTATTTAGACGTCTTTTAATCAATTTGGTTTTATTTTTCTTGAAATGCTTTTCCATCAAGAAAGACTTAGCATCTTGAAATAAAATATAATGACGTAGCGAAAAAAATATTTTTAGCAATATATCATCACATTTTTATTTTTTATTATAATTTATTATTATTATTATTATTATACTAGAGGAATCGGTAACTTGTTACAATTTTCTACGCCTCTTTGTGGGTTTGAATCTTACTCCTTATCGTCACTATAACCTCCAGTTGCATCGGGTAAACCTTTTACATAGTTGGCTATGCTGATGCAACACATCCATCGATACTACGAGGCTCGAGGGATTGGAACCTTGGTCTTTATGCTCCTACAAAAGCATTTTGACTATTGAACCAAGCCCTCAGGCCCTTATAAATTTAAAGCTAATAAATACATGTATTATATTTCAATAGACAATCAACATTTTCTTATTAGCTTCAACTAAACTTACTACTTCCTCTAACCATGGAAAGGAGAATTTAACTTCACGATCTTCAATCAAAACCCCTCTATTGGTTAGTTTATCTACACATTTGTTTCCTTCGCTTAATAAATGTGTAAACTTGATTTCTTTAAACTCTTTAGTAAGATCTTGAATTTCTACAATTATCTCTTGTATGCTCCATGGAGCCTTTGCTTTCCTAAAATTTGCATTTATTTCTATGAGAGAATCACCTTCCATCCATACTTTATTCCACTTCATTTGTTTACATATTTTTAACCCTTCTAAAGCTGCCCAAACTTCAACTTCATTATTAGTCTTAAATCCACTATTGAAAGCATAATGAGACAAAATGTGTCCTCTATTATTTCTAATTATTACTCCTCCTACTGATCTGGATTTCGATTTCCTTTAGATGCTCCATTAAAATTCAATTTAACCCACTCCACATCTCATGGTTTCCACTTTATATTATTTGCCTTTTTTTTTGCTTCTCTTGCACCCAACATCATAATACCATTTAATGAATTGACTACGTCTATCAAAGCTCTATGTTTCTAGATTAGGGATTGGGTGAATTGATAGGGCTGGTTTAGACCCCTCTATGGCTAAACATATCTTCTTTGTCATTATCATTACCTCTAAACTGCTTTCCTTACTTTCCTTTCCTTTATTATGACAAATATCTTAACTTTATAAAAAATATATATATATATATATTTTTAATAAAACATTTTATAAAACATTAAAATCATTAAAATAATCTATATCTAAAAAATCATTAAAATAATAAAAATTTAAATCTTTCAAATAAAAGCTCAAAATTAAATATGAAAATTAACATCTATACTTTGTAGGCTGTCGACGACCTTAAGAACTATAAATCCTCCTTTACCTTTAGTGAAACAGGATTGCATCTAATTGCATTGGAAAAGAAATTACCTAATCTTAAGAATATTAGAAGTATTATTTTCTATGATTTTAATTTAGGTAATTTAAATAATAATTGAAGGACATATCTTTATAATATCTTAACAAATTCAAACTATAATTAAATTAGAATTTAAATATGTTTAAGCCTTTCATTTACAATCAACTAATTTTCATTAAGAAACCATGAATTAAACAGAGATATTAACGTGGTAAGATAGTACATAGTGAGAAACCATGCTTTCTCTCAAACAAATATTAGTTGAGGGTGGGGAGAAACATAGCGAACATGTACGAAAAGAGAATATTTTAAACAACAGCAAATTAGGTTTTTTTAATTTTTTTGACCTTTTCTTGGTACGATGACACGATTGAGATGGAAACTTGTGGATTTACGTTATTTATACATTCAACAGTAGACGCAACCACGGCGAGAAAGTCGGGCAGTGAAACACGCCGAGCTCAGATCATGCCAAATAAATGACAAAATTCATGTGAAATTCGTGACGACATCACAGACAGATGCTTCCTTTTCTAGTTTCTACTTTCCACCTCCAAAGTTGCTGGCAATGTGGTCCTCTACACCGTGTCAGATCTCGTGTCAGAATTTAGTACAATAATTTTTACCGCAGTTATTCACAGCCATGAAACGTCAAATTTCACGTGGAAAGGAGATTGACCGATGTTGCAGGAGCCCTGATATCCCTCACGGGTCCACCGTCCTTCATACACGATAACAAGAAGGGCTTACCGTGTCACCAAAATTAGTCAACAAACTTATATTAAGAAAACTTGAATCTTTAACGTCTTCAAAGCGAGGCCCCTCTTCACGCAAACTAAAATACTCGATAGAATTCAAATAATTCAATTGAAAATTCTCTGAACATTGTGGAGATGTTTAGAGGTAGAGTCATAACCTTTTAGTCATTTCTGTAGCGGGAACATTTTTGGGAGGCCGCCTAGGATCCCATCTCTTCCTGAAATCAAGGATCTATGCCTCAAACATAGAACCATTTAGATTAAATCAACCTTGTCTCCCAACATGTAAGTATTCCACAAATTCAAAATGTGGGTTTTTTTCCTAATGCCAAGCCCTTCAAATTTAATATCTTCTAACCTTGTCTCCCAACATGTAAGTATTCCACAAATTCAAAATGTGCCCTTTAAATTTAATATCTTCTAATCTTGTTATTGGCATCTTTTCTTCGCAAGTTCCAATTCCCATCAACATTCTTTTTACTATCCCTATTTGGAATTCTTCCTTTTGGATCAACCAAATTGAACTTCGGTAGTTCACAACCTGAATTCATAACACCACAAACACCACAAACCTCTTATCCTGGTTAGAACAATTAGTTGAAGAAAATAAATTAGTGGCACCTCGAAAGGGGTGTTTTCCACTATAAATTAGTTTTACCCAAGTGTTGTAGGTGAGTTGGAGAGGAGAGGGCAATTCTCCAAGGGAGGTCCCAGGTTCAAATCTCCACCCTACGAAAAAGCTAAATTGGGTATCCAAAATCCAATTGATAATGTTGGTGCGGGCAGGGTCGGGTGCGACCCCCGCGTGACTTTGATGGTGTAGAACCCCCTGTTCATGGTCTCTCAGAACAAGGCGGCCCCGCAAGGGGTTTTTCGCTTAAAAAAAACTACATCATCCTTTTAGGGTGTTCTTGGATCCATGCTATGCAAGTTGTCCCCCCCATTTACCATTAGTGTTTGAAATTTGAATACTAAGGTAAGTTGTATAACATTGTGGTTGACATAGATCCTTTCACTTACTGTCAAGCCATCTAGGAAGAAAACCCTAAGGCTCACCTTTTCTCTTCCTTGAATGCTTATTGCCCTTTTATCAATGATACCTTAAATCATTTTCCTAAAAAAACAATTAATAGCCAAAAAGTTGGGACAAGTAGCCATATATCAAGAAAGGGTAAAGAGAAATTTGAGGCACAAGATATTAATCATATTAACCTTGATGATTATCATAATGAGCTACTACTTATAGACCTAGTGAGAATTACCCCATCACCTCGTAGTTTAGGGTTTCCCTCTAGACAAGGAATGGTGATGCAAATAGGAATTTGTGTCTTTGTTTCTATAGGGATAACTAACAAGGAACAAATTTGTAGGACCAATCAACGATCAACATAATGTATATATGCCTCATGTTATCTATCCAACCCTTACCCTATTTCTCAATAGATGCTTTGTATCTTTGCTTATCAAGGAAAAGGCTTAAGACCCTATGAGAAAGGAATAAAAGAACCTTTAGAGCTTGAAGGTTGCCTAAGTTGTTGGGGGTTAGGATACATCCCCAATCCCAATGAAAGGTCACCTTATTCCTCCTTGTCTAGTAGTGATGATGAAGTGTGCCCCTTCTTCCTTGGACCTCAAGAAAGTGAGCCTTCTCCTTTTCAACTTTTTGATCTCTTTTCAAGATTTATTCATATAAATATAGTAATCATAATGTATCATGATCTTATTGATGAAACTAAAAAACAATCCTATAAAATCTCTAAAATTAACCTTAATAATCAAAATAATTCAGCTTGGAATCAAATATATGATAGTAGTCCCCTTCATAACTAATGGAAAATCTCTTAGAAACAAGTGATGTCAAAGACTGTAAGGTAGAATATTTGCTACACGACCCTCTTAGGGATGCCAAAATCAAAGGTATTGATAAAGAAGATATCCCTAGTAAAGGGTTTGATTTGTTAACTTCACATCCCTCATATTCACCTAACATTGATCAATGAACATTAGGACCCGAAGAGCTTGAAATTCTAGCAGTGTTTCCCAGCCCACCAGAATTGGAATATTAATTTCTTATACTAATAGAATAAATAATTCACATCAACATAGGTTCCCAAGACAATTCAAAAATTATAAAGTTAGAAAAGGTCATAACTCTAAAAGAGCATGAAGAGTATACACAACTCGATATAATTTTGTGATGTACTTTTAGGAGTATATTACATTATTTTGTAGATGCTTACATACACCCATGGTACCTTCATGGTACATATTGTAAATATTAGTTTATAGTGTGAGTAAATATTTTATGTAATGTTGTAATGTGCAAGAAATGCACAAGTGTCATCTGAGTGAGTGTGCAAGTGTAATGTGATTTTATGTGTGCAAGTGTCTTATATGTAAGTGTGCACAAGTTTACTTAGATTAGAGTGTGCAAAGTAAAGAGGCATGTCTAGGTGTGCATACAAGATAGAGTCATGTGTATACAAGTGTCAAGTAGAGAACCCAAGAGTCATGAGACTTGGAATATGGAAAGGAATAGTCAAGTAGCTAAAGATTCATTCTACTATGGCTATACATTACTCCATATGTGTAATAATCTTATCATACAATTATCAAATGTATAGATTCAAGTGCTATATTTGTAAGAGAAAGAGGAGTAATAAATATTACATACATTATTAGCAATTAATATTGTAAGTTGTGCTACATGCTTTATACATGTATGATTCAGGCTATTACATTCATATTGATGTTTATTAATGAATGTTATTTGATATATTATAAGCCTTGATTTACATATTAATTTGCTCATATTATCCTACTTACATCATTATATTGATCTTATTGTATTGTGGCTATATTATATTTGATCCTATGGAATTTATCCTATGAGTTTTATATTAAAATTAAGGTTATAAAAACCATAAGTGGTATCAAAGCTATTACGAGTTGTTTCTTACACAAGTTGAATTTATTTAACTAAATACAAAAATTAATTTTTTCTAATTTAATAAAATTGATTTAGAGTTTGTCTACGTTAAGAAGAGATAGACCTAGACTCTATTGTAAGATCAAAGTAAGTAGAGAGGATAGAGTATTTCCATGATTGCATGAACAAATAGTGAAGACTTGGACTCAACTATAGAGTCTTTCCATAGTTGAAAAATCAACTAGTGAAGACAAGGACCCAATTATAGAGTCTTTACATGACTAAAGTATAACTAGTAAATACAAGGACTCACATCAATATTGGAATGTGAATCAACATTTAAGATAAGTTGATATTTACAAGGAAATAGCCATCCATTGACATTGATTTTAGAGATACATAGATTTTGACAACTTGGATAATCTTTGGCACTATTTTCCTATCAAATATGGATAAAGTTGAAGAATTTGGGATCGTAAGGTCATCTTGAATTTTATTATAACATTACAAAAATTTGAGTTACCTTGATAATGTTTCTTGAGTTCTTAGGTGTGAGCTAAGGTATTTGTAGGAGATATTGATCATCAAAAGGGTGAATTATGAGGATGAAAAAACATGAACAAAACTATCCAAGGAGCCAAATCACAATAGAAAATAATTATTTTAATAATGTCATCCAAAGGGGAATAAATTACAATGCTAGACTTGTTGAGGCTGAACAAACATGAACAAAACCATCCAAGGAGTTAAATCACAATAGAAAAGAATTATTTTATTAATGCTAGCCAAAAGGAGTAGAAATTACAATGCCAGATCGTACAATCTTGTAGCCCAAATGAAGCCCTATTTTTAGATTCAAAATCCCTTTTTAAATCCTATTTCCCCCCTTTTACATGATTTTTAACTTTCCCACCCATGCAAAAAAAAATTAAATTTAACTTTCCCGCCCATGCAAAATTTTAAATTCTACTTTCTTGTCCAACTGGCGGCTAACCTCACTTATTTGCTATTGGACCATATATTCTTCATACTGCCTGTTTCTTGTATTTTAGCAGATGCAGATATCCAGGATTTCCTCTATCTCTTATGTCACTGGAGCCGATGTCGAAACACTCCACAACTCTACAACTAGTTCCTTAAAATTGTCACCTTCATGATACTCTACCAAATTAGAAATATTGAACACATGTGATATGTTCAATCCACTCGACAAATCCACCTCATATGCATTTCTTGAATCTCTTTTCTATATGATCCTGCATGGTCCAAACTTCTTCATTTTTATCTTGTTATATGTTTTAGCAGGAAACCTATTTTTTCTCAGGTGCATCATGACTTCATCACCAACCTGGAACTCCTTAAACCTCATTTTTTGATCACCCTTTGTCTTGTACTGAGTGTTCATATTATTGATGTGTTGTTTTACTTCTTCATGTAAATCCTTTAGATATTCTGCAAAGTTCTCAGCTTCAACACTATTCTTTTCTCCCCTGTCTAACTTCCTCAACTCATAAGCATTTCTTGGACTACTTCCATATACAATATGAAATGATGATTTACTAGTACTCATTTTGAAAGAATTATTATAGGTTAATTTTGCCTATGGTAAAATCATATCCCATCCCTTGGGCTTATCTCCTACCAGGCATCTCAATAGGTTACCCAAACTCTTGTTCACCACTTTTGTCTGTCCATCAGTCTGTGGATGGTATGAGAACTGAACTTCAAATCTATCTTCAATTTCTTCCACAAGGTCTTCCAAAAATACCCTATGAAATTTGTGTCTCTATCGAAGACTATACTCTTTGGTAGACCGTGAAGTCATACCACTACCTTGAAAAAAAATCCAGCAACATGAACTGCATCACTGGTTTTTGGGTAGGGAATAAGCCATATTTGAAAACCTATCAACTACCATAAATATGGAGTTATTCCCACTTTGTGTCCTTGCAAGACCAAGAACAAAGTCCATGTTGATGTCCTCCTAGGGTTTCTCTAGTATAGGCAATGGATGGTATAACATGGTTTTCTGCCTCACACCCTTGGACATCTGGCATATTCTGCAACTTTTTACAAACTTCTTTACATCTTGCAGTAATTATGGCCAATAGTAGTTCTCACTCACCAAGGAAATGATCTTGTCTCTACCAAAATATCCAGCCAATCCTCCACTATGCTTCTCTTTGATCATATTCGCCCTCATTGAACTCCTAGGAATGCACAACTGGTTCCCCTTAAATAACATTCCATATTGGATCATAAAATCCAACCACTTAGTCCTATCCATAGTAACTAGTGTTGTACAAGCTCTCCAAGCTTAAATTTTTTTTGGATCTTTAGGGTACAAACTCTTAAGTTCTTCAAACCCCACAACTTTCACTCTCGTTGCTATCAGAAAACTCTACCTTCTACTTAAAGCATCGACAACTCTAGTTTACTTCCCACTCCTATGCTTCAGTACAAATGTATAGCTCTATAAAAACTCAACCTATTTTAAATGCCTTTGATTGAATTTCTCTTGACTGTTAATATACTATAAAGCCTGATGATCAGTATACAAAATAAACTCCTTTGGCAACAAATAGTGTCTCCACTCATTTAGAGCCTGAACTATAGCATAAAGCTCTTTATCATAGATAGAATATTTCTTCCTGGCATCATTAATATTTTCACTAAAGTATGCAATAGGCTTACCTTCCTGACTCAATATAGCTCCTATGGCACTACCACTAGCATCACAATCTACCTGAAATACCTTATTAAAATTTGGAAGTGACAACATAGGTTGCTCAGTGACCTTCTTCTTCAACAACTCAAAGCTCCTATCAGCTCCTAAGGTCCACTTAAATTATTTCTTATCCCATCTCATTGTTTCAATTAGGGGTGCAAATACTGCTAAAATTTCTAATAAAATTTCTACAAAAACTTGCTAGACCATGAAATGATCTTACCTAAGTTACACTCCTTATGTTAGGCCAGTCAATGACAGCCCTTAAATTCTTTGGATCCATATTCAAACCTTCGATTGAGATGACAAATCCTAAGTACACGAACTCCTTCAAAAAACTGCACTTCTTCAAATTTATCAGTAGATGTTCCTCCCTCAACTTCTCCAAAACTTTTCTAATGTGTCTCATATGTTCTTCCAAGATCTTTCTAAAAATTAGAATGTCATCCAAATAGACAATGACAAAATTTCCCATAAAATCCTTCAATACTTCATTCATAAGCCTCATGAATGTGTTGGGTGCATTGGTTAGCCCAAATGGCATGACCAACCACTCATATAAACCCTCTTTAGTCTTGAAAGTTTTATTCCACTCATCTCTTTCTATGATGTAGATCTAATGATACCCACTCTTCAGATCAATCTTTGTAAAATAATTGGACCCACTCAAACAGTCCATTATGTCATCCATCCTTGGCAATGGAAACCTATACTTGATGGTGATTTTATTAATAGCTCTAGAATCTATGCATATTCTCCACTCTCCATCCTTATTTGGTGTTAGTACTATAGGCGCTACACATGGACTTAGGCTTTCCCTAATCAATCCCTTCTCTAGTAGCTCCTGAACTTGCATGTTTAGTTCCTCATTCTCCACAGGAGTCATCCTATGGGTAGCCTTGTTTGGAAAACTAGATCCTAGTATCAAATCAATATGATGGCTAATATTTCTCATGGGTGGCAAATCCTCTGGCACATTATAAAATATAATATCTAAGAAATCTTACAATAGACCTGAGACTTCTACAAGGACATATTTGCGTGGTTCTTCCCTAACTCTAGAAATTAATGCATAACACATATACTCATGCTTCAAATCATCTATAAATTTCCTACCATCAACCAAACAAATTATGGCACTGTTACATACCTTTTCATCCATATCCTTTAGTGGCTTTAGTTTATGGTGCATTCCTTCCTTTGTTAGGGATTAAGTGTTGGCATGTCCATCATGGATTGCACAATTATCAAACTACCATGGTCTTCCTAACATCATATGGCAAGCATCCATAGGCAGGATATCACATAGGACCTCATCCTTGTATCTCCCAATATTAAACTTGACTAAGCACTGATCATTGACCAATGCCTTATGATCCTTATACAACCATGCAATTCGATATGGATGTGGGTGTCTCCTCCTCTCTAGCTATAACTTAGTAACCATTTATTCAGATACCAAGTTATAAGTACTACCATTATCTATAATAACATTATAGACCTTACCTAAAAATTTACACCTTATTCAAAACAGGCTCTTCCTCTGGTTTGGTTCCTTATCTTCATTTAACAAGGTTCTCCTTGTGACCATAACTTCTCCTCTCTCTACCTTCTTAGAGTACACTTAGATCATTTGTGGGGCATCTTGTTTCGGCTTCTCCAAACTTGAACCACAAATCCTGGTGTAAACTTCCTCACGTTTGGCGATCTACTTACATACTCAGGAAATCTCACTTTGATACCATTTGATGAGGATGAACAAACACGAAAAAAACTATCCAAGAAGCAAAATCACAATAGAAAATAATTATTTTAATAATTCCAGCCAAAGGGGCAAAAATTACAATGCTAGACTTGTTGACGTTGAACAAACATGAATAAAACCATCCAAGGAGTTAAATCACAATAGAAAAGAATTATTTTATTAATGCAGTCAAAAGGGGCATAAATTACAATGCTAAATCGTACAATCTTAAAACCCAAACGAAACCCTCTTTTCAAATCCAAAATCCCTTTTTAAATCCTATTTTCCCCCTTTTACATGATTTTTAAGTTTCCTGCCAATTCAAAAAAAATTAAATTTAACTTTCCCGGCCATGCAAAATTTTAAATTCTACTTTTCCACCCAACTGGCGGCCAACAAACACAAAGGCAAAAGACTTAGAAATTTTTTGTTATTTTTTGTTGATGCAAGATTGCTCTACTGCCACTGGATGCTCTTGCATTAGTGAGAAACTTCTTACAATATATAGAGAAGAATTTCATCTTCTAGTGTAATAATAAAGTAAAAAAGAAGAAGGATATATCAAGGACTAATATGTTTATCTTATAGTAAGCTTTCATCAAGTAGATTTTAATTGAAAGTTGTAAGATTTTAGGTCTTGAAGAGAGACCTTGATATAAAGAAGATTTCATGTCTTGAAGAGAGACCTTGACATAAAGGAGATTTTAGGTCTTGAAGAGAGACCTTGACATAGGAAATATTCATGTCATTAAATATTGACCTTGACTAAAATGCTTGATAGAAAATCATATAAAGAAACAGGTTCGACCCAACATATAAGAAACAGGTTCGACCCAACATTCGAGATAAAAGGAACACATAACATTTGATAAAGTGGAAATAATCAAGGTTTAAGATATCAACATTGAAGTGTGATCCATTCATATCAAACCAAAGCATCACTATTGAAGAAGAAATATTTTTAGAATATATTTGAAAAATAAAGTTTTAGAAAGCTTCAAAGTATTGATATTGACATAGAAAATAAGGCAAACATTTTTTGGAAGCAATCGGACATACAAGACCAAGACTATAAAATAAAAACATAGGGACAAGTCTTAAGCATATGAAGAGGTAAATAAAGAACAATGTTTATAGATAATACTTCTATGATTCAAAGGTCATCCAAGCTATTAGCACATAACTCACTAGGAGGACAACACTCAAGGAGCCAAGTAATGTCTATGAGGTAATGGATGGAAACAACAATACCATCCTCACTATGGTTTTACATAAAAAAATCGATCTAAAATAGTAGCAGAACATAGAGCCAAGTTGGGCACATCGCCACACGTAACGTCAAGCTACAACGTTGAGTATAGCACAAGGCTAAAGTAGAGTTACACATAGCATAACATCAGCTAAGTTGTATATCACAAAACAATGAACACAACATGCTAAGGTGAAAACATAAAATAGCATTCAATGCAAACATATAACACATATGAAATACAAATCATTCAGGCAATAATCAGTTGGGAGATCAAATGTTAATATTTTTAGGGAAGAAACATTGATTGCAAAAGAGAAATGTAACAATGGAATGCACATCTAACGTTAATTTTAAAAGGGAAAGGTAACATTGGAAGTAATATCTATTTCTAGGAGGAGTAACGTTTCTTGTAATGCATATGAGCCATTTGGTAGATAACTCCCTGATAGTCAATTGAAGTAAAATTTTGAATATAGTAATGCTCAATCATAACTCAATTGCCTAGAGGTAAATCATTTTGGAGCCACATACCACTCTGGCACGTTGGTTAAAGCAGTTTGCATGAGTCCCTTCTACAACATTCAAAGCATTACAATAAAGTAGGGAGACTAGGCACTAGCAAATTCTAGAGGGAAAATTAAAATTAGGGTTTTTCAAAGTTTAATTTTTGGAGCAATAAGTTGTTTCTTAGGTTTTGTGAAAGTTTAATTTTTAGGAGAAATAAGTTATAAAGTTTATTTGATTTATTTAGGAGTGATAAGGTAGAAAATTATTAAAGTATTTTATTAAGGTTGAATAAAAATAATTAGTGATAATAAGTTTGTCATTAATTATTTTATTAAGTTAATGGAGGGATAAGTAGGATGATAGTTTAATAAGATTTATAAGGTTTTTTAATAGTTTTTTTATTTGTTAGATAAATTTGAAATTTGTTTGATTTAATAGTTTTTTGAAATAGAAGATTATTGAATTTTTGCAAATTAGTTATTTGGGAGTTAAAAGGAGTTCTACTTCAAACTTAGGAAATTAAATTTGCAAAATTCATTATTTTTGTTTCAAGAATTACGGAGATATAATGATTACTACTTCATAAGATTTAATTTAGAAATTATTTAAATTATTTAAACCTAGAGAGATATAAGGTTGCCTACATCAAATAAAATATATTCTTAACATTGTTTGCATGTCATGGAAGATATTCAAAATGCATTCAATAATGAAGATATAGCAAATAAACTAAAAGTATTTTTTTTTAAATTGATAGAAGGTTTTTTATTATAAGGAGAAATAAATAAGATTTAAAAATAGGCAAGAAGACATTCCATTGGATCTTGTTACTACAAAATATTATTCTAGTAGTCCATCTATATCAAAATCGAAAACTACTAAAAATATTGAAGACATTCAACTTTACATTTTATCTACATGGAAAATAAGGATAGAATAGCTTTGGTTGTACATGAATGGTTATGCTATTTTATCAAGAAAATAGATGAACTTGAAGCTCTAATAAGACCAAATAAAACAATAAAAATACCTTCAATATGTGTCTATTGCAATAAAATTGGTCATTAAAAAGAAAATTTTTGGAGTCTCCATGCATTTAAATATTGTGGAAGAAAATATCATTCATCTGTTTTCTATTACTACAAGTAGAATTATTGTAAAATATTTGAAAGAACATTGATATTTATATTTTTTCAAATACTTATTTTTGAAGCATCTTCTAAAAATGGATTCAAGGGTGCAATTTCTAAAGTACAGGAAGATAAACCATTTAGAAAATAAGGAAAATAAAAATGGATCAGACATGGTCCAAATTTGTCTTACAAGGAGATTAGATATCATGTATTACAAGGTCACTTATAAATTGAATATCAAGATGAAGATCATGATTGAAGACTAAAGTCTTAAATAACCAAATAATGTAATATAGGGTTTTTTGGAGTATATTATATTATTTGATACATGTTAATGTACACCCATGGTACATATTATAAATATTAGTTTAGAGTGTGAGAAATATTTTATGTAATGATGTACTATGTAAGAAATGCACAAGTGTCGTGTGAGTGGGTGTGCAGGTGTTATGTGATTTTATGTGCACAAGTATCCTTATATTAATTGTTCAAATTGAAGAGTCATATCTAGGTGTGCACACAAGATAGAGTCATTTGTATGCAAGTGTCAAGTAGAGAAGCCAAGAATCATGAGACATGGCATATGGAAAGGAATAGTCAATAGTCATTCTAATATGACTATATATTACTCCATGGAGGAGCATCATATGTAAAAATCTCATCATACAATTATCAAGTGTAGATATTCAAGTGCTATATTTGTATGAGAAAGAGGAGTAACAAAGATTGCATTTTTTATGAGAAATTAATATTGTAAGTTGTGCTAAATGATTTATACATGTATGATTCGGGCTATTACATGCACATTGTTTTTTATTAATGAATGTCATTTGATATATTATAAGCCTTGATTTACATATTAATTTGTTCAAATTGTTCTACTTATATCATTATCTTGATCTTGTTGTATTGCGGCTATATTATATTTGATCCTATGGAATTTATCTTCAGTTTTGTACTAACATTAAATTTGAAAAAGCCATCAATATTTGAAACGTTCTATGCAGAAATTCTTGGATTCCACCATTTTGTATTTAAGCTAGATGATAAATTAGTACAAACAAATTAAGGAAAATGTACCCAAACATTGCTTTATGCATTAATGAGGAACTTTAAAAGATTTTAGAAGTTAAATTTATTAAAGAAATTAGTTACTCTGATTATATCCCCAATATAGTACCCATAGCCAAAAAGGAATGTACGTTGAATTTCAATACATAAAAAAACCTTGTCCTAAAGACGACTTCCTCTACCCAACATAAATATGATTATCGACTTAAGTGCCAATTGTGTTGTGTAATTCTATCCTTAATGGATTTTTTTTTGGGTACAGTAAAATTTGAATTGTGCTAGAAGACTAATCTAAAACATCATTCATTACCCTTTGGGGTACCTTTTGCTATGATTTCTTACCCTTTGGTTTGAAGAACACTGATGTAACCTATCAACATGCAATGGGATATATCTTCCATATTATGATGTACAGCATTTTCAAAGCCTATGTTGATAATATTCTCATGCAATCTATGAAATGATATTATGTTAGAGACTTAAGGCATATCTTTGAATGACTCAGAGAGTACAAGGTTTGTCTAAAGCCCTCCAAATGCATATTTGGGGTGACATCAAGAAAATTATTAGGATTCATAGTCTCTCAACATGGCAGTGAGGTAGATCCAAAAAAAATATCTATAATCACTGAAATACCACCCCTAAATATCTAATCCAACTTCAATGTATACAAAGCAAAGTATAAGGTATTAGGATATTCATTTCCCAATTTTTAGATAATTATCATCCCTTTTTAAAAAATTTGAGCTAAGAATTTCAAAAGGCTTTTAATACCTTAAAAATATATGTTCTATCTCTGCCAATGCTTCTCCCACTAGATCCCTCTAAATCATTGTTGTTAGATACAACAACATACATTCATGCTTTAGGTTCCATGTTGGCACAATATGATGATCAATATAGGGAATGAGCCATCTACTATATTAGTGAGACCTTAGGTAGTTATGAAACTTAGTACACACCTTTAGAAAATATATTCTTGGTTATGGTCTTTGCTTCTCAAAATCTAAGGCACTACATATTAAGCATATAAATTATTTCATAGCTAAATTTGATCAGTTAAGGTACCTCATTTCCAAACCCTATATTTTAGGTAAGACAACCAAATGTGCAATGACCCTAAATGAGTTTGATATTTAGTTTAAAATTCAATCAAATGACAAGTTATTGTTTATCAACTATCAACAACCCCTCTACTATTTATTCACCCCCTACTAATCGATTATCCTAACAAAATAGTATGTAGCTTTAATGTACCTATCACTACCCAAAATATCCAATCCTTGCCAATTTTTTTTTAAACTTGTTAGCAATCACACAAAATCATCATCGAAGAACTCTCCCTAAGCTTACACCAAAACTAAGGCTCAATTATGCAAAGGTCCATACGGAGCACACGAATTCCTACTACCTACACAAGCCTATTTGTGTAAGAGTAGTAGGTATTTTAAGGAGTTAAGATATCTTTCTCATGGCCATTGAGCTAGCTTCCCTTTTTTTATCCTTCGAAAAGGGAATATACTAATCTCCACATCACACTTATGCCCATCTATGTGAGTGCGCTTAGCACATCCTACTAGTTATCTCAATCAATTGATGATCTAATATTCTATCTATTGGACTATCCTTTACCTTTATTCCCATTTCTTTGTCATAAAATATCACAAATCTCTTATCTACTTTAAAAGTATCTTTAAGGGTAACCAACCCACCATGCTGTAAGCTTAGTTCTTAATTTCCCTCGATTAATTTATATTATTTTTTAGCATAAAATAATAGCAACTCATCTTGTTTAAACTAATTCTAGTCAAACTTGAGAAGCTATTCGCCATAGTTTACTTATGGCTATATTATCCATAAGGAAGGGTTTCTACCTTAAAAGCCTAAATTTTAGAATAAATATAGTCTTCTTTTATAAACGAAAACTATGAACCATCTAATAGATAAATCTACACATTGGACAAATTTGGACTACTAATTGCTCTTTTTAAAATCTAAAAATCAAATTAATTAAGGACTTCATCCCAAAATTGTATCATTTCATATTAATATTGATATAAGCAAAAACCTTAAATCAATTAAATGCTAATCTATCCAATAACATAAGTCCATTGTTAGTTTGATAGAAATTCTCAAACCACCTTGCTCTTTTACATATATATATATATATATATATATATATATATATATATATATATATAATAA
The DNA here is from genome assembly GCA_028583015.1 of Wollemia nobilis. NCBI lineage: Eukaryota > Viridiplantae > Streptophyta > Pinopsida > Araucariales > Araucariaceae > Wollemia > Wollemia nobilis. The sequence goes on from JAQPPZ010000028.1 coordinate 1,978,945, forward strand.
GAAAAATTACAAAGCTTTGTTGGTACATTCATTTGTCCATATAATTTCTATATAGCTCCCTAAAGCAATTATATTCCTACTAAATTTTTTTCCCATAATTAAAGAATTAACAACTCTCTTTTAATGGACAATTACATCAAGGTCTCATTCATTACAATGGAAGATGTCTCCATAATATTTTACCAACCAAGAACCAATGAAATCGCCTATTGAAAGCATCATCCACAACTTAGGTCTACCTTAAAACCTGATAGATTTGATCTTAACTCAACCACTGGAACAAGGTTTCCTTAATTATGAGATCAGAAATGGCTCCAAAACTTGGTTATGCAAACCCAAGTAGGTATACCATTCACTGCTTCAATATTTCGAAGAACCCAACTTAAATATCAACTTCAGCATGCATTCCATATTTCATTTAAAACTATTTCACCATCAAGAAAGTTTAAATTCAACTAAAGGAAATCATACATAATATTAACAAGTAATGGGTTCCATGCTTAAGTATTTTCAATACGTCCCTAGAGACACATGAGTCATTCCATGCATAAAATATTTTACAACACTTTAAAGTATAACACAACAACCTCTACAAATTCTTTTCTTTAAATAAAATACATTATAGAACACACAACTACCATTTTCTCTTTGTGTTCAAAACCAATCAAAATAAATAATATTTAGCTCACCATTAACCTTTCTTTATAGATACACAATCAGTCATTTTAATAAGATTTTTAACTCTATAAAGCAGGTTTTCAAATATGATCTTGTTATCCTCTCCAAATGAATCTTTTGGTAATTCCTAGGGTGCCATTATGACCTATCTTACAGTCAAATAACCCCACACAATTTTAACTTCACAACTCTCGTTATATGAGAACATAGTTTAAACTTCAACTGCTTATAAATGCAAGGTAAACATCCCAAAACAATATGAAAGCTCATACAACATCGTATCAAAAGTTATGCATTAACTATATCATAAAAAAATATTTATTTTTGATATTAACCACCTCCAATAATTAAGCACTTCCTCTCTATAAAATATATCACTTATTCATTCTATCCAGGAAGAGTATAATAAAGGTGTTTCCTTTCAATATTCTAAGGCTCAGATAGAAACTAAGGTGGTGCAAGACAAGATTTATTAATAACACTAGAGTCTAAGTGGAAATTTGGAAATCATTCTTGATAGAGAACAATATGGCACTGGGTAAACCAACATTCTTAAAAACTATTGGTTCTCCATTCCACATAGGAATTTTGACGTTGGCTATTCTACATTCCCATGCATAGAGATATTTCTATAACCACAACACTAAAATAAAATGGCCATATCAAAACAAGAATTCACCATTAACTTATTTTGTTTAACATGAGTATTTTACCTATAAATATCTTCTATAAAACACTGCCTAATATCCATTTACTACCTAGTGACACCCCAGTCATAGAAGATAGCAAGAAGAAATCCATTCCAGATAAAAAGAACCATGAAACATATTACCAAAGTTTGTTTGAAGAACTTTCTCAGATCAAGTAAACACAATGTCATTGGTTTAATATAAGCCAAGTGCATAGAAATATAGATTAATCTCTACCTTAAAAATAAAGCTTTAATATTTCAAAAAAAACCAACCTTGATAGATAGTAAAACATGATCGATCTCAAAAAACCATATCAACAAGTTTCGAATCTACCTCAATATTCTCAGGTTAGTTGAAAATCTCTTCATTTTCATCCCTCTATTTTTTGTTCTTTTTCATTTCTTCCCAAAAATATGTACCCTTTTATTTACATTACTCATTTTTACCCATTGACTACTCTCACACTCGTGCATTTTTCAACCAACCACTACTATGTAACCCCCTCAACCAGAGTGCATTAGATATAATCCCACTGTAAAGTATTTGTTGTCTAACAGTAATTAAAACCCCCTACAAACATAAATAATGACCTTATAAAATAAATAATATCCTTTAATTTTTAATTTAACAACAATCCACTCTATTGAAAACAAATATGTAACTACAAGTTACCTATCACAAGGTATCAAATTCTCAACAAGGAAATCTTTGAAACAAGCAGAATACAGATCTCGAGTACTAATAAAGGTCTTCATTCATCATACCCTCTATAGATTTATGAATATTATTCTAGTTAGTATTTCAACAATGTTATCACTCACAATTGAATTCCATAATTGCATTTATTTTTCTAAAGGATAGTAAAATAAAACACACATTTCTTTTACAATGAATACTATACACCAAATAGAATTTCATGAAGAAATTTACGATGCTATCAGATAAATTTTAATCAAAGTTGATATTCCTTTTCTTATGCAAATAATGATATGCATCTTCATGTAAGTATCATTAATCCATGTTGTCCCTTCCAAATATTCAGAAAAATAATTCCATCTCATCATTCCCCACAAGAACCCTTGTTCTCGGTGGTTAATTCTTTCTTCCACCTATAAGAGACTTGTTCTTGCACAAGTGCCAATTATTTTAGCAACATCATATTATTATATGAAATATATGTTTTTCCAAAAAAAAAACATAAAAATACTAATTATTCCAGTAAATAAATTTCATATTTTCCACAAAGTGTATGCATATCTAGTTAGCAAATAGTCAAATATCTCATCATTAAGACAAATAGCAAATCATACTTCCATCCAAATAAAAATTCTGCAAAGGGAGGGTTGTGACATCCTCTCCCCTTAGGCTTAACACAATCCTCTATGTATCATAATATTTTAAACATTTAAACAAAGTTTACATTGCATATTTAAAAAAGAAAGCGAAATATTTTTGAATGTCTACTACTTTTTTCCAAGTAGCATTTCTTTTAGAGTAACGGTCCCACTAGACCTTACATTGCTCCAAATTTCCTTTCCTCATTAATTTAGATCACAACTCCAGGATCTTTACTAGTCAATCCTCTATAACATTTGGATTCACCTGAAGTATGCTAAAAAGATCATACACCCCTAAAATAAAAGATAAGGTTGAAATGTAGCTAATCTAAATGTAACCATACAAATGAAGAACAATATAGAGAAATTATTTGGCGATGCCATTTTATTAATAATGATTTGTTCTTTTAAAGAAGATTACAAGAAAATTCCTCTTAGGGATTACTACCAATCTTGATACAATGAGATACAATTATAGCCATTTTGGATGTACTTCAAAGGATCTTTCTTGCACCCTCACAAACTAAATAGAAATAGGTTTCTTGTGACCTCCATAATGTATTATTATTATGGATGAATATTTATGCCATTTACTCCTTGTAGAGACATATAATATACAAACAAGAAAATATAAAGAGCATCAAAGCATATGAAGAGCCTTTCAAGATGAGACCCATAATGATGATAAAGAAAACAATAAAGAAGTTGAATTACATCAAATAAATGCTTGAAAATGAAATCTAACTATGCTAGATAGTAATAAAAAATGTTGCTAAATATGACAAAAGAAATAAAATAGGAAAATATATCTCTATCATGAGGTCATCTTTGTGTAGGATGGTCTTGACTGCTAGCCATCTTGGGTTAAGATGATCATGCCTATGGGCCATATCTAGGTGAGACGACTGCTAAACCATGAGTGATTCTTTGTGGCTGATGCAAGGCAATGCCAGATTTAATCCATGGAATTAATATTCAAGGGTACACTTGTTAAGAATAACTTAGTGGTAGTATTTGATATCGAAGCACAGGTATTGGATGATGCAAGGAATGCAAATTTTATCTTCAACCTTTGATATGGTCCATTGGCATACTTTGAAGCTCCATGGTTAAATTTTGGTAGCACTTAATTTCTTATGAGAGTGAGATCTCTCTAGTTATTCAATTCAATAGCACTTTGTTGCTTTGAGAATGAGAGCTTGTTGATTCTTCAGTTTGACAACACTTCGACGTATGAATTTTCTAGGCATAAAATTAAGGATAGGCACATTTCTTATAGACTTCCAAATGAGAGCCCAAAGGTTGTATAAGAAGCTAAGAAATTATTAGAATTAAAAAAGTATTATCAAGAAACTGTTATGCTTGGCTGGCAGTCGTCACAACTTTTTCCATTGCATAAGATCTTACTTTTGGCATAACCATCTCGGGGTGGTACGGTCATGACTATGAACCATCTCGGGGTAAGATGATCATGTTTAGGGGCTATCTTGGAGTAAGACAATCACGTTTAGGGGTCATATCAAGGTAATACGATCTTGGATACAAAGTGAAATTCCTTCTTGTTTGAATGGTGAAAACCACTATTGATCCCTAGGGTTGCCCAAGGTAGATTATATGGCCCTAACAGAGTTCATATAGGTAGTATCCTCAACATGACATGTTCTAGATGTCTACAAATATCCCTTTTTGGGATATGTTATGTGAAATAACAATGTAGAGAAAAAATAAATGATCTAAAATGGTCAAATTGATTAAGGTTATTCATTAACCTAATCAATATTAGATGCCCCAATCATGGAAAGAGCATTCACTTTTGAATCATTACCTTCGATGAGTTGATAGACTTGATTTTTGTAATATTTGGGGTATTGGAAGACAAGCTTAAGTCTACACACTAGCCATAACAGTATTGGAAGACAAGCTTAAGTCTACACACTAGCCTTAATGATATTATAATACAATCCTAAGTCTACACACTAGCCTTAGTGGAAAGACAAGCTTAAATCTACACACTAGACTTAATGGCATTGGAAGAAAAGCTTAAGTCTACACACTGGCATTAGTGATATTGGAAGACAAGCTTAAGTCTACACACTAGCCTTAGTGGCATTGGAAGACAAGCTTAATTCTACACACTAGCCTTAGTGGTATTGGAAGACAAGCTTCTCAGTTTTTTGAATTTGTTTTTGCTTTTTTTTTGTTTACCCCAAGCAAGGATGGTGCATGATTGTCTTAAGCAATTATTCTTGAACGAATGCAATAAGTGATGATTGTGTGTTTGATTATTGATCTGATTATGAATTTTATAATTAATATGACTACCCCCTCAAATTATGAGTAAATAGATGAGATGGAAAGTGATGAAAGTGACAAGTACCTTGACCAAGATGACTTTATTTGGGTTTTGTAGGGCTTTTGAAAAAATGAAAGGGGGAATATCCCATTACAATCTTGATTTTGACCATTTATAAATATTTTTTTGTGTTTTTTTTTAAGTGGACTTATGGTAATCTACCCATCCTACCAAATTGCATGGATAATTAGTCGTTGTAATCACCAGGTGTCTAGAGTAAATCACTAGATACGAGGATCACTTGAGATTTTTGACTAGATGTGACAAAAGGGGTTAGGTGCCTTTGGAGCCTTTTTAAATTGACCAAAGGAGTTTAGGTACCTTTTAAGCCTTTTGAATTGATGTAACCAAAGGTCTTAAGTGTCTTTGGAGCATTTTGAAGTGATGTGACCAAAGGACTTAAATGCATTTGGTGTTTTTTTATTGCTCATGTTATGTTATGTATGGATGCACTTATGGATGCAATGATGGATGATGGATGAATGTCTAGAAATTTTAGCATGTATGCATAGATGTAAATTGCATGCCTATATGTATGCATGTTTGTTATGTGCTAATGACATGATGATGCAAAATTTGATTTTTATGTTTATTTGTGAAAACATAATGAATGAATATAATATGCAAAGCAACCTAAGTGTAAGCATCATAGAATGTATGAAATTCATGAATCAAAATGTCAGCCCTTTCACAGAAAGTCATACATTTGAAGCTGGATTGTATGAAATGATATGGTGAAATGTAAATGATGGATGTGAATTAGTGAGATGTTATGAGGGCACAACAAAGTATTTCACGAGACTCAAACACCCTAGTTGACCAATAAAAAAATTTCTACTAGCTATACATGACTCTATAAGATAAAAATCTACTAGAAATACCTAAATATTCAATATCCTCGTATGTGCATAGTGTTTTTCATTAATATGATGCATAAGACTACCCCATTGTGAGGTAAGTTTCATTCAACCCATTGCTATAATGAGGAACATCCTATGGTCATCATTATCTTGATGTTTGGACTCAGTTGGAATAGACTACTAGGCAATACAAGCCATTAAAATCTAGCTCATCCATAATCTGACATTGGTTTGCATAAAAGAGGGTTACTAATGTGATAAACATATCACCATACGTAAGGCTACTCCATTGCCAAGCAGGTTTCATTCAATTCATTGTTGTAATGGAGATTGCCCCATGGCTTTTGAATGATTGAGGATTCTAGAGATTCAAGATCATTACCCCCTTCTTTTATTTTGATTTATTGGGATACTTTCTCATTTTTTTATTTTTTTTTGTGCTTAGTGATGAAAAACACTCTTTTTAGGAGCAAGGGATTTTATTAGTGGTGAAAACTACTATTTAATTTTTTTGGAAACTTTATCGTTTTATGGAAGAGCAAGGGGATTTCCTGGGTAAGGGGGATCTTATCCTTTTGTCTATTCTCAGCATCCTAGCCCATACACATAATAGGATGAGCAAGGATTTTTTTTTCTTAATGGGGTAAATATTACTTTGTAGATTCATTGTTCCTTGTTCAAAATTGGAGTTTAATATGTGAATGTGTTTGGGATCTTGAGATATGCTAGGTTATATTGCAACAAGACCCTAACTTCTAAAAGCCAAGATATCTTTCTGTAAAATGTGAAAAGAAAACTAGGGATGATTAAATGATGGAAAACCCTAGTAAACATCCTATAGCAACTTATTTTTTATGTTGAAAAATATAGTTACTCATACAGGGAATGTGCATGATATGATATGTGAAATGTGGGTATTTTTCCTATGATCATTTGTAAACTAAAAGGTGTGCATAAAATAGTCATTGGCCATCTAAATATCATTGTTGATATTCATCTAGTATCTATCCTATATTACGAGGACTTATTAATAAGCAAAAAATCATGAGGTAAATTGCAAATGATGATGACGAATAAGGTTGATTTAAGACTCATGATTGGAATACAAACATGGTATCATTTGTAAAATGCAAACACAACTTTTCCTAGTGCAAGTGCAATGGATGAATATGCCTAATACAACTAATCATTGAATGCAACGAAATGCATGGTGACGTAATTCAAATATTTTTGTATTTTGATGATATGTATTATTTTTAGTTTTGTGTTTTTCTAATATTTTTGTGGTTTTTATTTTTCTAAATTTTTATTTTATTTTTTTGGAATTTTTGATGTTTTTTTTTAAAGGGAGGAAGGTGTGATACCTTAAGAATCTCAAAATTGCATCATTGGTTTTGACACGGCTAATTGGGAAGGTGTGACACCTTGAGCACCCCCACTATGCACTGTTCTTGATGTGATGTGATTGATCTAACTAGGAGAAGTAATGAAAGTGAACCCCTCCTATTGTGGCAACAAATTATGTGCAATTCCAATGTTTTGATGAGATGCGATGAGTGAAGAGGAAATGTTAGATGAAGCCATATGTTGCATAGATTTATTTTGACATTCTTGGTCCTCTGTTATAACACTTATAATTCCCATAAAATCTTGTAGAGGTGGGTTGGCATAAACCTAATTCACCTACTAAGGTTGCTTTGCTTGATTGGTAGGTTTTATGTTTGCTTCAAGTATGGGTAATAAGTCTTGGACGACTCCTATTGGTTGGTTGTTTGGATCAATAGGATTTCCAATATAAAGCTCTTGCCTCTTGATGATATCATGTACTAAATCTCTAAAGGGGTAACATGTCTGGATGTCATGACCCTTTGTTGATGGTAAGAATAGTATAGATTTTCCCTGTTTCCCTTTAATCTATGCTTATTATGTTTTAATGGACGAATTTTAGGAAGATTGATTGCTTTTTCCTCACACAATAGATTGAAGATCAATGCTAATGTCTTTGGAAAATGAGTATATTACTATGGTGGTTTACGCTATTGGTTTTATCTTTAATTTTGTTATGTATGATTTTGGGCTAGTGGAGGCTGAGCCTGGTAATTAAGTTGCACTGGTAGTTGAGGTGGTGTGGTTTGGTTTGAGGGTCTAGGGAAAATCAAAACAACTTGACTGACTTGGGTTGCATTTTGTTGCATGTTTCCACCATTAATATTTTTTTTGGTCATTCCCTTTTGCGAAGTTGAATATCACCCTCCTAGACCTTGATGTCCTTAATAACCTTGGCTTATGCTAAGGCCTCCTCGAATCTTTGATACTATTGTAATTGTAAGAAGGGTGAGACCTACTTCGAACAAATTATAGTGAACATTCAAGTTAGTTATGTTCTGGGTAGGGTGAAAGGTTTTTTTGACATCACCTTTCTCCACCTATTGCCATAGTTTGTGACTAGCTCATTTTTGAATTGTTGAAGGTTAGACAAGTTTATCATTTTCTTAGCGTTAAAGGCAAAACATTCCAAAAAGACATGAGCTAATTGCTCAAAGGTGTATATGCTATGGCATAGTAGATGATTATACCATTCCAAAGCACCCCCAACTAATGTTATAATAAAGGTTCTCAACATAAAGGAGTCATTGTCTTGAAGACGAAAGCACATATTGATGAAGCTTATCACGTGCTCTTGCACGTCTTTTTCACCTTTGAAATTTTCAAGTTTAGGTATCTTGAAATGTGGTGGGTATGCCAATGATGGAATCGATGGATGCAGAGGCTGATTTCTAAGTTGTTTTAAAGTGGTTTTTTGATAAACCAAACTTTGAGATTGTTTTTATAATGAATTTATCTGATCAATTAGCACTTTGGATGCCTTTAGCAAAATGATATGATCTATCTATTATCATCCTTGATTAGGTGGAGGGGCTGAATTTTATGTTTATATGGGTGATAAGCATGATCATTAGGTACCTCATTATTAATGTATTCAATGCAGGTATCTACTAGTTCTTGATGTTCCTATTGAGGCTCTTCATATAATTCCTCCTCTTGTTGATCTTGGTATCACTGAGGAGTATGAGGTTCTTGATGATAACCAAGGAGTGGCATTTGATGTTGAAAATAAATTTGACATGGCCAAGGGATAATATTTTGATAATGTATTGGGTGCCTTAGGCATTGATGCATCCTATGGGTGCTACGTGTAGGCATCGCTTCATGTAATGCACTTTGTAATTGCTCTTGTTGTATCTTTTATTTCTCTTGTTGTATCCTTTATTGATACAACCTTTGTAGGTGTGCCCATTGTGGATCCACCCATTATTAGTTTAATTGTTGTTTTTTGTTAAGATTTTTCTTAAGTTCCTAATGAGGATGATTTTTTTGGTCACTTTTATGGATCTATGTACCCTTATATCTAAAATACGAATGGTTTTATCTTGTATTTCTTCCCTAGTAGGATATATTACTTATTTTCCATGATTCCTAAAGGTTTCATTGACCTGATATTCTAGTTTATGAATGAGATACATATAGTTGGGCAATGCAGAGATGCAACATGGTTGCATTGAGTACTCTTTATGATGAGTAGGAGGATGACTTGGGTCCTCTTACTCATCTATGAGAAATATGTGATATTCATGTTTAAATGTAAGCTTTATATACTCAGGCTACACAAAGGCACAATGTGTTCATGTAGAGTACTCTTTATGAGGGGTAGGAATATGACTTGAGTCTTCCTCTTCCTCATATGTAAGAAAGGCATGTGCTGGTGTGGCTATATTACTATGAGTGTCATAGCCATCCAAATGAGCATAATTTTTACTCATCCTCAGTTATTCAAGTAGGGTGGCTTGCTCATATAGATTGAGCCATGGTGTATACTCATGTTCATGTATTTATTGATGCATAGAGCAAGCTAGAATGTGAACCCTCGATGTTGACCTACTAGGCCCCTTAGTGGGTAGATTATTCTTTTTATAAAATTCTATCAAGGTTTCCAAGTCAAGAAGATTTCCTATAGGACCTATGGTTGCCTCCTTCATAGGAATTTCTTGAAGGTTTGACCCCCTATGAATGGTATTGGTGTCCCTGTCCTCTAGACTAAACTAAAGATATTCCATGTCTCCTTGCAAAATTTTAGCAATGCTAGCTCATGATTGATCTTGGTTGTGCATTGTTATCATGGTCTTGATTAAACAACAAAGAAACACACAAGAAAGTTTTGTTATTATCTATTTTAATTTTTCTTTGTGAGTCCCTATAATGTTTTTGTGTGTTTTTATGTTGAAAAATATCTATTCCTTTAGCCACTAAGTTTCAAGTGTGTGAGCCAGCAAATGGAGATGAATCCCACCATCGCTAGTTTCAATTAACAGTTGGTGATGAAATCCAGCTCGTTAATGTTAAAGTGACATGTCGTGTGTGGGGTTATTTTTATGAAAAATAAAGTAAATTCATATAGCATTCCATGCTCTTTCACTAATGCATAAAAATAAAGTTTTAAATTCATATTTCTAAAGAATGAACATTTTAATTTCATAAACCTATCATATATAGAACCCTACATGAATAGCCCTTAAGTAGGAAACAAGCAATTAGACCACAACATAACAAAAATAGAGGCTATATATATGAGGGATAGTCTATAGAAGAGGTTGTCTGACATAGTGATGGTAAGAAACAAAGGTTTTCAAGGATAGGAACAACCACAAACAGAGGCCATCTAATCCAGATATGATCACATACATAATTTTTTAAAATTGTAATATTCACACAAGAAAATTTAAAGAGCATAAAAAACATATGAAGAGCCTTTCAATATGAGGCCCATAATTATGATAAAGAAAATGATAAAGAAGCTAAATATACCAAATAAATGCATGAAAATTAATTCTAACTATGATAGACAGTAATTGAAAATCCTGCTAAATCTGGTAAAAGTAATAAAATAGGGAAACATATCTTTGTCATGAGGTTGTCTCTATGAAGGATTGTCTTACCTGTAAGACATCTCAAGTAAGACAGTTATGCCTATGAGCCACATTTAGGTGAGACAACCACTAAAATATGAGTGATTATTTGTGGCTAATGCAAGTTTATTTTGGGTTTGATCTATGGAATTGATGTTCAATGGTGCACTCATGAAGAATAACTTAATGGTAGTATTTGACACCAAAGCAAGGCATTGGATGATGCAAGGATTGCAAATTCAATCTTCAACATTTTATATGGTCCATTGGCATACTTTGAATCTCCATGGTTGAATTTTGGTATCACTTCATTGCTTATGATTGTGAGATATCTCTAGTTATTCAATATGAAATCACTTTATTTCTTTGAGAATGAGATATCTTTGATTCTTCAATTTGATAGCACTTTAATGTATGAATTTGCTAGACTTAAAATGAAGGTTAGGCACTTTTATTATATACTTCCAAATGGGATTCCAAATCTTGTAGGAGAAGCTAAGAAATTGTTAGGATCAAGAAACTATTATCAAGAAACCATTATGCTTGGTTGGAAGTCATAACCACTTTGTCCATTGCATAGGATCTTGCTTCTGGTGTGACCATATCAGGATGAGATGATCATTACTATGGGCCATATCAGGGTAATACAGATGCATTTAGGGGCCATCTCAAGGTAATATGGTCATGTTTAGGGGCCATATTATGGTAAGATGATCTTGGCTACAAATGAAAAATCCTTCATGTTTGAGTGGTGAAAACCAATGTTAAGCCCTAGGGATACCCAAGGTGGGTCATATGGCCTTAAAGGAGTCCATATAGGTATTCTCCTTAATATGACATGTTTTAGGTGTCTACATCACCATATGCAAATTATAAAAATCCCATACATGTTCAATATTAGACACATATTTTCTAAATAAATAAATGTGAAAGGTATGATGAATCTTGGATTCATTGGGTGGTAAGGCAAGTTTATATGCCATAGGACTGATATTATCTATAATATTGAAGGATCCCACAAAATGTGGATCAATATTTATAGAATTAATAGCACTTTTTCTTGGTCTCACTCTCATAAAGACTTTATCTCCTACTAAAAACTCTCATGGTGTTATCTTAAGATCGGTATAACTCTTTTGTTGATTTGTAGCTTCTTTTAGTCATTCCCTAATAATCCTTAATTATTGTTCCATATTCTTGACCATGTCAATGCTAAGCATAATTCAATCTTCTAGATTATCCCATGACAATGGTATCCCACACCTTTTGCCATACAGTGCTTCAAATGGAGACATGTCTAGGGTTGAGTTGTGACCATTATTGTAAAAAAATTCTACCAAGTGTAGGTAATCTTCCCATCAGGTTTTCTAATCCATACAATGTATGTGAAGAATGTCCTCCAAAATTTGGTTCACTCTTTCAGTTTGCTTATCTATTTTTGGGTGATAAGAAAAGCTAATATTTAGTCTAGTACCAATGGCACGATGGAAGGCTTGCTAAAACTCAGATGTAAATCTTGAGTCCCTATCTAATATAATTTCTTCCAAAAATCCATGAAGTCATAATATTTCCTTGGAAAATTTTTTAGCCACAACTATACATCATCCTTAGTATTTCCAGGTATAAAATATGCAACCTTGGTTAATATATCGACCACCAACTGAGGTTTCAAAAGGAGGATACTCATAATACAACCTTTAAAACTTGTTATGGACATTACAAGTTTACTGTTTTACCTTTTGGTTTAACAAATGCTCCAACAACATTTATGAATTTGATGAATAGTGTCTTTAGAAAACATTTGGATAAATTTGTTTTGGTATTCTTGGATGATATTTTTAAATCAATCTTTGAAAATATTGTGGCATACTTAAGTTGATCGAAGAGATCTTTGATTCTATATAGAGGGTATCTATTGTTTATAGTTACCTTTTTTAACATTCTATAATCTATACACAATCTCAAAGAACCATCTTTTTTCTTCACAAATAGCACTGGTGCACCCCAAGGTGACACACTTGGTATGATTAGTCCTTTCCTTAGCAACCCTTTTATTTACACATTCAACACTTGCATTTCTATGAGATTCATTCTATAAGGAGATCTATGTATATGATTTACTCCAATTTGGAGCACAATTGTATAGTCAAATTCCCATTTAGAAGGTAATATAGGTAAATATTCTATAAATATGTCTCTAAACTCTTGTAGAAGTGGGTATTTCTCAAAAACGTCTTCCTTCTTTTCATTATCTATCTTGTTTATATTAAAAACATAAACCATTCTTCCTTTATTCATGGCTTTCTTGAGTTGCATTACTAAAATAATTTGGTGTTGGAAAGCCCTTTGCAAGTTGTACACCCTTTGTACTTTCCCACTAACTTCCATGTACTCAATCCATCTATATTGACAGTTTATTACAACCCTATGTGCTTGTATCCAATTCATTCCTAATATTACATCAAATTCATGCAAGGGTGATACATATAGATATCCTATGGTCATTCCACTAGGTAGGGAAATTTATGCCAAAGGGTAATACTGACTTACAGAGTACATTTTCTTGAATCATACTCGACCTTCCACCTATGTGCTAATATTCTAAAGAACACAATCCTATACTGATAGGGGGGTGAACAATATAAGACCACTTTTTACTTTTATTTAATCAAGATATATAATATAATATATCAATGCAATGTCAACAACAATAATCAAAGCAATGCACAAATCACCACACACAATAGAGACACCAATTTAATGTGGTTCACCCAATGTGGGCTACTCCATGGAGAAAATATTTCACTAATATTTTCTCAATAAATATCTTGGGAATCCTTTGCCTATTACAATTTTTATGAACCTCTATCCAAATGAGACACAAATAACCTAATAAATTTTGTGGATATCTATCCATAGGAGACACCAATATCCTCATTTGATTTGTGGATCTCTATCCATAGGAGAACTCCTTCTCCTATGCTCTGGTTGGTGATATTATAAAATACTACTGCCTCCACTGCTCTAGGTTTTGGATATCTCTCCACTGAAAACCTTTGTCCTCTCTACCCTAGCTAATGGATATCTATCCATTGGAGACTACTATCCTTTGCTCTATCACCTCCAAATCTTGCTCTCAGATCTATCTCAAATCTACACTAAAAATAGTCCTTCGATCTAGCACAAATCTGCTTAATATCTATCTCAAATATTTACCAAACATATTCCTTCGATATAGCACAAGTATGCTCAATTTCTATCTCAAATATACACTAAACATAGTCCTTCAATCTAGCAAAAATCTGCTCAATCTCTATCTTTGATATGCACTAAACATAGTCCTTTGATCTAGCACAAATTTTCTCAATCTCTATATTTGATCTGCACTAAACACAGTCCTTTGATCTAGCACAAATCTACTCAATCTCTATCTCTGGTCTAGCACAAATTTATTCTTAAATATACACCAAAATTTGTCCTCAAATCTATCATCAAGCCTTTACACAAAGCTTGACTCAATCACAAATCAATTCTACTAGATCTTCCTCAAATCTTAACTCAAGGTTTGAACAAATCAATCAATCAACTCTACTCAAATTTTTTCTCAAAGACTTACCTCAAATATGCTCTACAAGTCCTCACTAGAACTTGTCCAATATGCTCAACAATTCTTCACCAAGACTTATCTCAAATTTTCTCAACAAGTCCTCACTAGAACTTTTCCAATATGATTGTAAGCTTCCACAAAAGCTCACAATTTTTTTCCTTAAGTCCACTCTAGGACTTACTCAAATCATCTCACAATATTTCACAAAAGCTTATTTAATCTATCAGAGAAGGCTTCTTCAATCACATAAACAATATTCACTCAGATTCTTGTTTAATCTCATAGAAACATATAGAGAATGGTTAGAGACTCAATATGTTTCACAATCACAACAATGCTCAATCATTTTCAATCCCTTTCTTGTTTTTGCCACAAAAATATATAGATAATTATTAGAGACTCAATATGTTTCACTCACAACAATGCTTAATCACTTTCAATATTTCCTTCAACTCAATTCATAAATAAAGAACAATTTATTTCATATAACTTGAAATATCACTCCAACACTTCCAATCAATTCCACTCAACCAATCACTTAATGAAAGCTTAGTCAACAATTATTATCAAACAAACCTCACATAACAATGATACTCATGATCTTTCACAAACCTAGTTCAAGATAGTTCTTCAACTTCACATAACAATGATACTCATGATCTTTCACAAACCCTAGTTCAAGATAGTTCTCAACTTCACATAACAATGATACTCAATATTTCTAACAATGCTTATCAAACAAGGTTTCTAGTATCAACTTTCATTCCATAAAACCCACATCAATAAACATTGGATTTCTCAAAACCAAACTCAACAAATCTTATCAAAAAATCATTTTCACTCCAACTTAGCATTCACAACATCCAAAAATCATTTTCAAGGATAATGTTCCCTTTCCTCTTGTTTGAAGAAGATTTGACTTCAAACACCTATCTAAATCACAATAAATTCTTTGCTAATTTCAAAATTTAGGTAGCAATATCTTGTCAATCATTCACTCAATTTGATCCCTAAAAAATTTCACCATACATAGCAATAAACCTCTTTTATAGCTTATAATCTCCACACTTCAGAATGCAAACCAACAATTTGTGTAAAGAAAATAATCACAATATTTTTTCTTTATAAACCCTTTTCTCTTTAACACATCATAACTTATACAAATTAAAATATAATTCCATTTTTCAACCTTATAACTCCTATTTCAATTCACTTTATCAAAAATCACAATAAAACAATTAACCTTTAAAAACCTTATAACTCCCCCTTAATAAAAATTAATCATGCCACCTTTTAAACCTTAGAAACAATTAATTTTCAAAAATTTAAGTACCTCTGTCCTCGGTGGGATTAGAACTCCCGCTTGTGCCTTCCATAGTTCCCTAGCCATGGCCCACATTCCACATGAGCTAGGTGCTCTCCTTAGAACCAAAAAGTGCCTTCTGTTCTTTGAAGCTTTGCCTTGGGGCCAAAAACCAAACACATGCACCTCGACAAAAATGTTTTTGACGAGGTTCGATCGCGGGACCTCCTGCCAATTAGCACCCTGACACATCCACCTACCATTGGACCAACCACCATAGTTGGCTATGAGGCTTCAAGACTCCTCCCTTTTATTCACTATTTGACCACCATATAAGAAAAATATTTGTCCTCTTATTCCACACTATTCACAATTTTTGCATGCACTTCGATTAATTTGTTCGAAGGATAATATTTTTGTTCCAAGGCATATAATATATATTAAATTTTCTCTCCCTTTTAACACATCGACAGGTGGAAAGTATAGTCGACATAGGTGCCTTGAATTTGATTACTTGTCCTTTGTAACCCTAACCTTAGGGTTATTAAATTTAAATTAATTTATAACAAAGCTATTATAATTAATTTAAATATTTAGGTCTATACTTTAGACCTTTAATATTATAATATAAAATTATAATATTATTTTCTTTGGCTTTCCAATTGCTCTTTTAGACCTTATTTGACCACCTTTAATATTATAATAAACATATTATACTAGAAGCAATATTTTTCTTGCACTGCGTACGAAATTTTGATGCTTGACCTCATGATGCTCACTGAAACTGACTCTTGACATCAATGACAACAATACTTGCTCATATTTCCAAAAAATTCTGGGCCATTCTAAAATACAAAACTATATGTAGCACCAATTTCAATAAAAATTTTAACATTCCTACCAAATATCTTACCCCTTATTAGTATCAAAATGGCTTGTCCTTCCAGATCTTGGTTCTCCATTGTCGTGTAAATCTTGTGCATCAGTTCCTTGTGGGTAAGTTCTTTTTACATTGGTTCCTTTCCCTTTGAACTTACTCTTGCTATGTGGAGATAGTTGTTGGTGTAATGTGGTCCACCACATTTGAAGCATATGATCTTGGGTCCTCGATGTATTTTCTATTTTTTCCCATCATCTACTTTCACTACTAATGGAGGGTTAGCCCATCCCTATGATGGTCTGTTGTTACCACTGTTGCAATTATTAGGATTATGATTTTTTCCTTGGAACCTCTTCCTAAACTTCCCTTGCTTCATATCATTCCTTTAATCCTGTCTAGAGAAGTTATTATTTGCTTTGATCTCCTTCCCACTTTACAAAACCTACATTGTTTCTTTTTCTTAGTGCCTCTTTGCCCTGTTCATCTAATCCTTCATAGTTAAAATAAGTTTTGATATAAATTTTAACTTTTAAACTCATAGGCATTCTTTAGAGTAGTAGGTTCCCACATATCTATCCCTTGTCCTATTATAGGATTTACTCCTAGTATAAAGTTATGGATATTCATCTTCTCATTGTATGCAGGCACATGTTTTAGTAGTTTGACAAATTTTTGAAAATATTTTTCCACTATCCAAGTTCCCTACTAAAATTTAGTGAACTCCTCAAACTTATGGAAATAAAAGTGCTCTATGAGGAATCTCTCCTTGAAGGCTACTACAAATTCTTCCAATTTTAAGTCAATTGTTACCACAAGTTTTTGATCCTCACTAAACTCTTCCCACCAATCCAAGACATCATCTTGTAAATACAGTGTGGCATAGGATGTTTGAGTACCAAAGAAGTTCTTCATGTTACAATAGGTTTCTATCTCTTTCAACCATGCTTCGGATTTATCACCATATTACTCTCCATTGAACTTGAAAGACTTTAAATATTTCATTTCCTTGACCAAATCGAACTCAAGTCAAATCCTAGCATGTTGGGCCTCAGTAAAGGATTCATTTTTCTATTCCACTCTAGAGTTTCTAGCTTTCATTTCTTGATTCAATATGGTATCCAATAACTTTTTTTTGTGCTTTCATCTATTCATGTAGTTGGGCCACTATTATTATGAGGTCCTCACCTTCATTGCTAAGGTTAT
Source organism: Wollemia nobilis (assembly GCA_028583015.1). NCBI lineage: Eukaryota > Viridiplantae > Streptophyta > Pinopsida > Araucariales > Araucariaceae > Wollemia > Wollemia nobilis. The sequence goes on from JAQPPZ010000028.1 coordinate 1,996,822, forward strand.
CTAAACCCACATTCAGGGTTCTAACCTCTACATTGGTCAATTGTGTCTAGCTCATTGATAGGGCAACACTTCCTTTTCTTCTCTTCGATGGCATTGCCCCTAGACACACATAGAAGATTCAATAATAGTCAATTCACCATAGCAAGTGAATTCCTGGTAATTCCATCTAACAATGTTGAAACCCTACTTAGGTATATTTTCTATCATACACCATAACTATTTTTACATAGTGAGGCTATTCCACTACAAACCATGCTTTGATACCAAATATCACTACCCAAAATATCCAACCATTGGCAAAAGTTTTTTTTTAGACTTGCTATCAATCACACAAACACATCATCAAAGAACTAGCCCTACGCTTACACCAAAAATAAGGTTCAATTATGTAAAGGTCCATTCAGATCACACCAATACCTACTACCTACACAAGCATGTCTGTGCAAGAGTACTAGCTATTGTAAAGAGTTAAGATATCTTTCTCATGGCCATTGAGCTAGCTTCCCCTTTTTGATCCTTCAAAAAGAGAATGTACTAATTTGAAGAACATGTGCTTATACTGAGAGGGGGGTGAACAATATAAGATAAAACTTTTTGCTTTTCAATCCATATGATAACATCAGCAATATTAAAGTAGTAAACATTACACAAAGCATCACACACATGAGAGACATGATTTAACGTGGTTCACCCAATGTGGGCTACTCCATGGAGAAAATATTCCTTATAAAATTTTCTCAATAAATTCTCTTGGGAATCCTTTCCCTATTACAATGTTTATGGACCTCTTATCCAAAGGAGACACCAATCCCCTAATCAAGTTTATGGAACTCTATCCACAGGAGAACTCCTTCTCCTCTGCTCTGGTTGGTGATCCTCTAGAAGACTACTACCTCCACTACACTAGCTTGTGGATCTCTATCCACAGAAGACTCTGTCCTCACTCAGAAGATCTCTATCCTCACTACCCTGGCTAATGGATCTCTATCCACTAGAGACTACTATCCTCTGCTCTATCACCTCCAAAGCTTGCTCAAATTTATCTCAAAAATACACTAAACATAGTCCTTCAGTCTAGCACAAATTTACTCAATCTCTATCTCAGATCTGCACTAAACACAGTCCTTCGGTCTAGCACAAATATTCTCAATATCTATCTCTGGTCTAGCACAAACCTATCCTCAAATCTACACCAAACTCTATCCTCAAATTCTATCCTCAAGCCTTAACACAAAGCTTGAATCAATCACAAATCAACTCTGCTAGATCTACCCCAAACCTTAACTCAAGGTTTGAACAAATCAATCAATCAACTCTGCTCTCAAGTCTTCTCAAAGACTTACCTCAAATATGCTCAACAAGTCCTCACTAGAACTTGTCCAATCTACTCAACAAGTCTTCACCAAGACTTATCTCAAATATGCATTGTAAGCTTCCACAAAATCTTACTCAACTCAACTCAACAAATCACTTAATGAAACACAACTTGCTTTCAAACCCTAAACAAGTGTTTCACAATATTTCAACAACTCTCACTATGGAACTCAACCTTGACTCAAGATGATTCTAAACTCACATAACAATGATACTCAAGTTCTTTCACAAACCCTAATCATGCACATGAAGGCTCACTCAATATTTCCAACAATGCTTATCAAACAAGGTTTCTAGCATCAACCTTCATTCCAGAAAAACCCTCATCAATCAATATTGGATATCTCAAAACCAAACTCAACAATGCTTATCAAACAATCCTTTTCACTCCAACTTAGCATTCACAACATCCAATCCAACAATATTTTACTCACAAGGAAGATGTACCCATACCTTTTATTTTGATGGAGATATATCTTCAAAACCTGTCTTAACCACAATCAAATTTTCTTTGCCAATACTAGGGTTAGGTAGCCACAACCTATCTCAAGATCTCCACAAAATAATTTTCAATAATTATTTTACCATACAAAATATCAAATCTCTTAGTACACCTTATAATCTCCAAACTTACATAATATAAGTCAACATTTTCATTATAACAAAATACACAACAATTTCCTTTAAACACCTTATCACTCCAACTTTATAAAATAAATTTCAATCACCAAAAATTAAAATAAAATATTTTAATTTACTTTACCTTATAACTCCCTCAAAAAACCTTATAGTTTCCAACTTACAAAAACCTCTAAGCAATTTTTGAAATTCACAACCTTTGGAGAAGTAAAAATATTTTTAGCATACCTTTCAACTAATCTACCCACCAAAATATTTTTGGCATGATTCGAACACACAATGTAGCCTCTCCAACACCCTAGCCTCAAGCTAGGCTACCAAGTGGGTTGCATGCCCACATGAGACTTTAGGTGCACGTTTCCCACTTTATCCTCCTCTCGAAAGTGCCCACAAAAATAGAAGGCCTCTCCAACAACAAAACGTCAATCGCGTGGATCGAACCCACGATCCCTTCCTTGCAAGCCTTAGCACTATCTCAACTGCCACATGCACTACCACCATCGGTGGATATTTCTATCCACAATGATGGCCTTACACCTTAGTCTACCTCCAATCACTTTGAAATGTGAACTTCTCTTTCTCCAACAAATGCAACACTCGATTTTTCATTCGAAGGTGTGTATATTCAAGGACATAGGAAATGAAATTTATTTCCTATATTAATACACATGCTTCTTGTCTTTTACACGTCAATGAATTTTGAATTTAAAAATTTGAAATAGATTTTAAATATTTAAATTTAAAACCTTTGCACCCATTATTAATTTAAATTAAAATTTTAATCAAAGATTAAAATATTTTAATTTAAATTAAATATTTTGTAAATTGCTCATGGGTCTTTTTAACTTGAACCTTGTTTTTCTTCACCTTGTTATTTGGCCTAAAATATTATAATAATATAATATTATTATTTAATTTAAACTTGCTTCTCCTTCCTTGGGTCTTCATCCTTTGGGCCTTTTTAGGCATATAATATTAAAAATAAATATTATATCCTATTCCTTTTCAAGACCTTCTTGCTTTTGGAAAAACCACTTGATGTCCTTAATGATGATGAAATTGAACCAATATGCTTTTGACATCAATGACAACAAAACTACTCAAAATTTCCAACAATCTCCCCCTTTGTCATTGATGGCAACCCCTTTATTTTTACCATTCCCTTTTCCTTTTCAAAAGTTGCTTTCCCTGAGAAACTGCTCCCCTGACTGAATGCTCTCCCCTAACTCAAATCTCTCCCCCTTTGTCATCAATGGCAAAGGGCCACCTTTGGGGCTTGGGGCTAAGAATGAGACTCTTAGCTTAGCCCCTCCCCCACCTCCTCTTGAGGTGGTTAATTATGGGGTGGGAGTAGAACTACTCCCAAATTTTCTCGAAGGTACTCAAAGGTCTCTTTCGGAAGTGGCTTAGTGAAAATATCTGCAATCTACTCCTTTGTAGTAACATATTCCAACCTGACTTGCTTGTCTGTCACCTGTTCTCTCAGAAAGTGATACTTGATCGGAATGTGCTTTGTCCTAGAGTGCATCACTGGATTCTTTGAGATATTTATAGCACTTGTATTATCACACAATATGGGAATAGGATGATCATGTTTTATCTTGAAATCCTCTAGAGTTCGCTTCATCCATAATACCTGTGTACAACTAGCAACTGCTGCAATATACTCTGCCTTTGCTATAGATAGGGATATTGATGCCTATTTCTTACTTAGCCAAGAGACCAAACAGTCTCCAAGAAAGAATGCTCCTCCACTTGTACTTTTTCTATCATCAATGTTGCCAGCCCAATCTGCATCTGTATAAGCTGTGAGAGTGAAACTATCACTTTTGGGATACCAGAGCCCAAAGTCCATAGTCCCTTTTAGATACCTGAGAATCCTTTTTACTATTGCTACATGTGTCTCCTTGGGTGCTGCCTGAAACCTTACCACTAATCCCACTACCTGCATGATATCTGGTCTAGTAGTTGTGACGTACAATAAGTTGCCAATCATAGATCTGTATAATTTTTGATTTGCCTCTAGAGATTCATCATATTTACTTAACTTACATCCTGTAACCATGGGAGTACTTACTGGTTTGCAATCTTCTAACTTGAATTTCTTTAGCATCTCTTTTATATACTTGGTTTGTGAAAGGAACACCCCTTTCTCTGATTGTGAAATCTGAAGTCCAAGAAAGAAGGACAACTCACCAAGCATAGACATCTCAAATTCATTCTGCATGCTCTTTGCAAATTTTTGACACATCTTATCATTGTTTCCTCCAAAAATGATATCATCAACATAAACAACCACAATTAGTAAGTCATTCCCTTCATTTTTGATGTATAAGTTACTATCCACTATTCCTTTCCTGAAACCCTATTCCTGTAGGTACTTATCCAATCTTGAATACCAAGCTCTAGGAGCTTGCTTTAGTCCATAAAGTGCTTTCTTCAATCTGCATACATAGTCTGATTTATCAGTCAAGTTGAAACCTTTTGGCTACTCAATGTAAACCTCTTCTTCTAAAACACCATTTAGAAAGGCTGATTTAACATCCATATGATATACTTTGAAGTTTTTGAAGCTTGAAAAGGCTAAGAATATTCTGATAGCTTCAAGTCATGCAACTGGAGCAAATGTCTCATCAAATTCAATTCCCTCTACCTGTGCATAACCTTTGCACACTAATCTTGCTTTATTTATGACCACCTGACCATCTTCATTTAACTTGTTTCTGAATACCCATTTAGTGCCAATCACATTTTTATCTTTTGGTCATGGAACAAGTTCCCAAGTCTTGATTTTCTCTATCTGATCTAATTCCTCATCCATTGCCTTAACCCAAAACTTATCTTCACTTGCCTCATTGAAGTCTTTTGGCCCAATTTTAGATAACAAAGAAAAATTTGCTTGTTGAGTTGATGTTATTACCCTTCTCCTTGTCTGTCTCTCATCTGGATTCCCAATGATTAGCTCTCTTGGATGATGTTTCTGTACATACCTAGATGGAGTCTTAGGAAGAAGTCTTTGTGTTTCTTCCTCTTCTTCTTCTGATTCCTCATGAAACTCCTCTTGACAACTTCCATCTTCCTGATACACAATTTCTTGAACTGGTTCTCTTAATCCTATCTTCTCATCAATTGTTACATTTATACTTTCTACAATAGTGTGTGTCCTTTTGTTGTAGCATCTATAGGCTTTGCTCTTAGTAGAATAACCAAGAAAAATACCCTCATCACATCTTGGGTCAAATTTGCCCAAGTTTTGCTCTTCCCATCTTATGTAACACTTGCTTCCAAAAACTTTGAAGTGTTTCATAATGGTTGGTCTTCCCTTCCAAAGCTCATATGGAGTCTTGTGATGGTTCACTCTTATTTGAGCCCTATCAAAGATATAAATTGTTGTGTTAACTACCTCCCTCCAAAAACCATCTGAAATCTTGGATTCATTTAACATAGCTCTAGCCATATTTTCAACAGTCCTATTCTTCCTTTCAACAACTCCATTTTGTTGAGGAGTTCTTGCAACTGAGTATTCTCTTTTGATTCCATGTTGTTCACAATAGTTTACAAATTCATTTGAGGTAAATTCTCCTCCTATGTCTGATCTCAAACACTTAATCCTTTTACCTATTTTATTTTCAACCAACTCTTTAAATACCTTGAATTTATCAAGTGCTTCTGACTTTTCTTTTAGGAAGGCTACCCAAGTCATTCTGGAATAATCATCTATAAACAATATGAAGTAACTTTCACCTTGAATACTTTGGGTTCTGGTAGGACCACATAGATCAGTATGTATTAGTTTCAATGGCTCAGATGACATAAATCCTTTTGATTTGAAACTGGTTCTAGTTTGCTTTCCATGTTGACAAGGTGCACAGATTGTGTTTTGTGGCCTTTTTAGCTTGGGTAAATCTCTGACAGCCTGTTTATTGCTTATGTTGACTATGTTGTCAAAATTCAAATGACCCATTCTTCTATGCCACAACCAACTCTCATCTTCTTGTGATAGAAAACACTTTTCTCCTTTAATCTCACTAAGCATATAGAGGTTGTTTGGAGTTCTACTTGCATTTGCAATGACTTTTCCAGTTTCTGACTTTCTTATCTCACATCTATCTGGGTGAAATGTAACCATATGACCTTGATCACAAAGTTGGCTTACACTTAGCAGATTGTGTCTTAACCCTTTGACATATAGTACATTTTATGTTCTTGTTTTCCCATTATCTAAACTTAGAGTTCCTTTTCCATAAATTTTTGTTGATCCATTATCACCAAAACTTACTGATCCTCTATTAGTTTCTTTGAGTACAAGAAATTTGTCTTTGTCTCCTGTCATGTGTCTAGAGAAACCACTATCAAGAAACCATTGTTCTTCTTTATCCTGAGCATGAAGAGTTGTTTGAACTAACATTGATCTAGCTTTTTCATCCCCTTTTCTTTCTTTCCTAATTGTTGAAGTTGTATTCTTTTTACTTGACTCAGGAAATACCATTTTGCACCATCTAGCCTTGTGCCCAAGATTATTGTACTTATAACATATAACATCACTATCCATAAGAGGTGCAAAAGAATTGAAATTTCTATTTACATCCTTTTTAACATAACTAGTGCAATGTACAACTCTATGACCATATTTGTTACATGAAAAGCAATAGCCATGGAAGAGAGTATGTAACCTATTTGAATGCCTTGGAAAATATGGTTGAGTGCTCCTCCTTTTGTTGTAATTAACCTTTGTCCATGGTTCTTCTTTGCTTTCTTCTTTCCTGATGTCTTTTCCTTTTAGAGTATAAGTCACTTGCTTATCTTTGTTTGAAGTCTCTACTTCTTGAAGGCTTGACTCCTCTTTCTGTTTCCCAAACTTTATATCTTGTAGTACCTTGGTCTTTTCAACTTCATTCCTTAGATAAACAATTTATGCTTCCAATATTTCACATTCTGTTTCTCTTGCTCTTAATAGATCTGTCATATCCTATTCAATTTTATTTCCCTCTTCTACCTTTATCTTGAGTTCTGTGAGACTCTGTAGAAGTTCTATCCTTGCTTCTTCATCCTCTTGAATTTGATCCTTCAAACTTGAGTTCTTATTTCTAACATTTTCAAGGTTCTTGAGAGCAACAAAGAATTCCTCTTTTATGTCAAACATGGTCTCTTCTTCACTCTCTAAAGTCATGTGTGTTTCTGATGGATCTTCCTCCAAGCTGTTAGTCTTTTCATGGAGAGACCCGCTCTGATACCAATTGAAGAACATGTGCTTATACTGAGAGGGGGGTGAACAATATAAGATAAAACATTTTTCTTTTCAATCCATATGATAACATCAACAATATTAAAGTAGTAAACATTACACAAAGCATCACACACATGAGAGACATGATTTAACGTGGTTCACCCAATGTGGGCTACTCCACGGAGAAAATATTCCTTATAAAATTTTCTCAATAAATTCTCTTGGGAATCCTTTCCCTATTACAATGTTTATGGACCTCTATCCAAAGGAGACACCAATCCCCTAATCAAGTTTATGGAACTCTATCCATAGGAGAACTCCTTCTCCTCTACTCTAGATGGTGATCCTCTTAGAAGACTACTACCTCCACTACATTGGCTTATGGATCTCTCAAGACTCTATCCTCACTCAGAAGATCTCTATCCTCACTAACCTAGCTAATGGATCTCTATCCACTAGAGACTACTATCCTATACTCTATCACCTCCAAATTCTTACTCTATACTCTCTATCTCAAAATCTACACTAAACACTATCCTTCGATCTAGCACAAATATTCTCAATATCTATCTCTATCCAGCACAAACCTATCCTCAAATATACGTCAAACTCTATCCTCAATCTGTCCTCAAGCCTTAACACAAATCTTGACTCAATCACAAATCAACTCTGCTAGATCTGCCCCAAACCTTAACTCAAGGTTTGAACAAATCAATCAATCAACTCTGCTCTCAAGTCTTCTCAAAGACTTACCTCAAATCTTCTCAACAAGTCCTCACTAGAACTTGTCCAATATTCTCAACAAGTCTTCACCAAGACTTACCTCAAATATGCATTATAAGCTTCCACAAAATCTTACTCAACTCAACTCAACCAATCACTTAATGAAACACAACTCTTACAAACCTAAACTTTCACAAAAAAACACTCAACCTTGAATCAAGATAATTCCAAATTCACATAACAATGATACTCATAATATTTCACAAACCCTAATCATGCACATGAAGGCTCACTCAATATTTCCAACAATGCTTATCAAACAAGGTTTCTAGCATCAACCTTCATTCCAGAAAAACCTTCATCAATCAATATTGGATATCTCAAAACCAAACTCAACAATGCTTATCAAACAATCCTTTTCACTCCAACTTAGCATTCACAACATCCAATCCAACAATATTTTACTCACAAGGAAGATGTACCCATACCTTTTGTTTTGATGGAGATATATCTTCAAAACCTGTCTTAACCACAATCAAATTTTCTTTGCCAATACTAGGGTTAGGTAGCCACAACCTATCTCAAGATCTCCACAAAATAATTTTCCCAATAATTATTTTACCATACAAAATATCAAATCTCTTAGTACACCTTATAATCTCCAAACTTACATAATATAAGTCAACAATTTCATTATAACAAAATACACAACAATTTCCTTTATACACCTTATCACTCCAACTTTATAAAATAAATTTCAATCACCAAAAATTAAAATAAAATATTTTAATTTTTCTTTACCTTATAACTCCCTCAACAACCTTATAGTTTTCAACTTACAAAGACCTCTAAGAAAATTTTGAAATTCAAAACCTTTGGAGAAGTAAAAATATTTTTAGCATACCTTTCAACTATTCTGCCCACCAAAATATTTTCGACGTGATTCGAACACACAACGTAGCCTCTCCAACACCCTAGCCTCAAGCTAGGCTACCAAGTGGGCTACGTGCCCACATGAGACTTTAGGCGCACGTTTCCCACTTTATCCTCCTCTCAAAAGTGCCCACGAAAAATGAAAACCTCTCCAACAGCAAAACATCAATCGCGTGGATCGAACCCATGATCCCTTCCTTGCAAGCCTTAGCACTATCTCAATTGTCACCTGTGCTACCACCATTGGTGGATATTTCTATCCACTATGATGGCCTTACACCTTAGTTTACCTCCAATCACTTTGAAACGCGAACTTCTCTTTCTCCAACAAATGCAACGCTTGATTCTTTCATTCGAAGGTGTGTGTATTCAAGGACTTAGGAAATGAAATTTATTTCCTATATTAATACACATGCTTCTTGTCTTTCACACGTGGTGAATTTCGAATTTAAAAATTTGAAATAGATTTTAAATATTTAAATTTAAAACCTTTGCACCCATTATTAATTTAAATTAAAATTTTAATCAAAGATTAAAATATTTTAATTTAAATTAAATCTTATTGTAAACCTCATGGGTCTTTTTAACTTGAACCTTGTTTTTCTTCACCTTGTTATTTGGCCCGAAATATTATAATAATATAATATTATTATTTAATTTAAACTTGCTTCTCCTTCCTTGGGTCTTCATCCTTTGGGCCTTTTTAGGCATATAATATTAAAAATAAATATTATATCCTATTCCTTTTCAAGACCTTCTTGCTTTTGGAAAAACCACTTGATGTCCTTAATGATGACGAAATTGAACCAATATGCTTTTGACATCAATGACAACAAAACTACTCAAAATTTCCAACACTAATCTCTGCATCACACATAAGCCCATCTTTGTGAGTGCGCTTAGCACATCTTGTATTGACTAGTTATCTCAATAAATTAGTGATCTAATCTTCTACCTGTTGGACTATACTTTACCTTTATTACCATTTTTTTGTCATAAAATATCACAAATATCTTATCTACTTTAGAGGTATCTTTGAAGGTAACCAACCCACCGTAATGTAATATTAGTTATTCATTTCCCTCAGTTAATTTCTATTATTTCCTATGCATAAAATATTTTACAATACTTTAAAGTATAACACAACCCCTACAAATTTTTATCTTTAATGAAAACACAATAGAGAACACACAACTACTCTTTTCTCTTTGCATTTGAAACTAATCAAAATAAATAATATTGAGCTCACCATTAAACTTTCTTTATACATACACAATCAATCATTTCAATAAGATTTTTATATCTATAAAGCAATTTTTCAAATATAATCTTGTTATTCTCTCCAAATGAAACTTTTGATAATTCCTAGGGTGGCATTATGACCAATCTATCTTATATTCAAATCACCCCACACAATTTTACCTTTAGAATACTCATTATAAGAGAACATAGTTACACTTCAAATTCTTATAAATGTAAGGTAAACATCCCAAAACCATACAAAAGCTCATACAACATCGAATCAAAAGTTATGCAATAACTATATCATAAATAAATCTTTATTTCTAATATTAACCACATCCACTACTCAAGCAGTCCCTCTCTGGAAAACATATCACTTATTCATTCTATCCAGGAAGAGAATAACAAAGGTGTTTTCTTTCAATATTCTAAGGCTCAGATACAAACTAAGGTAGTGTAAGACAATATTCATTAATAACACCAAAGTTTAAGTGGGGATTCAAAAATCATTCTCAATAGAGAATAAGATGACACTGGGCAAACCAATATTCTTCAAAACTATTGGTTCTCCATTCCACTTAGGAATTTTGATGTTGGCTATTCTACGTTTGCATGCATAGAGGTATTTCTAGAACCACGACACTAAAAAAAAAAATTCCATAAAAAAAATAATTTACCATTAACTTCTTTAGTTTAATAGGAGGATTTTACCTATCAATATCTTCTACAAAATACTACCTGATATCCATTTACTACCAAGTTACATCATATTCATAGAATATATAAAGAAAAAATCCATTCCATATAAAAAGAACCACAAAATATATTACCAAAATTTGTTCAAAGGACTTTCTCATATCAAGCAAACATATTGTCATTGGTTTAATGTAGGCCAAGTGCATAGAAAGATAAATTTTTCTTTCCCTTAATAAAAAATTAAGCTTTACTATTTCAATGAAAATTAGACTTGATAGACAGTAAAACATGCTTGGTATCAAAAAACCATATCAACAAATTTTAAATCTACCTCAATCTCGCCAGCAATCTTCTCAGGCCAACTAAAGATTTCCTCTTCATTTTCCTCCCTCTTTTTTATTTTTTTCCTTTATTCCCCAAAATATGTCTCCTTTTATTTCCCTTTATTATTTTTACTCAGTGACTAATCTTGTGCTCATGCATTTTCCAACCAACAACTACTATGCAACCTCCTCAACCAGAGTGTGTTGGATATTATGCTCATGCGTTTTCCAAGCAATCTCTACTATGCAACCCCCTCAATAGGAATTCTTTGGAGATAATCCCACTGCAACATTTTTTATCTAATGGCAATTACCCCCCCTCACAAATATAAATTATGGTCTTATAAAACAAATACTCTCCTTTAATTTTTAATTTAACAACAATCCACTGTATTGAAAACAAATATGTAATTACAATTACCTATCACAAGTTATCAAATTCTCAATAATGAAATCTTTGAAACAAGTAAAATACAAATCTCAAGTACTAATTAAGGTCTTCATTCATCATACCCTCTATAGATTTATGGATCCTTTTTCCTATTAGCATTTTAAAAATTTTTTCACTCACAACTGAATTCCATAATTGCTTTTATTTTTCTAAAGGAATAGTAAAATCAAACACACATCTCTTTTGTAATGGATACTATACGCCAAATATAATTTCACGAAGATAATTACTATGCATAAGATAAATTTTAATCAAATATGATATTCCTTTTCTTATGCAAATCATGATATGCATCTTCATGTGAGGAACATTAATCCATGTTGCCCCTTCCAAATTTTTTGACAAATAATCCCATCACATCATTTTCCACAGGCATCCTTGTTCTCAGTGGTTGATTCTTTCTTCCACCTATAAAAGACATGTTCCTACACAAGTGCCAATTATTTTAGTAGCATCATATTATTATATGAAATATATATTTTTCTAGAAACAAAAATATAATAACTAATTATTCCATTAAAATATATTTCATATTTGCCACAAAGTGTATGCTTTACATATCTAGTTAGAAAATAGTCAAACATATCATCAGTAAGATAACTAGAAAAGCATACTTCCATACAAATAAAAATTCTACTAAGGGAGGGTCATGACAATACCTCAAAATATTCCTAGACCCTTTTCTTTGATGATGCAAGATGTGTTAAATGTGTAGGGGTAGTAATCATACTAGTGTCACCCTAGAAAATCATTATCCATTTATCCTTTAAGCTTTAATTCTCATGTACTAAAAACATGACTAAATATGAAGCACTTATTCTTGGGATTTGGATAGACCTAGGCCTAAAATTACCCACTCTCTCCATATTTCAAGATTCATAGTTAGTTGTTAATCAAGTTAGCAAATTTTATCAAACAAAATATGATAAAATCAAACTATATAAGGATATTGTGAATAAATTGATGGCCACCATTGACAAAGTCACCATCAATACATTTCTATTCTCTAGTAATAATCAAGAAGATTTTATGGATATAGCTACCTCACTCATGCCTCTATAGTTAGACAATGAACAAGAAATGATTATCATTTGATAAATAAAACAACCTACCACTTTGGAATCTAGTCAAGAATCCTTAGTAATATTTGCCACTAAATAAGCCCTTATCCTTAACCCTTGGTACAAGGATATTTAGACTTCCTCAAAAGTGGCACTTTTCCTGAAGTTCTAAATCACAACAAGCAAAAATACATAAGGCAATGAGCTTGTAGATACATGATAATTAGAGACATCTTGTATAGATAAAATTTTGATGGAATTCTCCTTAGGTGCCTAAATTTGGACAAAGCTAAATGAGTGGTTTGAGATGCTAATGAGGGAGCATGTGGTGGTGAATTCAATGAATTTTACATTACTAAGAAGCTCATTTGAATGGGATATTATTGGCAAACCATGGAAAGGGATGCCCATAATTTTATATGAAAATATGAAAAGTGGTAAAATACCACAATATTATCCATGCACCCCCCTAAGAGCTTCAATCTAGACATTTCCTTAGTCCTCCACTCAGAGGCTAGATATGTTTATTAAAATAAATCCTATGTCATTTGATGGGCATAATTTTATAATCATCGCTATTGAATACTTCAGAAAGTGGATAGAGGCCACACCCTTATCTTCCTACACTACAACTCAAGTGTCAAAGTTTATCCTAAACTGGATCCTCTTGCAATATGGTATCTCCAACATACTCATTTTAGATCATGGTATACATTTTAAGAACAAGGATGTTGCTAAAATTTGTACAAAATTTATAATCCAACATAATTTGTTGACCTTATATTACCCACAAAATAATAGTCAGACCAAAGCCACAAATAATTTTTTATATTTTAGATATTAAAGAAAGGTGTTAGCAAGACTAGTTGGAATTGGTATTTGTAGTTGTATCCTACTTTATTGGCATATAATACTAGTGCTAGAACTCTAATTGGTGATACACCCTAGGACTTGGTTTGGGGAACTAAGGCCATTTTACCATTTGAATTATAAGCCCCATCAATTTGAATCCTTTTGAAGGTTTCTTTTGTTGGCAATGAGTATCACCATGCATACCTTAACCAGTTGGAACTACTTGAAAAACTTTTATTTATGCCTTAGAGCACCTACAAGTTTATCACCAACAACTCAAAAGAGCATATGGAAAGAAGGTACATTCTTAGTATTTCAAGATAGATGATTTAGTCCTCAAGGAAAACAAAAATAACACTAATTCAAAAGAAGACCTAAAAAGTAAATTTAAACCTAATTGGTTAGGCCCATTCATAGTAATTTCTAAGTATGGACCAAGAGCATATCACATAGCCATCCTATATGGTAAATAAAATAAAGAGCTTATAAATATCATGCATCTTAAGAGACATTATGCATGATTACATGATTTCTTTCCTACACGATGGCCTTCCTTGATGATACGATCTTCAATTAGCAATTATTAGTTATAGCACAAGCACAATTTGACATCTCAATTTCTTTGTCAAAATTTCCAAAGATCCAATTCTTATTAGTCCAAACTCAAGACCTTTGTTTTTCCTACCATATTCCCAAATATCCTCTATGTTATCATACTACATGATAGTTTACGACAAATGCATGTTTGCTTTTCATCCTTCACATGTTTTCTTGATATTTCTTTGCACATTTTCTTGCCATAATTGTAAAATTACCTATCACATTATATGCATTATTGATTCTCATAAATGCACGATTTTATAATGCATATAGAAGTAGAGGATTTCACAATGATGTTGTCATGACAACTAGTGAGGTTAGCTCATTTGCATTGCACTTGCACTAGGTCATTGATTCTAGTGGGTACCCACCTTTAGCTATTTGCCTTACCTTGTATACAATTTTCCTTTCTCCACTAGGATGCAAAGATTACCTTTTAATATTATTTTAGAAATCATGTTCTAGTAAACTTTGTTTTATTTTTATGGTTTTCTTGTAATGCATATCTCTCCCTAACTTATGATTTTTAGAGGAGGATATTATGAGATGTATTCCTTGCTTAAATAAATTTCATAAATAAGCATGCAATGCTAAAATTATTAATGAGAATTAACTCTCATAATATTCCTTCCATTAAAAAGACGAGCTATTTATTTCTTATACCCATATTACAAATAAACATTCTTCCTAGCCATATCATATCATTAAATTCTTTTTATTTTCGATATTGCTTTTGCTTAATTATTACTATAGACACCAAAATCTAGCCACTTGTCATCCATCCACAACTTTCTACAACAATTATCTATTTTAAAATATATATATATATATATATATATATATATATATATATATATATATTTGTCAAATATATATTTAAATATTAATATTTTATATATTATATTTATATATATTTAATAAATATATATTTATATGAATTAATCCCATTCATCCATCATGTTTTAATATTAGCCATCCATCCATATTAATCCATGTCATTTTCCTAGATTTAATCTCTACCCTTCTTCATGTTTTAATCTCGATCGCTCAAATTGTGTCATCGAAACCCTAACATGTCTAAGAGAATATTATAAAAAGGAATAATTTTGATGACTCAACCCCTAGCAAGTCCTAAGTTCTTGAGTATTCAAAGTTTCTAAGTCCTTGTAATCATAATCTTTCCTAAGCCCCTAAGATACCTAAGTTCCTCTTGGCAGTATTAAACCCTAGCCCTATCATTTTCATCCTCACCCCCCATCATCATAATTTACATCTACATCTACCGCCATCCACCCTACGTGAACCATATTTGGTTTTGAAACCCTTCCCTCTGCCTCTAAATTCCCTCTAGAGCCCATCAAGCACCCATCAAATCCTGCAAAGCATCCACCAGAGCTTCTTGAATGCCCTCTAGAGCCTCCAAAGCACCTCTGGGTGTTTCTAGTCACCACCGAGTGCCCGTAGGTGCTTCCTGTTCTAGATATACAAGCCTAAAACCCTTGGCACCATTAGGTCATATTTGTAACCCTCATCAGCAATATTTACGTAAATAATATAGAAACAATAAGTTCATTGATAAGGTAAAAGTTCATTGCATTTATTTTACATTTTTATGGTTTGTTACAAATTTCATTGCAATACTAGTTTTTAGTGATTTTATTTCTTCTAATGGTCTCATGCAGTGGAGCCCTAATAGATATTATTGATCCTTTTTATTTTTGGTTGTGTGTATGTGTAAGAACTACATTCTTTGGAAGCTATTGAATCTTGAGTGGCCCTACTAAGGATATACAAGCCCACCCAAAAATCTATTGGGATCGAATCAAGTGTGAAGATACCACCATTATTTTCAACTAGGGTTTTGAAGAACCCTAGTACTTTGTATTTTTTTTTTGTAGATAATATACTATGGCATTAATACCAGGTTTTGCAGGTTGACCCAAAAACTTTTAAAAAAATTAGTCTAGGGTTGTTGATGAACATGTCCTTACTAAAGATCCTATATATGTAAAATCTACATACTACCAAAACCATTACATCTGGTAAGGAACATAGCCTGTTATCAAAAATAAAATTCCCATACAACATTTTGTGTATACCCCAAGAAAACACACTTGCATCATAATTACAAAAAAATAAACAGACACAGATCCCTTCCTTAAAACAGTGGAGAAACAAAAATCTACAAACACACATAGCAGAGTACTGAAAAAAACTCCCACAAGATCTGTATTGATAGTTACTCTTAATAATTATTTGGTAATTACTTTCTTCCGTATATGACATGCTTTGGGACCACATCCCGTCTTGGCCAATCAGCCTTGGAGAAGTGAACCTACTGGCTAGATTTATGGCAATGGCTATCTGGTGGTCCACGTGGCTCTGGTTCGAAGTCTTATATTGCAATTTCTTTCCTACCCTATGATTATCAACCAACCTCAAATTACTAAGATGATTAGAAGCCATGTTATATGACATATGACTATCCCCATTAGTCTTTGTGGTATTTCCATGTAGCATCCACCAAGACTGACAGCTTGAATAATTTTTATTGTGTGTCTATTTCAAAAAAGGAACGGGAATACTCATAGCCTTTGAACATATAGTGCCTTCCCTATTGGAAAATTTGACTATCATTCTTGGCATTCTTGTTGAATAAGATCCTCTAATTCACTCGGGACATCGTTTCCCATTTGAAAAGTCTGTCACCATCGACACCCAAATTGGCCAGCTTATCAACAACTTTGTTAGCTTCCTAAAAGACATGTTGGGATTTTTTGTCCTATCTTCCCTGGAAAAGGATCCTAGCCTCTTCAACAATTATTTTAATCCTCCAAGGAGGTGTTTTCCAATTATTTAGGAGATTTATAACATGCATAGAGTCTCCTTCTATGATCAAATTACCTTCTAAGTCTTGAGTCATTTGAAGGCCTCTCCACATAGCTCTATCTTTAGCTTCATTGTTCATCCTTGTTCCCAAATATTCATAAAATGCAAGCATCATATTCCCATTATGATCTTGTACAATGTCACCAGTGCCTGCTCTGCTAGGATTCTCCTTAGCTACTCCATCAAAATTAAGCTTAAACCAACCCGTAGGAGGTGGGAACCACTTAACATTGGATCTAGGGTTGACTACCCTAGGCACAGACTCATCTAACAAGGTTAAGCTTAAATATTGAGCAATCATGGTCTCCTGCAGATGAGGTTTACGATAATCAAAAGGGATAAGGTTCACATTATCGTTGGAAAAGGATATGATCCTAGCAATGATATTTTGATGATCATGGATAGACTCATTAAAGACTCTATGGTTCCTTTCTAACCACACCTGCCAAAGATAGTGATTGAGAAAAAATTTCCACGTGTAACTAAGTCTTTGGTTTGAAAAGGGGCAAGGCCACTAGATGAACAAATCAAGTATGATGGCCGGTTTAACCCAGGAAATATTGAAGGCCTGAAAAGCCCCACTTAGGATATTCAAGGAAAAAGGGCACTCAAGGAAAATGTGATAAATGGTCTCCCAATTAGCCTTGCATAGATAATAGTTATTAGTGATACAAATACCTTTACGCATCATATTATCAATGATTAGAATTCTTCCTTGGATAACCAACCATGAAAAGACTACAATTTTTGGAATTAAATTTTTTATCCAAACTAAGTCCTTTTGGAGGACAAAATCCTCATCATCAACCAGAATCTTGTAAGCTAATTTAACAGTGAAATGCCCATTTTCCATAGGATCCCAGGTCACTTAATCTTCCTTGGATATCATAGGGATAAAATTTTTCTCGAGAATGTTACAAATATCATTTGATTCTGCTTGAAATCCTAGAATCCTTATTTGTTTCCACTTCATTCTGCCTCTATCCTCAACCATATAATCAAAGACTTTTTTGCCAATGAGTTCTTCCGTGATATCTCTGATTTAGGCTAAGTTAGGATATTGCATCAGTGATTCTTCCTTATCCCACCTATCATTCCAGCAATTTATCCTCTCACCATTGCCTAAAACCCATCTTAAACCTTTTTTGATGATTTCCTTACAATTGAGAATTGCTTTCCAAAAAGTAGAACCTCTGATTGGAACTGCGTCACTTAGAAATTCCATATTTTGAAGATACTTTTATTTGATGATAACTGTCCATTCATTTTCTTCACCAAAAATGAGGCACCATGCCTACTTAGCTAGTAAAGATAAATTCATATGAGCAATTCTCCTTATACCTAAGCTCCCATTTTCCTTGGGTCTACACACTTTGGTCCATCCTACAAGGTGTATCCTTTTTTCTCCTCTGATCCAATACATAAAAATTATTTTTGGAGTTTCTCAATTTTCTAGAAAACCTTCATAAGGGCTTTGAAAATGGAGAGGAAATAGACTGGAATGCTCTGAAGATAGGCCTTAGTGAGGGTCAAATTTTCTTCTTAAGACAGAATATGATCTTTCCATCCAGCAAGTATTTTTTGAATTCTTTCAATAACCCTGTCCCACATTGACTCTCTTGGAGAACCAATGAAAAGAGAGAGACCAAGATACAAAGTGGGGAGGTTTTCTATATCACACCCTAAAATTTTTACAATCGTTCCTTGCCTCTGAATGGGGGTGTTCAAGAAATATAACTTGCTTTTACTAAAATTAACTTTATGACCAACAGCATCCTCGTAGAGTTATAGGATGTATTTCATTATTTTGACCTCAACCATCGATGCCTTGGTCAATAGAAGGGTATCATCGATGAATTATTGGTGAGAAACAACCCTAGTGAGAGATTTGGTCTTGATTCCTAATATTAGCCTTGAACTACAATGATGGTTTTGCATAAATCTTCTGCCATAATGATGAATAACATGGGGTTGATAGGGTCCCCTTGCCTAATTCCTCTGTGACTTTGAAAGTAACCATTAGTTGTTCCATTAACCAGAATTGAGAACCATGCTTTAGAAATGCATTATTTGATAAAATTAACCCATTGGTGGTGAAACCAAAATTTAGGAGGACAGCAATCAGAAATTCCCAATTTAGTCTGTCAAATACTTTGTTCATATCAATCTTGAGGGAAAAAATAGACATGTTAGTCTTATGAGCAGAGTGCAGAACTTCATGAACTATGATAACTCCATCCAATATTGACCTGCCTTGGATAGAGCTTCCCTGGCATAGATCTATGATGTGGTGCAGAACATATCTCATTCTATTTGCAATGGCTTTAGTTAGGATCTTGTAAGAAACATTGCACATACTTATTGGCCTAAAGTCAGCCATAGATTCAGGGGTTTCCTTCTTAGGAATTAGAGAAATAAAAGTATATTTGAGACCTTTTGGGATATTATTGGTTGATTGTAATTCTATGATAGCATAAATTACATCCTTACTTATGATGTCCCAAAAATCTTGATAGAAATGAGGGGGAAAGCCATTGGATCCCAAGGTTTTGTCTGGATCCATGCTAAACAAGGCTTCCTTAATTTTCTCATCATAAAATGGAGCTAGAAGCTTAAGGTTTATATCCTCATTTATTATGCTAAGAATGGATTGCAAGAGAATATATTTGGCCTCCTCATTACATTACAATTTATGACCAAGGATAGAATTGAAATAAGTTACTGCATCCTTTCTGATTTCTGTTAAATCCTAAGTAATATAACCATCTGCTTTTTTTAAAATTTGTATCTTATTATTGCTTCTATTTCTAAGCGTGGTGACATGAAGAAACTTAAATTTGAATCTCCATATTTCAACAAAATAGCCCTTGATTTTGCATCCAATAGATTTTCTCATAGGCCAAAATGTTATGGAACTCTGCTAGTTTTGTTTGTTCCTCCTACCTAGTAGTTTCATCAACATCACCATGTTGAATCCTTTGATCAATTATCTTAAAAATTTCAACAACATATTTTTTATTTTCAAAGAGGTTCCCAAAGACCTCTTTGTTACAAGTTTGAAGATTTTCCTTAACAAACTTTAATTTGCCAGCAAGTTTAAAATTTGCACTATCCCTAACAAGCTGCTGCCACCACTGAATTAAGTTATCTCTAAAACTGGAATGTTTGATCCACATAGATTGAAATATGAAAGGTTTCTTGAAGTACAGAGAGTTAGGGATATCCAACAAAATAGGATTATGATCAGAGGTAATTTTAGGAAGGGATGAAAGGTAAAATCACCAAATAGAGTTGTAGCCTCCTTTGATAGAAAAACCTGTCAAGCCTTTCTTGAATGAGATGACACCCTATCCGTTGATTGTTCTAGGTATAATTCACTCCTCTAAGTTTTACATACATCAACATGTTGGATTTCACAAAGTCATTGAACTCATCCATGCCCCTGATAGGTGGTCCATTTCGACCCAATTTGTCTGAAGGGTAAAGAGGAGTGTTAAAATCACTAGCCAAAATCTAGGGGGCATTATGGAAGATTTCACTCAGATTGCCTAAGTACTCCCATAGTAGATCGCTCCCTTGAATTGAAGTTGGGGCATAAATATTTGAAAGGATCTACGACCTGTTGTTGTTTGTTTCCTTAAATAAAACACCAATAACCATGTCATTGTTGGCAATTTTGGGTA
The DNA here is from genome assembly GCA_028583015.1 of Wollemia nobilis. Lineage (NCBI taxonomy): Eukaryota > Viridiplantae > Streptophyta > Pinopsida > Araucariales > Araucariaceae > Wollemia > Wollemia nobilis. The sequence continues at coordinate 2,017,515 of JAQPPZ010000028.1, forward strand.
CCTTGATTACATTGCCTTTGCTCAAGTATAGTTGTTGTCATTGATGTCAAAGGAGCTCTTGGTAGTTTTTGTCTTTGATGTCAAGGAGTTCTTGAAGCAATTTGATTTATTGTCTAAGTATGTGTTTTGATGAAGGTTTCAGCTGGTCAGTAAGTCTCAAAGAAAATCAAAGTAGCCCAGTTGCAAAAGATCAAGAAAAAGATAAGTTAGAAAAATTTTGCAGGCGACTGGAAAAACTGTCGCAATTTCGTGACATGTTTTAGGAGAGAGAAAGTTTTGGCAAAACTATCACGATTTCACGACATGCTGGAAGGTAGAGATGAAGTAGGCAAAACTGTCATGATTTCGTGACATGTTTGAGGAGAGAGAAAGTTCAGGCAAAACTGTCACGATTTTGCGACAAGTTGAGTTGGCAGAGTTGAGTTGCAGGAAGTGTCACGATTTCATGACAAGTTGAGTTGGCAGTGTTGAGTTGCAAGAAGTGTCACGATTTCGCGACAAGTTTCAATGAAGTTGTACGAATGCAGAAAGTGTCATGACTTCATGACAGGTTGAGTTGGCAGCTTGTAGGTGGCGAAAGTGTTGCAATTTGGCGACATGTTCCAGTTTCGCAAGTAGTTGGTATAAAAGAGCTTAAGGCAGCGAAAGCATCACAATTTCATGACATGTTCCAATTTTTTGAGCAGTTGGTAGAAAATTTCTTAAGGCAGCGAAAGCGTCGTGATTTCGCGACATGTTCCAGTTTCACGAGCAGTTGGTAGAAAAGAGCTTAAGGTAGCAAAAGCGTCGTGATTTCACTATAGAGTTGCTGATGACGTCAGTGAAAGGCAAAGGTGTCGCAATTTCATGATAGAAGCTGAGAAGAAGGCTTTGGAGTCTAAAGCGTCATGATTTCATGACAGAGTTGCTGATGATGTCAGCAAAAGTAGATGTGTCACGATATCATGACAAGAGCAGAGAAGAAGGCCTTGCAGACTAAAGCGTCATGATTTCACGACAAGAATAATGATGACGTCAGCAAAGTCAGGTAGTGTCGTGATTTCACGACAACAGGCCAAAGAAGGCGCACAATAGGTAGTAGTGTCATGATTTCACGATAGCAAGCAATACAAGGTGTACGACAGACAAAGGCGTAGCGATATCATGACATGTTTGAGTTTTGTGCTAGAAAAGCTACAGAACAACAGAGGCGGTTGAAGCCGATGGAGTTAACCTTTGCCGATGAAGTGTAAGGTTGTGTAGCCAAAGATTGTTTTAAGGATATACAGCTGACTAAGATCAAGAATTTAATCATGAATTATTGCTATAAAAGGAGGACTATTTTTAAGTGTCAAGGATTGAATGAGTGTGTCAAGTTTGCACAAGTGAAGTCTGCTATGCGCAAAGAGCAGTCATATCGAATCGATCGAAGTGTGCATTCAAAGTGCGACTTTCATAGAAGCAGAGAGTGTAGGAAGAAGTTCGATCGAGGAGAAGCAGACTGTGCAAAGAGGGTGTTGTTGTGGCTGCACATAGGCACATAAGTTGTTGTGCGATCGAGTGCTATAGTATTTACATAGACTGTGTAAAGAAAGCAGAGTGTGCGAAGACTGCAATACGGTGGATGTGCAATGGAGCAAAAGCTAAGTTGAGAAGATAGTGCTGCTGCATTTTGTGAAGATTGCACTACTGTGTTTGCGTAGAAGTTGAGAAGATAGTGCTGCTGTAATTTGAGAAGACTATGCTGCTGTAGTTGTGTAGACAGTGAAAAGTTGTTTTCAACCAAGTGCAGAAAAGAACAGAGGAAGAGGACAATTGTGCCAGACCGAAGGACTGTGTTTGGTGCAGATAAGAGGACCAGCTTTGCAGTGATAGAGTTGAGGACAGATATCTCCAGCCAGAGCAGGGAAGACAGGTGTCTTCTATGGATAGAGTTCCACTTGCTAAGGGCAAAGGAGATAGAGGTCTTCTAGAGGATCACCAGCAAAGCAGAATTAGGGGAAGGTGTCTCCTTTGAGCTGAGGCTCATAAACATTGTAATCGGGAAGGATTCCTAGAGGACTTTGATACAACTTTTAGAAGAAAAGTTTTATCCGTGGAGTAGCCCACCTTGGGTGAACCACGTAAATTGCTGTGTCTCTTTGTGGATTGCATTTTGTGCATTTTTTACTATTGTTATTACTGCTATCTTATTCTGCATGTTAATGGTTTGAAAGCTGTATTGATAGATAAAGTTAAAAGTGGTCTTATACTGTTCACCCCACCCTCTCAGTATAAGCTTGTGTTCTTCAATTGGTATCAGAGCCAGTTCCTTCGAAAATTTTAACAGCTTGAAGGAAAAGTTTGCAAAGAACACAATGGACTACTCAAGTGGCAATGCAGCACCTATTCTTGACGGATCAGATTTTGGCCTGTGGAGTGCAAGAATGAAAGTCTATCTAATGGTACTTGGTAATGAGGTATGGGAAGTTATTGAAGATGGGTACACCATTCCTACAAATGGTCCTTACACTAAAGAAGACAGGCTTCTACATCACAACAACTCAAAAGCCATGAATGCAATCCTGAAGGGTTTACAAAAGGCAGATCTCACCAAAGTTATTCACTGTAAGACAACTAGTGAAATGTGGAAACAATTGCAGGTTGTTAATACAGGTGATGCAAATGTTTGAAAGGCCAAGTTGAAACATTTTAAAGGTATGTTTGAACAACTCAAGATGAATGATGATGAAAATATTAGTGACTACATGCTCCGGATGGATGAAGTTGTTAATTCAATGAAAGACTTAGGTCTTGAACTTGCTGAAAATGATGTGTGTGATAAGATTTTAAGATCCCTTCCTAATAGATTTAGTGAAAATATTTCTTCTATTGAGGAAGCTAAAGATTTAGATAAATTGAAAAAGGATGAGCTCCATAGTATTCTTGCAGCATTTGAGTTGAGAACTCAAGTGAAAGTTGATGTAAAGAAAGAGGCAGCTTTCAAAGCTACCAAGAAATCAAAGGGCAAACAGATTCAAGAAAGTGATGAGTCTTCTAGTGAGGAAGAGGCATATTACAGCAAGAAAGGCAAGTTTTCCAGAAAGCACAAAAGCAAGAAAAATATAAGATGTTTCAATTGTGGGAAATTTGGTCATTATGCTACTAACTGTACTATTTCCAAAAATGAAAGTGATGAAGATATACAGGATGTTAAGAGCAAGGATTCTGAAAAGTACAGGTATTACAAAAAGAGCAAAGATGAGTACAACAATCACAAGAAAAGCAAATATGAGTACAACAATCATGGAAAGAGGCATTCTCACAAGAATAAGAAGAGCTTCTACTTAGACAAAGCAAGTAAGTGTTCTAGCAGTGATAGTGAAAGTTCTTCTAGTGATGATGAAAATGAGATGCTGTTCATTTCAAAAAAAGAGGAAGAACCGAAACATAAATTCATTATCATGAAATGTTTTAGATGTGGAAATTTTGGGCACCTTGAGGATGATTGCAAAAATAATGATTTGGCTGCTAGTATGTATGAGGATGCTTCAGAAAACTACAATGAAGATGCATGTATGGTTTTTGAAAAAGGTAGCACCTCTAGTGATAAGAAATCTGAAAAAGGTCGTGATAATTCAAAGTGCCATCAAATAGAGGATCTTGAATGTGAACTCAATAATGCTCTTAGTGTTTTGAAAAAGGAAAGAAAGAAGAATGATAGACTCAAGATTAAATTAGATGAATGTTGTATGGAGAGAGATGAACTTATAGAAAATCTTGAAGTCTCTATGGCTAAGTCACAAGAACTCAGGAATGAGTTGGATTCTAAAATTCTGGAGTATAGTGAGTTAGAACAAGAAATGGCTTCTTTGAAAGAAGAAAATAAAGAGTACAAGGATAAGCTCTACAAATTTCAGGATAGCTCCAAGAAGGTTAAATTTCTCATCAAAGGACAAAGAAAACCAACAGATAAAATAGGTCTCGGTTTTGTTGAGCCGCACAAGAAACAGGTTGGGGAATCTAGCAAGAAATTTCAACAGGAAGAGAGTTCTGATGTAGAAAGTACTTCAGTTCATAAATCCATAAGTGATGGATATGCAGAAACAAAAAACGATATTCAGATTGAGAAGAAGAAGATTTCGGAACCCAAGAAGTCAAATAAAAGAAAATTTCATGGCACATGTTTTGCGTGTCACAGATTTGGTCACATGGTTGTACATTGCATGACTCAAGTGAAGAAAGTAAATGACAGTTTCAGGAGACGTAATTTCTTTCAAGGGTATTGCTACTCTTGTCAACAATTTGGGCACAAGGCAATTTTTTGCAAGGCAAATAACAGGAACTAGGTTAGTCAAAACAGGTGGATTCAAAGAACAACCATGCCTGAAAGAAATAATATTGTTACTTGCTATAAGTGCAACAATGAAGGTCACCTAGCTAGACAGTGTAGAGCTGATCTTTCGAGATATAGGAACAGAAACAATAGTATGAACAAGTCCAAGGATCAAAGCATGGATAAGAATAGGAATGACAACAAAAACAAGAAAAGTGATATGAACAGGTTCAAGGATCAAGCTATGGAGAAAAATAGGAATGATGAAAGGAACAGGAACAGTAGTATGAATAGGTCTGAGGATCAAAATAGTAACAAGAATAGTAATGTGGAAAAATAATTCAAGAGAAGGCCCGGCAAAGAAATAGTAGACATTAATGATGATGAGTGTCTAATGGGAGTTTCACTCCCAACCTTGTTTTAAATCACCTTAATAGAAGGTGGGGGAGGGACTAAGCTAAGAGACTCATTCTTAGTCCCAAACCCCAAAGGTGACCCTTTGCCATTGATGACAAAGGGGGAGAGATTTGAGTAAGGGGGAGAGATATGTGTAAGGGGAAGTGCTTCAAGTGAAGAGAAGAGCTTCAAGTCGGGGGAGCTAAAACTTCAAATACAGATTCTCAGTTGTTGGATCGCTTGGTTCAGTTTTGGCTCTTGAGGAGATATGTTTTTAGTTAAGGGTTGCCATCAATGACAAAGGGGGAGATTGTTGGCAATTTTGGGTACCTTGAGTACATTGCCTTTGCTCAAGTATAGTTGTTGTCATTGATGTCAAAGGAGCTCTTGGTAGTTGTTGTCTTTGATGTCAAGGAGTTCTTGAAGCAATTTGATTTGTTGTCTAAGTATGTTTTTTGATGAAGGTTTCAGCTGGTTAGTAAGTCTCCAAGAAAATCAGAGTAGCCCAATTGCAAAAGATCAAGAAAAAGATAAGTTAGAAAAAGTTTGCAGGCGGCTGGAAAAACTGTCATGATTTTGTGACATGTTTTAGGAGAGAGAGAGTTCTGGAAAAACTATCACGATTTTGCAACATGCTGGAAGGTAGAGACAAAGCAGGAAAAACTGTCATGATTTCACGACATGTTTGAGGAGAGAGAAAGTTTAGGCAAAACTATCATGATTTTGCGACAAGTTGAGTTGGCAGAGTTGAGTTGCAGGAAGTGTCATGATTTCGCGACAAGTTGAGTTGGCAGTGTTGAGTTGCAGGAAGTGTCGCGATTTCACGACAAGTTTCAATGAAGTTGTACGGATGTAGAAAGTGTCACGATTTCATGACAGGTTGAGTTGGCAGCTTGTAGGTGGCGAAAACATCATGATTTCGTGACATGTTCTAGTTTCATGAGCAGTTGGCAGAAAAGAGCTTAAGGCAACGAAAGCGTCACGATTTCATGACATGTTCCAGTTTCACGAGCAGTTGGCAGAAAAGTGCTTAAGGCAACGAAAGCGTCACGATTTCGTGACATGTTCTATTTTTGCGAGCAGTTGGCAGAAAAGAGCTTAAGGCAGCAAAAGCGTCGTGATTTCACAACAGAGTTGCTGATGATGTCAGCGAAAGGCAAAGGTGTCACGATTTCATGACAAAAGCTGAGAAGAAGGCTTTGGAGTCTAAAGCATCATGATTTCATGACAAAGTTGCTGATGACATCAGCAAAAGCAGATGTGTCGTGATATCATGACAAGAGCAGAGAAGAAGGCCTTGCAGACTAAAGCATCACGATTTCGCGACAAGAATAATGATGACATCAGCAAAGTCAGGTAGTGTCACGATTTCGTGACAACAGGCCAAAGAAGGCGCACAACAGGCAGTAGTGTCATGATTTTGCAATAGCAAGCAATACAAGGTGTACGGTAGATAAAGGCATAGCGATATCATGACATGTTTGAGTTTCACGCTAGAAAAGCTATAGAACAGTAGAGGCGGTTGAAGACGATGGAGTTAACCTTTGTCGATGAAGTGTAAGGTTGTGCAGCCGACGATTGTTTTAAGGATATACAGCTGACTAAGATCAAGAATTTAATCATGAATTATTGCTATAAAAGGAGGACTATTTTTGAGTTTCAAGGATTGAATGAGTGTCTCAAGTTTGCGCAAGTGAAGTCTGCTGTGCACAAAGAGCAGTCGTATCGAATCGATCGAAGTGTGCATTCAAAGTGTGACTTTTGCAAAAGCAAAAGTAGAGTGTAGGAAGAAGTTCGATCGAGGAGAAGCAGACTGTGCGAAGAGGGTGTTGTTGTGGCTGCACATAGGCGCATAAGTTGTTGTGCGATCGAGTGCTGCAGTATTTACACAGACTGTGTAAAGAAAGCAGTGTGCGAAGACTATGCTGCGGTGGATGTGCAACAGAGTAGAAGCTAAGTTGAGAAGATAGTGCTGCTACATTTTGTGAAGATTGCACTACTATGTTTGCACAGAAGTTGAGAAGATAGTGCTACTGTAATTTGAGAAGACTGTGATGCTGTAGTTGCGCAGATAGTGAAAAGTTGTTTTCAACCAAGTGCAGAAAAGAACAGAGGAAGAGGACAATTTTTCCAGACCGAAGGACTGTGTTTGGTGTAGATAAGAGGACCAGCTTTGCAGTGATAGAGTTGAGGATAGAGATCTCCAGCTAGAGCAGGGAAGACAGGTGTCTTCTATGGATAGAGTTCCACTTGCTAAGGGCAAAGGAGATAGAGGTCTTCTAGAGGATCACTAGCAAAGCAGAATTAGGGGAAGGTGTCTCCTTTGAGATGAGGCTCATAAACATTGTAATCGAGAAGGATTCCTAGAGGACTTTGATACAACTTTTAGAAGAAAAGTTTTATCCATGGAGTAGCCCACCTTGGGTGAACCACGTAAATTGCTGTGTCTCTTTGTGGATTGCATTTTGTGCATTGTTTTACTACTATTATTACTGCTATCTTATTCTGCATGTTAATGGTTTGAAAGTTGTATTGATAGATAAAATTAAAAGTGGTCTTATACTGTTCACCCCCCTCTCAGTATAAGCTTGTGTTCTTCAGTCATATTTTTGAATAATGGTGCCTTCTACTATCTAGGGATCCCACAAAGTCATAAGGCCTCCAGACGCTCCTCTAGATGATTTGCAAACCATATCCCCTTGATTCTAGATTTTTTTGCTACTTTTTTTGACTGAATCTCATCAATTTTTGTTCCTTGCAACATGATAATAGTTGGATTCACTTGATTTCTCATTGAATTGACTTCCCTGTATTTGGGTAGGACATTGAGGCCTCTCACATTCCATGAGAGGAACTTAATTTATATTGTTTAGGATTTCTTCCTCTCCCCTCCCTTGAGGGGGTTTTCCTAATTTGTTGTCTTTAGAACTTGAAATAACCCGTTGAAACAAGGTTCTCTAATTTTCATTGGAAATGTCATTATCAGTTTTAATTTTTCGATACTCAGAATTTGATAATCTCCCTCTTATTTTTCACTACCAAAATCTATAGGAGACTTCACAGTGCTCTTTGTTTGTTTAGTACTAAATTTGAGGGAGGCAATTTATTGCAGAACCAGACTACCATATTCCTCAGTCTGAAGAGTTTCACATATCTCCACCCCTACATCCAAATATTCTCCTTTTTCCCTGTATTCCCCTGGTTTGCGGGATGACCCCTTAGTATAATTCACCTGGCTCCTAGTGATGATGTTAGGGAGATGATATTTTTTACTTTTCAATGCCTCAAATTTCTTCCTAAGTTCTTCAATATTAGGGTTTGGATTTTGGATACCCACTAGGCTTGAAGTATTTTTAGTATTGGGGTTTAAGGATCCCGAATTGGATGGGGATTCTAGAGATCGGGCATAGGGTTTGGCTTTGTGATGTCCACAGGACTTAAAATAATTTTAGAATTAGGGTTTGAGGATCCTAACTGGGAATGGGATTCTAGAGAGTCAGAAAGGTTAGCCTGAAGGTTTTGGGCTTCCGTGTTTTTCGATAATCCTCCTACTCCCATATTGGATATATTTGAAAATTTATTTGAAACTAGAGGATTGGAACTTACCTGAGTATTTTTGTTGCCAACAACCTGTTGTTTTCCTTTGTCTTGTTGGAACCCTACATCCTTTCTTTTATTTTTTTTTTAGACATAGTTTTCCTGATTGAAATCACCTCTACCAGGGAAACTCCTTAAATTTCCTCTGTCTAGCATTCCCTACTTCTAATTTTCTCTATTCATTGCTAGGTTAGGGCACTGATTGCATAGATGTCCTTGATTTTTACATTCTACATAGAATATCGGTATGTTCTCGTATTCTACCAAATATTTTTGATAGTATTCTCCATACTCTAGCTCCACAAACCTTGGCAATTCATTATCCAAATTAGCATTTACACATATTCATGCATGAGTCATCCTTGTCTTGGCCAAGGTCACATGGTCAATGGATATCAGGTCCCCTATAGTTCTGCTATTCCTTACAGCCAATATTCATTTAAGAACTAGGCAGGTAGACTCAGGAGATAAACCCAAATAGGGGCAATGTTAATATTTTCTTTTTACGGTCAAAATATTCACCCCATCATCTACTAAAATGACTCCTTTGGCCCAAAAACCAAGGACTTCTTATTAAACTGTGGTTACCATCATCCATATTGTTAAAATAGATAATTAAGAACCCTTGATTTAGAACTACCAACTCCACGCTACCTATCGGTCACCATTTACCCATCGCCCAAGCCTGATAGTCTCCATGTCCGTCCTACCTCCCAAAAACTTGCCTACCAAGGAGAATTCTTCCATTGAAATAAAAGGTCTCATGGAACTTTTCGAGGCCAAAATTTTATTATTTATTGGAACTAGGGGTGGAAGAGATAGAACCTCCTTTATTTTTACTCTAAGAGTCTCAAAAAAAGATAGCCACTTCTTGGGCCCCGCATTGTCCTTTGTATCTTTTTTGTCGAAGTCTTTCTGAGGAGGGTCGAGCCCCCGCGTGATGCCTACCTCCAAATCTACCACAGCCTGACCGCATTCCTCTAGATCCTCACTTGATCCATGCTTGAGGTTCCCACCCACCCCTTCTATACCTACTCTACCTCTGCCGCCTTGGCTGATATTCCTATCCAGAAAATTCAAACCCTCACTCCTGCCACACCCGCTAACTACAATTTTGATTTAGATAACTTATAACATTTTTGTAACTCTTGAGGAGTGTGTTTGTTGTTCATTCTATTTTTCATGTATCAAAGAAATAAACATTATAAAACCTTAAATTTAGGACATATTTATTGTAACACTTGAGATCCATCGATAATAATAAAAAAGTTCATTTGTATTGTGCAATCATTGTGTTACTTTGCTTGTTTGTTATTTCATAGTTTATATTTGGTGTTGCTTGATTTTGTATTCACAACTGGTGATCAAGGTGGGACCCACAAAGGGTTACCCATGCTAAATTATCTTGTCATTAAATTCCTATTTTTTTTCTATTTTACAGGTTTTAGGAATTCGATCATGCAATTTTCTTAGAACTAGGATTTTTGGAGTTGTAGAATTTGATCTGAGGTTGTACAGATGCCCTACGATGCTCGAGGGACAATATCTAGCATTAAAAAAATGCTCTAGTGCATTTTAGAGGCTCTAATATGTGTTTTATAGAGTGGTAAAAGGATATGTAGGATTTTATGTAAGTCTGCTTCAAAACCCTAATCCCTTTGCTTCATTTTTTTATGTTTTTATAGACAAAGTGATAAAAAGAACATCATTTAGTTTTTGTTAAAAACAATCATATTACATTTGCATTTTAGGCACTTGCATTCATTTTGCACATAGGCATTTAGAGTAGCCTTGCATTTACACATTCACCATAAGTCACATTTCAAATTTAAATTTTTACTATTTTTTGGTGTGTTATACTCAATATTTTGCATACCATTTTCATATGAAATGACAACTGCATAAAATAGTTTGCATGATAGGGTTAAGAATTCCTATTTTACTTGTCTAAGTAGGAATAAAATAAGGATACTTAAGTATACTCCTACATTTGGTGATTCAAGGTAAAATATTAGGTGCACCCTCCACTATTTAGAGTGGGTCTTAAGCGGTGTACCCTACATTATTTTGAGGAAATTAGTAATTCCATTTTTTTATTCTGATTTAAGCCTGTAAATTGATAATTTTTGATGTTGTATGTACACATTATAAAACATGAAAATTTAAAATGAATTATAGATCACATGTTTCACAATAAATAGTAATGAGTTGGATTTCATCACCAATCATTGCTTGATATTTAGTGATGGTGGGTTTCATCTCCATATTTTAATATCTACCCTTAGTCACCATAGATACCCATGAGAAAACTACTTGAATTTCATCACTAGGAAGAATCTCATTTACAAACCAAGCCATATATTTCACCCTTCATAATTCAAATTAGCACATCAAAAACACACAAAACTCAAAAAATATATAAAATCATTAAAAACGAGATAAAAAAACAAAGGAGGTAAGAAAAACTATTGCAAAAAAATAGAATTGAATTGATTATTTTGTGAAGTTTTCATCTGTATTTTCTTTACTACACATTTTATATTTTGTTTAATAGCTTATGGTCCTAACTAGAAATCAAAAAAATATTGAGTCAAATATCCACTAATAAAACCACTTCACCAATGGAGTGTTCATCATATTTCTCCACCACTTATGTGGTCAACCCCACTAGTGTGATATAGGTAAATTATTCAAATTTATCTGTAGGTCCATCACACATTGTGCAAAATTCAAATTTTGATGTTTTGCATAGAACCATTCACACCTCCATTCCATAAGTAGAATCATCTTCACCTACCATTGACCATAACATAACATATATAAACATGGCCAAAGTGGAAGCTTTGCAAAGGTGCACTGACTATGTTATAGAATAGGTCCATATCCCACCTAGGTATGATCATTATTTTTAGTAATAACTTACCCATTTCCAACCTTCCAGCCTTACCTAGGTGTATAACAACTCTCTTTTTGAGGCTTCATATACACCTTCCCATAATTTATCTATCCCATAATAGTCAAGTGCTCCAAGCACTTCCATTCCATACTCATACACTACTACTTATAGCAATCCCTTATATGAAGCACATGTTAATGTTGCTTCATAGATACCAACAACCACCTCATCCAATGTCACCCATCTAGTGTAATTCTCATTGCAAATATTTTTGACTTCACCCTTAAGTCGTTATGAAATATGGTGAAGGGTTATCCATTCAGGGCCCATAACACCTAAATGGGGTATGCTATGACCCTTGTCCAAGGTTGAAAAGTTCACAATCTTTGAGATCTCATCTCATTGCCTTGGAACCAGTGTATGTATGCCCGTGCTAGCCATTGACCCTCTTCTAAGGTTTGGCTAGAATCTACCATTACATGGCTTGAGGACTAGATACTCATGTCCATTCTCAGGTTGATGGTAATGCTATCCATAACCATCTATTGTTGGATCTTCCAACTACATGAATAGCTCTCTATTCATGCTATAGGTTGGCACCTCCCCAACTTGAGTGGAATGTTGAGCATCACCATAATAACTGACTGGCCACCTAGAGCGACATCCCATACTGATGCTCTTTACACTCAACAGGTTGGACCCCTATCCTTCAATAGCTAGAGTACGATGATACAGTCACTCAAAATCCACCTCGTGACTTTATGAGGATGGGATGAGTTAGTCCTTACTCGACACTCCTTACTCATGCAAAGTTTTTCTTTGGGTTTGTTTGAGGTTGGAAGGATACTCAAGTTATCCATGTTGTATAATACCCATTCAAGATTTTATCATATACTTATATTCAAAAGCTTATTAATAAAACCAATGAAATATATGTACACTTTACTTATAGAGAAAAACCATACAATTGTCTCAATACAAAGGCTCTCATTACCTTAATACATTATATAATCTTTAATCTAAGGAACTGTGTTTACCTAGTCCCTTTCCAACTCAGTAAAACACACACATGAATCCAAATACTTTTACACTTAATAAAACTGTAGCTAAGCTTCATAATTCTCTAAAAGAAACTAAACATTTAAATACTATATTATTTAAATTCTTACGCTTCCAAAATGTAGTATCATCACAAGAACCTTAAGATTATTATAAAAACAAGATAGGTACAACTTTAATTTATGCTTTCAAAAGACATAAACATAGATTTTATAATTTTAAATTAAAAAATTTATTGTTGCTCTAAGATAATTAAAACCAAGATATCATTTTATACTAAGAGTTTCTATCTAATCTAAATAAAATTTAATACTTAAAGATGCATATTATAAAGACATTTAACGTGGTTAACTATAGTTTCCTTGATATAAAGAAGGCAATATTTTCAAAGACATGTACACGCTAAAGACCAAATAGCAATTCTTGTAAATCAATAATAGTCTCATCAACAACAATTTTTTAGAAATTTTTTATGACTTATAATTTCCGTTTCCAACCACAAAAACATTATATAAACAATTTTGTAAATTTTGCCCTTTTAAACTCAAGTAAACAAGAGTATTATAGAGCTTTTACTACAAACATTTAAGCAAATTATTAAAGCTCTTCGACATATAGACAATTGAACCAGAATTTATGCCAAGTCTACTACCAAGTAGATTTGCCATTAGCTCTGCGGGTAACAATCCACCACCATAGATACCGGACATCAAAGAGCACTCACCCTTTAGACAACAAAAAAAATTAAAAATGCTAGAATGGGATCAGCGTGGTCCATTTCTACATGACATACATCAGCCAGAAAAAGTAGATGCAAGAAAATATTCATTTTATTTCATTCATTCAGTCAGGCGAATGCAAGATGCATCAATACCATCCATATTAATCTGGAAAATGTAGAACAAAAACATCAATGTTGTCCATTTCATTCTAGAAGATGTAGAAAATGTCAATACCATCCATTCATTTAAGTTAATGTAAGGAAATATCAATGCTAACCAGTGCACAAAATTAATGTATGCTTAGTGAAAACCTAACGAATGATTCTTGTAATACTGTCAGTTCTCATAAAGAGGTTTTATTTATTAAAAACATTAATCAACCTGAAGTGAGTTTCATATTTTAAAAATTTCATTGTTAATTCCTAAAATCATTCCTTCAATAGAATTACTAAACTTGCACGTCTTGTTTTCAGTTAACGATGTTCCTCCATGATTCTACTTAGACACATTAACAAGGTTTATACAATTTTAAGCTAAGCTCTCATAATTCAATTTTTTATAGTGAATCCTTCCAATATTCATTAACCACTATTGATTGTAACTTTAACACAACAATTATTCCTCTTTAAAAATAGATAATATATATATATATTTTTTAAACTAGCTAACAAACCAAACATAAAGATTTTATAGAATACCAAGGTAAATTCTCAAACAAATTTACGTAGACGCAGACTATCCCTGGAGAAATTTAAATAGGAAATTTCATTTTTACATCTAACCAAAAAGGCATATAATTAACCTAACATTTCAATGATGCAATTCTAAGGAACTTCTCCTCACGCTCTCATTCAAATACTCGTTCACCTCTCCACACGCTCTTGCTCAAGCCGAATAAGTACCACACCCTTAGTCAACCAACCAATTTCCTTTAAAAATAAGGTGTGTGATAAGCGAATGACACCTCGACAAATGCTTCTAGCTGGTGGCTTCTTGGCATACCAAATGTGTTTTATTAAAATATTATGGTTAGTGCATAACCCCTTTGATTTCCCCCTTTTGATTTATTAAAGATTATTTAAGGAACTTAGTTTTTTTTTATCTTTAATTAGACATCTTTAATATAGTCTTTAGCAACTTAGAGGTAGCGACATTAGTCGCAAATGATTTCATGTTTTTTTTTTTTAAATATTGTATATTTCCCCCTTCTTATAATACTTTATTATTTTACTTTGTTTATATATTATTATATTATTATTTCTTTTCTTTTATATTTTATTATTATTATTTTTTATTATTTTTATGAGTTTTCTTTATATAAATATACTTTGACTATATATATTATATATATTTTTATTAATAATTTTATATTTATTTTATAGCATCAAACAATAATTTTGGAGTAAATCGATAACATGCAATCATTCAGGCAGTCATGTCAATCAAAATGCAATGCAAATGCATAACTTGTGGTGGGCTTCCATGTACCCACGGACCACGGTCCACAAGGCATGAAATCATATCCTAATTACCTAAATTTCCAATCTACTACCTTGGTCTAGGGGTGAGTGCTCTCCTCAATCACTGATTCAGAGACCTACACCTGCACCATAAAATCTAAACGCAATATCATATTCTTCCAAGTAAAAATACTAATAAATTGTGGGGATGTGACATACTTACCCTCTTAGAAATAACATAGTCACTGTGTTATCTTGCAGTAAAAATAGATACATAAACACATAAATAAATATTTCATGAATTAAATAATTTCTTGCAAAAATGATCACTCAATAACATAGCAGATTTCAACATAGAATCAGATTTCATCATAGAATAATTTAAGAAAATTATATACAACCATATTAAATATTCATAAATAGTTCCATTACATCACAAAGAAGTTCACTTTTCCAAAAATGAAATATTGTCTTTCAATATCATGTTTCAAACAGATAAGGAAACTGATTTTTCATGCTAGTGACATCTTCCCAAGTAGCATTCCTTTTGGAATACTGATCCCACTATACTCGACATTGATCCATAGTTCTTTTCCTAAGCTACTTGGTTCTAAAGCCCAAAATTTTGATAGGTCACACCTCAATGAGCTACGGGTTCGACATATGTAAATGAGTGGTATCCAAAATGTGATATGGGTCAACAACATATCTACGGAGAAGGGATACATGAAAGACACTATGGATTTTTGACAAATTGGGTGGCAGTGCAAGTTTATAAGCAACGAGACTGATTTTGGTAGTTATTTCAAATGGTCCGACAAACCTAGGACTTAGTTTGGTGGATTTGATAGAGCTCTTGGTAGGTTTGACTCTAAGGAAAACTTTATCTCCTACAAAAAATTCATGGGGTGTTCTCTTCAGGTTAGCATAACTTTTTTGTCGATCAGTGGCTTCATGCAATCGTTGGCGAATTTCTTTCAGTTGGTTTTCCATTTGCTTTACAACATCAAGACCGATCACCTCTCGATCGTCCAAGTTATCCCATGTTAATGGTGTCTTGCACCTACGCCCATATAGATCCTCAAATGGGGCCATGCCCAATGTGGTATGATAGCTATTATTGTAAGAAAATTCCACCAAGAAGAGATAATCTTCCCATTTGCTTTGGTGGTCCATGCAATACATACGCAACATGTCCTCAAGCACTTGATTGACCCTCTCAGTTTGGCCATCCATCTCTGGATGATATGCAGTGCTAATATTGAGCCTTGTTCCCTAGGCTCGGTGTAAAGCTTACCAAAATTCTAAGGTAAATCGTGAATCTCTGTCAGATATTATTACTTCAAGAAATCCATGTAGCCTCACAATTTCTCATGCAAATTTTTGAGCAATAGCTGAAGCATCATCATGTACACTACCGGGTATGAAATGTGCCACTTTGGTTAACTTATCCACTACCACAAATATTGCATCATGCTGAAAATAGGTTTTTGGAAGTCCCACAATGAAATCCATGGATATGACTTGCCATTTATGTTTTGGTACTTCAAACAAATGTAATTTCCCTCCAGGATGTTGATGTTCTACCTTAAATTTTTGGCACTCGAGGCATTTTGCAACATATTGAACTATATCCCTTTTCATTCCAGGCCAAAAATAGTCCTTCTTCAAATTTTCTCTCATCTTGACTACCCCTGGATGTGCAGAATACGGTGCATAATGAGCTTCTTGCAAAATAGTTCTTTTAAGCTCTTCATTATTGGGTACTATGACTCTATTTCGAAAGTATACCAAATCCTCCTTAATGCCATAATCCCCATGCCTATTGATTCCTTGCTCAATTTTATTACGACAGGATTTGCAAAACTCATCAGTCATTTGCAGTTCTACAATATGATTCTTTATTTTATACTGACACCTTGTGATAGTAGTTATGTGTCTTCTCCTACTAAGAGCATCTGCAAATTTATTCTCCTTTCCTTTGATATACTCTATGCCAAATTCATATTCAGTAAAGAATTCCATCCATATTCGCTGTCGGGCATTCAACAATGGTTGTGTAAATATGTATCTTAGGCTTTGGTGATCAGTTTTTAGCTCAAAAGGTTTCCCTAACAGATAATGTCTCCAAATTTTGAGAGCATGAACCACAACTGCTAGTTCTAAGTCATGAGTGGCATAATTTATTTCATGCTTCTTGAGTTTTCTAGACTCATAAGCCACTACAACTTCTTCTTGCAACAATATGCCTCCTAATCCTTCCATTGATGCATCAGTGCATACTATAAATGGTTTATTCAGATCAGGTATCCTTAGTATTGGTGCAGTGGTCAATTTCTCCTTGAGTGTTCTGAAAGCTTCTTCGCATTGATTTGTCCACTTAAATGCTTTCCCCTTCCTTTGCAGATTTGTTATGGGATATGCCACTTTGAAAATCCTTTCACAAATATCTGATAATAGTCGACCATTCCCATAAAACTTCTTACTTCAGATACATTAGTTGGAGCTGGCCAATCTATTATAGCTTCTATCTTCTTGGGATCTACAACTATACCCTCGAATGAAACAATATGTCCTAAATACTGCACTTGAGGTGTATAAAATTCACACTTGGATAATTTCCCATATAACTGATTTTTCCTGAGTATCCCTAGCACTATTCTCATGTGCTCATCATGCTCCTCTTTATTTCATGAGTAAATTAGTATATCATCTAAGAATATGAGCATGAATCGGTCCAACTGTTCTTGAAACACATTATTCATCAAGTTCATAAAAGTTGCTGGTGCATTAGTTAGACCAAATGGTAAAACTGTGAACTCATAATGCCCATACCTTGTTCTAAAGGTAGTTTTATAGGTATCCTCTTCTCGGATTCTTAATTGATGATATCCTGACCTAAGGTCAATTTTGGAAAAGATAGTGGCTCCCCTAAGTTGATCAAACAAATCATCAATTCTTGGCAATGGATACTTATTTTTGACCATCATCTTATTGAGCATTCTATAATCAATGCATAGTCTCAAGGATCCATCCTTATTTTTGAAAAATAGAATTGGCGCTCCCCAAGGTGACACACTAGGTTTAATATCCATCTTTTCTAATAAATCTTGCAGTTGTGTTTTGAGCTCTTGCAGTTCAAGTGGTGTCATTCGATATGGTGTTCGGACTACTGGAGTCGCTCCTGGCACCAGTTCTATAGAAAATTCAAACTCTCTTTTAGGTGGTAGTCCGGGTAGATCTTTAGGAAAAACATCTCTAAATTCTCCCAATACTGGATACTGTTGAAACAATGCTGAACTTGAGTTTGTTTCTTCCTTTTTGTTCATTTTTATTACATATAACTTGCATCCCTTCTTCCAAGCCCTTTTGGCTTGCATACTACTTATCATATGGGGCTCAAAGGATGTTCTACTACATTGAATATGGATTCATTGATTGGTATTATCAGTATAGTCCATCCATCTCTCCTCAAAATTTAATATAGCCTTGTGAGCCCTAAGCCAATCTATCCCTAGAATTATGTCAAATGCATGTAAGGGAGCTACATATAGATGCCAGTTGATTTTTCCTTGGGGTATTTCTATTTGTGACTCAAATAAACATTGGTTAACTAGATAAGTTTATCCTGAGCCATACTCTACTTGCCACCCTTTTGCCATGATCCTAGGTCTAACAGGTATATCCCTCAAAACATTATTAGAAATAAAACTATCGGTAGCACCACTATCAATTAAAATATTCACATTTCTTTTGCCTATTCTTCCTTTAATTAAAAATGGAGTGGTTTGTCCAACAAGGTTAGGGTTACCTATGGCTGCAAAGATTCTATGGGATGATTCCTCAGTAGTGTTTCTATGATCTACTCTCTTGGGGAACTGCCTAGCAAAGTGATCCAGAGCTCCACACGTAAAACAAGCATTAGGACCATCATTCTTTTGTTTATCATACTCTTGAATGTGACTTCCATTCTTTCCTTGCCCACTATTGTTGGTTTTCCTTTCCTGAAAATTTATTCGATCAGGTAGACCCCTATTCCCTTGGTTTCTACCTCTCTTTTTGTTATCATATTTGCTTTGACCCTTATCTCTATATCTGTGGTTTTGATCTGAACCATGATTCTGCTCAGGATTCCTCCTTTTCCTTGAATTATCTTTCTCTTGTTGATAGAAGGCTTTTACCTCCTTTTGACTTGATTCATAATATCGAGCAACATCATAAGCAGTTGTTAGGGTCTAGGGTGTTTTCCCTCCTATAGGCTGACTAAGTTTTGGGTGCAGACCCATGACAAACTTGTGTGCTTTAAATTTTTCTTGTCCATCAAATTCTGGGGCATACTTTTGTAACTGCACAAACTTTTGATAATACTCGACTACTGTCATGTTACCCTGACGTAAGTTTGTAAACTCTGCATGTTTCTCAATAAAGAACTGCTCGGTAAGGAAATGAATTTTGAATTCTCTTACAAATTCCTCCCATGGTATATTTGTTGCCTCCTTTTGAGCAGCTTTCTTATAAGTGGTCCACCAAGTTTTGGTAGGACCCTCCAGATGAGCAACTGCCCATGTAGTTTTCCCTTCAGAGCTAAGGGGTTGGATGGAAAAATATCCTTCAGCCTCACTTAGCCAATTTAAGGTGGTCTCTCCATCACCACACCCATAAAACTTAGAAATATCCAATTTCTTTAATTCTTTTTGCAGTTCCTCCCCTATAGTTCTTCTAGTGGATCCCTCGGGTAACTGACTGACTTTATTGTTTGTTTTCTTTTGGGTCAGGTTTTCAATAACCTTTTGTTATTGAGTGATAAGTTCCTATTGTTGGGCCATTTGTGCCCATTGTTGTTCCATGTGCTCACTCATCTGAGCCCTCTGGCTCTCCATCAGCTCTCGTTGTTGGTTGAGTTGGTCTTGCATGAGCTGGATCATGCGAGCCATGCTTCCATCACTGGAGGTAGCTTTTGCTGCTATAGGCTCTTTATCCTTTCTAACCACACGTCATGGTGTTTTAGTAGTTTGCACTCTTTTTGACTCCCTTATGAGTCTCCTAGGTCCTTTCCTTGGGACCTCTACAATTTCCTCTTACATATTTAGGCTAGTCCTCCGCGAGGTACCTGCCATAACTGACATCACAAAATTTTGTTAGAATAGCTATGTTGGCCAGGGTTTTGCAAACCTAGGCTTTGATACCAACTGTCACAACCATTTTCTGTACACTAAAAACTAAAAATTTTCTCATTTTATAACAACACTTTGCTTGTAATCCCATCATATTGTTAGTTTAGGCATACTTATATATTGCACTTCAAGAATAGTCATCACTGTAGCTGATGTCTTAAGTGCTCGGGATCGACCACATCCTGCAAGTCACCGTATAAGATTCTGACTTCACCCTTAAGTCGTTATGAAATCTGACGAAGGGTTATCCATTCAGGCCCATAACACCTGAATGGGGTATGCTATGCCCCTTGTCCAAGGTTGTAAGGTTCATGATCTTTGAGATCTCAACTCATTGCCTTGGAACCAGTGTCTGTATATCGGTGCTAGCCATTGACCCTCTACTAAGGTTTGGCTAGAGTCCACCATCACATGGCTTAAGGACTAGATATTCATGTCCATTCTCAGGCTGATGGTAATATTACCCATAACCATCTGCCACTGGATCTTCCAACTACATGAATAGCTCTCTATTCATGCCATAGGTTGGCACCTCCCCAACCTGAATGGAATGTTGAGCATCACCACACTAACTGATTGGCCACTTGGAGTGATATCCCATATCGTTGCTCTTTACACTCAATAGTTTGGAACCCTATCCTTCAATAGCCAGAGTACGGTGGTACAGTCACTCAAAATCCACCTCGTGACTTTATGAGGATGGGAGGAGTTAGTCCTTACTCGACACTCCTTACTCATGCAAAGTTTTTTTTTAGGTTTGTTTGAGGTTGGAAGGATACTCAAGTTATCAATGTTGTATAATACCCACTCACAATTTTCTCAAATATATATAAGACATTTTACACTAACACTATAAAGTTGTCAATTCTTATTAAGTTCCATGTAACAAATAGAAATACAAGTACTTCTATTCAAAATCCTATTAATAAAACCAATGAAATATATGTACACTTTACTTATAGAGAAAAACCATACAATTGTCTCAATGCAAAGGCTCCCATTACCTTAATATATTATATACTATTTAATATATGGAACTATGTTTACCTAGTCCCTTTCTAACTCAGAAAAACACACACATGAATCCAAATACTTTTACTCTTAATAAAACTGTAGTTAAGCTTCATAATTCCCTAAAAGAAACTAAATAGTTAAATACTATATTATTTAAATTCTTATGCTTCCAAAATGTAGTATCATCACAAGCGCATTAATATTCTTATAAAAACAAGATAGGTACAACTTTAATTTATGATTTCAAAATACATAAACATAGCTTTTATAATTTTAAATTAAAAACTCTATTGCTGCTCTAAGATAATTAAAACCAAGATATCATTTTATACTAAGAGTTTCTATGTAATCTAAAAATTATTTAATACTTAAAGATTCATATTATAAAGACATTTAACACGGTTAACTATAGTTTCCTTGATATAAAGAAGGCAATATTTTTAAATACATGTACACGTTAAATACCAAACAATAATTCTTGTAAATGAATCATAGTCTCATCAACAAAAAAAATTTAGGAAGTTTTTATGACTTATAATTTCCTTTTCCAACCACAAAAACATTATATAAACAATTTTGTAAATTTTTCCCTTTTAAGCTCAAGTAAACAAGAGTATTATAGAGCTTTCTCTGGTTCTTTAGTATAAACATTTAATAAAATCCATAAATCTCTTCAAAATATAGTCAATTGAACCAAAATTTATGCCATGTCTGCTACCAAGTAGATTTGCCATTAGCTCTTCGGGTGACAATCCACCACCATAGATATCGGACATCAAAGAGCACTCACCCTTTAGACCATGACAAAAATTAAAAATATTAGAATGGGATCAGCGTTGTCCATTTCTACATGACATACATCATCCAGACAAAGTAGATGCAAGAAAATATTCTTTTTATTTCATTCATTTAGTCAGGTGAATGCAAGATGCATCAATACCATCCATATCAATCTGGCAAATGCAGAAAAAAAAATATCAATGTCATCCATTTCATTCTGGAAAATGTAGAAAGTGTCAATACCATCCATTTAGTTAAGCGAATGTAAGGAAATATCAATTCTAACTAGTGCACAAAATTAATGTATTCTTAGTGAAAACCTAAAGAATGATTCTCCTAATACTGTCAGTTCTCATACAAAGGTTTTATTTCTTAAAAACTCTAATCAACCTGAAGTGAGTTTCATCTTTTAAAAATTTTATTTTTAATTTCAAAAATCATTCCGTCAATAGAATTACTAAACTTTCACCTCTTGTTTTTAGTTAACTATGTTCTGTTGTAATCACAATGACACTGAGAGGGGGGGTGAATCAGTGTGATCTTTAAAATTTCTAAAACATATGGTTTTAAATCCAGCAACAGTTTAAAGCAGATAAAAGAGATACTAAATGCATCAAGAAAGCATCACACATAACACAGCAATTTAACGAGGTTCACCAATGTGGCTACTCCTCAAAAATGGCTGCTTGGACTACCATCCAAATCCAGCCTATGCAAAGCAACAACTTTACAACTTTTTACCAGCACCAACTGGAAAGAGCTTCAACCCTTCAATTTTTTTGCACCAACAGAAGGGAGCACCGACCCCCAAGACACCAGCTACTACTGGAAGAAGCACCAACTTCTTATGCCAAGCTGCAACTTGGACATTACATGAAATAATAAAAACTTACAACAACAATACTTTCACCTTATTACCCAGTCTACAGTTTTCAAGCACTCTGCTTCTGCTGCGCCAAAGCTTTGCACAACCAGTCTGCTACACGATTCACTTTCTGTGCATAGCAGTCATAAATCACACCTTCTATAGCTCTCTATGCGCTAACACTTCGCAAAGATTCGATACGCCCTCTTTACTGCAACTCCAAAGAACTATCACTTCGCTCACACTTTGAATCGAAACGACTTGCTCTCTGCTCGACGCGAACTTCTTTCGCACTACTCGCTCTCACTTTAACTTCGAAACAGCCCCCATTTTTATAGAAGAGAGTTCAAGATCAATTCTTAAATCATAGTCGGCTGTAACCCTAGGACGTCGGCTACAAACCCTAATGATGTCAGCTACAAACCCTAGAATTTTTTGGCTGCTAAAACCTAGTGATTGTCAGCTACAAACCCTAAAAACATCCACTATAAAACCCTAGAAAATGTCTGCTTTAAAACCCTAAAAACATCTGCTATAAAACCCTAGAAAATGTCAGCTTCAAAACCCTAAAAATCGTCAGCCTCGATTCAACTTTGTCGGCCTCAACCGCTACTGCCACCTCTGTCACCTTTTTGTAACTGTTGCCACGAAACACAAACATGTCGCGATATCGCGACGCTTTTTGTAGCCGTACGCCTTCATATCCTTGCTGTCGCGAAATCATGACCATTTTGGCCTTTGATAGCTTTGCCATCATTCTTGTCATGAAATCGTGACACTTCAAACTTTTGCTTACGTCATCCTCATTCTTGTCGCGAAATCGTGATGCTTCCGACTTCCAGCGGCTTTTCTTTCACCCTGTCACGAAATCGTGACACTTTCAATTTTGCTGACGTCATCCTCAGCTTTGTCATGAAATCATGACACTTTCAATTTTGCTGACGTCATTCTCAGCTTTGTCGTGAAATCGCGACGCTTCTGGCTTCCATCGGCTTTTCTTTCACCCTGTCATGAAATCGTGACACTTTCAATTTTGCTGACGTCATCCTCAGCTTTGTCACGAAATCATGACGCTTTCGGCATCCATACATTTCTTGCTTCATGCGGTAGTGAAATCGCTACAACTTTGTGCCTTGTGCTTTCGACTTGCTACATCTTTGAGTTTAGCGCTTTTGACTGGTAGCAAAATCGCTACACCTTCGTGTTGTGCTTTTTCAACTTGTAGCGAAATCGCTACACCTTTGTTTTGTGCAAATTTGACACGTAGCGAAATCGCTACACCTTTGCTTTGTGCACTTTTGATTCGTAGCGAAATCGCTACACTTTTGAGTTCTGCATTTTTGACTTGTAGCGAAATCGCTACACCTTTGCACTTAACGCTTTCTCCTTGCTTTGGCCAACGAAAATTCAACATGTAGCGAAATCGCTACAGTTTCTCGACTTAGCTTCTTGGCCTCCAACATGTCACGAAATCATGACAGTTTGCCTTGCGCCTTCTCTCTCCTCATTTTCGTCATGAAATCATGACATTTCTAGCTACGCTTTCTCTCTCCTCACTTTCGTCGTGAAATCGCGACAGAAAACATGTCGCGATATCGTGACAGTTTTCTAACTTGTCTTTTTCTTCAAATTTTTTTGTCTTCTGCATCTGAATGACTCCTGAACTGTCTGGCCACTGCATCATTAGATCTAGCTGCCTGTGTTGACAACAATGACAAACTTCTTGCACCTCCTTGCTCAACAATCTCCCCCTTTGGAATTGTTGGCAACACCTGTGTACATTCCTGTAACTCTTCTCCCCCTTTGTCAATAATACCAAAGGGCTGCTGCAGACTCCCCCTGAGTCCATCCTCACAATTCTCAGGCACAATTTGTTGCATCTGGCACAAATTATGATCATGAGCACAAGAATAGTCAAATACTCAAATGCTCCCCCTGAGAAAGTGATCTCTGTAGCTAGTCACTTCTTAGGGAGTGTGACTACTCCTAATTTGGTTCGAAGGTACTCAAACACTTCCTTGGGCAATGGTTTTGTAAAGATATCTGCTACTTGTTCTGTGGTTGGGACAAAATCCAATTTAACTTCTCCTTCTGCAACTTTCTCCTTCAAGAAATGATACCTTATAGCAATGTGTTTTGTCCGTGAGTGCATTACTGGATTCTTAGAGATGTTGATTGCACTGGTGTTATCACACTTAACTGATATTGGTTCACTGAAATTAATACCTAGATCTTTCAAAGTTTGCTTCATCCACAAGACTTGTGTACAACATGTTGCTACTGCAATATATTCTGCCTCAGCTGTAGATAAAGAAATTGACTCTTGCTTCTTACTGTGCCATGCAACCAATCTGTCCCCCAAATAGAATGCACCACCACTGGTACTCTTTCTGTCATCAACACATCCAGCCCAATATGCATCTGAATATGATATAAGAGTGAAGTCTTTGCCTTTTGGATACCACAACCCATACTCCATGGTGCCCTTGAGATACCAAAAATCTCTTTTTGTCACATGAGTCTCTTTGGGACTGGCTTGAAATCTAGCTACCATGCAAACTGCCTGCAGAATATCAGGTCTAGTGGCTGTTAAATATAATAGACTTCCAATCATAGATCCGTACATGGTTTGGTCTACAGGTGGAGATTTATCTTCTTTACTCAATTTGCGACCTGTTGTCATGGGAGTGTTGACTAGCTTACAGTCCTCCATAGTGAACCTTTTTAGCATTTCTTTCACATATTTGATTTGGGAAATGAATATGCCTTTCTCATTTTGATTAACTTGTAGCCCAAGAAAGTAAGACAGTTCACCAATCATAGACATTTCAAATTCATTCTGCATCTTATTTGCTAAGTCTTTACAAGATTCATCTTTGTTGCTCCCAAATATGATATCATCTACATAGACAACTAAAACAATGAGATGCCCACCTTCTATTTTTACATACGATTATTGTCCACTAAACCTTTCTTGAATCCCTGTTGAGAGAGATAGTTATCTAGCCTAGCATACCAAGCCCGTGGTGCTTGCTTTAATCCATACAGTGCTTTCTTTAATTTGTAGACAAGGTTAGGATCCTCACTAATTTGAAATCCATCCGGTTGTTCAATATAGACCTCTTCTTCGAGTTTCCCATTTAAAAAAGTAGATTTTACATCCATCTGATACACCCTAAAGTTTTTGTGAACTGCTAAGGCCAAAAACATTCTAATTGCTTCTAATCTGGCCACTGGAGCAAAAGTCTCTTCAAAATCAATGCCTTCGACCTGTGCATATCCTTTACAAACCAGTCTTGCTTTGTTCCTAATGACTTGTCCGTCTTCATTTAATTTGTTTCGAAATATCCATTTGGTGCCGATTACATTCTTGTTTGCAGGTCTAGGTACTAATTCCCAAGTTCTGTTCTTTTCAATCTGATCTAACTCTTCATTTATTGCCTTCATCCAGCTGTCATCTTTGCTTGCTTCATCTATGTTTTTGGGCTCAATGCTGGATAAAAGAGAGTAATTACTTATTACTTTCTTTCTTGTCTGAATGCCAACTGTGGGATCTCCAATTATTTGGTCTCTAGGATGATTTTTCTGCCAGTTGCCCATTTTGAATTTTTTGTTTTCTTGCACCTCGTCATCTGATAAGTTATCTGCATCAACCGTAGACGTATTTTCTGTTCCATGCACTTCATCTCCTTCAATGACTTCTTCGTAGATTGGGTAGTTTTCTTCAAAGTTAACTGTTTGTTTCCTCCCTTCATCGAATTTAACATCTGCACTGTCCACAATTTTCTTGAGTCTCTTGTTGTAGCATTTGTAAGCTTTGCTATTTGGAGAATAACCAACAAAAACACCTTCATCTGCTCTATCTTCAAACTTTCCAAGGTTGTCATCAGTTTTTCTGATGTAGCACTTACAGCCAAATACTTTGAGATGTTTTGTTGTTGCTTTTCTACCAAACCACAACTCATAAGGTGTTTTGCATTCATGAGTTCTTAACATATACCTGTTTTGAATGTATACTGCTGTGTGAACTGCTTCTTTCCAGAATCTATCTGCTATTTTGTTTTCTGCCAACATGGTGCGTGCCATTTCCTGTATAGTTATGTTCTTTCTCTCTACTACACCATTCTACTGGGGAGTTCTGGCTGCTGAATATTGTCTCCTGATACCATGTTTTTCATAGTATTCTGTAAATTCATTCGAAATGAATTCTCCTCCTCTGTCTGATCGCAAGCATTTAATCCTTTTTCCTGTTTCATTCTCAACTAGCTGTTTGAAGGTTCTGAACATTTCAAAAGCTTCTGTTTTATCTTTTAGGAAGAATATCCATGTCATTCTGGAATAATCATCGATACACAACATAAAGTATTTGTCGCCGTTTATGCTTTGAGTTCTCATGGGTCCACATAGGTCAGTATGAATAATTTCCAAAGGCCTGCTAGTGTGGTACTCTTTTGTTTTGAAAGATACTCTGGTTTGTTTTCCCTTCTGACATGAAGCACAAACACTGTTTGAAGGTTTCTTAATGGTTGGAATATCTCTCATTGCTTGTTTAGAGCTGATTTTCACCAAATTATCAAAACTTATGTGTCCAAGCCTCTTATGCCACAACCAGTTCTCTTCTTCTTGTCCAATAAAACACGTACCTTTTGAAGTTTTTGAGAGTGTGTACAGATTACCAGACGTCCTTGAACCAGCTTGCTATCAATTTCCCACTGTTTATTTTTCTGACTTCACAACCCTGCTTCTTGAAGACTACTTCATGACCTTTATCACAGATTTGACTAACACTTAACAGGTTATGTTTCAAACCATCCACAAATAAAACTTCTTCTGACTTGATTTTCCCTTCACTAATTTTGACAGACCCTTTTCCTATTATTTTGGCTCCATCATTATTTCCAAACTTCACAGAGCCACCCTCATATTTCTGTAGTTTTTCAAATTTCTGTTTATCACCTGTCATATGGCTTGAGCAACCACTGTCAAGGATCCATGGTACACATTTATTCTGAGCTCTAAAAGCTGTCTGCACTATTAGAGATTCCTTTTCTTCCCTGAGTTGTTCTTTCTGTTTCCATTCTATTTTAACTGTGGTATTGGGTTCTAGCTTGGATTTCCCCTTTTCAGAATCTTGCACATATCCTTCAGAAGAAATTCTATTTTGTTTTGCCCTATATGGTTGAATTCTTCTTTTCTGAGATTGATTTGAAACAGAAATACTACGACAGTTTCTAGCAATATGTCCAAAGTTGTGACAGTTAAAGCATTCTACTGCATAACTCATTAGAGGAGCAAAAGCATTTCTGCTAGTGAAACTTCTTGGACCTATATTATACTTGCAATCAACAATTTTATGCCCATAACCATTACATTTAAAGCAGAAACCATAAAAATAATGATTGAACCTGAAATATGGTCTTGGCCAAGTTGTTGCAGGAGCCTTAGATCTTCTTTTCTTTTGATGTGTGACCTTGGTAAAGCCATCATTGTCAGCTCCTATTTTAGGACTGGCATTACTGCTTTCTTTTGCCTGATTTGTTTTTCTTTCCATAGCCTGTTTCTTGTCTTTACTCTTTTCACATTCAACATTGCTTGCCTTTGGTCCATTTGATGATTCTCCTTCAGTAAAGCCCAGACCGAATTTGATACCTGTGGATCTTTGATCGCTTAGAATTTTGTCCAGCTTCATCGAACTTTCTTCACGTTTTAAATGACGACTAATTTTTCGATCCAGCTCTTGTATCTCGTATTCGAAGACTAACATTTTCTTCTTCCAATTTGCAATAGTAATCTATCTTCATGGTTACCTGTACTTCAAGATCTTCGGACATTTTCTTGTACTCTTCTGTCTGTGTTTTTAGACTGGCTATAATGTCATTTGCATCCTCAAGTTTCCTTAACAGTTTTTTATTCTTTCTTTTCTCAGATTTCCATTCCATAAGAGCAGACACTAGCTCACCTTCTAAATCAACTTCAGCCTCACCTTTTTCAATAGATACTTCAGAGTTCATTCCTTCTCTCTTTTCTGTGTTTTTTGCCTCTTCTGATTCGTCTATTTCAAATGCCATAAAGAGAGCCTCACTTGTTCCTTCTTCAGAGTCTTCACTAGAACTGTCCTCTGAAGATTCTGCATTTCGGGAGATAAAGCTTTTCTTTTTGAAATTGCCTTTTCTGAAGTTTGTTTTCTTCCTCCATTCACCTCTTTCTTGATGCTAAGTTTCTTCACCTTTGTTCTTGTCATTGAGAGGACATTTGGTAGCAAAGTGTCCAATGCCTCCACAATTGAAACATTTAAAAGGTAGCTTCCCTTTGTATTTTCCTTTTCCTTTTCTCAGCTTTCTTACAAAATTTGCTTCCATTTCATCTGAAGCATCCTCTTCTTTAGATTCTTGTTTTGTGCTTTTGCCTTTTAGGGCTTTGAAAGTTGCTTCTCTATCTGTGGGATTGGACCTTCCTATTCTCATTTCAAAAGCAGTCAAAGAACCATGCATCTCATCCATACTAAAATGATTTAGATCTTTGGCTTCTTCTATGGCAGAGACTTTAGAATCAAATCTAGGAGGGAGCGATCTCAATACCTTTTTCACGATAGTAGCATCGGTTAATTCTTCGCCAAGACCTCTGATTGAATTGGTGATCCCATTGACTCTTTGCATGAAAGTCTCTATGTTCTCATCATTGTCCATCTTTAAAGATTCGTATTGAGCTCGATGTGCTTGAAGCTTGGCCTCCTTGATCCTATCATCTCCTTCATGAATGTTCTCTAGTTTATCCCATATATCTTTTGCTGATTCACAATTTATGACCTTGACTAGCTCACTGTCCACTAGTCCACACATGATAGCATTTTTTGCTTTTGAATCATATTCAAATGCATTTTTACCTACAATGTCTGTTGGAGCGGTGGCAGGAGCTTTGTAACCATTAACTACCGCACCCCAGATGTCAAAACCCAAAGCACTGAGATATGTCTGCATTCTAATTTTCTAGAACGCATAATTAGTCCCATCAAACAATGGTGCTTTGTTCGAGGAGAAACCTTCACCACTTGCCATTGCGTAACTTCCAAGATCACCTTAGCTGTTTAAGCCTGTTCAGGAACCTGGCTCTGATACCAATTGTTGTAATCACAATGACACTGAGAGGGGGGGTGAATCAGTGTGATCTTTAAAATTTCTAAAACATATGGTTTTAAATCCAGCAGCAGTTTAAAGCAGATAAAAGAGATACTAAATGCATCAAGAAAGCATCACACATAACACAACAATTTAACGAGGTTCACCAATGTGGCTACTCCTCAAAAATGGCTGCTTGGACTACCATCCAAATCCAGCCTATGCAAAGCAACAACTTTACAACTTTTTACCAGCACCAACTGGAAAGAGCTTCAACCCTTCAATTTTTCTGCACCAACAGAAGGGAGCACCGACCCCCAAGACACCAGCTACTACTGGAAGAAGCACCAACTTCTTATGCCAAGCTGCAACTTGGACATTACATGAAATAATAAAAACTTACAGCAACAATACTTTCACCTTATTACCCAGTCTATAGTTTACAAGCACTCTGCTTCTGCTGTGCCAAAGCTTTGCACAACCAGTCTGCTACACGATTCGCTTTCTACGCACAGTAGTCGTAAATCACACCTTCTGCAGCTCTCTGTGTGCTAACACTTCGCAAAGATTCGATACGCCCTCTTTACTGCAACTCCAAAGAACTATCACTTCGCTCACACTTTGAATCGAAACGACTTGCTCTCTGCTCGACGCGAACTTCTTTCGCACTACTCGCTCTCCATTTAACTTCGAAACAGCCCCCTTTTTATAGAAGAGAATTCAAGATCAATTCTTAAATCATAGTCGGCTGTAACCCTAGGACGTCGGCTGCAAACCCTAATGATGTCGGCTGCAAACCCTAGAATTTTTTGGCTGCTAAAACCTGGTGATTGTCGACTGCAAACCCTAAAAACGTCCGCTGTAAAACCCTAGAAAATGTCAGCTTTAAAACCCTAAAAATATCCCTATAAAACCCTAGAAAATGTTGGCTTCAAAACCCTAAAAATCATCGGCCTCGATTCAACTTTGTCGGCCTCAACCGCTACTGCCACCTCTGTCACCTTTTTGTAACTGTTTTCATGAAACACAAACATGTCGCGATATCGTGACGCTTTTTGTAGCCGTACGCCTTCATATCCTTGCTGTCACGAAATCATGACCATTTTGGCCTTTGATAGCTTTGCCATCGTTCTTGTCATGAAATCGTGACACTTCAAACTTTTGCTTACGTCATCCTCATTCTTGTCACGAAATCGCGACGCTTTCGGCTTCCAGTGGCTTTTCTTTCACCCTGTCGCGAAATCGTGACACTTTCAATTTTGCTGACGTCATCCTCAGCTTTGTCATGAAATCATGACACTTTCAATTTTGCTGACGTCATTCTCAGCTTTGTCACGAAATCATGACGCTTTCGGCTTCCATCGGCTTTTCTTTCACCCTATCATGAAATCATGACACTTTCAATTTTGCTGACGTCATCCTCAGCTTTGTCGTGAAATCGCGACGCTTTCGACATCCATACATTTCTTGCTTCATGTAGTAGCGAAATCGCTACAACTTTGTGCCTTGTGCTTTCGACTTGCTACATCTTTGAGTTTAGCGCTTTTGACTGGTAGCGAAATCGCTACACCTTCGCGTTGTGCTTTTTCAACTTGTAGCGAAATCGCTACACCTTTGTTTTGTGCAAATTTGACACGTAGCGAAATCGCTACACCTTTGCTTTGTGCACTTTTGATTCGTAGCGAAATCGCTACACTTTTGAGTTCTGCATTTTTGACTTGTAGCGAAATCGCTACACCTTTGCACTTAACGCTTTCTCCCTGCTTTGGCCAGCGAAAATTCAACATGTAGCGAAATCGCTACAGTTTCTCGACTTAGCTTCTTGGCCTCCAGCATGTCATGAAATCGTGACAGTTTGCCTTGTGCCTTCTCTCTCCTCATTTTCATCATGAAATCATGACATTTTTGGCTATGCTTTCTCTCTCCTCACTTTCGTCGCGAAATCGCGACATAAAACATGTCGCGATATCGCGACAGTTTTCTAACTTGTCTTTTTCTTCGAATTTTTTTTGTCTTCTGCATCTGAATGACTCTTGAACTTTCTGGCCACTGCATCATTAGATCTAGCTGCCTGTGTTGACAACAATGACAAACTTCTTGCACCTCCTTGCTCAACATGTTCCTCCATGATTCTACTTAGAAACATTAACAATGTTTATACAATTTTAAGCTAAGCTCTCACAATTTATTTTTTTATAGTGAATCCTTCCAACATCCATTAACCACTATTGATTGTAACTTTAACACATAAATTATTCCTCTTTAAACCTAGGTCATGTATAATTTTTTTTTTAAATTGGCAAACAAACCAAACATAAATATTTTATAGAATACCAAGGTAAATTCCCAAACAAATTTACGTAGGCGCAGAGTATCCCTAGATAAATTTAAACTGGAAATATCATTTTTACATCTAACCAGAAAGGAATATAATTAACCTGACCTTTCGACAATGCAATTCTAAGGAATTCCTCATGATCTCATTCAAGGACTCGTTCACCTCTCCACATGCTCTTGATCAAGCCGAAGGAGGACCACACCCTCAGTCAACCAACCAGTTTCCTTTAAAAATAAGGTGACAAGTGATAAGTGAATGACACCTCAAAAAATGCTTCCAGTTGGTGGCTTATCGGCTTACAAAATGTGTTTTATTAAAATATTATGGTTAGTGGATAACCCCTATGATTTCCCCCTTTTGCTTTAGTAAATCTTCTTTTAAGGAACTTAGGTTTTTTTTATCTTTAATCAGACATATTTAATATAGTATTTAGCAATCTGCTTGTTGTGGTGTAGTGGTAAATGCCCTGGGTGTTGGTAGAGGCTGACCCAGGTTCCATTCCCATTTTCTCCATCCTATAGATATATGGTATAATTAGGAATGTCCTATGTGCTGGTAGAGGTCGATAAGGCTCCATTCCTCCTATGCCCAACCTATTGAAAGTGGCACCTTGAAAGGGGTGTTTTCCACTATAAATTAGTTTGTATCTACTTGTGGTGTAGTGGTAAATGCCCTGGGTGCTGGTAGAGGTTGACCCAGGTTCCATTCCCCTTGTATCCATCCTATAGATATATGGTATATTTAGGAATGTCCTATGTGCTGGTAGAGACCGACAAGGCTCCATTTCTCCTATGCCTAAATTATTTAAAGTGGCATCTCAAAAGGGGTGTTTTCCACTATAAATTAGTTTTTATCTGCTTATTATGGTGCAGTGATAAATGCCCTAGGTGCTGGTAGAGGCCGACCCAGGTTCCATTCCCCTTGTCTCCATCCTGCAGATATATGGTATAGTTAAGAATGTCCTATGTTCTGGTAGAGGCCGACAAGGCTTCATTTCTCCTATGCCCAACCTATTGAAAGTGGCACCTCGAAAGGTGTTTTTTCCACTATAAATTAGTTTTTTACCCAAGTGTTGTAGGTGAGTTTTAGAGGAGAGGGCAATCCTCCAAGGGAGGTCCCAGGTTCAAATCTCCACCCTACCAAAAAGTTGAATTGGGTATCCAAAATCCAATTGATAATGTTGGTGTGGGCAGGGTCGGGTGTGACTCCTGGGTGACTTTGACGGTGTAGAACCCCTTGTTTGCGGCCTCTCAGACCAAGGCGGCCCCACAAGGGGTTTTTCACTTTAAAAAATATATATATAGTCTTTAGAAACTTTTTTTTTAAAGTGAAAAACCCCTTACAGGGCCGCCTTGGCTTGAGAGACCATGAATAGGGGGTTCTACACCGTCAATGTCACCCGGGAGTCACACCCGCACCTACCTGCACCAATATTATCAATTGGATTTTGGGTACCCAATTCAACCTTTTTGGTAGGGTGGAGATCCAAACCTAGGACCTCCCTTGGAGGATTGCCCTCTCCTCTCCAACTCACCTACAACACCTGGGTAGTCTTTAGCAACTTAGAGGTAGCGGAATTAGTTGCAAATGATTTCACGTGTTTTTATTTTTTTAAAATATTGTATATTTCCCCCTTCTTATAATACTTTATTATTTTACTTTGTTTATATATTATTATATTATTATTTCTTTTCTTTTATATTTTATTATTTTTATTATTTTTTATTATTTTTATGAGTTTTATTTATATAAATATACTTTAACTATATATATTTTTAATAATTTTAATTTTTATTTTAAAGCATCAAACAATAATTTTGGAGTAAATCGATAACATACAATCATTCAGGTAGTCATGTCAATCAAAATGCAATGCAAATGCATAACCTATGGTGGGCTTCCATGTACCCATGGACCATGGTGCACAAGGCATGACATCATATCCTAATTACCTGACTTTCCAATCTGCTACCTTGGTCTAGGGATGAGTGCTCTCCTCAGTCGTCGATTCAGAGACCTATACCTGCACCACAAAATATAAACATAGGATCACATTCCTCCAAATAAAATGCTAATAAACAGTGGGGATGTGACATACTCCCCCTCTTAGGAATAACATAGTCCCTGTGTTAGCTTGCAAGAAAAAATAGATGCATAAACACATAGGTGAATATTTCAAGACTTAAGTAATTTCTTGCAAAATAATCACTCTATCACATAACAACACAAAATCGCTTAAGCAAATCATATTATAGCCATATTAAATATACATAAATAGTTTCATTACATCACAAAGAAGTTCACTTTCCAAAAATATTGTCTTTCAGTATCATGTTTCAAACAGATTAGGAAACTAGTTTTTCATGCTAGTGACATTCTCCCAAGTAGCATCCCTCTCGGAATACTCATCCCACTGTACTCTGCATTGATCCACAGTTCTATTCCTGAGCTGTTTGATTCTAAACCCCAAAATTTTGACTGGTCGCACCTCAATGAGTTGCGGGTCCGACATCTGTAAATGAGTGGTATCCAGAATGTGAGATGGATCAGAAACATATCTACGAAGGAGAGATACATGGAAGACACTATGGATTTTTGACAAATTGGGTGGTAGTGCAAGTTTATAAGCAACAGGATTGATTTTGGCAGTTATTTCAAATGGTCTGACAAACCTAGGACTTAGTTTGGTGGATTTGATAGAGCTCTTGGTAGGTTTGACTCTAAGGAAAACTTTATCTCCTACAACAAATTCACGGGGTGCTCTCTTCAGGTCAACATAACTTTTTTTTTTGGTCAACAGCTTCAAGCAGTTGCTGGCGAATTTCTTTTAGTTGGTTTTCCATTTGCTTTACAGGTTCAAGACTGATCATCTCTCGATCATCCAATTTATCCCACATTAATGGTGTCTTGCACCTACGTCCATATAGAGCCTCAAATGGGGCCATGCCCAACGTGGTATGATGCTTATTATTGTAAGAAAATTCCACCAGGAAAAGATAATCTTCCCATTTGCTCTAATGGTCCATGCAATGCATACATAGCATGTCCTCAAGCACTTGGTTGACCCTCTAGGTCTTGCCATCCGTCTCTGGATGATAAGCAGTGCTAATATTGAGTCTTGTTCCCTAGGCTCGGTGCAAAGCTTACCAAAACTCAAATGTAAAACATGAATCTCTATCAGATATTATCACTTCAAAAAATCCATGTAGCCTCACAATTTCTCATGCAAATTTCTGAGCAATAGCTAAAGCATCATCATGTACACTGCCTGCTATGAAATGTGCCACTTTAGTTAGCTTATCCACTACTAAAAATATGGAATCATGCTGAAAACATGTTTTTGGAAGTCACACAATGAAATACATAGATATGACTTTCCGTTTATGTTCAGGTACTTCAAAAAAATGTAATTTCCCTCAAGGATGTTGATGTTTTGCTTTGAATTTTTAGTACTTGAGGCATTCTGTAACATATTGAACTATATCCCTTTTCATTCCATTTCATAAATAGTCCTTCATATTTTCTCTCATCTTGACTACCCCTAGATGTGTAGAATACGATGCATAATGAGCTTCTTGAAAAATAGTTCTTTTAATCTCTACATCATTGGGTACTATGACTCTATTTAGAAAGTATACCAAATCCTCCTTAATGCCATAATCCCCATGCCTATTGATTCCTTGCTCAATTTTACTATGGCAAGATTTGCAAAACTCATATGTATTTTGCAGTTCTACAATCTGATTCTTTATTTTATACTGACACCCTATGATAGTAGTTATATGTCTTCTCCTAATAAGATAATATGCTATTTTATTCTCCTTTCCTTTGATATACTTTATGCCAAAGTAATATTCAGCCAAGAATTTTATCCATATCCACTGTCGGGAATTCAACAATGGCTATGTAAATATGTATCTTAGGCTTTGGTGATCAGTTTCTAGCTCAAAAGGTTTCCCCAGTAGATAATGTCTCCAAATTTTGAGAGCATGAACCACAACTACTAGTTCTAAGTCATGAGTGGCATAATTTATTTCATGCTTCTTGAGTTTTCTAGACTCATAAGCCACTACAACTTCTTCTTGCAGCAATATGCCTCCTAATCCTTCCATTGATGCATCAGTGCATACTATGAATGGTTTATTTAGATCAGGTATCCTTAGTATTGGTGCAGTGGTCAATTTCTCCTTGAGTGTTCTGAAAGCTTCTTCGCATTGATTTGTCTACTTAAATGCTTTCCCCTTCCTTTGTAAATTAGTTATAAGATATGCCACTTTGGAAAATTCTTTCACAAATATCTAATAATAGCCAGCCATTCCCATAAAAATTCTTACTTTAGACACATTAGTTGGAGCTGGCCAGTCTATTATAGCTTCTATCTTCTTGGGATCTACAACTATACCCTTGACTAAAACAATATGTCCTAAATACTGCACTTGAGGTGTATAAAATTCACACTTGGAAAAATTATCTTATAGATGATGTTTCCTGAGTATCCCTAGAACTATTATCATGTGCTCATCATGCTCCTATTTATTCTTTGAGTAGATTAGTATATCGTCTAGGAATATGAGCATGAATCGGTCCAAATGTTCTCAAAACATGTTGTTCATCAAGTTCATAAAAGTTTTTGGTGCATTAGTTAGACCAAATGGTAAAACTATGAACTCATAATGCCCATACCTTGTCCTAAAGGCAGTTTTATAGGTATCTTCTTCTCGGATTCTTAATTGATGATATCCTGACCTAAAGTCAATTTTAGAAAATATAGTGGCTCCCCTAATTTGATCAAAAAAATCATCAATTCTTGGCAATGGATACTTATTTTTGGCTGTCATCCTATTAAGCATTTTATAATATATGCATAGTATTAAGGATCCATATTTCTTTTTGACAAAAAGAACTGGTGCTCCCCATGGTGATACACTAGGTTTAATATGTCATTTTTCCAATAAATATTGTAGTTGTGTTTTGAGATCTTGCAATTCAAGTGGTGTCATTCAATATGGTGTTCGGACTACTGGAGTCACTCTTGGAACTAGTTAAATAGACAATTCAAACTCCCTTTTAGGTTGTATACTGGGTAAATCTTCAAGAAAAATGTCTCTAAATTCTCCCAATACTGGATATTGTTGAAACAATGCAAAACTTGAATATGTTTCTTCCTTCTTGTTCATTTTTAATACATACAACCTGCATCCATTCTTCCAAGCCCTTTTGGATTGCATACTACTTATCAAATGGGGCTCAAAAAGTGTTCTGCTACATTGAATGTGGTTTTGTTTATTGGTTTCATCAGTATAGTCCATCCATCTCTCCTCAAAATTTAGTTTTTATGACTACTGGAGTCGCTCCTGGAACCAGTTCAATAGAAAATTCAAACTCCCTTTTAGGTGGTAAACCAAGTAAATATTTAGGAAAAACATCTCTAAATTCTTCCAATAATGGATATTGTTGAAAAAATGTAGAACTTGAACTTGTTTCTTCCTTCTTGTTCATTTTTATTACATACACCCTGCATTCATTCTTCCAAGCCCTTTTGGCTTGCATACTACTTATCAAATGGGGCTCAAAGGATGTTCTACTACATTGAATGTAGTTTTGTTGATTGGTGTCATCAATATAGTCCATCCATAACTCCTCAAAATTTATTTTTTATGACTTATAATTTCCTTTTCCAACAATCAAAACATTATATAAACAATTATGTAAATTTGCCCTTTTAAACTCAAGTAAACAGGAGTATTACAGAGCTTGCTCTGGTTCTTTACTACAAATGTTTAAGCAAATCAATAAAGCTCTCCGACATACAGTCAATTGAACCATAATTTAAGCCACGTCTGCTACCAAGTAGGTTTGCCATTAGCTCTGCGAGTGACAATCCACCACCACAGATATCAGACGTCAAAGAGAAATCCCTTTAGACCACAAAAAAAATTTAAAAGGCTAGAATGGGATCGACATGGTCCATTTTTACATAACATACATTAGTCAAACAAAGTAGATGCAAGAACATATTCTTTTTACTTTATTCATTCAGTCACATGAATGCAAGATGCATCAATACCATCCATATCAATCCAACAAATACAGAAGAAAAATATCAATGTCGTCCATTTCATTTCGGTAAATGTAGAAAATGTCAATGCCATCCATTCAATTAAGCGAATGCAAGGAAGTATCAATGCTAACTAGTGCACAAAATTAATTTATGCTCAGTGAAAACCTAAAGAATTATTATTGTAATACTTTTAGTTCTCATACAGAGGTTTTATTTCCTGAAAACATTAATCAACCTGAAGTGAGTTTCAATTTTTAAAAAATTCATTGTTAATATTGAAAATCATTTCGTCAATAGAGTTACTAAACTTGCACATCTTGTTTTCATTTAACAACATTCCTCCACAATTCTACTTAG
Organism: Wollemia nobilis; assembly: GCA_028583015.1. Taxonomy (NCBI): domain Eukaryota; kingdom Viridiplantae; phylum Streptophyta; class Pinopsida; order Araucariales; family Araucariaceae; genus Wollemia; species Wollemia nobilis. Next base: position 2,055,643 of record JAQPPZ010000028.1, read on the forward strand.
AGACATTAACAAGATTTATACAATTTTAAGCCAAGCTCTCATAATTCATTTTTTATAGCGAATCCTTCCAACATTCATTAACCACAATTGATTGTAAATTTAACACATCAATTGTTCCTCTTTAAACCTAGGTCATGTATAATTTTTTTTTTAAACTGGCCAACAAATCAAACATCAATATTTTATAGAATACCAAGGTAAATTCCCAAACAAATTTACGTAGACGTAGAATATCCCTGGATATATTTAAACTTCAAATATCATGTTTACATCTAACCAGAAAGGCAGATAATTAACCTGACCTTTCAACAATGCAATTCTGAGGAACTTCTCCTTATGCTCTCATTCAAGGACTCGTTCACCTCTCCACACGCTCTTGCTCAAGCCGAAGAAGGACCACCCACTCAGTCGACCAACCAGTTTCCTTTAAAAAGAAGGTGATGAGTGATAAGCGAATGACACCTCGACAAATGCTTCCAGCTGGTGGCTTCTCGGCTTACCAAATGTGTTTTATTAAAAGATTATGGTTAGTGCATAACCCCTTCGATTTCCTCCTTTTGCTTTACGAAAGCTTATTTTAAGGAACTTAGGTTTTTTTTATCTTTAATCAAACATCTTTAATATAGTCTTTAGCAACATAGAGGTACCGACATTAGTTGCAAATGATTTTGTGTGTTTTTGTTTTTTTTAAATATTGTATATTTCCCCCTTCTTATAATACTTTATTATTTTACTTTGTTTATATATTATTATTTATTTTCTTTTGTATTTTATTATTTATTATTTTTATGAGTTTTATTTATATAAATATACTTTGACTATATATTTTGTATATTTTTATTAATAATTTTACATTTATTTTATAGCGACAAACAATAATTTTTGAGTAAATCGATAACTTACAATCATTCAAGCAGTCATGTCAATCAAAAAATAATACAAATGTATAACCTATGGTGGGCTTCCATGTACCCACGGACCATGGTGCACAAGGCATGACATCATATTTACCTAAATTTCCAATATGCTATCTTTGTCTAGGGGTGAGTGCTCTCCTCAGTCGTCGATTCGGAGGCCTGCACCTACACAAAAACTAAACACAGGATCATATTCTTCCAAGTAAAAATACTAATAAATAGTGGGGATGTGGCACAATACATTCATATCCCTCATACATCATATCCTTTTATTAATTCACAATCATTTCATTTGCAACATCAGCATCATCAATTCCAATCCACTCCACCAAATCATCATCATATCATCACACTCAATATCTTCACACTCCACCTTCATATAATCATCAGGTGATTTAGGGCTTCCACATCCCTAGGTAGGACCCTAGAATCCAATTTATGGAACAAAATATTGACAGTTTGATGCAAAATACTCTTGGGATGATGAACTAGAAGCCCACTTTACATAAACTGATTAATAAACTAATCCATTTTTTCATATAAACATTGCCATATTCGTTAGACTTCACAAAATCAAAATATGATAAATTTAAAGGGACTGAGGATCTTGGAGAACATGTGATCACATTTATCCATTCATGTTTCAAAATCCAAAATAATGATTCTCTAATACTTCAAACTTTTTCTCAAACATTGGGGGGAGATGTCGTAGAGTGGTACAACCATTTGCCTCACCATAGTATTTATACTTTTGAGTAACTAGTTGATAAATTTCTCAAAAGTTTTTCCCTTAATGTTAGAAAGAATGTCTCATTATCTGATATATGACTTAAAATAATATTACGATGATTCAATATACAACTTTAGAAACTGTTGAAGGGTTGTTATTACCAAACTATCATTATCCCTCCCAATGGAAGAGCTCACTAGACTATTTACTAAGAGTTGCTTGAAACCCATATCCCCATAATTTTTCCTTCCACGTCATCACCCATTCAAAAACCATCCACATCAGCCAATGTCTCATAAGTTGAATTGATAGATTGTGAGATACCATCTCAGTCCACACCTCCCCCATTCCAAGAGTCATAAACCAACCATGAGCCTTCCACATTCACTTCCACATCATCCCAAGATACGGTCCACGTCACTAATCCTAGTTTTTGTGAATATGTGGTCCAAGACATCATAGTCACACCACTCAACATTCACCAACAACCAAAACCTGCTAATATACAACATATGTCAAGTTTTCCATATCAATATTTTCACATATTTAATTGGAAAGGACATGGTCTAGAATGACATGAATAGGGAATGCATGAAATTATTGATGTTTCATATTAATAAGCACATGAAATTTCAAATTTAGGCTATCATCCACTTCTTCTCTTGAAAAAGACTTTAAAAGTTTACATTTGAATTCAGAAGAAGACTTTGAAGAAGAAATCTATGAATAATTTGACCTTATGTCAATAGCTTTTGATGAATCAAAGGAGGAATCGTAATCCATCATTCCACACACCAAACAAGATGACTTTTATATTAGAATATTCTCCATCCATCAACCCATATTTCACTTGCTTCTTCTACAAGAGCAAGCTGAACCAACCGATGAACCACCACCTCCACTTGATTGATCCACATCACTTAACATTTTGCTTGTAATATATGTACATAATCCAAATTCAAAAATTCAAAAAATATCAAAAATAAAAACAAAAACAAAATCATTTGCATTGCATGAATATGGCTTTTTTCCAATTACATTTATTTATGTTGTCTGTTTTTGTTTAGGTTCCAATATCTCTAGCATTAGTTCTAGTGGATACAATCCATTCATACTCCACCTTGCCAACCACCATTTTCCATTTAAGTTAACATAAATCTTGTTGACTTATTCACTCCACTCCATAATCCATATGATTTGGCAAAGCCAATTCCAATTAACGTAAGCATTATTGACATGGATAGGATTTCCTCACCCCCATACTTTGCCAAATTTATCATTTTCAAGAAATTTTTAAGGGCTTAAGCCAACTACATTTCCCTGTCACCTTTGCCTTCATTTTTACCTTCAGATCCTAAGGTTTTATAGGTAAACATAGATGAGGTTGATTCAAAAGAATTTGATGATGTCATATGACATTCATATGATCCCAATGATCCCACAACTTGAGGAAGATTCTCACATGTCTATTGAATATACCACCAATGTGAACCTTAGTTTAGACATAGATAATACCCAAATTATCAAACTTGGTAAAATTTTATCCATAAATGAACAAGAGCAATTAATTGCTCTCCTCGAGAAGAAGAAGGGTATTTTTTAATGGTCATACAAATATATGTTTGGTCTTTACCCTAAATTGGTTGTCCACAATCTCACATTATAGTCGGATGCTAAGTTGGTCAAACAAAAAATTAGAAGAATGCATCCTACTACTACCCTCTTGATCAAATAAGAGCTTCAAAATATATTAGATGTGGGTTTCATTGTACCCATTGACTATCCTGAGTGGCTTTCAAACATGGTACATGTTGGTAAACCTAACGAGACAATACACGTTTGCCCTAATTTTTGATACCTTAACAAAGCATGTCCAAAGGATTATTTTTGTCTTCCAAACATTGATACTCTTGTTGGCACTTATGCTAGCCATGAAATGCTTTATCTCATGGAAGATTTTTAGGATACAACAAAATTCAAATAAATCCTTATGACTAATACAAAATAACATTCACTACACCTTGGAGGAATTTTTGTTACAAGGTGATGCTCTTTGGACTCAAAAATTTAGGTTCCACTAATCAACGTGTCATGACATACATATTACATGATTACATGCATAAGATCATTGAATATTATGTGGATTATCTCTTGGAAAAATCTACAACTTGACAAGAACACATTGGTGTATTGAAAAAAATATTTTATTGACTTCTAGAGCATAATGTAAGGTTGAAACCCAAGAAATATGTCTTTGGTGTTACCTCAAGAAAACCAGGGTCCATTGTCTCCAAAAGAGACATTGAGGTAAACCCAAACAAATTCAAGGCCATCATGGAGATGCCTCCCTCAAAAAACTTGAATAAATTGCATAGTTTTCAAGGAAATATCCAATCAATCCATCGTTTCATTGTGCAATTTTTTGATAAATGCAGACCATGCAATCACCTGTTACAAAAGGGGGTGATAGTTTCATGGATAGATGAATGTAAAAAATCCTTTGATGATATCAAGCAATATTTGACTTCTCCACCAGTATTATATCCTTCTCATCTAGGGTTCCCCTTCCATATTTATGTTTCAGCAATGAAATTTGTATTAGGAACAATTCTTACACAAAATAATGAAAACAATTGAGATCAAGTTTTTTATTACATTAGTTGAACATTGGTAAGCTATGAAACCAGATATGCTTACATGGAAAAATTGTGCCTAGAAGTTCTTTTTCCACTAAGAAACTTACACATTACATGCTTAGTCATACCACATCTGTCATAGCTAGAGAAAATCTTTTGTGTTATATGATATCTCACACTTACAATAACACCCACACCACTAAATGGATAATGCTTCTCACTGAATTCGATCTTGAGTTTATTAGCCAAAAATCCATTAAATGTCAGGTCATAGTTGATCAACTTGTGAAAGCTCCATTTTCTAGTGATCAATCCTTGATTATTAAGACCCCAAATGATTCGGTATTCATTCTCACTGAACAAGAAGAAGATGTCATTCTAAATGAATATGTTGATATCACTCTATTATTTTATGGTTATAAGTGCAAAAAAGGTCAAGGTGCTAGAGTTGTGTTTCATACACCATAAGGGATATCTATCCCCTTATCATTCAAACTATAATTACAATGCACAAAAAACAATGTAGAGTTTGAATCCTTGATCTTAGGTCTTCAAGAAGCCATAGCTATGGGCATAAAGTGTATCAAGATATTTGGTGATTTTAAACTTATTTTTAGATAAATAAACAAAGAATACCAATGCAAAGAACCTACCATAAAGCTTTACCATGAAGTAGCAATGAAATTGTTCATCAAATTTAATTGGTAATAAATCAATAGTTTTCCATGTTTGACTAATATATTTACAGATGTGATGGCCTCTCTAGGATCATTGATTCTAAAGAACTTCGAAGGAGAGGTATAACCGCTCATTGTCATAATGATCTCTAAATCTATAATTTCCATGCTAAATCTACAGATGAAAAGGATATTTTCTTTATCCATTCAAAACTATATCATCCTTGGTAAAACCAAATAATAGCCTTCCTCAAGGTTAGAAAACTCCCATCAGATATGTCATGGATTACTAAATGCACTTTCAAGCAAAATGTATCCCATTTTACTCTCTTAAGGGGCATTTTGTATATATGATGGAATCCTCCTTTATTATCCCCAATATACAAAGGTACAAATAGCCATAGTTGAAGCTCATGATGGTACTTGTGGTGGTTATTTTAGTGGAATAACCATTGCAAAGCATATTCTATGCATGGGTTACTATTGACCCACCATGGAATGAGACTGTTGCACATATGTCAAGCATGGTAAGCAATGTCAAAAGCATGCTAATTTAACTCATGTGCCATCACAAGCATTATAGCTTATTCAAATCCTTTGGCTCTTTTCATAATGGGATCTTTATTTAATTGGGAAAATTTTGTCTTCTTCCTTGGAACAACATACATTCATCATTACAGCCACTGAATACTTCGCAAAGTAGGTTGAAGAAATTCCTTTAACCAGTATAATAAGACCCAAAATTATGGATTTTATACTTCATCATATCCTTTGTCATTTTGGTATTCCCTAAAAAATCATCTCTAGCACTGGCAAGTCTTTCAAGAACAAGGATGTTCAAGCACTTTGTAAGAAATATAATATCCAACACAGTTTCTTAACTCCTTACTACTCACAAGCAAATGGACAAGCTAAAGCTACCAAAAAGATCTTAATTGATATTCTCAAGATACATGTCAATGAAAATTATAGATATTGGCCTACTCAAATTCCCTTGGCATTATGGTCTTATCGAACAAGCATCCACACACCTACTAAGGCAACACCATTTTCACTAGTCTATGGAGCTAAAGCAATCATACATCTTGAGTTTGAGATACCCTCATTATGAATTTCATTATAGGAATTCATAGATGATGACACTTCTAGACAAGAACATTTTGACCAATTCACACTCCTTGATGATAGTCGATTCATATATTTAGAGAATTTACGAGTTTATCAAGACCACCTAAAGTGTTCTTACAATGCCAAAGTTCATCTACATAAATTCCAAGTAGGAGGTATTGTTCTTAAAGAGAATAAAAAAAACACCAATGCTTTACCACATCTTCATGATAAATTCACGGCTAATTGGTTAGGTCCATACATTTTCACTCAAAAAGTGGGTAAAGGAACTTATAGGTTTGCCAATATAGAGGGACTTGAAGAGCTAAAACCACTTAATATTATCCACTTGAGAGCATTCTATACTTAATGTGATTTATATATATGTATACACACATGGCTATTACACAAAAATAAAATTACATTTTATACATTGCATTTTGCACATATTTCATTTTACACATTTGCATTACACTCATTCCATTACACAAAATTATATTTCACACATTGCATTTCAAATATTACATTCACATCATAATTTTTACACATTTTACATTACATTTCATATTAGGGATCATTTATTAAGTTAGGATATTAATTGGTCCAATAAAGTCATGTTGCCTTAATCAAGGGCACCATCAAAACACCATCCATGTCATTGCACCATTCCATTAAGTCAACATTATCATTTTTAAACCACATGTCCATAATTCCTAGGTATTTTTGGTCACTCAGCAACTCCTAGTGTTTTAAGCAACCTCCAAATACATGTCGAGTTTTCTTTAGGTCCAAGAATCATTTTCACTAAGAAAATCTTGAGTTATGGGAATTTATTCTAAACATTCTTGAACTAAATACAATTACACATCTTAAAAACATCTTATGTCAAAGAGAGATAACACCATACTTGGTTTGTACCTCAAATTGAAAAGGGTATTCCTTGATTTTCTCATCATGCACATAATCCAACAAAATAGTGGTTTTCACTACTATCACAATTTCAAAATAAAAGAAAAAGTAGGGCAAAAGCCTTGAAAAAACTCTAAATCTTTTACACATCACACACCACGGATCCTCAAGTTGTAAGGATAGTGTAGCAACCCTAGGAATACATGCACCACCCAATTTTAACTCTACTTGCAATGTTATTAAAAACCTGAGATGAAATGGAAGACAAGAAGAAAAAGTATATAACATAAAATAACAAATATAGATCTCTTTATTGATATTGAAACTCGGTTACATGTCGGTCCCTCTTAGGGATACCCATTTCGATACAATAAGTTACAAGTAGGTAAAGAGTGCCCTTTTCACTAAGAGGTGGTGCGCTTACAAAGGCTTCCTAGTTTCGCACACAAAAATGTATGAGGGCTTACAGATGCCTCCTTCTCCAGGTCTGTTTCCTAGAGGGATCCTTTTTGCTCTCGTATGTTGCAAACTTCGTTCAATGAACCTGTGGCCCTACAAGCAATGAAACAACAACACACACTTAGGTGTCCAAGATTGCCTCCCCGGATGAGGTTGTTAGTAATAAAAGAATGTAACATAAATATGATGAAACTATGCCATGAAATCATGTAAATCTATGCTAATGATATGAAAACATGAAGAAACATAATAAAAGAAGCTATGTCTAAAACCTAAGCTAAGCCTGCGAGCCACTGTACAATATAGCGGTTGCTAAGGTAAACCTTGCTCTCTTTACCCCAAAGTTATGGGTCAAAGCCTATATCTGATGTCAAAAATAATAGGTGTTATGCTCTTCAATTCGTCAGGGCTTCATCGTACACTTGATCTCCGAGGGAACTCTCCAAGTCTTGAAAGCTCTCATTAATAAAAGATATCTCGATGATACAATATGATCCTTTGGTGCTCTTAGGCTTGCACATTTTCTAGTGTGAAACCCTAGGTCTATGTCCAAGCCCTAGGAATGAATTTATCATGCGTAGTGCAAGTTAGCATGAGAAACTTTTGTCCTTTGTCTATGTTTGAAGGCCAGTTAACTAAAATCCAGCTGCCCACTTGGGTCTTCTATGCGAACTGGTTGTTAGCATGAGAAGATTTTGTCATTTGTCTATATTTGGATCTTAGTTAACTAAATTTTAAATGCAAAATCAGACCTCCTATGTGAACTAGTCATGAAAAGGAATGCAAAGTTACTCCCGTTCACCTTTATTGCATGCAGACTACCACTTTTATCTATGATTAGGCATGTTTGTCAAAAAAATATTTCTTATGGTTTAGTCACTATCATCTGTAGTGGCTAAGATTTGGCTACTATTGTCTGTAGTTGCTAAGGTCTGGCTGCTCTAGGCTTGAGTGGCTAGGATCTGTCTACTCTTATCTTGAGCGGCTAGGATTTGGCCGCTCTTGGCTTGAGCGGCTACGATTGGATGGCTTGAAAAGGCCCCAAATTAGTGGTGAGAACCATTTTTGATGCTTGGAAAGTCTAATATTATGTCTTATGATATTATGAGTGTGTCTATGTGAGTATCTCCCCTAAGCATGACATGATTTAGGTATCTATAGATGCCCCTTTTTGTGATGCGTTGTATGGAAAACACAACGCTGAGCAAAAATGTAGACTAATTTGTTTATAGAGTGTATGGTGATCAATGGTCTGATCAATGCCGAATGGCCCAATCATACAAGATGGTGCACATCCCTCTAATAATTGCCTCAACATTCAAAGGACTTAGCTTAGTGGCTTTTGCATGTTAAATTACACTCATTCCTCAAAATCAATTGGGTAGCTTTAGCTACTACAACAATTTTGACCGATAGGAGAGCTACAATTGAAGATGTCATGTTTGCTTATGTTCCTAGCAAACAAGGGAAATTTGTGATTGTTGTATGTAATGATTCATAGGACAAAAATGATTTTGCTATGATCGAGTGATATTTTTCTGATTTTGATTATGATTATGTTGAAGTTTTGAACTACTTCCTCACACAATGAATTGGTGAAGAAATGAAAATGAATGAAGCGACAAGTCGCTTGACCAATATGACTAATCTGGTTCCTTTCTAGCATTTGTTGCATTCAATGGGTAATCCCACATCCAAGTGTAATTCCAATTGCTTATGATGATCATTCATCCTTATCCCAAAGAGCGGTCTAACTATCAATAGCCTTCTTAGGGAGTTAGGATGATTGATTCTATTTATGTCTAGATTGTATCACTTTGACTTAATGTTTTTGATGTCTTAGGGGAATTAGGATGATCCTTTCATGCCCGTGGAGTAGTCCTAACATCTTGGTATTATTTGGGATTGAAGGGTGGCACATCATAATTCCAAAATGAGTGGTTTTTACCCCAAGTGGCCTTATGGTTATCTACTCATCTCACCGAAATACATGGAGTGCAACTCATTGCAATTGCTGAGTGGATAGAGTAGGTGACTGAATACGAGACCTATCTGAGATTATGCTTTTATGTGATTTTTTTATTATTTTGAACATTCTAATGATCTCAAACCACCAAAGTGTGTTTATTTATTATTTTTGTAGGATTCCTCAAGGAAGAAGTCCCATATTTTGACATATGGATCTGGTCATTGTCAGGTCCAGTGGTTTCTGAGTTTTTTCTTATGGATGTTGTCGCCTTGACCGACCAAGAAGTTTGATTTGCTGATGTCAGTAGCAACCAAGGCATAATTAAGGAAATATAAAATTTGCATTTCTAGGGTTTGACATTTCACTCACTATTTGAATATTTTCTTTGGGAGCTCTGGTGTGACGGTGACGGTTGCAACTTTGGAGTTTGCTGGTGTTGACGATATGGCTACGTAGGGCGAGACATCAACTGCTAGAGAATCCAGAGTTTCTTGGGTATCTTTCTTTCTAAACCCTAGCTCTCTTTTCTCTTGTCTGAGTAAAATTGAACCTCACTAAGTAATGGGTAAACTAAACCTCACTAAACCTGTTGGCAATGAACAAACTTTGTAATTAGGCTTAGCATACCCTTTGCTATGGTGGGTTAGTCCCCAAATTTTTTTGTTAGTGGCTTTAGCCTAGGGTTTTTGAATTTTTCTGTTATTCACCTGCTATCACCATTTTGGACATTTTAAAACTTAGCTTAGTTTTTGATGCTTAGGTGGGAATATTTGCTTTTTATTTTGTTTGTTTTCCAACCCTCTTTTGATATGTTTAAGTTATTTTGTAATTTTGCAATTTTGTTTTTTATTTTTTTGCCAAGGGTTCATGGGTTTCTGTGTCGTCCCTTGGCCACTATCACTCAGAGCGGTTGGTCTTGATACGCTGTTGCTTAGAGAGGCCAAGCTTGAACCCCAACAGTCAAAAATTTTACTGTTGGGTCTTGGTCGCTGCTGCCTTCAACGGCCAGGTTTCGATCGCTGTAGGCAACAATGGCTAAACCCTTAGCTATGCTTTCTTGCATTTTTGTTGGATTTTATGACATATTTGATTTTTTTGGAATTTTTGAATAGTTTGATTAGGCGCAATCTCATCCTTTTTTCTTAGAATTAGAATAGTCCATACTCTTTTGCACCCTTTTCATGTTTATTGTGAATTATGCCTTAGATGCACTATAGTTATGTTTTGTCTTTATTATTCTTTTCTTAGATCCTTACTTCTTGGGCTCGAGACCCGAAGCTCTTGCTTGACGTACTTCCTAGCTTTGATTATATGGACTAGGCATGGTTCAAAGCTCGTGGGTTGCAGTATGACATCAGGCTACCTTACATCATGACATATCAAGATTACCTTACGGGTCTATTACATCACTAGGACCCATGGACTAATACCTTCCACCTCCTAACTGGTGATATGACCATTACACAAAAGGATGTATATAGGATCTTTCGGATTCCATTTTATGGGGTGGCCATTGTCTCTTTGACCACTAATGATCAGGTGGTTGTATTCACTCGGGTGTTTAGAGGGCACTTTGTGGATGCTCTCAAGGACAACAAGTTTAGAGGAGTATCCATTAGCTGTTGGAATGTGAAGGGCATCTTCATGATGAGGCATGTCGTATTGTTGATGGGGATCAACAATGTTCTTATTCTAAACTGCTCGATTTTGAGGTTCCTGTGGAACATTTTGGCGATGGTGCATGATCTATTAGATAGTGAGGATCCTATCATCTATGCATGGGTTAGATCGCTATTGGCTCGGTGCTATGATGAGTTGTACCACATCCATCAATGAGGATGTGTCAGCATTACCTACAAATTTCTCCTACAAGTTTGGGGATGGGAGCATATTATGGTAGATTACCCTAAGGGGCTCCCAATCGAGATCACAATGGTTGATGCTCAGACATAGTGATCACAATGGTTGATGCTCAGACATAGTGCTATGCTACTGGATGGGCTCAAAAGTATGAGGAGTGTAAGAGCCACATTTTGATAGGGGAGCTATCCCACTACACTGATGCTTTAACTAGACTTTTGGCCAAAGATGTCATGTGGCAGCCTTACTATGAGTGTTCTACTTGGGATGATCTATCTAGTTTTATTGCCAGGACACGGTGTGAGTTATGGCTCATTGACCGTAAGGTTTCCATTTGAGAGTATTTCTTCTACTCACGGGTTCTTCGTCAGTACGGGTTGTAGAAAGATGTGCCCTTGATACCGTTCTTGTACAGGCACCTCATAATAGATAAGTACCTACCTCCATGGTAGATTATAGAGCTTTCAGATGAGGAGGATGCCCCAACTATTGACCCTAGAGTGGTTGGTAGTTACAGAGGCATACACTCAATTATGGGATGATCATATGTGGCATAGAATTGGTAGCCTAGGGCATGAGGATGATGGTAGAGGTGATGGTGCATATATGATAGGATGTAGAGTCTAAGCCAAGACCGAGGTATGGGGCCAGCCAGTAGATCAGGTGGCAATGAAGTATCTTGATGTTCTTGAGGAGGAGGAGGAATTAGAGCCTAAGGAGAGAGACTCTCCTTTGAGAGCATAGCTAGATGAGTTCAAGGCTGAGCTTCAGGCCACTAAGATCCAGGTATAGTGGTGATATGTTACCATTGAGAAGCTCTCAGTATAGATACAGGCTCTACAAGCTACTATTGGAGGTGGTGATGCAAGGATGTAGTTTGTTGTTCCTCATTCTACACCATAGGAGGTTCCAGTGGCAAGTTCAAGAGCAGATGTGGGACAACTTCAGTCTTTGTTGGATGAGCATGAGGAACGGATCCATGGACTTATGGATCATGTCACCATTCTTTAGATGTAGCTTAGAAGGCATGGGATTATTTCTAAGGATCCAGTTGGTGTAGGTGGTATGTAGATCATTGGGTGATACACCTTGGGGTAGTCTTTTGCTTGTCCTAGCTAGAGTACCCAGACTCAGATAGAGAGATAAACAGGATTACATAATTTGACTTGCAATACCACCATAGGGGGTGGTGGCACTAGAGGATGTGATGTAGGGGGATCAGACTCGATACTTGATTGATGCTTTACTTGGTCAATCTATTTTTGAGATCAACTGACCTATATGACTATAACGCAGAGGAATTTTTGTACATCCATTGGACTTGACACACATACTTTTATGATAGCTTTACATTATGACTTATTATGTGTATCATTTATTGCTCATGTTTTTGTTATTATTTTATTTTATGATATGATGTGATGATGGTATTATGATGATTTGACGAATATGTTAGATGATAGATGATATTGAAGATGCTTAGATGATGAGCAAGGTGCAGCAAAAGTATTGTCATTGTTGTCAACATAGTCAGACAGATCAATTGATGTTGTGGATAGGAGTTAAGAGGATATTCAGAGTATGTACAGTGATTTTCCAAAAGATCAAAGTGGCCCATATGCAAAAAATCAAAAGAAAATCACAAGGAAGAAAACTGTCGCGATGTTGCGACATGTTGAGCAAGAAAGGAAAATTGTCACGATATCGCGACATGTTGAGCAAGAAAGGAAAACTATCGCGATATCACGACATGTTGAACAAGAAAGGAAAACTATCGCAATATCATGACATGTTGAGCAAGAAAGGAAAACTGTCACGATTGCACGACATGTTCGGAGAGAAAGAGCAAGAAAGCAAAACTATCACGATTTCATGACATGTTCAAAGAGCAAGAGCAAGAAAGTAAAACTGCCATGATTTCATGACATGTTTGGAGAGAAAGAGCAAGAAATCAAAACTATCATGATTTCGCGACATGTTCAGAGAAAAAGAGCAAGAAAGCAAAACTATCGCAATTTCACGACATGTTCGGAGAGCAAGAGCAAGAAAGCAAAATTGTCACGATTTCACAACATGTTCAGAGAGAAAGAGCAAGAAAGCAAAACTATCATGATTTCATGACATGTTAGGAGAGAAAGCACAAGCAGGAAAAATTATCGCGATTTCACGACATGTTGGGAGAGAAAAATGCAAGTAGAAAAAGTGTCACGATTTTGCGACATATTGCAAGAGAGATAGTATGGAAGAAAAAGTGTCATGATTTTGTAACATGTTGGAAGAGAAAAAGGCAAGTAGAAAAAGAGTCTCGATTTCGTGACATATTGCAAGAGAGATTGTATGGAAGAAAAAGTGTCACGATTTCACGACATGTCACAGTTTTGCGACTTGAAAAGAGCAGGAAGGCAGAGAAGGAAAAGTGTTGTGATTTTGCGACATGTCATATTTTCATGACTTCAAAAGAGCAGGAAGTCAAAGAAGGAAAAGTGTCACAATTTCGCGACATGTTGAATTTTCGTGACTTGAAGAGAGCAGGAAGGCAGAGAAGGAATAGTGTCACGATTTCACAACATGTCACATTTTTGTGACTTGGAAAGGGAAGGAAGGAAGAGAATGAAAAAGTGTTGTGATATCATGACATGTCACGTTTTCATGACCTAAATATAAGAGAACGAGCAAAGGAGAAAAAGTGTCATGATATTGTGACTTGTCACATTTTCACGACTCTAGGAGGAGAGATAAAGTAAGAAGGCAGAAGTGTCACAGTATCGCGACAAAAGTAAAAAGGAAGAGTACGAATGTGGAAGTGTCGTGATATCATGACATGTGTTTTCGTGGGTACAAGAAAACAGAAGAAGCAAGGAGGCAAAAGTGTCACGATATCGTGACATGTTATGTTTTCATGGGTATGAACCAAGTAAATCAGAAAGGAGGTGAAAGTGTTACGATATCGCGACATGTGTTTTCGTGGGTACAAGACAAGAAGAGGACAAAGAGGCAGAAGTGTCACGATTTCGTGACAGGTCACTTTGGTGCGAGCTAAGAAGAGAACCCAGCCAAAAGAAGATATGTGATAGTTAACTAAAGTTATACAGTAGTTACAGGGGCCATTACAAAAGAAAATCATGCAGCTAATTTAAGAACAGTCGAAGAAGGAGAAATCAAACAGTCATAAAAATAGAATAAAAAATGCATGCATGCACAGAAAAGAATACGAACAGTCATGACCGAGAAGATGAACAGTCATGGTAGGGGTATATGTGTCAATTTGTAACATGTAACGTGTTTGACGAAAAGCCTACCCTATATATAGACAAAAGGAGTTACAGTTAGAAGGCATTACAACTGTCAAGTGGCACATGAGAAATAAAAGGAGTTACAACTAGAGTTACAAAGAGACAATTTGGTTATAAAAGGAGGTCTGCGTGGAGAATTACGTGTTGCTGAAATAGTGTGAAAGTGCTGCAAGAAGGGGGTTGAAAGAGTGCCGCAAGAGAGTATTAAGCAGAGCAGTGAGAGCCATAAAAGAGCAGTAAGCAGAGCTTTAAGAGCATGTGGTGTTTTGGTGAATAGTGAGAGAGGTTGGGTTAGCAACAGACTAGTCAGGGTCTTGTATAAGCGAAGGCATTTTTATGTCAATCTTATAGTTTCAAAAGTGTAGTCCAAGTTGGTGCTTGGAATTAGGGGTTGGTGCTCCTTTCTGTTGGTGTAGAGAAATTAGGGGTTGGTGCTCCTTTCTGTTGGTGCAGATAAACCAGGGGTTGGTGCTCCTTCCAGTGGGTTCTGGTAAAGTGATTGTAAAATTGGTATTTTGCAAAGGCTAGATTTGGACGGGAATCCAAGCAGTCATTTTTGAGGAGTAGCCAAATTGGTGAACCTCGTTACATCATGTGTTGTGGAATGCTCTCTTGTTATATTTTCTTTATTGGGTTTTAAGTTTTCATTGTTTCGGCATTAAGAGTTGAAGATTTAAGTTTTAATAGCTACACTGATTCACCCCCCCTCTCAATGTCATTGTGAGACTAAAAATTGGTATCAGATCCAAGTTCCTAAACAAGCTTAATCGACTAAGGTGATCTTGGAAGTGAGACAATGGCAGGTGGTGAAGGAT
Organism: Wollemia nobilis; assembly: GCA_028583015.1. NCBI lineage: Eukaryota > Viridiplantae > Streptophyta > Pinopsida > Araucariales > Araucariaceae > Wollemia > Wollemia nobilis. The sequence goes on from JAQPPZ010000028.1 coordinate 2,071,015, forward strand.
TCTCATCAAACAAAGCACCATTGTTTGATGAAACTAATTATGCATTCTAGAGACTCATGATGCAGACATATTTGTGTTCTTTGGGATACGACATTTGGGAGTCAGTAGACAATGGATACACCATACCCACCACTCCTCCAACCGATGTTGCCGGTAAGAAACTGTTTGAGAATAACTCTAAAGCAAAGAATGCTATCATGTGTGGTTTGGTGGACAACAAATTGATAAATATTATGAGTTGTAAAATGGCAAAAAATATGTGGGACAAACTAAGGAGCATTCATGAAGGAGACGACAAGATCAAGGAGGCCAAGTTACAAATGCATCGAGCTCAGTTTGAAGCATTAAATATGAATGAGGATGAGAACATAGAGGCATACATGCTGAGAGTTAATGGAATCATTAATGCGATTAGAGGACTCGATGAGGAAATGGAAGATGTCATCGTGAAAAAGGTACTAAGATCTCTTCCCCAAAGATTTGATTCCAAAGTTTCTACTATAGAAGAAGCTAAAGATCTTAATACTTTTAGTATGGATGAGATGCATGGTTCTTTGACTGCATATGAGATGAGAATAGGAAAAACTAAACCCATAGACAGAGAAGCTACTTTTAAAGCACATAAAAATATAAAAGCAAAACAAGAATCCGAGGAAGAAGAGACATCAGATGAAACAGAAGCAAACTTTGTTCGAAAACTAATCAGGGGAAAAGGAAAATATAGAGGAAAGCTACCATTTAAGTGTTTCAACTGTGGAGGCGTTGGGCACTTTGCAACTAAATGTCCTCTTAATGAGAAAAACAAAAGTGATGAAGGTTCACACCAAGAAAGAAGTGACTCGAAGAAGAAACCAAATTTTAGAAAAGGAAACTTCAAGAATAAAATTTTCATATCCAAGAATGTCAATCCTTCAGAAGATAGCTCTAGTGAGGATTCTAAAGAAGAAAAAAGTGAAGCTCTTTTCATGGAATTTGAAGAAGATAAAAAAGAGGAAAAATAGGAATGTAATAAAAACCTTGAGGCTGAGGTTGAAGTAGATCTGGAAGGTGAGTTGGTCGCTACACTTAAAGAGCTGAGTTTAGAAAGGAAAAAGAATAAGAAAACTTCAAGAAAGCTTGAGGATGCCAATGAAATCATATCCAGCTTGAAAGTACAGATAGATGAATTTAAGAAAATATCTAAAGATATCGAAGTACAATTAACCATGAAAATAGATGAGTGCAACAAGTTAGAAGAAGAGATTGTTGGTTTAAGGATACATCTAGAAGAGATGAATCAAAAATTGAGTTGCTATCACAAACTTGAAGGAAGTTCTGTGAAGCTGGACAAGATTATAAATAACCAAAGGACTACAGGCATCAAATTTTGTTTAGGTTTCATCGAAGGAGAATCATCAAATGGATCAAAGGCCATAATTGTAGAACCCATAAAGAATGAAGATAAGATCAGTGTTGATCAAGAAAAAATGAATCATGCTAAAGAAAGCAATAAAGCTAGGCACGAGAGGAGTATTGACAATGATGGATTCACCAATGTCACTCATCAAAGGAGAAGAAGATTTATGGCTCCCACTACAAAATGGCAAAGACCATCACCCAGGTTCACTCATTCCTTTTTTGGTTATTGTTTTAAATGCAATGGTTATGGTCATAAGATTTTAGATTGCAAGTATAATGTAGGACAAAGGAACTTTACTAGTAGAAATGTTTTTTCACCGCTGATGGATTATGCAGTAGAATGTTATAACTGTCATAACTTTGGGCACATTGCAAGAAATTGTCGAAGTACATTTGCAACAAATAAACATCAGGGAAGAAAATTTCAACCAAATGGTTTGAGACAAAATAGAAAATTTCCCAAAAAACATGCACAGGCTACTGACAAAGAAAAGTCAAAACAAGTGACCAAAACTATAATCAAACCAGAGTGGAAAGAAAAGGAGCGACCCAAGGAAGAAAAGGAATCCTTGATTGTACAGACAACATTTAAAGCACAGAAAAAATCTGCACCATGGATACTTGATAGTGGATGCTCCAGTCATATGACAGGTGACAAACAAAAATTTGAGAAGTTACAAAAATATGAAGGTGGTTCTGTAAAATTTGGAAATAATGATGGAGCTAAGATAGTTGGCAAAGGATCAGTTAAGATCAGTGACGAAAAAATCAAGTCAAAATAAGTCTTGTTTGTGATTGGTCTAAAGCATAACTTGTTAAGCGTAAGTCAGATTTGTGACAGAGGTCATGAAGTAATTTTCAAGAATCAGGGTTGTGAAGTTAGAACAACAAACTATGGAAAGTTGATAGCAACTGGATCAAGGACATCTGGAAACCTGTATACTCTCTCAGAGACTTTAGAAGGAGCATGCTTGATTGGACAGGAAGAAGAAAATTGGCTATGGCACAAGAGGCTCGGTCATATCAGTTTTGACAATCTAGTAAAAATCAGCTCAAAAAGGGCAGTGAGAGATATTCCCACCATTGGTAAACCTTTAAATAGCATTTGTGCCTCATGCCAAAAGGGGAAGCAAACTAGAGCCACATTTAAAACAAAAGAGTACTTCACAAGCAAACCATTAGAACTAATACATACTGATTTATGTGGACCCATGAGAACGCAAAGCATAAATGGTGACAAATACTTTATGTTGTGCATAGATGATTATTCCAGGATGACATGGGTACTGTTTTTGAAGCTTAAATCAGATGCCTTTGAGATGTTCAAGATTTTCAAAAAACAAGTTGAGAATCAAACAGGAAAAAGGATCAAATTTTTAAGATCAGATAGAGAAGGAGAGTTCATTTCAGAGGAGTTTGCAGAGTACTGTGAAAAATATGGGATTAGGAGACATTTTTTAGCAACAAGGACACCTCAACAGAATGGTGTGGTAGAAAGAAAGAACAGGACAGTGTAGGAAATGGCACGGACTATGTTGATTGAGAGAAAAATAGCAGACAAATTTTGGAAAGAGGCAGTCCATACTATGGTATACATCCAAAATAGGTGCATGTTGAGGACGCATGAAAGCAAAACTTCATATGAGCTGTGGTTCGGTAAAAAGGCAACAACAAGATACTTTAAAGTTTTTGGCAGTAAGTGTTACATCAAAAGAATTGAAGATAATCTTGGTAAGTTTGAAGATAGAGCTGATGAAGGTATTTTTCTTGGCTATTCGACAAAAAGCAAAGCCTACACATGCTACAACAAGAGGCTAAAGAAAATTGTGGAGATTTCCGATGTTAAAGTTGATGAAGGTAGGGAACGAGAAATAAGCTATAAAGAAAACTACCCAATTTATGAAGAAGTTATTGAAGGAGATGAGGAAAAGGAAATGAAAAAGAAATAGAAAATTGACTCAGATGATTTAAGTAGTGATTCAGAAGAGGAAGAAAACAAGAAATTCAAAACAGGCAGCTGGTAGAAAAATCATCCTAGAGAGCAAATAATTGGAGACCCCATAGTTGGTGTTCAGACAAGAAAAAGAGTAGTAAGTAACTACTCTCTATTATCCAGCATAGAGCCCAAAAATATTGATGAAGCAAGCAAATATGAAAGTTGGATGACATCAATAAATGAAGAATTAGATCAGATCGAGAAAAACAAAACCTGGGAGTTAGTACCAAGACCTACAAATAAAAATATAATCGGTACTAAATGGATTTTTCGAAACAAATTGAATGAAGATGGACAAGTAGTCAGGAATAAAGCAAGATTGGTCTGTAAAGGATATGCACAAGTTGAAGGTATTGACTTTGAGGAAACCTTTGCACCTGTGGCTAGACTAGAGGCAATCAAAATGTTTTTGGCTTTAGCAGTTCACAAGAATTTCAAATTTTATCAAATGGACGTCAAATCAGCATTTTTGAATGGAAAACTTGAAGAAGAGGTCTATATTGAGCAGCCATATGGTTTCCAACTCGATGATAATCCCAACTTCGTCTGCAAGTTGAAGAAAGCATTGTATGGCTTGAAACAGGCACCTAGAGCATGGTATGCAAGGCTAGACAACTATCTTACTCAACAAGGGTTCAAAAAGGGTATGGTGGATAGCAATTTGTATGTCAAAACAGAGAATGGCCATCTCATTGTCCTTGTTGTATATGTAGATGATATCATTTTTGGTAGCAACAATGATGAGTCATGTAAGGATTTAGCAAATAAGATGCAGAAAGAATTTGAAATGTCTATGATTGGTGAACTTTCGTATTTCCTCGGACTGCAAGTTAATCAAAATGAAAAGGGCATATTTATTTCTCAAGTTAAATATGTGAAAGAGATGCTAAAAAAGTTCACAATGGAGGATTGTAAGCCTATTAGCACTCCCATGATGACAAGTTGCAAGTTGAGCAAGGATGAAAAATCTCTAGATGTTGATCAAACCATGTACAAATCTATGATTGGGAGCCTATTGTATTTGATAGCTACCAGACTAGATATCTTGCAAGCAATTTGCATGGTAGCACGATTTCAGGCGAGTCCCAAGGAGACTCATGTGACAGCAGTGAAGAGGATTCTTCGGTATCTAAAGGGTACTATGGAGTATGGGTTATGGTATCCGAAAGGTAAGGACTTCACTCTTATTGCGTATTTAGATGCAGATTGGGCAGGATGTGTCGATGACAGAAAGAGTACCAGTGGAGGTGCATTCTATCTTGGAGATAGGTTGGTTGCATGGCACAGTAAGAAACAAGAATTAGTCTCTTTATCCATAGTAGAGGCAGAATATATTATAGCAACTACATGTTGTACGCAGGTCTTATGGATGAAACAAACCTTGAAAGATCTTGGCATTAACTTCAGTGAGCCAATTTCAGTTAAGTGTGATAACACCAGTGCCATTAACATCTCAAAGAATCCGGTTATGCATTCTCGCACAAAACATATTGCTATCCGATATCACTTTCTGAAGGAGAAAGTTGCGAAAGAAGAGGTAAAGTTGGATTTTGTCCCAACTATAGAGCAAGTAGCGGATATCTTCACAAAACCGCTGCCCAAAGAAATTTTTGAGTACCTTCGCAATAAATTGGGAGTGGTCATGCTTCCCAAGCACTGACTAGCTATCGAGACCACATTCTCGGGGGGAGCATTTATATATTTGATTATCTTTGTGCTCATATTTGTAATTAACTGTCATAACGTGTGCCTGAGAATGTTGTGCATGGACTCAGGGGGAGTCTACAGCAGCCCTTTGGTATTATTGTCAAAGGGGGAGAAGAAGTACAGGAAATTGCACGTGTGTTGCCAACAATTCCAAAGGGGGAGATTGATGAGCAAGGTGCAACAATAGTATTGTCATTGTTGTCAACATAGTCAGACAGATCGGTTGATGTAGTGGACAGGAGTTAAGAGGATCTTTAGAGTATGTACAATGATTTTCCAAAAGATCGAAGTGGCCCATATGCAAAAAATCAAAAGAAAATCACAAGGAAGAAAACTGTCGTGATATCGCGACATGTTGAGCAAGAAAGGAAAACTATCGCGATATCGTGACATGTTGAGCAAGAAAGGAAAACTGTCACAATATTGTGACATGTTGAACAAGAAAGGAAAACTGTTGCAATATCGCGACATGTTGAGCAAGAAAGGAAAATTGTCGTGATTTCGCGACATGTTCGGAGAGAAAGAGCAAGAAAGAAAAACTGTCGCGATTTCGTGACATGTTTGGAGAGAAAGAGAAAGAAAGCAAAACTATCATGATTTCATGACATGTTTGGAGAGAAAGAGCAAGAAAGCAAAACTATCACGATTTCACGACATGTTCGGAGAGAAAGAGCAAGAAAGCAAAACTGTCACGATTTTGCGACATGTTCGGAGAGAAAGAGCAAGAAAGCAAAACTGTCATGATTTCGTGACATGTTCAGAGAGAAAGAGAAAGAAAGCAAAACTGTCATGATTTCGTGACATGTTTGGAGAGAAAGCGCAAGCAGGAAAAACTGTCATGATTTCATGACATGTTGGAAGAGAAAAAGGCAAGTAGAAAAAGTGTCACGATTTTGTGACATATTGCAAGAGAGATAGTACGGAAGAAAAAGTGTCACAATTTCATGACATGTTGGAAGAGAAAAAGGCAAGTAGAAAAAGTGTCGCGATTTCACGACATATTGCAAGAGAGATTGTACGGAAGAAAAAGTGTCATGATTTTGCGACATGTCGCAGTTTCGCGACTTGAAAAGAGCAGGAAGGCAGAGAAGGAAAAGTGTCACGATTTCGTGACATGTCGCATTTTTGTGACTTGAAAAGAGCAGGAAGGAAAAGAAGGAAAAGTGTCACGATTTCGTGACATGTCGCATTTTCGCGACTTGAAGAGAGCAGGAAGGTAGAGAAGGAAAAGTGTCATGATTTCGCGACATGTCACATTTTCGCGACTCAAAAAGGGAAGGAAGGAAGAGAATGAAAAAGTGTCGCGATATCGCGACATGTCACGTTTTCGTGACCCGAAGGTAAGAGAAAGAGCAAAGGAGAAAAAGTGTCGCGATATCGTGACATGTCGCATTTTTGCGACTCTAGGAGGAGAGAGAAAGTAAGAAGGCAAAAGTGTCACGATATCGTGACAAAATTAAAAAGGAAGAGTACGGAGGCGAAAGTGTCATGATATCATGACATGTTGTGTTTTCACGGGTACAAGCAAACAGAAGAAGCAAGGAGGTGAAAGTGTTGCGATATCGCGACATGTTATGTTTTCATGGGTACAAACCAAGTAAAGCAGCAAGGAGGCAAAAGTGTCACGATATCGTGACATGTTGTGTTTTCGCAGGTACAAGTCGAGAAGAGGACAAAGAGGTAGAAGTGTCGCGATTTCGTGACAAGTCACTTTGGCGTGAGCTAAGAAGAGAACCCAGCCGAAAGAAGATATGTGACAGTTAACTGAAGTTATACAACAGTTACAGGGGCCGTTAAAAAAGAAAATCATGCAACTAATTCAAGAACATTCGAAGAAGGAGAAATCGAATAGTCATAAAAATAGAATCGAAAATGCATGCATGCATAGAAAAGAATACGAACAGTCATGACCGAGAAGATGAACAATCATGGTAGGGGTATATGTGTCAATTCGTAACATGTAACGTGTTTGACAAAAAGCCTACCCTATATATAGACAAAAGGAGTTATAGTTAGAAGGCGTTACAACTGTCAAGTGGCACATGAGAAATAAAAGGAGTTACAACTGGAGTTACAAAGAGACAATTTGGTTATAAAAGGAGGTCTGCATGGAGAATTACATGCTACTGAAATAGAGTGAAAGTGATGCAAGAAGGGGGTTGAAAGAGTGCCACAAGAGAGTATTAAGAAGAGCAATGAGAGCCATAAAAGAGCAGTAAGTAGAGCTTTAAGAGCGTGTGGTGTTTTGGTGAATAGTGAGAGAGGTTGGGTTAGCAACAGACCAGTCAGGGTCTTGTATAAGCGAAGGCATTTTTATGTCAATCTTATAGTTTCAAAAGTGCAGTCCAAGTTGGTGCTTGGAATTAGGGGTTGGTGCTCCTTTCTGTTGGTGTAGAGAAATTAGGGGTTGGTGCTCCTTTCTGTTGGTGCAGATAAACCAGGGGTTGGTGCTCCTTCCAGTGGGTGCTTGGTAAAGTGATTGTAAAATTGGTATTTTGTAAAGGCTGGATTTGGATGGGAATCCAAGCAGTCATTTTTGAGGAGTAGCCAAATTGGTGAACCTCATTACATCGTGTGTTGTGGAATGCTCTCTTGTTATATTTGCTTTATTGGGTTTTAAGTTTTCATTGTTTCGACATTAAGAGTTGAAGATTTAAGTTTTAATAGCTACATTGATTCAACCCCCCCCTCTCAGTGTCATTGTGAGACTAACATTAGATAGATGTGCAGATGCTTATATGATTTGGTGATATTATGTTATGTGTTTTGATGATGAATGATGAATTTATGATTGTATGCAAATGGATATTGCCTATATGTTTTATAATGTGGTTTATGGATGATTAATGACTTGTTTTTTGTGAATGCGACGTTATTTCTAAACGCATATTTTAACTTTGATTTAATTGTATGCATCTAAATTATGTTATGAAATGGTATAAATGAACTTGTATGCTCTAATCACTTAAAACATACGAAATACATATGACATTGACAATATTAATGGGTGATACCACAGAAAGTAAAAAAAATAATAATCATGAATTTAAATAATAACTTTTATCATAATAATTGATTAAGTATTCATATATGATATGTAATGGTGTGTAATGTTTTTTTTCTTAATAATTTTCTATAAATTAAAATATATAAAGTAGTCAATGATCGTCTATATACTATTTCTAATATAGATGTAGTATCTGTCGTACTATGTTGATACCCCCTAATTCATATAATATTATAAAGAAAGTGATGGTGTGAATGATGTTATGATTTGTTGCTAGGTAAGAACTTTTGGGGCTTTCCAGAGATTCAAACACTCTAGTTACCCTACCAACAACTATCTGCTAACCACTAAAGTAAGGATTTTACCATGGACCTGGTTTTTCATGATCTCTATGTGTGCATGTGATTGTATATTTTGAGATAGAACTCAAGCATTTCCTCCAATGTCATGCGGGATTCTTTCAGCCCATTGCTAAGATCAGGGATCCTCAAGTGTTCATATCATCCTTATGTTGGACTTATTTGGACTATACCACTAGGCAATATTGGGTTACCTAAGCTAGCTCATCCACATTCAAACATTGGTCTACACAAATGCATTAAGCACTTATGGTAGACATATCGTCATACGTAAGGATTTCTACTTCCAATTTTGTACAATGCTAAGAATTCGAGGGATTCAAGCTTTATTCCCTTTTGGCTTCTTTTTGGCTTTGGATGCTCATATGTAGTGATGAAAATCACTATTTATTTTGATTGATTTTTTCTTTGAGTGAGGATTTTTGTAGTGATGATAATCACTGTTTATTTTTCTCATATGTAGTGATGAAAATAACTATTTATTTATTTTTATTTTTTCGAGCTATGATTTTTTTGAATTTTGAATATATGATTTGTGTATCAGATTATTGCTTTGAAATATTGACTGTATGTTTGGACTTTTGAATATATACTTTGCTTTGGGATTTTTCTTGTTTTAATGTAAGCAAGGGATTTGGATAGGGTAAATCTTGTCCTTTTGACAATTCTCAACACCTTTAAATCGTTTGCACATGGGGATAAGCAAGGAAGATCCTTTTCATTTAAGGTAAGCTAGAACACTTTGTAGCTTTCATCTTTTCCTTGTACTAGCTAGGATTTTAGTGTTTCAATTAGTGACGAGATCTTGAATATCCAAGGCATTATCACATCTAGACCTTACATTCTACTAATCAAAGTTTTTTTCCTCAAAAGTTGATAAGATCAGTAGGTATGGTTGATTAACCGAAAAACCTTAGTATATAATGTATAGCAACAAATAATGGTTGTGTTGAAAAACACAATTACACACGTGTTAATGGAGGGATGGATTTGAATTTTGCATGACAAACTGAGGTATCACTTTTGAGGCTCGCATGACATATGCAATTGTAGTGGATATGAAAATGCAATGCAATGTTGTGGATGCAAGATGTGAGATGCAATTGTTTTTGTATTTTTTATTAATTTGACCAAAGGGCTTATTATGCCTTTGGGGATTTTTGTATTGATGTTTAACAAGTAGCTCTAATGCCCTTGGAGCCTTTGAATTGATGTTGACCAAGCGGTTTGAATTACCCTTGGAGCCTTTGATTGATTTTGACCAAGCGGCTTGAATGCCCTTGGAGCCTTTGATTTGAAGTTGACCAAGTGGTTTGAATTACCCTTGGAGCCTTTGATTGTACATTTTGAAATTTTATGTTTTTATGATTTGTTGAACTTTATGAAATATTTGAATATTTTTGAATTTTTGACATATTTGAATGTTTTGAATTTTATGAAACATTTGAATATTTTTGTATTTTATGTGTAAAATGCCTTTAAGTGAATGATATTGAAAGGTTCAAGCTCTTAAACACCATCAAATGATATCAGGTGATAAGCTCCAGGTCCAAATCTCTATGAAATCATGTATGGGCCTATCTAGTTTGCTGCAAACTTATCTCACAGATGCAATAGCAAATTTGAATTCTGCTGGTTTTTTTTTAGCACTATATCTCCAACCTTGAATTCCCTTAGGTGGATTTTACTATTGTAAGCTTGCACGAGGTGATCTTGGTAAATGTGAAGATGTTCTAAAGCATTAACTTAGCATTCAACAAGAATCATCAACTGATCAATGCGACCTTGCCATGAATCTTCATCATCTGTGAAGTTATTTAATGTTATGCGTAGAGTCAAAATTTCTAACTCTAGTGGCATTATGGTCTCAGTGCCATATACTAGTGAAAACGGTGTTACCCTAGTGGGTGTCCATATAATAGTCCTGTATGCTCATAGTGCAAGACGCAATTGCATGTGCCAATCCTTGTGATTGTCTTACACCATCTTCTTCAAAATGGATACTATTGTTTTGTTTGAGACTTTTGCTTACCATTTTGCTTGTGGATAATAAGGCATTGAAAAAATGTGCTGAATATGATATTTGTTCATTAAACCATGCACATTTTTGTTCTTAAAATATGGCCCATTATCCGATATTATCTTTGAAGGGACCCCAAAATGACTTATGATATTGTGGAGTATAAACTCTGCAATCCTTGGTCCAATTGTTGATGTTAATGGGATAACTTCTACCAATTTAGTGATGCATTATGTGGTTGTTATGATGAATGTTTGTCGGCATGAGGATGGGTGTGATATTTTCCCAATCAATTCTAGTCCCCATTACAAGAATGACCATGCTGCCTGGATGGGCTGCAAAGCTTACGATGGTAAGTGCATTAGATTTGCATGATGTTGGCACTTACTACATTTCTTGACATACTCGTAGCAGTTCCTTTCCATGGTGGTCCAATAGTAACCCATTATCAATATGAACTTAACGATGGCCATGCCACTAAAATTCCCTCCACATGTACTGTCGTGATATTGCAAAATTTCCCAGGATGCTTCCTGGGGATCAAAACAACGGAGTAATATTCCATCATATCCTTGTCTATAGAGGATTTCTCGTAGCAAGATGTACCTTGTTGCTTTCTATCTGAATGTTCACCGTTTAGTATGCGATAAACCTTGAGGTACTATTCCAAGCTTTAGGAAGTCCTACAATTGGGAAAGCCAATCCTGATAGGCCATGGCTTCTATAGAAAATATAGCTTGCTCTTCCTGTATTTTAGAGCTAGTTAACATGGATTGAGAAAAAACTGTATGGTGTATGGTTGCACCATACTCCATAGGTCATTGGGAGATCAATGATCCCCAAGGTGCCTTTTTCAAGAAATATCTGGTTGTGCAAGACCAATCCTGATTTGGGTCGATGTTGATCATGTTGACTAATTCTTTATTATCAAAATTTTCACGATGTATTGTTGAGTGCGAAAGCACTTTCACATGAACGGTTGTAAAATAAATAGATGGATTCTAAGGGATTAAGGATCCTAAAGAGGCCATGGTGTCTAAAAATCTATTTGATGTACAAGGGATTGCCTCAATGGCATACCATTCCAGTCGGGCTAGGTAGGTGTCAACAAGTTCCTTGTAAGTCTTCAGGAGTGGGCACCTGCATTGGAATAGTTCTTTGACCTGGTTTACTATGAGAAAGGAGTCACCAAAGATATTCAATCTTTTAATACCCATTGCTATGGCTATTTGGAGTCCCAGGATCAATGCTTCATATTTTGTATTGTTGTTTGTGCATGGGAAGTCTATTTTGAATGATAAGGGCAATGGGGCACCCTATGGTGTGATAAAGACAATCCTTGTTCTGCCTTCTTGTTCACACTTTGAACCATTGAATAACAATGACATGTCTCTTTATTTATTAGGTTCTTGAATTTCTAGTGGATCTTATAATGCAAAGACCACATCATCAAGCAATTCTATGGTGAGAGGCTTGTTATCTTGAAGAGGCACCTCTGCTAATTGATCTACTATGACTTATTCCTTGATGGAATTTTGGCTTATGAACTCTAGATAAAATTCTATCAATAGCATTATCCACTTTGTGGTACATGTATTGTGATATTTCTTGCTCATCATGTACTACAAAGGATTCTATTTTAATATGATGTAGGTCATTTGGCTCAACATGTAGTGTTGCAACTTTTGAGTTGCAAAGACCACTGCTAAACACAACTTTTTGACATATGCATATCATAGCTCGTAACTCACCAAGGTGTGACTAATGTAATATATATCTTGCTCTTTGTCTTGTGCATTATTTTGGGCTAACATGGTGCCCAATGCGAAATTAGTAGTCGATATATATAGTAAAAATGGTATGTCTAGCCTTGGTGGAGCCAATACTAGCGGTGTTTCCAGATAAGTCTTGATATCTGCAAAGGCTTGATGGCATTCTTCATCCCAATGAAAGGGTACCTCCTTGTGTAGAAACCAATTCATAGGTCAGTATTTATATGATAATTGTGTGATGAATCTATTGATGGATGCTATCTTTCCTTGTAGGCTCCTCAACTCCCTAATGTTGGTAGGGGTGGCTATTTCCAATATAGCCTTTAACTTTGTAGGATCTACTTCAATGCCTCTCTTGGATATGATGAATCCCAAAATATTTCCAGAAGTTACACCAAATACGTACTTCTTAGGATTCAATCAAATATTATGTTCTATGAGGTGATAAAATATGTGTCTAAGCACTTCGGTGTGCTCTTGCTGCAAAAGGGACTTGGCCAGTAATTCATCCATGTAATATTCCAAGATCTTATGCATATAGTCATGGAATATATATTTCATGGCCTACTGATATGTAGCACCAATATTTTTGAGACCGAATGGCATTACTTTGTAACAAAATTTTCCCCATGGAGTAATAAAAGCAGATTTATGTTGATCTTCAGGCTTAATGTAGATCTGGTTATATCCAAAAAAACCATCCATTAGGGAGAGTATTTCATGACCTACGATTGCATCTACAAGAGCATCTATTTTTGGCAACGAGAATGAATCCTTTGGTGTTTCCCTATTTAAATCTCTAAAATATGTGTAGATATGGACTCTTCCATCAGGTTTCCCCATGCGTACCATGTTTGACACCCACTCAGGGTAGTCGATGGGAACTATGAATACTACATCCAATAGTTTTTGCAATTTGTCCTTCACCATCAAAGTGATGGTTGGATGCATTTTCCTCAACTTTTGCTTGATTGGCTTCTTCGTGGGATACAATTAAAGGTTGTGAACAACTAACTTTGGATATATCCCTCGCATGTCTTTGTAAGTCCAAGAAAAAATATTTGGCCTCTCCTTGAGGAGAGGAATTAGGACAGCTTGTTCCTCTAGAGATAGACTTTCTCCGAACTTGACTTTCCTTGGTTGGGTAGGATCATCATTGATGTCTGCCTCAAAAGTCATTTCTATAGCCATATGTGACCCATCCTCTAGCTGATGAGGCATGGGTATCAAATGAATGTCATTGGCGAGATTCACAGGACCTACTGACTCAGGTTCCAAACTAATATGGAAGATGTCATACGCACAACCTAATGCAAAATGGAATACCTGTAACATCTCTTCATTGGGGAAGAGGTCTTTAGGTTCTATGGGTGAATTAGCATGATCCCAATCAATAGCCTCTATATCAATATGTAATGATTTGGTAGGATCTTCTAGGTTATGAAGTGGAGTGGTCAAATCAATGGAGATCATATTGATGGATAGGATGAAGTCTCCAAGACCACATGGGTGCAATATTGTCTCAAGGGTTTCCCTTCCATACTCACGATGAGGTTCTAGAGGAATGGGAATTTTTGGATCTGGCCCATGAGCAGGGTGGACAATAGGATCATTGGGATTTAATCACTCTCTAAATGTAGGTGAATGGGGATTGACCATCTGGTGAATGGTAGCTAGGTCTATGTCACGGAGTGCCACCTCTCTCTCTACTAGCTAGTTCAGTTGCCACAAGTGGTGAGGTCCAATATAAGCCATCTCGATCTCATCCTCAAAGTCATCATCACTTATCCAAAAACCATCATCATTGGTATGTGGTCCTAATATAAGGGGCTCATGTATTGGACCCAAGTAGGCCATCTCTATTTTATCTTCATATTGTTCATCACTTATAAATAATCCATTTGCATTTTTCTCTTTCCCCAAAGTCAGGGGTTGATGTCTTAGGCCTAAGTACGATCTTTCTATTGATTCTTCTAATTCATAGTCACTTTCCTCTGATGTATACCCACTCTCATCGTGAATGGACCATGTGAATATTTGTAAATAGCAAGGCCCCTAATAGGCTAAGTCAAGTTGTTCCTCATCATCACTTGCTTCATATACATTCTCCTCATCCCATGATTTGTACCCTATTGGGGTGGAATTAATTGAGATTTTTGAATGATAAATTCTAGTGGCGGTATGTTTATCGTGGCCACTTGTCTGTTGCTCAAATTTCCTATTCAAAGAGGATGATAAGGAATGAAATAAATATCTTCTCCTAACCCTAAGATTAATCTTTCCAATGCTACTGCAAGAGAGTTATCTTGACCTCCACTATAATAGCCTAAGCCAAATATGTCAGAGGGAAGCTAATATTGTGGCTCGTATGGCTGCCTGCATCCCTGCTCATATATGCCAAGGCCATAGCCATGCCAATGGCAATGCTCAAAGTATATTAGAGAAAAATTAGGGTTAAAGAGGTAATGAAAATTGATTGTGAATAATTTGTCACTATCCTCTTCTATATCTAAAGACTTATGAGCGTAGTCCAGGCTAGTGTAGAAAAAATTAGTTTGGTTGGGAGGGATTCCAAGTGGAACCACTATTCCCACTGGCAAATTCAAGTCCATAGGCCTTCCTATGTCTTGTGTAGACTCAATGATAGGCATAAATATGATTTTTTGCACAAGGTACTCCTCTATTCCTATGAATTCCAAGTGTATTGATGCATGCAACATGGATGACCCTATGGATAATACTAGCAAAGTAGGGTGATAATAACTATCTTCATATTCATCTTGAAGATCTTTCTCTTCCATAGGACTTGGCATTTCAGAAATGGCTATAGTTGGAACTTCCTTGTGCCTTTATTCATTAACTAAGGGAACCTTTAGATTTTGATTATCTTTTGGTTTTGATGTTGATAATACTTTAGAAGCATTGACTATTTTGAGTGCACCAGGAGGTGCTGATGTGCATGCGTCTTTTCTTACCCCTTTGTCTTTGTTATCCACTTGTGTGGTTGAGGATGAAGGTGCCAGGTACAGGTGAGTATAAGGGATTGCAAATTCTCCTAGAATGTCCACCTGATTGGTGTATTTAAAATTCTCTTCATCGGCCATAACCATATAGACTTTGTTCTCGTGAACATACTTGACACACCAGTGTAATATCGAAGGCACACACTTCATGGCATTTATCCAATGTTTCCCTAAGAGTATGTTGTATTGCATAGCTCCTTCCAAGACATGACACATCAAGGGGATGGTCGTATGCCCCAAATTGATGGGTAGGACTAGTGTTCCCATAGTATTACATAAAAGCATCATTAAAATCTCTCAATGTGTAAGCTCATGGAATGATATTAGACTTGGATATTTTGAGGTGCTCTATTGTTGTTCTTGTAATGATTTTTATTGATGAAATTGTATCAACCAAAACCCTCTTGAAATTTATGTCATTAATTGCCACTACAATGTTCAATCTCATGATCATAGAATCGAATTACAGGTTCCTAGCATTCTTGTACTTGTCCCAAAAAGTGAGTGAATGCATTCACATATTTTGGTTGGAGCTCAATTGTTCTTAAAATATCCATTAGAGTCTCCCTATGCTTTGGGGACTATTGTATGAGCTCATAGATGGATAACTTAGTTGGCATCATCTGTAGATTTTGCTCCAATATACTTTGAATAGTTACCATAGGTCGTGTTGGTGGACCTGGAAGGTTGTCTTGCCTTTGCCTAGGAGTGTTTGGGATGTTCATGGGAGCTGTAGGTGGTTGTGGTTGAGCATATCGCCTAGTTCTTGTTGCTATGTTAACAATATCAACCATCCCAATGCATACGTGGGTAGGTATGTCAGCTCGAACCTGATTGACTTGGGCCCCTTGCTCTCAAGGGACCTCATTATTGGGAAATGGGTTTCTGTATATGCCCATGTCTCTATTATCGAAAGCTAGTGGGTTGTCAAATTTGAGTTCTCCCACCTCAATCATATTTTGCACTTGATGCTTAAAGTGGATGTAAGCCTCAATGTCATACCCCGGTATCCTGTGATAAGAGCAAAATTGATCTTTCTTATATATTTTTGGCTTAGGATGGTTGGGATCTATAAGAGGTATATCAAGAAATCTGATCATCTTGTCCTAGCTCAACTTATTAAAGATTGATTGCATTGATTCTGTTAGAGGTGTGAAATAACGAGGCAGCTTATGTTTTCGGTTTCTTCTCTGATTGTTCTTTTGGTCATAATTAGCTGGCGGGGGATGTGCATGATAGTTCTAATGTTTTTGTGCACCTCCATACTTGGGTGTAGCCAATACAACTTGATTTACTAGAGTAGGGTTTCCCTACTTCTATTTTTACTTGTCATTATTATAATGTTCCACTCCTTTTTGTTTTAGAGTTTAATGGTTCCCTCATCTACTTTTATTTATTTTATGAGCTTGGCTTGTGCCAAAGCTTCCTCAAATGAAGGATATTACTGAAGTTTTAGCAAGAGGGAGATATGTTTAGAGCAACTTTTGGTGAACATGCAAATGATCTCTTATGTGGGAACATAGAATGATAATTTTACCATGACTTTTCTCCATCTATTTTCGTAATCCATTACTGGCTTGTCATCATACTGTTTCTTAGTACCAAAGGAGAAATGCTTTAGGAATGCATTTACTAGTTGTTCAAATTTGGTTATGCTATGCTTAGGTAGTTGGTTGAACCATTGAGTGGTAGCACCTAAAAATGTCATTATGAATTTTCTTAGCATGAGAGCGTCATTGTCTTCAATATGAAAATAGGCATTGATAAAATTGGTGACATGCTCTTGTGCATCCTCCTCACATTTAAAATTTTATAACCTAGGAATCTCAAAGTCCTTAGGGTATGGAGGGCTATGGATTGATGGGCACAATGGTTGGTTGTGTCTTTTTCTCAATGTTAGTGAGTTCCCAGTTCCTTGTTGTTTCTAAAAGGTTTTCATATTTTCAGCAAGCTCTTGAAATACCTTTGATGCAAAAATTTCCTCCTCTTGTAAGCCTATTCATATTGGCAATGGAGGTAACTCTCTATCCATTTGATTTATTCCATTTTCCTCCCTCCTACAAGGGGACTCAAGATTATGATCTTGGTTTTTTGTGTTTGCCCTTCCCCATTATTTAGATTTCATTCATGATTTGGTTGAGGATTTTGTTGTGGGCTATCTTGTTGAGTGTGCCTATCCTTAGGTGAGTCAGCGCATCTTGTTCGTTGGTGGTCACCACCATTTTTCTATAAATTGTTAAGAGCTAGCCACTCTGTCTACTCTCTTAAATGATGCTCATGTTGGTGCAAGAGTATTTCTATTTGTTTCTCTTGTTCAAGAGCTTCCACTAGCTCTCGCTCCTTACATAATGCATTTTCTAACTGCCTCATTTGATCAGTTTGTGCTGTTATAGATGACTCATGTTTATCTAACTTTGTTCTTGTTGTCTTGACTCACAGATTCCTTAAGGAGGTTTTTGCTGTATCTGTACTCTTTCTTTCTAATGTGACTTATTTAGTGTATAGTTGAGTATCCCTATTGTTAGACTCCATGTGTCTACTGTGGGATCATTTTGAGGTACCCCCATACTAAGAAACATTTTTAGAAGTCACTATTCATGAGCTTCCAAATGTAGAGTTCTCAGTAGCTACAATTCTTTGAGTTGTTCGTGTAGGAAAATGATCCAACCCATCTAGTTGTCTTATTTTCCATGGTTGGTCCTGTGGGGTGTCGTACACTCCTATGAGGTCATAGTATACAAGAATATTTCATTTTGTGTTAAGGGTTTCTTCTATCTAATTCCCATGACTAGATGTAGCTCTAGTTTCCTACCCTTTAGTAGGTAAACATGTTTCATACATTTCTTGTGAGTCTTGAGGTGTTGCAATTCTTGTTTGCCTTCTTGATGAAGAGGGCTTTGTGGTAACATATTTCTCCATGTGGATGGAGATGTATCAATCTCATCATCCTTATGTGAAGAATGGGTTTTAGAACCTTATTTTTGTCCATGTGATGAGGAAGCCCTTGAAGCTTCCTCACGTCTTTGAGATGTTTATGTGTCTTTATATGAGGCCCTTGAGGTCTCCTCGTGTCTCATTTATGAGGATGATTGTGAAGCCTCTTTTTTTTATGTTACTTTGTTCCATGATGTGGTTCTTTACTTGGAGTTTCTTAAGGAGATCCCCCAAGGGTTGAGTTATCACCCCTTAGGCTCGTGGATCTATGTATCATGGTCTTACGGGTAGGTAGTTCAATGTTACTATGACTCCACCTATGGGTATGAGTTGCTTCTATCTCTCCCTCGGTATCATATCGAGGGTGCTTACTTCTCATTTTGACCATGTTGCCTATGAATTTATTTTTTGAGTTGTTAGGAATAACCACACAATATCAAACAAAAGATTATCTTGATTACAAATTTGAGTGTGCCCTAAACTTTTTGGTGTGTTTTGATGTGTTTTTATTTTGATTTCTTTGTGGTTGTGAAGCCTTTTTTTTTATGTTACTATGTTCCTTGGTGATGAAATCCAACTAACCAATGTTTAAATGAGAAGTGCGTGTGTGGTTTTCATTTTAATCTTGCGTAACATAAAGTGCATCATATAGCAGCAATGAACCTTTCCTATATGCCTAAGTGCAAAAATACATTTCAATATTTAGAAAGATGCATGAACTACTATGATTTGTATGAGTGCACTTTATTTCGTGTAGCTATGGCCTCTAGCAGGGCCTCAAAGCAAGCAAAAAACATACAATGTCTAGCATGTTGGATTCTAGGGAAAAATTTTTAGGCATAAGTCGATGTGCCTAGCAATGCCTAGTGAAAAAATTAAAAGAATATCTAAGATATGCGAAATGCTTAATTATTTCTTTTTATTATTTCAATTTCTAAACATAAATATGCTTTAACTTCTCTATTTTAGACACATAGAAGCAGACAAAAAGTTGTAAAATATCAGAGAAGCTATACCAACCTTTGATCCAACTTAGAGATTCGATGTTTTGACCTCTGATACACTCAAGTTCTAGCCACTGTTGACCAGAGCGACTAGTTCTTGGCTATTGTAGCTCAAAGAAGCTAAGATCTATTGGCTACTGTAGCTCAGAGTAGCTATTTTTTGGCCGCTATAGCTCAGAGTGGCTAGACCTACACACAAAATTAAGTTAGTATTTCGATATAAAATGAAAAACTATTGGTGGTCCCACCGTGATCGCCATCTATAGCAACCCCGAGAATGCACACACCACCCTTTTTAACCCTACTTGCAATGTTATTAAAAACCTGAGATGAAATGGAAGACAAGAAGAAAAAGCATATAACACAAAATAACAAAGATAGATCTCTTTATTGATATTGAAACTCGATTACATGTCGGTCCCTCTTAGGGATACCTATTTTGATACAATAAGTTACAAATAGGTAAAGAGTGCCCGTTTCTCTAAGAGGTGGTGCACTTATAAATGCTTCCCGATTCCACACACAAAAATGTATGAGGGCTTACAGATGCCTCCTTCTCCAAGTCTATTTCCTAGAGGGATCCCTTTTGCTCTCGTATGTTGCAAACTTTATCCGATGAACCTATGGCCCTGCAAGCAATGAAACAATAACACACGCTTAGGTGTCCAATATTGCCTCCCTGAATGAGGTTGTTAGTAATAAAATAATGTAATGGAAATATGATGAAAATATGCCATGAAATCATGTAAATCTATGGTAATGATATGAAGACATGAATAAATAGGATAAAAGAAGCTATATATAAAACCTAAGCTAAGCCTGTGAGCCACTGTCCAAGATTGCAGTCGCTAAGGTAAACCTTGCTCTCTTTGCCCCAAAGTTATGGGTCAAAGCTTGTATCTAATATCAAAATAATAGGTGTTATGCTCTTCAATTCATCAGGGCTTTGTCGTACACTTGATCTCTAAGGGAACTCTCCAAGTCTTGAAAGCTCTCCTCAATAAAAGATGTCTCGATGATAGAAGATGATCCTTTGGTGCTCTTAGGCTTACACCTTTTATAGTGTGAAACCCTAGGTTTATGTCCAAGCCCTAGGAATGAATTTCTCATGCATAGTGCAAGTTAGCATGAGAAGCATTTTTTCTTTATCTATGTTTGAAGGTTAGTTAACTGAAATCTAACTACCCACTTGAGTCTTCTATGCAAAATGGTTGTTAGCATGAGAAACTTTTATCCTTTGTCTATGTTTGGATGTTAGTTAACTAAATTTTAAATGTAAACTTAGGCCTTCTATGTGAACTGGTTGTGAAAATGAATGCAAAGTTACTCTCGCTCACATTAATTGCATGCAGACTGCCACTTTCACCTATGATTATGATTGTTTATTGATAAACTATTTCTTATGGTTTAGTTGTTGTCATTTGCAATGGCTAATATCTAGATGCTATTATTTGTAGTAGCTAAGGTCTAGTCACTCTAGGCTTGAGAATCTAGGATCTATTCGCTCTTAGCTTGAGTAGCTAGGATTGGATGGCTTGAAAAGGCCCCAAATGAGTGGTGAGAACCACTATTGATGCCTGGAAAGTCCAAGATTATGTATTATGATCTTATGAGTGTGTCTATGTGAGTAGCTCCCCTAGGCATGACATGATTTAGGTGTCTATAGATAGTACTACATTTCCAATAAAATAGTTAGGTAATCATCCCAAAAATTTAGATATCAAAACTCTTGGATGACGAAGTCAATCTCCACAGGGGCTATAAATGCTTTATTGGAAGTGGAGTACTCTCATGTGTGGTGACACATCTCTTTTAAAGAGACCTATGACCACACATAAGGATAAGCTAGCTTCTTGGTCTCATCCATAATAGGTTTCACCCTAATTTACTCAAAATGGGTTAATAAACTCACTTACACACACATTGGTTCTTGATTACCTTTAGTCATTACTATGCTCATGATTCAGTAAATGAATTCACTACACACACATTTGGTCTTAGAGAAAATTAGATAGTATTTAGTGAGTTTTTTTGATGCCACTAGTATGTTTGAGTCTCTGTAAAATAGTCAGTTTTCCATATCAACATACATATCTTCTTCAATATCAACATCCATATCTTGTTACATATCAACATCTATGTATTATTTCATGTCAACATACATATCATTACATGAGTCTCCCATTCCACATGCCACTAGTTTGGTGCCCCTTATTTAACAACAATGCTAAAACATAGACAAAAAAGTATAAACTATGAATGATCAATAAAATATTTGCATTCATACACATTATCATTGTATTAATGATCCACATAAAATCATTAACATGAAATCATAACACAAAATTAAAATCTATGTATATATATATATGTATAAATATCACATGTATAATTAATTCCCAAAGGCTAGATACAATGAAGCACCAAGGCTCATATGCAAAAAGTGCATCTTAACCCTAGCTAATGCCTATAGGAGGACCCATGTGACCCTGAAGGAGACCTAGACCTAGAGCTATGCCTAATAAATCTAGATATGAAAGAAGAGGGTGGATCTAGAAGCCTAATATGGTGCTCTATCAATCGATCCTACAGATCCTGGATATATCCTTCTTAGAACCAAAGGTGTTGCACATAATGTCTTTGATAATGGCCCTTATAAAGTAGCTCTTCATAGAGCCTCAAGATCCTATCCTTACCTCCATCTATATTCAGTCGTACCTCTATCTTTGCCCATAGCCAAGCTATCTCTGTATCTTGAGCCACCATCTCCACATCCCACAACCAAGCTATCTCTATGTCCCAAGCTTCTACCATAGCATCTCATTCTACCACCAGCTACTCTAGCCTCACCTAATCCTCCTTGATCTAACCAGGAGGTCCATCCAAAACCTCCTCCATGTCATCCCTATCACCTCCATCACCTCAAAACTCTAGGCCTAATATGGTGCTCTATCAATCGATCCTCCAGATCCTGGATATATCCTTCTTAGAACCAAAGGTGTTGCACATAATTTCTTTGACAATGGTCCTTATAAAGTAGCTCTTCATAGAGCCTCAGGATCCTATCCTTACCTCCACCTATATTTAGTCGTACCTCTAGCTTTGCCCATAGCCAAGCTATCTCTGTATCTTGAGCCACCATCTGCATATCCCATAACCAAGCTTTCTCTATGTCCCAAGCTTCTACCATAACATCTCATTCTACCACCAGCTAATCTAGCCTCACCTAATCCTCCTTGATCTAACCTGGAGGTCCATACAAAACCTCATCCATGTCATCCCTATCACCTCCATCACCTCAAAACTCTAGAGTCTACTCTTTTGTATCTCTCACCTGTCTCCTTCAACTAATAGATAGAAGGTGTCTCAAATACTTAAGAATCTCATCAACATCCTTGACCTCTACCTCATCACCATTCCTCCCATCTACTATCATACTTGGTACCCATGTTGGTTGTGTTATAAACCATGCATTGTACTCCATATTAGTCCTCACATCATAAAAATTGGAGAGAACCATCTCCTTATTATCCTTATAGGTCACCCTCCATGCCTCAGCACACGATAGACCTATCTCATCTTGATGACACCTATAGAGCATTGGTGCCTTAGGAACTCCCTTATTTATCCCAAATTACAATAGCACCCATGAGAACTGGATTAGCTCCACCTCAATCCTATGCCTTCCCAATACCCACCTAGCCTAATGAACCCTCTATAGCTTCTTCCCATCATCAATCCACATGGCATCTTGCCATCGTCTCCATACCACCTGAGCTGATGTTAGACCTACCTATAGATCCCTGTACCATTGTATCATCTAAACAAGATGACTCGATTGCACCTCCTCTACCACTAGCCACCTCATAGCATAAGGTTGCTCCCTATCCCATGCTATAGTAGGCAAGCCTATAGGCTAAGCCACACTAAAGTGCTACTAGACCCAACACTCTAGTAGCACACTACATACCAAACCCTTCTACACCTACCTCATCACCTCATACAAATCCTAGTATAACTACACCAATAAAGTAGGATCCCATGCATACATTTGTAGTATATTAATAATGTCATACACTATCCCAATCAGGTTCCAGAAGAACTGGTAGCAAGTGTTATTCAGGGCCACTATGTTGGCCAACATGAACATCACCAAAGTAGGTAGGGAATTCAACTTATTATCCATGTACATGGAAAAGTATGTTATCCCTCCATCCTTCACATCCACTTCCCACCACCCATATCTAAACATGTAGCTCATATCATTTCCCTTAACATTTTAATATTGACATGTAATCCCTCCACTGGTAACTTGAGGATGTGATATACATCCTCAAGTGTCACTATCATCTCTCCAATAGGGAGCTAAAAGGTCCCTCTATTTGTATCCCATATCTCTACCAAGGCAGAGAGATACCCCTCACCAGCCCTCACCACATCTATCTTATCCTAGATAGCCCAACATCCTCCAACCACTTCCATTGGTCCTCTTGCAATGCCTTCCTCACCCTAGGTATGAGAGGAAAAAACTAATGTTGAGCCTACAAAATCTTCAACTATAAAACAACATAAAAGAATAATGTCAAATATAATGTACAAATTCTAAAAAAAAACAAAGAAGCAATAATTTTTTATTTTGCACAAAATAAAGAGCTTCAAAGGTATTCACCTTAGAAAAATGCACATCTACTCTTATTTTCGTATATGCACCCTCCATAACCATAGCTTCCATAACACTTCACTTCACCTCACTCACTCACTCCACTCCACTCCACTCCACTCCCTTAGATGCAACTTCTAAAATTTGTAAACACAAGAATGAACCTGGATTTCTTATGCAGGCCATTTATAGTTGTTTCAGGTACACTAAAATACCCATGGGTACTTCCAAGCACATTGAAATGCATCCTTGCATTTGAATAATGGTAAACTCTAGCTAGCATTTACACATGCGATAGGTGCCTGCTGGTGTTTGGCGTCAAAATTGACAAAAGACCAAAAATGATCCAAAATTGTAGCTTACCTTCACAAAATCACTTCAAATTAAATCCATACATTAATTTAATCATTGTATCATGTTTTTTGAAAACCAAAATTTATTTGGACACATAAAATTTTTTTGCACGCAAAAGGCATAAAATCGCTTATCAAGCTTCAAAACACACAAAAATGGTTCAAATTTTAACAAAATGACCATAATCATAATTCTAATCATCATATATTAATTTC
Source organism: Wollemia nobilis (assembly GCA_028583015.1). NCBI lineage: Eukaryota > Viridiplantae > Streptophyta > Pinopsida > Araucariales > Araucariaceae > Wollemia > Wollemia nobilis. The sequence continues at coordinate 2,095,464 of JAQPPZ010000028.1, forward strand.
CACATCATTCTCATGCATCAACCATTATATTTACACATTTTTCCAAGTTCACACATAATTCCAAGTGAACCTTGTATCTAGTGGTCTATTCTATCTCCTTGGTGATTTCAGCGATTCGCATCCATGCAATTCGATAAGATGAATAAATCACCATAAGGACACATGGTAATATTCATCATCAAATATATTATTTTTCAAAAATAAAATCACTTTTGGTCCCTAATTTTATGAGCGACAACTATGTCAAGACCAATTTGCTCAAAAAATGTTATTGATGGCCTTGTCCGTGGGGTTTGAAACATGGATAAATCACACTACATAATTATATTCAAAAATAAAGAATTGTGTAGAGTCATCTAGGAGAGACATCCTAGAAGTCATATGATATTAGGGTGATTGGTTCCTGATATTTTGTATTTTCATCACTTTGCATTTCAATGACACCAAAAGGTAATTTCTTCAACAACATGGAATCACCCCAAACTTGGGGCAACCAAAATTTGATTTTGATTTCCCACAATGGGATACATATTACATGATCATGGTATCTAAACTTGGTAAAAACCCTTTCTTTTTTGAGGCAAAAATATATTCAATCACTTGCATTTCACAACAACCCATTTTCCTCCATTGGGACAAAAATAAAATCATTTTAAATAATTCATATCATATGAATTTACATCATACATCTACATTTACACCATTCACTTACATTTTAATTGCACAAATTTATCAATTGGATTGTGAGATTCATTCTTCACACATTCACCAATTGAGGGGGTAAGCTACAAATCAAATTATTTTGTCTTCCTAGATCATCTTCTCATTCTAATGAAAAGAAAGTTGCTTCATCATTAGGCCAAACCAGGTGTCTTATTTTTTTGCATCGCATTGTGTTGCATGTAAAGTGGTACAAAAAATGGCATCTATAGACACCAAAATTTAGCCACTTTTCATCCATCCACAACTTCCCACCATAATTATCCATTATTTATATATATTTGTCTAATGTATATTTAAATATTAATATTTTATATATTTATATATATATATTTAATATATATTTTTATATGAATTAATCCCAACCACCCTTCATGTTTTAATCTTAGCCATCCATACACCTTAATCCATGCCATTTACCCAGATTTAATATCCACCCTTCCTTAAGTTTTAATATCGGCTGCTCAAATTGTGTCATCAAAACCTTGACATTTTTAAGGGAACATTATAAAGAGGAGTCATTTTGATGACTCAACCCCTAACAAGTCCTGAGTTTTTGAGTATTCAAAGTTTTTGAATCCCTGGAATCATAATCCTTCCTAAGCCCCTAATATCCCTAAGTTCCTCTTGGAGGTCTTAAATCCTTGCCTTATCATTTTCATCCTCACCCTCCATCACCATCATTCGTATATTACGTATTTGTTGCCATCCATCCTATGTGAACCAAATATGGTTTTGCAACCCTTCCCTCAGCCTTTGAATGCCCTCTAGATCCGATAGAGCACCCACCAAATCTTTTTGAGTGTCCACAAAAGCTTCTTAAATGCTCTCTAGAGCCTCTAGAGTACCTCTAGGTATTTGTAGTCATCACCAAGCACCCGTAGGTGCTTTCCATTCTAGATCTACAACCCTAAAGCCATCAGTCCCTATTAGGGGATCTTTACAACCCTCACTTGCAACATTTATGTAAGTAGAAGATAAAAGAAACAATTTCATTGACAATGTAAAATTTCATTGCATTTATTTTATGTTTTATGCTTTGTTATAGCTTTAATTGTAATACTAGGGTTTAGTGATTTTTTTCCTTCTGAGGGTCTTACGCTGTGGAGCCCTTATAGATATTACTGATCCTTGTTATTTTTGGTTGTGTGTAGGTGTAATAACTACATTCATTGGAAGTTTTTGAAGCTCGGGTGTCCCTACTCATGATAAACAAGCCCACCCACAAATCTATTGGGATCAAATCAAGCGTGAAGACACCACCATTATTTTCAACTAGGGTTTCAGATAACCCTAGTACTATGTAATTCTATATCAAAGAAATAAGCATTTTAAAACCTTGCATTTGGGACATATTTATTGTAACACTTGAAATCCATTGATAATAATAAAATATTTCATTTGTATTGTGCAATCATTGTGTTAATTTGCTTATTTATTATTTTATAGTTTATATTTAGTGTTGCTTGATTTTGTATTCACAATTATTATAATGATCACATTGTGCATGTATGAATATCAAAATGATGCATCTAGAATAAAGGGATTTCATAATGAGGCAATGAAGATAACTATTTAGGATAGCTTACACTTTCATTGCACTCACACTAGGTCTTTGATGCTAGTGGATACCCACTCTTAGGACTGTGTGATTTAGTTATGATCAATTACTTTTTAAATCCTTTGTTATGAATGATTGTTTGCTTGTATATTTACATCATACACATTGATTTAAACCATAAATGTATTCCCTACAATAGATTTGATAAAGGTATCATAACATCTAATACACATTCAAACTAATAGAACATCAGCTAAAGATTGAGAACAATGGTTTTCCCCTTGTTGGGTTATTATTAGGAGGTAAAATCATGCTTTAAATCAATACTTTTCTATATAATTTCCTTGGGCATCTCTTTTGTGGATGATAGCATGCTTGTCAATTTAAGGAAACCTTGTTATATTCACAAAAGAAGATTCCATAGTATATAAATGGATTGAGCCACCAAGAAGCAACAAAAAACCTAAAATTAACATAAATTTATATGCATTGGGTATCAAAATTTGGTGACACTTTGTAAAACTTCATATTTTTTTTTATATTATGGTTGCATGCATTTGCATTTGCATGATTTTTATAAATATTCACTAAAAATACTAATAAATATTATTTTATTTTCACAAATATTACCTTCTTTCCAAATAATTTATATATATTTTCACAAGTCATAGGAATGGATAGCTCTAATCTTGTTATAATCCTCTAATTATCTTGCCTCCTTTGTTTTAAATATTTTATCAAAACCCACTAGGTTATGAGTCGAGTATACCTCATTTCCTCATGGGTCCTAACAGAGGCCTTTATAAATCAAACCTAAGACACAATCATCCCATTTATTTATTATTTCATAACAATATGTACATGATAGATCAGTTTCTTAAGCATTGACATAGCATCTTAATTTTTTTGTAAAATAGACCAAATGATAAAAATCCTATAACATCTATACCACTCATGGCAAAATTACCAAAATGGGTATCATAGTTAACCTAATTAATTATGAAGGACCTTGTGACTGGGGGCATAAAACAAAATTCCATAAATAAAATAAGAAAATAAGGACATCAACAATCTAAAAATAATAAGAACGTAGATTGTCCAAAAAAAATTCATATGGACATAAATTATACAAAGCATTTATTCATATGGACATAGACTATCCAAAGCATCTATCATATGGATATAGACTTTGCAAAGAATTTATTATATAGACATAGATTATCAAAAGCATGAATGTTGAGGAATATTATATTATTTGGTACATGCTAATGTACCCCCATCATACCTTCATGGTACAAATGTAAATATGTAATAGATTAGGATTGAGTATTTAGTTTAGATGAATGGTTTATATTTTCTCTCTCATGTAAGTTTTAATGTGCAGTAAATACAAAAGTCTCATGTAAGAGTGTAATGTGTAGAAAATGCACAAGTGTCATGTAAGTTAGAGTGCAAGTTTATATTGAGATAATGTGCGTAGGTTTGTTGTATGTAAGTGTGCAAACATGTAATGTGAGGATGTGCACAAGTGTCTTGTATTAGGAGTGCATGTAGAAGAGTAAGAGTCATTTAGAAGTGTGCAAGTGTTAGAGTCAAGTATGCATGAAAGAAGAGAGTGGAGAGTCTAGTATACAAGTGGTAAGATGATAAGCCAAAGGTCATGGGAGCTATCATATGGAGAGAAATCATCAAAGTATATGAAGATTCATATTTCTATATCTATGTTATGGAGAAAAATCTCCATACAATATAACATGAGAAAATACAAAAAAGAATGTGTGGAATAAGCATTGAAAATAAAGTTTATATATAGATTTTAATCAATCCTTATTGTAAGTTTTCTTCATGCATGTACATGAATGATATTTTCCATTTTACATTCATATTTGATATTATAAGTGAATGTTATTTTCATTATTATATTGGTCTTGATATATATTATATTTATCATATATAATTCTACTCTTCATTATTAATATTTAGACCTTTAATATTGTGGCTTATTTATATTAGGACCTATGATTCTATGATAGTAAGGCATAAGAAGCCAATAGTAGTATTAGAGCCACCATCACTCAATTTTATCCATTCTTGATAGAGTTATATTAGAGTTTGTCCACTTTGAAGGTAGTGAAGACTTGGAATCTATTTTTAAAGGTCTAATTGAGTAGAGATTGAGGGGATAAGGATTTAGTCACCCTAATTTGGATGCTAGGGTCTTTCCACTTGGTTGAAAGAAAAAAAATGAAGACTAGGACTCAACTAATATAGATTGATAGCCAAATTAGAATATATTTTGACATTTGGGGACACTCAAAGTTACCTTGATTATATTAAAGATTCTCTAGAGAAGAAGAGGACAATCACTATTGAATATTTCAAGAAAGAAAACTCAGGAGAAATTTGGTCATTCAAGGACATTCATAGTCACCATGATATTTATATTGGATTCTCTATAAAAGAGGAGAATAATATCTTGGTTCTTAAGTGTGACCTAAGACATTGAATAAGATTTTAGATATTGGAGATAGACTTTAGAATATTGAGAAGCATCAGAGGTTCTAGGATAGAGAAGAACCTAAGCTTCATGAATATATATATTGAGTAATAGTATACAAATATAAGAGGATTAGTGAGAAGTATAGAGAAGGAAGCATTATACAAAGTCTATGTGAGCAAGAATATTGTAGTCAAAAAGCACAAAGTTAGTTGAAAATAAATCACTATTAAGCATTATGTGCTATTAGGGCACTTCCTTACAATGAAAAAAATATATGAAGTTAGATAGAGGCATATAGAAGTTTTAGTTATTTAGAAAAATAGAAACATTAGGATGACTATAGCAATATCAGTCTTGGCCTTGACTTATTTGAAGGGTTTTTGGAAAAAGAAGTCTTATTCTACAACAATTAAAGAATATCACTAAGCAAGAAAAGAATAGCACTAAGCAAGAAAAGAATAGCACTAAGTAAGCAAAGAATAATATTGCCTAGTCTCATAAGAGATAGCAAGCAAGGAATATTAAGGTATATTAAGTGTCCATTTTTTGGAGCTATCATCCACATAGAGGAATTGACCAACATTCAAGTGACTAAGCATAAAAATATGAGGCCTAAGTGGCTAGCATAAGAAGACAGAGCCTAAGTAGCCAAGTGAATAATGAGAGGCTTAAGTATCTAATATAAGAAGAAGGGGCCTAATAAACCAACATAGAGGAAGAGGCCCAAATGGGCAACATAGAGTAATTAGGTAGAACATCAATCTATGTAGCCTACATAGGGAAAATCAAAGTGAACAACAAACAAATAAAACAACTAGTTCTAAGGAAATAAAGTATTGGATAGAGTGATGTAATGTTGTAATGGAGATAGAGCATTAATACTATTCTATAAGCATTTGAGCCAGTAGAAATAGCAAAGAGAAAATTAGAGCTAGCAAATCTAGTGAGGAAGTTATAACCAACAAAGCTAGTAAACAAGTTATAAGCTATTAGAGGTAGTGAACATATTATAGTTAGTGAAAATATGATATCAACGGAGCTAAGAAACATATGAATCCAACATTATAGCTAGGAAGTACATTAATCGAATGAAGAGATCTATAAAAGCATTGAACATCTTCACAATAATCATATCTAAGAAGATTGAATGTGAAAGCAAGAACTAAGTGTTTCCTATAGTAGAGATGTCCTAGAAGACCAAATATGAAAGTGAGAACCAAACATTTCTCACAACAAGAATAATCAGTGAAGAATCCCAAGTTAACACCAAGTAGCAATGGCATCCAAGTGATAACTAATATTTCATGTAGTGAACATAAACCTAGAAGTTAATCCAACTAACAAGTATCAATATGGAAGAAAGTGCAAAATTTTAAGGACAACAAAACACCTCAAAATTCAAGCTTTGCAGTCAGGCTTGAGTGTAGAAGGAGGTAATAACTATACATTAGGCATAAGAAGCATTTCTATTAAAATATTTAATAATAAAGTTACATTGAATTACCTTTCATCCATTTATCGCTTGAAGGGAAAGCAATTTATTTGATTTTTGAAAATTTATTAATATTATCAAGTAGGTAGTTATACGGTTTTCTACCTTATTAACTTTTTAAAATCTATTTATTTCAAAATTTTAATTTTTGAGAAGTTAAAAAAAAATTATTTAAATCATGGAGTGATAAGGATTACTATTACAGTTTTACTTTTTTTTAAGGTTTGAAATTATAATATTCATTTTAAAGCCTTCAAGATTTAAGTTTTTAATATTTGAAGATTAAAAGTATTTTGAGTAATTTTAGTTTTGTTGGAGAATTGAAGATTTGTTTTTTATGTTTTTGGAAGTTAATTTTTTTTGAGATTTGAGAATTTCAAAATTTTAATAAATTTAGATTTTAATCTAAATTAAAAAAAAAATTGAATATTTGAAAAATTAAATTTTGAAAGTTTTGAAATTTGAAATTTTGTAAATTTAACTTTGTAGGGAGTTAAAAATATTTGTACATCAAATGTTTAGAAAATTTAAAATTTGAAAATTTCATATTTGAGTGATTAAACTTGGGAGATAAAAGATTTACTACTTCAAAGGAATTAAATCATCAAGTTAAATCAATTATTATCATGGAAGAAATTATTAGAAATGCATTCAATGAAGATAGTGAAGAAATGGTGAACAAACTAAAGTTTTATTCTCAAAACTTGATAGATGATTTTGATGGAAAGAATCAAATATAAATTGGCCTAAAAATTGGGTTAGATTTATTTTTCAAGGATGCAAAAGATGAAAATTTCACAACACTTATAAGTTGTCTTCATGAAAAACCTTTTAAAACATGGTGGAATTCATAAAATTCCATTATATTTTCCTCAGAAGAATGCTTAATGATGTATTTATCATTACCTACCTTTGAAATATTTCAAGAAATATATCAATAAAAGAGAGATGAAAATTGTGACTCATATAATTTGAATGAATCCTATGTTAGATTTAATAAGAAATCATTCAAATCCAAAATGTATTATTGTGATGATTTACTAAATTAATGTTTATAAGGCACAATATTAGGCATATAATAACTAAAGATAAAGAAGAAGAAAGGAAAGAAGAAGAATAGAGGAAATCAAAAAAGGAAGGCTAAAAAAAGACAAGAATAAAAAACTAAAGAATATTCATACACTAAAGATTCAGATAAAGGTTTGAAAGAAGTTGATTGAGAATGGAAATCAATATTGAATACTAAAGACTTCAATAGCCAACTAATGTAATACAAGGGAGTGTTGAGGAATATTACATTATTTGATACATGCTAATGTACCCCCATATTACCTTCATGATACAAATGTAAATATGTAATAGATTAGGGTTATCTTTAGTTTAGATGAGTTATTTATATTTTCCCTTTCATGTAAGCGTCAAGTGTAGGAAATTCAAGTATCATATAAGAGTTCAATGTGCAGGAAATGCACAAGTATCTTGTATTAGGATTGCATGTAGAAGAGCAAGAATCATGTATAAGTGTGCAAGTGTCATAGAATCAAGTATGCATGCAAGAAGAGAGTGAAGAGTCTAGTATACAAGTGACAATATGATAAGTAAAAGGTCATGGGAGTTTTCATATGGAGAGGAATAGTCAATTATGTGAAGAGTCATATTACTATATCTATATTATGGAGATAAAAATCCATACAATGCAACACAAGAAAATACAAACAAGAAGGCATGAAATAAGAATTGAAAATAAAGCTTGTATATAGATTATGAGAAATCCTTATTGTTAGTTTTTTGCATGCTTGTACATGAATGATATTGGCCATTTTACATTCAAATTTGATATCATAAGTGAATGTTATTTTTATTATTATATTGACCTTGATATATATTAGATTGCTCATATATAATTCTTCTCTTCATTATTAATATTTAGAACTTTAATATTATGGCTTATTTATATTGGGACCTATGATATTCTATGGTAGTAAGGCTTAAAAATCCAACAATGAAAACACATTGAATGCCTAGAAACAATAAATTGTCTAAGCACTTGTCCATTAATTAGGCTAGAAGAGCCAATGCTTAGGAGCAAACAAAATGCAACATATAGGCTAATAGGTGACTACTTACAGGATAACGATGCAACATATAAAATAAGCATTAGTTTATTGAGTACTTGTAAATAAGTCCCACAAAATGATGTTTTTAACAAGAAAATTGTTGCATATTTTAAGCACCTCATTAAAAAGGGGAAATAACATTAACCAAAATCATATGCATGCAATAGTCCTATTTTATGCAAAAAAAAAAAATTGTAAAAAAATCTTATCCCCTCCTTGACCTTAGGAAAACCATCTCAAGGTATTTCATAAACATCTACTATAATAATACATATATAAAATCATGAAACCAAATCATTTCTATATTTTAATCAGTTTATTCCAAAAATATCATTTTGATAGTAATACAACAAAAATAAAATTTCACAAAATCATATTGAAGAACATCTAAATGTTCTAAATACACCTTAGACATTTTCACAAGCCTACATTCATATTTCAAATTCCTAGATATAGCAAATTATTTTATCATGTATAAAAATAATACAATTTTTTACATCAAATCAATGCAACACATTTTAGCACACCATATCAATAAAAACTATATATAAATCATCCATAATACATCAGTCTGGTGTGCCACAATCACTCAAAATGGTACACTTATACTAAACCATATGATTGAGGTACCTAATAAGAAACATTGGTGTTCTCATGCCACTCATGGCTATCAAAATATCCAAAAAATTCTAGAACCTCAAGGTAACTATCGAATACACCCTAAATTGGTCAAGTTTGAAATTGTATAGATTGTTGAGATGACCTAGTCATTGACCTTTATAGAGAGTGGTATCAATATTGTTTCTTAGTAGAATATGGGTGCATCCATTTTGAAGTGTCTACTACATGGTATAAGCTCATGTATTGGCCATACATCTCCATATCCATTAAGTAGTTGGCCTAAACCTTAGCCAACTAAGCCTGTACGTAGGTCAAGTGGTTTGCAAAGACTCTAATGACCATGTCATTTCTTCCAAACCATATTTTTACAACTATTGCTATGGCATAATTATGCTCTTTTCTCATCCATGAAATATCCTAGTCTCTCCAACCCCTCTTAACCCTAACTTGATCTCTCTCAACCTATGCTACATCTCGCTCTGTTAGGGCATAGTCTAGTTGAGATTTATATACTACCATCTCAACCATCCTCACCATAGTAATCAATTCAATCTCACTATTGAGATTTTAAATCTCATCCTCTAGAATTTGTAGCTTCCTCTCCATAGAATCTCACTTCTAAGACATCTCTATTGTTGAACTGCTAGTTCCTATCCTAATCCTAGGAATTGAAGTAAGGGGGTACAACCAGAAATTAAGCTACTATGGACCAGTTCCTCTACCTCTACCTTAGAATATCCCTATAATATTGAAGGTGATCTTATGCAATTAGGTTGGGTTGCACCCATGGTTTTTGCATCACCAAGGATACTCCCTCAAGATAGATTTTCCTATACAATCACCAATACCCTTATAGTGTGCCTACATCATCATATGCTAAGGTGGTAATTAAAAAATTATCTACATCCTCATTTCTAAAAATATTAGGGTTTTTAGTGTCTCCAAATCCCAATCCCTTCCTCCTAGTAACCAACTAGTACCACATATCTCCCATGGTAGGAACCGTCCAGGGAAGGTTGAACTTGCATAAAATATAGTATGATAAATAAATATCAAACACACCTTATAATCCCCATATCCATCTATTCTTACTAACATTTTCTATCTAGAAGATGTTCTTATCCCACCCTAGGTGTGTCCTCCATGGGCTTCATATCACTTGATCTACCTATAGGTCATCAATGACCTATTGAGTTACCATCAAATCCCATCTAAAGGACCTTTAGCCTATCTCATAGGCATGATACCATCTAAAAACTACCAAAGAATATGCATCCTCCATATATACCAAGAGTCTTAATGGTTTCCTAGTCACAAAATGCTCCTACAACAAAACCTACAATAATATACAACACACCATGATCATACTCCCCTTATAAACTACTTAATGGAGATTCTTGTCCAATCCATATAATATGAAGGGTCCCTATGCAAATTAGGTTTCCTAGTCCCTCATATAGGGTATGTTTTTTCCATAGCCTCAATGTAGTAACCTCTTTATAGGTTCTCCAATCAACAATCCATACATCAAAGCATAGAGTTGCTCCATAAACCCGTTTAATCAACTCGCTTGAAATACAACATTAATATCAATACAATATTGCCTTGATGCAAACTATGAATCACTAGTCAATTACTATAATGCACAAGCCTTATTATATCTCCTCAAAAATGGGGGTCCTCTAATCAACATCTATAATATCCTCCATACATCCTCTAAAGTATTCAAAATCTCTCTTATCGATAACAAAAATGTGGCAGACTCAAAATGTCATCACTTTATTAAATCCATAAGGTATGGTCAACCTCTATGTAGGGCATCATAACCAAATTCCCAATGCTAGATACATCTAAGACTAACCTATCTATTGAGATAATGGCATCCACCATCAATCTTAGAGTGAAATGTCATATGTCTTAACAATGCAAAATGTCTACACCTACATGCACAAAAGTCATAATAAGAGTTATATTTTACCAAAATAAAACAATCTTTGATCTTATTTATCTAACCTTAAATTTGTCTATTTTGAGAAAATTTTCAACCTATATGAATTCACCACTAGGTCTTGAATTTGCTAGCTCCTAGGTTTTTTGTGAATTTATCGCTTATCACATTAAATTTACAATGATGAATTCACATCCTGAGTTTTAATGCATTGTCCATGATGTATGATTCTTAGAAAGCAAAAAATTCAAAATTGAGTGGATGGAAATAACCCATACCCATACCTCTACCTAGGCCTTGACTAGCCCACTTACACCTCATACTAACTCCAATCAATGAATTGAATTCCCCTGTTGTGCAATTTTGCTAATCCTTATAATTTCTTCATAGCTCCTTTTCCTCTTCTACATGCAATAAAAATAAATTTTGACCCCACCTATTGGGTTTTGAATTGACATCAAGGAAATATTAAACCATGACTATGAATCTATGATATTTTGGAAGGCATACACCCGTTAATAATTGCTTAAACCTCAATATTGGATGGATCAAAGATTACTTCAATATAACCTCCATAGTAGGCTAGTATACCTTGTAAACTAATTATACTCAATAAGATCAATTTAAAATGTAAGGTTAGGTATATAAATGGGGTAAGGGTTAGAAACAATTGACTAAATAATGGTAAGATAAATCTAATAACATTGACAACTATAAAGAACCTTATGATAGATCACATTTCCAGTATGCCACACTTGTAACTAAAAACATTCAAAATAAATGATCTTCATCATAAAAGAACCAAAAAATACTCAAAGAACTATTTCAAACATCCAAAATGTTAATAATCCAAATAGTAGAATTAGATCAACATCCAGATTAATAGAAAAACAATCTCTCTATAGAAATTTTTTAAACATGAAGTATTCTAATTTTCCCTAAGTTAGAAATCCAATATCAACAGAATTGACTAACCATAACATCAGTCATAGAAATAAATTCATAGATTAACCTCACAAGAAAATGAAGACAAAAGCTTGAAGTAAATGTCCAAGCAATTCTCCTTCTATTTATTTCTCAAAAAAAAATATAAGAATAGGAAAATAAAACACTCCAGAGATGATCCTTTAAAGTGAGGGTTCACCCTCTTTATATAGATTTTACAATGAAAGTAGAAATAATAGGAAAATTACAAGGAATTTCATACCAAATCAGTAGGGTACTGAGGTGGAGATCTCTTATTTGTTCATAGGAAGAAAGAAAAGATTTGTGCTCCATGAAACTTTGCAACTTTGATCTTCGCAATTTGCTTGACATTCCAAAGAATTCAACTGTTGCATTGGTTTTAAGCTGATCTAATCCATATTCTATTATTTCCATGGCTTCTCCACCACAAATCTATAACTAAAAATGTAGGCATATCTTGATTTCTACAATGCTTGGTCTCCCCTAGTTCTTTTCACTTGAGAGTAGCAAAAAGTAGACTGAGGGTCACTTTTTTATTAGCATGGAATTTTATCCTTTTACTTTGTTCTTCCCTCCTCAACCTTTGATGTGACTTTGAATGGATGAGATGAAATATGACTTGGCATATTTGGAATTCATTTCATCACATGCTTTTTTGTTTCAAAATCTGCTCCCTAAAAATTTTGCTCTCGATACCTGCTACATCTCCTTTTGTGTAAAAATCCGCTCCTTGGAAATTTTCTCCCTCAAGTTTAACAATGATGATCATAAAATGGAGGCTTAAAGTTGTTTTTCCTTTGAAATATTCTATTTTGGATTTCCTTCTCAAAATATGCTCCTCAAAATTCCATTGGGTTAGGTTTGACCATTTTGACCATGGAATTTTACTTTGTGTCATGGGTGTGCGGAAAACAACATAGGATCCCGCTTGGTGGAGAGAAAAAAATTCCTTTGAGTCATATCCTTTTGGAAAATCCACTCCTCAAAATTTCACTTGGCATTGTTTGACTGTCTTGACCACAAAATTTTGCATTGTGTGTTACTCAATGAATTTTAATACTACATCGCCTCTTCTTGATTCCATTTTGCTCCTCTGAATTTTGCTAAGGCCTGTTTGACTATGTTGATCATGGAATTTTGCACTTGAAAAAAATTTAACACCATATTTGCTCTTGGTGTATTTTGACACTGCATTGCCTCTTCTTTATTCGATTCTGCTCCTTTGAATTTTGCTAAGGCTTGTTTGACTATTTTGACCACATATTTTTGCACTTCGATGAAATTTAACACTACAAACTCTCCTGCATAGATATTAACACCAACTTGGAGTTATCTTCACCTTCCAAAATTTTCTAAGCATGTGGCTCTTTTTAGGCCTACATTTTGGAACCTCCTAGGGAGCATTGCTAGCAAGGCTTATGAACTCATATCCTTATCCTTTGGGTATTGGAGTCAAAAAATGAATGGGTGAGATTGCATGATGACTATGGGATGGATAAATGGAGTGAAAGGGTGAAATGGACTTTAGCAATCTGCCAACTTATGCTTCATTGAATAACCTCCTTAAGACAGTCATACTCTTAGACCTTTGTGAAGTGGCTTGGAGTATAACTATTCACAAAGATACCATACAAGAGGTGAAATGTAGACACTTATACAAGGGGCTACTCCATTCATTATACCAATATCATATCAATGATTCAGTAGATGACCTCTTTCATGAAGGATAGTAAAATCTATTTTTAGATGGTTGTAGAGGATACCTTGAGGAACAACTTCCCTGTGAACCTTACTCTTTTAAGCCTTTGTGGAGGCACTCAAAAATTAAAGGTTCATATGGAGGATATGGTTAGAAGAATTTGTTGATCTTCTCTAGAAGTGCATAAAAGTGTGCTCCTTTATAGACTTGGCCAAAAAGATCTTCTTCTTCATAATTTTGCTTCATAGCTTTTACATGCCTTGGTTGACTCATTTTCTTTTGCTACTTTCTGACATTTTCAAACTAATTTTTTTTTATAAAAATACCTCTATGATTATTCCACCAACTATAACATTCAAAAATTTAGATATTTTACAAAAAAAATTGGAACTCTCATGCCATCATTTCTAGTTCTAATATTGGTTGTCTTGGATATTTGCAGTGTCCTCTATCTCTTCCTCTTCTTTCTCTTCTTCTACATCCTCATATTTTAGATTACTTTCTTCTTGATGCATCTCCTATTCATTTCCCCCACCTTATTTTTCTTCCTCCTGAGTCTCTTCATTTGTGTCTTCCTTATCATATTCCTATTATTCATCTTCCTTGGCTTCATTTTATTTTGAATCTTCCTTCAAGAGCTAGGTGACATGGTCCAAAGTGTTCATGGCCTTGTTTTAGGTTTCTTGGAAAGGATTTTTTATCTCCAAAACTTATCGATGAATATAATATAACTCAACAATATTTTAATATGAAATTGAAGCCCCCCAGTCTTGTAGATATCCCATAAAATATATTAATTTGGTGAACTCTTTAATTAACTAGGTTACTTTACCTTGGTCAATCGGCTCCTACCATGCATATAAATTTGACTCATCCTGCATCATTGCACTTATTCTAGAGGTATTCTTATGATAACATAATATTTTTTTCATCCCATAATATTTTGAAGGCATATTTCATCATATCCTCATTGGAATCCACCATATTTTATAGCTTATCATCAATTTTGTTGATCAGCAACAATCCTTTCTAAAGCAATCCACTCTTCTTGAGGATAATTCTGGTCATAATTCTTGAGGTATTCCATTATTTTTTGGGAATAGGCTTAGCTAGCTCATTACACCTAGCTTTAGATAGATTGAGGAGTTTTTTGGCTTAAGAGGTTATTGGTTGTATCTGATTGGTGACATTTTCTAGATCCTCCCTAGTTTTTTGGAGCACATGACTGTCCTCATCCATGAAATAAAGTATGGGTTGGATCTCAGAACATTTATCCATGATATTTGATAAAATTTATTTCGTAACCTATTTCACCTTATCCTTTGACAATCTTGTAGCTCTAGTCTTTTCAAATTTTGACTACTGTTGCAAAGCTTGTATTTGCTTTACATTCCCTTGATTTTGCTTCTATAGCTATTGCACTTGCTCTTTGTAGTTGATCATATTTTCAAATCTATTTTACCACTTTTTAGCCTCATTCTCCAATGATTTCCATTCTTTCTTTTGATATTTTATTGTGGCTTCCAATCTAGCAACTTTTTCCTCCATTTTTGCATATTGCTCCCTATAAATATCACTTTTGACAAACATGGTTTCCAACCCAGCCTTGGCTATGATAAATTCATCTTCCATGACCAATTGATAGATGTCCTCAGTATTTTACTTTACTTGATAATCTTCTAATGTCATATCTTCTTATGGTTTTTCCACTAAGGGGATCATCTTGAATTTTATCCTTTGTCTAGATACAATGTCAACCATTACTGATTTCATCACCCAAAAATCTCCCTTAGATGACTAAGGCAATTTCTTACTCCAGTAGCTTTATGCACTTAGTGAAGTACTCTTGATATTATGTAAGAATATTACTATAGGATGATAAATGAGGGTGGATGGTGTGATATTTTTAGGGAAGCATGGGATCATAATGGATTAGAGTGGAGTAGTGGTGATAATAATGGACTCTATATTTATGGTAGAGGTGGCAACTGTAATAGAACTAGTAGCTTCCAACAATGTTGGAGTGGATGGAAGTGATATTCCAACCGTTGATATAGGGAATGATGATGTGGAGGGTGAATGAATGGAAGTTGGAGGTGATGATGATACTAGAATTTGTGGTGAATGAGGGGGTGATGATGGTTTTGGGATTTCAACTGTATAAAATGGAGATGAATCCTGGTGAGGAGATGGGGGTGGATGATATAGAGATGGTTTTGGAGAACTATGTGTAGGAGATGATATATTTAATACCTTTATATTTTAGAAGAGGAGGGAGATATCTGTAGGGAATAATAAGGAGAATAAAGAGGATAGGTATTAGAAAACATACTTAAGCATAATAAAGTAGAATTTTTGAAAATATCATTATCACTTTGTTGTTGTTCTTACTGAATATTTTGCTCCCCTATTGTAACAGGAGCTTGTGTCACTACCTCTACTTCATCCACATTTTTTTTCTTAGAAACTACCTTTTCTATTTCCCATATTGCACCCTCTGCCTTCCTCTTGAATGTAATGGTTTCTTATTGTTATTATTTAGGAAGTGATACTGGAATTTTTAGGAGTTGTAGTAGTGATATCTACAACTTTAGCTTCCTTATATTTTCCCTTCTTAGCATTTGGGGGGGTCATAACTTATGTTTCTTTCCATTTAGATCTCCTTCATGGTGTAATTTTTGTTGCACCTATTTCCTTTGAGGTAGATGCAACTATTTCAGTATTCATCTTCTACTGAGTAGGCATAGAAGAAGTGTCATGGGATGTTGATAATTGTTGTTTCTTTGGTATTTCAAACTTCTTACTTTTAACTTTACAATTTTTGGCTTTGCTTGTTTCTACTTTTCCCAGACTCAATTCTAAGATCTTCTTCCCCTTGGCCTTCCAATTTGTAAAGAATTTTTCATATCTTTCCTCAAAATCAGTATCAATAGGCTTGGGATATTTGGATTTCATTGCATTCCTTTCAAACCTCATCTACCACCATTCCAAAATTTTACCCTCTAACCAGCTATAAGTCTCTTGCATCTCTTTAATTCTTGCTTCACCAAGCTGGTGATGCTTCTTATTTTTTGGGTCGTAATCAAACACACGTTCTTAAAAATATCTCTAATGCAATCGTGATTCCATAGTATTTATATTCCATTGGAGAGGGGATTGTTCTCTATTGTTTCTATATTTCTCTACTTGTGGGAAATTTGACTTTATAAATTTAGTCGCTTTATCTCCATTTAGTTCCTTAATTATTTATGCAAATAAATCATCTAGGCCATATCCCCATATTTGAGGGAGTTAACAAATACCTAATATTTCAAGGTTTGCATTGATTTACTCATATTATCCCCTCGTCCATATAATGATATCTCCTTAAAAATGTAAGTAACTATCACCTTTCATTTATTTCCAAAGCCAAATTTGCAATTTATATAGTCCACATGCCTACAATATTCTAGTGTGAATAAGCGATGGGTGACATAGTGGGGTAAAAAAAATGGCTTCTCTGTAAAACCATACAACTTGATGATTGTTCTCTCTATCAAGACATACCAGTCTTCTTTAGCTCCTTTAACCCTTAACTTATCTCTTTTAGGAGCTAGTTTAGGGAAGCTGCCATACATGATCTCCAAATATGGTCCAAAAAATTCCATGTTAAAGGTGTAATATAATTTTTCTCTACTCAGAACTCTAGTACAATAATAGAATGGTAAGATATGCCCTTCTTCATCTTTATATACAACTATTACCCAAGGGTTATAATTTCTAGTAGCACCGAGGAACATCCAAATTAAATTGGAACAATGTATGAATGATGGGTTCTCCTCTTCTCTCTTCATGGCCACTAGTTAGTCGTGCATTCTCTTAGCAAGGATCGTAGGCCAATTGAAGTAAATTGGAACATTATCACCATCCTCTATTGGTGTTATATATATATATATATTAGTATTTGAAATACAACATGTAGTGGTTAACTTCCAGTACCTTATGTGCATTTTAGAATCTAAACCAACTAATACAACTAACATGGAGAATAACTAACAAAATGCAAATTGCTTAGTGGAAATTGGAATTATTGGTTGGGTTTCCCTTGATTTTATGGTTTTGAATTGCTTATACACCTAGGCCCTAAAGTGGATACCATTTTGGCTACATTTATTTAGAGTATAGTACTTGGATTTCTTATCTAGTTCAAATTATTTAGGAGCCACAATGGGTCATTTTCTAATTGCAAACAAGTCTCCACAAGATTTATCAATTATATAAAATATGGTTCTACCTTATGATGTTTTAACCAACCTAGTTGAGGGATCATAAAACTTGGTAATGGCTGATATTAATTCTGGGTAAGAAAGAACTACGTCACAAATGTAATAAGACAATAAATAATACATGGGACCAATACCTTGATCCATAATATGCTCACCCTTGAATAACTTGACATTTAACCCCCTCTTGAGCTGATCTCTTGTTATATAATTCATCCTTGTGTCTACGACCAAACCTTCTTATCAGTGTAATTAAGATTTTCAATGTTGCTCTACTAACCAAATTCCCTTTCTACATTGGATACCATTTTAGATAATTCTTCAACAATTGTCTCTGGAATTTGCATTAGAATCACTCAATGATGCTTTTTTCCTTGACCAAATCCATTTGAAATGATTGCTCTTCAAATTTTATCATTTAAATATATTTTCATGAACCCTATACCATTAATGAAGTAGATGAATGGGCAGTTATTTCTCATGAAGAACTTGAATTTGAACCCCCTCTTGAGTCAATATATTGTTATACAAGTCATCCTTGTATCGACGACCACAACCTTCTTATCAGTGTAATTTATCTTTTCAATGTTGCTTTGTTGACCAGCTTGCCTTTCTACATTGGATACCATTTTAGATAATTCTCTAGCAATTGGCTCTAGAATTTGCATTAGAATCACTCAATGATGCTTTTTTTATTGATCAAATTCATTTGAAGTGATTTCTCTTCATATTTTATCATTTAAATATATTTTCATGCACCCTCTACCATTAATGAAGTAGACGAATGGGCAGTTATTTCCAATGAACTCAAACAAGTGAATCATATGATGCAAAGTATGGTCAATCATTGAAATCCATGTCATTGATTGGATGAGATTTGTAGTATATGGAAATAAACTATCCATTGGCACACTTTTCAAGGCACATTTACTTCATATTTTTTATGGTGGATTTTAGCACTCAATGGATTTTAGAAACATGCTTTAGTCTTTAGAATTCTACTCATGAAAGCTCAATGTTATTTTCATGTGTTTCCATTGAAATTCCTGTGGTTGGATTTCTATGATGGTAACTTTGACTAAGTTGATCACATAATTTAACACTGCATTCATTTCATGGACTTCTATAGGGTTTACTACTTTTTGAAAATTCAACCAAGCTCAAAATTTCACTGGTTGGATTTCTGTGATGACAAATTTGACCAATTTGAACATGGAATTTAACATTGCATTACTTCCTCATGGAAAATAACATAGCTATACCGAGAGCAAAAAATGATATTTTTTCCCATTTTTTTTGGAATACCACAAAAAATATAATATAAAATATGTACATATGTTACAAAAGAAATTATTCTCTATCTAAAATACAGTTTTAGATGATACCCATTGGCAAGGATGGGTTGTATATTCCACTTCTCATATTGAAGTTGAAATACATTGTTCTTCTTTACTTCAATGATCTTAAAGGGTCCTTCCTAGAAGAAATTAAATTTTTGGCGGTTTCTTGGTTTAGCCTTTTCTACATTCTACCTTAACACTGAATCTTCTTCATTAAACTTTCTAAACTTTGATTTCTTGTCAAACCAATATTTCATATTCATGGAGTATTTTTTGAAGTCATCATATGCCTGAGTCCTCTGCTCTTCCAACTGCAAAAGGTATATCAACATGGCCTCTAGCAGATTCTAATCTAGCTCCTAATTTTGGTTGGCCTATTTTAAAGTTGGTATTTCAAGGTGAGTGGGTAGAACAACTTCCTTAGCATACACTAGTGCATAAGGAGATGTCTTGATGGACCTTTTGATAGTGATCATATCTACCCATAAAACTTGATCTAGTAGAAAATACCAACTCCTTTTGTTCTCTTCCAATACCATTTTTAGAATTCTAAGTAAGTTTTTATTGGTGGATTTCGCCAGCCCATTCCCTTGAGGGTAATAGTTAGAAGAATTCTTTATATTTATGTCATACTTGCTTTGCACCCATGAAAGTTGGGCCATTATCACATACTAGTATTTTTGGAATTCGAAACCTTGTGATCAGATTATCCATGAATTCAATCACTACTTCTTGGTCTAACTTCTTGGTTGGGATAGCCTAAAACCATATGGTAAAGTAATCGGTAGAAGTTAAAATGTATTTGTGGTCTACTGATGAATTTGGGTTTATTACCCCTACAAAATTGAGTTCCCATTGCTGAAAAATATCCTCCACTTGAATTGGTTTAAGTAGGAATGTTGCATTATTGGTCTTTCCCATAAATATATGGCACTTATCACATGATCTACTCGCTTTGAAAGTGTCTGCAAAGATAGTAGGCCAGTATATCCTACCCTTATTATCTTCATGACAGTGATTCTTCCTAAAAAGTTACCTCCTGACAGTCCTCCATGAAATTATTTAGTGACCTTTTGTTTTTCATCATCTTTTAAGCATGTCAAAAGCACTCCATCTAAATTTTTCTTGTATAATACTTTAGGAAGCAACACATACTTTAAATATTGCACTTTGAACATTCTTATTTGTGAAGTATTAAGGCCTTGGGGACATACTCTCATTTGGAAATAGGTTTTCAACTGGTCTACCAAATCTGATCCCTCTAGCAAACTATCATTCTGTTTTGTAGGGGCTACTTGACAAGATACTATCTGTCTTGAATATGCTTTAGTTTCTAGTTCCTAGCACAATGCTCTCCCTCTGACTAACTTGGTGGTATGAATCTATACATTTGTACTCTTATATCTTAGTGATCTATCTAGATCTTTTATCACCCAATTATCCTTAAAGGATAAAATACCTAACATTTGGGTGTACCACATACACAAGACTCTTGCTTTGGATCAAGTACTACCTAAAATTTTTTAAGGATTTCATCACTGCAAATACCTGCCTCTCAATGAAGTTATACTTGTTCTTATACTTATGCAAATTTCAAATCCAAAAGAAAATGGGTTTTTCCTCTTCATTCTCATTATTTTATGTTAACACTGATGCATAGTTGATCTCAGCTCCATAGGCATACACGATAAATTCCTTGCTGAAATTAGGATTTATCAATATAGGTGAAGTCACAATTTATTCCTTAATAGCCTCAAAGGCTTGTTTCCTTTTCTCAGTTCACTTGAACTCTTATGTTCTTCTTGAGTAACTCTGATATGGGCCTAACCACTTGAGTTAAGTCTGAGATGAACTTCCTCACAAAATTAATCTACCCAAAGAAGGATTGTAGACCTTTCTTATTTGTGGGGTGTAGAAGGGATAGAATTGATTTTATTCTATTAGGATCTATTGCCATCCCTTATTTGGAGACTACATGTCCCAATAACTTACCTTTATGGATAATAAAAATTTATTTCTCTGGGTTTAGAGAGATGCCAAACTCTATATTTTTTGAAAACTTTCTCTATATGCTCAAATTATTATTATTTCCCATGATAAAACATAGTCAGATCATCAAGATAAATCAAAATTATTATGTTGATCAACTCATCAAAATCATAGTCCATAGCCCTTTGAAATGTAGCTCTTGGATATGCCAAAAGGTATTATCTAATAAGAAAATGTCCCCCACTTAGTGGTGAAGGCTCTTTTGAACCGGTCCTCATATTTGACCTAGATATGATTGTATCCAGAGAAGTCATCCAACAAGGAGTATTTTTTCATCCCTACTACCATCTATAGAATATGATCAATCTAGGGGAGTGGATAATGATATTTGAGTGATGCTCTATTCAGATTATTGAAATCCACACATAGCTGAATATCTCCTTTCTTTTTTCTTATTGGTACTAAGTTAGCTACCCATTTAGAATACTTTATTGGATAAATTATATTTTCTTTGATAAGCTTAAGCAATTCCTACCTCATTATTGATTCAATTTGAGGATTGACAGGTATTTATCTTTGTCTAAAGGGTTTTGCTTCAGAATCTAGCTCAATGGTATGTTGAATAATCTTCTTATCATATATCTTGAGGTCCTCATATGACCAAGCAATAATTTCTAGGTATTTGAAGCATAGTTCCTTGAATACCTCGACTTCTTCTGAAGAACACTTAACACCAATATTAATCTTCTTTATCTCTTCAATTTTTATCTCACTACATATTTTATTATCTACTTTCATGGTATTTAACTTTTTTCCATACTCATTGTCAAACAAACTCTCTAACATGATCAAGTATTTATGAATGTGATTATTCTTCAACTAAATGATTTCTTACTAATTTACCTCTTGAGAAATATCTTCTTTAACATTAGCTAAGAAATATTCTCTAACTAGAAAATCAATTATCTGATCATAATTTTCAAAGACCTACCAAAACATTTATCTATCTGGCATCACAGGTTTGAAGACTAATTTGACTCTTATGTTAGTGGTTTACCCAAGTTTAAACACTAAAATGTGGTAAACCTGATTAAGCATCCACAAGCAGTGATCAAATTGACATAATATGGCACCTTGGGCAGCCCTTAGGAGGCTCACAGTGGTTCTAGCCACTCCAAAAGGGTTTTGGAGGCTACTTGCCCAATTTTGGGAAGTTTTAGCCCAAAATTCATCACCATCCCACCCTGGGATGAGGGTATATGCCCCTAATCCCACCCTAGGATGGTGGTGAGCCCTCATCCCAGGGTGGGACGGTGGTGAAGTTTGACCCATAAAAAGTCAAAATTTGGCCAAATGGCACCTAGAAACTGCCATTTGACCACCCAAACAGAGCATGCAAGGTAGAGGACATGGAATCCTTATGACATCCATATTTATGAGGTCCAAATTGGGATATCCTCTTCCACACCCTGTGCATGCCTCCCATTTGACAAGTGGCACCTCCTGCCATGCATGCCCTTGCATGCCTTTTTGCACATGAACCCCTTTGGGCTATAAAATGGGTTCCATATCCACACAAAATAATATATAGGAGTTCTAGGATATTCAACGGAGTGCTTCCAATATTTCCCCTCACCTTATTGCACCTTTTTGCCCTTGGGATCTCCCTTTTGTTAGGAGGTTACCGGGTGACTTCAAGAAGGTAATCCGAACGTAACTTTTCCATCTAGGTGAATTTCTTCACAAAATTTGATAAAAACACACCTTAGGTAGTTTAGGGACATCTAAAAATGGTTTTGTAACAAAAATTGACTGTATTTGGTGGGTATCCCCTCCTAGGGTGCCCTCCAAATAGTTGCAGTCACCATCGCCCCCCCCGGTATGAGGGTAAATTATTAAGAAAATTCTTTCATTTTTTTAATTGGTTATTTTATAAATTATTCCATTATGATACAGTACAAATTTCAGGTCATTTGGAGTTAAAATTAATCATTTATGCTATTTTTAATTTTCCACAGGCTCGTAGGGCCCATCCGGGAATCCCAGTTTTATACATGTGGATCCGGGATCCAATTGGAAAATATGACCATATGGGTTGTCCTGAAATGCCAATTTATGCATACTGATAAAATTTCATGAGTTTTGGATGAGTGTGGGTTTGATATATTTTTGTCTTCCTTTTTATAATGTTGACGAGCGACGCTTAATCGAGGGGTCTACGGGTGCAATTTCTGATATTGTTTTGGTGATATATTCCCAAAACCTCATCTTTAATACCTATGCAAATTTTCAAGTCATTTTTATATCATTTTATGCACTTTTAATTCATATGCCATTTTGCCCCTATGGGGATTGCATGTTTTTACCATACACCCTTGCTATTTGACCCATTTTTGCTTCCTTGTGTGTAGGTGCAGGTCCTCAGAAGACTTTAGGAAGTTATATCAGACATCATAGAACCTAGATACAATAAGTAGTGTCATTGGCTCACCCACCTCGATTGTGGGTACGTGGAGAAACATTGGATGTGCACCCAGATTCCATGAAAGACTTGGTCTTTGGGAACCCAATATTGGAAAAATTGTATCAAAATTTTGAGCCCTCAAGGGGAATTCTATAACATTGGATTGGATCCAAAAAATTAATGAGAAAATGCTTGCTTTAAATTCATTTCCTTTTGTTGCGTATTGTTTCCTTTTGCATGCATGCTTCCTTTTTTATGCTCATTAGCGAGATGGGGTAGATACACTTATTTTTCCACATAATTTGGTGCACTATTTTTCCCTACTTCACCAAGGTCTGAGGAGGGATCAAAATTAGAACATTTAATTGCCAAAGCATCAGCCAACACATTCTACTTTCCAGGGACAAAGTATATATTTAGAGCATCGAATTATTCCATCAAATTCCACACTCTATTTTTATACGTTTTTAAGTAGTGATGTTTACTATTGCATATATTTATAACTTGGTTGACCACAAGCTCTGAGTCACCATAAATGTCTAATATCTTGATTTCCATTTTTTTCTTGCATAAATCCCAAACACATATCACATTCCATAGCATTATTTGTACAAGACCAAGTTAGTCTAAAACAAAAACTTTTCACACCTTCTAGAGGATATTTTAACACTACACTAGCTTTGACCCCATTTTTGCACCTTGCTCCATCAAAGTGCATTGTCCATAGTTCTGATTGTCTGAGTGACTAATTAGATATGACAGGGGTGTTCTTTTCTATATTATAGGAGATACTATAAGTACCCAACCCTATTTCAAATAGGCTATGATCGTCTTTGAAATGTAACTCATATTTAATTTATAGATCTTCCATAATTTCTTCTAACTATGGATCTTCCATTACTGAATGATTATACAAATATTCTTCAATTTTTTTAGTATGGAAAGACACAGGCTTATCCAATGTTATTCTTATTCTCTTGCCTTTATAGGGGATCTTCATACCAGAGTAGTATAAATGCATATATCCTCCCATATTGGTAGTGAATTCTCTTGAAAGGCATATAACAAAATAAGGCTCAAGATCTATCACCACAATTTCTTGTACAATGATAATATTTGGGCCTCGATGCAACCTCATATATATATCCTTTATAACTCCTATAGTTTTAACTATGGTATCATAAAGTTGTAAAACCCCTTGAAATTACCTTCTGTACTCCATACCCATCTCATCGTAGATTTATTTTGGCATAATAGTCATTGAGGCCCTTGAGTCTATCATACAGTTTTGAACTACCCATCCTTCCATTCTAAGAGAGATGTAGAATGGAGGAGGTTTTTTCTTTAGGGTGGCGAGAAACATATTTTTTTTATCTTGTTCTAGGTTGAATACTGTAGATATTTTTTTTCCTTGGGACTTCTTATGTATATAAGCCTTCAACATATCTATTTGACCAGGGAGAAAAAGTATATCATACAAGCTTGCTCTAGATGGAGCTCTTTTCAATCCATCAACAATATTATACTCAGACTAAATTAGTGGTGGCCTTTCATACCTTTTTTCTAGTTCACCATACTTTCTTCTGTATTTTTGAGTAGCCTTTATCCTTTGAACTTTTGTAATGGAAGGGAAAATTAGTTTTTCTTGGGCTTCACTTTTAGAAATTTCTTTGTCTTTGCACTTTTTCTTTTCACCTTCTCTTTCTTATATTCTAGGTACTGCATCACTTTTATTAGTAGCTTGTATAATAAGAAACTTGTCATTGCCCTGCTATGGTGATTCTCTTTTCTTCTGATAAGCCACTTGGAAACTTCCCATTTTTTGTGGGTCTACTTGCAAATACTTCTTTCTAGATCTAGTCATGATAGAGACATGTTTTTCTGTAGGAAAATATTTCCCAGTCATAACTTGATCATGCTACCACAATATGTTAACCCTCCCCTTATTGTTTCTTTCTGCATTTTCCATGGCTTATTGCACATGGTGTTGGTACATCACACAAGTGTTAGAATCATGAGGATCATTGCAAACTAAACACCAAACATTGATTAAACTATTTTTATGTTCATATTCTTGCTCTACTTGGTTTGCATTGACTCTAGGTCCTACACTACCACTTGTTATAAAATTTTAATATTTGTTAATATAGGGGAATTTTCTTGATTTAAACCTTTCCATATCCCTCTTTTCCATTGCATTGACCTTGTTATTAATTATTTTCAAGGTAATCTAGATATCCAACAATACAAATGATTCTTGGGAGTTTTGAGATGGAAGGGGAGGAAAAGGGATAGTAGAGATTGTTTTAGGAGGGAATAATAGAGCTTCTTATGGAGTTTATGGAGGATCCATATATGAAGGAGAGGCTACCTTTGGTGGAAATTGAGGAATTTTAGAGCAATAAGGCATTACCATTTTTTTTGGAAGCCTTCCTACAACAACTAATATGTTTTATACTTGGATAGTGGCTTGATAGACATCTGGGAATGTGTTTATACCTGACTACTGAGTTTGTAGTCCTAATTTTTACCCAAGTGCTCTGATGTAATACATATAGGCTAAAGATATAGTTGGTCTAGCTTCAAGGAGAATCATATTCTATGTCCTATTGAATAGCAAGTTAAAATTAGAGACTAACTCATGTTGGTGTTTTTGCATAGCTTTGAACTAGTTTAGGAGTGAAAATAGATCAGATGACTCATTGAATTATTCTACAAAAGGACCAACTAACTCATCCCACGAAGTGATGGTCTTGTCTTCCAAGGTTCTAAACTAGTGAAGGATATTCTATCTAAAATAAAGGGCTAGAAGCTTGACTACAATATATTCATTCTTGATATTATGAATAGTAGCTAAGTTCAATATGTCCTTGTAATTCTCATATGTAGTCTTTCTTGTAACATCTAATGTGGATATGGATTTTGTAATAGCCTGGGTAATATCATGCGTATTAGCAAGTCCAAGAGGTCTAGAATTATCCTAACTAGGATAATTCTATGAAGGTCGATTTGTATTGACATTCTACTATTGAACCATTGTAGGTGGTGTTTTTAATGGATCTAGACTAGGAGGTATCGTAGGGGCTACTTCAACTAAGACCTCTTATAATTGTGAATCTATGAAAAAACTTCTTCTAATATTAAACCCTCTTAGGGGAAGCTCATAAAATGTAATAGGGTCTTGACTATTTTTAGCAAATGACCTATTATACATGAAAGATATGGGCTACTAGTATTGCTTTTTTGGTTTCTTGCACTCAGGGAGTTATCAAGTGAATTTATTTTTTTTGCTAAACGAGGTAAAGATAAATCACAAAATTTGTATACCTCTAGGTATTATAAACAATGAGATAAAATGGGTAGGGAAAAGATAATGTATCTTTAGCATCCCATTGAGCATGCCAAAAATTTTGGGGTTTGAATTGACATCACTAAAATATTATATTGTGACTATGAATATATGACTTTTTGGAAGGTATAGAGTAGACTGGTATACCTTGTCAACTAATTATATGTTGAATCAATTAAGCTTAGTTTAAAATGTAATTTTAGGTATATAAATAGAGTAAGGGTTAGAAAAAATTGAATGAATAATGGTCAGATAAAGCTAACAACATTGACAACTATAAAGAACCTTCTGATAGATCACATTTCTAGTATGCCACACTTGTAACTAACAATATTCAACACAAATGATCTGCATCATAAAATAACCAAAACATGCTCAGAGAACTATTTAAAACATCCAAAATGTTAATAATCCAAATAGCAGAATTATATCAACATCCATATTAACAAAAAAAAAGAATCTCTCTTTAGAATTTATTTAAACATGAAGCTGTAGCGACCTCGGGACGCACGCACCGCTCTTTTTACGCTACTTGCAATGTATTAAAAACCCAAAATGAAATGGAAGACAATGAAAAGCATATAACACAGAAATAACAAATATGGATCTCTTTATTTGTATTGAAACCCGGTTACATGTCGGTCCCTCTTAGGGATACCCATTTCGATACAATAAGGTTACAAATAGGCAAAGAGTGCCCCTTTCACGAAGAGGTGGTGCGCTTTCAAAAAGCTTCCCGGTTCCGCACACGGAAATGTATGAGGGCTTACAGATGCCTCCTTCTCTAGGCCTATTTCCTAGAGGGATCCCTTTTGCTCTCGTATGTTGCAGATTTCGTCCGATGAACCTGTGGCCCTGTAAGCAATGAAACAACAACACACGCTTAGATGTCCGAGAATACCTCCCCGGATGAGGTTGTTAGCAATGAATATAACAAATGAAAGCAAGTGCAAATTAGACTAATGCTATGAATGCGAATGAATGAAATGATGCTATGCTAATGATATGCTAAAAATAATGAATCTAATGTCTAAAACCCTAAGCTAAGCCCGCGGGCCACTGTCCAAGACAACGGCCGCTAAAGTGACTCTCGTCCTCTTTGCTCCAAAGCTATGGATCAAAGCTTGTATCCGATGTTGAAATAATGGTTGCTATGCTCTCCAATATATCAAGGCTTCACCATACACGTGATCTCCAAGGGAACTCTCCAAGTCTCGAAAGCTCTCCTCAATGACCTATCCTGATAAATTGTCTAGATAAAGATCTCTTAGATAAAATATGTCTCTCCTCTCTTCAAAGATCGATAAAAAAATCCTTGGTGCTCTTAGGCTTGCACCTTTTATAGTGTGAAACCCTAGGTCTATGTCCAAGCCCTAGGAATGAATTTCTCATGCGTAGTGAGAGTTAGCATGAGAAGATTTTTGTCTTTTCTATGTTTGGAGGCTAGTTAACTGAAATATAACTACCAACTTGAGTCTCCTATGCAAACTGGTCATTAGCATGAGAAGATTTTGTCCTTTGTCTATGTTTGGAGGCTAGTTAACTAAAGTCTAAATGCAAACTCAAGTCTCCTATGTGAACTGGTCATGAAAAGGAATGCAAAGTTACTCCCGCTCACCTTTATTGCATGCAGACTACCACTTTCGCCCGTGATTAGGCCTGTTTGTCGGTAAAACTACTTTTATGGTTTAGCCATTGTCATCTGCAGTGACTAAGATCTGGCCATTGTCATCTGTAGTGGCTAAGGTCTGGCCACTCTAGGCTTGAGTGGCTAGGATCTGGTCACTCTTGGCTTGAGCGGCTAGGCTTGGATGGCTTGAAAAGGCCCCAAATGAGTGGTGAGAACCACTGTTGATGCTTGGAAAGTCCAATATTATGTCATATGATCTTATGAATGTGTCTATGTGAGTAGCTCCCCTAAGCATGACACATTTTAGGTGTCTATAGATGCCCCTTTTTGTGATGCGCTGTGTGGAAAACACAATGCTGAGCAAAAATGTAGACTGATCTATTTGTAGGGTGTATGGTGATCAATGGTCTGATCAACGTTGGATGGCCCAATCATGCAAGATGGTGTGCATCCCTTGAATCATTGCCTCAATGTTCGGAGGACTTAGCTCAGTGGCTTGGGCATGTTAAATTGCACTCATTCCTCAAACTCAATCGGGTAGCTTCAGCTGCTACAATAGTTTCGACCGGTAGGAGAGCTACAATTGAATATGTCATGTCTACTTACATTCCCAACAAACAAGGGAAATTTGTGATTGTTGTATGCAATGATTCATAGGATGAACATGATTTTGTTATGATCGAGTGATATTTTGTTGATTTTGATTATGATTATGTTGAAGTTTTGAACTACTTCCTCACACAATGGATTGGTGAAGAAATGACAATGAATGAAGTGACAAGTCGCTTGACCAATATGACTAATCTGGTTCCTTTCTAGCATTTGTTGCTTTTAATGGGCAATCCCACATCCAAGTGTGATTCCAATTGTTTATGATAATCATCCATCCCTATCCCGAGGAGCGGTCCAGCTATCAATAGCCTTCTTAGGGAGTTAGGATGAGTGATTCTATTTATGTTCATATTGTATCACTTTGGCTTAATGTTTTTGGTATCATAGGGGAATTAGGATGATCCTTTCGCACCCATGGAGCAGTCCGACCATCTTGGTCTTCTTCGGGATTGAAGGGTGGCACATCGTAATTCCAAAATGAAATGCTTTTGCCCCAAGTGGCCTTATGGTAGCCTACTCATCTCATCGAAATGCATGGAGTGTGAATCACTGCAATCGTCGAGTGGATAGAGTAAGTAACTAGGTACGAGGCCTGCTTGAGATTATGCTTATATGTGATTTTTTTGTTATTTTGGTCATTAAGATGACTTCAATTCATCAAAATGCATTTATTTAATGTTTTTGTTATCCCCCATGGAAGGAATTTTCTTGTTTTTATCTATGGAGCAGGCCGCTATCAGGTCCAGTGGCCTCTGAGTCTCTGCCTATGGCTATTGTCGCCTTGAGTGGCCATGAAGTTTAGGCCACTGATGTCAGCAGCGGCCAAGGCATAATTTGAAAATATAAAAAATGCATTTTTAGGGTTTTGACCTATCACTTTCATTTGTTATCAATTCACTTTTTAGAGCTCTGGTGAGACAATGACAGTTGCGATTTTTGAAGTTACCTGCATCGAGGACATGGCTGCACAGGGTGAGGCATCAGCTATTGGAGGAGCCAGAGCTTCTCGGGTATTCTTTCAAACCCTACCCTCTTTCTCTCTTGGGTAAAACTGAACCTCACTAAGTAAATGGCAAATGAACCCCACTAAACCTGTTGGTAATGAACGAAATCCATAGTTAGGCTTAGTTTAGGTTTTTAAGTGGTGGGTTGGTCCCCATTTTTGTTTTTTCAATTTTTTTGAATTTTATGGCCTAGGGTTCATGGGTTTGTCATGTTACCTTTCGCGCTATCACTCAGAGCGGAAAATTTGGCCGTTGTCACTCAGAGCGGCTAAGTTTGAACCCCAATGGTCAAAAATTTGACCATTGGGCTTTGGCCGCTATTCTCCAATGGCCAGATTTTGGCCATTATAGGTGACAACGGCTAATCCCCTTAGCCAATTTTGCACAATTTTTTGCTTTTTATTGGATTTTTGAGATAGTTTAATAATTTTTTTGGAATTTTGAACTACTCTTTAGCATGTGTTGCATGCCTAGGTGCATTTATTCCCCCCTCTTTGCTCAGATTTAGGAGAGTGTCAGATTTTTTATGTTTTATTAGGATTTATGCCTTAGATGCACTGTAGTTATGTTTCATATTTCTTTTGCTTTGCTTAGATCCTTACTACTCGGGCTTGAGACCCGAGGCTCATGAATGACCTTCTACCTCTTCTGGATGACATGGATTGGAGGTGGCTTAAGGCTCATGGGCTCTAGTATGTTACCAGACTACCTCATATTATGTCAGACCAGGCTTACCTTATGACTTTGGCCCATCGCTGGGACCCTCGGACTAATACCTTCCACCTCCCAACCGATGAGATGACCATTACGCCAGAGGATGTGTACAGGATCTTTTGGATCCCTTTTGATGGGGTGGCCATTGTTTCTTCGACCACTAATGATTAGGTGGTCATCTTCACTCGAGTGTTTGAAAGGTATTCTGAGGATGCTCTCAAGGACACCAAGTCTGGGGGAGTGTCTATCATCCACTAGTACCGAGAGCATGTTTTCATAGTGAGGCATGCAGTGTTGTTGATGGTCATCAACAATGTCCTTATCCTAGACTATTCAGGCTTGAGGTTCCCTTGGAACCTCCTTGCGATGGTTCAAGACCTGATGGATAGTGAGGCACCCATCATCTATGCATGGGGTAGGTCTCTATTGGCTTAGTGTTATGATGAGTTATACCACATCCATTGGAGGGGTCATGTCAGCATCACCTATAGTTGGCTTTTGTAGATCTGGGGATGGGAGCACATTAGGGTAGATCGCCCTAAGGGGCTTCCTATTAAGATCATAGTTATGGATAGGAGGATGCAGTGCTATGGTGCTAGATGGGCTAGAGAGAGCGAGGAGTGCAAGAGCCACACTTTTGTAGGGGAGCTGACTCATTATACTGATACTTTTACTAGACTCCAAGCTGGAGATGTCATATGGCACCCGTATCATGAGTGTCCTACTTGGGATGACCCTGACAACTTTACTGCTAGGATGCGACATGAGCGATGGCTCATTGGCCACAAGGTTAACATTCGAGAGTACTTCTTCTACTCTCAAGTTCTTCATCAGTATGGGTTGTAGTAGGATGTGCCATTAGTACCATTTTTGTATAGGTGCATCAGAGTAGAGAGAGACCTCCCTCCTCGATAGGTTACAGAGCTAGCTGATGAGGAGGATGCCCCAACTATTGATCCTAGAGTAGTTGGTGGAGTTATAGATGCATTTGCATGGTGGTGGGGTGACCTGATGTGGTATGATGAGGGTAGTCTAGGCTGAGAGGATGATGGTAGAGATGGGGTAGATCCATCGGGGTGTAGGGTTCATGCTAGGACTATGACGTGGGGCCAGTAGGTAGAGTAGGTGATAGTGGAGGAGTAGGAGGCTCCTAAGGAGGTGGAGGAGGAGATGGAGCCTAAGGAGAGAGATTCTCCTCTTAGGGCACAACTACATGATGTGGAGGTCGAGCTCCAGTCGACCAAGATATAGGTACAATAGTATGATGCCATCATAGCTCAGAGGGATACTACTATAGCGTAGCTATCAGACTAGATATAGGATTTGTAGGCCACTATGGGAGGAGCTACCCGGATGTAGGTTGTTGTTGCTCCTCCTACTCCTGAGGGTCCTTCGAGGGTAGCTCTTGAGGGTGAGATCAATCATCTATAGGGTTTTTTGGATGAGAGTGATGTACAGATTGTTGAGGATGCAGCCCATATTGTCACTCTCTCGAGGTAGATCAGGAGGCTAGGAGCCATCCCTAGGGAGAGAGGAGCCACAGGTGGGTCATAGGTCAGTAGGAGTTCTACCATAGGGTAGTCTTCCATCCAGCCTAGTCATGGGGCCCAGACTCATACTGAGAGACCAGTAGGGTCCAGCTCACACCATTCTCCCAGAGATCCATCCATAGGGGCGGTGTTGCAGGGGGCACAGGCCCAGTATTCGATTGATGGTTCACTTGGTTTTGATTCATTTTTGAGGTCGAATGACCTATATGACTATAGCCCATGGGCATTTTTGTATATCCATGGACTTGACACACATACTTTTATGATATCTTTGCATTATGACTCATTATGTGTATCATTTATTGCTCATGTTTTTGTTGTTATTTTATTTTATGATGTGATGTGATGATGGCATTATGATGATTTGATGTATATGTTAGATGATAGATGATATTGTAGATGCTTATATGGATGTGTAAATGCTTATATGATTTGATGATATGACATGATGTATTTTGATGATGAATGATGAATTCATGATTGTATGCAAATGGATATTGCCTATATGTTTTATGATGTGCTCTATGATGTGATGATGGATGATTAATGACTTGTGTTTGTGGATGCGATGTTATTGTTAAATGCATGTTTAATTTTGCTTTAATTGTATGCATCTAACTTATGTGATGGGATGGTATAAACGAACCTGTATGCTCTAATCACTTAAAACATAAGGAATGCATATGACATTGACAATCTTAATGGGTGATACCACAGAAAGTAAAAAAATAATCATGAATTTAAATAATCACTCTTATCATAAGAATTGATTAAGTATTCATATATGAGATGTAATGGTGTGTAATGTATTTTCTTGATAAGTTTATATAAATTAAAAGATATAAAGTAGTCAGTGGTCATCTATATACTATTTCTAATATATATGCGGTATCTGTCCTACTATGTTGATACCCCCTAATTTATAGAATCTTATAAAGAAAGTGATGGTGTGAATGATGATATGATTTGTTGCTATGTAAGAATTTTTGGGGCTTTCCAGAGATTCAAACACTCTAGTTACCCTATCAACAATTGTCTACTGACCACTCTAGACTTTTGAAAAGTAAGGCTTTTACCATGGACCTAGATATTCATGATCTCTGTGTGTGCAAGTGATTGTATATTTTGAGATAGAACTCAAGCATTTCCTTCGATGTCAGGTGGGATTCTTTCAGCCCATTGCTAAGATCAAGGATTCTCAAGTGTTCATCTCGTCCTAAGTTGGACTTAGTTGGACTATACCACTAGGCAATATTGGGTTACCTAAGCTAGCTCATCCACATTCAAACATTGGTCTACACAAATGCATGAAGCAATTGTGGTAGACATATCATCATGCATAAGGATCTCTCCTTCCGATTTTGTACAATGTTGAGAATTCCAGGGATTCAAGCTTTATTCCCTTCTTTTCTTCCTTTTGGCTTTGGATATTTGCTCATATGTAGTGATGAAAATCATTGTTTATTTTTTATTGATTTTTCTTTGAGCGAGGATTCTTGTAGTGATGATAATCACTATTTATTTTTCTCATATGTAGTGATGAAAATCACTATTTATTTTTTATTGATTTTTCTTTGAGCGAGGTTTCTTGGAATTTTTGATTTGTGTATCGGATCATTGCTTTGAAATCTGGAATGTATGCTTGGATTTTTGAATATGTACTTTGCTTTAGGTTTTTGCTTATTTTGATTTAAGCAAGGGATTTGGATAGGGCAAAGCTTGTCCTTTTGCCAATTCTCAACACCTTTAAACCGGTTGCATAGGGGGATAAGCAAGGAAGATCCTTTTCACTTAAGGTAACCTAGACCGCTTTGCAACTTTCATCTTTTCCTTGTACCAGCTAGGATTTTAGTGTTTCAATTAGTGATGAGATCTTGAATATCCAAGGCATTATCATGGCTAGACCTTACCTTCTACTAACCAAGATTGTTTTCCACAAAATTTGATAAGATCACTAGGTGTGGTTGATTAACCAAAAAACCTTAGTATATTATGTATAGCAACAAATAATGGTTGTGTTGAAAAACACAATTACACACATGTGTTGATGGAGGTATGGATTTGAATGATTTGTGTGATAAAATTTGGTATCACTTTTAAGGCTCTCATGACATATGCAATTGTAATGGATGTAAAAATGCAATGCAATTATGTGGATGCAAGATATGAGATGCAATTGTTTTTGTATTTTTTATTTTTATGTTGTTTTTGTATTTTTGTTTAATTTGACCAAAGGGCTTATTATGCCTTTGGGGATTTTTGATTTTTGACCAAGTAGCATGAAGTACCCTTGGAGATTTTTGATTTTTGACCAAGTGGTATGAATTACCCTTGGAGCATTTTTAATTGAAGTTGACCAAGCGGTTTGAATACCCTTGGAGCATTTTGAATTGATTTTGACCAAGCGACTTGAATGTCCTTGGAGCATTTTGATTGTATTTTGAATTTTTATGTTTTTATGATTTGTTTGTGTTTTTGACACATTTGATTTTTTGTTTTTTTTTTTTTTTTTTTTTTTTACATATTTAATTTTTTGTATTTTTGACATATTTGAATTTTTTTGTATTTTATGTGTAGAATGCCTTTAAGTGAATGATATTGAGAGGTTCAGGCTCCTCAACACCATCTAATGATATAAGGTGATATGCTCCAGGCCCAACTCTCTATGAAATCATGTATGGGCCTATCCAATTTACCATGAACTTGTCTCATAGATGCGATGACAGATTCGAATTCTATTGGTTTTCTTTGAGCACTAGATCTCCAACCTTGAATTCCCTTAAGTGGAATTTACTATTGTAAGCTCACACAAGGTGATCTTGGTAAACATAAAGATGCTCTAAAGCATTGACTCGACATTCATCAAGAAGCATCAACTGATCAAGGTGGCCTTGCCATGTGACATCATCATCTATGAAGTCCTTTAATGCTATGCATAGAGTTGGAATTTCCAACTCTAGTGGCATGATGGCCTCAGTGCCATACACTAGTGAAAATGGTGTTGCCCTAGTGGGCATCCATATACTAGTCCTATATGCCCATAGTGCAAGAGGCAACTGCATGTGCCAATCCTTGTGATTGTCTTGCACCGTCTTCCTCAAGATGGAGACTATTATCTTGTTCGAGGCTTTTGCTTGCTCATTTGCTTGTGGATAATAAGGCATTGAAAAACTATGCTGAATATGGTATTTTTTCATTAAAGCATGCACATTTTTGTTCTTGAAATATGGCCCATTATCCGATATTATCTTCGAAGGGACCCCAAAATGACTTATGATATTGTGGAGTATAAACTCCACAATCCTTGGTCCAGTTGTTGATGTTAAGGGGATCGCTTCCACCCATTTAGTGAAGTATTCTATGGCCATTATGATGAATGTGTGTCGGCCTGAGGATGGGGGTGAGATCTTCCCAATCAAGTCTAGTCCCCACTATGAGAATGGCCATGCTTCCTGGATGGGTTGCAAGGCTTGCGATGGTAAGTGCGTTAGATTTGCATGATGTTGGCACTTAATGCATTTCTTGACATACTCATAGTAGTCCTTTTCCATGGTGGGCCAATAGTAACCCATTCTCAAGATGCACTTAACGATGGCCATGCCACTAAAATGCCCTCCACATGTGCCATCGTGAGCTTGCAAAATTGCCCAGGATGCTTCCTAGGGCTCAAGACAATGGAGTAATACTCCATCATATCCTCGTCTATAGAGGATTTCTCCTAGAAAGATGTATCTTGTTGCTTTCTATTTGAACATTCACCTTTCAGTATGTGACAAACCTTGAGGTACTATTCCAAGTTTTAGGAAGTCTCATAGTTGGGAAAGCCAATCCTGATAAGCCATGACTTCTATAGAAAATATGGCTTGCTTTTCTTATATTCCTGAGCTGGTGAACATGGATTGAGGAACAACTCTATGGTGTATGGTTGCACCACACTCCATAGGTCCTTGGGAGATCAAAGACCCCCAAGGTGTCATTTGCAAGAAATATCTAGCTATGAAGGACCAATCCTGATTTGGTTCGATGTTGATCATGTTGATTGATTCTTGATTGTCAAAAGCTTCATGACGTATTGTTGAGTGTGAAAGCACTTTCACATGAATGGTTGTAAAATTAGTAGATGGATTCTGAGGGATTAAGGATCCCAAAGAGGCCATGGTGTCTACAAATCTATTTGATGTATGAGGGATTGCCTCGATGTCATACCATTCCAATCGGGCTAGGTAGGTGTCAACAAGTTCCTTGTAAGTCTTCAGGAGTGGGCACCTACATTGAAATAGTCCTTTGACCTAGTTTACTATGAGCAAGGAGTCACCAAAGATATTCAATATTTTAATGCCCATTGCTATGGCTATTTGGAGTCCCAAGATCAATGCTTCATATTCTATGTTGTTGTTTGTGCAAGGGAAGTCTAGTTTGAATGATAAGGGCAATGGAGCACCCTACGGTGTGATAAAGACAATCCCTGCTCTACCCCTTTGTTCACACTTTGAACCATCGAAGAACAATGACATGTCTCTTTCTTTCTTAGGTTCTTCGAGTTCGGTGGATCTGATAATGCAAAGACCGCATCATCAAGCAATTCTATGGTGAGAGGCTTGTTATCCTGAAGAGGTGCCTCTACTAATTGATCTGCTATGACTTGTCCCTTGATGGAATTTTGGCTTATGAACTCTAGATCAAATTCTGTCAATAGCATGATCCACTTTGTGGTACGTGTATTGTGATATGTCTTGCTCATCATGTACTGCAAAGGATTTTGTTTTGATATGACGTAGGTCGTATGGCTCAACATGTAGTGTCACAACTTTCGAGTTGCAAAGACCATTACTAAACACAATTTTTTGACATACGCATATCCTAGCTCATAACTCACCAAGGTGCGACTAATGTAATATATGGCTTGCTCTTTATCTTGTGCATTCTTTTGGGCTAACATGGTGCCCAATGCAAAATTAGTAGCCGATATATATAGTAAAAATGGTATGTCTGGCCTTGGTGGAGCCAATACTAGCGGTGTGGCTAGATAAGTTTTGATCTCTGCAAAGGCTTGATGGCATTCTTCATCCCAATGAAAGGGGACCTCCTTGCATAGCAACCGATTCATAGGTCGGCATTTGTCTGATAATTGCATGATGAATATTTTGATGGATGCTATCTTGCCTTGTAGGCTCCTCAGCTCCCTAATGTTGGTAGGGGTGGCCATTTCCAATATAGCCTTTACCTTTGCAGGATCTACTTCGATGCCTCTCTTGGATACGATGAATCCCAAAAGCTTGCCAGAAGTTATGCCAAATACGCACTTCTTAGGATTCAATCGGACATTGTGTTCTATGAGGTGATCAAAGACTTGTCTAAGGACTTCAGCATGCTCTTGCCACAATAGGGACTTGGCCAGTAAGTCATCCATGTAATCCTCTAAGATCTTATGCATATAGTCATGGAATATGTATGTCATGGCCCACTGATATGTGGCACCAACATTTTTGAGACCAAATGGCATCACTTTGTAATAGAATGTTCCCCATGGAGTAATGAAAGTAGTTTTATGTTGATCTTCGGGCTTAATCCAGATCTGGTTGTATCCAAAAAAACCATCCATTAGGGAGAGCATCTCATGACCTACGGTTGCATCTACAAGAGCATCTATGTTTGGAAATGGGAATGAATCCTTTGGTGTTGCCCTATTTAAATCTCTAAAGTCTGTGCAGATATAGACTCTTCCATCGGGTTTCCCCATGGGTACCATGTTCGACACCCACTCAGGGTAGTCTATAGGAACTATGAATACTGCATCCAGTAGTTTTTGCAATTCATTCTTCACCATCAAAGCGATGGTTGGATGCATTTTCCTCAGCTTTTGCTTGACTGGCTTCTTCATGGGATCCAATGAAAGGTTGTGAATGACTAACTTTGGATCTATCCCTGGCATGTCTTTGTAAGTCCAAGCAAAAATATTTGGCCTCTCTTTGAGGAGAGGAATTAGGATGGCTTGTTCCTCTGGAGATAGAATTTCTTCGAACTTGAATTTTCTTGGTTGGGTAGGATCATCACTGATGTCCACCTCGAAAGTCACTTCTATAGCCATATGTGACCCATCCTCTAGTTGATGAGGCATGGGTATCAAATGAATGTCATCGATGGGATTTATAGGACCTACTGACTCAGGTTCCAAACCAACATGGAAGATGTCATACGCACAACCTGATGCAAAATGGAATGGTTGTAACATCTCTTCATTGGGGAAGAGGTCTTCAAGCTCTATGGGTGAATTAGCATGATCCCAATAAATAGCCTCTATATCAAGATGCAATGATTTGGTAGGATCTACTAGATTATGAAGTGGAGTGGTCAAATCAATGGAGATCATGTTGATGGATGGGATGAAATCTCTAGGACCACATGGGTGCAATATTATCTCAGGGGTTTCCCTTCCATACTTACGATGAGGCTCTGGAGGAATGGGAATTTTTGGATCTGGCCCATGAGTAGGGTGGATAATAGGATCATTGGGCTCTAATCACTCTCTGAATGTAGGTGGAGGGGGATTGACCATCTGGTGAATGGCAGCTAGGTCAATAGGTCTCCCCAAAAATCATAGATGAGGGTCTATAGCATGGAGTGCCACCTCTCTCTCTACTAGCTCATTGACTTGTCGCAAGTGGTGAGGTCCAAGATAAGCCATCTCGGTCTCATCCTCAAAGTCATCATCACTTATCCAAAAACTATTAGCATTGGTATGCGGCCCTAAGACAAGGGGCTCATGTCTTGGCCCCAAGTAGGCCATCTCTATTTCATCTTCATATTCTTCATCACTTATGAAGAATCCATTTGCATTTGTCTCTTGCCCCAAAGTCAGGGGTTGATGGCTCAGGCCTAAGTAGGCTCTTTCTATTGAGTCTTCTGATTCATAGTCACTTTCATCTGATATATACCCACTCTCATTATGGATGGACCATGTGAATATTTGTAAATAGTGAGGCCCATGGTAGGCTAAGCCAAGTTGTACCTCATCATCACTTGCTTCATATCCATTCTCCTCATCCCATGAGTTGTACCCTATTGGGGTGGAATCAATTGAGATGTTTGGATGATAAATTTTTGGTGGTGGTACGTTCACCATGGCCACTTATCTATTGCTCAAATTTCCTATTCTTAGGGGGTGATAAGGAATGAAATCGATGTCTTCTCCTAACCCTAAGCTTAATCTATCCAATGCTACTACAAGAGAGTCATCTCGACCTCCAATATAATAGCCTAACCCAAACCTATCAGAGGGAAGCTGATATTGTGGCTCGTATGGCCGCCTATGCCCCTGCTCATATATACCAAGGCCATAGCCATGCCAATGGCAATGCTCAAAGTAGCTTAGAGAAAACTTAGGATTAGAGAGGTAATGAACATTGACCATGAATAATTCATCACTATCCTCTTCTATATCTGAAGACTTATGGGCGTAGTCCAAGCTGGCATAGACAAAATTGGTTTGGTTGGGAGGGATTCCAAGTGGAACCACTATTCCCACTAGTGGCCTCAAGTCCTTAGGTCTTCCCATGTTTTGTGTAGACTCAATGATAGGCGTAAAGGTAATGTTCTACACAAGGTACTCCCCTATGCCTATGCTTGCCAAGTGTATTGATGCATGCGATGTGGATGACCCTACGGATGATACTGGTGAAGTGGGATGGTAATCACTATCTTCATCTTGATCTTGAAGATCTTCTTCTTCCATAGGACTTGGCATTTCAGCAATGGCTATAGTTGGCACTTCCTTGGGCCTTTCTTCTTTGACTAAGGGTGCCTTTAGCTTCTGATTATCTTTTGGTTTTGATGTTGATGGTACTTTAGAAGCATTGACTATTTTGAGTGCACCAGGAGGTGTTGATGTGCATGGGTCTTTTCTTACCCTTTTGTCTTTGTTATCCATTTGTGTGGTTGGAGATGAAGGTGCTACGTATAGGTGGGTAGAAGGAATTACAAATTCTCCTAGAATGTCCACCTGATGGATGTATTTAAAAGGCTCTTCATCGGCCAGAACCACATAGACTTTGTTTTCGTGCACATACTTGACACATTGGTGCAAGATCGAAGGAACACACTTCATGGCCCTTATCCAAGGATGCCCTAGGAGGATGTTGTACTGCATAGCTCCTTCCAAGACATGACACATCATAGGGATGGTCTTGTGCCCCACCTTGATGGGTAGGACTATCATTCCCATAGTATTGCATAAAGCATCATTAAAAGCTCTCAATGTGTAAGCTCCTGGAATGATATTGGACTTGGGGATCTTGAGGTGCTCTATTGTTATTGTTGTAATGATGTTTATTGATGAACCTGTATCGACCAAGACCCTCTTGAAAGGTAAGTCATTGATTGCCACCACAATGTTTAGCGGAGGGTCTAGTAAGGTAGTAGGTACTATCTTAATCTCATAATCATAGAATCGAATTATAGGTTCTTGGCATTCTTGTACTTGTCCCACAAAGTGAGTGAATGCATTCACATCTTGTGGTTGGAGCTCAATTGTCCTTAAAATTTCCATTAGAGTCTCCCTATGCTTTGGGGACTATTGTATGAGCTCATAGATGGATAACTTAGCTAGAGTCATCTATAGGTTTTGCTCCAATCTACTCTGGATAGTTACCATAGGTCATGTTGGTGGACCTGGAAGGTTGTCTTACCTCTACCTAGGTGTGGCTGGGACATTCATGGGAGCTGCAGGAGGTTGTGGTTGACCATACCACCTAGTCCTTGTTGCTATGTTAACAATATCAACCATCCCAATGCATCCATGGGTAGGTATATCAGCTCAAACCTGATTGACTTGGGCCCCTTGCTCTCTAGGGGCCTCATGATTGGGCAATGGGTTTTTGTATATGCCCATGTCTCTATTATTGGGAGCCAGTGGGTTGTCAACTTTGAGTTCTCCTACCTCAATCATGTTTTGCACTTGATGCTTAAAACCAATGCAAGCCTCAATGTCATGCCCCGGTATCCTATGATAAGGGAAAAATTGATCTTCCCTATATCCTTTTGGCTTAGGATGGTTGGGATCTATAAGAGGTATATCAAGAAATCTGATCCTCCTAGCCTCGCTCAACTGATTAAATATTGATTGCATTGATTCTGTCAGAGGCATGAAATAGCGAGGTGGCTTGCATTCTCTATTTTACCCCTGATTGTTCCTTTGGTCATAATTGGTTGGTGGGGGATGTGCTTGATAGTTCTAGGGTTGTTGTGCACCCCCATCCTTGGGTGTAGCCAATACGACTTGATTGACTAGAGTAGGGTTGCCCTACTTCTGCTTGTACTTGTCATTCTTACCATTCTTGTTCCACTCCTTTTTGTTTTGGAGTTTAATGGTTCCCTCATCTACTTTTATGTCTTCGATGAGTTTGGCTTGTGCCAAAGCTTCCTCAAATGAAGGATACTGCTGAAGTTGTAGCAAGAGGGAGATGTGTTTAGAACAACTTTTGGTGAACATGTGAATGATCTCTTCTGTGGGAATGGAGAATGATAATTTTACCATGAATTTTCTCCATCTATTCCCATAATCCATTACTGGCTCATCATCATACTATTTCAAGTTGGCCAGGTCTGAAAGGTTCACCTTCTTCTTAGCACCAAAGGAGAAATGCTTTAAGAATGCATTTACTAGTTGTTCAAAGTTGGTTATGCTATGCTTAGGTAGTTGGTTGAACCATTGAGTGGCAGCACCTAAAAATGTCATTATGAATGTTCTTAGCATGAGAGCATCATTGTCTTCAAGATGAAAACATGCATTGATAAAATTGGTGATGTGCTCTTGTGCATCCTCTTCACCCTTAAATTTTTCTAACCTAGGCATCTCAAAGTGCTTAGGATATGGAGGGCTAGGGATTGATGGGCACAATGGTTGGTTGTGTATTTTGCTCAATGTTGGTGAGTTCCCAGCTGCCTCTTGTTTCTCAAAGGCTTTTATATTTTTAGCAATTTCTTGAAATGCCTTTGATGCATGGATTTCCTCCTCTTGTAGGCCTACTCATAGTGGCAATGGAGGTAACTCTCTATCCATTTGATTTGTTCTATTTTCCTCCCTCCTATGAGGGGACTCAGGATTGTGATCCTGGTTTGTTATGTTTGCCCTTTCCCCACTAGTTGGATTTCATTCATGGTTTGGTGGGTGATTTCATTGTGGGCTATCTTGTCTAGTGTGCCTCTCCTTAGGTGAGTCAGTGCATCTAGTTCTTTGGTGGTTACCATCATTTGTCTATAAATTGCTAAGAGCTAGCCACTCAACTTGCTCTCTTAAGCGTTGCTCATGTTGGTGCAAGAGTCTTTCTCTTTGTTTATCCTATTTGAGAGCTTCCACTAGCTCTCGCTCCTTACATAATGCATTTTCTAACCACCTCACATGATCAATTTGTGCTATCATAGAAGACTCATGTTTATCTGACTCTGTTCTTGTTGTCTTGACTCACAGATTCCTCAAGGAGGTTTCTATTATACCTATACTCTTGCTAGCTAATGTGACTTGTTCAGTGTACTATTGAGTATCCCTATGATCAGAATCCATATATCTACTATGGGGTCACTCTGAGGTACCCCAATACTAAGAGATGTGTTTAGAAGTCATAGTTCATGAGCTTCCAGATGCAGAGTTCTCAGTAGCTATAGTTCTTTGAGTTGGTCATGTAGGAAACCGATCCAACCCATCTAGCTATCTTATTTTCCATGGCTGGTCCCATGGGGTGCCATTCACTCCTATGAGGTCATAGTCTATAGGAATATTTCCTTTTGTGGAGGGTTTCTTTTTGTGAAGGGTTTCTTCTATATGATTCCCATGACTAGATGTAGCTCTAGTTTCCTGCCCTTCAATGGGCAGACCTGTTTCATATGTTTCTTGTGAATCTTGAGGTGTTGCAACTCTTGCTTGCCTTCTTGATGAAGAGGGCTTTGTGGTGACATGTTTTCTCCATGTGGATGGAGATGTAGCAGTCTCATCATCCCTATGTGAAGAATGAGTTTTAGAACCTTCTTTATGTCCATGTGAGGAGGAAGCCCTTGAAGCTTCCTCACATCTTTGAGATGTTTCTATGTGTTTAGAGGAGGCCCTTGAGGTCTCCTCATGTCTCCTTGATGAGGATGGCTATGAAGCCTCTTTTTGTCTATGTGACTTTGTTCCATGATGTGGTTCCCTACTTGGGGTTTCTCGAGGAGATCCCCCAAGGGTTGAGTTATCACCCCTTAGGCTCATGGAGCTACGTCTCATGGTCTTACGGGTAGGTCATTCAATGTTACTATGACTCCACCTATGGGTATGAGTTGCTTCAGTCTCTCCCTCGATATCATACCGAGGGTGTTTACTTCTTGTTTTGACCATGTTGTCTATGAATTGATATTTTGAGTTGTAATTTAGGAATAGCCACACAATACCAAACAAATGTTTATCTTGATTATCGATTTAAGTGTGCCCTAAACTATTTGGTGTGTTTTGATGTGTTGTTCTTTCGATTTCTTGCTCTTGTTCTTGGATTAAGAATGAGAAGACTCATCCATAGTGACAATCAAGTACACCCATGCCAAACATGATTTTCTCAAAAGAAGCTAGGGTACACCGTTGAAGTCCCAGTGGGGGGTTCGCCTAGCTCTTCCACTCTGAACCAATGATTGTTCCAATAGTGGGAGATAGTTTGAGCACAAGTAACTTAGTATCACTATAAGTAAGTTTCTCAATCCA
This sequence comes from Wollemia nobilis, assembly GCA_028583015.1. Taxonomy (NCBI): domain Eukaryota; kingdom Viridiplantae; phylum Streptophyta; class Pinopsida; order Araucariales; family Araucariaceae; genus Wollemia; species Wollemia nobilis. The sequence goes on from JAQPPZ010000028.1 coordinate 2,139,724, forward strand.
TTTCTAGGAAGCTCTAGGGGGTAAACCAGTGGAAGGAGATGAATTCCAATGTCACTGGACTGAATTGAAGGTTGGTGATGAAATCCAACTCCCCAATGTTTAAATGAGATGTGCATGTGTGGTGTTCATTTTAAGCTTGCGTAACATAAAGTGCATCATATAGCAGCAATGAGTCTTTCCTATATGCCTAAGTGCAAAAATACATTTCAATATTCAGAAAGATGCATGAACTACTATGATTTGTATGAGCGCACTTTATTTCGTGCAGCTATGGCCTCTAGCAGGGCCTCAAAGCAAGCAAACAACATACAATGTCTAGCACGTTGGATTCTAGGGTAAAATTTTTAGGCATAAGCCATTGTTCCTAGCAATGCCTAGTGGAAATCTAAAAGAAGATCTAAGATATGCAAAATGCTTAATTCTTTCTCCTTTTATTCTTTCAATTTCCAAACATAAATGTGCTTTAAGTTCTCTATTTTAGACACACAGAAGTAAACAGAAAGTTATAAAATATCAGAGAGGTTGTACCAACCTCTAATCCATCTCAGAGAACCTTGTTTCTGTCCTCTACTGCTCTCCAATTCTAGCCATTGTTGACCAGAGTGGCTGGTTCTTGGCCGTTGTTAGTGGGAGCGGCTAAAGCTCTATTGGTCATTGTAGCTCAGAGTGGCTGATTTTTAGCCATTGTAGCTCAGAGCGGCTAGACCTGCACACAAAACTAAGTTAGTATTTAGAAAAAATGAAAAATTAGTGGAGGTCCCACCATGATCGCCATCTGTAGTGACCTCGGGATGCACGCACCACTCTTTTTATGCTACTTGCAATGTATTAAAAACCCAAAATGAAATGGAAGACAATGAAAAGCATATAACATGGAAATAACAAATATGGATCTCTTTATTTGTATTGAAACCCGGTTACATGTCGGTCCCTCTTAGGGATACCCATTTCGATACAATAAGGTTACAAATAGGTAAAGAGTGCCCCTTTCACGAAGAGGTGGTGCGCTTTCAAAAAGCTTCCCGGTTCCACACATGGAAATGTATGAGGGCTTACAGATGCCTCCTTCTCTAGGCCTATTTCCTAGAGGGATCCCTTTTGCTCTCGTATGTTGTAGATTTCATCCGATGAACCTGTGGCCCTGTAAGCAATGAAACAACAACACACGCTTAGATGTCCGAGAATACCTCCCTAGATGAGGTTGTTAGCAATGAATATAACAAATGAAAGCAAGTGCAAATTAGACTAATGCTATGAATGCGAATGAATGAAATGATGCTATGCTAATGATATGCTAAAATAATGAATCTAATGTCTAAAACCCTAAGCTAAGCCCATGGGCCACTGTCCAAGACAGCGGCCGCTAAAGTGACTCTCGTCCTCTTTGCTCCAAAGCTATGGATCAAAGCTTGTATCCGATGTTGAAATAATGGTTGCTATGCTCTCCAATCTATCAGGGCTTCATCGTACACGTGATCTCCAAGGGAACTCTCCAAGTCTCGAAAGCTCTCCTCAATGACCTATCCTGATAAATTGTCTGGATAAAGATCTCTTAGATAAAATATGTCTCTCCTCTCTTCCAAGATATCCTTGGTGCTCTTAGGCTTGCACCTTTTATAGTGTGAAACCCTAGGTCTATGTCCAAGCCCTAGGAATGAATTTCTCATGCGTAGTGAGAGTTAGCATGAGAATATTTTTGTCTTTTCTATGTTTGGAGGCCAATTAACTGAAATATAACTACCAACTTGAGTCTCCTATGCAAACTGGTCATTAGCATGAGAAGATTTTGTCCTTTGTCTATGTTTGGAGGCTAGTTAACTAAAGTCTAAATGCAAACTCAAGTCTCCTATGTGAACTGGTCATGAAAAGGAATGCAAAGTTACTCCCGCTCACCTTTATTGCATGTAGACTACCACTTCCACCCGTGATTAGGCCTGTTTGTCGGCAAAACTACTTTTATGGTTTAGCCATTGTCATCTACAGTGACTAAGATCTGGTCATTGTCATCTATAGTGGCTAAGGTCTGGCCGCTCTAGGCTTGAGCGGCTAGGATCTGGTCACTCTTGGCTTGAGTGGCTAGGCTTGGATGGCTTGAAAAGGCCCCAAATGAGTGGTGAGAACCACTGTTGATGCTTGGAAAGTCCAATATTATGTCATCTGATCTTATGAATGTGTCTATGTGAGTAGCTCCCCTAAGCATGACATGTTTTAGGTGTCTATAGAAGCATTCCAATTTACCCTAATTCAAAAATCCAATATCAGAAAAATTGACTAACCATAATAGTAGTAGCAGAAATGAATTCACAGATTAAACTCACAAGAAAATGAAGATAAAAGCTTGAGGTAAATGTCCAAGTAATATTACTTCTATTGATTTATCATAAAATTTACAAGAATGGGATAAGAAAAAACTCTAGATATGACCCTTCAAATTGAGGTTTTGACCTCTTTATATATTTTTTAAAATTAAAGTATAAAGAATAGGAACATTAGAAGGAATTTCATGCCAGATCAGTAGGGTTCTAAGGTGACAATCTCTTATTTGTTTATAGAAAGAAAGAAAAGAGTTGTGCTTAATGAAACTTTGCAACTCTAATCTCTATAAGTTGCTTGGCATTTCATAGAATTTGACTGTTGCACTGGTTGTAGGATAATCTAGCCCATCCATTGTTCTTGTCGTGGCTTCTCCACCATAGGTCTGTAACTAAAAATATTTTTAGATCTTGATTTTTACAATGCTAGGTCTCGCCTGGTTCTTTTTTCTCATGATAAGAAACAAGTAGACTAAGGGTCACTCTTTTATCAGCATGTAACTTTATCCTTTACTCTGATATTTTCCTCCTCAACCTTTCATGTGCCTTTGAACGATTGAGATGAAATATGACTTGGCACATTAGGAATCCATGTCATCACATGCTTTTTGGTTTCAAAATATACTCCCTAAAAATTTTTGCTCTCAGTACCTACTGTATCTCCTTTTGTGTAAGAATCCACTCCTTGGAATTTTTCTCCCCCATGTTTGACCATGTTGACAATGAAATGGCAGCTTAGAGGTGTTCTGCCTTTGAAATTTTTTTGTTGTGGGTTACCTTCTCAAAATTCACTCTGAATTTTTTTTTGGGGTTAGTTTTGACCATGTTGATCATGGAATTTTACTTTGTGTCATGGATGCATGGAAAACAATACAGGCCCCTGGTTGGTGGCGAGTAAAACTTTCCCTCGAGTCATCTTTTTTTGGAAAATCTGCTCCTCCAAATTTTGCTTGGTATTTTTTGACTGTGTTAATCATGGAATTTTGTGCTATGTGTTACTCGATGGATTTTAACATTGCATCACCTCTTCTTGATTCCACTCCACTCCTCCAAATTTCACTAAGGATTGTTTGACTATGTTGACCATAGAACTTTTCACTTCAGTGGAATTGAAAACTATCTTTGTTCTCGATGGATTTTAACACTGCATCACCTATTCTTTATTCCATTCCACTACTTTAAATTTTTCTAAGGCCCGTTTGATTGTTTTGATCATGGATTTTTGCACTTTAGTGTAATTTAACACTGCAAACTCTCCTACATGGAAATTAACACCAACCTAGAGTTATCTTCACCTTCTCCTTTTCAAAATCCACTCCTCCAAATTTTTCTAAGCACTATTTGACTAGTTTGACCACGTATTTTTGCACTTAGTCCACTCTCTAACATATTTTAATACTATCTTTGAGGTTCTTTCAACACTTAGTCAAATTTCCAAAATTTTCTAAGTATGTGGTCCATTTTGGGCCTACACGACCCTTTGTCTATTTTTACTCCCCCCTAAAGGCTTTTTTTATTTTCCCTTGTTTCTACCCAACCTATTCGAGTTTCTTTGGGACCACATATGGTACCTCAAAATATTTAGGGGGAACATAAGCTAGGGACAAGCCTATTTAATCCTTTTCAACTGCATGGCTTTAATATTATTCAATCAAAATCTTGGGTAATTATTTTCTCCTCATGATCATAATATGGTATTTTTTACCCCATATCAATAAATTAAAGCTTAATGCCTCTATTTTCCTAAAAATTAGGAGCATCTATAGTTATTTTTAACACGTTTATTATTTTTAAATGCATCAAAAAGGAGGAAAATTTACGTACCTAAAATTGAATCACTTACCAAATTAGTTCTATCTCAAATACTTAGAAGTTTTAAGTCAGCCAAGCTACATGCCTCCAAACGTAAATTTTGTAACGAAGTCAACATCTAATAAAATTTTCAACTAAAATAAGAATTCATGAGTAATGAATCTACCACCTCAATTAGCATATTCATGCAAAATCTTCTTCCCACTCAAAAATCATAAATTTTTATCTCTACATATCCATAGGTTATTCTAGATATCCTTAGGCTATTATCGTCATGTGTAGTAATACGTATTCATGTGTAGATTGTTGTAGTATTCCATAGCAGTGTGTAGACTTCCATATACCACTTCATCAAATTTTATGTCCAAAACCATAATAAGCCTTCAAAACCACATCCCATGCATTTATATATACTTTGGTAGCTTATTTGCACTCAATTGAGACCCCCACAGGCTATTAATTGACCAAATTAATTATCAAGTCAATTCTTAAAATTTAATTTAATGTTGACTTCACATAAGTCACCTTTTTAGGGCAAAATTGATTAGTTGAACTCTTAATCCTTAATTAACACTATTTACATCCTCCCACATGTGTGTAATTAGGGTTAGCTAAGATATTTTCCTAGGAACCCTAGTCAAGCTCTAATTTAACTTAGGATCTCCTAATCCTAATTAGACTTAATCCTTCCTCACACATGTGTGAGGATAGGATATTTCCTATGAGGAATGTGAGACCTCCACCTCAAAAACCCTAACCTAACTTTGGTTAGACTTCAACTTAGGGTTATTTTCCTTAAATCTCCACCTAAACATTGCCATTTTATATAAATAGTGGGTCCTAAAACCCTAATTACCTCTCTCTCCATTTATGACATAAGTACAAAAAATTTGTTGAATTCAACATCGAAGTCTAAACAGTTAGATTTTAAAGCAAACAGAAGCATAGCAATAGCCAAGGAGCCTCCCTACTAGAGTATTTCAGTAAAACACCACTTACAACAAGATTCATCCCCCACCCCATGAATCTGGTTTCGATTCATCCCCTAGGTGGCGATTTCAGTCTACAAAGCCCAAATCACCTCTGATTTGGTAGGTAAGCTTCCATTTATCATTCCTAAGTGCTTAGCATCATTTATTTCAACTTTCAATATATTTTTGTGTCTATTTAGTCTTCATAACCAAGGGTCTTGACCAAGACAAGCCCCCCAACCAACTAACCCCCTTTTGTAGGTTCTTCATAGGTCAAAATATGAAGAAGACCATCAACTACAACCCGATGGTGGATCGCAAACCCACCTACATTGAGGGACGATAGAAGGCGGTATCAAGACTATTGTAAAGTTTATTTAAAAAGATGTTATGAAAGGGAAACCTATCCCTATTGTAACCTATGTTATCTTTGAATATAAATTTAATATAGCTTTCTTATTCAGCATACTTTGTGTTTATGTTGTTAGACCAAATACCACTTTCCACCCATTTCATTATGGCATGCTCGATGGGACCCCCACAATGAACAATGCTAGAATAACTATTATTTCATGAATCTAACATTACCCTTTGTTTTTTGTGTTTGCAGGTACTAAATATATCCACCACAGAGACCTCCAAAGCCCTAGGAACAACCCCAGGCCATCAAATCCCAAATTTGAAGCCTCTAAATAAGATTCACCCCCTACCCCACAAATCGGTTTCCAATTCACCCCTGAGTGGCAATTTACATTCCATAGCCTCAAAACCTATAAATCTTGGTTTTCTAGAACTCTCTACAACCTAAAAAAGTTGTATAAACCTTCAAATTCTAGATTTGCACCTCTGAAACTGAATTCACCTCTCAGGTGGCAATTTGAGCATATAAGCTTCAAAAACCCCCAAATCCACAAAGGTGATCTATTTAGGGGCCAAGAAAACCCCCCATAGCATCAGAGTGTAGGTATTTCTTGTTTTATACCTCTATTTTGTAAATTTTGAAAGCATAAAGCATTAAATAGTTAAATGACAACTCCTAGGTGTAAATTTTCTTTCATTTCAAGTTTCTAGGATCGTTAATTTTTTTTGAAGTTACAAAACCTACAACTTTCCAGCAACTTCATTTAATTTATTTTTCAAATAAATTTGTATTTTCTCTTTTTTTTTCACATGTAGTATAAGCCTACATTCTTTCCCCCTTTGTTTATAGTGTCTCTTGCTAAAATAAGTGTGCATCCTAAAGCTTAAAATTAGGGTTTCCTAATTCCATTCTCCATGTTATTTAATTTTCAAAAGAATTTTACATCCTAAAGTTGAAAATTAAGGTTTCCTAATTCCCTTACTCCACACACTTGGATTGCATGTTTCTACGATTTGTAAAATAGATTAGTTTATTTCATAAAGGCATTTAGGGCTAGATTATTTCTTTGCAAAGAATAAAATTATCTAAGAATTTGCTTTCAAAAATGCATTAGGTTAGTATCCATTTTGAAAAGGCAACTAGTTAGTTTCTTACCTCACATACACCGTTAGAAAAACACAAACCCACACACACTCATGTGGTATTTAAACAAGTGGTGATATTGGAATTCATCCCTAATCCATCCCTTGAGATTAGTGTGGATCGAGTTGCACTCTCCATCAGCTCACCCCCCTAGACACCTAGCAGTCCCATAAGAGTGGTTTTCTAGATTTCATCACTAGAAAATCCCCCACTTTTGTGACTGGGCCTTGGATTTCATCACCAGTTGTTACCTATAGAGTGGGATAGGATCAACACCTTCATCCACAAGGCTAGTATAATTAGTGGAATTAGTAACTATCATTCTTGACTAAGCCTACCTAAGGGTAAAGCAAAAGCATGGGTACGCCGATAGTAGGTCTTAAATAGTACCACCTCTATTTATGAGAGGAATATGTGAACTCACTTTAGTATAGTGGGTTCTACCCCTTCAAGGATATCATTTTACTACACCTTCCATACAGGTCACCATTTGCACATTGTGATACCATTCTATTATGTGCATATTTGGGTGTTGCAAGAGGTTTGATATTGATGACATTCTCGATTTGCTAGAGTATTCACACCATTACCCATGATTTTAAATAGGGAGTATCAAAATCGCAACACACAAAAAATAAAAAAAACACTTTTATTTTTTATTATTTAGAATTGATTTTGGTCTACCATTGTTTGCATGATCACGAATCGGTCTCATCACATTATACTACATATTGTTTTGCCATAAACAACATGTCACTTGATTTACACTTACATTAGACATAGTTGAGGTTGTATCATACCGAGTTTATTTCTAAAACCCTTTTTACACATGCTACTATTCCTGTGATCACCCATAGTAGAGCACATGAGCAAGCACACTTTATAGAGGAATGGTCTACCACTTAATCTAGTTAGTCCACTCTAACTCCTTTGATCATGAAGGGGAAGACCGTAGACACAATTGATTCATGTATAAAATCTGATGTATAGCTCACACACATGACACCTCATGATGAGACGTCAACCTTGAGTGAAGCCCTTACTACTTCACTCATAGAATATTATCCAATCCTTTCATCCCCATCCTCACCTAATCCATCGACCATGTTTTGTGCCCATGTGATCTACACAGTTCTAGGACAACCTCATCTATTCTTCACCATAGATGAGGAGGTCATACCTACTTCTCCCACCTTCGCACACCCCTTATTTCAAAATCGATCTCAATCCATTTTTGAGAGTGATTATTCCCTCCTAAACCATACCCATCCATAGGTCACATCATTCACCCCTACCATAGAAATGGTGTCTGACCCATCCTACTCTATTGTAGGAAACCAGAATCCATCCTTCCAAACTGCACAACAAATCCCTTCCCAATAGGAATCGTAAGAATTTCCTCAAACCTCACACCTATACTCTTCACAGGAGGCCCAACCATCGTCTTCCCAAGAGCCATTTTTTACCATATCTGAAGGCATATTCCAGAAGCCCCTTTAGATACAAGATGCACAAACCCAAGTAGGAGTGTACACATATACCTTCCCCTCAACCCAAGTTCCTACTTTGGCAGCTTAACCCACATTTTCGATAGCTTTTCCATCAATATCCCAAGAATCTGAAGTGTACGATACCCATCCTTTAGTGCCACATTTGTTTGTAGTGGCTTTTAGGATACCATCACCTCCTCCTATCCAAGATCACACTACCAATATATTTCCCACCTATAGGTCAAGACTAGTAGCTTATCCACCCACCCCTACAAGCTATTCCATGTATTTTAGCTTTGCCACTTCTTACCCTCAAGGACAGAGACATATCCCATACTTTGATACCTCATCTCAATCACCCCTAGTATCGGTAGCCCCAACACCTACACCATTACCAGCTACACCTAGCTTCTTTATGCCTCCTCCATATTGGTCATCGCCACCCATGGCCCAACCATTATAGTAGGCTCCAACCCAATAAGTACCTACACCACAACCACATGCCTCCAAATCATATTACTATTACCCACAATAGACACCTACCCCACAACCTAGTGTGCTCGTAGATACAATAGCACATGTTACCCAGTACCCACCTTATCAGGATCAAGCACAATAATATTCTTCAAAATATTGGGAAGAGCAACAATACAAATATCTACCACATCCACAAACTCAACCTACCATAGCCTAGTCTCCCACCCCTATGACACTCAAACTTCAACTCTTACGAGATGAAGTCAAAATGCTAAATCTGTGCACCTCTAGCTATGGGCCAAAAAATCCCTGTTATGATGAATTGTGCAACGAGCCAATTCACCCATCAGTTCTCATTCCTCCTTACCCCTATACCTTTAAAATACCAAAATTCAACAAATACAGAGGTAAGGAACACCATAGAGATCATGTGAGCAATTACGGCTCATCCTGTTATCAGCTTCATAGTAGTAACCCCCTAATATTGTGTACATTCTCCCTTTCAATCATTGGGCTAGTATTGGACTGGTACAACATGCTCCCACACCATAGCTTATATACTTTTGAGTAGTTAGCTAATTCCTTCCTAGAACACTTTTCCATCAACATCAAGAAAAAGACCACATTTTCTAATGTGTACACCTTAAGACAGGCTGATGACAAACCCATAATTGAGTTCATTGCTAGATGAAGAGTGATTATCAATGACCCCATCCATTGAAGAACATAATATTATACTGAAATGAGTGAATAGTATAGCACCCAATTTTTACTTTCTTTATAAACCAATATCAATTAGTGTCCTTAATTGCAATAACCAAATATAGTAGTGTGCATTAATGACATAGATAACAATAGTAAGCAAGTGCACAATTCACCACACACAATTGAGACACAAGATTTAACGTGGTTCCCCCAATGTGGGGTAGTCCAAAAGATAATCTCCTTAGAATATTTTACAAATAAATAAGGATCATTATCCCAATACTTATGATTACTTTGATCTTCTCAAATCTAGGCTATCCTGATCTGCTCAGGTGGGCTCCACTAATCTGCTCAGCTAGGTTATCCACTGATCTACTCAGCTAGGCTATCCATTGATCTTCTTAGCTAGGCTATCCATTTATCTACTTAGCTAGGAAATCCAATGATCTACTCAGCTAGGAAATCTTAATCTACTCAGGTGGGCTCTTCACTGATCTATTTAGCTAGGAAATCTTGATTTGCTCAGGTGGGCTCTCCACTGATCTACTTAGCTAGGTAACTAGTTTTGGTATGTTTTTCTATTTTCATTCTATATTTTTCACTACTCACAAATTTTCCGCAATGCCTTCTCACAAGGCTCAAACAATCCTTCTCAAATGTTGTCCCAAATATATACTCAAGGCCTTCATAAAAGGCTCAAACAATGTTGCTCAAATATTGTCCCAAATCTATCCCAAAAGCCTTCTTAAAGGCTCACTCAATCATGCACAAAAGTTGTCTCAAATTTTTCTAGGAATTCTTTCCCAAAAGCCTTCTCAAAGGCTCACTAAATCATGCATAAAAAATGCCTCAAATATTTCTAGAAATCTATTCCAAAATCCTTCTTAAAGGATAACTCAATCATACACAAAAGTTGCCTCAAATCTGTCTAGAAATTTTGTCCCAAAAGCCTTCTCAAAGGCTCAATCAATCAAGCTCAAGTAGCACTCAAATATCATCCACAAATAAATGAAGTCAAGACTCAATTATGAACTCAACAATGAATGGTAATGTACTCTTCAATGGATGACAACAATGATCTACAATGATCTCAAAAATGTATGACAAATACTCTCTCAAATGGATGATAGCAATGCTCAACAATGAATGACAAATATATGGCAAATGAGCTCTCTAATGAATACCTCTCTAAGCAATAACAATGAGGAATTTAACCAATCGAGGGCAATCTACACAAGTGATAGCAATAGGTTCTTAATAATATATTCCTCATGCAATGTCAATAAGCTCTCAAGAAACAAACACAACTCCCTCAAGCAAAGAGCTCTCAAATATCCAAAAATGATCTTCTCAAATGAAAGACAAATGTATCCACAAGTGACTAGAAAATAATCTCCTCAATGGTCTCAAATAGTGGTAATGTACTTCAACAAGTAACCAACAATAATCTCCTCAAGCAATGACAAAAACCTCCTCAATAATGGCAATACTCTCAATGAACTCCACTAAAGCAATAATGAACTCAAGCATCAATTTTATCCACAAAATTTATTTTCTATTCCATCCACTTCTTCTTAATAGCCAAGGCACATAATCAAGCAATTTTTTCTTCAACTTCAAACCCTAACTCATGTGCATTTCTTCTAACTCAAGGTGGAAATTAACTAGGTCTCAAGTTCCTAGTTTAATTTCATAATTAAATCATGCACTAGAACATATAACGAATTCAACACTTTTCATCCTTATGACTCCCTAATTTTATTAATTCATACATCAAACACCTATGATTTTTATTTTTAATTTCACACCTTATAACTCCCTAATCACATACAACAATCATTTATTTTACTAAATACCTTATAACTCCCTAGTTATAATAGAAATGATTTTCAATGCACCAAAACTTTGGTAATATCAGATATTACCATGCGCTAGATATAAATACCTTTTTATGAAATGCCTTTGCCAAAATTAATGTGCCTTCACCATCTTCGAAATCGTTAATGCCTTGCCAAAATTAATGTGCCTTCACCATCTTCGAAATCGTTAATGCCTTACCAAAAACAATGCACCTTCACACCTTTGCGGGAGTCAAACTCTATTCCTCTCACTTAGTGCTGTGAAGCACTTACCACATGGGTGTCAGCCTACATTGGTATTTAATCCCAAACACCCAACTTTGCCTATGCTCAAATATGAAAACTCAAATTTCCTTCCTTAGTAGAACACTTTTCCCTTGGTGGGATTCGAACAACGAACCAACCTTGTGCAAAGTTCATGCACTACCAACTGTGCTATAGGCTCCTGCATGACATCACTTTTTCATGTTGTCTCCTTGACCTTGCTCTCAGATGAAAATTATTTTTCTTTATTTCTTCGCTACTTCCCTTCTGATGATTCTCACTCATGCACAATGTTCCCAATCTATTATAAACAAAGGTTTTACCTTTTATTTATATGCACCTCCATGCCTTCGAATGATGTTGGCAGATTTTATTGATCTCCCTAACCATTGCACGTCGACGAATAATTAAATTCAACTTTAGACCTTAGAATTATCAAATAATAATTTAATAATTCACCTCTCAACTTTGAATTAGTATATCTCATTCATTATTTTGAATTTTGCCATGAAACTTTTTGCACCTAGGTTTTATTTGAAAAATATTTTCATCCGTCATTATTTAGAGAAGTCTTAGCATAGTGGTTTTAATTAAAAAACATTTCCAATGGTTTAGTAAAAACCCTTTCCATTGGTTTAAATAAAAACCTTTACCATTGGTTTTAATAAAAACCCTTGCCATTGGTTTTAATAAAAACCTTTACCATTGTTTTAATAAAAATAATTAATATAATATTTAAAAATTAAATATTATATGCCTCTTGTTCCACAAAACCTTGAATATATCCATGCTCTCCAAAATATCATAAATTATTATTTATGAAGTGCTTTTGCCACCAAAACTCAATGTGATCCATGTGACATGAATGATCCATGTGACATCAATGACAACACAAAAATGAAGTGCTTTTACCACCAAAACTCAATGTGATCCATGTGACATCAATGACAACATAAAATAATTCAAATTTCCAACATCCATAGCCTCGCCACTACTGAGCTTGTGATACTCTTTTCCAAGAGTTTCCACAAACACATCTCCACATCCCTCCAGCTTCATCAAAGCCGCACTTTTGAAGATGCCATTTCACAAGAAAAATTTATTGAAGACATTAAGGTTCAATCCAAGAAAATTAAGTTGAGAACCAAATCCAACTATAACCCCAACTTCCACTTCAACAAGACCACACCAAATCAACCTTACCCTCGACCACCTCAAGCCAACCAAGTCACAACCGCTACCCTAGCACCAACACCGACTCCTCCACCCTATACACCATAGCCACAAGCATTCCAGACTAATGCTCCCACTCCACCTAGACCACAACAATACCGAGGCATGCACCCATAGGTTCCACCGTGCAACCTCACACCGTTATCCGAACCATTACCAATATTGTTTCATATATTGTATGAGGGCAACCATCTCCTCCTACCCGAGATCCACCCATTGGATCCAAATGCACCCAAGCCTCGTGGGTACAATGAGCAGCTCTTTTTCCCTTTCCATAGACAACATGGCCATGATATCGATTCGTGTCACTCCTTCCATGGGCAAGTTCAAGACCTAATCGATAGGGGCATCATCCAGGTAGCAAACCCTCTAGCCCCATAGAATCAAAATTTAGGGATTTTTCAAAACCCTCTACCTGATCACAGAGGACCCAATCCTCCCAGACCTCCAAACAATCCCCCAACACCACCTCACCAAGTGAACAGTGTCCAACGTGATCCTCCATCACGTGGTGTAGTAGGTATGATCAACCTTACTACGAGGAACCAAAGGTACCCATCATGCTAGACAACACCTATTGTTTCCCCGCCAGCCTAGTTCACATCACCACAAATACCTCAAATGCCTACTACCATACCACCACCACCTCAAAATGTGATTACCATCCATGGTAGCCTAACCCATCAGTTACGTAACGCCCCCACGTGACTATCCATATTTGATCTCCTACAGTAGTCTCAACCCCATCACGAGGCATTGAACGACATCCTACGCTCCATTGACCTAGAGACACATGACACGAATGCCTTTGTCAATTTTGTAGGAAATATCCCACGATGCCTCCAGCCCTCAATTAGCTTCCATGACCATGAGATAATGGAACTCGTTGGAGAAGGAGCAGATCCCCCTCTCCACATACAAGCCACGATCAATGATATCACCTACAAGTGGGTACTCATTGACACGGGCTCATCCATTAGCATTATATCCACAATAGCTCTACATCACCTGCATATCCCACCAGCCCATTTTGCCATACCTTCCCTTGACCTGCGTGCATTCGATGGCTCCATGAGACCTACCATAGGATCCATAGTTTTACCTATCCACATAGGCATCTATACCATCTCTATCCTCTTTCACATCATCCAAGGGGAAATGCAATACAATATTCTCCTTGGTCACCCATGGATTAGAGACATGCAGTGTGTCCCTTCCACACTACACCATTACCTCAAGTACATCCACAACGGACTCATTCACTATGTCCCAGCCGATGGAGATCCCTTCAAGTTTTGCAACATTGTAGACCTTCCCCCTACACCATCATTTTCATCCTCCCAACTGTTCCTTGTGTCCTCTCATCAGTCGGTAGGAGCATCGATATCCTCCCCAACTTCCACCTCAATATCCCAGTGTTCATCAAGAGCACAAGCCTCGATGTCCGCACCATTAGCACCATCTTCCATGGGACCCAAAACCTCTACCATGCCTTTCTCATCACCATCCTTATGGCCTCCACAATCATCCCAACCTCTACCATTCCAATTTCCACCTACGGTGCCACAACCACCATCGCCACCCATTACACAACCTATCATGTTACCTCCCCCATCCTTGCCTACGGAAGCCCCTATCCTTCCTATGCCACAAACACCTCCCCTTCCTTTTTGACCATGGCCTAGGACATTCACTTCTCCATGTAGCCTAGTGCCTGCACCGATACCTTCCCCCACATAGGCCAAACATCCTATTCAAGCTACAACAACCAAATGTCATGAATAGGAACAACCAACACCCAGTTCAGATAAACAACTCCCACACCCTTCAGCCACTACCATCAGGGAATCTTAGATTTCACCTTCCTCATCTAATTTTGATACCCCACCCCAGTCGCTAGATCGTGCCACACCACGCATTTCTATTTTCATGACAAATTTTAGCCTAGGAGACTATAATGTATGCGATGCCCACATACATGACCCCCCTATCCAATCTACCCATGATTTTGGTCGCCCTGTAGCCTCGGTCCTTACCATCGGAACCATCGTACAACTAGGAGGTCCCAAAAATCATACCAATTTTTTTTATGCAGGAGTCGACTCTTCAATCCCCCCACCAGCTTCTCCTCCACCACAATCCAACTTTTGTGGTATGCTAGACCACATGGCCAACCCTCACTTCACCTTGTGCTACCTACAACATTTTCATTGGCATGGATTCGGGTTGGGCTACTACAAACAAGGATTGCGCACACCTATTGATCCTCGGGTTCAGTCACCAACCAAAAAATCTGGTATAGGTTATAATCCAAGAGTAGTTCATACCTTAGAAGATGAACTCCAAGACCTATCCCTCTATCCTACTCCCCTTCCAATGCACACCCTAGAAGAATACGTTGACATGGACATCATGGAGGACACTTCATCACCTCATTCTACCATTGTAGTCCCCTATGACTTCTTTCAAGAATCCTCCATGTTTGACACCTCCTCATTTTGTTATGTTGATAGACTAACAAACCAATTCGCCACCTTATCCTTAGATGCACCACCAATAGACATGGATACAGTTCCTCCTGAGTCATCACCGACATGCTTAGCTATGTTCCCACCTATACATAGGCAACTACAGAGAGTAGTTGCTCATTCTTGTTCACCCCTAGTTGTTCTATGACCTCCTTTGAGTCTCTTAGGGCATGCACAAACCACCGAGCCCTACTCACCATATTATTCCCCACCTACTTCACCTACAACATCGATCAATATGGTTGAGGTAGACTTGTTCTCTCCCCTTCATTACAGTCACCAATAGACTCGGGATGATACCCCAAATCCAAATTTTATAGATCTCATGCATATATCACCCATACCAGTGCCTCGAGATTTCCTTCTTTCACCTCATGTCTTGTGGGCGAAAAATGCTCCTTCCTCATCCACGCCACCCCAAGTCCCTTAGGTATCTCACACAGGTATCTACGTAGATGATGAATATGAGTTCAAAGAGGCCATCGATGACCTTAACCTCATCCCCATCCCCGAATAGTTACGTGATGGATCTCGCATGCTCATTGAAGACACTATCGATGTCGACATTGGTGATGATCCCAAAAATCCCCACATCCTTAAACTAGCCACTAGCCTCTCACCCAAAGAGTGCATTGCCTTCACAAACTTCCTTTGCAAGTACATTCAAGTTTTTGCATGGTCATACAAGGACATGCTGGGACTTGACCCTGCCATAGTGGTTCATAACCTCATACTCGATCCTAATGCCAAACCGGTAAGACAAAAGTTGTGATGCATGCATCCAACTATCACATTAATAGTGAAGTCCAAGCTCCAAAAGCTCCTAGATGTCAATTTCATTGTACCCATCAACTATCCCGAATGGGTATCCAACATGGTCCCTGTACCTAAGCCATTCGGTGAAGTTCGTGTCTGCACAAATTTTCATGATTTAAACAAAGCTTATCCCAAAGACAATTTCCCCCTACCTAACATTGACTCCCTTGTTGACTCCATCGTAGGCCATGAGATGATCTCCCTCATGGATGGATTCTCTGGATACAATCAAATCAGGATCAACCCAACTGATCAACACAAAACCTCCTTTACAACACCCTGGGGGACCTTTTGCTATAAAGTCATGCCTTTTGGCCTCAAAAATGCTAGGGCAACCTACCAACGTGCAATGACCTATATCTTCCATGACTTGATGCACAAAAATATTGAAGACTATGTAGATGATCTCATCGCCAAATCCAAGAAATGTGCAGACCATCTCGAAGATCTCCATCAGATTTTTGATCGATTATTAGAACACAACGTGCGCTTGAACCCAAAGAAGTGCGTGTTTGGTGTTACCTCGGGAAAAATACTAGGATTCATTGTCTCCCAACGAGGCATTGAGGTTGATCCTAGTAAGGTGAAAGCCATCACCGAGATGCCCCCTCCTACCACATTGAAGCAATTGTGCAGCCTCCAGGGCAAGATCACTTCCATTCGTAGATTCATAGCACAATTATCTGACAAGTGTCAGCCATTCAACCACCTCCTACAAAAGGGAGTAAGCTTCAAATGGGATGACAACTATCAAGGAGCATTTGATGCTATCAAAACCTACCTCACATCACCGCCGGTTATGTCACCACCACATCCAGAATTGCCATTGATCCTATACATTTCAGCTATAGAGCTCATGCTAGGTACACTCCTAGCTCAAAAGAATGCACTCGACAAAGAGCAGGTGATCTATTATATTAGCCGCATGCTAGTCAGTTATGAAACAAGATATGGATACATGGAAAAATTATGCCTAGCGGTCGTATTCGCCACTCAAAAATTATGCCACTACATGTTAAATCACACAACTTTTGTCATCGCCTGAGATAATCCCCTTTGGTACATGATGAACAAGAGCTATCACAATTCTCGCACATCTAAATGGATCATGCTCTTAACTGAATTTGACCTAGAATTCATTTCCCAAAAATCCATCAAAGGGTAGGTCATCGTCGACCAACTAGCCGAAGCCCCTTTGACTGATAATCAACCCCTCCTCATTCAGCTTCCAGATGATTCCATCTTCCACATAACCGAAGCTGAAGAATATGTTGAACCCGAAGTCGTAGCTGACCTCACCTTGTTCTTCGATGGTTCCAGATGTCTCCATGCTAGGGGTGCAGGCATTGTCTTCTTCACACCTGAAGGAGAACCACTCCCTTTCTCATTCAAACTCGACTTCCCCTGTACCAACAACAATGTAGAATATGAAGCCCTAATCCTAGGACTAAAACAAGCACATTCCATGCATATCAAACGCCTCCACATCATAGGCGATTCACTCCTGATAGTCAATCAAGTGTAGGAACTCTGGCTATGCAATTGCCCAGTCCTCCAACAATATAAGAAAATTGCACAACAACTCTTATCTCAATTTGAGTGGTATGACCTCGAAGCCACTCCATGATCATCAAACCATTTTGTAGATACTATGGCCTCCTTAGGGTCCCTCATTCCACAAAACCCAACATCTGACACAACATCCGTATCCATCCATACGCTCACTCAATCTGCCATATCACCCACACCTCCTACAGATGATGATGGTGTGTATGTGGTAAACTCTGAACCCCATGACCCATGGTTTTCACAAATTAAAGAATACATCAAATTAGGTTTCCTACCTTGTGATTTACCCCACGCTCAATGTCAAACCTTCAAATAGAGAGCAATCCACTACACCTTGCTGGGGGACATCCTTTATCATCGTAGCTATGATGACATGCTCCTGCATTGCCTAGAACCACAAGAATCACAATGGGTTGTACAGGAAACCCATGATGGTACTTGTGGTGGCCATTTTAGTGGCATGGCAATCACCAAACGCATCCTCCGTATGGGTTATTACTGGCCCAAAATGGAGCATGACTACTGTGAGTATGTGAAGCATTGCATTAAATGCCAACAACATGTAAACCTAACACATCTCCCATCCCAAGCACTTCAACCTATCCAGTCCATGTGGCCTTTCTCCCAATGGGGCCTAGATCTAATTGGACAGATTACACCAACTTCCTCAAGCAACCACAAATTTATCATCACTACCATAGAGTATTTTACAAAATGGGTCGAAGCCATCCCACTGGTCCAAACCACAGGAGCAAAAATTGTAGCATTTATCATAGACCACATCATATGTCATTTTGGAATCCCCTCCCAAATCATTTTTGATAATGGGAAATCCTTTAAGAACAAAATTGTCTAAGCCCTATGTGACAAATTCCACATACATCATAGTTTTTCTACCCCATACTACCCTTAGGGTAATGGCCAGGTAGAAGCCACAAACAAAACCATTTGTTCCATCCTTCATAAAACTGTAGCAGAATCTCATCATGACTGGCATAACCAAATACCCCTAGCCTTGTGGGCGTATCGTACGAGCATCCATACTCCTACTAGGGCAACACATTTTTCACTTGTATATGGGGCTGAAGCTATCATGCCCCTTGAGCTTGAGATACCTTCCTTAAGGATCTCTATGAAGGATTTCATTGACGATGACACTGCTCACCAAGCTCATTTAGATCAATTAACACTTCTCGATGAACATTGTATTCATGCAATCGAGCACACACGAGTCTATCAAGATCACCTTCATCATGCCTACAATAGTAAGGTACATCAGCATGAGTTTAAAATTGGTGACCTGGTTCTCAAGGAAAACCAGCAAATCATGAGTCAGCCTCACTAGCAACGTGACAAGTTTACCCCAAACTGGTTGGGTCCATTCATTATTACACACAAATATGGTTCAGGAGCATATCGGCTAGCCAATCTTGAAGGCCTTAACGACCCTGAACCCATCAACATCTTGCATCTTCATGCATTCAATGCTTAATACACAAAGGCATCCATCATCACGAGTGCCACACACTACTATTTACAAGTCACTAAGCACATCACCACGTAGATATGCTATTTTGCTTTATTATTTTACTATACATGTACTTTCATCTTTATGTCATTTTTATGCTATGGGTATTTGTTTTTCCTTTTGTAGGATCCACATCATCAGTAGGAGAATACTACAACATCCTCACGCATCACCATGCAGAACCCTCCACCACCATAGTCTGTACCCATTACACTGGGCTGACCTAGCCCAACCATTACCTATCATTCACCCTAGGCAGACGTCACATTCGCCATACTTGGATCATCACTCACCACCACACCATAGGTCACATCACCATCAAGGTTATTCTTATTCACCTTGCTCTGGAGACATCCAGATCTCCATGTCTTCCTTCGATGAGAAGG
This sequence comes from Wollemia nobilis, assembly GCA_028583015.1. NCBI lineage: Eukaryota > Viridiplantae > Streptophyta > Pinopsida > Araucariales > Araucariaceae > Wollemia > Wollemia nobilis. The sequence goes on from JAQPPZ010000028.1 coordinate 2,159,178, forward strand.
AGGAAACCTCCAATACCCATCCACGTGGGTCTCCTCCTCATTTATCCAGAGAGGCAAGGAACCCATACTACCCAACCAATTCTCCACATCACCCCAGTGATGCCTATCATCCACCAAATAGAGGATACACTCCTCAACAAACCCTCCCTCTAGGCCTACCACCTCCACTCTCAAATGGGGAATCTTCTTACACCCAAGCCTTGCAAGCTCACATCGCCCAAGCTACCCAAGATGGCCACGTGCACATGCCCCCATCCCACCTTCACAAATCCACCATCGTCTAGGACCATCTCCCATGCCACCCATCTTGCAGGCCCCATATTCACCATTATGAGGCTTACCACTTCACCGAGCTTTATAGTCTCCTAGATCATTTCACCTTGATGTCTCCTCATCATGGCCCCATCCATCCATCCCTACCCATCATGATGCCCCTTTCACATTAGAGGCTCGTTCACCACCTTCACCAGTTTTGTTATCACCTCATCAGGAACTCTAGCATATCCTCACCCATGTGGAAGCCCTAGAGCTCCATATGAGTCACTATTAGTGCCAAATTCCTGCTCATCGATTGATAACACCATGTACATCACCACCACCTCATAGATCCATTCCTCGCCCTAGGGTTCGACCTACATCGGACTCCCGACCCATGCCTCCCACATCGAACTTCACTCCACCTCGTACCCCTTCACCCTAGTGAGAGTACTATACCTACCATATGACATTTCCACCTACCCCACTATCCGAGATGTTTTACCACCTGATGCACCAAGGCCTTCTGGCTCTCCTAGAGACCCGACCTATAGATCCATCATGCCCTAAACCATGCAACTACCATGAGAGTGAATACTGCATCTACCACCACTAGCCAAGCCATGATATCGAAGAGTGCAGATCATTCAAAACCTTGGTACACAACATGCTACATGATACTCACCCAACATCACCTGAGCTAGCCCCTCGAGCCACCCGACTAATCAGCCCTCCATGCCATAGCATTCCACAAACTCGACTATCCTAGGAATCCATGATACCACCTTCCCATTACATCCACAATAGGGCAAATTATCCATGCCCCACTATTACTCCATTCTCTCATGTGCATCCTGACCCATGCCATTTTGCCCATCAGTAGGTTCTCTTCTATCATCTCCCTTACTTCTTCCTCTACTTCTTCGCACCTCTTCGTGTGGTTGTATGGTCACGCTTCGAGCGGCTACATACCTACATTGATCTAACCCCTTTCTTCTATTATATTTCAACTTTGGTAATCCCCTTTGCTCTTGTTGGTTACCAAAGTATATTTCTTCTATCTTCTTCCAACTGTATATTCTATCATCATATTCCTCTACCTTTTTGCCATTACCGCATGCAGTGCCACAAATTACAATTTCTACACACCCCACACGCTGGGGCAACCTTTATCATGCCATATCGCGTTGACCATCATTAAACAATACTATTCAGTTGTACATAAACCTTCCAAAATTCTCCTTCTAAAAACATCATGAATGTCCTCTTGTAGATATTGCATTCCTCCACTCGCATCATTTACATTTACATCCATTGCACATATCCATATGTTTTTCATTTAATTTCATTTCATGTTTGTACATTCTTCCCAAAAATGCGCCTTCAGAAGGAGTAATAAATGCACTTGTTAGCATCACCACCTGGATGTCCACTTCCCCTTTTCAGGATTAGGGTATACATAGGTGTCGTGTTTAGCTTTGACTACTCTTTAGTTCAGTCAATCAAGTGTCACTCCTAGCTGACAGGTCTTTACATTCTTCTTATGGTTCTTTAGGCTGGTTCAACTTCTCTCATGGACCACTCACAATAGGTTACACATTAAACAAATTTTGGGTCTAGGAAAGAAGACACCTTGAGTAGATATCGCCATCTAGTGAACGGTCTCCCCTGCTCGTCCTATCACTTGCATGGTCAACATACGACCTGGGGATAAACAAAGGGATCAAGCATAAGAAAAAGTAAGAAGAATGGGGTAGAAAACAAAAGCCAACGCCCATACAAAAGAGAAAAAGAGAAAAAAAAAATAAAAAGAGAAAAAAAAAAAGAAAAGAGTACCACAAAAATAGGAAACACTAGATGAGGGGCAAAAAACAAAAGGAAAAGCCTCCTGATATCACCCATGTTATGCTTCATCGCCTTTGGTCCTTAGGTTTAACATAACACCATGGGATGATTTCCATCGCTAGCAATAGGCTCCAAGAGCCTGCCTACCAATGGAATAGTCTTACAAGTGGCAATATATCTATTACATTAGCTACTAGCTTTTGTACAAGATCACTATTCATGTATGGATGAGCTAGCTAGTTTGGTCATGTCTACAACGGGTTAATCCTACCTACCTCAAAATGGATAAATGAACCTCACTCATTCACACACACAGGTCCATGATAGATTTTGAACCAGTCCTACTAGTTATGAGTTGCCACATAAACTCACATAACTTTGGAGTCTAAGATTTGATTATCAAAACTATATTGGTCAAAGCCATTACATCCATAGATACGAAATCATGGAGGATCACATCCACATAGGTAAATGTAATGATACAAGTTGCTTCCTTGGTGCATTTTAGACATTCCTATACATGCATCCATGCATCTATGTTACACAAATTTATTACACATAATACATAATTGTATTTCCATTGCATGCATCACATTACAGATCACATCATTTCATTTCCATTACATGCATCACATCAAGGAGTACATGATTGCATTTACATTGCATGCCTCACATCAAATTCTAAATCAAGGCATTCATCATGCATCTACTATCTCACATCATGCTCCATAAGTAACATTACATGCATTTACTATAAATATCATTTCACATTTTATCACTTCTCATTGTATTCCAAATAAAATCATGCATAGCCTACTCTATAGCATATTCACACTACAACATGATAATAACTCTAAATCACAATACACATGAATATATATTCATTATACACACCCACAAATCATGTCATAATATCTATGCAAACATAAAGAGAACACATTTCAAACCATAACAATAACACATGTATATATAACAACCGAAATCAAAATGTATATATATATCATCCAAAAATACCCATAGGCTACAAACTAGGACCATGCCCATCATCCATCATCCAAAATACCCATAGGCTACAATCATAATAAATCCTAACTATCACCAGGAGTCTCCCCACGTCCCTCATGGCTCACCTAAACCTCTGTCGCTCTACTAGACTCTGCCCTGGCTCCTGGCACCTGACCCACAGTAGGTGGATCTCCTACCCCAACCATGGCCCCGACCTACTCCACCGAAGTAGCACTACACTGACTATGACATGAAGGTTCTTGCACTCACGACCATGACTCAGACTATGACACCACCTGAGCATAATCTAGAAGAGGAATCCCATGCACCATTAGAGAAGTCTCACATAATACCTTCTTAGCAGACTCCACCACCAACTGACCAATCAACCTCTCAATAGCCTGTACCTACCCAACCATCATGGCCCTCATTTGCTCCATCTCAACTACTACCTTAGTATATCTAACCTTAGTAGCCTCCTCCTATCTATGAAGCTCAGTGTATCGCCCAAATTTTTTGCACCCTTACCTTCAGGCTAAAGGATCCGTACCCAAAATGGGGGTGAGAAAAGGATGGAACAATACCTTATATGGAGAGGCCATTTTAAGGTCGTGCCTCTCGAGGGAGGGGTATAAAGGTGATTTTTTGATGGATGGTGGGGTTCACCAGGAAACTTTGAATGGCAGTTTCCACACCTAGGTTAAGAATGGGTTTGATTTATTCGTTTTATGTTCAATCATTTAGATTCCTAGGTTGGCTGTTAGGATCCTCAGTCCTAACATTATTAGTTAGTATTATTAATCATTTAATTATTATATTATTAAATTATAAATTGAACCATCACAACCCTTCATAACGTGAACCATCACGTCTCTTCATACGTGAACCATCATGTCTCTTCACCAACGTAGCTTTAGGGTAGATATATATATTAGGTTGGCCATCCATATCAAATCATCCAAAAAGAAGAATAAGAATAAGAATAATAGATTCTAAAGGAGGGAGCCCCCTATAGTGGCAAATCGATTACAAGGGAGCCCCCTTTGAGTGGCCTGTGATTACATTTACATTAATTTGTTAATAATTTTATAGTAAGACCTTGGGTTCTTACCATTTGGTATCAAAGCCATGTGGGATCCAATCATGTGGTATTTGCTCAAATATCTTCATCAAATCACTTCTGTGTGTGAGTATCAAACTCGGTTTGAGGATATCACCAAAAACAACACAATATTGGATGAATCAATTCTCATAAATGGTTTCAATAGGGGATTAAAAGAGGAAATTAGAATGGAGGTGACAAGGTTCAATCCCTATACCATGATGCAGACCTATGGATTGGAAAAATTAGCTGAAGATAAAATTAATGCACAAAAATGATTAGGGAAACCACTTATGGAAAAATCATTGACCACTTACATCTCTCCTAAACCTATGCATAATGGAAGGGCACAAAGTACTTACACAACCCCCAAATCTAACCGAAATTTATGAATTAAACATCTTAGCTTTGAGGAGATGAAGGAACGACGAGAAAAAGGACTCTGTGATAATTGTGATAAATAATTTGGACCCCACCATAAATGTGCTACACTAACATTGTTTTTATTGAAGGAAGTTGATCCTTGTCTATCCATAGAGCAAGCAGATGAGGTAGTTGTGTCTGAAGCGACCAGTGCACCTACTCACCGCAATGAAGACAATGAGGTCGATTTGCAAGAAGTGTTTGATGTACCAAGCAAGGATGAGGTAGACATATCAAAAGTGATCAATGCTATCCAAAAATGCACTCTACAAGACCTACACATACCTTCCTCACCAATAGTGAGTTCTTTCCATATGACCAAACCTATTTGGAACCAACGCAGAGTGACTACACACTCCTTCTCTGTTGGATCTACCAAGGAACCAAAAAAGGATATGAAATCATTCCCATCACTTTTGATGCATCATTATAAAGTATTTGAGGAACCCCAAGGGTTTCCCTCCCATCCTCATCATGATTTTCCTAAGGAAGATTCTACTATTGTTCTTGGCAACCCCCCGCTAATACTTCATCCTTATCGATATCCCTGCCTACGAAAGGATGCCATTAAAAGAGTCCAAGAACTTACACAAATACTTCTTGGAAAACAAAGGACAAAGCTTCTCACTTTGATCTTTGAGGACAAAGCTCTTTTTAAGGAGGGTGGCATGTTAGGATCCGCAATCCTAACATTATTGGTTAGTATTATTAATCATTTAATTATTATATTATTAACTTATAAAGTGAACCATCACAACCCTTCATAACGTAAACCATCACATCTCTTCATACGTGAACCATCATGTCTCTTCACCAACGTAGCTTTAGGGTAGATATATATATTAGGTTGGCCATCCATATCAAATCATCCAAGAAGAAGAATAAGAATAAGAATCATATATTCTAAAGGAGGGAGCCCCTTATAGCGGTAAAGCGATTACAAGGGAGCCCCATTTGAGTGGCCTACGATTAGCTTTAATTTAATTTGTTAATAATTTTACAGTAAGACCTTGGGGTCTTACCATTAGCAAAAATGAATCTAAGCTATTCTATATGAAGATTTTGATTTTCATGAAAACAAAAGACATAAATGAATCCTAATGTGATTGAATACAGAGAATATATAAAATGAAGAAGAATACACCTGATTTATGATTTCTGATGAAGATTCTAAAGTTTGTAGGAGTCTGGATCATCCTGGATATGATAGGATCATCTGTAATTGTACAAAATCATTCCAAATCATATGATATCATCTGAGATCACACAAAATCATCAGCAACCTAATGAATTCGTCAGGCGAATTTGTTAGAAACCTGCAATTAAGGAAACAGAAACCAAAAACCAAAAATACTGAAAAACACAAGCTTATACTGAGAGGGGGGGTGAACAGTATAAGACCTCTTTTTACTTTTTCCATTATACTTCAAAACAATAAAGCAATATACCCAAAGCAATATCAAAGCAATGCACAATATCATCCACAAAGTGACACCAATTTTAACGTGGTTCACCCAGAATGGTCGGGCTACGTCCACAAAACTTTTCTCTAAAAGTTATCTCAAAGTTCTTTGGGAATCCTTCCCAATTACAATGTTTATGAGCCTCGGCCCAAAGGAGATACCTTCCCCCAATCAAAATTTATGAGCCTCTGCTCAAAGGAGATACCTTCCCCCAATCAGAATTTATGAGCCTCTCGCTCAAAGGAGATACCTTCCCCTCTGCTCTAGAAATGATCCCTCGGAAGATCAACTGCCTCTACCTCTTGCCAGCACGTGGAACTCCTTTCCACCGAAGACCTCCTGTCCTCAATGCTTAGCCTAAGAGACCTCTCGCCTTCTATGATCACGTCCACAACAGCTCAGCAACCTGTACCAAACACGATCAGTCGGTCTAGTACAAGTCTTCCTCTATCTGTCAGATCTGTCCAACTCTTGAACAAATCAATCCTCTACATACAAGCCTTCTCAAAGACTTGCCAAATCTATCCTCAGGTTCTTCTCATAGAACCAAGGCACCTCTGTCCTCAAGTTCTCTGATAGAACTATCAAACTCAGCTCACAAGTCCTCTGCTAGGACCTATCCAAATCTGCTCACAAGTCCCCACTAGAACCTGTCCAAAACTGCTCACAAGTCCCCACCGGAACCTGTCCAAAAACTGCTCACAAGTCCCCATCGAAACCTGTCCAAAAACTGCTCACAAGTCCTCACCGGAACCTGTCCAAAAACTCAGCAAGCTCACCAAGAAAAACTTTCTTAGTAGGAAATCACAAAGTGAATTGTTAGAGACCCAATGTGATTTTTCAAACTCATAGAAGCATAAAGAGAATTGTTAGAGACTCAATATGTTCTATACTCAACTCCCAATCTCAAAACTCAACTCAAATCAACTCAGCTCAATCTCAATCTCAAATCTGAAAACTCAACTCAATATCTGAAATGGATAGGATAGAATGCTTTCTTTCAAGAACATGAAACCCCAACAATTGCCAACTATGCAAAGAATCACATAACAATGATACTCATGTTCTTTTCACCATCAATTAGGGCTTCAACAACAATGCTTATCAACCAAGGTTCAATCAACACCATTTAACTCAACACACAACCTTGAAGCATTTCACAATCAACATTAGAAAAGGAAACAAGTAGAACTCCTTTTCTCTCCAACATTATTTGAACAAAAAGCATCCATCAACTCAAATCACAATAGCACAAAACAACTTTTCAAATCATCAACAAAGAAGTAAGCCCAACACTTTAACCAAGTAAAGAATAGCTTGATTATAACCAATTTAATGAAAGCTAATGTCAATCTCAAAGCTGCCCACTTAAGGTTTCACAACTTCACACAAGAAGCAATTCTAACCTTAAAACATCATGCTTTCATTTCCATAATCAACCAAAAGCACTCTCAACATTACAAGAAATATTTATCCCTTATACACCTTATTTCTCCCTTATAGTCTTATCAACAATAAACTTTATCTCTCATAAGAATGCAATAAGATAATGCAAACAACACCTTAAAAAGAATCTTTTATCAAAATAAAGCAAGCTTCAAACTCCTTATAACTCCTAAGCTGTTTTTCTCTCTAATAAACTTCCTCCATCCGCAAAATACACTAGCAAAAATTAATTTCGAAAATACCTTGGCCAACACCAAAAATCGTGCTATGGAGAAATTGCGCACGAACTCTAACACCACCCGCTGCATCCACTTCAACGAAGAAAAACCCTTTCGCGTTATTCGAATGCGGAACCTCCCGTTCGGGTAGCACGCCAATAGCCTAGCCGCTACCGATGTGCCAAAGGCGTCCGGTGAGGTTTGAACCTCACTCTGTTTCCCTTGTACCTTCTGCGCCAGGGCTAAAATAAACAACAGGCCTCCCTGTCTTCTGACGTGAACGACGACGATGAAACCTTACGGTGGATACAAAACATGAACGACGGATATCCGAATAGCGGATCACGAAATCTCAGTGAAGAAGAAATCGAACATCAGATCGCGAAATCACAACGAGCAACACTTTTCGAAAATGCGGATGGGATAATCTTTGATCTTCATCGTGGGAGATTTATATGCATATTTCCCATAAACTCTTGACGTCGGTGAGGAGTTTAACACGTCGACAGAGGAGTTTAACACGTCGACGGAGGTCTTGGCTAGCGCCCACAATCTTAGAACATAGCGCCATCAAAGTTAAGACATTTGCGCCATGGGTTAGGAGAACCCAATGCAAACAATAAATTAATATTTATTTAAAAATAATTAAAAGAAACCTTAACAAGGTTTTTAATTATTTAAATAAATACTTCCTCCTGGACCCAAATGCATTAAACTAATGCATCCACCTGTAGTCTTTAAACCTGCCAACTGTCATGCCATAACCTTCATCAAAACAAATTGTTTGACATCAAATCAAATTCCTTCAAGAGCTTCTTGACATCAATGACAACTTATACACTTGAGCAAAGGCAATGTACCCAAAGTACCCAAAATTGCCAACAATCTCCCCCTTTGTCATTGATGGCAAACCTTTACTGAAAACACTTCTCAAGAGCCAAAACTAAAACCAACTGTGCTAACAACTGACCAACTGTGCCCACAACCGAGAATCTTCCTTTGAAGTTTTGCTCCCCATGACTTGAAGCTCTCCTCTTCACTTTGAAGCTCTCCCCCTTACTCATATCTCTCCCACTTTGTCATCAATGGCAAAGGGTCACCTTTGGGGCTCGAGACTAAGAATGAGCCTCTTAGCTTAGTCCCTCCCCCACCTCCTGATGAGGTGATTAATTTTGGGGTGGGAGTAAAACTCCCATTAGGCATTGATCATCATCAGCATCTATAACTTCCTTGTCGGGCCTTCTCTTGAACTCTTTGCCCATATTCCTGTTCTTGTCACTGTTCTTGTTCTTGTTCTCATCCCTGTTCTTGTCCATGCCTTGATCCTTGGACCTGATCATGCCACTGTTCCTGTTCCTGTATTCTAGAATTTTAGCTCTACATTGTCTGATTATGTGACCTTCATTGTTGCACTTGAAACACTTGACGATGTTGTTTCTCTGAGGTAAACCTGATCTTTGAATCCACCAATTCTGACCAAACTTGTTCTGACCAAACCTGTTCTGACCAAACCTATTCTGACCAAACCTGTTCTGACCAAACCTATTCTGACCAAACCTGTTCTGGCCAAACCTGTCCTGACCAAACTTGTTCTGACCAAACCTATTCCTGTTATTTGCCTTGCAATAAACTGCCTTGTGCCCAAACTATTGACAAGAGTAGCAATACCCTTGAAAGTAACTAGCACTTCTGAAACTATCATTTACCTCCTTCACTTGAGCCATGCAATGTGAAGCCATGTGACCAAACCTGTGACAAGCAAAACATCTGCCTTGAAACTTTCCTTTATTTGACCTCTTAGGTTCGAAAACTTCTTCTTCTCATTCCGAATTCTGTTTTCCATTTCGTGCATCTATCATTCAAGGACTCCTTTTCTGAAATACTTTCCTCATCAGAACTCTCTTCCTTTTGGAGTCTCTTACTAGACTCTCCAACTTGTTCCTTGTGTGGCTTAACAAAACCAAGGCCTGTTTTATCTGTTGTCTTTCTTTGACCTTTGATGAGTGACTTAACCTTTTTGGAGCTATCTTGAAACCTCGTAAAGCTTATCCTTGTACTCTTTAGTTTCCTCTTTCAAAGAAGCCATTTTCTGTTCTAACTCACTATACTCAAGAACCTTAGACTCTAACTCATCCTTGAGTTCCTGTGTCTTAGCTATAGAGAAGTCAAGACTTTCTATAAGATCATCTCTTTCCATATAACATTCATCTAACTTATCCTTGAGTCTAGCATTCTTCTTTCTTTCCTTTTTCAAAGCACTAAGAGCACTAATAAGTTCACCTTCAAGATCTACTTCACCTTCCTCTATATCTTCCTCTATTTGTTTTCTTTTTGAATCATCAAAGCCTTTTTCAGATTTCTTATCACTAGAGGTGCTACCCTTTTCAAAAACCATACATGCATCTTCCTTATAGTTTTCTGAAGCATCCTCATACATACTAGAAACCAAATCATTATTTGTGCAATCATCCTCAAGGTGACCAAAGTTTCCACATCTAAGACATTTCATGATAATGAATCTATGTTTCGGTTCTTCCTCTTTTTTTGATATGAACAACATCTCATTTTCATCATCACTTGAAGAACTTTCACTATCACTACTAGAACACTTACTTGCTTTGTCTAGGTAGAAACTCTTCTTGTGCTTGTGAGAATACCTCTTTCCTTGATTGCTGTGCTCATCTTTGTTTTTCCTGTGATGCTTGTGCTTTTCAGAATCCTTGCTCTTAGAATCCTGTTTATCTTCATCACTTTCATTCTTGGGAACAATGCAGTCAGTAGCATAATGACCAAACTTTCCACAATTGAAACATCTTATATTTTTCATACTTTTGTGCTTTCTAGAGAACTTGCCTTTCTTGCTGTAATATGCCTCTTCATCACTAGAAGACTCATCACTATCTTGAAGTTGTTTACCCTTGGATTTCTTGGTAGCCTTGAAAGTTGCCTCTTTCTTGACATCAACCTTCACTTGAGTTCTCAACTCAAATGCTGCAAGTATACTATGGAGCTCATCCTTTTTCAACTTATCCAAATCTTTAGCTTCCTCAATAGCAGAAATATTTTCACTAAATCTATTAGGAAGAGATCTTAAAATCTTATCACAAACATCATTTTCAGCAAGCTCAAGACCTAAGTCTTTCATGGAGTTAACAACCTCATCCATACGAAGCATGTAGTCACTAATATTTTCATCATCATTCATCTTGAGTTGTTCAAACATACCTTTGAAGTGTCTCAACTTGGCCTTTCTGACATTTGTATCACCCGTATGAACCACCTTCAACTGTTTCCACATTTCACTAGTTGTCTTGCGGTGAATCACTTTGGTGAGATCTCGCTTCTGTAAGCCTTTCAGGATTGCATTCATTGCTTTTGAATTGTCTGTGATGTAGGAGCCTTTCTTCTTTAGTATTAGGACCATGTTCGGGAATAGTGTACTCATCTTCAATCACTTCCCAAACCTCATTCCCAAGTGCCATTAGATGAACCTTCATCCTTGCACTCCAAAGACCAAAATCGACCCATCAAGAATAGGTGTTGCATTGCCACTTGAATGATCCATTGTGTTCTTTACTAGCTTTTCCTTCAAGTCGTTAAACTTTCCGAAGGCACCTGCTCTGATACCAATTGAAGAACACAAGCTTATATTGAGAGGGGGGGTGAATAGTATAAGACCTATTTTTACTTTTTCCATTATACTTCAAAATAGTAAAGCAATATACCCAAAGCAATATCAAAGCAATGCACAATATCATCCACAAAGTGACACCAATTTTAACGTGGTTCACCCAGAATGGTTGGGCTACGTCCACAAAACTTTTCTCTAAAAGTTATCTCAAAGTTCTTTGGGAATCCTTCCCAATTACAATGTTTATGAGCCTCGGCCCAAAGGAGATACCTTCCCCCAATCAGAATTTATGAGCCTCTGCTCAAAGGAGATACCTTCCCCCAATCAGAATTTATGAGCCTCTGCTCAAAGGAGATACCTTCTCCTCTGCTCTAGAAATGATCCCTCAGAAGATCAACTGCCTCTACCTCTTGCCAGCACGTGGAACTCCTTTCCATCGAAGACCTCCTGTCCTCAATGCTTAGCCTAAGAGACCTCTTCCTTCTATGATCACGTCCACAGCAGACTCAAACAACTCTGTACCAAACATAGTCAGTCGGTCTAGTACAAGTCTTCCTCCGTCTGTCGAGATCTGTCCAACTCTTGAACAAATCAATCCTCTGCATACAAGCCTTCTCAAAGACTTGCCAAATCTGTCCTCGAGTTCTTCTCATAGAACCAGATGCACCTCTGTCCTCAAGTTCTCTGATAGAACTATCAAACTCAGCTCACAAGTCCTCTGCTAGGACCTGTCCAAATCTGCTCACAAGTCCCCACCGGAACCTGTCCAAAATTGCTCACAAGTCCCCACCGAAACCTGTCCAAAAACTGCTCACAAGTCCCCACCGGAACCTATCCAAAAACTGCTCACAAGTCCCCACCGAAACCTGTCCAAAAACTCAACAAGCTCACCAAGAAAACTTTCTTAGTAGGAAATCACAAAGTGAATTGTTAGAGACCCAATGTGATTTGTCAAACTCATAGAAGCATAAAGAGAATTGTTAGAGACTCAATATGTTCTATACTCAACTCCCAATCTCAAAACTCAACTCAAATCAACTCAACTCAATCTCAATCTCAAATCTGAAAACTCAACTCAATATCTGAAATGGATAGGATAGAATGCTTTCTTTCAAGAACATGAAACCCCAATAATTGCCAACTATGCAAAGAATCACATAACAATGATACTCATGTTCTTTTCACCATCAATTAGGGCTTCAACAACAATGCTTATCAACCAAGGTTCAATCAACACCATTTAACTCAACACACAACCTTGAAGCATTTCACAATCAACATTAGAAAAGGAAACAAGTAGAACTCCTTTTCTCTCCAACATTATTTGAACAAAAAGCATCCATCAACTCAAATCACAATAGCACAAAACAACTTTTCAAATCATCAACAAAGAAGTAAGCCCAACACTTTAACCAAGTAAAGAATAGCTTGATTATAACCAATTTAATGAAAGCTAATGTCAATCTCAAAGCTGCCCACTTAAGGTTTCACAACTTCACACAAGAAGCAATTCTAACCTTAAAACATCATGCTTTCATTTCCATAATCAACCAAAAGCACTCTCAACATTACAAGAAATATTTATCCCTTATACACCTTATTTCTCCCTTATAGTCTTATCAACAATAAACTTTATCTCTCATAAGAATGCAATAAGATAATGCAAACAACACCTTAAAAAGAATCTTTTATCAAAATAAAGCAAGCTTCAAACTCCTTATAACTCCTAAGATTTTTTTCTCTCTAATAAACTTCCTCCATCCACAAAATACACTAGCAAAAATTAATTTCGAAAATACCTTGGCCAACACCAAAAATCGCGCTATGGAGAAATTGCGCACGAACTCTAACACCACCCGCTGCATCCACTTCAACGAAGAAAAAACCCTTTCACGTTATTCGAACATGGAACCTCCCGTTCGGGTAGCGTGCCAATAGCCTAGCCACTACCGGTGCGCCAAAGGCGTCCGATGAGGTTTGAACCTCACTCTGTTTCCCTTGTACCTTCTATGCCAGGGCTAAAATAAACAATAGGCCTCCCTGTCTTCTGACGTGAATGACGACGATGAAACCTTATGATGGATACAAAACATGAATGGCGGATATCCGAACAGCGGATCACGAAATCTCAGCGAAGAAGAAATCGAACATCAGATCACGAAATCACAGCGAGCAACACTTTTCAAAAATGCGGATGGGATTATCTTTGATCTTCATCGTGGGAGATTTATATGCATATTTCCCATAAACTCTTGACGTCGATGAGGAGTTTAACACGTCGACGGAGGAGTTTAACACGTCGACGAAGGTCTTGGCTAGCGCCCACAATCTTAGAACATAGCACCATCAAAGTTAAGACATTTGCGCCATGGGTTAGGAGAACCCAATGCAAACAATAAATTAATATTTATTTAAAAATAATTAAAAGAAACCTTAACAAGGTTTTTAATTATTTAAATAAATACTTCCTCCTGGACCCAAATGCATTAAACTAATGCATCCACCTGTAGTCTTTAAACCTGCCAACTGTCATGCCGTAACCTTCATCAAAACAAATTGTTTGACATCAAATCAAATTCCTTCAAGAGCTTCTTGACATCAATGACAACTTATACACTTGAGCAAAGGCAATGTACCCAAAGTACCCAAAATTGCCAACAAATACGATCGCCAGAATGATGCAAAATGTAGAAATAAGAGTATAGATGTTTGAATGATAAATATAGATATCAAATTAAATGAAATGCACTATTTTTTAAACTTATTTTAAATTTTATCATGCAATTATGCTAAATGAGGTGAACTCCAAGATGCAAAATAGAAGTAAATTAATCTAATGCACCAATGAATAAGGAAAATGAGATAGAGAATGCAAACTCCGAGCTCTGATTTCACCCAAGACAAATTGCAAACCATATCATCTGCAATCATACAAGATCATCACCGATCTTGACAGGATTGTCTAAGATTATAGTTGAATCACCTACGATGATCCAAGCTACCTCCGACTGAAACACAATAAAATCCTGCAAAAAAACTTGAAAACACAAGTGTGAATGATGGGAGATCAGGGAGGGAGACAGGGAGTCAGGGAGTCATGGGGATAGACTAGAAAAATCCTAGTTTATATAGGATAAAGGGGGAGGTTAGGAGGTTGGGGATCATCCCAATCTGAGAGATCCTCAATGTGAGAATCTCCAACCGCACAGACACACTTCTGCCCAAGTTGGAGAGGTCGTTGGAACAGAAGATAATTGCAAAAATTTGGTTTTGGGACAAAATCATCTGGACCTTCTGTTCCAAATGAATTCATCTGATTTGGGACGATATCATTAGATCGACGACGATATCATCCAAATATCACAACAAACTTTAAAAATGGTGCGAAAAATGAGGTGAGCAGTTAATGGGCAGTTTCAAAGTTAAAATTCAAATTTCTACTTTTTACTAATGGTTTAACTACACCAATTTTAGGATGCTACATTTCGCCCCATCTTTAGCGCAATTTTTTGAAAAAAATGCATTAAAGACGAATTCTTCATGTTTTACGAGAAAGCAAAAATTCATTCCATTTTTTAGACGATGATTCTAGGTCGAATCGTATGACTGTTTACTATGGCGCCCCCTCTGAGTTTTTACCCAAATAGAACGTTTGAGGTAAAAGCGCGAAAAAGAAAAAATTAAAAAAATGTCATTTTAGAATAAAAATAAGAAAAATAGGGTAAAAACCTAATTCATTTTTACTGTTCACTTTCACTGTTTCAGAGCTCTACAGGAGAAAATGGTGGAAATGACACACATATCGATAGAGATCCAATGCAAGGTGCGGGTAAGGATCTAAACCTAGTTTTACTATGTTTTTAACTTGATTTACTTAATTTTTTTACTTGAATTTTATTTTTTTTGGGTGTCGCATCCATTTGTAAGCTGTAGATGAAATCATCTCTATATTGTCAATTTCGTCTAGGAACAAAATCAAAGAAATAGGGGCGATCCCATCCAATATGGGGAGATCCCAAAATTAAGGATGATTTCATCCTATTAAGGATGATTTAGTCCTATTAAGGATGATTTTATCTAAATTGGTATGATATCATCCAATAATGGGCGATATCAACTTTTATGGGATGATTTGATTTTAATGATTTATGTACTAATTATTTTTGTTGTTTTATTGCTTATTTTGCAGAGGGGATTGTTAAAGAGTTGGGAGTGGAAATACGATGGTCTAAGAGACAATTTTGCCATGATCGATCAGGCCAAGTGAGACAGACTGGCAGAGGTAGGACTTCAGCATGTGGTAGAGATGCCACAAATTCCTACAGAC
This sequence comes from Wollemia nobilis, assembly GCA_028583015.1. Classification (NCBI taxonomy): domain Eukaryota; kingdom Viridiplantae; phylum Streptophyta; class Pinopsida; order Araucariales; family Araucariaceae; genus Wollemia; species Wollemia nobilis. The sequence continues at coordinate 2,174,893 of JAQPPZ010000028.1, forward strand.
ATGGGGCTACTGATAGCCCTAGCAGAGAGATGGTATCCGGAGTTGTCCTGATTCTGGATACCGATAGGGGAGATGACTCCCACTCTAGAGGATGTATGGAGGATCTTGAGGATCCCCATACATGGTCAATTCATGATGCCTTTGGCCAATCAGGGCCATGCCATGATGAGATTATGCGTGGACCTAAGCTTTGCCCTAGAGAAGGGTGGAGTGAACATCGAGGCATTGAGGTGGATGCCTGGGGTGTCTTGATTGACCCAAGTTTTGGCAAGGGTGGTGAGTGGCCTACTTCTATGCCACCATAGAGGATGTAGATTATCATGGCTACTATCAGATGTGGTCTATGACATCAGAGACCACAGATACAAGTTTGCTTGGGATAGCTTTGTACTGTGCCACTTGTATAGGATCCTTTATAGGGTCGTATACAAGGGGGATCTATGTCTGGTGTTGACATCACTTTTATAGGTTTGGTGCTAGGAGCACATTGTGTTGCGAAGGTCGATAGGGCTTCCACTGATAGGAGTTGATCGAGAGAGACCCCGAGTTTTCTACTGATGGCTCTAGAGAGGGTCACAATGGCAGATATATCTACCGACATCTCAAAGGTTTTTGGATGACCTCACCCTAGATTAGACCACCTAGAGACCATGGAGAGAGCATACAGGATGGGTAGAGGATGGACAGGAGTTGGCCCTCATCAGGCAAGTCATATGGTTGAGGATACAGCAGGGAGAGGTAGAGCTCCACCGCTACGATCAATTTTTGAGGTAGTTTGGTCTATAGTAGAGGATCCATAGTATTAGGTATTATGAGTACTCTCAGACTATGCAGGATAGTACCACACTAAGTGGAGCTTTAGACATGTAGAGGTTTTTGGAGTCAGGATGCTGATGATGCCCCCATTTAGCTAGTGTATGTGGATGACACAGGGGTAGCAAATAGATATGATGCATGGTATGCAGGCATACACCCTCCTCGAATGACGAGGGCACATGTTTCGATGCATGTTGTAGTGTAATGAATGGAGATGTGGTGCTAGGCTACCATCGATGTAGTGAGGGGTTAAAAAGGGAGGGATCAGTGATGACCTTCTTAGGAGAGATGCCATACAACACCATAGGATCTGGAGAGACAACAACAACTAGAGAGGAGTAAGGAGAGGAGAGATAGACTCCTTCCTCAATAGAGGGATAGGCCACCATTGCCCAATAGGGGCAAGGGTGTTGATGTGGGGAAGATCAATGAGATGGAAGCTCTCCGATAAAAGAATGTCTACCTATGAGCTTAGGTGTAGACTCTGCAGGATGAGGCTACATGACTCAGGGCTCAAAGCAGAGGAGCGAGCATTTTGGAGATGGCATGATTAGTTTCTTAGACCGTGTTCTATTAGGGAGTGTACTACCAGCTGGTTCTAGAGGGCCAAAGGATACAGTTGCTAGCTGATATTGCAAAGCTAATCAGGATGGGGTTATCGAGTACATCATCACGATCGACATCGAGGATCCACGACATAGGATGGGCTTCTATGGGACCACCTCCTCCACCTCAATGTGGGAGAGGAGATGAGGCTGAGAGCTCAAGGTCTTCTCGATGCTAGATGCATATTGTACATAGACTATTTTTGAGATGATTTAGTATGCCAGGGTATAGATTGTGGCATACCAATCCATTTTGATATGATGTATATATTTCTTGATATATATATGATGTTCTTTTTGGTGATATGACTTGTGCATATGTTTTATGATGCTTTAATATTTTAAATGTTTATTGACTATTCATGTAATTATGTCATTGAAAATATTATAATTTTATGTCATGCTATAAAATTAAATGAAATAATCTGATGTAAACAAACTGGTTGTGCTGTGTTTTGATGAAAATAAAATGACTTCTAACAATAATTTCAAAGGACATTGTCATTGTTACATGACCATTTCATGGAGTCACCACTTGCTAGGTCATCAAGCTAATCTCGATATGAGAGAAATATTGCTAAAAGTAAAAGGGTGCTTAAGAGACTTTCTTAAGACTTTGTGTTGTGATGATGAAAAATAGTGATGATTTGTTTTCAGATTTCCATGAAAATATTATGCATGAAATAAAAAATATGATTTTTGCTAGGCATAAAATTCCTAAGTATGATAGAAATTTGAACAATTCCCTAGGAATTATACCATCGTCACAAAAAAAATGAATATTGACATAATGAAATGAAATAGGAAAGTTTTCGTTCTTTTTAAAGCACAATTGTGTAACATAATGATTTAAGCCATATGCTTTTATGGATTAAATAAATGGAAAATAAAATTAGAATGATGGTTTGCGCTAGGCATAGAATTTTAGGTATAGACTTATACCATCATCACGAAATCCAAAGAAGAAATTGATATAATAGTTTTATTGCATAGTTGATTTTTGATTTTGAGATAAATAGAAAATACATAAAAATAAGGACTGGCACTAGGCATAAAATTCCAATTTAGTTTTAGTAACTATACCATCATCACGAAAGTTGAAAATATATAAATGTGACTTTATTGCTAGATTTTTAACATGTTTTGCAAGAAAATTTAGATTTTAAAAAAATTGTATTTAATTGATTTTACGCTAAGCAGATATTTTCAGGTAAGAAAGTCAAATTATTCTAGAAGTTTTTGAATAAATATTTTAAATTATCTCAAAGACAAAATTTAGATTTATAAGGAACTTCATGTGCATATGTGAGTTCATTATCGATCTTGATCTATCTTAATGATACAAAATCTCTCAAACACAAATGTGTGTGCAATTGTAATGTTCATTTACTGATTTTGAGCAAGATAATTTGATACAAGTAATTTGAATTAACCAAATGAGTGTTCATTGACCATGATTTATATGCATGTAACCATACCAGACTACTATGTAAGTCGGGTCATCAAGAGCTAGCTGATCCATAAGCGGACATAGGTTTGTAAAAACGAAGTTTGCTAATGTGACAAACATGTCACCACACAAAAAGGAATTAGCCAAGGCCAAGCAAGTTGGGCACAAACCACCTGTTATGGGGCTTACCTCATGTTTTTGAATAATTGAGAATTCCAGGGATTCAAGCTCATTCACCCTTATTTTCTTTCAAAGGGTAGGGGGGAGGATTTATTGCTTTTTGCTTTTTATTTTATTTTATTTTTCTATTTTTTTTTTGTTGTATTTGCTTGACATTGAGATAATGTTGAAATATTGCTGAGATGGTACAAAATGATACTGTAATAATGCTTCTAAATAATTTCTCTTTTTCTCATGATTTTTCTTGATTTTCTTTTTTTTCTTTTATTTTTCTTCCTATACTAGGGATACTTGCTCATATTTACTGTAGAGCAAGGTTTTTTTATTCTGGGCAGGGGTGAGCTTGTCCTTTTGTCAATTCTCAAATATTCTAGACCATGTGCGTGATAGGATAGCAGGGGAAAATTTTCTCTCAAGAGACTACTTCTACTATGTAGCATCATTTTGAATTTGAAATGAAATCATTTTAATGTGAAAAGGTGTACTTGGTTCAAGTAAATAACAAGATCAGTTCTCTATGCTCAAAAATTTATTTAGTTCAACTGTGGACCTCGATATAAGAGAGATTAATAATCATGCCAAATAATATCAAGATATTTATTCATGTGAGTGTGAAAGTGAGGTATTCTAGATAAATGATAATTTATCCAAAATAACTAAAAATATAATTGCAATACTTCAAGAATTGACAGGTGCAAAATAGAAAACGTTTTTGAGGATTTTGATGATTTTGATTTTGTTATATTTTGATTTTTAATTTATGAATGGAGAGAATACATAATATTATTATTTTTGAAATTTTTTATATGAATTACTAATATGAGACAATATGTATAATATATACAGTGACGAGATTACCAGATTTATGAATAATAGTGCTTAAGATGCATAATTTTCATAGGTTCTTTAAGATCTTTACCATATAAGGTAGCTAATCTGTATGCTCCCAATCCAAATTTAGCAATGATAATATATGGCCCAAGCCAATTAGTCTCGAATTTGCCTTTAAGGTCTTTAGTTGCATTAGTATTTTTTTGATTTTATTTTAAGACGAGGTTGCCAATCTCAAAGGATCGATTATGAACTTTCTTGAGATATGCTCGTTTGAGCTTGTTCTGTTAGGCACGAAGATGCTCCAAAGCATTAATGTGCTTCTCATCTAGGATTTCCAGTTGACTAAATCTGCCAGCATGATATTCATCTCCTACTTCAGTATCTTGAAGTAGTAGAGCCAAAGAAGGAACTTCTAGTTCAAAGGGAAAAATAGCTTCAGTGCCATAAACCAAAACAAAAGGTGAATTGCCTATGGGAGTAGGAATGCTAGTTCGATAAACCCACAAAGTAGGATATAATTGAATGTGCCAATCATGAGCAGATTTATTGACCAGTATCTTGAGGATTTTAATTAATGTTTTATTAGATGCTTCTACTTGGCCATTACCCTGAGGATAATAAGGAGTGGACCAACGATGTTAAACTTTATATTTTTGACATATTTTCTTTACATATTTGTTTTTGAAACAAGTTCCATTATTCGAGATGATATTTGTAGGAATTTCGAACCTACAAATAATTTGATTAAGAATAAACTTGAAAACTTGTGTTCCAGTGCAAGAAGCTAAGGGCATAGCTTCAACCCACTTTGTAAAATACTCGGTGCTGGTTATGATGAATTTGTGTCCATCAGATGATACAGGATTGATTATTCTAATGATGTCTAAGCCCCATTTTGAAAAGGGCCAAGGAGATGAAATAGCCTGCAGTTCTTGTGTAGGTGCATGGACAAGTTCAGCGTGTTTCTAGCACTTGTCGCAATGGCACATGTAATCATGTGCATCATTCTCCATGGTAGGCAAAAAATATCCTATCTTAAGGATATTCTTAGAAATGGCACTACCAATAAAGTGTCCCCCATAAGATCCATCGTGGGCTTCACTCAAAGCTGATCTAGACTCTTATAGATTCAAACATCTCAATAAGATACCTTAAAAAGATCTCCTATATAATGTATTGCCAATTATTATGAAGCGACTTGCTTGTCTACGTAATAACCGGTGCTGGTTCCTATTAAAACTTTCAGGGAAGGTCCCATTTTGAAGAAAATTGAGGATGTCAGTGTACCAAAGTTTAGGAATAGTTTTGTTGATTAGAAACATGTCCAAAGGTTCCAAGCATGATTTAGTTGAAGTGGGTTCTTGGAGTCGATGACTAATGATGGTAGCATATTCATCATATAACTCCAAGGGTAAAATAGATGCAGCTACAGCCATAGCATCAGTCACACGATTGCTAGTTATAGGAATAGTTTCCAAGGTAACTTGATCAAATAAAGATATTAATTGTAATACATATGCTTTATATGGGCATAATTTATCATCTTTTGTCTGATAAACATCATTAATTTGATTTATAACAAGTTGAGAATCATCAAAAACTAATATATTTTTAATTTTTAGTGCCAGGGCAGCTCGTAATCCAAGGATTAGAGCCTCATATTCAATAGTGTTATTAGTACAAGAAAATGTTAATTTAAAGGATAGAGGTATGAGATGTTTCTATGGAGATATCAAAATAATACCTGCACCAGCCCCACTCATGCATCGGGCTCCGTCAAAGTATAGGGACCATTGCTTTGAATGATCTGCCTCTAGGTTAAGGTATTTGTCAAGAAAATCAATGACAAGGGGATGGTTGGACTCAAAGGGTGCAACAACTAATTGATCTACTATTATTTGACCCTTAACAGACTTCTGTCCTATAAATGTGAGTTCAAACTTGCTTAGAGCAAGAACCCACTTCGTTGTGCGACCAGATAAATAAAGTCGACCCATGACATACCGCAAGGGATCAAATTTAGCAATAACATATGTTTTCTTCATGAGCATATAATGGTGTAGTTTCTATGTAGAAAATACTACTGCTAGACATAACTTCTATAATACTGTGTGGCAGGTTTCATAACTAATTAATTTTTTGCTAATGTAATAATTAGCACGCTCTCTTTTCTCATCATCAAGTTGAGCCAACATAGCTCCTAAAGCAAAATTTGAAGCAAAAATATACAAGTAAATGGGCGTTCAGGTTTAGGTGGTGAAAGTACAGGTGGATTAAGAAGATATTGTTTGAGGAGTTCAAATTCTTCCTTACATTCGTCATCCCAATGGAAAGAGACATCCTTCTTAAGAAGCTTAAGAAAGGGTCCAGTTTTATCCGTTAACTTATCGATAAAGCGATAGATAGCTTGAAGTTTACCTTGTAGACTATGTAATTTAGAGATATTTGTAGGTGTAGGCATATTAGTGATAGTCGTAATCTTGAGAGGGTTAATTTCAATGCAACATAAATAAACTATAACCCCCAATAATTTACCTGAATTGACTCTGATTATACATTTGGGTGGATTCAATCAAATAAGATATTCCATTAACCGATCAAATACTTTTCTCAAGTCATCTAAATGGTCATCTTCTTTAGTAGAATGAGCTATAATGTCATCTACATAATCATGTAGTATATCATGCATCATATCATGAAAGATATAAGTCATGGCAAACCGAATGGCATCACTTTACATCAAAAAGTCTCCCAAGGGGTAATAAAGGCTATTTTAGCCTAATATTCAGGAGCTATCATGATCTGGTTATAATCATAAAATCCATCCATTAAGCATATCATTCCACTCCTAGCAGTAAAATCAATGATTTGATCCATATTGGGAAGGGAAAAATTGTCTTTAGGGCATGCAGCATTAATATCTCTAAAGTCTCTACAAACCTTAATCTTAGTAGATTCTTTATTAGTTACTGGAACTACATTCGAGATCCATTCAGCATAGTCAATGGCTTGTATAAAAATAACATTTAGGAGTTTTTCTAAATCCCCTTTAACTAGTAAGGCCACTTTAGGATGCATTTTTCTAAGCTTCTGCTTAATAGGTTTAGCATATGGATGTACTACTAGGTGATGCATAACTATAGAAGGGTCTAAACCTGCAATATCTTCATATGTCCAAGCAAAAACATTTTCATATTCTTTAAGAAATGCAATGTATTTATCCTATTTTTCTTGACTCAATTCTGATCCAATGTTGATTATGTGAGGGTCATTGTTGGTTCCAATGTTAACTTTTATGACATTTTCTACTTCCATGTGTAGATATTTCTCAAAATTAGGTGGGGTGGGTGAAACACCCAATTATTGTAATTCTTCCAAGGTTAGCTTGGATAATTCATCTTGAGGAGTCATGGCCTCAAGCTGGGCTATACTAGGTATAGAGCCATCAAAATAAAATTCATTATGTAAAAATTCCTCAATAGAGACATCGTGAAAGATATCTCCCTCCAACTCATCGTCGGATTCAACAATCATCTCAGGATAAGCTATAGATAGCATGTTACATGTGAATGTCTTATTTATTAAACATAAAGCATCACGTTCATCTAAATAATCTTGGTAACATATAAGATGGTCATTATCCTCAAATGGAAATGGCTGAACCTTACTAGAAAATAGGCCCACACCACATCGGGTGGGCCACACTTCTACCTCAAAAGGTTCTTTCATACCATTCTAAAAAAGTCCCAAACCTTTCCCTTTATATCCTAATTTAAGCATTATAGGTTTGGCTTTAATATAATCATTAGTAAAATAAAATCGAGCAAATCCATCATAATGAGTTCTGATGTTTCTGGGTATTCTACCCTAGTCATATCCCTTATAAATAAAGGCACAGCTCCCAACTTGGTAAATACTTCCCATAGGTTGTGGGAGGCCCAAGGTATGATGATATGGTGGCAAATTATTTAAATTAAGGGAATATTGCATAGAAGAATTCGTTTCTTCTAATATAAGAATTTTAGATAGATCGGGTAAGAGCTCGTCAGTAAGAGCATAAGAGGTAGAAGGAACATTCCCTACGTATTTCGATGTAGAAAATATAAATTTTGTGGATGTAGACAGTGTAGAGGTTTTGATGGATGGGTCTATTAAAGGTATGGAAGTTATAGGAGTAGAAAAAGAGACATTGGTTATGGGATTAGGATCTTTCTTAGGTCCTAATGCGGTTTGTTCAGAAGATGGTTGAGCTATATGTGGAAACTGATGGAGAAGTAGATGATGTTGTGGGTGTGAGTTTCACATGTTTATATGGATAATGAGAATTAGGATGTGTGGATGACAGAGCGAGGCAAAATTGAACTCCAATAGATTTTGCCAAAGCACACATATCAAAGGGTCTTGGATCACCATGAATGGTGACCAACTGATTCTTAAATTCAAATTTAACACATTGATGTAAAGTTGAGGGAACAAATTGCATTGTGTTGATCCAAGGATGACCCAAGAGTATATTATACAATGCAGGGCAATGTATAATAAACACAATCGTATCCAAGGTTCTTGGACCAACCTGCAATGGAATGGTAATAACTCCACATGTTTCTTGTGTTTCATCATTGAAAGATTTTATGATCATATTAGTTCTTTTCATTTCATCACTTCTAAACCCAAATATTTGGTAGAAGTTAAAAGTGTAGATATTTAAAGATGAACCATTATCAATCAAAACTCGTTTGACTGCTACATCTCCAATTAAGGTAGTAATATACAAGGGGTTATCTTTATGTAAACTATGTTGCGGTATGTATCTATCCCAGAATTCAATACAATCAACTTAATGAATTATTATAGTATTGACCTTGGTTTCAGGTTGAATGTCTTGTGGCACCATCATCTGACTTAATGTGAGCATCAATTCATCTCTATGTGTAGGAGAAGATCTTAAAAGGTCCAAGAAAGAAATTTTAGCTGTAATATTTGATAATTGTTCATTAATATTATAAGGAGGTTTAGGTTGAACATTAGGTGAATTATTCCCTTTATTAGGAACATTCAAAACAAATGGAGCTGATCCACCATTCTGAATTTGATCTTGTTGAGAATTTTGAGCCTGTTGTCTAGTAATAGCTCCGATGGTACCCACAATATTATTCTACGAATGATGAATGGGTCTTGGTCTAGCATTTATAGCTAGCTCATTAGAAAGTAATCGGTGATATGATGGTCTAGTAGTGACTCTTCTTGGAAATGGCTCTTCTAAAACCATATAACTTGTGATAGGGTGAATAGGATCTGATTCATCTTTAGAACTATTCGATTGATTTGATGTGATTTCCATATCACTCTCAGTCTCATATTCAGTATCACTAAGATCAAGTATCTGAATATTATATAGAGACTTGGTTGTAACCACGGATAAAGTTGTGTCAAAAATTTCTAGATCATGAATAGGTAAATGCCCACTAATAGTTCCTACATATCGGGAAAGAGGAGGGACATTATGATGTTCAATTTGATTACCCACGTCCTTACCATGTTTTGGTAAGGAATGTTGAAATATGTCCAATGAATGATTGGCATTCTGATTCTGGTTTTGTAGGATGTTCTTTTGAACATTACTAGGAGGATTTTGCTTAGGTTGAAAGGCTTGCACCTCTATCTCATTGTTATCAATCAAGTCCTGTATTTTATGTTTTAATATTTTACAAGAGTTGGTAGTGTGTCCAGGTCCTCTATGGAAGTCATAGTGTAAATCTGCTCTATATCCGGGTATAGTTGGATCAGGTTACCGAATATTTGGTAATTGAATCAAACCTTGTTCTAATAATTGTGGTAGAATAGTTGATAAAGGTTGATTTAACCTAGTAAATTCTTGAGGAGGTCTATCAGGAGGTTTTAGTACAAACTTCTTTGTTGTCTTTGCAGCATTAACATTAGCAATATTTTTGCTATCGGTGACTCCATCACCCACAAATTGTTTATTCTTATATTGATTTTTGGATGTTTTTTCATCGTCTCTATTTTTAAGCTGGCCTCTCCTAATGAGAGCATATTCCACTCTTTCGGCTAAGTCTATAGCCTGATCGAAGGTGGTCAAAGTAGCAGTTGATAATTCGTAAGATAGTTGCTCTTGTAAATTATTAATAAAGATGTCCAACATCTCCCTATAAGGTAACACAAAGTGCAATTTTCCTATCAATTGTCTCCTCCTAGCTAGGAAATCAGCAAAGCATTCCTCTCTACCCTGTTTTAAGTTATACAAATCTTTAATGGTCACATCTCTTTCGATGTAGGCACTAAATTGATGAACAAAAGACTTGGCAGTTTCTTCGAAATTCCTTAAAGAATTAGTGTGTAAATGATAATACCACTCTAATGCCATTCCTCCCAATGTTTTTGAGAACATTTTTAGTAATAACAAGTCATCATGTGATATATCATGACATGCTATCCTAAACATACGAAGATGCTCTATGGGATGTTCGATTCCTTTATATATGGGAAGAACAGGCATAGGAAAATTTTTAGGATACAGTTGTGCTACGACTATAGGATCTAAAGGCTGATTACACATCTCTCAATAATTGTACGAGGGATGGTAGGGATCTATCTGGTCCATGCAAGAAAATAATTGTTTCACCATGGTTTCTAGGTTGCTCTTTTGTCCACCATATTGGTTTGGTGGCACATAGGTATGGGATCTATGAGCGTATGATGGTGTGACACAAGGATTAGATGTTATATTGCTATTATGCAAAGTGTTGGTAGGAAGAGTATTATGAAGGGGATTTGTAATAGTATTATGTTGTACCTTAGATTTTTGGCAATTGGTTTTCGGTTTTGTCTTGGGTTTTTGTTGATTTAAGGTATGTTGATCAAGATCTTGGTGAAATAGAGCAGTAAATGATGGTTTCTTTTATGCGGGAATGATTCTAGGCTTGTTAACAAACACTTTAGATCATTGGGTATCCTGCTGTTGTTGCATGCTTTGGATCATAGCTACTATATCCAAATTGGATGGTCTAGCTTGATCATTCTCTTGTTAAATAAAGGACAAGGGATTAGTGTGTGTTTGAAATACTTCTTCTAGAGTTGCTTGAGTGTCACTAATTTTATCCTTATCCATATCGGATGCTCTATTAAAAACACCAATATTAGTGTTAATGAACTTCCAAAATTGTTCCATGTTCTCAAAAGTGATAGCTCCTCTTGAAGATATTTTAGGGGATGAGGATCCTTCCTCTCTAATAGTTTCTTCTTGTTCATTTCCTATAGCAAGCTCTTCTTCTTTTTGGTCTAGGGTTTCTTCTTCCTGAACTTGGTCCTCAGGAGGGACATTTTGGTCAGTTAATGGTCTTCCTAACCAATATTCATCTTCTTCGGTTTGTTTTCCATTGCTAGGTCTAGGCATTGTGCTAAACTTAGGTTTTAGAAAATATATATACTTTATATATATATATATATGTGATAGGGTTGAGAGGTATATATTTTAACTATATACCTACTATAATATTTTAAAAGGAAATGTTTTGTTGTTTTTGTTTTTTTTTTTTGTGTGATTTTATTATATTATTATTTTGCGAGAATAAAAATAACAAACAACGTGCTAGTTGTAAGAAACAATAGTATAAAGAATCACTTAGCTTTCTATGAATAGTTTATGGATATCATTGATAGGGTCAAATTCATCAGGTGTCATGAAATGCTCCTCTTCAAATTGGAAGTTGTTTTTCAAGAACTTGACAAAGTGTGCTATGTTAATATGATCTATTTCAGAATCAGACATGTAAAAATAAAGTTCATGGCAATAATATTGATACAACACAGCTCTAGGAACTCTATTCAATATCTTTCTATTCATAAGAATGACTTTTTGATCCTCTACACGAGATAGAAATTTATATACTACAACTACATTCTCAAGGTATTCCTCAAAGGTGTATAATTTAGAAGATACAAGTGCTCTTTTATCGGCTAACCACCTATGGCAAGCTCTCTGAAGTTCATGATACGAAGTCACTTGATCAGGATTTAGGTTTCTATCTAGGACAAACCTCTTAATTTGCCTAAGTTCTATAGATCTAGATTCAGTAATACCCAATCTCCTATCAAGTTCATCTCACAAAGGTTGGGCTCTATATGTTTGAGGTACTCTAAGCACAGAAGTAATCTCTATGGCCGTTAGTTTATTTTCAACATTTATGGAGATAGCTCATCTTCTATTATAATCTACCATCTAAGTATGATATGCAAATTTAATAGTTTTCTAATGATTCTAGATGTTCTTAATAATGTTTTTTTTTTTTGGATTGTTTTCAAAAGGTGTTTTTAGTTTCACATTGAGTTCACCAAAATGTATCGCCCAAATTTTTTGCACCCTTACCTTCAGGATAAAGGATCCATACCCGGAATGGGGGGATAAAAGCATAGAACAATACCTAGGATGAAGAGGCCTTTTGAAGGTCATGCCTTTTAGGGAAGGGGTATAAATGTGAATTTTTGACAGATGGTGGGGTTCACCAGGAAACTTTGAATGCAAGTTTCCATGCCTAGGTTGAGAATGGGTTTGATTTGTTTGTTTTATGTTCAATAATTCAGATTCCTAGGTTGGCCAAAATGAAACTAAGCTATTCCATATGAAGATTCTGATTTACATGAAAACAGAAAACATAAATGAATCCTAATGTGATTGAATGCCGAGAATATATAAAATGGAGAAGAGTACACCTGATTTCTAATGTCTAATGAAGATTCTGAAGCTTGTAGGAGTCTAGATCATCCTGGATATGAAATGATCATTTGTAATTGTACAGAATCATCCCAAATCATAGGATATCATCCGATATCACCCAAGATAGTCAGCGACCTAACGAATTCATTAGGTGAATTCGTCAAAAACCTGCTATCAAGGAAATAGACACCAAAAATAAAAAATACGATTGCTAGAATGATGTAAAATGATAGAAATAAGAGTATAGATGTTTGAATGATAAATCTAGATATCAAATTAAATGAAATGAATTTTTTTTAAACTTATTTTAAATTTTATCATGCAATTATGCTAAATGAGGTGAACTCCAAGATGCAAAATAGAAGTAAATTAATCTAATGCACCAATGAATAAGGAAAATGAGATAGAGAATGCAAAATTTGGGCTTTGATTTCCCCCAAGATGAATTGCAGACCAGATCATTCGTAATTGTACAATATCATCACTGATCTTGATAGGATCGTCTAAGATTGTAGTTGAATCACCTGCGATGATCTAAGCTACCTCCAAATGAAACATAATAAAATCCTACAACAAAAATTGAAAACACAAGTGTGAATGATGGGAGATCAAGGAGGGAGTCAGGGAATCAGGGATTTAGGGGGATAGATTGGAAAAATCCTAGTTTATATAGGATTAGGGGGAGGTTAGGAGGTTGGGGATTATCCCAATCTAGGAGATCCTCAATGTGAGAATCTCCAACTACGCAGACACACTTCTGCCCAAGTTGGAGAGGTTGTTGGAATATAATCTAATTATGAAAATTTGGTTTTGGGATGAAATTGTTTGGACATTTTGTTCTAGATGAATTCGTCCAATTTGGGACGATATCGTCAGATCGACAACGATAACATCCAATGGTCACAAAAACCTCTAAAAATGGCACAAAAAATGAGGTGAGTGGTTAATGGGTAGTTTCAAGGTTAAAATTCAAATTTCTACTTTTTACTAATGGTTTAACTATGAAAATTTTAGGGTGCTACACTCAGCCTCCAACTCATGAACCCTACCTCATAGCTCTTGTCCCCCCTCCTTCACATCCCCCTCTCTTGGATATCAAAAGGAATCTCCTCCACATATATGAACACACCAATATCAATGGTATCATATATATCACCAATAATAGCAGCTCCACCTCTCTCCTCTTTTGCTCAAACAACTTGCCCCATAGCCACATCATCATCCACAACTATCTCCTCTACTCCCACTCCCTGATTGCTTGCTACATCACCCAAGCATAACCATGATTTTCATAGAGGAACCTCTCTCATTGCTAGCTATGTCCTTTGACCTAGCTCAAGCCCCGTACCAACTCTCCCCTCTAGTGGATGTGCCCCAACATCAAGTGCCAGTAATCGATCGATTACACTACTACCAGGATCCCAACCCTACATCGCCCACCAAGCCTCAAAATCGAGAATCATCTCAAAATACTCCACATCCAGGGTAGCCATAGGTGTATCCCTCTCCCCAAACCAAGGTAAAACCATAGGATGCTCTCCCCTATCACCTTGCCACCTAAAGTAAATGTCAGGAACCCTTGGAATATCCTACCATAAACCAAATTGTCGCCTCACCTGATCAAACTAAAAATACTCAACCTACCAATTATATTGCCCCACTAACCATCTATCCTATTGAATGGTATGTAGCTACTCATAATCCTCATCCCACCTTACCCCACCCAACCAAGACCTCCATTTAATATCACCAGGTGTTAGACCTCCAAAATTACCCCTCCACAATAATGGATCACCCTCATGAGGTCTCTTAATACCCTAATCTACCTCTGTAATCCACCTCAAAGTATAGGGTAAATACTCCTTACCCCTCACATGCATAGGTTAAGGCAATAATGAAGGCCTCTTAATAGCTATGCACTCCCACACCCATACCTTTAACAAGGGAATTGAACTTAGTCCATTACATCTAACTCGCACAACATCATGCAACTCCCAATATACTTGGAACAATATTGCAAGTTCCCATGCAAACATGAGCCTATGATCCACCATATCACTCACCACATCTAACATATTCTAGGTGAACAGAACCTTGGAAGTATTAGGTAATGCATAGGTGGAGATCATCATCATTGTTGCACACTACTGATCAAATATCTTCTTCTTCAACCACAACCACTCATAATTCATCTTAGATACATCTATGTCTCTCCACTCCACCCCAAAGAACCACTTCAATACAACCTCCTTACTGTCATCAACTGCCACCCTCACTAGAATACTCTCAATTGGAAACTTGTAAATTTGGTATATATCCTCCAAGGCAATAGTCATTTTCCCAGTGGGAAAATGAAACATGTTCCTATTCACATCCCACCACTCACATAATGTGGACACATGCCCTTTTGGCATGTATATTTTTGCACTCCCACACACCTCGAAACCATATGTCATCCAACCACTTCAGCTCATCCAACTTATTCATAAACTTATCAAAATCCTCCTTCATTTTTTACACACGATGATGGAGCTCGAGCATTTTTACCTGTTCATCCATAAAAAAACACAACAAAATATACATTAGTAATCAATCCAATAACAAACCATAAATCAAATTTAAAAATTAACATAATTTAATTTGACAGGAAATTTGAGACATAAAATAGTGCACAAGTCACGTTGCAAAACATACCAATAAAATAGTCGCATATGTGGATATCCATTTTTTTTTTGGATTGTTTTCAAAAGGTGTTTTTAGTTTCACGTCAGGTTCACCAAAATGTATCGCCCAAATATTTTGTACCCTTACCTTCAGGATAAAGGATCCGTACCCAGAAGGGGGGTGAGAAAAGGATGGAAAAATACCTAGGATAGAGAGGCCCTGTGAAGGTCATGCCTCTCGAGGGAGGGGTATAAAGGTGAATTTTCGACGGATGGTGGGGTTCACCAGGAAACTTTGAATGGTAGTTTCCATGTCTAGGTTGATAATGGGTTTGATTTGTTCATTTTGTGTTCAATCATTCAGATTCCTAGGTTGGCCAAAATGAAGCTAAGCTATTCTATATGAAGATTCTGATTTACATGAAAATAGAAGATATAAATGAATCCTAATGTGATTGAATACAGAGAATATATAAAATGGAGAAGAGTACACCTAATTTATGATGTCTGATGAATATTTTGAAGCTTGTAGGAGTCTAGATCATCTTGGATATGACAGGATCCTCTGTAATTGTATAGAATCATCCCAAATCATAGGAGATCATCCGAGATCACCCAAGATCATCAGCGACCTGACGAATTCGTCATATGAATTCGTCAAAAACTTGCAATCAAGGAAATAGACACCAAAAATCAAAAATACGATTGCCAGAATGATGCAAAATGATAGGAATAAGAGTATAGATGTTTGAATGATAAATCTAGATATCAAATTAAATGAAATGCACTATTTTGTAAACTTATTTTAAATTTTATCATGCAATTATGCTAAATGAGGTGAACTCCAAGATGCAAAATAGAAATAAATTAATCTAATGCACCAATGAATAAGGAAAATGAGATAGATAATGCAAAATCCAGGTTTTGATTACCCCCAAGTTGAATTGCATTCCAGATCATCTGTATTCGTACAAGATCATCATAGATCTTGATAGGATCATCTAAGATTGTAGTTGAATCACCTGTGACAATCTGACCTACATCTGATTGAAACACAATAAAATCCTACAACAAAACTTGAAAACACAAGTGTGAATGATGGGATATCAAGGAGGGATTCAAGGAATCATGGATTCAGGGGGATAGAATGGAAAAATCCTAGTTTATATAGGATTAGGGGGAGGTTAGGAGTTTGGGGATCATCCTAATCTGAGAATCTCCAACCGTGCAGACACACTTTTGCCTAAGTTGGAGAGGCCATTGGAATAGAAGCTAATTGCAAAAATTTGGTTTTGGGATGAAATTGTCTGGATGTTCTGTTCCAGATGAATTCATCCGATTTGGGACGATATCGTCAGATCGACGATGATATCGTCCAATGGTCACAACAACCTCTAAAAATGGCACAAAAAATGAGGTGAGTGGTTAACGTGCAGTTTCAGGGTTAAAATTCAAATTTCTACTTTTTACTAATGGTCTAACTGTGACAATTTTAGGGTGCTACACTCAGCCTCCAACTCATGAACCCTACCTCACAGTTCCTGTCCCCCCTTCTTCACATACCCCCTCTTTTGGATATCAAAAGGAATATCCTCCACATCTATGAACACACAAATATCAATGGTATCATCTATATCACCCATAATAGTAGCTCCACCTCTCTCCTCCTCTGCTCAAACAACTTACCCCATAGCCACATCATCATCCACAACTATCTCCTCTACTCCCACTCCCTGATTGCTCGCTACATCACCCAAGCGTCACCATGATTGTCATAGAGGAACCTATCTCTCATTTATAGCTATGTCCTTTGACCTAGCTCGAGCACCCCTACCAACTCTCCCCTCTAGTGGATGTGCCCCAACATCAGGTGCCACTAATCGATCAATTACACTACTACCAGGCTCCCAACCCTACTTCACCCACCAAGCCTCAAAATTTGGAGTCATCTCAAAATACTCCACATCCAGGATAGCCATAGGTGGATCCCTCTCCCAAACCCAAGGTAAAACCATAGGATTCTCTCCCCTATCACCTTGCCACCTAAATTAAATGACAGGAACCCTTGGAATATCCTGCCATAAACCAAATTGTCGCCTCACCTGATCAAACTAAAAATACTCAACCTACCAAGTATATTGCCCCACTAACCATCTACCCTATTTAATGGTGTGTAGCTACTCATCATCCTCATCCCACCTTACCCCACCCAACCAAGACCTCCATTTAATATCACCAGGTGTTAGACCTCCAAAATTACCCCTCCACAATAATGGATCACCCTCATGAGGTATCTTAATACCCTACTTCACCTCTATAATCCACATCAAAGTATAGGGTAAATACTCCTTACCCCTCACATGCACAGGTTGAGGCAATAATGAAGGCCTCTTAATAGCTATGCACTCCCACGACCATACCTTTAACAAGGGAATTGAACTCAATCCATTACATCTAATTCACACAACATCATGCAACTCCCAATATAATTTGACCAATATTGCAGATTCCCATGCAAACATGAGCCTATGTTCGACCATATCACTCACCACATCTAACATATTCTAGGTGAATAGAAACTTAGAAGTATCAGGTAATGCATAGGTAGAGATCATCATCATTATTGCACACTACTGATCAAATATTTTCTTCTTCAACCACAACCACTCATAATTCATCTTAAAGACATCTATGTCTCTCCACTCCGCCCCAAAGAAACACTTCAATACAACCTCCTTACTTTCATCAGATGCCACCCTCACCAGAATACTCTAAATTGGCAACTTGTAAATTTGGTATATATCCTACAAGGTAATAGTCATTTCCCTAGTGGAAAAATGAAACATGTTCCTATTCGCATCCCACCGCTCACATAATGTGGACACATATGCCCTGTTGGCATGCATATTTTTGCACTCCCACATATCTCGAAACCATATGTCATCCAACCACTTCAGCTCATCTGACTTATTCATAAACTTATCAAAATCCTCCTTCATTATTTGCACACGATGATGGAGCTCAAGAATTTTTACCTGTTCATCCATATCAAAACACAAAAAAATATACATTAGTAATTAATCCAATAACAGACCATAAATCAAATTTAAAAATTAACATAATTTAATTTGACAAAAAATTTGAGACATAAAATAGTGCACAAGTCACATTGCAAAAAATATCAATAAAATAGTTGTTAGTCTTACAATGACACTGAGTGGGGGGGGTGAATCAGTGTAGCTCTTAAAAACTTAAATCTTCAACTCTTAATGCCGAAACAATGAAAACTTAAAACCCAATAAAGCAAATATAACAAAAGAGCATCACACAACACAAGATGTACCGAGGTTCACCAGTTTTGGCTACTCCTCAAAATTGACTGTTTGGACTCCCATCCAAATCCAGCCTTTGCAAAGCAACAACTTTACAATCAATTTACCAACACACACTGGAAGGAGCACCAACCCCTGATTTATCTGCAACAACAAAAAGGAGCACCAACCCCTGATTTATCTGCACCAACAGAAAGGAGCACCAACCCCTGATTTATCTACACCAACAGAAAGGAGCACCAACCCCTGATTTACCAGCACCAACTGGAAGGAGCACCAACCCCTGATGCCAAGCACCAACTTGGACTTCTGTTCTGAAACTAGAAGATTGACATAAAGATGCCTTCACTTTTACAAGACCCTGACTGGTCTATTGCTTTCTCAACATCGCCCACTCTTCACACAACACACCCTGCTCGCTCGACTCCCGTGCACTCTCCTCGTGCTTCACATATCACACACCTCTCTCGCTCACCTCTCATGCACCTCTCGCTCTCCTCTTGCTCTCTTCACAAGATTAAATCCACCTCGCTTTAATCTCGAGCGCTTACAAATTCTTCAAGCAACACTCCTTTTATAACCATCCTCTCTCTTTGTAACTCCAGTTGTAACTTCAGTTGTAACTCCAGTATCACACAGTATTCTCTCATGCAGCCTATTAATAGTTATGGCTCTTTGTTTGGTCTTCGACTGATGACTTTCAATTTAACCGTCGCTCGATGATTTCACTTCGTAACTAGCCTTGTAACTGTCGTTCTGACTTCAGTTCACTGTTCTTATTTTAGCTGCATGATTTTTCTCTTATAACTGCACCTGTAATTGTCGTACTGACTTCAGTTAACTCTTCTTATTTTAGCTACATGATTTTCTTCTACAACGGCCCCTGTAACTATCGTATAACTTTAGTTAACTATCACATATCTTATTTTGGCTGGGTTCTCTTCTTAGCTCATGCCAAAGCGACCTGTCGTGAAATCGTGACACTTCTACCTCTTTGTCCTCTTCTCGAATATTCTTGTGAAAACAAACATGTCGCGATATCGTGACACTTTCGCCTCCTTGCTACTTTACTTGGTTTGTACCCATGAAAACATAACATGTCACGATATCGTAACACTTTTGCCTCCTTGCTACTTTTCTTGGCTTGTACCCACGAAAACACAACATGTCGCGATATCGCGACACTTTCGCCTCCGTACTCTTCCTCTTTACTTTTGTCGTGATATCACATGACAACTTCGCCATTCTTACTTTCTCTCTCCTCCTTTAGTCGCAAAAATGTGACATGTCGTGATATCGTGACACTTTTCCTTCTCTACCTTCCTGCTCTTTTCAAGTCACAAAAATGTGACATGTCACGATATCGCGACACTTTTCCTTCTCTGCCTTCCTGCTCTTTTCAAGTCACAAAATTGTGACATGTTGCGATATCGTGACACTTTCTCTTTCTCTTCCTTCCTGCCCTTTCTGAGTCGCGAAAATGCGACATGTCGGGATATCGTGACACTTTTTCATTCTCTTCCTTCCTGCCCTTTCGAGTCACGAAAATGCGACATGTCGTGATATCGTGACACTTTTTCTTTCTCTCTCTCTCTTCGCTTTGGACCGCGAAAATGCTACATGTCACGATATCGTGACACTTTTTCCTCCTTACTCTTTCTCTTCGCTTCGGACCATAAAAATGCAACATGTCGATATCGCGACACTTTTTCTCTGCAACATTTCACGATATCGCGACACTTTTTCTCTCGACTCTCTCTTGATTTCAAATATATCTCTTCAATAATCCAAATCGACACTTTTTCTTCCTACTCTCTTGCAATATGTCGAAATCGTGACACTTTTTCTTTGGGACTTCTCTCTTGCAATATGTCGTGAAATCGTGACACTTTTTCTTCCGTACAATCTCTCTTGCAATATGTCGCGAAATCGTGACACTTTCTCTCTCAATAAATCGTGACACTTTTTCTACTTGCCTATTTCTCTTCCAACATGTCGCGAAATCGTGACATTTTTCTCTTGCGCTTTCTCTTCGAACATGTCACGAAATCATGACAGTTTTTCTTGCTTGCTTTCTCTTTGAACATGTCACGAAATCGTGATAGTTTTTCTTGCTTGCGCTTTCTCTTCGAACATGTCACAAAATCGCGACAGTTTTTCTTGCTTGCGCTTTCTCTTCAAACATGTCGCGAAATCGTGACAGTTTTTCTTTCTTCTCAACATGTCGATATCATGACAATTTTTCTTTCTTGCTCAACATGTCGCGATATCGCTTTTTCTTTCTTGCTCAACATGTCGCGATATCATGACAGTTTTTCTTTCTTGCTCAACATGTCGCGATATCACGACAGTTTTCTTCCTTGTGATTTTCTTTTGATTTTTAGCATATGGGCCACTTCGATCTTTTGGAAAATCACTGTACATACTCGAAGAACCTCTTAACTCCTATCCACCTGCATCAACCGATCTGTCTGATCGTGTTGACAACAATGACAATACTGTTGTTGCACCTTGCTCAACAATCTCCCCCTTTGGAATTGTTGGCAACACACGTGCAATTTCCTGTAATTCTTCTCCCCCTTTGACAATAATACCAAAGGGCTGCTATAGACTCCCCCTGAGTCCATGCACAACATTCTCAGGCACAAATTATTACAGTTAGCAAAAATTACAAACATGAGCAAAAATATAATCAAATATATAAATGCTCCCCCTGAGAATGTGGTCTCGATAGCTAGTCAATTCTTGGGAAGCGTGACCACTCCCAATTTATTGCGAAGGTACTCAAAGACTTCCTTGGGCAACTGTTTTGTGAAGATATCCACTACTTGCTCTGTTGTTGGAACAAAATCCAACTTAACCTCACCTTTCGCAACTTTCTCCTACGTACAACACGTTGTCGCTGCAATATATTCTGCCTCTACTGTGGATAAGGAGACTGACTCTGGTTTCTTACTGTGCCATGCGACCAACCTGTCTCCAAGATAGAATGCACCTCCACTGGTACTCTTTCTGTCATAAATTATTCTTGGATAAACACTCTAATCTTTGCTCATCATATTATAATTCCTTTTGTACCTTGCTTTCACTTATTTAGTATAGCTTGACACCTTTTGACTGCCACCTCCTCCGTGACTAATGACTTTGCCTCGCATCCATTGTGCAGTTCAATGTCTCTGGTTTCTAACGGCTGCCATGAATGTTTTCATCGCCTGCGTAGGTATTGACAGTGGACCGTTACCTCTAGCATTGGAACCTCAATCTACGCGTAGTCATCAACACTCAGTATTCTGCTTCTTGCTAGGGCATATGTCAGGGCTACTCAATGTCTTAGGCGAACGTTCTTCACGTGATTCCAGGGAGCATTTCTCCTCACTGCGATCAAGGGATTCCTCGAGAAATATCTCGCATTCCTCAAATAATGCAAGACTTTCTTAGGTGCATAGGCATCTTGTCCTCCTTGGTGCTTCACCACCTGGGCGCTATTCTCTCAACGTCTCTGCCTTGCATGTGCCACTTGGCACTCTTGACGAACTGGGTGCTAGTGCTACTATTTGCTTTGACTCTAGCATCTCTTTGATAACGGCTACTTCTTTAGAGAAAATTAATGCTCTCTTATACCAAATGATGTGTTGTATTTTTGGTTAAGAAACGCACGCCTTCCCAGCTACACGTTGGCAGTAATTTTCATAATGATCATGAAGAGCTTTACCATAGTCCTCCCTCGATATTGGTAGATGAATCGAGACATACTCACAACATGGATTCTATGTTATCTGTAGATTGGGAATGTTACAGGCTTCAAAACCAGCACCTGCCAGCTTATGCTTCCATGACACGATGACCTGTGCTGCATGTTCTATCTCAGATAATGCCTATCAATTGCTACATCAAAAACCTAGCTGTTCACCATGTTGTTCTACTGAAGCACATCAGTTTGACACTATCTGCTATTGTAACCGCCATCACCAGAGAGATTTCACAATAATAAAAAAATTGGCTCTGTCAAGCCAACGTCTCATGCTCCTGCTTATTACCTCCACAAACAACTACATGAACTGAAACACATTTTGACAACTATACGACAACTCCCCCTGACTACTTGCCTTTCATCCTCAGATAACCAAACAACATAGGAGCATTAAAATAAAACTTTAAGATTGCTCCCCCTGAGGATGTGCTACCTGGAGCTGCTTAGTGCAATAGAGGAGTAATCTCCTTCAGTCCAAGGAGACACGATTTCCTCTCTTCTTTCTTTCTCCAACCTTTCTTGAACTTGGGCTTGAGTTTTTCAACTGCATCCCTATTTTGAACCTTTTCGTGAACTTGAACATTTCTCTTGGGTGGTTGTCTCTTGTGCATCCTTGATGGATGATTATTTTCCTTTCTTTGATGCACATGATTTCTTCCCTTGTCTGTGTTTCATTCTTTGTGTCTGATGAAATCTGCTGTCTTGCCTTAGATTAGATACAAAAGTTCTTGGACAAAACCTTGCTATGTGCCCATGACCATTACATTTAAAACATTGCACATGGTGTTCAATCGGAAAAGCAGATGTATTTCTATCATCATAACTCTTTGATCTATTATTCAATCCACAATAAATTGCCTTGTGACCATAATGGTTGCATCTAAAACAATAGCCATTAAAAGCATTATTATGAATAGAGTGAGAGTGATAGAACCTCTTTTGTTGTGGTTGCTTTGTTGTAGATCTCCTTTGATATTTTCTTCCTTTTGAAGATTCAGCTTCAGAATTTTCTTGCTTCGATCCTTCAACAGTGAACTTCTTCTTCTCTACATAATTGGAAGATGAAGGTTGTTCAACTTTACATCCAAGACCAAGCTTAGACATGGGGCTTCTTTGTTGCCTTATCATTTCATCTAGCAACTCTGTGCTCTTCTCAAATTTGAGATTTGTATTGGCCTCTTCTAGTTGTTTCTTCAATAAAACAATCTCCTCTTCTTGTTTGCAGCAAACAATCTCTTTCTTATTGATCTGTGACCTGAGAGTTTCTTCAATCCTTTTGGACTCTTCTTCTTGCAGCTTTAGATCACTAATAACTTTGCTACATACATCGACTTTATCATCCAGGTGTGACTTCAAGGCTTCTTCTATTTTCTTGGCTTTATGAATTTGTAAGAAGAGATCTTCAATCTTATCCCCATATTCTTCCAACTTCTTGGACAGTCTTTTGTTCTTTTTCCTTTCTATATTCAACTCTTCAAGTGCAGCGATCAACTCACCTTCTAGATATACTTCACCCTCAAGGTTTTCATCACATACTTCAGAATTCACTCCTATCTTTTCTAGTTCAATTTTCTCTTCCACAGGAACTGAAACTGACTGAGATGCCTTATTTGAGGAGGATCTATTCTTCTTACCCATTGCGTACTAATCCAAGATCAACCCTAGCTGATTTAGCCTGATAAGGGAAGCTGGCTCTGATACCAATTGTTAGTCTCACAATGACACTGAGAGGGGGGGTGAATCAGTGTAGCTCTTAAAAACTTAAATCTTCAACTCTTAATGCCGAAACAATGAAAACTTAAAACCCAATAAAGAAAATATAACAAAAGAGCATCACACAACACAAGATGTATCGAGGTTCACCAATTTTGGCTACTCCTCAAAATTGACTGTTTGGACTCCCATCCAAATCCAGCCTTTGCAAAGCAACAACTTTACAATCAATTTACCAGCACACACTGGAAGGAGCACCAACCCCTGATTTATCTGCAACAACAGAAAGGAGCACCAACCCCCGATTTATCCGCACCAACAGAAAGGAGCACCAACCCCTGATTTATCTCGCACCAACAGAAAGGAGCACCAACCCCTGATTTACCAAGCACCAACTGGAAGGAGCACCAACCCCTGATGCCAAGCACCAACTTGGACTTCTATTCTGAAACTAGAAGATTGACATAAAGATGCCTTCACTTTTACAAGACCCTGACTGGTCTATTGCTTTCTCAACATCGCCCACTCTTCACACAACACACACCCTGCTCGCTCGACTCCCGTGCACTCTCCTCGTGCTTCACATATCGCACACCTCTCTCGCTCGCCTCTCGCGCACCTCTCTCTCTCCTCTTGCTCTCTTCGCAAGATTAAATCTGCCTCGCTTTAATCTCGAGCGCTTACAAATTCTTCAAGCAACACTCCTTTTATAACCATCCTCTCTCTTTGTAACTCCAGTTGTAACTTTAGTTGTAACTCCAGTATCACATAGTATTCTCTCATGCAACCTATTAATAGTTATGGCTCTTTGTTTGGTCTTCGACTGATGACTTTCAGTTTAACCACCGCTCGATGATTTCACTTTGTAACTGGCCCTATAACTGTCATTCTGACTTCAGTTCATTGTTCTTATTTTAGCTGCATGATTTTTCTCTGAACTGCACCTGTAACTATCGTACTGACTTTAGTTAACTCTTCTTATTTTAGCTACATGATTTTCTTCTACAACGGCCCTTGTAACTATCGTATAACTTCAGTTAACTATCACATATCTTATTTTGGTTGGGTTCTCTTCTTAGCTCGCGCCAAAGTGACCTATCACGAAATCGTGACACTTCTGCCTCTTTGTCCTCTTCTCGGATTTTGCCCGTGAAAACACATGTCGCGATATCATGACACTTTTGCCTCCTTGCTACTTTACTTGGTTTGTACCCGCAAAAACACATGTCATGATATCGTGACACTTTCACCTCCTTGCTACTTTTCTTGGCTTGTACCCACAAAAACACATGTCACGATATCGTGACACTTTCACCTCCGTACTCTTCCTCTTTACTTTTGTCACGATATCATGACACTTTTGCCTTCTTACTTTCTCTCTCCTCCTTTAGTCGCGAAAATGCGACATGTCGCGATATCGTGACACTTTTCCTTCTCTGCCTTCCTGCTCTTTTCAAGTCATGAAAATGCGACATGTCGCGATATCGTGACACTTTTCCTTCTCTACCTTCCTGCTCTTTTCAAGTCGCAAAAATGCGACATGTCGCGATATCATGACACTTTTCTTTCTCTTCCTTCCTGCTCTTTTCGAGTCACGAAAATGCGACATGTCGTGATATCGTGACACTTTTTCTTTCTCTTCCTTCCTGCCCTTTTCGAGTCGCGAAAATGCGACATGTCGCGATATCGCGACACTTTTCTCTTCTCTGCTCTTTCTCTTCGCTTTGGATCACAAAAATGCTACATGTCACGATATCGCGACACTTTTTCCTCCTTGCATTTTCTCTTTGCTTCGGACCATTAAAATGCAACATGTCGCGATATCGTGACACTTTTTTCTCTTTGCTTTTCTCTCTCCTTGGCCCATGAAAATACATGTCATGATATCGCGACACTTTTTCTCTTGGACTCTCTCTCTTGCAATATGTCATGAAATCATGACACTTTTTCTTTTGGACTCTCTCTTGCAATATGTCATGAAATCATGACACTTTTTCTTTCGTACAATCTCTCTTGCAATATGTCATGAAATCGCGACACTTTTTCTTTCGGACTCTCTCTCTTGCAATATGTCACGAAATCGTGACACTTTTTCTTTCGTACAATCTCTCTTGCAATATGTCGCGAAATCGTGACACTTTTTCTACTTGCATTTTTCTCTTCCAACATGTCATGAAATCGTGACACTTTTTCTTCCGTACTATCTCTCTTGCAATATGTCACGAAATCATGACACTTTTTCTACTTGCCTTTTTCTCTTCCAACATGTCACGAAATCGCGACAGTTTTTCTTGCTTGCGCTTTCTCTTCGAACATGTCGCAAAATCATGATAGTTTTTCTTGCTTGCGCTTTCTCTTCGAACATGTCACGAAATCATGATAGTTTTTCTTGCTTGCGCTTTCTCTTCGAACATGTCACGAAATCGCGACAGTTTTTCTTGCTTGCGCTTTCTCTTCGAACATGTCACGAAATCGTGATAGTTTTTATTTCTTCTCAACATGTCGTGATATCATGACAATTTTTATTTCTTGCTCAACATGTCGTGATATCGCGACAATTTTTCTTTCTTGCTCAACATGTCACGATATCGCGATAGTTTTTCTTTCTTGCTCAACATGTCGCGATATCGTGACAGTTTTCTTCCTTGTGATTTTCTTTTGATTTTTAGCATATGGGCCACTTCGATCTTTTGGAAAATCACTGTACATACTCTGAAGAACCTCTTAACTCCTGTCCACTGCATCAACCGATCTATCTGACTGTGTTGACAACAATGACAATACTCGTTGTTGCACCTTGCTCAACAATAGTCGCATATTTGGATATCCATTTTTTATTTTTATGGCAAAATTTCAAACAGATGTGACAAACAGTACATATTTGGCTTCCAAAAGCCAAAAATAAATTCACCCACACATCCACTATGGCATGAAATTCAAAACACAATCAATTCATTCAACATACAAAAACAAAATACATTTTTTAATACCCATTTGCCCACTTTGTGGTATAAATTTTGACAAAATTCAAAAACAACATACAAATCAACACGGATTTCAAGGTCAATGTTACCATCCACATACCAAAATAAAACAAAGACAAACACACACAATATCAAAATAATAGTCATATTTTTGAACATCCATTTTGCCACTTCATGGTGAAAGTTCAAATAGATGTGGAAAATAATATAACTCGGGCTCCATACAGCTCAGTTTCAATTTCACACTACCTACATCATGGCACATAAATCAAATCTAGGCCAATTGAAATCATCTAGAAAAACAAACAACATTTCTAGATACCCATTTCGCCCTTCTATGGTGAAAGTATCATCGATTTTCAAAAAAATACTATCTTTAAGGTGGCAAATTACATAGTCAAAATTTATTATTTTACACCCAAACACAACACATTCAGAAATCATGCCAAACGAAGGCAAAAAATTATAACAGTCACATAACTGGATATCCAATTCCTACTTTTACGGACAAAGTGTAAAAACATTCCACAAATAGTACACCATTGCTTCAAAAATGGATGGTCAAAATTTACACCTACTCTACCCATTACCCGATCAAATTGGTGCCAAAACAAGTCAAACCTGGAAAAAAATTATGTTTTTGGGTACCCATTTGGCTTATTTATCAATTCTAATTCAAATTTCAATTAAAATTCATAATTTTTTTTAAAAATAGGATGAAAACCTCCCCCCCTAATTTACTTTTCTCTAGAAAATAAAATAAACCAAAAAAATGAGATAGGTAGGACCACTTACTGATGGATCTCCAAGCTTTCTGCCAAATACTAGTCATCCCCTCATCATCTTGTCATTTTAACTTCCAACCATCATGCTCACACATTACCGAATGCCTCTCTCACATGCTCTCCACCACTCATCAACGTCACAATGAGGTCCTTCTCCCTCCAAATTACATTAAAAATGCCATAAACCCTAATTCACCCCCCACCCCATGATTTAGGCCTGATTTTCCCCTTGCCCCATGAATCAGGATCCAATTTGCCCCCTTCCCTATGAATTGAGCATATGATCCCAAAAACCAATCAAATTCATTTCCAAACTCTAGGAAATCATACACATGTACCCTAAAACCCTAGGAGCCCACCTAAATTGTCATCTCATTGGATTTTTCATAATTTTTCATCATGCATTGGTCTCTTATCAATCACTACATCATCAAATAACCACATTTCATTTACCTCATTACTGATCCTCATTTGAGGGGGTATTCATATCCAAATCCAGCTTTGCATGCAACCACACAACTGAAAATCCAAAAGTATGAGTAGCACATTTGTCTATGAAAATGTTTGCTAAAGATTATCTTATGATAATCTCAATATCAACTAGACATGTGTTATATCATGAGAGCTATGTGTTTCTATGGAGAAATCAATCTAAGCATTCAATTACATCGAGTACATAATGAATTATACATTTGATGTAATCCTAGCGCAATATTTGGAAAAGAATTTCATGACCATGCTGATCTTGTCACATTTGAATAATCCAAATGTCCCTTTAGCTCAAATGGTTTGACACTTATCACCATGTTCTCATCAATCAATCAATAGCAAATATTTAGATAGGCTTTTTTCCTATTCATACTTTTGGACCACATTGATCTAGTTGCAAAAGCAAAGTAGTCAAAATTTTACATTCTCAAGCAACTAGTATGACATTGAAAATGTCATATAGAATCAAAAAAATCATAGCATTGCATTCGCAAACATTTATTTCCATTCACCAACATTATTTTTATTTATTTCCTCTTCTTCTTCTTTCCTTCCTATCTTCTCTCCCTAGACATCTAGTTAATATGTATTGTCACACTTCGAGCAGCTACATACCTTTGATTGGATTCCATTCCCCTTCTATCCCTTTTCCTCCTACACAAACCCTTCATGTTTTTGTATTAAACTGTGTTACACATAGTATAGTACAAAAAGGGGCAAAATGTAGACACCTAAAAGTCACACATTGCTATCTCTACATATCCATAGATGATTCTAGATATCCCTATGCTATTATAGTCATGTGTAGTCACACGTAGTCATGCGTAGATTGTCGTAGTTCGCCATAGCAGTGTGTAGACTTCCATATACCACTTCATCAGCTTTAAGGTCCAAAACCCTAATAAGCCTTCAAAACCACATCTTGTGCATTGGTATATCCTTCGACAACCTATTTGCACTCAATTGAGACCCCCACGGCCTATTAATTGACAAAATTAATTATCAAGTCAATTCTTAATTTCTAATTTAATGTTGACTTCACTTAAGTTACCTTTTTAGCGAAACATTGATTAATTGAACTCTTAATCCTTAATTAAAACTAATTACATCCTCCCACATGTGTTTAATTAGGGTTAGCTAAGATATTTTTACCTAGTAACCCTAATAAAGCTCTAATTTTAATTAGGACCTTCTAATCTTAATTAGACTTAATCCTTCTCACACATGTGTGAGGATAGGATATTTCCTATGAGGAATGTGAGACCTCCACCTCACAAACCCTAACCTAACTTTGGTTAGACTTCATCTTAGGGTTAGTTTCCTTAACTCTCCCCCCTACACCTTGCCATTTTATATAAATAGTGGGTCATAAAACCCTAATTACCCCTCTCTCTCTCTCTCTCCATTTATGACATAAGCACATAAACTCTACATAATTCAACATCGAAGTCTAAACAATCAGATTTTATTACAAACAGAAGCATAGCAGTAGCCAAGGAGCCTCCCTACCAGAGCATTTTAGAAGAATACCAATTATAGTAGGATTCATGCCTGCCCCATGAATCTAGTTCTAATTCATCCCCTGGGTGGAAATTTCAGTCTACAAAGCCCAAATCACCTCATATTTGGCAAGTAAGCTTCCATTTATCATTCCTAAGTGTTTAACATCATTTATTGCAACTTTCAATATGTTTTTGTATCGATTTAGTCTTCATAACCAAGGGGCCTAACCAAGGCAAGCCCCCCAACCAACTAACCCCATTTTGCAGGTTGTTCATAGGTCAAAAGAAGAAGAACACCATCAAATACAACCCGATGGTGGATCTCAAACCCACCTACATTGAGGGACGATAGAAGGCAGTATCAAGATTGTTGTGAAGTTTATTGAAAAATACATTCTGAAAGGGAAACATGTACCTATTGTAACCTATGTTATCTTTGAATAAAAATGAAATACAACTTTCTTTTCCAGCATACTTTATGTTTATATTGTTAGACATAATACCACTTTCCACCCATTTCATTGGCTTGCAATGGTCAAAATATATAAATTCATTAGCTACAAATTTATTATAAATGAATTCATAGGTTGCAAATTTTTTCAAGTGCATAGTCAATGCTCTTGGCCACCTGTAATTACCTATAAAATATAGTTATCCCCTTACACCATATCCAATCATCCTATATGACTATCAATCAAGGCAATCAAGTTCTCAACCTACATTCTAATCAATCTCTCTAACTGGCAATCAAACTCTAACCAACTTTCCTAACTACCAATCAACCTCCTGTGACTATCAATCAAGGTAGTTAATATCAAAATCAATTAGCCTAACTCATCCTAGATTTACAACTCATCCCACCCCTTATTGGCTACCATTTTTTTATAAATTTACACCTTAGGGTTAGAATTTGGCATATGGATGAATTCTTGCTAGCATCAAAATGGTACTCAAATTTGTTCAAGATTATTGGCTAGGAAATGATAACTTTTGGTGTTGAAGTTCTATTGTTTCCACATTTTCAAAGCATACTTGTCTTCAAGCATCTCAATGAATTTTCTCATATCATTGTTGCCCATTTTATTTTAATTATATATATATATATATATATATAATAATTATTTATCTATTTAAAGTTATTTTCCATGTACCCATATTTATTGTTGTCATTTTCCATTCAACTAACCCATTTACACTATCAAGTATTCCCATTTTGCATATCATTTTAGGGTACTCCTACAAGAAAAGAGAATTGATAGGACTTCTTGTGCATCACTGATAGTGACTTACACTCCATTTTAGCTTTCTTTTTTTGGTTTCCTTCAAGATGAATTTTCTACCTATATCATATTTAAATAGTGGATTCATTCCTATTGGTAGTATATTACATCCACCCTTAGTTATCTCTTTTTTCTCCTCTCTTCAAGGTAAATCTACTGCCCACTTCTTGTTTAGGTAGTGGAATCATTCCAATGACATTAATCGTAGAATCTTGGACCAATAACATCTTGTTTCTACATAGCAACTTCATGCAATATTTCATAATTTTCTATTTTGGGCCTAGACCATTTTAAGGCCCTTAGCTCTATGTTTAGTGACAGAAAAATGAATTTGCTACCTGTATCTAGTTGAATCATATATTAACTAGCTACACTCTTTATCTTAGCTTTTCTGACCATCTCAAGGTCTCTGCCTACCTAACCATATTTGCATGATTCTACATCACTATATATAGGCTCTATAGCTATTTTTGCCCTATTTTATCCCTTTTTTATCATCGAAAATAAATTTTCTAGCTACTACACTAGTGGTGGATTTATAATATAAACATGCTACATCCATATTGAGGTTTATTTTCTATTGTGTATTTACAAGTGAGGGTATAACTATGTCAATTAGGTAACTTAGTGTTTCTTATTATTTGGTAGGCCCAAAAATCTGATATCCCCTTTTAGTTTATATATTTTGCAAGTTCCAACAAATTTTCCAGTTGAGAGGTCTAAAACTGGAAGTTTTGCATTAACTACATGCAGTGTATTTACACCAACCCCTAGATCAGGTAGGTCTACTTCCCTTTTTTTATTTCTTGAATCATTATGTTTGCTATCTACCTTCTATTTCTACTTCTATTTTATTTTAAGACATCAAACAAAAAAAAGGAAAGAAATATTAATTTAGGTTTGGTATAAAACATTATCCTTCTATTCTATGTATCAAATCAAAATTCATGTAGTCTTGTGTTAGGGTATAATTTTGTAAAATTTCATCTCTATTACTTTCTTTGATATAAAAGGAAAATTTTAATTTCTTATTGATATAGGGTTAATTCTCATAAATAAAAATTATATCTAGGGTAGCTCTTATATGAATACATAATTTATTTAATGCAATTTTTTTTTGGGTAATTATAATAATAGATTAATTGTGGGTTTTTATAAAGGATCCAAAAACCTTATGTACAAAATCAGCCTTGCTAAAATATATTTCATGTCGGATGGCTGGGTAAATAGAGCAGTTCATAGAAAATACATGGAAATACAAAATGCCGGAGGGCCCTAGAAGACATGGACAGTCCTGGAAATATTGATCTTGAAATACATTAAAACAGAATAATAGCCGAAGACAATATATCAACAAACTTTGGGAGAAGACCTATGATACAAATTCTTCATCATGATGGAATATTTGCCTTGGCCAAACTGTCCACCTTGATTGGGAAACGAGAACGCCAAACAACCGGGCACGTGGTCATCAGTCCTTTGTTTGCCAAGTGATCCGCCACCTGGTTACCTTCTCTATAGATGTGCCCCGCCTCCCACCTGGCGTGCTGAGAGAGGAGCATCCTAGCCTCGAGGATGATATTCAGGACCTGCCATGATGGGTATTTGGAGCCACGAAGGTAGTTGATAATGTTTAGGGAATTGCCTTCAATAATTAAAGGCCTAGGATCATTCGATATGACCTGCAACCCTTTCAACACACCACGGGCTTCGAAAAAATGATTAGTCTGAGGGCCCAGATTTTCACAGTAGGCCAAGATCAGCTTCCCATTATGGTCCCTGACAAGCCTCCTAAAACCAGTGGGCCTCGGGTTGCCTTTAGTAGCCCCGTCAAAATTAAATTTGATCCACCCCAAACGAGGTTTGGTCCAAGTGACCTCGCTGCGGCCATTCACTGAGTCAACTCTGGAAGAGGAGCCAAGGTCCAGTATTTTTAAAATAATTGCCTCCTAAGGCTTATGAGGGCAGGAGATGGGAATACTTTTTGAATTCTTGACAGAAAAGGATAAGGCCTGCTGGGAAACAGAGGGAGCCATTCTAGGGATCTTGTCGAAGACTCTAGCATTACGCTCCAGCCAAATTTGCCAGATGGAATGGTGAAAGGCAGCCTCACAAAGGAATCGAAGCTTAGAATTCTTAAAGGGCTTGGGCCATTGGAGGAAGGCGTATTTAAGGGAGTGAGGGGAGCACTAGAGTACTTGGAAGGAAGACAACACATAGCTTAGGACCGAATGGGAAAAGGGGCAATGCAAAAATAAGTGATCGAATGTTTCACAGTCAGCTAAGCAAAGATAGCACCTATTGGGAATTGCAAGGCCTCTCTTGTGGAGATTGTCTATGGTAAGGGCTTTGTTATAAAATGAAATCCAAGCAAAGTAATTTATCTTAGGAATAATCCCTTTCCTCCAAATTGCTTTCCATCGGGGGTCCACAGCAACCTCACACGATAAAAGATCATAAGCGGACTTAACAAAAAATCACCCATCCTGCTTGTTGCTCCAAATAATTTATCATCTCTTATGACTGAAGGAATTAACACTAATTAGAGGAAACTGTACAAGAAATTCACCTCATTATCAAACCCATCCACCATCGAAAGTTTCCATTGAGGGGGAAGGGAACTCCGGTCAATGCAATCCAAAACCTTGAGATGACTGTTTGGATCAATTTGGGCCCTCAAGCCAGCCAAGTTCTGATTTACAATGAGAGCTTCATCTATAGCCCACCTGTCTCTCTAAAAAGGGATCATGGATCCATCCCCCAATATCCAATGAGAACCCCTGTTAATCATTGAATGGCCCTGAAGCACCGTCTTCCAGAAAGCCAAAGCTTCATGAGGAGACTCAGCTTCCATGAGAGAATTTTCCCCAAGATCATTTCTTTTAACTATATTGACCCATTATATCAGTGCATTAATAAGAATTCTCCAAGCATGTTTGGAAATTAAGGCAGTTTTCATGAGCCTGGATCTTCTCAATCCCATGCCCCCTTGGTCCTTTCGAAGGCAAACCTTATCCCACGCCACCAGAGGAATTCTGGATTTTTCTTTGTTGTCGGACCAGAGAAAATTCCTTTGAATCTGCTCGATTTTGGAATGGATAAACACAAGAAGCATGAAAATAGACATGAAATAGGTGGGAATTCCTTGAAGATAGGCTTTGGTGAGGGTTTCCTTCCTAGCTTGAGATAGTAATTTGCCTTTCCAAGTGTTGAGTTTCTTATGAAGTCGTTCCAAAATTGAATTGTAGATGTTCCCACCGCCTCGCCCATTGCAAACTAGCGGTAACCCCAAATAAGTTGTAAGCAAGGAATCAATAGTGCATTCAAGAATTCTGGCAATGCGAATTTGCCTACGTAGAGGGGTATTAAAAAAATAAATTTTGTTCTTCAAATAATTAACTTTTTGGCCAAAAGCCTTCTCATACCGGGACAAAATGCGCTTGATAGATTTGGCCTGAGTGATAGACGCTCCAGTGGATATGAGCGTGTCATCCAAAAACTATTGGTGAGTGACAGGATCAACTCTAGAAGTAGGCAAAATGCCAAAAATCTTGCTTCAGTGGAGGGCTTCATTCAAAGACCATCTAAGGACCTCTGCCAAAAGAATGAATAAAATAGGAGACAGTGGATCACCTTGTCTGAAGCCACGAGCACTCTAGAAGAATTCAGCGGGGGACCTGTTCATCAGCATAGAAAAGGATAGAGTGGAAATGCAACTATTCACAAGGTCAATCCAGTGATGATGGAAGCCCAACTTGCAAAGGACAGCATAGAGGAACCTCCTGTCCACTCTGTCAAAAGCTTTATTCATGTCTAGTTTAAGGAAAAGCGTAGCATTCTTGGAACATTGGGCAGTATGGAGGGTTTCGTGAATAGTAATGACACCGTCAAGGATGTTTCTACCCTTAAATGTGCTCCCCTAAGCTAAACCTACCAAATATGGGAGGAGGGATCTCATACGATTGGCAATGGTCTTGGTAAGAATCTTGTCGAAAACATTGCAGAGGCTTATGGGATGATATTCAAAAAAAATTTTGTAGGCAGACGACTTAGGAATGAGATCTAGGAAGGTAGAGTTGAGCTTTGAATGGATGGATCTTGATGCTTGGATTTCTAATATAGCCTCGTAGACATCAGGCCCCACAACATCCCATATAACTTGAAAGAATCGGGGGGGGAACCCATCAGGCCCAGGGGCCTTATCTGGTTGCATGGAAAAAAGAGCATCCTTAATCTTGGAATGGGAAAAAGGTTCCAGGAGTTTAATACTTGCCTCATGGGGGACTTTGGTAGGGAAATTAGCAAGCAAGGATTTCTAAACTTGGAGGACGCTATCAGGAGGAGCACCCAGTAAATCCTAGAAGAAATCAACTGCTTCGCTTCAAATTTCCTCAATCTCCCTAGTAGTGCATCCATCCTTACATAGCACCAGTCTGATCTTGTTGGCCCCCTTGTGTCTCATGGTAGATGCATGGAAAACTTTGAATTTGAATCACCGCTCTTCAGCTAGAGATCCCTAGACTTCTAACGCCAAAATGTTTCCTCACTGGCAAGAATGGAATGATAGTCCACTAGGAGGCTCCGTTCCTCCTCTTTGAGGCCTTCAGAATACCCTTTGACCTCCATATTTTCCTCTAAACTCTTCAAGCGCTCAGCTATGGACCTTTTATACTCAAAAATGTTGCCAAAAACCTCCTTATTCCACGCCTTTAAGTTCTTTTTAATCATCTTAAGTTTTAGGGCCAGTCTTTTGGATGCTGAACCAACCACTGTCACCTGCCACCATTCTGAAACCAACTATTTGAAATCCTTGATGGAAATCCACATGGACTCAAATTTGAAAGGGATCTTAAACCTAGGCCCACCAGTGGCCTCTAACAAAATGGGATTATGGTTCGACCCGATTCTTGGCAAAGCTGAGAGAGTTGTAGCACCGAGGAAGGGAATAGCTTCATGGGAAATGAGGAACCAATCGAGTTTGACCTGGATTAGATTGCTCCCAATCCTCCTGTTGGTCTAGGTGAAGGATTCCCCCTTAAGTTTGATGTCTAGCAGATTATTGGATGAAATAAAATCTCTGAAATCCTCCATGCTACGGCTGGCCAGCTCAACGCCTCCCTTCTTTTCAGAGGGATGAAGAGGGCAATTGAAATCCCCTCCCACAACCCATGGGAAGTCACTAAAACTTTCCCTCATTAGAGATATGGTTTTCCACAACTCAGCTCACTCCGAAGTAGAGTTCGAGGTGTAAACATTGGTCAAAATCCATGAAAAATTATCAACCTTGGAGTGAAACAGGACATTGATAGTCCTGCTGGAAGCCGATAGAAGACTACCCTCGACCTTGTCAGAGTCCCACAACACCATGAGACCGCCTGCAGAACCTATTGTAGGGCTAGAAAGGAATTTGGCCTTGGCCCAAATGGCCCTGGCAACCTTGACAAAGGTAGAGGCATCAGACTTAGTCTCCTGTAAAATGAGGATGGATGGGTTAGACTTCTTTCGGAGATCGGCCACCACCCTACGTTTGGTCGCTCCGTTAAGACCTCTCACATTCCATGAGAGGATTTTCATCTGGATATTTTAAAGACTTTCTTGCCTCCCTTTCCCTGCTATATGGGAGGTTTTGGGATAGGCAAATCACCCACTAGGGAGTCAAAATATTCTTGAAAAAGCAACCACTGGGATCCATTTGCAATGTCTGATACCGTTTCCTTGTCCCTTCTTTCTTTGTTAGGATGTTGCCCTTGTTTTCTTTCACAGCCGAAATCCACCCCTTGCTTTTGGCTTCTAGTGTTTCACATACTAATGTTGCCATGCTGTTCATCCCTCTTGCCCAATAGATACTCTTACAGTAGGGACTCGAGAGGTTTTTGGTTTTGATAGATAGGGGAATCAGCCTGAGCAGACATATGGGAAGAAGACTGATCCTTTCCACTTGAGGTTCTGGTTGGGAACTTGCATTACATAGAATGACATCCGACTCAAGGAGAACCCCAAAAGGATCTGGAGACTCAGGCACTATCGCTATAGGGTGTTTCGGTTGTTTTCCTTCTTACTTCGGGGGGTTGCCAGAAGCCCCACCCTTCATCGCAAGCTTTTGAAGAGGAAAATTTGACTGAAGATGCCCCTGGGAACTACACCAGGGGAAAAAAGTTGATCTATTTTTGTAGTTAATGACTTGCTTATGAAGAACGGAGCCTCCAAACCGAAGAGTGATGGAGGATGGAAGGTTCGCCTCCAAATTCGCCAGGACACAGAAGCGAGCTTGGACAAATCTAGTTTGGGCCCGAGTGGGAGGGTCAATGGTGACCAACTCACCAATGGAATGGGCGATACCCCTGATAACATTTTCATGCTAGCAAAAAAGGGGAAGGTTCGACAGCCTAACCCATATTGGGGCAATATTAATACTCTAGGTTTTGGGGTTAAAATCCATCCCCCACTTCCTAAGGAAGAGACTCCTGCGTCCCAAAAACCAAGGGCCCCCAGCCAAAATTTTACAGTAATCCTCTACATTATTCAGCCTAATTGCAAAAAAACCTCGGGATAGGGCGGCCAGCTTCATATGACCTGAGGTTCACCATTTTCCTGTCGCCCACCTACGGATGGTCTCCATATCGGGATGCCCTCCAATAAACTTCTCGATTAGGGTAAATTTTTCAAATTCGATGAAACTTGATAGGATTTCCTTTGGGATGTCCAGTTCATCCCTAGACAGAAAGAGGTCCTTAGTGAAAATACCATTTGGGATTTTAGAAGCCGCTGCCTCTGCATACAATTTCTATTGGCAGTCTCTCCCTTTGTCATGTGGATCCTTCCCATGTCTGCCTCCATCTTCGGGTAACTCTGTCGAGCCTCCATTCTTTGACTGCCCTCCCTACGCCTTGTTGTGGCCCTCCAACTTGCTGGTGCCCAGGTTCACAGTGCTGGTGCTCCCGCTCTCATGCCCTCCCATCGCTACCTTCCCGCTCATCGCTGCCATTTTCCCTCACCTTCCAAAAATGTTCCAAGCTCAACCGAAAAAACCTTTAATGCAATATTATATTTCATTAGTAGAAGCTATTTTTTTAAAAGCATTAAGACTTAAATAGAATAAAATAACCCTTTTAGCTTATCATTTAGTTTATTTCCTTCATCACTTAGATATTTGAACTAAAATATTATATAGATTTACACTAGGCTAAGCCTTTTTGTAGGCATATTCTTCTTGTATTTTCATTTAAAAAATGAAAATAAAAATAATAATAACATTTTATTTCAAAATATTTCTTCTAGATCTTAGAAATATCACAAAAATATTGAAATGGCATATAAGTTAGCCTCTTGTTTGATTTATTTTTATTTATATATTAGATATTAGGATAGACCAAACCCTAGATGTTTGAGAAGTGAACACATCAAATTATATTTATTTATTTATGTAAACTACCCTTGGTGAACCCATAAATTTATCCCACCAAATATTAAATCTTGAAAAGTGCAAAATTATGAGTTGACATTAGCTTTTTAGCCAGATTATCATAGGTCCCAAATATATAGGATCTTGAGTAGTCTCAAATATTAGAGTAATTTAATATAAATGGAAAAAAACAATGATCATACCATTCATGAAATAAAAATAATATTTAAATAAATGACCAATATAATTCATGAAATAAAATGAAGAAAAAATACAACAATATTGCTCAAAATTGGATACAACCTTGAATATATTCTTTTGTATACAATACATGGAGATTTTTCTCCATAATATAACATTAAAATTTGAATCTTGGAATATTTGACTAATTATCTCCTCACATATATCATAGATTCAACATTTTCTATTCCATGCATATGACAAGCCTCTCATGCGTCTTGGCTTCATATCTTGCCACTTGTATACATGAATCCTGACTCTTTATTTACTTGCATACTTTACTCTATGATACTTGCACACATTGTTACATGACACTTGTTCACACTCTCAATATTCACACTTGTACACATAATTACACTTGTGTACATCCTACACATGGAAACATACATAAGGAGAAATATAAATCACAATAATAAACTATAGAATCACACCTTATTATAATGTTTATATATTTTCATTTGTACCATAATGTACCATGGTGGTACATTAGCATATGTCAAATAATATAATATTCTCCATGTTAGAGTATATTACATCATTTGGGTAATGTAACCTTTGGTACATAACTAGAGTAGAAGTTTACTTTAGAGTAAAGTTAGTTAGTTACTTCAAGTATTTTAATAAATTCACAAGTGTCAATGTCCATGTTGTAAATGTACACGGAATCCACTTGTACATTATATATATATATAGGTAGAGTAAGGGGAAAGGAATCTATCTTCCTTTATAAAGACCTCATAGTGTGTGTTTTCAAAGCATTAGTAAATATAGAGAGTGTGTGGTATAGTTTATTAGTATGGTACAATGTAGTTCTTTCATATCTATTCATGGAGTGTTCATGTTATCCATTATATAACATTGTACTATTTTTTCCAATTTCATTAATGTCATATTTTTGAGCTATTTGTAGATTTTCATATTATTATTTTCATGCATATTATTGTACCTTTAGTTTATGGTTATCTTGCATCTTGTGGTTGTTTTCCTTGTACTATAGTCTCATCAAAAGTTAATAGTGGTATCAGAGCACGTGGTAGATCAATAGGAAATAGGGAGAGCCACAAAGAGATATTGAGATAAATCCAAAAATCTCATTCATAAAATTTCTAAGATTAAATTTGGCTATTGTTTTTCCATAGGGTTGTATAAAAACTTGTGAAGACTAGGACTCAACATAAATTCCACTAGATTGATAAATCAACTAGTGAAGTTCATTATCCCCAGAATTATAAATTCTTCCATTTCAGTTTCTAACATCTTATTGTAGTAAAAGGAGATTCATTGAAATTTGGAAAGTTTTTTACATAGAACTAGGGAGAATATCTTCATTAGAATCATTCCAGCACATGCAACAACAATAAGAATGAAGGTTTTAGAGATCTAAGAAAATGTCCCATTACAAGAGTTGTAGACATACATATTGCAGAAGAGAGGAAAAGACCATAGTAGCCTTACTACAAACTCAAGGAATAAAAGACTCTAAATACAAGTCTAGGAAGAAAGTGGAGATTGGTGATCTCCATTGAAGATCAAAATCTATAGAGTGTAGAAGAAGAAAATCCATATCAACCTTACTACTTATAAATTAAAAATAGCACCAACATAATGATAATAGATCCAACACAAGAGATATTGCACAATGAAGAAAGAATATTATATTAATATTATGGAAGCCTTGATTTCCAATGTTACAATGCAATTTGTGTTGATACAATGATTATAATCGAAGGGTTTGAAAAATCTCATTCAAAATGAATATTTGGTATCTTTTGTTGTCTTCACTCCAAAAAATTTGTGATTGGGCTTTGATATCCCTACGGGACCAATGTAGATACAACAACCATCAATGGAAACACTCCTCATAAATCTACACAAAAAAATCAACAAAATATGTTAGTAATACTTGTAGGACCTCCATAGTGTGAGGTCCACTGAAATACAAAAGTATACAGTATTAATCCTAACTAAAATTATTGATAAAATAATGTACATATATACAAGAAATGTAAATAATATAATAACAAATAATACCTTATTGAGACTATTGATGTTGATCTATGCTTCTGCTTCTACACTCTGTTGATGCACAAATTCCTAAGAGTGTTAAAGGGATTGTCGATGGAAAATTGGCTGAGGGGAAACACTATGGGGAATTTTGGAAGGGCTATGAACACTCTGTAGCATTTTTAGAATACTCAACAACATTATGGGAATGCTTGGTAGTGTTCAGGGTTTTGTAGGAAGGGTACTACAGAACCAAATCTGGATTGTAGGGGTTTCGATGATAGAAAATGAAGGATGCAATGATAGCAAGGAAGAAGGATAAGACCAAAATTCTAGGGTTTTGAGGATGATGGATGAAGGACTCTGATGATACCTAACCTCAATAATTAGCCAATTGATTGTTTAATTCCTTAATCGCTTAACCTTATTCACAAAAGTGAATTATATTTTATAACTTACCTTCAACATGTTAGGGTTTCAATGACACCAACGAGAGGCCAAGATTAAAACATGATGAATGGCTAATATTATAACTTTTCTATGTGACATGGATCAAGTTAGATGGATGGCTGAGATTAAATTGTGATCGGTAGCTGACATTTATTTACTTATATGCATATATATTTATTAAATATATAAATATAAAATATTTATATTTATATATATAAATTAATACATATATATAATGAATGGGTGTGATTTGTGGATGTAGATGGATGATAAGTTGCTAAGATTTAGTGTCTATAGATGCCTCTTTTTGTATCACATTGCATAAAACATAATGCAGTGCAAAAAATAAGAGACACCTAGTTTGGTGAAGCAGCTTCTTTCCTTGGTGTGCAAGAAGATCTAGAAGAGAAAAATTTTAGGTGTAGCTTACCCCCTCAATTGGCAAGTGAGTTGAAAAATAAATATCATGACCCAATTGACTAAATAGGGGATGATATGAATGATGTAAATATGTGTGAATGATGTGTTCTATTTTTGTGCCAATAGATGAAAGAGTTTTTGGATGATGTGGATGATATGAATGATGTAAATTAATATGAGTGACATATATGATGATGCAATGATTGATTCTATTCTTTCCCTAGCAAAAAATAGGTTTTTTCCAATTATGGATGATAATGAATGACGTATTCTATTTTTTCCCCAATAGATGAAAGGGTTTTTGATAATTTTGATGATATGAATGATGTAAATGTTAGCGTACTTTAGCTTGTTATTACATTATAGGCAGACATTGTTATTTGTTGTAACAACTGCTAATAATCGCCTCAGGTGGTTCCGTAGGTTACGGGCTATTCTCAGGCCTGATTGTATTATTTATTCATCTAATGCAAAGGCTCCGTTAGTTCGCTGAATCTAACATGGCATCAGAGCCAGTCCTGTAAGATAGCTGCATAGTGGAAATTTTTTTAGTTTGCAGGGGCAATTTTTTTTTACGCCGCGCGCAATCGCGCGACGTC
Organism: Wollemia nobilis; assembly: GCA_028583015.1. Lineage (NCBI taxonomy): Eukaryota > Viridiplantae > Streptophyta > Pinopsida > Araucariales > Araucariaceae > Wollemia > Wollemia nobilis. The sequence goes on from JAQPPZ010000028.1 coordinate 2,217,126, forward strand.
TCGAAAAAAAAAAGAGTGCCGCAGATGTGCAGCCGAACGCGTCCATAATGCAGCAGACACGTCCAGCAGACGCGTCCCGTGCACGCTGCAGCCTACAGTAGAACTGTGCACTATAGTCTGGAGATGCATCCAGCCAGGCGCGCAGGTGGGGGTCCCCCGTTGACGGCTGAGCACAGCCGCACAGAGGAGGAAGGGGACGGAATGCAAAAAATCGCGTGAATCCGCCCCCCCCACCCGTTGGAGGACGGGGACGAGACAACACCATGAGGCGCTGCGTCAGCCATGTGTGGTGGCTGTCAGAGTTGGCGGACGCATTGCACGTGTCCCCACTCCCCCCCCATCCTCATGGAACGCGCAGAGCGCAGGTGGAGAGTCTACGGAGGATGCAAAAGGCCTGCATGCACGACATCACACAGGCCTACGTGCCGCTACAGCTTCGTGCGACAGGAGGGGAAACCAACCCCCCCCCTCCCGCGCTCCCCGAGGCACCCCCCCCAAAAAAAAAAGTGTGGGAAGCGGAAATTTAAATTTTTGCTCCCACTCCCACGGGGTATAAACCCCCCCCCCCCGAAAAAAAAAAAAAAAAAAAAAATTCGAAGGAGGCCAGTGTCCGACGTCCAGCATCGTGGAACGCGGAGGATTGAAGGAGGCCGACGCAGCGCTCCAGGAGGAGGGAAGAAGAAGACGTGCGGGGACAGAGGGCAGAGGAAGGTGCGGAGGTGACAGAGACGCCACAGAGGGACCAGGCAGTCGAAAGAGGAAGAAAACGGAGGTGGCTTACTGATCATTTCGGATCAGCCCGCTGGCTCACGTGGTCGTGAGCCGTGCGGTAAGGCTCAGGGAGCCTGCAGGTCGAGGGTTCAAATCCCGCCGACTCCCCCCAAGGTATATTTTTTCAAAGTCATTTTTTTAATTATTTAATTTTTAATTAAAATTTTTTAATTTTAATTTTTTAATAGTTTTTTTAACTTTATAAATTAAAATTTTTAATTTTAATTTATTTTTTATAAGTTTAAAAACTATAGAAATTAAGATTATTTATTTTAATTTTAAATTTATAATAATTATTAAAATGCTTTGTTAAAGAAATATTTTTTAAGGGGGGATATTTTTTCAAAAAATCAAAGGGGGATAGTGAGTAATTTTTCGAAAAATAGCAATTTGGCAAATTGTAAAAGGTGCATTTTCGGCTGTGTCCAACACCTTACGGTTTTATTCTGAGGGCATTTTTTTGATGAATGATGCATTTTCATTTCTATGCACTTCATTAAAATTAAAATCAAAACACTCCCTAAGTCCCCGGAATAAATAAAAACCCATCTGTGCAATTTATTTGCACTACAACGTTCGGTATTTGCGATACCTCTGGCCAGCACTTACAGGTAAAGCTGTCGTGATTTGGCTATTATATCCACTGCCTAATATAGCTGCTATAATGACATCTGAGCTTGTTCTCTATAAATCTTAGGGGAGGAATAAGTATGCCATTTTTGTATTTTTTTACTCCATCCACTACCCTTTATCGCACTTGTGTTTAGGCGTAAATCCTGACGAAGTATTCTTCATAGTGTTTAGGGGAAGTTATCCCCACGCATGAGAAGAATCTTCTATGGTAGGTGCCATCAAAAAGGCGATTCCCTTTCAGTATCGCTTATGTTCCACGTATCGTATGATCTCTAAAACTCACCTATAGTCTCCCTCAAGTAAGGGCGGGTGATTTTTGTTGATCTTTCTAAATACCTATAGTTTCCCTCACGTAAGGGTGGGTATTTTGTATGGTATATTGGCCTAGCAAAAGGTATATCGAAAGGGGGACCAATTGGTGATATAAGGAACCTTCACTATGGTCGTTGTTGCAAAGTTGATGACTGATCCGCATCAGTTATTGAAAGGTCCAAATTATACACCATGGAAACATAAGATGAAGGCTATTCTCCAAATGGAAGATTTGTGGGATATTGTTCTTGGAGTAGCAACTAGGCCTTCACCAACAGCAGGATCCACAGGTCCTTCAGACGGATCGGATAGCTTTTGACAAGAAAGACAGTAGAGCAAAGGTGCTCATTTTGTTTGTTGTTTCAGATGAAGTGCAACCTCATATAGCTGACAAAGCAAGTGGTAAAGAGGCATGGGATGCCCTTAGAACCATATATGAGGGGAAGAATGAATCCACCATTCTTCATCTTCAACAACAACTTCATAACCTGAGTTTGATACAGGGTGAAACAGTTGAACTCTTTCTGTGCAGAGTGTCTGAGTTGAAAGAGAAATTTAGTTCTCTAGGAGATACTGTGGATGAAAAGCTTCTCATTTCACTTGTGATGAGAGATTTACCTTATTCATTTGATATGTTGATAACCTCCATCTAGGTGTCTCAACGACAAATTACCTACATCGAGTTGGTCAATCTGCTTCAACAACAGGATGCACGCCAACTTCACAAGGATGATTCTTCCAATACAGCCCTATACACCAACAGGCAGGGTTCTAGGAGGAAAGGTAATGGGAAAAAAGGAGGCAACTTTCAGAAAGGAGGAAATTCTCAACAAGATACGAAAGGAAAAGGCAAACAACCTCAATAGAATAAGAGGTGGTGCAAGATCTGTGAGAAAGACAACCATGACACCAACAGGTGTTGGCATAAGAACAAGTAGAAAGGCCAAAAAAAACCACAAAATAAAAACAAGCAACCCCAGGTGAATGTTGTTGTTGAAGAATATGACTCAGATTCTAAATGGGCACACAAGGTGCTCATCACTACCACAGATTCCACTCAGAGGGATCCTATTTGGTATGTCAATTCTAGAGCTAGCAAACATATGACTGGCGACAGATCGTGGTTTGAATCATTTGTGGCCAAGGAGGGCAAACCTGTCACCATTGCTGATGATAAAACCTACAAGGTTCAGGGAGAGGGTACAGTTTCAGTCACTCTTCCTGATGGCAAGTGTCAGATTGACAAAGTCCTCTATGTTCCGGGATTGGCCAATAATTTGTTGTCAGTGACACAAATCCTGGACAAAAATATGGTTGTCAACTTTCATGTTGAGAATGGAAATAAGTGTTGTACTATTACCAGGAAGGGTAAGCAGATTGCAACAGCTTCATATAAGCATGGCTTATTTGCACTAGATGCTATCTCTACTCCACATGTTGCCATGATTGTCTCTACCAAGGAGGCAACTTCCCTATGGCACAAGAGATATGGGAATCTTAGTTCTGGCTACTTACTTGAGCTCAACAAGTATGAGATGGTAAAGGGTCTTCCTTCCCTTTCTGCCACATTGCCAGTGTGCTTTGACTGCTTGGCAGGAAAGCAGCATAGAGTACCATTTGAGAAGAGCTCTACAAGAGCAAGAAAACCTCTGGAGTTAATTCACACCGATCTATGCGGTCCTTTCACACCCAATAGTGTTGGAGGGAAGAGGTATTTTTAGTTATTCATAGATGACTACTCACGAAAGATGTGGGTTTTCTTTCTCCAACTGAAATATGAAGCTTTCGCATTCTTCCAGCAGTTCAAGAAATTCGTTGAGAAGGAGTCAGGAGCTTCTATTAAAACTCTTCGCTCAGATCGAGGGGGAGAGTTTACCTCTAATGAATTTTTTGCATTCCTAGATAAGCATGGGATCAAGAGACAGTTAACAACTACCTATACTCCTCAGCAAAATGGAGTTTCTGAGAGAAGGAACCGTTCTATCATGGAAATGGTTCATTGTATGCTCATAGGAGCTACTCTTGGGCAACAATATTGGGCAGAAGCTATCACCACTGCAGTGTATCTGTTGAATAGGGCACCCACAAAGGCCCTAAAAGGAATGACTCCACAAGAAGCATGGAGTGGTCGAAAACCCTCCATATCTCATCTACGTATTTTTGGGTGTCAAGCTTTCATGCACATACCGAAAGAGAAAAGGAAGAAGCTAGATGAGAAAACATTGAGATGTATTTTTCTTGGTTATTCTGAGCACTCTAAAGTATATCGGTTGATAGATCCTTTGACCAAGAAAATTCATATCAGCAGAGATGTTGTCTTTGATGAAGCTTTCACATCACAGAGCACATCTACAGTACACCAGGATATTGTGGAAACTAAGGAAGAGATGATTTCTTCATCAGCACAGACGGGAGGTCCTTCTACATCTTCTTCAACTCCATCGAAGAAGAATCCTAAATGGTGTACAAATACAATCAGAGATGCAAATTTATCCACTCCTCCCAATTTGAATTTGGATAGACCTCGTACACGTAGTATGGCTCAAAAGGAGAAAGAAGCCAAAGAAACTGGTGAGGTTGATGATCTTTGTCAATCTTTTGAGGAAATTTTTGTGACTCCAAGTATAGAAGTAGAGGATATGGATATTGATGATGACAGGGCATTCATGTCTACAATAGATAGTCTTGAACCTGCATCAGTGCAAGATGCTCTTAGTGAGCCTCAGTGGAAGGCCGCTATGGATACAGAGTATGATTCTCTGATGAAAAATAAAACTTGGAAGCTTGTTGATCTGCCACATGGAAAGAAACCTATTGGCTACAAATGGGTATACAAAGTCAAGTACAAGGCAGATGGAACAATTGATAAGCATAATGCCCGGCTTGTTGCAAAGGGCTATGCTCAAAAAGAAGGCATTGACTACGAGGAAACTTTTGCACCTACTGCTCGGATGACCACAATTCGGGTTATGTGTGCTATGGCAGCACAATATGGGTGGAAAGTTCACCAGATGGATGTCAAAAGTGCCTTTCTTAATGGTGATCTCCAAGAATAAGTCTATATGACTCATCCTGAAGGATTTGAAGTGGAAGGCCAACAGCAAAAAGTTTGCAAATTGGTCAAATCCTTGTATGGTCTGAAACAAGATCCTCGAGCTTGGTATATAAAAATGGACAATCACCTTATGCAGCATGGATTTAAGAGATTTCCGTCAGATGCAAACCTTTATTTCAAGAAACAGGGTTCTGAGATAGTGTTGCTTGTACTCTATGTAGATGATCTGCTCATTACAGGGAGTTTAGAAACTATGATCTCTACTTTCAAAAGAAACTTGTGCAAATCTTTTGAGATGACAGATCTCGGACTTCTCCATTACTGTCTTGGTCTGGAATTCAGCCAGAAGGAGCACTCCATCAAAGTGTCTCAGAAAAAGTATGCCAAGACATTGCTGGATAAATATCGCATGACTGACTGCAAGCCAATGGCAACTCCAATGGAAAATGGACTTCAATTATCACGATATGATGACTCACCTCAGGTAGATGGTACTCTCTATCGACAGTTGATTGGGAGTCTCATATATCTAACCAATACTAGGCCAGATCTCATATTTGCTGTCAACTATCTTTCGAGGTTCATGTAGGAGCCTAAGACAACTCATTGGAAAGCAGCAAAATGTGTTCTTCACTATGTCCGTGGTACTATGGAATATGGCCTAGAATACAAGAGGAACAACAAATTCTTCTTGCAAGGATACACGGACTCCGACTATGCCGAATCATTTGATGATCGCAAGTCAACTTCTGGATACATTTTTCATCTGGGATCCGGTCCTGTCTCTTGGCACAGCAAGAAGCAACGAGTGGTTGCTATTTCATCAACGAGAGGCGAATATCGCACCGCACGTGAAGCTGTGTGCGAAGTGATATGGTTACGTCGCATTCTGACAAGTATGGGCCATCCATAAAAATCTCCAATACGCTTGTTTTGCGATAATCAGGGTGTTCTGAACCTCGTCAAGAATCCAGTCCATCATGAAAGAACAAAGCACATTGACACACAATGTCATTTCATTCAAGATGAAGTTCCAAAGCACTGAATTCAGCTTCAACGACATTCCCACCGATGCTCAAGTTGCAGACATTTTCACTAAGGCACTTGGACGTGTCAAATTTGAATTGTTTCGCAGCTCACTTTGTATTGCAAAATAATGTAAGGGGATGTTAGTATAGCTATTAGTTATTACATTACCCAAATAATGTAATAAAGGGGGATGTTAGCGTACTTTAGCTTGTTATTACATTATAGGCAGACATTGTTATTTGTTGTAACAGCTGCTAATAATCGCCTCAGGTGGTTTCGTAGGTTACGGGCTATTCTCAGGCCTGATTGTATTATTTATTCATCTAATGCAAAGGCTCCGTTAGTTCACTGAATCTAACAGTAAATGATGTATCCCTATGTGGGAAATAAAAATCAAATTTGGTTACCCCAAGTTTGGGGTGATCTAGTGCATTTGAAAAATATGCCTTTTTGGTGTCATTGAAATGCAAAATGATGAAAATGTAGAAAATTAGGAACCAATCATCCTAAATCAGGTGATTTCTAGGAGATAAATTTCCAGTGACCTCATGCAATTCTTACATGTGAAATGGAATGATGTAGTAATATTTATCTGTGTTAGAGATCCCACAAAAAAGGCATCAATGATAACTTTGAAGCAAATTAATATGAGCGTAGTCACACTCAAAAAAATGATGGACCAAATGTATTTTGATTTTAAATAAAAGGATGTTGTATGATTATATGAGCAAGTGTCCTTATGTTGATCTACTCATCCTACCGAATTACATGGTTTAGACACCTAAATCGCATAAATCGGATAAGACTATCAGTGCATCGCATATGCCCCTCTTATCGACAACATATGGCCCTATTGGGCACCCCTCTAGGCTTGCATAAGGCTCCAAAACTCATTTTGGAGGTTTCCTAGTAGTTTAGGGCTATTTTGGGGCACCTCCTAGTGACCGTCCCACCAAGGGACGGTCACAGTTGGTGATCGTCCCACCCAGGGATGGCCATCCATAACCGTCCCTAGGTGGGATGGCCCCTAACTAGACCCTTGAAAAATTCAAAGGATGCGCTAAATGGCAATCAAAGACTGCCATTAACACGTCCAATCACCCCAAATTGATTGGGGACCTACAATTAGACTATGGGATAGTAGATTGGAAGCCCCAAATGGGAAACCTTCCCTCCCCTATGCATGTTGAGGAATAGGACACATGGCGACACCTGCCTCACATGGAAAAACATTCCCCTTTGCCCTAGATGCCCTTTTGGGCTATAAAATAAGGTGAAGACACCCAATTTCAAAGAGGAAGGATTGAATATTTTGAGTAACGAAGTGCTGCTCAACTTGACCCTCACCCTTTTGCAAACCAAACTCACCCTACCTTAGCCTTGAAACCCTCTTCATCTGAAGGTGATTTTAGGGGCAATAAGACTTGATCCACCTATCCCAAACCAGCCAAATTGAAGGTATATTTGGCCCCATTTGTTGACAACACTCCCATACAAGTTTTGGACCAAATCCCATTGGCATAGGTGACAAAACTAAGCCAGATCTGTAACCGTCCCACCTGGGGATGGTCAGCAGTCTGTATTCATCACACCTAGGGACGGCCACAAAATAGAAAGGAATTTGGGCAAAATTCCTCCACAAACCCCTTAGGAATGCCTAGATGAACCTCTGGTCCAAATTTGGTGTAATTTGGAGTAGATTTGATGCCATATTTGAGGTCCCCAATGTTGCAGGTTTAGTTGTCCCTGTCAGGGATGGTCACTATTTCTGCATAGTTTTACCTTTAATATTGCTTCCAAATATCCTCATTTGCATTTATATTAGATTATATTATGTTTATGCTGATATAATAATTTCATTTTAGATATTGATGTTGTAATAATCTTTTCATGTTTCATTTTTATTTATAAAAGGTATTAAACCTTCAATCCTGGGAGGTAAGTATATATGAAAGGAGGGGAAGAAGAAAATAAAGTTAGGAAAAAATGATGAGTAAGAATGAAGAGAAATATTAAGGAATGTATAAAAATAAACTAAGGATGAATGAATACATGGAAGATATAATAATAATAGAAGGAAAATCATTTTTTGTTATCATTGAAATTAGAAAAGTTATTTATTTTGAGCTGTACTACTTTTAGAAAAGGCCTTAGGATATAAATTGCTTTTAAAAGATGGAAAATAAATGGAAAATGGGAAAATCTTATTTCCAAATCTACTTATTTACATTTATATTAGATTATAATATGTTTATGTTGCATCTAGATCAATTTCCATGTATGTAGATCAGTTTTTGATGTTGTAGATGAATCTCTTTTTCTATGGTTTTATTGCTTTATTCTATAACACAGGTGCTATTAACCCCATTTCAATCCCTTGTGTGTAGATACAAGAATTCTAGATAGGAGGGAGGAGCTAAAGAGGCATAAGCATGTCAGCCCAAGGATAGCTCTCAATTATGGGAAGCAGAGTTTCACACTATAGAACTTCACCTTAAAGGCCCCTTTCAAGGGACTAGATCCCTTGATACATTGTAATGGAAATTGTATCAAAATATGTAAAGGCCCTCAAGGGGATGAATTTGTAATCACATTTGAAGCTATTAATGAATCAATAGAAGGAGAAATCCATTGTTTTTGTTATACATTTGCTTCATTTCATTTAGATTACAAGTTTATGTTATTTCCCTTTGAATGCTTGTATACTGCTTTTCCATTGCAATAGAGTGCCCTTAAGGCGATATCGTGAAATTTGCTTCTTCAATGGTGATCATGGTATCTAATATTTTTAGGTCTCCCCCTTGGAATGTGCTAATTTTGACCTCCATTTTTGGTTTTGTAGGTTGCAGGTAGTGACCATTCTGACCAGAAATGACCCCTTTGTTGCTAGATGTCACTGGGTGAGACGACCAGCTAGGTGCCCCTGGGTGGGATGGCCCCCAATATGCCACCATCCCTAATAGGGATGGTCACAAAACTAGAGGGTTTCTACAAAAATTTGTAGAAACAACAAGTTTCAGGTTCAAATTTACACCTTTATGCACTTTCAATTTGCATTTTTACTGTCAAAAATGGTCAAAATTTCATGTTTTCTTGCTTTTTCTTCGCATAGAAAGGTTAGATTATTTCTTTCCAAAATATTGCACTAATTAGCTCAGAGAAAATAGGGAAAATAATAGTATATTTGCTACTTTTTGTCTGGTTTGCTTGCTTGAAACTTGCCAAAGAAGGTTAAGTTCATATAGGCTTTCAATTTTTGTGCTTTCCTTTTATGCTACTAATGCTTCTGAAAGAAAAATGTCATTTCATGCATTTAGTGAATCATCATTGAGTGCTCTATTGTTTTATTTCAATATTTAAAAGGAACCACACACACCATGAGGTATTTTAACATCAACGATAGCAGTGGATGTAATTACCACTTGACTGGCTAGCTTGAAAGAGTATCATCGAGACCCGACTTACTAGCCAATACCGACTCCAAGATCTATCCTAACCATGCAAAATAGCATGCATTCCTCTTCAGAGGGGTGTATCACTATGCACGGGGTGCTGGGTGAGGATCGATAGGACCTATGCTCCCTGATCAGGATATGGAATTAATCACCATATCTTAGATTGGTTTACGTGACTGGAATAATATGGAATTTATCACCATACCGATTGTCGAGCTACGAGTATATAGGTGAAATCCTTTAAAATTTGAGTATATCATCCAATGAAATATCAAACACACCAAGTATTTTCTTTACAAAGCAACACATCTTGAAACACACCAAACAGTTAGGGATTCACATTTAAAATATTTAAAAGAAGATAATCATCTCTATTTTGAGTGTTCCTATTGTTTGTTTGTTTCAAATTCATAGAAATTGTAAAGGAGATAATCATATATAGTAGTTAGAGTACATAGCTATGGTACATACCCATAGCCAAGCCCATTTAAGGGTGGAAGTTGTGGGGAGTAGGGAAGAGGACACACAACATCTTCGCCTAGATCCCAAGGACATGGTAATACCTCCTTGGAGACCACCTACTCTTCCTGGCCCTAGAAGGGCTGAAAGGAGACCTAGCCAACAAGGGACCCCTACATGGGGCACCCCCACAGGTGATGGTCCCAATTTAGGAAGTCATATCCCTAATCGCCAAAGGATAGATGAATGGATGGTTACTCCTAGAACAGCAAGACAAGGACCTAGCCAACGAGGGACTCCTACACGGGGTACCCCCATAGGCAACAGTCCCCTTTTAGGGAATTTTTTCCCTAATATAGATGTTTCTAATGCCTTATTTTGAGAAGAGTCACCGTGCAATGGAGCGCTTCCCAATAGAGCAATCCCACGCATTCGTGTGCCTGCTCGATCTACTCCTCACACTACTGCGTAGGAATATGACTTGTCACCTAAGGTAGGGTTGAATGATCATCTTATGATTTCAAACCACCCTTCCCCATGATGCCATGATCATGATGAGGGTGATGCTCATCGCCATAGGCAACCTCATTCCACCTTACCTTTCCTTGTTTATGAGGGAAGACCTGAGGAACATCCAGATTATCCTCATCCAAATGTGTCAATGCAAGCACGTTGTGCCTCTACACTAGTAGATTATCAAGATGATCTATTTAGGGGTGAGCCTCAAGTCAATGCAACCTACCTCAATCGAGGGAAAGCTGCAATAGATCTCACAAACCCCCTGAACAAGATAGATATTAGAGTCATAGTGCTAAGGCACTCAGACCTAATACAACTGATCAGATCAATCAGTTGGTAAAGAAGTATGTTGACCTCTAGGCCAAGTTTAATCAACTTAGGTCTGATAAACATCACCTAGATCTTTTAGAGCAGTGGAAGCAACTAGAGAAAGAAAGACTTGAATGCCAAATTCAAGAAACTTTGTGTAATGGAGCTTCTACTCCAACTACGCATAGACAGGAGGCTCGACCGAGGCAACCAAACCTCCAACAAGATAGGTCTCCTAGACCTAACCCAATGTTGCCTCCTAGACCTCATAGGCCTGAACAGAATATATATGATAGGCCAAACATAGATCACCTTCAAGAGGCATTCGTTCCTCCTTGTAGGCCCATACCAGAAACACCTTATGGGGCCTATGATGATTTGGAACAAAATGAGGATTATGTAGAAGCACCTTATGGAGGTGTGGCTGATGTCAATCAACCACCCCAACCTATGCTTAATATTCCTCATCCACCTCTACGAGTTCAAAACAAGGAAGAGGAAATCAAATCCTCAGATGCGTATCAAGCTTTGCTTGCACGCTTAGAAACTGTAGAAGGTAGGACAACTGGCAATGGGCTTCAAAAGCCTACTTTGCGTCAGCTAAAGAACCAACCATTACACCCATCCATTCCTTCCCTGATATACCCTGAGCATTTCAAAATGCCAAAATTGGATAGATTCAAGGGGGAAGAAGATGCTCAAGAGCACGTTACTAGATTTCTAAATCTGTGCTTTAACATACAGGACAATGATGCATTGCTCCTCAGAACTTTCCTAAGTACCCTCTCTGGTCCTACCATTGAGTGGTTCAACCAACTTCCAAAACATAGCGTCTACACATTTGAACAATTCGCTGACGCATTTTTGGAATGTTTCACCTTTAACACCAAAAGGAAGGTGACATTAATAGACCTCACGGGGTTGAAACAAACTGAGGATGAGTCAATTACTGATTATGGAAATAGGTGGTGAACACTTTTGGCTAAGCTACCTTATCTATTACCAGTGACTGAGTTAACTCGGTTGTTTTCAAAGAGTTTCTTAAAACCCATCTCTTTGACATTGCAATTACAACAATACCCTACCTTGGAAGAAGCTCTAGCATAGGCTAGAAACATAGAGGAAATAAAAATCCAAGAGGGAGAAATAACCAAACCTCATAAGGAGTGGACAAAGAATCCTAAGAATAGCTTGGCACCTACAAAGCCAGCAATGGTCAATCAAGTGGCCATAAATGTCCCTGGGCCTACACAAGCAATGCCTCCTCAAAAGGTAAACTATCAGGCCCAACCTCCTCCTACGAACTATAATAGTAATGGTCAAGCGAATCAGGGACAAAACCAACAGCGTCGCCCTAAGCGACAATTTACTCCCTTTGCTGAATCCATGGATTCTCTATTCGATCGATTGTGGGTTGCAAAAATGATTAATCTACCAGATATCAAACCCATCGATCTAGAAATAGGCAAACCCAAGCCTATGGGACGCCGAGAGGATCAATATTGCAAATTTCATTGGCAAGGTGGCCATGATTTACAAATGTGCTATGGTTTTAAACACCTAGTACAAGATATGATTGAGAGGAATGAGCTTCAAGTCGATGCTCCATTAGCCCCTACCAATCAGCAGATGGGTATATACAAAGACCCATTACCAACTCATGAGGTACAGGCAGCGCCTGCTAAACTGATGAATGAGGTGAAGACAACACCCCCTATCCAAGGGTATGTTGGGATGGTGAGTATTGTGACCAGGAACAAAAGATATCCAAGCCAAGTTGCACTAGTGGTAGCTTCAAGTGATGTTCCCACTACATCATAAACTACACCACCTATAGTACAGGGCCTTCCATCTAGGCCAACATTAACAATAAAGAACAAGCTTGCACAAAGTTTGAGGACAACATCAACAAGATTGTCCATCTATGAGCTAATCCAACAATCACCTCCACATCGGGATGCTCTGATGGACATTTTAAAATCAATAGAGTTGCAACCATAGGAGTCTAACTCCTTCATTGATTTTGTGGGTCATGTGCAATAGTGCAAGGAACCAGTAATAACATTCCATGAGCATGAGCTTAAGGGAATAGCCAATGACGTGGTAGATCCTCCTTTGCACATCATCGCATGTGTAAATGAGGTACCATACAAAAGAGTGCTCATAGACACCGGTTCCTCGAGCAATATCATTACAACCACAACATTGAAACATCTAAAATTGCTAGCATCTCATGTTGTTGCATCAACTTACACTCTTCATGCATTCAATGACACAATATGTTCTACTATTGGTACCATAGTCTTACCCATCTAGGTGGGGTGCAAGACTATACCAACATTGTGTCATGTGCTAGAAGGTGAGATGGCGTACAATATTTTTCTAGGAAGACCTTGGATACGGGATATGAAGTGTGTCCCATCCATTGTGCATCAATGTCTTAAATACACTCATGAAGGGCAAGTCCATGTAGTCTCTACCGATCTAGAGCCCTTCAAATACTGCAATATGGTGCAGCAGATGCCAGAGTCGACATTACCTTTGACTCATGTAGAATTCCAACTGAATACACCTATTCAGGGTCTACCCATTCCATCATCACCTTCCATTCCACCATCTACATCTTCATCCATCCCATCCTCATCATCAGTAGCCACAGAGATGCCTTCGACATCATCAGATCCTCCATCGAGGAACATGTCAAAAAGGCCCATTGATGAGAGCCCACCTTTAGTATCTACCATATCCATGGAAGAGATCCCTTGTGTAGTAAATGAGGAATCACTTCCAGAGGTTAACATTGAGTCATCTCAAACCTCACTCCCATCTCATCCACCTTCACCATCCCAGGTCATAGTGCAGATGTCTAGCATAGGGATAGGAGAATATCTAGTGAGAAATGTCACAATGGTTCCATCCATAGAGACAATGCAAGATATGGGGCGACCTCATCTTCCCATAGGTAGCATTGTACCTCTTGGTCTACCTCCCAATCAAACTAATTTTGTATATGGAGGTTTAGAGTATGGAGCTCTACCAATTCCTTCGAAAGAAGAAGATGATGAACCTTTTTCGGAGGATGTAAACTATTTGTCGAATCCAGATTATGCATTGTGGTACTTAGATCACTGTAATTGGCATGGTTTTGGTTTAGGCCTATATGAGTAGGGTACTCATGTCCCATGTCAGCCCCAATATCAATTACCTTATGATAAATCTGGGTTGGGACACAATAAGCTAGTACCGTTGGATGTCCTCATAGATAGTCTAGAACACCTATGTCTAGGTTATCAGGATAAGCTTGCACGTGATCCATACACCAATCTGAATCACATCCATTCATTGGGGGATCATTTCCCCAAAGAGATGATAGATCAAGGACTATCAAGTGATGTTGCCCAACCCCATGAAGTGGGGGAAAGCTCACATACCCTGAAATATGATAGTGAGGAAGAGGATCAAGGTCCTCCTCATGAATGGATGAGTGATGATGATGATGACTATGGCATCACACCAATAAACTACCCTAGCTCAGATGATGAACATGAGAGAGTGTTCCCCTTGGATGATGAGGATGAATATTATCTTCGTATGTTATTCCCCATCCAAGGTCCCATATGACGCCAACTCTTACCACGTGAAGAGCAAGCTCATCCTCTTCCGCATAGGCCACCACCATTCATTCCATTTCCACTAGAGCCACCCCCATGAGTCATGAGACAACATCAGGTCTCTAGACCCACTCACCCTAGAATGGGAAATCATGTATCCATCAACATGATTTCCATAGATTTAACTACACCATTGATAGATCCGAATAACCCATCAAAGCCATTGCATCTCGACATTGAGGCAATTGACTTTGATCGGGGAGATTCTACTCCATCACCATCAGAGTATTGGCCTTGCAAGGAAATGTTACAACCATTTCAATTTTCTCCAAGAACTACTCAGAATGTTTTTCAAGCCGAGGTTGATCCTGAATTTCCTATGGATGAAGCAAACCCAGCTGATGACATTCATTTGATTCCCACTCCACATCAGTTGGAATATGGGTCTCATATGTCAATTGAGCCAACAATTGACAAGGATATCGGTATAGATCCTGATAATCCTTGCATTATCAAACTAGGGGAAGGTCTATCCCTAGTTGAGCAAGATGATTTCACAAGAGCATTGAAATAATGGATGAACAGTTTTTCTTGGTCCTATAAAGACATGCCAGGACTGGACCCAAATCTAGTCATGCATAATCTTACATTGGACCCAAAGATAAAACCAGTCAAGCAAAAGTTGCGCAAGATGCACCCAATAGTAGCCTTAATGGTGAAATATGAATTGCAAAAGTTGTTGGATGTTGATTTCATCATCTCAGTAGACTATCCGCCATGGGTTTCAAACATGGTTCCCATCAAGAAGCCTGATGGGAGGATTCACATTTGCACTGACTTTAGAGATCTTAACAAAGTGAGTCCTAAGGATGAATTTCCCTTACCTAACATTGATGCGTTGGTAGACACTACAACAGGACATGAAATGCTTTCCCTCATGGATGGTTTCTCTGGATATAATCAAATTCATATTAATCCAGAAGACCAAATCAAAATGGCATTTACAACGCCTTGGGGGACATTCTATTATAAGGTCATGCCTTTTGGCCTTAAGAACGTTGGCGCCACCTATCAACGAGCCATGACGTATATCTTCCATGACTACATGCATAAGATTTTGGAAGATTACATGGATGACTTATTGGCAAAATATTTAGTACATCATGAGCATATCGGTGTATTATGTAAGGTTCTAGATCGCCTCATTGAGCACAATGTCAGGCTTAATCCCAAAAAGTGTGTCTTCGGCATCACATCTGGTAAAATTTTGGGATTCATAGTCTCCAAGTGAGGCATAGAGGTAGATCCAAACAAGGTCAAGGTAATATTAGAAATGCCTCCCCCCACAACCATTAAGCAGCTACGCAACTTGCAAGGAAAGGTCGCATCCATAAAATGCTTCATAGCGCAATTATCGGATAAGTGTCGACCCATGAATAGGTTGCTACACAAGGGGGTCTCATTTCATTGGGATGAAGAATGTCAAAATGCCTTTGATGATATTAAGCAATACTTGGCTTCACCACCCGTATTGGCTCCTCCATGACCAGGAGTGTCATTCTATTTATACATCTCAGCTACTGAGTTGGCATTGGGCACCATGTTGTCCCAAAAGAATGAATTTCACAAAGAACATGCTACCTATTACATTAGCCGCACACTGGTCAGCTATGAAATCAAGTATGCATACGTTGAGAAGCTATGCTTAGCAGTGGTCTTTGCCACTAAAAAGCTATGCCATTATATGCTCAATCATACCATGTATGTCATATCTAAGGAAAATCCATTATGATATATGATGAGTAGAACATATCACAATAGTCGCATGATGAAATGGATAATGTTGTTGATGGAATTTGACCTAGAGTTCATTGGACAAAAATCAATCAAAGGATAGGTTATAGCTGATCAATTAGCAGAGGCTCCTCTTCAAGATGACCAGCCTCTAAATGTAGATCTTCCCGATGATGGAGTGTTTCATATTTTAGAATCACCTGATTCTGTAGAGCCTGAGTCATAGGTGGACATAACTCTATTCTTTGATGGTTCTAAATGCGAGCAAGGGGGTGGTGTAGGTATCATGTTTTTCACACCACAAGGGGCTCCCATACCTCTTTTATTTAAACTTGATTTCCTATGTACCAACAATAATGTCGAGTATGAAGCCCTCATCATTGGTCTTCAGATGACAATCGCCATGAAAATCACAAAGTTAAACATTTTTGGTGATTCCTTGCTCATAGTTAATCAGGTTAAAGGGATATTCTAGTGTAGGTGTCCTATCTTGCAAGCCTACAAAGCCCTAGTGGATAAACTTCTAGAAAAATTTGAATGGTATGATATAGAGGCACTCCCTCGCTCATCTAATCATTTTGTGGATACAATGGCTTCCTTAGGGTCGCTAATCCCACAAAACCCTTCAGATGATATCACGACTATTCAAGTAAAAATGCTAGCACAATCTATGACTGAGCGTGATGAGCATAACGCCACACCAGATGTTCACATGATTCAGATTGAGCCTTCACATGAAAGGTTCTCTCAACTACATAATTATTTGAATAACGCCCAATGGGGGACTCTGTTCCCTCAGAATTCTTTTGATACTAGCATAACGCTATATCTTCAAGTTCATTCTCAATCAGCATTCACATGAGATGAACATCAAAAGGATTGCGTGATTCATAATATTGAGGCTTCTTCAAGGTAATATTGGGCCATACAGATTAAAGACTATCTTAAACTGGGAAATATTCCACCTGGATTGTTGCATGCCGTAAAGCGAGCATTTAAACAAAAGGTGGAAAAATATGTCTTATTAGGAGACATAATGTATCGTCGAAGTTATGAAGGTATCCTCCTTCATTGCTTAGACTCACAGGAGTCGGCTTGGGCCATTTCCCAAGCACACGATGGTACATGTGGTGGCCACTTTAGTGGCATGGCCATCGCTAAGCGCATTCTTTGCATGGGCTATTATTGGCCAACTTTAGAGCAATATTGTTGTGCTTATGTAAAGAAGTGCATGAAGTGTCAACATCATGCAAATTTGACACACGTACCTTCATAGGCCTTACAACCGATTCAATCGGTCTGGCCATTTGCACAATGGGGGTTTGATTTAATTGGGAAAATCTCACCTGCCTCTTTGGGCCATCACACATTTATCATAACGACAACCGAGTACTTCACAAAATGGGTGGAAGCAATTCCCCTTACCACTACGACTGGACCTCGCATCACGGAGTTCATGCTACATAATATCATATGTCATTTTGGTATTCCATCCAAAATAATATCGGATAATGGAACACCCTTCAAAAATAAGGATGTGCGTGCGTTAACAACAAAGTATAACATAAAGCATAGCTTTTCCACGCCCTATTATCCATAGGCCAATGGGCAAGCAGAGGCATCAAATAAAATAGTAGTAGCCATCTTGAAGAAAACCATCAAGGAAAATCATAAAGATTGGTATAATCAATTACCTCTTGCCCTTTGGGCCTATCGCACTAGCATTCGGATGCCCACTGGGGCAACTCCATTTTCACTAGTGTATGGTGTTGAAGCCATCATGCCTCTAGAGTTAGAGATTCTGTCATTGCGCATTTCCATGCAAGAATTCATTGATGATGATACAGCTAGGCAAGCTCATTTAGATCAGTTAACGTTACTTGATGAATGACGTGTAAATGCCCTCGAGCATCTACGTGTTTATCAAGAACGTCTTAAGAGAGCTTACAACTTGAAAGTACACCAGAGAGATTTTCAAGTTGGTGATTTAGTTCTAAAAGAGAACCAACAAAACTCAAATTTGCCCTCCAATTTGTGAGACAAATTTGCAGCAAACTGGTTAGGTCCATTCATCATTACAAGCCAGATTGGACCTAGAACTTATCACCTAGCATCCATCAAAGGAAGTGAAGAGCCTGAACCAATGAATGTTAGTCATTTGTGGTCGTTTCATGCTTAGAGCACCAATAAAATACCCCTAGGCAGTCTATGGCATTTCCTTAGTGCCAATGACCGTCTAGGTCACCCAAAATGCTCCTAGCGGTCAATGACCATCTAGGTCAAATAAAAATACCCCTAGACTATCTATGATCATCTAGGTCAACCTTAAAATCTCCAAAGGCATATATAAGCCCTTTGGTCACAACCAAATACCCCTAGGTAGTCTATGGCATTTCCTTAGTGCCAATGATCGTCTAGGTCACCCAAAATACTCCTAGTGATCAATGACCATCTAGGTCAAATAAAAATACCCCTAGACTATCTACGATCATCTAGGTCAACCTTAAATGCTCCAAAGACATCTATAAGCCCTTTGGTCACAACCAAATGTCCCTAGGTAGTCTATGGCATTTCCTTAGTGCCGATGACCGTCTAGGTCACCCAAAATGCTCCTAGGTGGTCAATGACCATCTAGGTCAAATAAAAATACCCCTAGACTATCTACGATCATCTAGGTCAACCTTAAATGCTCCAAAGGCATCTATAAGACCTTTGGTCACAACCAAATACCCCTAGGTAGTCTATGGCATTTCCTTAGTGTCGATGACCATCTAGGTCACCCAAAATGCTCCTAGTGGTCAATGACCATCTAGGTCAAATAAAAATGCTCCTAGACTATCTACGATCATCTAGGTCAACCTTAAATGCTCCAAAGGCATCTATAAGCCCTTTGGTCACAATCAAATACCCCTAGGTAGTCTATGGCATTTCCTTAGTGCCGATGACCATCTAGGTCACCCAAAATGCTCCTAGCGGTCAATGACCATCTAGGTCAAATAAAAATACTCCTAGACTATCTACGATCATCTAGGTCAACCCTAAAATGCTCCAAAGGCATCTATAAGCCCTTTGGTCACAACCAAATACCCCTAGGTAGTCTATGGCATTTCCTTAGTGTCAATGACCGTCTAGGTCACCTAAAATGCTCCTAGGTGATCAATGATCATCTAGGTCAAAATAAAATGCTCCTAGACAATCTATGATCATCTAGGTCAATCCAAAAATCCCCAAAGGCATCTATAATCCCTTTGGTCCCCATCAAATATCCCTAGGTAGTCTATTTACTATCTAGGTCAAACTAAAACATTCCTAGGTAGTCTACGATTACCTAGGTCATCCCAAAATGCTCCAAAGGCGTCTATAAGCCCTTTGGTCACCCAAAAGCCCCAATGGCATTCATTAAGTCCATTGGTCAACATGTATATACATATATATTAACAAATAGTGATTATTATTACTATAAAAAGTAAAAATAAATAGTGGTTCTCACCACTACTAAAATACCTTGCTTACCAAATAAAAATGAGCAACTCCCTTGAGAAATTCAAAGTTAAAAGAAAAAAGGGAGTATTGAACTTGAATTCTTGAAATTCTCAGCATTAGAGAACCATAAGGTGATCCTCATTACAGGTTTGGTGGATAGCCTACTTGTCAATGGTGGTAGCCTCTTGCATGATAATATGTCTATCACTTAAGAAACTTGCTTAGGTATAGAATAATATTTTAATGTGGACGAGCTAGCTTGTATACCCTAGATTACCTAGTAGTCTAATCCAACTAAGTATAAAACTCGAGATAATGAGAATTGTAGGGCGACTTCTAGTGCCAATGGGCTGAGTGAATCCTATTTGCACTAGGATAACCTTATGCATTATCATGGTAATGAACTCATGTGCACACATAGGGATGTTGATTATCATGGTTACCTTAGCAGGTGCATATTTTGTCAAAAGATATTGCATAGTTATTACATAACTTTTGAGCAGGTAATTAGAGTGTTTGAGTCTCTTCAAAACTATTAAATAATATCATATCATATTACATTATCCATTTCATTTTACATCATGTTGTCACATGTTTGTCAAAGTTACAAAATCCATCACATAAAAGTGTTATAATAACATGAAAATAAAAAATATACATTTTGTACAGTCTATGGTGCTAGTATATAATGCATCAAATAGTCAACACAAATCCATCATACAAAAATAAATCACATCAATCATTACATCAAATAATACACAATTTTTCCTCACAAACATTTGTTTCTTAAGTGATGTTCATGAAATAGGATAGATACCGGATAAATATTAGCAATGATATTTAGACGGCCACTGACTATTTTATGCATATCTTTTAATTTATGAAAGCATATAGAGAAAACATAACACATATACATATCATCAACTCAAATCATCTGATCAATACATGCATCCATGTTAGACATCCATCATAAATCATAGAATAAGCATACATACCATAAAGTAGTTGTAGCACCCTAAAATTGGTGCAGTCAAAATTATAATAATTACATTCACCTTAGTAAATAATTTAAAAATCAAATTTAACCTCCCAAACCGCCCGTTAACCGTCGGGAAATCCGTTTCCCCATTTTCCATGCCAATTTTAGAGGTTGTTTTGACCGTTTGACGATATCGTCGCCGATCAGACGATATCGCCCTAGATTTGACGATTTCGTCTGGACTAGGACGTCCAGACGATCTTGTCGCAAAACTGAATTTGCATAGTTGGAATCTGTTCCAACGGGTCTCCAATCTAGGTAGAAGCGTGTCTGCGCCGTTGGGACCCTCTCCCGTTGGAGATCTCCCAAATTGGGATGATCTCCAACCTCCCAACAACTCCCCTAAGCCTATTTAACTTCTAGGATTTTCCCTCCCCAACCCCTGGCTGAATTTATCTGCAAACTGATTCCCTCCGTGTCAACACATCCTAATCTTGCTTTTGCACTAGTCCCATAGCCATTTTGTTGTAGGTACATCACTGGTTTTCAACCGGAGCCAGCACCCATCGTCGTCGATGAACCTGTTCAAATCGGAGGCGATCCTGTCGAATTCGAGGCGATTTCGTACTGATGCGAGACGATCTCGACTGCAGTCTACATCGAGGCAATCAGTGCCTGAAGTTTGCTCTTCTTAACTCTTTCTCCGTCTTTTTATTTTGCAAATTAGACTATTTATTTAGTGTTTATGCTATTTTGCATTTGGTGTTCACCCATTTAGCTTAGAATGCATGTTAAGTTCATGATTTGCCATTAAAGTACAGTAATTTGCATTAATTTCTGTTCTTAAATATTGTTCAGTATTCATATTGCTATTTGGTGTAATTTGCCTCTGTTAGCACAATAGATTTCTTGTATTTTGCATCTATTTTCTGTTTTGTAGGTCTCTGACGAATTCGTTAGATCTCAGACGATCTCGTCTGATTGCAGACGATTCTGTCGAATCCTCGACGATCGGGACTGCTTCAAAATCATAATCTTCTTCAGACATCCGGATCAGGTATTCCCCATTTTCCTCCTATAAATTCTTTATTTTCTGCTTTCAAATCTGTCTACTGTATTCATGGAACTTGCATTTTCATATAGTTTAATTTAGTTTCATTCGGCCAAACCTAGGATGAATGTTTAAGGTTAAAACGAACTCATTAAACACATTCCAAAAACCTAGGCGTGGAAACTGCCATTAAATGTTTCCCGGTGAACCCACCATCCGTCGAAAAATCACCAAAATACACCTCCCTTGAGAGGCGGGACCTTCGCAAAGTCCTCTCGTCCGAGGTACCGCATCATCCTTTTCCCATCCTCCTTCCGGCGCGGATCCTATAGCCTGAAGGTAGGGATGCAAAAAATTTGGAGCGATACATTTTGGTGAACCCGACGTGAATGCATTATAAACCTTTTGAAAACAAAAACAAAAAAAAAATATATATATGTATACAAGAAAAACAAAAACAAAATCATCATTTCAAGTTTGTATGTTTTAGATTCAATTCTAAATAGTAGATGCTAAATATTACTTTTAGAAGTACTAAAGAAACCATGAGTTTTTACTCAAATCAATATGAGCCCATCAGTAATGTTGGAAGAATTCAGCCAAATACATTTGTTGATTATGACCAACCTCATCCCTATTCAACACCACCTCCATCACACTCTTCTCATTTTTCATCCATAACCCAACAAAACAATCCCTTTGCCAATCCTCTTCATAATGATATTATCTATTCTCCCATATATCCATATTATGTCTATCAATCCACATATAATCCTCCTCCACCTTTTCAATACTCTTCTTTCAATACAACACATCCATTTCAACAAGAAAATACTTATTCTTCCAATTCTACCATGCACTCACCTCCTACATCGCAATCTTCCTATCATCATTCTACCCATAATAAAGAAAGTAGAGGTGAGAAACCATTAGGTCCTTTTATGACGAAATTCCTAAGGCATTTATCAAAAACCTCTCAAAAACCTTCATCACGTAAATTTACTAAGCTCAATCAACCAATGGATATAATTCTCAAGTATTTACTTGACACAAATAAGATTGAACTCCCTTCCATAAGACAACCTCGATACCACATCAGATTGGTTTAAACCCGAGCTACATTGTGAATATCATAGAGTAGATGGACATATGACACAAAATTGTAAAGATTTAAGATGTGCAATTCAAGATTTGATTGATAAGGGTCTTTTTAATATAAAGGAATTACAATCTACAACTGATTATAAATCTCCAAGAAACAATCAAACTCCTACACAACAAATACCAATAATCAATCAAGACATGGGGATCTCCCAAGAACCCCTATTCAATTATCAACAACAAGAAACCAATCAAATATTGCATGTTAATGTGTCCCATCATGATGATATTATTAATATTGTAACAAAAACTACAAATGAGCAACCTCAAGTTCAATCAACTCAATCCGATATTCAAGATATGGATTCCTCATTTGACCAACCTTCAAAACTATCTTTGGCTCTAGAGAATGATCCAAAATGGAATGTAAGCATAGAAAGCTCATCTTTAGAATCAAAATCTCAATCTGAAATCCACTTTGATAACCAACAACAAGTGATTAATCCTCAAGCAAAGATATCCCTTTTAGAAGTATTACAAATTTATCACAAGGAAATTTTGTTCAAAATACCTAGCCAACAATTTGTTCCTCATCATATTTTCTCTAAGAACATAATTAATGGTGTAAACCCTCTTGAGGTTAACCATATTTCATTCTATGATGAGGATATTCCTTCCTCTACTCCACAAGAAGACTCCTATCTTTACATTACCAGATCTAGTAAAGAAACACTTGTTAAAACTATCATGGTAGATAATGACTCCTCTCTTAATTTATGCACTTATCAATTATTCCAAAAACTCAAAACAAAGGAAGAAGATCTTAATGAATCAAATGTTATTATAAAATCTTTTAACAATGAAATTCAAGAAGCTCAAGGTACTATAATTCTTCCCCTTAATATTGGATCCAAGATCCTGGATACTTTATTCTATGTAGGATATTGTCCTTCACCTTACAACCTACTTCTCCGAAGTCCTTGGATTCATACGATGAGGGTTGTCCCTTCCACTCTTCACCAATGTTTGAAGTTTGAACTTGCAAATAAAATTGTTACCATACATGGTGACCCAACACCATTTGAAGAATATTTAACGATTGAAACATCAAGTTCTATACATTCTCTATTATCACAATTATCTTCTATCCATCACTTTTCTTCATCCATATATGATCATCCTTGTTTACCAAATAACACCCATGCATATCTTTCACATATACTTTCTCCATCTTATCAAGACTTGGAAGATAATGATAAGAATGAAGAACCTTCTTATCCTTCTGATATTTTATTTTGTAACATGATCAATTTTACACATATAAAAGTCAAATCTTTTTCTACATTATTCTACATTATAACAAAGCTTTTGTTATCACTACCTTTTATTCATCACCTTCTATTCTTACCTTCACCTCAACCAGATTATCCTTCAAAACCTCCTTTGATTTTGAAGCAACCTTAGACATGCTATACTCAAATAAACCTTGTATAGTGTATATAGATCATCTTGTATATACCACCAATTTCAATTCATAAATTAAAATCAAAATACAAAAAAATCAAAATCCTCAAAATCTTCAAAAAAATACAAATGCAACTAAGGACCTTAAAGGTAAATTTGAGCCCAACTGGCTTGGACCATACATCATTACTGCTAAATTTGAATCAAGAGCATATAAATTATCTACCTTAGATGGTAAAGAACTTAAAGAACCCATGAATATTTTGCATCTTAAACGTTACTATGCATAAATTTGGTCATTTCATCCATGTATATATTTGTTCAAAATTACTATCTTGTATTTCTTTCAATTTATCCAAAAACATCAAAAACATTCATAAATCTCCAAAAATCTTCAAAAACTATCTATTGCATTTATTTAAAGCACTTGTTAAATTGTTTGCTCAAAAACTAAAATCAAAATAAAAATCTAAAAACAGCTATATGCTTGACTCTTTCGAAACCAAAACAATATACAGAAGAAAGAGAGAGTCAACATTCTCAAAACTTCTCAAAAGTGTTTATATATATTTTCTTACAATTATTGCAGCTTATATGTTTCAACTTATTTTGGATAAAATTAGCATTTATTTTGCATCCCTCACTTGCACACTCACAACAAATAAATATCTTGATTTTATCTCGCATGATTACTAATCTCTCTTATATCAAAGTTCACAAAATTCAATTAAATAAAGTTTGAGCATAGAGAATTGATCTTGTTATTTACTTAAACCAAGCACATCTTTTCACAATAAAATGATTATATTTGTAATTTCCATGTTTTGCTACATAGTAGAACTGATTTCTTGAGCGAAAAGTTTCCCCGACTATCCTATCATGCACATGGTCTAGAATCTTTGAGAATTGGCAAAAGGACAAGCTCACCCCTACCTGTAATAAAAATCCCTTGCTCTACAGCTAATCCGAGCAAGTATCCCTAGACAAAGAAAAAGAAGAAGAAAAAATTCAAGAAAAAGAGAAAAGAAAAATGTTCTTTTATATCATTATAGCAATGTTCCAAGCATTATCAAGCAAAAGAAATACAAAAGAAAAATATGCAAAGTTCAAAGAGAAAGCAAGAAAGCAATAAAATCCCTTTCCCTACCCTTTGAAAAGAAAAGAAGGGTTGATGAGCTTGAATCCTCGGAATTCTCAATTATTCGAAAATCGTGAGGTAAGCCCCATAACAGGTGGTTTGTGCCCAACCCGCTTGGCCTTGGGTAACTCCTAGCGTGGCGATATGTCCGTCACATTAGCGACCTTCTTTTGTACGGACCTATGTCTCGCTTATGGATTAGCTAGCTCTTGATAATCCGATCTACATAGTGGTCTAATATGGTTATATGCATCTACATCATGGTTAATGAACACTTATTTGGTTTCTTCAAATCACTTGTATCATAGTATCTTGCTCAAATCTGGTAAATGAACAATGCAATTGCACACACATTTGTATTTGAGAGATTTTGTCTATCATTATGATAAATCAAGATCGGAAATGAATTCACATATGCACATAGGGATTCCTTATAAATCTAACTTTTGTCTTCAAAGTACTTTGAAATATTATTTTTGCAACTTGTTTGGGAATAAATCAAGTACAGCTTGTTTACACAAAGACAACTATATCATAGAAAAATCAAAAATTTCTTTCAAAATACACAAATCAAATCATATATATCGTGTCGACTTTCGCGACGATGGTATAGTTCCACAACCAAAATTGGAATTGTATGCCTAGCGCAAGTCCTCATTTTCATATTTCCTGTTCATCAAACATCAATCATGCAATAAAAATAACCTTTTTTGGATTTTCGCGATGACGGTATAAGTCTATACCTACATATTCTATGCCTAGCGCAAACCATTGTAACAATTTTTATTCCCCATTTCTTAAAAATCATGAAAACCATATGACTTAAATCATTATGTTACACAATTATGCTTTCAAAAGAACGAACTTTATCACTATTTTATGTCATTATGTCAACCTTTAACTTTGCAATGATGGTATAATTCCTAAGGAATTATTCACAAATTTTATCACACTTAGGAATTTATGCCTAGCAAAAATCATTTTTAACATTATTTCATGTACAAATATTTTTCATGAAAATCTGAAAACAAATCATTATCATCACCATCATTTTTCATCATTGCACCAAAGTCTTAAGACAAGTCTCTTAAGCACTCTTTTACTTTTTGCAATATTTCTATACTGGGATTAGCTTGACGACCGAGTGAGCAGCGACTCCATGAAATGGTCTATAATAGCGACAATGTCCTTTGAAATTATTGTTAGAAGTCTCTTTTTATTTTTTTATCACATTTTCATTACAAACAACCAATTTGTTACATCAGATTATTTCATTTCAAATATTACAAGCATGACATTCCAATTATAATATATCCACCGACATAATCACATGAAATCAATCAATCAAACATAAAAACATCATAAGCATCACATAAGACAAGTCATATGATCAAAAATATCTCATCTATATATGTCACAAATATATGTACATCATCAAAACCGAATCGGTATGCCACAATCTGTACCTCGGCATACTCAATCCTCTATCAAACAAAAAATATATATAATACAACATCAATGTCCAGCCCTCTAGCCTCGAGAGCCCCTCGAGCTCTCTGCCTCATCTCCTCCCCCGCCCTGAGGTGGACGAGGTGGCCCCATCGCAGTCTGTGTAGTCCTAGTCCTCGACCGGGACGTGGTCCTCGATGACCCGATCCTGATCGGATCTGCGATGTTAGCTGGCAGGGGTAGTCTATCTACCTCTGGCACCAGCTGGAAGTACAGTGTCTGATAGAATGTCAACTGGGCGATAGCCCGTGTCAACTCTCCGGAGCTCGCCCTCCGCCCCGTGCCCCGAGGCGTGCAATCTCATCCCGCAGCCGTGACACCTCAAAGCATGGTATCGTGCAGCCGCATCCTCGTAGCGTCTCGCACCTGAGCCTGCAGACGATCTCTCTCCGCCCGGAGAGTAGCCATCTCGCTACTCTCTCCTGTGTCCACACCCTTGCCCTTATCGAGCGATGGTGGCCTCTATGGAGATGGGGGTCTCTCCTCCCTCCTCTCCCGCTGTCGTGGCCTCTCCTGTGCCTGTGGCCTCCTCTGATCTCTCCCGCCGTGACCCTGGGCCGCCTCTATCGCTGCTTGGCACCGCCTCCCTATCTGATGCACGACCGCGTGGATCGGACCCTGAGCCCTCGTCATCCGAGGAGGGCGGATGCCCGCATACCAGGCATCGTAGCCGTCGCCTACCCTCGCGTCGTCTCCATCCACTGGCCGGATGGGGGCATCATCCGCATCCTGACTCCAGAATCGCTGCATGTCTGGAGCCCCGCTAACCGTGGTGTTATCCCGGATAGTCCGAGAAAACTCATAATCCCTGAGAGATGGGATCCCCTGCTCTAGACCGAACTGCCTCAAAACTCGGTCGTAGCGGTGGAGCTCCACCTCTCCCCTCTCCATCCTCAACCAGCAGACTCGCCTGATGCGAGCCAGCTCCTGTCCATCCTCGGCCCACCCTGGGTGCCCTCGCCATGGCCTCCAGGTGATCTGATCCAGGATCAACTCATCTAGCAGTCTCCGGGACATAGGCAGGTCGATCCGTCGTTGTGCCCCTCTCCGGAGCCACCAGTAGAAGACTCGGGGCCTCTCCCCATCTACCCCTATCAGTGGAAGCCCTACCGGCCTCCGCACCGCAATGTGCTCCCAGCACCAAACCTGTAGTAGCGATGTCATCACCAGACATCGGCCGCCCTTGTACACGACCCCATACAGGATCCTATACAACCGGCATAGAACAAAGCTGCCCCAGCAAAACTTGTACCCATGGTCCCGCATATCGTAGATCACATCTACGAGCATCCATGGTACCCTGCACCCGCTCTGGTGGCACAGTAGAAGTCCACCAACCACTCCTGCTAGAACTCGTGTGAGTCTGGATGCCCCAGGCATCTGGCGTAGTGCCTCGATGTTCACTCCGCCCTTCTCCAGGGCGAAGCTCGGGTCACCACACAGCCGTCCCATAGCGTGGCCCTGGTTGGCCGTAGGAGTGATCATCCGTCCTTGTATGGGGATTCTCATAATCCTCCATACATCCTCCAGTGTGGGAGTCATCTCCCCTGTCGGTAGCCAAAAATAGGAAGACCCCGGATACCATCTCTCTGCTAGGGTTGTTAGTAGCCCCATATCTGTGGATATTTGTGGCATCTCCGCCACATGCTGCAAGCCGGCCTGTGCCAGCAGATCCCGCTCTGCCTGTGTGAGCGCGGCCAAGTCATCTCTCAATCCTCCATATTTCCACTCCCTGCTCTTTAGCAATCCTCTCTGCAACATAAACAATAAACAACAAATAATCATTAATCAATAATTCAAATAATCAATAATGCAAGTTAAAAATTCAATTTTTTGCAATTGATGATATCGCCCACTATTGGACGATATCGTCCCAAATTTGAGCATAATCGTCTCCGATTTCGTAGTTCGAAATCGTCTCTAATTTGACGAAATCGTCCCCATTTCGACGATTTCGCCCTTAGGCGAAATTGACGAAATTGAGACGATTTCGTCGAAATCGGGACGATTTCGTCCCGACGACGTCGACGGCCCAAAAACGGCCGCGATGCTCAAAATTCATCTAAAAATCACTTAAAAAGCATGTAAATTCAAATTAAATCAGTTCTAGATTAGTCTAGACCCTTACCCGTAGACCGCGCCGAACCTCTGCTGATCTGTGCGTCGTCTCCACCATTTTCTGCTTCAGAGCTCTCAAAACAATAAAAATGAACAGTAATAATGAATTAGGGTTTTACCCTATTTTTCTTAATTTTATTCAACAATAATTTTTTGCTTTTCTACGTTTTTACCTCAAACGTTCGATTTGGGTAAAAACACGGAGGGGGCACCATAGTAAGCTGTCGTACGATTCGACCAAGAATCGTCGCCTAAAAATGGGTATAATTTTTTGCTTTCTCGTAGATCGAGAAGAACTCATCTTTAACGCATTTTCTTCGAAAAATTCGCTAAAGAGGGGGCAAAATGTAGCACCCTAAAATTGGCGCAGTTAAAATTACAATAATTACATTCACCTTAGTAAATAATTTAAAAATCAAATTTAACCTCCCAAACCGCCCGTTAACCGTCGGGAAATCCGTTTCCCCTTTTTCGTGCCATTTTTAGAGGTTGTTTTGACCGTTTGACGATATCGTCGCCGATCAGACGATATCGCCCGAGATTTGACGATTTCGTCTGGACTAGGACGTCCGGACGATCTTGTCGCAAAACTGAATTTGCATAGTTGGAATCTGTTCCAACGGGTCTCCAATCTGGGCAGAAGCGTGTCTGCGCCGTTGGGACCCTCCCCCGTTGGAGATCTCCCAAATTGGGATGATCTCCAACCTCCCAACAACTCCCCTAAGCCTATTTAACTTCTAGGATTTTCCCTCCCCAACCCCTGGCTGAATTTATCTCGCAAACCGATTCCCTCTCGCGTAAACACATCCTAATCTTGCTTTTGCACTAGTCCCATAGCCATTTTGTTGTAGGTACATCATTGGTTTTCAGCCGGAGCCAGCACCCATCGTCGTCGACGAACCTCGTTCAAATCAGAGGCGATCCTCGTCGAATTCGAGGCGATTTCGTACTGATGCGAGACGATCTCGACTGCAGCCTACATCGAGGCAATCGTGCCTCGAAGTTTGCTCTTCTTAACTCTTTCTCCATATTTTTATTCTCCAAATTAGACTATTTATTTAGTGTTTATGCTATTTTGCATTTGGTGTTCACCCATTTAGCTTAGAATGCATGTTAAGTTCATGATTTGCCATTAAAGTACAATAATTTGCATTAATTTCTGTTCTTAAATATTGTTCAGTATTCATATTGCTATTTGGTGTAATTTGCCTCTGTTAGCACAGTAGAATTTCTTGTATTTTGCATCTGTTTTCTGTTTTGTAGGTCTCTGACGAATTCGTCTGACGAATTCGTTAGATCTCAGACGATCTCGTCTGATTGCAGACGATTCTGTCGAATCTCAGACGATCGGGACTACTTCAAACATCAGAATCTTCTTCAGACATCCGGATCAGGTATTCTTCATTCTCCTCCTCGTAAATTCTCTCGTTTTCTCGCTTTCAAATCTGTCTCGTTGTATTCATGGAACTTGCATTTTCATATAGTTTAATTTAGTTTCATTCGGCCAAACCTAGGATGAATGTTTAAGGTTAAAACGAACTCATTAAACACATTCCAAAAACCTAGGCGTG
The DNA here is from genome assembly GCA_028583015.1 of Wollemia nobilis. Classification (NCBI taxonomy): domain Eukaryota; kingdom Viridiplantae; phylum Streptophyta; class Pinopsida; order Araucariales; family Araucariaceae; genus Wollemia; species Wollemia nobilis. The sequence goes on from JAQPPZ010000028.1 coordinate 2,247,487, forward strand.
GAAACTACCATTAAATGTTTCCTGGTGAACCCACCATCCATCAAAAAATCACCAAAATACACCTCCCTTGAGAGGCGGGACCTTCGCAAAGTCCTCTCGTCCGAGGTACCGCATCATCCTTTTCCCATCCTCCTTCCGGGCGCGGATCCTATAGCCTGAAGGTAGGGATGCAAAAAATTTGGAGCGATACAAAGTAGTAAAATATGACATAATGATAAAATAAAATTCATACATATATATGTCTATATGTAAAATCCAAAAGCTACATCATAGTCTATAAAATACTCATAGGCTACAATTTCCTTAGACTTCACAAAACCAAAAAGACCAAAAAGAACCATCAGAGTCTACTAACCATGGTCATCTAGGACCGGTACCTCGACCCTCTCCTTTGCTCTTAGTATGATTCCATCATGAGCTCCCAGACCTGCTACCCATTGATCTTCTACCTCCAGACACCTCCATCCTTCAAGAAGATCTTAGAGTCCTCATCCAAGTAGACAAATATCTTCTCTCACTCCTCTATCTATGCTCTAATCCGATAGCTAATGCCTGATTTGGTATGTGCATCTTAAGGTGCACTATCTCATCCTCCATCATATCCATGTAGGTGTGCTCCTCTCAACACCTAGTCTGATAGGTCACCACAAAATCCTAGAGATGTGCCATCTCCTCATGCATCATGGATATATCGCTACTACTAGACTCCCCATGGCTAGGGCTCTGCCTACCAACCTATGCCTGAAGCATAGATATCAATGTTTCCTGCCTCTCCATATATAGCTATGCACTCTACACCTATGTCTATAGTAAAGCCCAATCACTTCGTAGCTCCACAATCATGGCATCTCATGTTGCTATCTATGCCTGCATACCCTAATATTCAAGGTCCTCCTCATCAAATCCTACTAGATCTTGTACATCAATCAGCTCCACCCTATCCATTGACACACACTGATGCACAACTCACTCACCTGTGTCTACCTCTTCATAATATAGAGACTTTCCAAAAACCTCCTCATCTAGAGCACCCCTAGATACATCTGCTGCCCTAGTAGCTACATCCTCTCGTAGTGGTCCCTTCCCTCACCACTACCATATGACCCACCACGTGTCATACTCCTCTGTAGTGCCTACGTCATATGAATCAAAAAATACCACATTAGGATCTAACTCCTCTCCTAGTGCCTCTACAACTAGCCATGATAGAGTCCTCTCATCCTCATGATGATGGTATACCATTGGCTCCCTAGGTAATCCCTGACATAGCCCAAACTATCATAGCACATGATCATAAGGGAAGTACTCTCACTCTATGCCATGTTGCCCAATCAACCATCTACCTCACCGAACTTGACATAGTCGTGACTCTACTCCCTATAGTTGGGACAATCCTTGTAGGGTCTCCATTCAATGTCTACCACCCTAAGATGTGCAAAAGCCTATGCATAGTGCTCAACCTCCCCAGCATGTCCTCAGCTCTGGCCTACCTCATGTGACCTCTTCCATAGATCTCCATAGCCAATCTCCCTATCTAGTAGCTATGCTCGAGTGGTCGATGGTAGTCCCTATGGTCTCTCCATAGCAATATGCTACCAAGACCAAGCCTATAGTAGGAAGCTATAGCCCAAGCCCTTCCACCCATGAAATCATATCTCATACAGCTCATCATATAGTTGTGCTAATAAATTAGGACCCCAAGCCATCACTATGGGCTCATCCTCTATGCACTCCACAAGAGTGAACACCAGCTCTAGTAGGTTCCATGGGAACCTAGCACCTAAAGAGTTGGGTAGTAGTATGTTGTTGATAAAGGTCATCAATAGAGCATTCTTAATTCTAAACATTCCAAACTGATACCATGCAGCCACTAATATCCTTTCGCTGAGAAGATCAACCACTGCATCCTCCTAGTGCACCCCTAAGAACCTCCACACTACGACCTCTATTTGCTTTGTAGGAGAAGATACTATCAGGTGCCCTTCTATTGGAATATGTAGTATCTAATAGAAATCCTCTAATTCACTGTCATCTCCCTTGTAGCTAAATGTAAACTGTTAGTATGAGGGTCCCATCAGTCTATTAGTGCAGTCAGATAGGTGGGGTCCCCCACCACGAGATCTAACCGCTAACTTGATTCATACAAATTGCATATAGCCATCGCTAGTTTGTAGCATGTACCGACTCTTGACTATCTGCTCATGTAAAATAGTGTGTCAAAAATGCCCTAAAAATACAAAAACTTGCTATAAAAATACCCAAAAAAGGCATAAAAATGGGCCCTTTTTGGCCTAGGTTTTGGCTGTCCCACCCAGGGAAAGCCCCAAATTTGGTAGCTGTCCCACCCAGGTTACCACTAGTGACCATCCCCTACAGGTACGGTCCCCAAAAATGGGTAAAATAGGGTCAATTTGACCCTAAAATTTACCCTAAAAAACCCTAAAAACATAAAAAAATAGGCATTTAACCCTAATTTTTTGCAAATAAAACATAAATAAAAGCTCTATTTTATACATTTCAGTCCTCCTAGGGTTTCTTAACCATTAGTGTGGTTGTAGTAAATAAATTGCAGCAAAAATCATGAAAACACAATAAAATAGGGCAGAGAAAGACATGTGGTTCATACCCGTTTCGCACCGAATCCATCGTCTGTTGCATCTGCTAGTTGGCTCATATTGTAGGTTGATATTTTAATAGTACTCCACTTCATAAAATACCTCTCCTACCTCTTTCATCTCCAACTCCTCCAAGAAAAATTAAAAAATGAGCTCATATGGCCCATTTGGGCTTATATAGCTCCAAAAGAAGCCAACCGCCCCTAGGTGGTATGAGCACATAGCTAGCTAGCTATCCCATCCTAGGAAAACCATAAATTTTTTACTCATCCTCCCTGGGATGGTCACACAAAAATTGCACTAAAAAACCTTGAAAATATCAAAAAATGGGCCAAAAACCCACCAAAAATAAGATAGAATGGTCAACAAAATAGGAGAGATCAAGACTGAACCTATAGTAATTTTGGATGCATAAAAAGTATCTATTTTAGTCCCCAATAAGTCCTCCATGGCTGGAACACTCCACAAGAATGAAATATTTAGCCTTTTGCCTCCAAAACTATTCATCAAAAAAGTCAAAAATCCTCTCCAAACAGGTATATAGTACCCTGGGCAAAATCGAGAGTTACCCTAATTAAGTCATATGTGTCAAGCGATTCATTGCTTTATCATTGCTCATATCCTCATTAAATCATCGCTTGAGGGGGTAGTCATAATAATGATTTCATAAAATTGAATCAATATTAAAACACTTAGAAGTGTAAATTCCATGCATTCAAAAGAATATTGGCTAAAGATAAATTTTCAAGCCCATGTTGGGGCAAAGAATTAGCATAAGAAAAATATATAGGCTTGACCTCCTTGAAACCTTGGTAATTGACCCATGAAAAGGTTTACAAGAATACAAGGCACCAACACCTAGTACGCTTTAAGCCCCATAAGACTGTTACTACAACACGGCTAAAAGGTATACCTAAAATTGATCCTTTGACTATGTCAATATCAAGGATTTCAAGAATGTATGCTCTTTCCATAATGGAGGCATCTAGATTTGTTTAGTTTAATGAACAAACTTAATCATTTGATGATTTAGTAATCTATTTTTCTCAGTGCTTTTTTGCACATAGCGCATCCCAAAATGGGGCATCTATAGACACCTAAATCACGTAAATCAGATAAGACTATCAGTGCATCACATATGCCCCTCTTATCAACAACATATGGCCCTATTGGGCACCCCTCTAGGCTTGCATAAGGCTTGCATAAGGCTCAAAAACTCAATTTTGAGGTTTCCTAGTGGTTTAGGGCAGTTTTGGGGCACCTCCTAGTGAGCATCCCACCAAAGGACAGTCACAGTTTGTGATCGTCCCACCCAAGGATGGCCATACATAACTATCCCTAGGTGGGATGGCCCCTAACTGAAAGCTTTAAAAAGTCAAAGGATGCACTAAATGGCAATAAAATACTGCCATTAATATGTCCAATCATCCCAAATTTATTGGGGACCTACAATTAGACTGTGGGATAGTAGATTGGAAGCCCCAAATGGGTAACCTTCCCTCCCCTATGCATGTTGAAGAATAGGACACATGTCGACACCTACATCACATGGAAAAACATACTCCTTTTCCATAAATGCCATTTTGGCTATAAAATAAGGTGAAGACCCCTATTTTTGAAAATGAGGATTGAAGATTTTGAGTAACGAAGTGCTGCTCAACTTGACCCTCACCCTTTTGTAAACCAAATTCACTCTACCTTAGCCTTGAAACCCTCTTCATATGAAGGCAATTTCATGGGAAATAGGACTTGATCCACCTATCCCAAATTGGCCAAATTGAATATATATTTGGCCCTATTTGTTGACCACACTCCCATACAAGTTTTGGACTAAATCCCATTGGCATAAGTGACAAAACTAAGCCAGATATGTAACCATCCCACCTGGGGATGGTCAGTTGTCTATAATCATCACACCTAGGTATGGCCACAAAACAGAAAGGAATTTGGGAAAAATTCCTCCACAAACCCCTTAGGAATGCCTAGATGAACCTCTGGTCCAAATTTGGTGTAATTTGGAGTAGATTTGATGCCAAATTTGAGGTCCCCAATGTTGTAGGTTTAGTTGTCCCTATCAAGGACGGTCACTATTTTTGCATGTTTTTACCTTTAATCTTGTTTCCAAATCTCCTAATTTGCATTTAGATTAGATTATATTATATTATGTTTATGTTACATCTAGATCAATTTCCATGTGCTTAGATCAGTTCTTGATGTTGTATATTAACTTCCTTTTCTATGGTTTCATTGCTTTCATTCTATAACATAGGTGCTATTAACCCCTTTTCAATCCCTTGTGTGTAGGTACAGGTATTCTATGTAGGAGGGAGGAGCTAAGAAGACAATAATAATAGGTTTAAGGATAGCTCTCAATCATGGGATGTGAGTTTCACACTATAGAACTTTGCCTTAAAGGCCCCTTTCAAGGGACTAGGTCCCTTGATACATTGTAATGGAATTTGTATCAAAATATGTAAAGGCCCTCAAGGGGATGAATTTTTAATCACATTGGAAGATATTAATGAATCAATAGAAGGAGAAATCCAAATTTTTTTTTATACATTTGCTTCATTTCATTTAGATTACAAGTTTATGCTATTTACCTTTGAATGCTTGTGTATTGCTTTCCCATTGCAATAGAGTGCCCTTAAGGTGATATTGTGAAATTTGGTTCTTCATATGGATAGCCAATCCTTGCAACTACCAAGTGAATAGACTAAACCACTAGATACAAGGTTCACTTGGATGATATGAATGATGTAAAGGAATGTGAATGATGTAGTGCATGTGAATGGTGTATTGTGAGGAGTGCAATGATTGATTTCTACTTTTGTCCTAACAAAAAAAGAGGATTTTTATTGGATGATATGAATGATGTAAATGAATATGAATGAACAAGCATCCTTATGGTGATCTACCCATCCTACCAAGTTGCATGGATAACCAATCATTGCAATTGCCAAGTGAATAGAGTAAACCACTAGATACGAGGTTCACTTGAAAATACATGTGAAATTGGAAAATGTAATGATTAATGAATTTGATGATTGTGAATGACGATGTATGAAGAAAAATGCATTGATCAGTGAAATGTATGGTTTTGTGAAATTTGGAACGTTTGTGAGGTAATTTTGGATGATTTCGTGACTTTTGATTGCAAACAAGTTTTAACCATCCAAATGAATTTAAATTATAAGAAAACACGATGAAATGATGTGATGGATGATTAGGATAATGAATGTGGCAATTTTGTGAATTTTTGGACCGTTTTGACGTGTTTTGTATGCATATAGGTTTTTTCATGACTATTGGTCATAATAAAAAATGAATAATCCAAATTGATCTGTATCTTCACAAAACATAATGGATGCATGGATAGAATTTGAGGGGATTATGTGGTATTTTCCTATAGTTTTGAGGCTCTTTGAGCTATTTTGCAATATTCTAGAGCCAAATGTTGGCCAACATCCACATCATGCAGAGACACAGGAGAAATTTTACCACTCTAAATATGTTGGGTAGTTTTTTAGTGTGCTAGGTAAATTCCCATGGGTGTTTGAGCATAAAAAAATCAGCTATAAAAAGGCTACAGAGGTAAAATTAGATTCATTCTTGTGTTCAAAGGTTTGAGAAGTTGCATATAAAGAGGAGTGAGTGAGTGAAGTATTGTGGTGGAATGAAGTGATGGTTATGGAGGAAGTGGATTCGATAGGAGTGGAGGCACAGGTGGCTATGGTAAGTGCCCTTAGCACTCTTGTTTGGATTTTTATTATTTTTTTGGAATGAATGTGCTAGAAATATATTTTTTGTTGTGTTGTGTTGTAGTTGATGATCATGGAGGCTCAAAACCAATTCTCACCTATCATACAAGGGGTGAGAAAGGCCTTGCAAAATGCCCATTGGGATAATTTGGAGTGGAAGGGATTGGTTGGAGTTGCATAGATTGAAGTAGTGAAGGTTGATGAGGGGTACCTCTCTGCCTTAGTGGAGAGGTGGTATCCAGATAGGGGAACCTTCTAGTTGTTGATTATAGAGGTAATAATGACAATCAAATATGTATATTATATCTTTCAAGTACCATTGGAGGGGTTGTGTGTTAGAGTTGGACACGATAAGGAGTATGAGCTAAGGCAAATGTGTAGACACCTAAGATACATCATGTTTAGGATACTACTCATATGAACACACCCAAAGACCATATGAATGATCTTAGACATCTCCAAGAGCTATCAATGTTCCTAACCACTCATAAAAGGAATTTCTAGCCCATACATTCTTATCCATTGTCAAGCATAGCGACTGCCACACTTGGCTGCTAAAGCTGAGAGCAGCCACATATAACCATTGATATAAATAGTTGCTAACACCATGCATGATTTAACCATGAATATAGGCCTAGATCACATAGTATAACCACATCTTACATTACTTATGGGTAAAGTTTGGTGAGGAACTCCTAGAGTTCCTTCTAATTGCCCCTTCAATGCCAATTTATGATTGATGCTTCCCACTAGGATGGTCAATTGCATGTAAATTTAAATTTTGGCTTCTCAAAGAATCCAAGATCCAGATCTAGATTTTAAATAGGGATGGTCTACATATGGACCCTCCCAAGCAAAGCAAAATATTTGTGAATATCAAAATTATGTGCAGTGAAGCCCTGGCCATTCAGAGAGTGAATCCATGCCCTCTTTGAGAAGCATCAAAGGTTGAGATATGTATATGAACCTACTTTTAGATATATTTATTCTTCATTGCCCATCAGTGTACTAGACACAATAGGTGACCCTTGAACATCAATTGGAGCAAGAAATCTAGTGCTACAGCCCCTGGTTCATGAGGAGAAGAGCCTCATTTTATATCTGTTATCCTTAATAGTGGCCTGCAGATATAGCCTAGGGTTTTTAGACATTAGTTTCCTAGTTCTAGCTTAGATCTAATTATTGATTTAATTTGTTAAGTAGTTCTAGCTTAGATCTGATTTCATTAACACATTTACATCGTATTTCTAATTTTTCTATGCATTTATCGCTTAGGTTATGCTTACATTTTAATATTATCATGATCATATATCATGTTTATTAGATATGCTAATAAGATCCTATTTAGAAGAGACTACCCATTCTAATGATAGTGTTTTGTTATTTCTATGTACGTAGGTTACATGTTAACATGACCAATTCAAGGATTTCAATGCACAAGATCCCTCCAAGATGAGAGAAGGAGAAAGGGGTGTCTATAAGACCTCATACAAGTTCATGTGTGAGATTGGAAAGCCTACACAAGTGCACCATACCTTTGAGAGGGTGACATAATTCTTCTTCACCGTTACTCCACTTGTATCTTATTGTATTGAAATGGGTATCCCTCATAGGGACCGATATGTAATCAGGATTGTGCAAAGAAATAAATAAAAGGTCTTTCTTTAATTGTTATAATTTTCATGTTATCTATTGCTTTATGGATTTTATTTCATTTGATATAATATCACAAGTAGTGTAATTGTGGTGCGCACTTCCTAGGGTTGTACAGATGGTGATCACAGTGGGACCCCCACCAGTTTTTGTTTTCTATCAATTTACTGACATTTTCATGCATTTTCTATGTGCAGGTTTAGCCACTCTGGTCAATAGTGGTCAATAGAGCCTGACCACTTTTGTATTCAGTGGCCAAAAATAGTCGCTCTAGTTGATAGTGGCTAGTAGAAAAAGTGTAGTAGAGGGTAGCCCTTTTATCATCATACGAGGATTTTACATTGGTGCTATTCCTTGATTTTTTGTCTTTCTTTGTCTGTAATTTATTTTCAAAAAATAGTAACTTAAATCATATTTTCATTCAGGAAAAATAAGAAAATATTGAAGAAAAATGTATTTGAATCTTCTTATATTTTTTTATCTTTCCTCTATTCACTTCTAGGAATAGCGGATCTCTATTTTTGAGGTCTACCCTAGTCTCAAGCAGTCTAGGATTTTTGCATATTTAAGCTTGCTTGCATGTGGCCCAGCTAGAGGCCGTTACATCACAAAGTAGAAATTGCATTGTATGAAATTCATTTAGATGAGTTAGATATGCATTTTATAAAATCAAACGCTCTTTTTAGTCATATAGGGAATAATCATGAATGTTATTTTATGCATAGCTTTCCATTATAAAAATCTAAAAAGAAAACCACACACCATGTATAATTTTAATTCTAGTGAGTTAGAGGTCATGAAAAACCACTGGTAGAGATCAGTGAGGTGGCTTTCATCTCCACCTTCTACCTCAAATCCCATGCACCTATTATTATTAACTAATATCGGCTCCAATATCCATAATAACCCATGGAAAATATACATGTATCTCTCTCTAGAGAGGTATATTACTGACTACAAGTGAATTGGGTGAGGACCGGGAGGACCTGTGCTCCCTAACCATGTGTGGACTTCATTACAACACATTATAGGTTGGATTATGCATCCTTGATTTCATCACCAGGTTATCGAGCTGCAAGTATACAGGTGAAATCCATTTGAACATAAGAATACCATCCGAAAAAAATGCAAAACATGTGACATAAGGTATTATTTATATAAAACACATAAAAACACACAAAATATCTTAGGGAACACACATTAATCCTTAAATTAGATAAACAAATGTTTTATTTTCTTGTGTGGTTTGAAATTGACATAAGAAGATAATTCATAGTAATTATGGTATACACACAGAGCAACCATCCTCGGTCCAACATCGAGGTGGAAACTGATGCTCCCCATAGTCACAATCACAATGGCATTGAGCCACCCACCCATAGTGTCACTAGATAAATTTTAGCAAGTCTTTGGGGTGATAAATCAACCCTTTTGGAAACTCCTCAAGAAAACCTAGTGAGAGAGCCATATCCTGGTTTCACTCATGGTAGACATAAGGAGGCATCAAGGCCTCCCTCATCACATAGACATGTAGAGACCTCAAGGTCTCCATCATAACACAAAAATGCAGAGGCCTCAATACCTCCCTCATCACACAGACAAGTAGAGACATTAAGGCCTCCATCATCACACATACATGAGGAGGCCACAAGTCCTCCCTCATCACATAGACATGAGGATGCATCAAGGTCTCCCTCATCACATAGACATGCATGGGCATCAAGGCCTCCATCATCACATAGACATGCATAGGCATCAAGGCCTCCATCATCACATAGGTATACAGGGGCTACAAGACCCTAAACATCACATGATACACTTAGGACAGATCAGCCCACTGAGGGTTAAGACACTAGGCCTGCATCCAATCACATATTGAGATAATCTTATAGCCTCCCCAAATATGGGAGTATACCCCTATATTATGAGCTCATTGGTGCTAATGGGACTCCATAGGATCGGTCATGGAGGACTAGACAACTTGATTATTTGGATTGAGTTCCCTCGAGACTAGCTCCAAGAAGCGTTACTACTATGCAATCTACTTAAATAAGCTCACATAACATAACCACAAGGCACACCAATGAACCAAGGGATGCTTCCACATATAACATACACTACCTATGACCATGGGGGTACACAAAATAGATCATAATTCATAGAACAAGTCACCCTAATAGACAAGGGAAAGAACATAGCTAGAGCCTCTCCAAGAGGTCTATCCATTAGAAATCCTTGCACAGAATTTTAGAGGCATGAATATTTAGTGGTAGGTCAATCCAACCACATACATAGGTTAGAAGAATATTACATGATTATTGAGAGCACTTAGAAACCCTGAGCAAGAAGCACAAAGAAAAATGCATATGTTCCTACATGAGCAATGCTTAAGGGAAGAATAAATAGAGCATAAAGAGTAAGCTGATAGGATGGCTCAGGCCAACCTACACATATGTGGTGAGGAATACCAACATGATAGATGTGCTAATTCTTAGCATGAGAGATGCACCATACAAGGGGATGAGCACACTCACCATGCCTCACAACATCAACAACACCTAGATCCTGAACAAACACAACTTACTGAGGAACAAGCAAGGATGGAAGATCAGAAATAGACATATCCTTAACCTCCATCCATGGTCATGGGGGACGAATACAGATGCCAAAATCGAGCAAACACAAGATTACCTTCCTTACAACCATGATTAAACCTTCAATAATAGGATATTATTTCTTCTAAGGCATACCAAATACTCACTAAGAGAGTCAAATATCTCGATAAGTAGGACACAATATGGAAAAATCCAACTTTGAGAAAAATACACAACCAACCTATGTACCCCTCAGTAATGAGTCCTACATATCCTAGGCACTTTGAGATGCCTAGGCTAGACAAGTTTAAAGGATAGGAAGACATGCAAGAACATGTTACAAACTTCATGAACATGTGCTTCCAACATGAGAAAATTAATGCCCTAATGCTAAGAACATTCATCATGATGTTATCGAGTGCAACAACTCAATGGTTCAATCAACTACCCAAGCACAACATCATTAGGTTTGAGCAACTGGTGAATGCATTTCTTGAACACTTCTCCTTAGGCATCAAGAATAAGGTGAACTTTTATGATCTAGAAAACTTAAAGCAATATGATGATAAGCAAGTTATGACTATGGGAATAGGTGGAGGAAAATAATGGTGAAACTACCATTCTCCATTCCCACAGAAGAGCTCACCCAAATGTTCACAAAGAGCTATGCCAAACACATCAAATTACTATTACAACTACAGTAGTATGAATCATTCAAATAATCATTGGCTCAAGCTAAGATTATATAGGATATAAAGTTTTATGAAGGAGACCTCAAGATCTAAAATAAGGAGTGAAATAATTCCAACTACAACAAGAATCAACAGAAGTAGGCCAAGACTGCTCAATTCAACTAGGTTATTTTAAGCATGCCAAATGGAGGCAATGACCAACAACCATAGAACTATCAAGCTCACCCCCTGCCATACATTTACAACCCAAGAACAACCAAGGCTAAAACAAGGAGTATCGACCATCTCGCTATTACACACCTCTATCTGAATCGATGCAATTGATATTGAATTAGTTAAGCGAGGAACAAAGAATCAAATATTTTGATGTACAAATTTTGGACCCTAATCATCCCAAGCCCAAGGGATATATGGAATATCAATATTATCCATATCATAGAATACAGGGGCATGACATCAAACATGTATCAAATTCAATAATGTTATGCAAAATATGATTGAGAAGGGTGAGATGAAATTTGACAACCCCTTAGCACTCGATAATAGAGACGTGTATATTCAAGAACCCATTTCCAAATCATGAGGCTCCCATAGATTAGGATGCCCAAATCAATTAGGTTTGATTCAAGGCACCCAATCATGGATGCATCAAAATGGTTGAGATAGTCAACATGGCAACTAGAAGTTGATGATATGTCAACCAAAGCCTCCAATGGCTCCCATTCATATCCTGGATGAACCTCGATAGAGACAGGTGCAAAAAAATCCTCCAAGTCTGCTAGCGTGACTTGTGGTAACTTTTTGGAGTATATTGGAGTAGAATCTACAAACAACTCCATCCAAGTTATCAATTTATGAGCTCATACAAAAATTAGGCACAGGGAGACTTTGATGGATATCTTGAGATTGATCAAGCTCTAGCACCATAACCTATATGCATTCACACATTTTTTAGGGCAAGTGCAATAGTGACAAGAGCCTATGATCCATTTATATAATCATGAAATCAAGGTAGTGCCTACTACTATATCAGACCCACATTTGAATATCATCACATCAATCAATGGCATACCCTTAAAGTGGGTTCTAATAAACACAAGCTCATTGATCAATCTTATTAAAACAAAGGCTATAGGTCACCTACAAATCTCTAGGTCCAACATTATTCCAACCTCCTATACATTAAGAGCTTTCAATGATGTGTTGTGCTCCATAGTGGGTATAGTTATTCTGCCTATTCAAGTAGGGAAAAATATCATCCCCGTCATGTGTCATGTATTAATTAGGGTGATGCAGTATAACATCCTCCTAGGGCATCCCTAGATAAGGGACATGTAGTGTGTTCCTTCAATATTACACCAATGCATCAAGTATGTGCATGAGGTACAAGTTCATGTGGTCTCATCTGATGAAGAGACATTCAAATATGTGCATTAGGTCAACTTGTTGGGGGAATTTGTCCTTCGATCAACACATATATACATAAGGTCTTCATCCTCTACCATGTAGATAGAAAACAAGAGCAAATCAATGTGATATGACCCATCCCCATTGGCACCACCTCCTACATCTAAAACTATTGGCACTTATGATAAGCCTTCAACATGTAAAGCAAAAGATACTCAAAATCTGAAAGCACCCCTTGAGAAACTACAAAAATTCCAAATCTCATGGAGGAGGAAGATCCCTAGGATATAGTCAAGGAGGTACCTCAGCCTACCTTGCCTGCTTCATCAACAGTGTGTGCATCGTAGGTGATATTTCACTTAGCCAACACAGGGTTAGGTGAATATCTTGTGTAGAAAGTGACTTTCACACCTATAATTGAGTTTGCACAAGATATTGGATGGCCAAGAGTCCCAAATTTGCCAGTAGGGATAGTGGTTCCATTAGGGATTCCCCCTAACCAAACCAACATCATCTATACTGGTTTGGACTATACCCATACTACTTTTGATATTGAAGAGGATGAGTATGAACCATTCACCATGGATGTTCATTACTTATAAAACCTTGAGTTTTATCTAAGGTATTTCAAGAAATGCCATTGGCATGGCTATGGCTTAGGTCTATACAAGTAAGGACATTGGCTTCCATTCCAGCTATAGTACCAACTACCTACTAATAGGTGGGGTTTCGAGTATCCAATGCAGAGCCACAATGATTCTTTGGTAGTAGCCCTAGATAGGCTAAGCTTGGGGTTCAAGGAAGACATTGACTGGAATCCATATCAACCTCCTAGTAGAAACTACTTGGATGACAGATGGGTGTCTATGGTCAATATGGAACCATCCGATGAGTATCACCCTAATTCCTCTCTTGAAGTGCATCTATCAATAATCATCCTATGGGAGGATGATCCAACCCATGGATATGAGTGAGAGGAAAATAATTATGTCTCGAGTGAGGATGAAGATGAAACCAGATTGGCTCATTATGGGCATCAATATCTGTAAAACCTCGCTTGGTATAACCATGCAAAGAGTGGATACATCTCGTATGAGAGTGGCTATGAGTCAGAAGACTCAACTGAGATTGTCTTCCTGAGACATGCACACCAAATCATAGAGCCAATAGTAAATGCTAATGGATTCTTCATAAGCGATGATGATTATGAAGATGAGACTAAAATATCCTATCTTAGGCATCAATAGGTAAGTCACCACCTAATTCCAATAGGTAAGAATGAGGTTTTCTTCATAAATGATGATTAATTTGAGAATAAGACCAATATGGATTATCTTGGGCCTCATCACTTATGTCAAGTCAATCTTCTTGTTGAGAGAGAGGTGATTCTTCACACCATATATTTTTATCTTCACTTTATGGGAAGACCAAAAAATCTAGATATCATCTATCACATGGTCTTCCCATATCAGCCTAAATTTAGAGAGTTTCTATAGCCTAATGATACCATCTTATCATCAATCCATAGATCAGATACTTTGATCCCCATACCCCCAGAGCCACATCTTGGGTATGGAAGGTAAATTATTAATGAAGAGTTTCACCCACATGGTCTTGGATATTTCACCCCATCCATCAACATTACCTCCATTGATTTGACCTCTCCACTTCATAACCCAGTAGATACTTCAAAACCATTGTGTTTCAAATTAGATGTTATTGATTGGGATTGCATTGATTCACCCCTAGATCCTGAAGATTTCTTCCCTAATGAAGAGATGCTACAAACATTCCATTTTGCACTAGGTTACACACATGATGTCTATCATGTTGGTTTTTACCATGATTCAATGGAACCTTAAACCCAGAAGACGACATCCATTTAATCCCCACTACTCACCAACTTGAGGAGGGGTCACATATGGAAATATAGGAGACTTTCAAAGTGGACATCAGCGATGACCTTTATAATCCAAATAAATTCAAGTTTGGAGAAAGCTTATCTCCAGAAGAACAAGCCATCATTATTCCTCTATTGAAATAGAGACCAATTCTTTTTGCTTGGACCTACAAAGATATGTTGGGACTAGATCTAAAATTGGTTGTGCATAACCTTTCCCTAGATCCCATGAAGAAACTGGTCAAGAAAAATCTCAGAAAGATGAATCCAACTATTTCTTTTATGGTAAATAATGAGTTGCATAAACTGGTGGATGTAGTCTTTATTGCTCCCATTGACTATCCAGAATGGGTATCAAACATGGTGCCCATAGGAAAACCTGATGGAAGAATCTGTATTTGCATGGATTTTAGGGATGTTAATAAGGCAACACCCAAGGATTCATTCCTATTGCCCAACATAGATGCTCTTGCAGATGCAACTATAGGTCATGAGATGCTCTCCCTAATGGACGGTTTTTCTGGCTACAACCAGATTTGGATTAAACTTGAAGACCAGCATAAAACCACATTCACAAATCCATGGGAACATTCTACTACAAAGTAACGATATTTGGTCTTAAAAATGCTAGTGTCGCATATCAGTATGCTATGACATACATTTTCTGTAACTACATGTACAAGATCTTAGAAGACTATATCGATGACTTACTGGCCAAGTCATTTTTGCACGAAGAGCATGCTAAGATCATCAAGGTCTTTTATTGCATGATTGAGCATAATATCAAGTTGAATCCCAAGAAATGCATCTTTGGCATAAATTCTAGAAAAATCTTAGGATTCATTATTTCTAAATGAGGCAACAAGGTAGACCCAGCAAAATTAAAGGCTATCCTATAAATGGCCTCGCCCACTAACATCAACTATATGAGAAGCTTACAGGGCAAAGTAGTTTCCATAAAGTGATTCATCACACAAATATCAGATAAATGTTGACCCATGAATCGATTGCTACATAAGGGGGTCCCATTACAGTGGCATGAATAATGTTATCAACCCTTTGATGAAATCAATAAGTACCTAGCAACATCACTAGTCCTAGCTCCACCAAGGCTGGACGTGCCATTCCTGCTATATATATCTACTATCGATTTTACTTTGGGAATCATGTTGGCTCAAAATAATATGCAAGATAAAGAAAAAGCAATATATTACATCATCTACCCTGGTGAGCTATGATATAGGATACACATACATAAAAACATTATGTCTAGTAGTGGTATTTGCAACCAATAATTTACACCACTATATTCTAAGCCATACAACATATGTAATATCCAAACAAAATCCTTTGTAGTTGTAGCACCCTAAAATTGGCATAGTTAAACCTTAGTAAAAAGATAAAAATTTGAATTTTAACCCAAACCGCCCATTAACCGCTCGTTACCTGTTTTCCTTATTTTTTGTACCATTTTTAGGATTTGTTTTGACTATTGGACGATATTGTCGACGATCAGACGAAATCATCCCAAATCTGACGAATTCATCTGGAACAGAACATCCAGACGATTTCGTCCCAAAACTAAATTTTTATAATTAGCTTATGTTCAACAGCTTGTCTAACTTGGGCAGAAAGCGTGTCTGCGCGGTTAGAGTATCCTCCGATGGAGATCTCCCAAATTGGGATGATCTCCAACCTCCTAACCTCTCCCTAATCCTATATAAACTAGGATTTTCTTAGTTTATCCCCCTTAACCCCCTAGATGACTGATTTCCATACAAATTTAGTTCCCTATGCATTAAGATCATTCTCGCACCATCGTTTGTATTATGTATTTCATGTTTTCTTGCAATAATTTTACTATTTTTTAGTCGGAGCAAGCTCGGATCATCGCAGGCGATTCCAGATGATTTTGAACGATCCTGTCGTAGATAGATGATGATCTCGTACGATTAGAGGTGATCTCAATTGTAATCCGGATTGGGGGCAATCAGATCCTAAAGTTTGCATTTTTTTATCTTTTACCTTCAATTTCTTTATGCATTATCTTAGTTTATTATATTTATGCATCCTGGAGTTCACCTCATTTAGCATAGAGGCATGATAAAGTCAAAATAAATTTTCAAATTGATGCATTTCCTTTTAATTTCTATTTGGATCTATCATTTAGATAAATTTACTGTTATTTCTATCATTTCCCCTTGCTTTTGCAGTTGCATTTTTGGTATTTTGTATCTGTTTCTATGATTGTAGGTTTCTCATGAATTCATCTGACGAATTCATCAGATCATCGATGATCTGGTCTGATCTATGATGATCGACTATGATTTGAGATGATTCTGTGCAATTATGGATGATTACATATGATTTGAGATGATTTTGACTTCTACAAAACTCAGAAGCTTCATCAGACATCCGGAATCAGGTATGTTCTATTTTATTTAGCCTACCTTTTGTGTTTAGCACTTACGCATGTTTTTGTAGTCATAAAAATTAGAATTGGCATATAGAATAGCTTAGATTCATCTTGGCCAAACCTAGGAATTGAATGATTAAAGTATAAAATGAACACATCAAACCTACCCTCAACCTAGGTGTGGAAACTATCATTCAAAAGTTTCCTGGTGAACCCACCATCCGTCAAAAATTCACCCTTATACCCTCCCCCCGAGAGGTGCAACCTTCAAAGGGCCTCTCAGTTCGAGGTATTGTCCCATCCTTCTCGTATCCCCCTTCTGGGTGCGGATCCTATAGCCTGAAGGTAAGGATGCGAAAATTTTGGAACGATACATTTTGGTGAACCCGACGTGAAAACTAAAACCTTTTGAAAAAAAAAACAAAACATAAATGCATTTAGAATCATCAGACAAACAAGTAAGATTGCATATCATATTTAGATGGTAGATTATAATAAAATACGAGCTGTCACCATTAATGTTGAGAATCAATTAGCAGCTATAGAGATTACTTCTTTGCTTAGAGTATATCAAACATATAGAGTCCCACATTTATGGGATGAACTTAATAGGAGATTGAATCTCATTTCATCTAGATCAACCGAACTTAGACAAATCAAGAGGTTTTTCCTAGATAGAATCCTGGATCTTGATCAAGTGACCTTATATCATGAGCTTTAGAGAGCTTGCTATAGGTGGTTAGCAGATAAAATAACCCTTGTGTCTTCTGAATTGTACACCTTTGAGGAATACCTCAACAATGCAGTTGTAATACATAAGTTTATATCTCATATAGAGGATCAAGAGGTCATTCTTACGGATAGAAATATATGGAATAGAGTTCCTATAGTTGTGTTATATCGAGAGTATTGCCATGAGCTCTATTTTTACAATTCAGAATCAGAAGTAGATAACATCACCATAGCACACTATGTCAAATTCCTGAAAAACAATTTCCAATTTGAAGAGGAGCATTTCATGACTCCTGATGAACTTGATCCCATCAATGACATCTATAAACTATTTATAGAAAACTAAGCCATTCTTTTATTATTATTATTTCTTGCATTTAGTATTTTGTTTGTTCTCTTTATAAAATTATCATTAAAACTAAAAAAAAAAAACATCAAAACATTTTTCTTTTAAGCATTATAGTAGGTATATAATTAAATATATACCTCCCAAATTTGTTGCAAATATATTAATATATATTGTTATAATTACAATGACACTGATAGGGGGGGTGAATCAGTGTGTTCTTTAAAAACTTCTAAAACAATTAGATTTAAAACCAGCAGCAGTTTAAAACAGATAAGAGAAGTACTAAAAGCATCACACATAACACAACATTTTAACGAGGTTCACCAATGTGGCTACTCCTCAAAATGACTGCTTGGACTACCATCCAAATCCAGTCAAATGCAAAGCTACAACTTTACATAATCATTCACCAGCACCAACTGGTAGGAGCACCAACCCCTTAGCTTTATCTGCTTCAACAGAATGGAGCACCAACTCCGATTTTTCCAGCACCAACTGGAAAGAGGCACCAACCCCTTATTCCAAGCTGCAACTTGGAGATCAAAAAGATAATAAAAGAGATATAACAAAACTTTATTCCTTACAGTCTGCTATTTTCTGCATTCTGCTTCTGCATGAAACTCTTCGCTCTGTCCGATCACTCTTTCGAACTTAAGACTCCATTTCTCTACTTTGCGCTATGCACTCACGATTTTCAGATCCGAATGAGGACTTCGCATTCGACTCGATCAAACTTCATGCATTCACGCTTCATGCACTCACTCACTATCTCATCGCTGCGATCTCTTTCCTTCAACTCCAATGAATTATCACTTTGCTCACTCTCGAGTTCGAAGCGACCTTCTCTCTGCTGCACCCGAACTTCTTTCGCATATATCGCAACACCCTCATTCACTTAACTTCGCAACAGTCCCCCTTTTTATAGAAGAGAATACCACATCAAACATATTCGGCTCTTACACAAACACGTCGGCTGCAAACCCTAATGAAGACAACATGAAACCCTAGAATTTTCTTGGCTGCTTAATCTTTGTGACTGTCGACTGCAAACCCTAACAACGTCCACCGTAAACCCTAGCAAGTGTCGGCTTTAAAACCCTAGAGATGTTCATGGTAAAACCCTAACACTTGTCGGCTTTGAAACCTTAATAAATTCTGCTGTAAATGCCTTGATGAAGTCGGCTTTGAAACCCTAATCGATCCATTGCAAAACCCTAGCAAAGTCAGCTTTGAACTCCTAGGCATTGTCGGCCTCGATCCATCTTGTCGGCTTCAAGCGCTGCTACTACCTCTGTCACCTTTCTCGACGTTGTTGCCACGTAACACTAACTTGTCACGATATCGTGACCTTTTTCTGGCCGTACGCCTCCATGCGCTTGCTGTCACGACATCACGACCATTTTGGTCTTTGCAAGCTTTCCTCGCAACTTGTCGCGATATCGTGACCGTTTTGCCCTTTGCTGACGTCATCATACTTCTTGTCGCGATATCGCGACGTTTTCGGTTTCCAACAGCTTTCCTCGCATCCTGTCACGAAATCACGACCGATTTGGCCTTTGCTGACGTCATCATCCTTCATGTCGTGAAATCGTGACGTTTTCGATTTCCGTACACTTCAAGCTTCACGCAGTAGCGAAAACTCAACAACTTTGCCTTGTGCTTCCAACTTGCTTTTTCTTGAGAAATTTGACTTGTGCCTTACACTTTTTGACTTGAAGTTTGATTGCTGTATCTTTGATGTCTGCACTTTTAGGCTTGTAGCGAAATCGCTACACCTTCGAGTTGAGTGTATTTACCTTGTAGCGAAATCGCTACATCTTTGTCTTGCGCACCTTTTACCTGTAGCGAAATCGCTACACCTTTAATTTGTGCAACTTCTTCACGTAGCGAAATCGCTACACCTTTAATTTGTGCAACTTCTTCACGTAGCGAAATCGCTACACCTTTGATTTGAGCCTTTGCAACTAGTAGCGAAATCGCTACAACTTTTTCCCTTAACACTTTCTCTCTGCTTTTGCCAGCGAAAATTCAACATGTAGCGAAATCGCTACAGTTTCTCAAGTTAGCCTCTTGGCCTCCGATTTGTCGCGAAATCGTGACATTTTGCCTTGCACTTTCTCTCTCCTCACTTCCGTCGTGAAATCATGACATTTCTTGCTGCACTTTCTCTCTCCTTACTTTCGTCGCGAAATCGTGACATTTCTTGTACAAAACATGTCGCGAATCGCGACAGAAAACATGTCGCGATATCGCGACAGTTTTCTAACTTGTCTTTTTCTTCGAATTTTTCTATCTTCTGCATCTGAATGACTTCTGATCTGTCTACCCACTGCATCCTTGGATCTAACTTCCTGTGTTGACAACAATGACAACCTTCTTGCAGCACCTTGCTCAACAATCTCCCCCTTTGGAATTGTTGGCAACACCTTCACCTTCCTGTAACTCTTCTCCCCCTTTGTCAATAATACCAAAGGGCTGCTGTAGACTCTCCCAGAGTCCATCCTCACACTTCTCAGGCACAATTTGACTCCCCCTGAGTCCATCCTCAAACACTCAAGTGCTCCCCCTGAGAAGGTGATCCCTGTAGCTAGTCACTTCTTAGGAAGTGTGACTACTCCTAATTTGCTCCGAAGATACTCAAATACTTCCTTGGGCAAAGGTTTTGTAAAAATGTCTGCCACCTGTTCTGTAGTTGGGACATAGTCCAATCTAACTTCTCCTTCTCCAACTTTTTCTTTCAAGAAATGATACTTTATAGCAATGTGCTTAGTCCGTGAGTGCATTACTGGATTCTTAGAAATGTTGATTGCACTGGTGTTGTCACACTTTACTGATATTGGTTCACTAAAATTAATACCTAGATCTTTCAAGGTTTGTTTCATCCACAAAACTTGTGTGCAACATGTTGCTGCTGCAATATATTCTGCCTCAGCTGTAGATAAGGACACTGACTCTTGCTTCTTACTGTGCCATGCAACCAATCTATCCCCCAAATAGAATGCTCCTCCACTGGTACTCTTTCTGTCATCAACGCATCCAGCCCAATCTGCATCTGAATAAGATATAAGAGTGAAATATTTGCCTCTTGGATACCACAACCCATACTCCATGGTGCCTTTGAGATACCGAAAAATCCTTTTAACTGCTGTTACATGATTCTCTTTAGGACTGGCCTGAAATCTGGCTACCATACAGACTGCCTGCAGAATATCAGGTCTGGTTGCAGTTAAATATAGTAAGCTTCCTATCATTGATCTATACATGGTTTGATCCACAGGTGGAGATTTGTCTTCTTTACTTAACTTGCAGCCTGTTGTCATGGGAGTGCTTGACTGGCTTGTTGTCCTCCATAGTGAACCTCTTTAACATCTCTTTCACATATTTGATTTGGGAAATGAATATACCTTTGTCATTCTGATTAACCTGTAGCCCCAGAAAGTAAGATAGTTCACCAATCATTGACATTTCAAATTCATTCTGCATCTTGGTTGCTAAGTCTTTACAAGATTCATCTTTGTTGCTGCCAAATATGATATCATCCACATAGACAACAAGAACAATGAGATGCCCACCTTCTGTTTTCACATACAGATTACTGTCCACTAGACCTTTCTTAAATCCCTGTTGAGAGAGATAATTATCTAGCCTAGCATACCATGCCCGTGGTGCTTGTTTTAATCCATACAGTGCTTTCTTTAATCTGCAGACCAGGTTGGGATCTTCACTGATTTGAAAGCCATCTGGTTGTTCAATATAAACCTCTTCTTCAAGTTTCCCATTCAAAAATGCAGATTTAACATCCATCTGATAAACTCTGAAGTTCTTGTAAACTGCTAGTGCCAGAAACATCCTAATAGCTTCCAATCTAGCCACTGGTGCGAAAGTCTCTTCAAAGTCAATGCCTTCGACCTGTGCATAGCCTTTGCAAACCAGTCTTGCTTTATTTCTAATGACCTGACCGTCTTCATTTAATTTATTACGAAATATCCATTTGGTGCCGATTACATTCTTGTTTGTAGGTCTAGGTACTAACTCCCAAGTTCTGTTCTTTTCAATCTGATCTAACTCTTCATTTATTGCCTTCATCCAGCTGTCATCTTTGCTTGCTTCATCTATGTTTTTGGGCTCAATGCTGGATAAGAGAGAGTAATTACTTATTACTTTCTTTCTTGTCTGAATGCCAGCTGTGGGATCTCCAATTATTTGGTCTTTAGGATGATTTTTCTGCCAGTTGCCCGTTTTGAACTTTCTGTTTTCTTGTACCTCTGAGTCATCTGATAAGTTACCTGCATCAGCCGTAGACATATTTTCTGTGCCATGTACTTCATCCTCTTCAATGACTTCTTCGTAGATAGGGTAGTTTTCTTGAAGATTGACTATTTGTTTCCTTCCTTCATCGAATTTAACGTCTGCACTATCCACAATTTTCTTGAGTCTCTTGTTATAGCATTTGTACGCTTTGCTGTGTGGAGAATAACCAACAAACACACCTTCATCTGCTCTATCTTCAAACTTTCCAAGGTTGTCATCTATTTTTCTGATGTAGCACTTACAACCAAATACTTTGAGATGTTTTGCTGTTGCTTTTCTACCAAACCACAGCTCATATGGTGTTTTGCATTCATGAGTTCTTAACATATACCTGTTTTGAATGTATACTGCTGTGTGAACTGCTTCTTTCCAGAATCTATCTGCTATTTTGCTTTCTGCCAGCATGGTGCGTGCCATTTCCTGAATTGTTCTGTTCTTTCTCTCTACTACACCATTCTGCTGAGGGGTTCTGGCTGCTGAATATTGTCTCCTGATACCATATTTTTCACAGTATTCTAAAAATTCATTCGAAATGAATTCTCCTCCTCTGTCTGATCGCAAGCATTTAATCCTTTTCCCTGTTTCATTCTCGACTAGCTGTTTGAAGGTTCTGAACATTTCAAAAGCTTCTGTTTTATCTTTTAGAAAGAATATCCAGGTCATCCTGGAAAAATCATCAATACACAGCATGAAGTATTTGTCACCGTTTATGCTTTGAGTCCTCATGGGTCCGCATAAGTCTGTATGAATGAGTTCCAAAGGTCTGCTAGTATGATATTCTTTTGTTTTAAATGAAACTCTGGTCTGTTTTCCCTTCTGGCATGAAGCACACACACTGTTTGTAGGTTTCTTAATGGTTGGAATATCTCTTACTGCTTGTTTAGAACTGATTCTTACCAGATTGTCAAAACTTATGTGTCCAAGCCTCTTATGCCACAACCAGTTTTCTTCTTCTTGTCCCATGAAGCACATACCTTCTAAAAATTCTGAGAGTGTGTACAGATTGCCAGACGTCCTTGAGCCGGTTGCTATTAATTTCCCGCTCTTTATTTTTCTGACTTCACAACCCTGCTTCTTGAACACCACTTCATGTCCTTTGTCACAGATCTGACTTACACTTAACAGGTTATGTTTCAGACCATCCACATATAGAACTTCTTCTGACTTGATTTTCCCTTCGCTGATTTTGACCGATCCTTTACCTATTATTTTGGCTCCATCATTATTGCCGAACTTCACAGAACCACCCTCATATTTCTGTAGATTTTCAAATTTTTGTTTATCACCTGTCATATGACTTGAGCAGCCACTATCAAGAATCCACGGTACATATTTATTCTGAGCTCTAAAAGCAGTCTGCACTATTAAGGATTCCTGTTCTTTCCTGAGCTGTTCCTTTTGTTTCCATTCTGTCTTAACTATGTTGTTGGGTTCAAGCTGGGATTTCCCTTTTTCAGAATTTTGCACATATCCTTCAGATGAACTACTATTGTGTTGTGCCTTATATGGTTGAGTTCTTCTTTTCTGAGATTGAAATGGAACAGACATACTACGACAGTTTCTGGCAATATGCCCGAAGTTGTGACACTTAAAGCATTCTACCGCATAACTCATTAGAGGAGCAAAAGCATTTCTACTAGTGAAGCTTCTTGGACCTATATTATATTTGCAGTCAACAATTTTATGCCCATAATTATTACATTTAAAACAGAAACCATAGAAATAGTGATTAAACCTGAAAGATGGTCTTGGCCAATTTGTTGCTGGAGCTTTAGATCTTCCTTTCTTTTGATGTATGATCTTGGTAAAGCCATCATTGTCAGCTGCTATTTCAGGACTGGCATTGCAGCTTTCTTTTGCCTGATTTGTTTTTCTTTCCACAGCCTGTTTCTTGTCTTTACAATTTTTACTTTCATCATTGCTTGCTTTTGGTCCAGTTGATGATTCTCCTTCAGGAAAGCCGAGACCAAATTTGATACCTGTGGATCTTTGATTACTTAGAATTTTGTCCAGCTTCATCGAACTTTCTTCACGTTTTAAATGACAGTTGATTTTTCGATCCAGCTCTTGTATCTGTACTCGGAGACTCACATTTTCCTCTTCCAATTTGCAGCAGTAGTCAGTCTTCATGGATACTTGTATTTCAAGATCTTCGGACATTTTCTTGTATTCTTCTGTCTGAATTTTTAGACTGGCAATAACGTCATTCGCATCCTTAAGTTTCCTTGACATTTTTTCATTCTTCTTTTTCTCAGATTTCCATTCCATAAGAGCAGACACCAGCTCACCCTCTAAATCAACTTCAGCCTCAACTTCTTCAATAGATACTTCAGAGTTCATTCCCTCTATGTTTTCTGTGTTTTCTGCCTCTTCTGACTTGTCTATTTCAAATGCCATGAATAGAGCCTCACCTGTTCCTTCCTCAGAGTCTTCACTAGAACTGTCCTCTGAAGATTCTGCATTTCGGGAAATAAAGCTTTTCTTTTTGAAGTTGCCTTTTCTGAAGTTTGTTTTCTTCCTCCATTCACTTCTTTCCTGATGCTGAGTTTCTTCACCTTTGTTCTTGTTATTGAGGGGACATTTGGTAGCAAAGTGTCCAATGCCTCCACAGTCGAAACATTTAAGAGGTAGCTTCCCTTTGTATTTTCCTTTTCCTTTCTTCAGCTTTCTTACGAAATTTGCTTCCATTTCATCCGAATCATTCTCTTCTTCAGATTCGTGTTTTGTGCTCTTGCCTTTTAGAGCTTTGAAGGCTGCTTCTCTATCAGTGGGATTAGATCTTCCTATTCTCATTTCAAAAGCAGTCAAAGAGCCATGCATCTCATCCATACTAAAATGATTTAAATCTTTGGCTTCTTCTATGGCAGAGACTTTTGAATCAAATCTAGGAGGAAGTGATCTCAATACCTTTTTCACAATAGCAGCATCGGTTAATTCTTCGCCAAGACCTCTGATTGAATTTGTGATCCCATTGACTCTTTGCATGAAGGTCTCTATGTTCTCATCATTCTCCATCTTTAAAGATTCGTATTGAGCTCGGTGTGCTTGAAGTTTGGCCTCCTTGATCCGATCATCTCCTTCATGAATTTTCTCTAGTTTATCCCAGATATCTTTTGCAGATTCACAACTTATGACTTTGACTAGCTCACTGTCAATTAGTCCACACATAATAGCATTTCTTGCTTTTGAATCATATTCAAATGCCTTCTTACCTGCAGTGTCTGTTGGAGCGGTGGCAGGAGCTTTGTAACCATTAACTACCGCACCCCAGATGTCAAAGCCCAAAGCACTGAGATATGTCTGCATTCTAATTTTCTAGAATGCATAGTTTGTTCCATCAAACATTGGCACTTTGTTCGAAGAGAATCCTTCACCACTTGCCATTGCGTAACTTCCAAGATCTCCTTAGCTGTTTGAGCCTGTTCAGGAACTTGGCTCTGATACCAATTGTTATAATTACAATGACACTGAGAGGGGGGGTGAATCAGTGTGTTCTTTAAAAACTTCTAAAACAATTAGATTTAAAACCAGCAGTAGTTTAAAACAGATAAGAGAAGTACTAAAAGCATCACACATAACACAACATTTTAACGAGGTTCACCAATGTGGCTACTCCTCAAAATGACTGCTTGGACTACCATCCAAATCCAGTCAAATGCAAAGCTACAACTTTACATAATCATTCACCAGCACCAACTGGTAGGAGCACCAACCCCTTAGCTTTATCTGCTTCAACAGAATGGAGCACCAACTCCGATTTTTCCAGCACCAACTGGAAAGAGGCACCAACCCCTTATTCCAAGCTGCAACTTGGAGATCAAAAAGATAATAAAAGAGATATAACAAAACTTTATTCCTTACAGTATGCTATTTTCTGCATTCTGCTTCTGCGTGAAACTCTTCGCTCTGTCCGATCACTCTTTCGAACTTAAGACTCCATTTCTCTACTTTGCGCTATGCACTCACGATTTTTAGATCCGAATGAGGACTTCGCATTCGACTCGATCAAACTTCATGCATTCACGCTTCATGCACTCACTCACTATCTCATCGCTGCGATCTCTTTCCTTCAACTCCAATGAATTATCACTTTGCTCACTCTCGAGTTCGAAGCGACCTTCTCTCTGCTGCACCCGAACTTCTTTCGCATATATCGCAACACCCTCTTCACTTAACTTCGCAACAGTCCCCCTTTTTATAGAAGAGAATACCACATCAAACATATTCGGCTCTTACACAAACACGTCGGCTGCAAACCCTAATGAAGACAACATGAAACCCTAGAATTTTCTTGGCTGCTTAATCTTTGTGACTATCAGCTGCAAACCCTAACAACGTCCACCGTAAACCCTAGCAAGTGTCGGCTTTAAAACCCTAGAGATGTTCATGGTAAAACCCTAACACTTGTCGGCTTTCAAACCTTAATAAATTCTGTTGTAAATGCCTTGATGAAGTCGGCTTTGAAACCCTAATCGATCCGTTGCAAAACCCTAGCAAAGTCGGCTTTGAAACCCTAGGCATTGTCGGCCTTGATCCATCTTGTCGGCTTCAAGCGCTGCTACTACCTCTGTCACCTTTCTCGACGCTGTTGCTACGTAACACTAACTTGTCACGATATCGTGACCTTTTTCTGGCCGTACGCCTCCATGCGCTTGCTGTCGCGACATCGCGACCATTTTGGTCTTTGCAAGCTTTCCTCGCAACTTGTCGCGATATCGCGACCATTTTGCCCTTTGCTGACGTCATCATACTTCTTGTCGCGATATCGCGACGTTTTCGATTTCCAACAGCTTTCCTCGCATCCTGTCGCGAAATCACGACCGATTTGGCCTTTGTTGACGTCATCATCCTTCATGTCGCGAAATCGTGACGTTTCCGGTTTCCGTACACTTCAAGCTTCACGCAGTAGCGAAAACTCAACAACTTTGCCTTGTGCTTCCAACTTGCTTTTTCTTGAGAAATTTGACTTGTGCCTTACACTTTTTGACTTGAAGTTTGATTGTTGTATCTTTGATGTCTGCACTTTTAGGCCTGTAGCGAAATCGCTACACCTTCGAGTTGAGTGTATTTACCTTGTAGCGAAATCGCTACATCTTTGTCTTGCGCACCTTTTACCTGTAGCGAAATCGCTACACCTTTAATTTGTGCAACTTCTTCACGTAGCGAAATCGCTACACCTTTAATTTGTGCAACTTCTTCACGTAGCGAAATCGCTACACCTTTGATTTGAGCCTTTGCAACTAGTAGCGAAATCGCTACAACTTTTTCCCTTAACACTTTCTCTCTGCTTTTGCCAACGAAATTTCAACATGTAGCGAAATCGCTACAGTTTCTCAAGTTAGCCTCTTGGCCTCCGATTTGTCACGAAATCGTGACATTTTGCCTTGCACTTTCTCTCTCCTCACTTCCGTCGCGAAATCGTGACATTTCTTGCTGCACTTTCTCTCTCCTCACTTTCGTCGCGAAATCGCGACAGAAAACATGTCGCGATATCGCGACAGTTTTCTAACTTGTCTTTTTCTTCGAATTTTTCTATCTTCTGCATCTGAATGACTTCTGATCTGTCTACCCACTGCATCCTTGGATCTAACTGCCTGTGTTGACAACAATGACAACCTTCTTGCAGCACCTTGCTCAACATATATTTTCTAAAATATAAATTTAAGCATAATGACTAGACTCATGAATGGAAAACAAATTGAAGTAGAAGAAGATTTGTTAGGAAAACCAATAAATAAACCAGATGTCCTTCCTGAAGATCCAATTCAGGAAGAAGGAACTCTAGACCAACAAGAAGAAGAATTTGCTGAAAGAAATGAACAAAGAGAAAATGTTAGAGAGGAAGGATCCTCATCTCCTAAAATGTCTCCAGAAGGAGCGGTTACTTTTGAGAATATGGAACATTTCTGGAAGTTCCTCAATACTAATATTGGTGCCCTTAATAGAGCAGTCCATATGGACAAGGATCAAATTAGTGACACCCAAGAAACCCTAGAAGAAATATATCACACACACACTAATCCCTTGTCCTTTGTTGATCAATAAAGTGATCAAGCTGGACCATCCAATTTGGATATGTCTGCAATAATCTAGAACATGTAACAACAACAGGTTACCCAACCATCTAGAGTACCTATTACCAAGCCTAGGGTTATTCCCACACAAAAGAAACCGTCATTCACTGCTCTATTTCACCAAGTTATTTATCAACATACCTCAAATCAACAAAAGCCTAAAACAAAACCAAACACAAATTTCCAAAAAATTTGGGATACAACATAATGCTACAACAATTCTTCTTCATAATACTCTTCCTACTAACCATTTGCATAACAACAATATAGCATCTAATCCTTACGTCACACCATCCTACGCTCATAAATCCCATATTCATGTACCACCAAACCAATATGGTGGACAAACTGGTAATCTGGAAGCCATGGTGAAATAGTTAGTCTCCCGCATGGACCAGATAGATCCCTACCGTCCCTTGTACAATTATCGAGAGATGTGTAGTAAGCCTCTAGATCCTATAGTTGTAGCACAACCATATCCTAAACACTTTCCTATGCCTGTCCTACCTATATACAAAGGAACTAAAGATCCCATAGAGCATCTTCATATGTTTAGGATAGCGTGTCATGATATATCACATGATGATTTGTTATTACTAAAAATGTTCCCAAAAATTTTAGGAGGAATGGCATTAGAGTGGTATTACCAATTACCCACTCATTCTTTGAGGAATTTCGAAGAGAGTTGAGTCTTTTGTGCATCAATTTAGTGCCTACATTGAAAGGTATGTAACCATTAAATATTTGTACAACCTAAAACTAGACAAAGATGAATGTTTTGCTGATTTCCTAGCTCGATGGAGATAGTTGATAGGAAAATTGCACTTTGTGTTACCTTATCAAGAAATGCTGGATATTTTTATCAATAATTTACAAGAACAACTATCCTATGAGTTATGAACTACTACCTTGACCACCTTCGATCAAGCTATAGATTTAACTCGAAGAGTGGAAGATGCTCTCATTAGGAGAGGTCAGATCAAAAATAAAGATGATGAGAAAAAAACTAGAAATCAATATAAAAATAAACAAGTTGTGGGTGGAGTCACTGATAGTAGAAATATCGCTACTGTTAATGTTGCAAAAACAATA
This sequence comes from Wollemia nobilis, assembly GCA_028583015.1. Taxonomy (NCBI): domain Eukaryota; kingdom Viridiplantae; phylum Streptophyta; class Pinopsida; order Araucariales; family Araucariaceae; genus Wollemia; species Wollemia nobilis. The sequence continues at coordinate 2,277,083 of JAQPPZ010000028.1, forward strand.
GAGAAATTTATACTGAAACCTCTTGATAAACCACCCTGAGAATTTACTAGTAAATCAACCTTTATCAACCATTCTCTTGTAATTATTAGAATGAGGTTTGATCCAATTACCAAATATCCGGGAACCTGATCTAACTATACCCAGATACAGAGCTGATTTACACTATGATTTTCATAGAGGACCTGGACATGCTACCAACTCTTGTAAAATATTAAAACATAAAATACAATATTTAATTGATAACAATGAGATGGAGGTGCAAGCCTTTCAACATAAACAAAATCCTCCTAATAATTCTCAAAATAACATCCCCCAAATTTAGAATCATAATGCCAATAAATCATTGGACATATTTCAACATCCTTTACCAAAGCATGGTAAGGAGGTGGCTAATCAAATTGAGCATCATAATGTTCCCCCTCCTACCCGATATGTAAGGACCATTAGTGGACATTTACCTGCTCATGATCTGCAAATCTTTGACACAACTTTATCCATGGTTATGACCAGACCTCTATATAATATTTAGACACCTGATATTAGTGATACAGAATACAAGACTGAAAGTGACATGGAAGTCACATCAAATCAATCGAACAATTCTAAAGATGAATCAGATGCTATTCAACCTATCACAAATTCTACGGTTCTGAAAGAACCATTTCCTAGAAGATTCACTACTAGACCATCATCTCACCAATTACTTTCTAATGAACAAGCCATAAATGCTAGACCAAGACCCATTCATCATTTGCAAAATAATATTGTAGGTACCATTAGAGCTGTTACTCAACAACAAGATCAAAATTCTCAACAAGATCAAACTCAGAACGATGGCTCAGCTCCATTTGTTTTGAAATTTCCTAATAAAGGGAACCACGCGCCTAATGTTCAAAATAAACCTCCTTATAATATTAATGAACAATTATCAAATACTATAGCTAGAATTTCCCTCTTGGACCTTTTAAGATCTTCTCCTACCCATAGGGATGAATTAATGTTCACATTAAGCCAAATGATGGTACCACAAAATATTCAACCTGAAGCCATGTCCAATACTATCATAACTCGAGAAGTCAATTGTAATGACTTCTGGGATAGAGATATACCACAACATAGTTTACATAAGGATAACCCCTTATATATTACTACCCTAATTGGAGATGTAGTAGTTAAACGAGTCTTGATTGATAATGGTTCATCTTTAAACATTTGCACTTTTGACTTCTACCAAAGATTTGGGTTTAGAAGTGACAAAATGAAAAGAACTGATATGATTATAATGCCTTCAATGATGAAACACAAGAAACGTGTGGAGTTATTACTATTCCATTGCAAGTTGTTCCTAGAACCTTAGATACGACTGTGTTTATTGTACATTGCCCTGCATCGTACAATATACTCTTGGGTCACCCTTGGATCAACACGATGCGAGCTGTTCCCTCAACTTTACATCAATGTGTTAAATTTGAATTTAAGAATCAATTGGTTACCATTCATGGTGACCCCAGACCCTTTGATATGTGTGCTTTGGTAGAACCTGTTGGAGTTTAATTTTGCCCTTCTCTGTCATCCACACATCCTAATTCTAATCATCTACATAAACATGTGAAACACACACTCATAACATCATCTACTTTTTCCCCACCAACTGCACCTCTACATAGAGTTCAACCATATTCTGAACAAACCACATTAGGACCTCAAAAGGATCCTAAACCCACAACCAATGCTTCTTGTTTTACTCCTATAACTTACATACCTATAGATCCATCCATAGACATCTCTACAACATCTACACCTACCAGAGCCATGTTTTCCATCTTCGAAAACATAGGAAATGATCCTTCTACTTCTTATGCTCTTACTGATGAGCTCTTACCCGATTTATCTAAAATTCTTATATTAGAGAAAACAAATGCTACTATGCAAGATCCCTTATTTTAAATAAATTGCCACCCTCTCCTCGTACCTGGTGCCTCCCATAGCCTATGGGCAGTATTTACCAAGTCGAGATTTGTGCTTTTATTTATAAGGGATATGACTGGGGAAGAATACCTAGAAACATCAAGACTCATTATGATGGGTATGCTCGATGTTATTTTTCTAATGAGTATATTAAAGCTAAGTCTATAATGCTTAAATTGGGATATAAAGGGAAAGGTTTGGGACCTTTCTAGAATGGTATGAAAGAATATTTTGAGGTAGAACCTTGGCCTACCCGATGTGGTGCAGGCCTATTTCCTAGTAAAGGTCAGCCATTCCCATTTGAGGATGATGACCATCTCATATGTTACCAAGATTATTTTGATAAATGTGATGCTTTGCATTTAAGGAATAACCCCTTTACATGTAATATGCTATCCATAGCCTACCCTAAAATGACTGCTAAATCCGACGATGAGTTGGAGGGAGATATCTTTCATGATGTCTCCATTGAGGAATTGTTACATAACGAATTTTATTTCGATGGCTCTATACCTAGTATAGCCCAGCTTGATGCCACGATCCTCAAGATGAATTATCCAAGCTAACCATATAAGAATTACAATAATTGGGCGTTTCACCCACCCCATCTAATTTTAAGAGATATCTACACATGCCAGTAGAAAACGTCATAAAATTTAACATTGGAACCAAATATAACCCTCACATAATCAACATTGGATCAGAATTGAGTCAAGAAAAACAAGATAAATACATTGCATTCCTTAAAGAATATGAAGACATTTTTTCTTGGACATATGAAGATATGCCAGGATTAGACCCTTCTGTAGCTATGCATCACCTAGTAGTCCATCCGGATGCTAAACCTGTTAAACAAAAACTTAGAAAAATGCATCCTAAAGTGGCCTTACTAGTCAAAGGAGAATTAGAAAAACTCTTGAAGGTCATTTTTATACAAGCCATTGATTATGCTGAATGGATCTCAAATGTAGTTCCAGTAACTAAGAAAGAAGCTATCAAAGTTAGGTTTTGCCTAGACTTTAGAGATATTAATGCTGCATGCCCTAAAGATGATTTTCCTCTTCCCAACATGGATCAAATCATTAATTTTACTGCTGCAAGTGGAATGATATCCCGAATGGATGGATTCTCTGGTTATAATCAGATCAGGATAGCTTCTAAAGGTCAGGCTAAAACAACCTTTATTACCCCTTAGGGAACCTTTTTTTGGAAAGTGATGCCATTCGGTTTGAAGAATGCAGGTGCAACATATCAACGAGCCATGACTTATATCTTTCATGATATGATGCATGATATTCTACATGATTATGTAGACAATATTATAGCTCGTTCCCTCAAGGAAGATGATCATTTAAATGACTTGAGAAAAATATTTGATCGATTAAGGGAATATCTTATTCGATTAAATCCATCCAAATGTGTATTTGGAGTTAAGTCTGATAAATTATTGGGGGTTATAGTTTCTTTATGTGGCATTGAAATTGACCCTCTCAAGATCATGGCTATCACTGATATACCCGCACCCACAAATATATCTGAATTACGAAGTTTACAAGGTAAGCTTCAAGCTATTCGTCGCTTCATTGATAAGTTGGCAGAAAAAACTGGACCCTTTCTTAAGCTTCTTAAGAAAGATGTCTCTTTTTAGTGGGATGATGAATTCCAAGAATCATTTGAACTCCTTAAACAATATCTCCTTAAACCACCGGTGCTTTCACCACCTAGATCTGATCGCCCATTTATCTTGTACATTTTTGCTTCAGATTTTGCTATGTTAGCTCAACTTGTCGATGACAAAAAAGAGCGTGATAATTAGTTATGAAACTCGCTATACAGTATTAGAGAAGTTATGTCTCACCGTCATATTTTCCACATAGAAATTATGCCATTTTATGCTCAGTCATAAAACGTATGTTATTGCTAAATTCGATCCTTTGCGATATCTCATGAGTCGACCTTATTTATCTGGTCACACAGCCAAGTGGGTTCTTGCACTCAGCGAGTTTGAACTCACATTTATAGGACAGAAGTCTGTTAAAGGTGAAATCATAGTAGATCAATTAGCTACTACACCTTTAGAGTCTATCCATCCCCTCATCATTGAGTTTCCTAATGAATGCCTTAAATTAGAGGCTGACCATCCAGAGCAATGGTCCCTATACTTTGACGGTTCTCGATGCATGAGTGGGGCTGGTGCAGGTATTATTTTAATATCTCCATAGAAACATCTTATACCTCTGTCCTTTAAATTAATTTTTGCTTGCACTAATAATACTACTGAATATGAGGCTCTCATCCTTGGAGTACGAGCTGCCTTGGAACTAAAAATTAAAAATATATTAGTTTTCAGAGATTCTCAACTTGTCATTAATCAAATCAATGATGTTTATCAGACCAGAGATGATAAATTACATCCATATAAAGCATATGTCTTATAATTATTATCCTTATTTGATCAAGTTACCTTGGAAGCTATTCCTTGAACTAGCAACAGTGCGGATGATGCTATGGCTGTAGCTACATCTCTTTTGCCCTTGGAGTTAGATGAAAAATATGCTACCATCATTATTTGTCGACTCCAAGAACCCACTTCAAATAAATCATGCTTAGAACCTTTGGATGTGTTTCTAATCAACGAAACTACTCCTAAACCATGGTACGCTGATATATTTAATTTTCTTCAAAATGGGACATTTCCTTAAGGTTGTAATAGCAACCACCATCGGTTATTACATAGACGAGCAAGTCGCTTCGTGATTATTGGTAATACCTTATAAAGAAGATATTTTGAAGGAATCCTACTGATATGTTTGAATCTAGAAGAATCTAGATCAGCTTTGAGTGAAGCCCACAATGGATCTTGTGGGGGACATTTTAGTGGTAGCACCATTGCTAAGAATCTCCTTAGGAAAGGATAATTTTGGCCTACCATGGAGAATGATGCACATGATTATGTGCACCATTGCGACAAGTTCCAGAAACACACTGACCTTGTCCATGTGCCTGCACAAGAACTGTAGGCTATTTCATCTCCTTGGCCCTTTTCAAAATGGGGCTTAGACATCATTGGAAAAATCAACCCTGTGTCATCTGATGGACACAAATTTATCATAACCACCACTGAGTATTTCACAAAATGGGTTGAAGCTATGCCCTTATATTCTTGCATTGGAATTCAAGTTTCCAAGTTTATTTTTAATCAAATTATTTGTAGGTTCAAAATTCTTGCAAATCTCATCTCAGATAATGGAACTTGTTTCAAAAATAAAGATGTTAAAAAATTATGTCAAAAATATAAAATTCAACATCGTTGGTCCACTCCCTATTATCCTCAGGGTAATGGCCAAGCGAAGCATCTAATAAAACATTAATCAAAATCCTCAAAATATTGGTCAATAAATCTGGTCGAGATTGGCACATCCAATTATATCCTGCTTTGTGGGCTTATCGAACTAGTGTTCGCACCCCCACAGGTACTTCACATTTTGTTTTGGTTTATGGCGCTGAAGTTGTTTTTCCCTTTGAATTAGAAGTTTTGTCTTTGGATCTGCTACTTCAAGATACTGAAGTAGGAGATGAATATCGTACTGGCAGATTTAGTCAGCTGGAACTCCTAGATGAAAAGTGCATCAATGCTTTGGAGCATCTTTGTGCCTACCAAAACAAGCTCAAGAGAGCATACCTCAAGAAAGTTCATCATCAATCCTTTGAGATCGGTGACCTTGTCTTAAAAGAAAATAAAAAAAATACTAATGCAACTAAAGACCTTAAAGGTAAATTTGAGCCCAATTGGCTTGGACCGTATATCATCACTGCTAAATTTGGATCGGAAGCATACCAATTAGCTACCTTAGATGGTAAAGACCTTAAATAACCTATGAACATTATGCATCTTAAGCGTTATTATGCATAACATTTGGTCATTTCATCATTTGTATATATTGTTATTTTGCATATTGTTTCATTTTCGTCATCCATATAAATTTTTTTCAAAAATAGTAATAGTGTTTATTTCAATTCATCAATCAAAATCAAAATATAAAAACTTTAAAACCATCAAAATCTTCAAAAACATTCTTTCTTTTCGTACCTATCAATTCTTGAAGTATTACAGTTATATTTTCAGTTATTTTGGTTCAATTAGCATTTTTTTGGAATCCCGCACTTTCACACTCACATGCATAAATATCTTGATTTTATTCGGTATGATTATTAATATCTCTTATATCAAAGTCCATAGCTAAATTAAATAAATTTTTGAGCATAGAAGAACTGATCTTGTTATTTACTTGAACCAAGTACATCTCTTCACATTAAAATGATTTCATTGCAAATTCGATATGATGCTACATAGTAAAAGTGGTTTCTTGAGTGAAAAATTTCCCCTGCTATCCTATCATGCACATGGTCTCGACTCTTTGAGAATCGACAAAAGGACAAGTTCACCCCTACCCAGAATAAAAATCCCTTGCTCTATAGCCAATCCAAGCAAGTATCCCTAGTATAGGAAGCAAAATAAAAATTCAAAGCAAACGAGAAAAAGAAAAATATTATTTTGTATCATTGCAGCAATATTTCAGCATTGTCTCAGTTCCAAGCAAAAAAAAAAAAAGAGAGAAAAGAAGCAAAAAAGAAAAGAAAAGCATAAAAATCCCTTTCCCTACCCCTTGAAAAAAAAATAAGGGTGAATGATCTTGAATCCCTAGAATTCTCAATTATTCAAAAATTGTGAGGTAAGCCCCATAACAGGTGGTTTGTGCCCAACCCGCTTGGCCTTGGGTAATTCCTAGCATGGTGATATGTCTGTAACATTAGTGACCTTCTTTTGTACAGACCTATGTCAGCTTATGGATCAGCTAGCTCTTGATGACCCGGCTTACATAGTAGTCTGGTATGGTTACATGCATATAAATCATGGTCAACGAAATCTTATTTGGTTAAGTCAAATTACTTGTATCAAATTCTCTTGCTCAAAATTGGTGAATGAACAATACAATTGCACACACATTTGTATTTGAGAGATTTTTGTATCATTATGATAAATCAAGATCGGTAATGAACTCACATCTGCACATGGGGTTCCTTATAAATCCACATTTGTCTTTGAGATAATGTAAAATATTTTTGCAACTCTTTTTGGAATAATTTTATCTTCTTACTTCAGAACATCTATTTAGTATAAAAACAATTACATACATTATTTTCAAAAATCACAAAATTCTTTCAAACAACATATTACACAAATATAGTAAATAAAGTCATGTTCATCTTATTATTTTATTTTTCTCTCAAAAAAATCAATTATGCAATAAAACTAAAATATCAAAATTGTTTTTGGATTTCGCGATAATGGTATAAGTCTATACCCAAAATTCTATGCCTAGTGCAAACCATTGTTCTCATTCTATTTCCCATTTATTTTAAAAATTCATTAAAACATATGACTTACATCATTATGTTACACAATTGAGCTTTAAAAAGAATGAACACTTTTTTTTTTCTTTCATGTCATTATGTCAAAAACATTTAATTTTGCAATGATGGTATAGTTCCTAGGGACTTATTCAAAAATTTTATCACACTTAGGAATTTATGCCTAGCAAAAATCATATTTCTTTAATATGTCATGCATAATATTTTTATGAAAATATGAAAACAAATCACAAACCATTATCATTTTTCATCATCACAACACAAAGTCTTAAGACAATCTCTTAAGCGCCCTTTTACTTTTAGCAATATTTCTATACTGGGATTAGCTTGATGACCTAGTGAGCGGTGACTCCATGAAATGGTCTATAACAGCGACAATGTCCTTTGAAATTAGTGTTATAAGTCCCTTTTATTTTTCATTAAATCACACCACAAAACAACCAAATTATTCACATCAAATTATTTCATTTACAATTTTATAGCATGGCATAAACATTATAATTTATTTCCAATGACATAATTACATGAATAATCAATCACAAAATTTAAAATTAAAGCATCATACAACATATACACAAGTCATATCATCAAAAATATAAATATATATATATATATATATATATATATATATATATATATCATCAATCAAATATGTACATCATCTGGATTGGTATGCCATAATCAAAACCCTAGAATACTCAATCCCCTCAAAAAATAATAATAATAATACAGTCTGCAATCTGCAGTAGCTAGCCTCAAGAAGCCCTCGAGCTCTTAGCCTCATATCATCCCCCACCCTGAGGTGGAGGAGGTGGTCCCATAGAGGTCCGGACTATGTCCCGGGTCCTCATCGTTGATCGTGAGGATGTCCTCGATGATCACACCCTGATTGGTTTAGCAATTCTAGCTGGAAGCTGTACCCTCTGGCACTTTGGAACTAGTTGGAAGTATACCCCCTGGTAGAACGTGGTCTACATCATAGATCGCACCAGCTCCTCCATGCTCGCCCCTTTGCTTCGAGCCCTGAGACATGTAGCTTTATATTGAATTATCTGCACCTGAACCTAAAGGCAATCAACCTCATCCCGGAGAGACATTGTCTCACTGATCTCCCCCACCTTGACACCCTTGCCCTTATTGGACGATGGTGGTCTCTCCCCCTACTGCGAAGGGAATCTCTCCTCCCTCTGCCCTGTCTCCTATGACATCTGTGGAGCCTGACCCATCCTATGGCATCTCTCCTATAGATACTGTCACTGCTCTCTCCCATTGTGAGCCCACACTACCTTAATAGTAGCCTGACACTGCCTCCCCATCCGTCGCACCATAGCATGCACTGGAACCTATGCCCTCATCATCCGAGGAGGGCAGATGCCTACGTACCAGGAATCATATCCATATGCAACCCCAATGTCATCACCATCCACTGGCTATATGGGGGCATCATCTGCATCCTAACTCCATAATCGTTGTATGTCGAGAGCCCCACTCAGTGTGGTACTATCCTAGATAGTTTGAGAGTACTCATAATCCCTAAGAGAAGATATCCCCTGCTGTAGATCGAACTATCATAGAACTTGATCATAGCGGTGGAGCTCTACCTCTCCTTTCTCCATACATAACCTGCAGACTTGCCTGATGTGAGCCAACTCTTGTCCATCCTCTACCCACCCTCGATGCTCTCTCCATGACCTCCAGGTGATCTATTTTGGGATGAGGTCATCCAGTAACCTCCATGACATCGATAGATCTATCCGTCACTGTGACCTCCTCTGCAACCACCAGTAGAAAACCTGGGGCCTCTCCCAGTCAACCCCTGTCAGTGGAAGCCCCACTGGCCTTCGCACCGTAACGTGCTCCCAGCACCAAACCTATAGCATTGATTTCACAACCAGACTATCAGCCTCCCTTGTATACGACCCTGTGCAGGATCCTATACAAGTGGCATAGTAAAAAGCTACCCCAAGAAAATCTATAGCCATGGTCTCTCATGTCACAGACCACATATGAGAGGAGCCAAGGTAATTTGCACCCGCTCTGGTGGCATTGCAGTAAGCCACCTACTACCCAGGCCAAAACCTGAGTCAGCCTAGATGCCCTAGGCATCTACCTCAGAGACTCAATGTTCACTCCACCCTTCTCCATGGTGAAGCTCGGGTCTCCAGTCAACCTCATCATTGCTTGGCCCTGATTTGCCGTAGGAGTCATCAACTATCCCTGTATGGGGATCCTCAAGATCCTCCATATGTCCTCTAGTGTGGGAGTCATCTCCCCTATCGGTAACCAGAAGTAGGATGACCCCGGATACCATCTCTCTGCTAGGGATGTCAATAGCCCCATGTCCGTCGGTACTTGTGGCATCTCTGCCACATGCTGCAAACCAACCTGAGCTAGTCGATCATGCTTTTCCTGATCGAGCACGACTATGTCATCTCATAGCCCACCGTATTTCCACTCCCGACTCTTTAGTAATCCCTTCTACAAAACAAACAATAAAACAATAAAATTCATTAATAAACCAATCATTAAAATCAAATTAAATACATTTTAATCAAGCTTAATTTATTAAAAAATATGATATCGTCCACTATTGGATGATATCGTCCTAAATTGGGAAAAATCATACTTTTTAGGATGAAATCATCTTCGATTGCGTAGCTTGGGGATCGCCCCTAGTTCACCGATTTCGCCCTCGAACGAAATCGATGACTTAGGGACGATTTCGATGAAATCGGGACGATTTCGTCCCGACGTCGTTGACGACCTAAAAACGGACACGATGCCCCAAAACAATAAAAATTCCAAACAAAAAATTGCACAAAAAAAATTCAAACCTAATTCACTAGGATTAGATCCTTACCCGTGGCCTGCACCAGACCTCTATTGATCGGTGTGCTGTCTCCACCATTTTTTTCTTTTTTCTCTCCAGAGCTCTAGAACAGTAAAAATGAATTAGGGTTTTACCCTATTTTTCTTAATTTTATTTAAAAACAACAACATTTTTTAATTTTGCTTTTCCGTGCTTTTACCTCAAACGTTCGATTTGGGTAAAAACATGGAGGGGGCACCATAGTCAGCAGTCGCACGATTCGACCTAGAATCGTCGTCTAAGAAATGGAATAAATTTTTGCTTTCTCATAAAACAAGAAAAACTCATATTTAATGCATTTTCTTTAGAAAATTTTCTAAAGAGGGGGAAAAACGTAGCACCCTAAAATTGGTGCAGTTAAACCTTAGTAAAAAGATAAAAATTTGAATTTTATCCCAAATCGCCCGTTAACCGCTCATTACCCGTTTTCCTTGTTTTTCGCACCATTTTTAGGATTTGTTTTAACCATTGGATGATATCGTCGACGATCAGATGAAATCATCCTAGATCTGATGAATTCATCTGGAACAGAATGTCCAGATGATTTCATCCCAAAACTGAATTTTCATAATTAGCTTTTTTTCAATAGCTTCTCTAACTTGGGCAAAAAGCGTGTCTGTGCAGTTAGAGTCTCCCCCAGTGGAGATCTTCCAAATTGGGATGATCTCCAACCTCCTAACCTCTCCCTAATCCTATATAAACTAGGATTTTCTCAATTTATCCCCCTGAACCCCCTAGTTGACTGATTTCCCTACAAATTTAGTTCCCTATGCATTAGAGCATCCTCGCACCATCATTTGCATTCTGTATTTCATGTTTTCTTGCAGGAATTTTACTATTTTTTAGTCGGATAAAGCTCGGATCGTCGTGGGTGATTCCAGATGATTTCAGACGATCCTGTCATAGATTGACGATGATCTCATACGATCAGAGGTGATCTTGACTATAGTCCATATTGGGGGCAATCAGAGCTCGATGTTTGCATTTTCTTATCTTTTAGCTTCAATTTCTTTGTGCATTATCTTAGTTTATTATATTTATGCATCCTGGAGTTCACCTCATTTAGCATAGAGGCATGATAAAGTCAAAATAAATTGTCAAATTGATGTATTTCCTTTTAATTGCTATCTGGAACTATCATTTAGACAAGTTTACTGTTATTTATATCATTTCCCCATGCTTTTGTAGTTACATTTTTGGTATTTTGTATCTGTTTCTATGATTGTAGGTTTCTGATGAATTCGTCTGACGAATTCGTTAGATCGTTGACTATCTGGTCTGATATCAAATGACCGAAAGTGATTTGAGATGATTCTGTGTAATTACGGACGATTACGTATGATTTGAGATGATTTGGACTTCTACAAAACTTAGAAGCTTCATCAGACATCTAAAACCAGGTATGTTCTATTTTATTTAGCCTACCTTTTATGTTTAGAACTTACGCATGTTATTTGTATTCATAAAAATCAGCATTGGCATATAGAATAGCTTAGATTCATCTTGGCAAAACCTAGGAATTGAATTATTAAAGTATAAAATGAACATATCGAACCTACCCTAAACCTAGGTGTGGAAACTGCCATTCAAAATTTTCCTGGTGAACCCACCATCCATCAAAAATTCACCCTTATAGCCTCCCCCCGAGAGGCACGACCTTCAAAGGGCCTCTCAGTCCGAGGTATTGTCCCATCCTTCTCGCATCCCCCTTTCGGGCATGGATCCTATAGCCTGAAGGTAAGGATGTGAAAAATTTAGAGCAATACAGTAGTATATGATGAGCAAGACATATCATAATACACGTACTGCAAAGTGGATCTTTCTATTGATAGAATTTGACTTGGAATTCATAAGCCAAAAGTTCATCAAGGGATAATTCATAGCTAATCAACTGGCTAAGGTGCATCTTCAAAATAGTAGACATCTCACCATAGAACTTCCTGATGATGTAGTATTCATATTATCAGAGGCACTCAAACCCAAAGAACCTAAAAATAAAGTTGACATGACTTTTTTCTTCAATGGTTCAAAGTGTGAGCAAGGAGGTGGTGTAGGGATTGTCTTTTTCATGCCACAAGGTGCTCCAATGCCCTTTTCATTTAAATTATACTTCCCTTGCATAAAAAACAACACCAAATACGAGGCCCTAATATTGGGTCTCCAAAAATCCATCACTATGAAGATCAAAAGTCTAAATATCTTTGGTTACTCCCTCCTTATATTCAACCAATTCAAGAGACTATTTCAATGTAGGGATCCAATCCTAAAATCTTACAAGGATATTGTTAACACTTATCTATCCCAACTAGAGTGGTACGACATCGAGGAAATCCCTCGCACATCAAAAACCCATCTACTAATTTCACTACCATTCATGTGAAAAAACCCTCACACTTAGCAATGTAGCATGAGTCTTTTGATAACAAAGACTCAGTCAACATGATTCATATAGAACCAGACCATGGATTGTTCAGTAAAGCCAAATATTTTTTAAAGAAGGTACCTTAGGGATCCTTGATCTTGTAGGGTCCTATGGAGAATGGTACCACCATTCACCACAAGTTTGTTTCTCATTCTGCATTTGTGCACATATAATCATAGGAGGAACAAGTCATCTTATCTTTTGAGGCTATAGCTTTTTAGGATTGGTTATCCCAGTTACAATATTTCCCGAAGCTTGGAATTATCCCATAGGGACTGTCGCATGCCAAAAGATGAGCATTTAAATAGAAAGTTATAATATATGTTTTTCTAGGAGGCATATTGTATCATCAAATCTATTATGGAGTCTTCATTTATTTCTTAGAGCCCCAAGAATCAGCTTGGGTGTAATCTCACAACGATACATGTAGTGGCCACTTCAACGTCATGACCATTGTCAAGAAAATTCTTTGAATGGGCTATTACTGGTCAACCATGGAGAAGGATTACTGTGAGTATGTCATGAAATGCATTAATTTTCAACATCATGCAAAATTTGATGCACTTGCCATCATAGGCCTTACAGCCCATTTAGGCATCTTGGCCATTTTCTCAGTGGGGTTTCAATTTGATTAGAAATATTTCTCCCCCGTCTTTGGGTTGACACATGTTTATCTTAATATTCACTAAGTACTTCACCAAATGGGTGGAAGTAGTTCCCATAACATTGAAAATTGGACCAAGAATTATGGAGTTCATACTTCACAACATCATCTTTCATTTTGGGTTCCCCTTCAAGATAATCTCGGATAATGGTCTATCATTCAAGAACAAAAATGTGCGAGCTTTAACAACCAAATACAATATTCAGCATAGTTTTGTGACACCATACTATTGTAGCATAGGGGTGTAGTATTACCAATGGGGAGGTGATTTTATAGTGCTTGGAATGATCAATGTAGTATCTCTAACTTGCTTACCAAATCGTACGACCATACAATCCCTAAAACTACCCTTGTATGAAAGTCAGTTCGACACACTGTATCATCCACAATCATATAGTGGCATGGCTTGTATGATTCTACATTCAGCCAAACTATTAGATTTTGTTTCATAGGTTGTCGTACATAGTTTTGTAATTAATAATTCGATTCCACAAAACTACAAAATAAGATAAGTTTTCTTCTATCGCCTGAATTTCCAAAACATGTAAATCGTATTTGTACGATTTGTATGAACTTTGGTGTATGATTTGTACAAAATGAAAGTGTAGAAAAATGCTAAATTGGATATTATAATGGGAAAATATCTCTCATATAGGTTTTGTAAGGTTTTAATATGCCAATTAATACTTTTTCTACAACATGCAAAACATATGTATGGGGCTTGAGAGAGATGCAATTCCAGAAATTGTACAATAGGGTTCACAATGTATTTAGTAACATGACCATCAACATATATCATTCCACAATGCTTCACCAGTACTGGATTGATCTATTCTATTACAACAAGACATAAAATAACCAAATTAATCACTAGAAAGTACATGCAACATTAGTAGGCCATCAATTATCATTCATCCATTCTAGAAATCATACATAATTTGGAAAGCATAATTGTGATCATTATTCTGTCAATATTTCACTTAAAACATGGCTAATCTAAAACAATCATAGGTAGAACTCATAACATAGTGGCATAATTTAGTCAAATTACAACTAGTAAAGACCAAACAACAACCAGAACTATGCATTTGAAAATGGGGCCTTATATAACATTGCCCAGGTCGTTCCAAAGTGGTTCTTGAGACAATTAGTTATTTTAAAACTACCCATGCACAATAGAATGCATTAATTAAGGCTTTTACTAAGTATAACACTTTAATTATCAAACCTACGTGCCATTTCAACCCGAAATTACATTTCCCATGCATTTCATTGCATTTCAGTGCACCTTGTATGCTTTGCCTTCACCTTGTACCATTTACCCTCCTGGTTGTATGTTTTTTACTCCTACCTATATTATTTTTAAAACTTGCACTAACTACCAAAATTTTCAATATTGAGCAAATCCATTTTATCACTTTCTCTTCTTCTAGGAGGTGGATTTGCTGCCTACATCTATCCTCCCCTTTACTTTGGTTGGTTTTCTCACTTATTGACCTTTCTACTTCATTTGTGCCTCATAGTATGAAACTATATCCTACAAGTCAATCACTTTGGTTTGAAGAATTGCACATTCATATTTCAACTTGGTTGCATAGCTTCCCATTTCTGCTGCTTTTATCGCATGTAAATTAGCCTTCTCTTCAAAAACATTCAAAAATTCCACCATTTGTTTTTCTTGATTAGTGGCACTCCCCTTCAACCTCTCCTTCAAGTGGTATTGTGTTTGAGTCACCACCTGAAGTTCCTCATTCTTCTCAATAATGGTCTCTAGTTGGTGATGAATATCAGCTTCTAAGGTACGAACAATATCTTCTCTAGCCTTCAACTGTTCTTGCTTCTCTAGTACCAATTCATTGTATCTTTTTTTGTCCTTTTAAATTTCTTCTATCTTCTTGGCATGTTTCACCACTTGCTCATTTTTCTCAGCCAAATGGGTTGTTATATATTCATCCTTTTTCATGAGTTGTGCCTCCAACTCCTTAATCCTATATTTTGTTGTCTGGGAGATCTATCGCTTCTCTTCTTCAAGCAAATTAAGTCTAGTTTCAAACTCATCCTTTATGCTTATTAGATCTTCCTCTAGTTTCTTTATTTTATCCTCTACTGTAGCCTTTTACTTTTGTAATTCTTCCTCCATTACAATAATTTCTATCTGAGTGGATTTCATCTCTTCCTTCTGATCTTCCTTGAGCTGATAAATCTACTCCAATCCAATTATCAACCACTCTATCCAATGTGTGATCAATTTCAACTTCTTCAAAGTGATAGCCAAATTTGTAGTGACCCTCTTGTACTCCAATTCTAATGTGTTCATTAGACAAATCAAGTGATTGGTTCTATCCAAGTACAACCTCAAATATTATCTATAGTTTATTATCACTCCTTTTGGCAAGTCGTCTCTTTCCAAAATTGTCGTTACCTATTACCTAGGTAACTTCCATGGGTGTTGTACATGAATATCTATTATTTTCTTTGTATGCTCCTTGTTACTCATCCATTTTTTTATTTTATCCAATTTTATAGACAATTGTTCCTCCTATAGTTTGAATTCTCCCATGCATATAATACAAAACTATAATTTGTTGTTGGCCATGGCATCACCTATATGTGAGAAGAAATGTTCCACATCATCTTCTACTCCTTTTACCTCCTATTCCATTTTGATATTGTCAAACTACGGTACCTTCAAAAGTTAACTTCTCCTCATTCTCCATCCTTCATCTTATATAGGAGTTAATTATTCCTCTTCCTCCATGTGGTGGCTAGAGCTTCCCTTAAGCTTTCGAAGTTCTCTCTCTGTCTATATTTTCTCGGGGTGGGGTCCATTCTACAATATTCTCCTCCTCCTGATTATCTTCTATCTTCACAATCTTCTATTGAGATTTTTGCTACTCCATATATTCCTGGGATTCTTCCTGTTCAGTGGAGGCCACCTATTGATCTTCAGTCACCTACTCTTTCTCTAGATTGTAATATGTTCCTATTGTTGTGACTTTATCAATAGTAGGTTCTTCCTATTCTTGTGATGCTTTTGTCTATTCTTGCACATCACTTGGGTTATTTTCCTTTGAAATTCCCCCCATCACAAATTTAAATATGGGCTTCTTCTTTTTCTTAGACTCTTCCTTTGAGGCATCCACTCTCACTTTAGTTTCCTCTTTTTCCTTCTAAGTGGTGGTTGCCACTTCCTATGCTATCTACCCCATCTCTATGTTCTTCGAAAATTTTGAAGCATCTAGGATTTAAAATTCATCACATTGGAAAATTATTGGAGATACCACCATATTCTCTGCTTCTGCGCAACTCCAATCTTCTAGATCCATATTTTTTGAATCTGACTGTTCTTCCTCCTACTGATCCTTTTATGGAGGCTCATCTTGTTTTTTTGTAATGGGATTATTTGCCATTATTTCTCGTTGTTATCTTGTTCTTATTCAAATTGCGATTACTTATCTCTCCATATTTTCCTCCCTTTTATTAACTGATAGTTGCTCCTACTGCCATTGTTGCATTGCTTGTTTTTCCTATTTAGGTTTCAATCTCCTTGTCCTTTTTCTTTGAGGATGTATATCCTCATCATCTGAAGGAGTGTCTTCTGGTACCTTTGTGGCCTGTTATTCCCTCTTTGTTCTAGGCTTCTTTGGAGTCTCCTTCTTCATGGGTACTAACTTTGCCCACCTTAAAATGGTCGGTTGTCCTTCCCCAAATTCCTGAGGTTCTATCAAACCTGGAAAGCAGATTCCCAATTTTGTGATAGTATTTAATAAAAATCCAATGGTATGGAAAGTCATTCTAAAATTATTTGGTCTTTTTATCAGTACTTCGTGCATTTTCCTTTACAAATAGGTACCCCAATCATACTAGATTCCTTAGGTGATACCTTCTACATACTAAGCCATCTATATTGGCATCTTCATGGCTCATGTATCCCCTGAGAATTGAGCCATTACTATATTCATAGCACATGGCCAATCATCTCCTTTTAGTTGGCTCTGTTTGTGAAGAACATGTGCTTATACTGAGAGGGGGGTGAACAGTATAACATAAAAATTTTCCCCAAATAGTAGCATCAACATTAATAAAATAGTGAACATCACACAAAGCATCACACACATGAGAGACATCATTTTTAACGTGGTTCACCCAATGTGGGCTACCTCCACATAGAAAAATATTTCTTCTAAATATTTCTCAAATAATATTTTGGGAATCCTTCCCAAGTACAATGTTTATGGACCTCTGTCCAAAGGAGATGTTGATCCCCTAATCTCAAGTTCATGGATCTCTTCCATAGGAGAACTCTTTCCCCTTCTACTCTGGCTAGTGATCTTCTAGAAGACTCTGTCTCTCTGCTACACTGACTTGGTGGATCTCTCTCCACTTGAAGACTCCTCACTCAGATCTATCTTCAATTGTCCTGGTTGCTGGATCTCTATCCACTGAGACTCTATCCTCTATACTCTATCACCTCCAAATCTCTATCTCAATAGGTTCACTCAGAACCTTCTCAAATTTTCTCAACAAGCTCACTCAGAACTTGTCCAAATATTCTCAACAAGCTCACTCAGAACTTGTCCAAATATTCTCAATAGGTCCACACAGAACCTGCTCAACAATTCTACATAGAACCTGTCCAAATCTACTCAACAGGTGCACACATAATCTGCTCAATAAGTCCTCTCTAGGACTTGCTCAAATCTGCTTAACAAGCTTACACAGAACTTGTTCAATCTCATAGAATCATAAAGAGAATTGTTAGAGACTCAATATGTTCTATACTTAATGCTCAATCAATATCTCAACTCAATCTCATAGAAGCATAAAGAGAATTGTTAGAGACTCAATATGTTCTATACTCAAATCCCAATCTCAACTCAAATCAATCTCATAGAAGCATAAAGAGAATTGTTAGAGACTCTATATGTTCTATACTCAAATCTCAATCTCAACTCAAATCAAGAATATAGAATAGTTTGTTTTATGGAACTTGAACAACCACATGCATCCACTTGACTAGGCTCAATCAACTCAACTCAACCAATCACCTCAATGAACAACCCTTTCTCACAAACCCTAGTCCAAGCATGTATCAATCAACTCAAAATATTTCCAACAATGCTCAACAACAAATCTCACATAACAATGATACTCATGTTCTCTTCTAACTCAAGTTCAAGTTCTTTGCACAACCAATGGGCTCCAACAACAATGCTTATAAAACAAGGTTTAATCACAACTCTCAATCCAGAAAACCTTGAAGCATTAAACCAATCACTTTCGAAAAGGAAACCACAATCAATCCTTTTCACTCCAAAGATATTTTCAGAAATCAACCACCATAATCAATCAATAGGAGAATGTGCCCATACCTTTTATGAAGATGAAGAAGCCTCTTTGGAAATCTGCCACAATCACAATATTCTTTTGCCAATCTTCACAAGGGTTAGAAGATCACAAAATAATCAACATTACTCCACTTCACAATTATATTCACCAAGGCTTTTAATTAGAAAACCTTCTTAAGAATTAATGCACAACTTCCTTATCACTCCTAAAACCACTTGTACCATAAAATAAAATAAATCAAAACATTGCATAACCTTGTCACTCCAAAAACCACTTATACCATAAAATAAATCAAATATTTTATATCCTTCCTTTCAACACTTTTGCACTCAAAAATAATCACAAAGCTTTCTTAGGCAATATCTCACATTAATCAAATATCAAACCTTATTAAAATATTAAAGCTTGCTCAACCTTATATCTCCCACAAAAATCATAATCAAACCTTAGCAAGCAAATATTTTAATTAAAATATTTACCCCCAAAAATATCGGAGTCGGAGTGCATACCTCAAAGGAGCCCTCGAAGGGCCTTGGCATTTTGAACCTCTGCCCACCGTGTTGCCAAGTGGTAGCTAAGCCGCGTGAGCTAACACTACCCATGTGAGTGCCTTGGGCACTCTCTTCCTTAAAATACATGCGCTTTCCTCACAAGGTGCCAAAACTTTGATCGTCCATGACTTGACTGCCCATGTCACACTCCACGAAATTTATTGTGCAATATTCGGATGCAGAAATACTTTGGGTTTTCAAAAATCATGCGACACTACTTAGGTTTATTAAATGGAAAACCTTTGGCTTATTTATATAAGCCATCCTTCAATGCGAATACATCGGCCCTTTTAACATTGCCCTCATGACATCGACAACGCCAATAAGAAAGGAGGGAAAAACCTTTTATTTAATTTTAAAATTTAAATTTAAATTTTAAATAAATTAAAATTTAAACTAAACCTTTAAAATTAAATTTCTCCATCACCGGGGCACATTTTTCGATGAAACGAAAAGCCAACTTGGGTTTTAAGAAAAACCCATTTCAAATCTGCCATCCATTGGTTTTAAATAAAACCTTTCCTTGCCTTCCTTGGTTTTCATAAAAACCTTTTGCTAAGCTTCCCTTGAAGCTCCTTTTGGAACCAAATGCCATGCATCCCTTCTAGAACCTTTGATCAAAACCTTTGCTTCTCATGAAGCTCTTTGTGGAGAAAAATCATAGTGCTTACTTACATAGGTCCTTTTGACATCAATGACAACTTTTAGCTTAGGGACTCAAAATGTCCAACAATCTCCCCCTTTGTCATTGATGGCAACCCATATTCATTTTACTGAAACCTGACCTTCTTTTCTGCTCCCCCTGGGACTTTGCTCCCCTTGGCTCAATGCTCTCTCAAATATCTCCTCATATCAAATCTCTCCCCAATACACAAATCTCTCCCCCTTTGACATCAATGGAAAAGGGTCACCTTTGGGGCTCGAGGCTAAGAATGAGCCTCTTAGCTTAGCCCCTCCCCCACCTCCACATGAGGTGGTTAATTCTAGGGTGGGAGTATTTCTACTCCTCGAAAGCATAGATCTGTACCTTTATCTTTCTCTCTTCTTCTGTGAGTCTTCTGAATCCGCTCACTATTTCTTTCCAAGTCATCATCCATATTCTTGTCGTCACTTCTGTTCCTATTCCTGTTCTTGTTCTCATCCATGTTCCTATTTCGGTTCTCATCCTTGTTCCTGTTCTTATTCTTTTATGAGTCTCTATTATTTTCTGAGTCTCTATTCTTATTCATCTTCTTGTTTCTGTTCATATTCATATTTCTATTCATATTCCTATTCCTATTCATATTCTTGTTCCTATTCATGTTCCTATTCCTATTCATGCCTATTTTTGGAATATTTTCTCTACACCATCTTGCTATGTGACCATCATTATTGCACTTATAACACTTAATGTTATTATTCCTTGGATGTGCAATTGTCTTAGGATTTCTCCTAATGAAGCCATATCCTCTTCTATCATTAATCCTGCAATTCATTGCCTTGTGACCAAAACCATTGCATGAGTAGCAATAACCTTGGAAAAGTTATTCTTTTCCATATACCTATCTTTCATGAGTCCTGCATTGTGAAGCCATGTGTCCAAACCTGTGACATGAAAAGCATCTTCCATTGAAGCCTCCTTGTCTTGACCTCATTGGTCTCATGTTCTGATTGTTGTTCCATATGTATCTTCTTTGTGCATTGTTCCTCTCTTTGTTGAACTCTTTGTTGTCCAACTCATCCTCTGATGTCCCACTTTCACTTAAACTATCTTCTTCTGATGTATCTTCTTCTAAAGTTTCTTCTTCATCAAGACTTGAAGTAGATTATTTTTCCTATTTCTTTTGAACATTTCCAAAGCCAAGACCTGTTGAACATGATGTTCATTGTTGTCCATAGATGAACTTATCCAAGTTCTTAGAGCTATTTGTGAAACTCTTCATCTTGATCTTGGAGTCCTTTAAGTCTTCTTTTAGAGTAGCCACTTCTTGTGCTAACTTCTCACATTCCAAAATATTTGCTTCTAACTTATCCTTGAACTTGCTTGCCTTAGCCTTTGACTTCTCTAAATCCTCTATGAGCAATAACCTTTCTTCATCACATTCTTGAAACTGACTTTCAAGCTTGGAGTGTTGCTTTCTAACCTTCTTTACTATGTCAAGGGCATAGATAAGTTCTCCCTTGAGATCATAACCATTCTCTACTGAATATTCCTCTATTTTTTTACCTTTGTTCATATCATTACTTCCTTTTGGCTTGTCTTCTATTGAACCACCTTCTTTATCTTCCAAAGCCATTAGAAGATTCTCCTTTGGTCCCAATCTTGTATGTTGAAACCAGATCTCATTTTCTTTGGATAAGAGATATTTTTCCTTTTTGATCTCATTGAGTACATAAATATTTCTTTCTCTTATAGCGCTAGCTACTAGTTTTCCAGATTCAAATTTCCTTACTTCACATCTATCTTGATGAAAAATTACCATATGGCCTTGATCACAGAGTTGACTAATGCTCAAGAGATTATGTTTCAGACCTTCCACATATAGAACATTTTCAGCTTTTGCTTTCCCATTGCCTATACTTAGAGTTCCTTTTCCACAAATCTTTGCTAAACCATTGTCCCCAAAGTTTACTTACCCTCTATTTCCTTCTTTCAAAACTATAAACTTGTCTTTTTCTCCTGTCATGTGTCTAGAGCATCCGCTATCCAGAAACCATTTTTCTTCTTTATCCTGAGCATGCAATGCTATTTGAACTAGCAAGGATTTTAATTTTCCTTTCCCTTTTTCTTCTTTTCTAGTAGTTTGAGTTGTGGTCTTTCTACTAGACTTAGAGATTTCTAGTTTGCACCTTCTAGCTATATGCCCAAAACTATTGCATTTGTAACACTTAACATCATCATCCATATGTGGTGCAAGAGAATCTGTACTACTACTATCATTGTCTCTGCTAGTACATTGCGTAGCTCTATGACCATATTTATTGCAAGAAAAACAATGTCCATGGAAAGAATTTTGTAACCTATTTTGATGAGGACTTGATCTGGTATTCTTCCTTTTGTGGTCTTCTTTCCTTGAGATATGGTAAGATACCTCCCTTTTGTTTGATGTTCCTACCTCTTGCTGACTTGGTGCAGCTCCTTGTAATCTCTTGTTTATTTCAGTTCTACATTTTAGCATAACAATTTCTGCTGCCACTTTCTCAAGTCCTACTTCTTTGGCTTCCAACGTGTCTCTCAACTGATGTTCAATCTCTCTTCTTTCTTTCACTTCTATTTCGAGTTCTATTAACCTTTGTAGAAGCTCAATTCTTGCCAATTCATCATTTTAGATCTGTTCCTTTAGTTGTGCACTCTCTTCTTGAATCCTTTCAAGATCTTGGAGATAGTTGAAGAGTGCTTCCTCAAAGTCTATACTTTCTTCACTCTCTGAGCACATGTGTGTTACTGAAGGATCCTCTTCCAAGCTATTAAACTCTTCATGGAGAGACCGACTCTGATACCAATTGAAGAACATGTGCTTATACTGAGAGGGAGGGTGAACAATATAACATAAAACTTTTCCCCAAATAGTAGCATCAACATTAATAAAATAGTGAACATCACACAAAGCATCACACACATGAGAGACATCATTTTTAATGTGGTTCACCCAATGTGGGCTACCTCCACAGAAAAATATTTCTTCTAAATATTTCTCAAATAATATTTTGGGAATCCTTCCCAAGTACAATGTTTATGGACCTCTATCCAAAGGAGATGTTGATCCCCTAATCTCAAGTTCATGGATCTCTTCCATAGGAGAACTCTTTCCCCTTCTACTCTGGCTAGTGATCTTCTAGAAGACTTTGTCTCTCTATTACACTGATTGGTGGATCTCTCTCCACTTGAAGACTCCTCACTCAGATCTATCTTCAATTGTCCTGGTTGCTGGATCTCTATCCACTGAGACTCTATCCTCTATACTCTATCACCTCCAAATCTCTATCTCAATAGGTTCACTCAGAACCTTCTCAAATCTGCTCAACAAGCTCACTCAGAACTTGTCCAAATCTTCTCAACAAGCTCACTCAGAACTTGTCCAAATCTGCTCAACAAGTTCACACAGAACCTGTCCAAATCTGCTCAATAGGTCCACATAGAACCTGCTCAAATATGCTCAACAGGTCCACATAGAACCTGTTCAAATATGCTCAATAAGTCCACACAGAACTTGCTCAAATCTTCTCAATAAGTCCTCTCTAGGACTTGCTCAAATATGCTCAATAAGTCCTCTCTAGGACTTGTCTCAAATCTACTTAACAAGCTCACACAGAACTTGTCCAATCTCATAGAATCATAAAGAGAATTGTTAGAGACTCAATATGTTCTATACTTAATTCTCAATCAATATCTCAACTCAATCTCATAGAAGCATAAAGAGAATTGTTAGAGACTCAATATGTTCTATACTCAAATCCCAATCTCAACTCAAATCAATCTCATAGAAGCATAAAGAGAATTGTTAGAGACTCTATATGTTCTATTCTCAAATCTCAATCTCAACTCAAATCAAGAATATAGAATAGTTTGTTTTATGGAACTTGAACAACCACATGCATCCACTTGACTAGGCTCAATCAACTCAACTCAACCAATCACCTCAATGAACAACCCTTTCTCACAAACCCTAGTCCAAGCATGTATCAATCAACTCAAAATATTTCCAACAATGCTCAACAACAAATCTCACATAACAATGATACTCATGTTCTCTTCTAACTCAAGTTCAAGTTCTTTGCACAACCAATGGGCTCCAACAACAATGCTTATAAAACAAGGTTTAATCACAACTCTCAATCCAGAAAACCTTGAAGCATTAAACCAATCACTTTCGAAAAGGAAACCACAATCAATCCTTTTCACTCCAAAGATATTTTCAGAAATCAACCACCATAATCAATCAATAGGAGAATGTGCCCATACCTTTTATGAAGATGAAGAAGCCTCTTTGGAAATCTGCCACAATCACAATATTCTTTTGCCAATCTTCACAAGGGTTAGAAGATCACAAAATAATCAACATTACTCCACTTCACAATTATATTCACCAAGGCTTTTAATTAGAAAACCTTCTTAAGAATTAATGCACAACTTCCTTATCACTCCTAAAACCACTTGTACCATAAAATAAAATAAATCAAAACATTGCATAACCTTGTCACTCCAAAAACCACTTATACCATAAAATAAATCAAATATTTTATATCCTTCCTTTCAACACTTTTGCACTCAAAAATAATCACAAAGCTTTCTTAGGCAATATCTCACATTAATCAAATATCAAACCTTATTAAAATATTAAAGCTTGCTCAACCTTATATCTCCCACAAAAATCATAATCAAACCTTAGCAAGCAAATATTTTAATTAAAATATTTACCCCCACAAATATCGGAGTCGGAGTGCATACCTCAAAGGAGCCCTCGAAGGGCCTTGGCATTTTGAACCTCTGCCCACCGTGCTGCCAAGCGGTAGCTAAGCCGCGTGAGCTAACACTACCCACGTGAGTGCCTTGGGCACTCTCTTCCTTAAACTGTGTGCGCTTTCCTCACAAGGCACCAAAACTTTGACCGTCCATGACTTGACTGCCCACGTCACACTCCACAAAATTTGTTGCGCAATATTCGGATGCAGAAATACTTTGGGTTTTCAAAAATCATGCGACACTCCTTAGGTTTATTAAATGGAAAACCTTTGGCTTATTTATATAAGCCATCCTTCAATGCGAATACGTCGGCCCTTTTAACATTGCCCTCATGACGTCGGCGGTGCCAATAAGAAAGGAGGGAAAAACCTTTTATTTAATTTTAAAATTTAAATTTTAAATAAATTAAAATTTAAACTAAACCTTTAAAATTAAATTTCTCCATCATCGGGGCACCTTTTTTGATGAAACGAAAAGCCAACTTGGGTTTTAAGAAAAACCCATTTCAAATCTGCCATCCATTGGTTTTAAATAAAACCTTTCCTTGCCTTCCTTGGTTTTCATAAAAACCTTTTGCTAAGCTTCCCTTGAAGCTCCTTTTGGAACCAAATGCCATGCATCCCTTCTAGAACCTTTGATCAAAACCTTTGCTTCTCATGAAGCTCTTTGTGGAGAAAAATCATAGTGCTTACTTACATAGGTCCTTTTGACATCAATGACAACTTTTAGCTTAGGGACTCAAAATGTCCAATAGTTTTATCCCTTGAATTCCTGCACTCGAGATATTTATAGAAGTCGGTGACTTCACATTAGTTAACAAAGTGATGATACGATATGACTCAATCATATCAACCAACTTCTTAATTATCTTTATGTTGTACATTTGAAATGCGAATGTCTTACTGAATGCATCCACTACCACTTCTATTTTCATCGACCTCTTATCCACATTGACAAAGATAGTTTTGGTCACAGGATTATATACCTGAACCATTTGCAATAGATAATTGTAAAAGAAATTTTTTTGGTGTGGTCACTTGTGCTATTACAACTACACTAGCCTCCTCAAACTATTTCCTCCATGGATGGTTCTTTTTTCATTTACCACTCCACCATCGTCTACATGTTTCTCCTCCATGTTGTACAAATGAAATATTCATTATTTCCACCTAACCTTCCTTAGGTCCACTACTCAGATCCTCATACTAATATTGAATATGTACCTCACTCCTCAATTATCTTCTTAGAACCCTTTCTTGTACCATTCTCTCATCTTGGTATCTTGGTGGTGTTCTTCTTATGTCATCCCTATAGTACCATTGACCTCTCCACAATCTGTATCCTCCTCTTCTCCAAGGATAAGAACCACACCAATTATGGGACTAAGACTATCACCCTTGGTATTGCCATGGTTATGAATCTCTTTTTTTTAGAGGTCCTGGTGATCATTCCACCCTATTTGTTGCAATTCTTCTCAATCGACATCCAAACTCTTCTACTAAGATTATTTTCTTGCCATACCTCTAGTTGTATTGCTAATCGAACATCACCAATTCCAAAATTGGAAGTATTTAGAAATTTTACAACCACTACAAATTGTACAATCTATAAAAAATCATACAATCTGCTCTTCTTCCTACTCCTATACGTTTTCCTTTAGGAGCACCTCTTCTAGATCATACAATATTTCAAACTATCACTGTTCAATATTAAAACTGCTCTATCTCCCTCAAATCATACAATTGTTGCATTAAATTGTACAAGACCATATTACTCTATACAGTCTTCCTCCCTAACTACTCCTCTTCGTCGATTTTGCATGATTTGCACAAAAATGGTTGAAAACAACCAAAAATCTATCCAAAATTGCATAAGTTTTCTCTTGAGATCGTACACTCCACCACCAAATCATAAATTATAGCTTTTCAAATCCTAGGTTGTCAAAAATTCATGATTTTCACTTCCTTTGCTTAAATATTCACCAAACCAGTTGTGGGATTGCCCCTATCTCTCTTTTTAATGCTTTTCTATAGTGATTTTCCACTTTTTCACCCTTGGCACAATTTATCATTAAAAAAAAATCCTACTATTAATTATGGCTGTACAGACTACTTCTTTCTTTCCTCCATCCTCTCCCTTGTGCTTTTGGCCATTTTTGTTCAATTTAGGGTTTGTACTCCTTTTTCTTTGCAATTTCTCCACTTTGGCTCCAATTTGTCACTTCTTCGAACCCTAAGATGTGTTTCTCTACCACCAAGTTCTTTCTTGGATGCCTTCTATTGCTAATCCTCCCTTCTTTCTAGTTGAAATTTGAATTCTTCCTTCAATGGATTCAAACCCTAGATTTTCTCCCTTTTCCTTTGTTGTTCATTTTTTTTTAATGTAAAAAGTTCTCCTTGGTGCTAATTCAAAAATGGGTCACAAATTTATCTACAAGTTACTAATGAGTTTTAATGACCACGTGGCCTTCTTCATCTGGTTGCATGCTTTTCACCTTTTTCCTCCTCAAAAATTTGAATTCTCTCTTGTACAGTTTAACAAAATTACCAATTGACCCTCTATTTAAATTGTTCATCAAACCCTAATCTGAACCCTAACTGCTTTATTTTTAAAATCATGCCACATTGCATCTTTTCCATCCTCCTAGTGCAAATGATCAACAACTCAACATATTATTTGAAAATTTTGTCTTTTCTTGCTCTTTCTCCAACCACTTCTTAATTCACACATGTGACATTAAATGGGGTAGTTGAAAATTGTATATTGCACCTAAAATCATACATTGTAAGACCAAAATCATAAAATTTGTTCTCTTGTATGATTTCCCATGTGCTTTTGCCAATGTCCCCTTGTACGATCTTTCTTTTGTACTTTTTGACTTCAAACCTAGGTTTGTACGATTAGCACTTGTGCTTTTCCATCTTTTATTTGTATGATCTTATACTTAGAGAATTTTTCTTTTTTATCTCTTTCTAAAGAGATCACCATTTCTGATTTTCAACCCACTTCCTTCTTAATTATGTCTCGAGGAATTTTCACAATTAAGGCATTTTCTTTTTTTCTTTCTTTTTGTTTTCCTTTTTCTCTTTTTATTTATATATTCTTTTCAATCCTAGACTATTTACACTTACCATTGTGGCGATCGTACAGTGACATTCACTTATATGATCCCATCGAATTCTTCTCTTGGAGGTTCAATTGTGACATTTTGAGTGGTTGTGTCACCTATCAATACTTTCTCCCTAGGCCAATTCATCTCCACTTGTGATGTTACAAAATTTCTTGGACTTCTCTTACCATGTGTACAATTTGGAATCATACAATTGCAAGCTAGATTATCTTCACTTGGTTTCCTTTATCCTCATCACACAAGTGATTGATCCCTTGGTAGCAGTCTTCTTACTACTCTACTATCATTTGAGTGACTTATCCACCTATCCCCTTGGATAAATTCTAGCTCCAAACTTTGTGATCAAATTCTTAGTTGTCCTTGGTTTATTTTATTTGCAAAATATACTCTTCCTCTACCAACAAGGCCTCTCTTGTGCGAGTGTCTTTCTCATCCTATTTATTTTAACATCAGGTTTCTCTGCACCAATGGTGATTCCTCCCTTTATTGGAGCAATCCTATACCACCTACCACTCTTTGAGGTCCTCATTAGATTAGTGGTGGTCATCCAAATGGATACTGCCTTGTGGGGCTAGGTAAGATTCCTCTCATCCATGGTAATTCTCGTAGATTCCTTATGTAGATCATACAAGCTAAAGGTGCATCTCCTGACCATCTAGGAGTAGGGGGTCAGAACCTTCCTCATCCTCTTCCTCCTTTGATTGTAACATCACCTTTTCCTTACTCATTTTATAGTCGAATACCTCCTCCCATTCCTAGCTAAAGCCTTAGGGGTCTTTCTCTGTTCCTTCCTCCCATTACTTGGGTATTAGGAGTTATCTCTACCAACTCAATGTTGGCTAGTGGACTTCTACTTCTTGTGCTTTGTGACAATTGTCATAGTGCTTTGATTCTATGATCCACATGTGCTAGGTGATATCTCCATATTATTTTCTCAAATATTCTTTATGGAGATGAGGTTTCCAATACCTCTCTATGTGCGTTAGAAAATTCCATCTCAGAACTTGAGTGATTCTGATTCTATTCTCTTTGTTCTGCCTAATCTATTGGTGAATTCATCAATCTCTCTAATATTCATACTTCTCTCCTTTTTCTTCTCAACTATCGATAGGGTATTATGTATGCTTGTGAGTCAAGGTTAGTTTGTTATCCCTATGATATCTCTAGTTGTTGCTATGTTGTTGTACATGCTAGGGGATCACGATTACCTTGAGGATTCTGAGGCTTCTCTGGACAATCATCCTCATCACTGCTTTTTGTACTAGGTTCCATTATTATCCAATGTATTCCTTCATTACAAGAGTCACTCAAATCTAGTCATACATTACCTTGTGATTTAGGTGATGTTCTTGCTTTCTTAATGTCTCGCCATAGCATTTATGTTTCTTCATTCATCATTGACAAATAACTTGATGGTACTTGCAAAATTGTGCCTGTTCCATAATTTCTTATACTGCTTCTTGGATTTATCCCCTCATCATCCTTAGGTTCTCCTTCTAGCTCTTGTAGCCTAGCTATTCTTTTCTCATCCAGCCTTTGTATTTTACTATCTAATTTTTGGATGATTTGTTCTCTCAACCTTGCATTATGACCTCACAATGTTTGGTATTCTTCTTGTAGTTGTTGAGTCTATAACTACATTCTATGATGTAATAGCCCTATCTAAGCCAATGGATTAATTCCAACCAATTCTTGATTAATGGTATCATTCCTATATTTCTTTGGAACTTCCATTTTAAAGGTGTCCACTATATCCTTATACTGTACTTTTAACCGTATCCTTCTTCATCCTTCCACTTTATAGGGAAATTCCCTTCGTTCTACCTGAGGATATATTCTATTTCTACTTATTTGGGGTGCTTCTTTCTACATTCCCCTATTATTTGGTAATATTTTTATCTCCTAATGTCCTCTTTCATTTGGAGGAATCCATTCTTCATATTCTTCCTCTATTTGTTTAGACCCATCCACAAATCTAAAATGTACTCGTAATATTCTTCTTTCTTCGGGTTGAGGTGCCAAATATTGTTATTCTATTGTTGGTCATGTCTTCTCCCCTTATGCAAATAATTGTGGTGAGTCTTATGTCAGGCTCCTCTTTTTATGTACATGGCTCACTCTGAGTTTCCCCTTGAGCTTCTACTCATCTTCGTTTTTCAATCTCTTCTAAAGAAATGAATAAGCATTGTACCTTGTAAGGCTTCAATTTTGAGCTAATTACAGTGTCAGGCACCTCTATCCCATTCAATTTCTATAACTTGATTTCTTCATTATCTATTATTTCAACTAATTTATAGATACCAATCCATAACGTCTTCAACTTATCGAGCTTGATTTCCCGCTTCCCATTAAATTTTAGAACCAAGTCGCCCGGAATAAATTCTAACTTCCTTAAATGTTTGGCATGCCATGACTTCTATATTTTCTAAGCTACTTCAATATTCCATTTTACCATGACTCTTATTTCATCTAATTTGATCATTATTTTTAGTCGCTCTTCCAAACTTTCTTGATCACCTAAGCAATGCTCTACCATGACCCTCAAACTTGGTATCAAGAATTCAACTAAGCACCACTGCTTCCTGTCCAAACATTAATTAGAAAGGTGTATGTTTTATTGTAGGTTTAAAATTTTTCTATATACCCACAAAATAGATGGTAGCCTTTCCTCCCAATCTACTCCCTCTATTCCATAGGTTTTATACAAAGTAGATACCAAGACTTTATTTGTTGCTTCTGCCTACCCATTTGATTTGGGATAGTATGGACTAGAAAATGAGTGTAAAATCCTAAACTCCATCATCATTATTTTTATAATTTCATTAACAAAGTGTCCTCCTCAATAACTTTTTATCTGTAGTGAAATACCAAATCTTGTGATCACCTGCTCATACAAAAATATTATTATACTTTTTGTCGAGTTGTCAAGCAATGCTCTTGCTTTAACCCATTTTGTTAATTATTTCGTTGCGACTATGAGGTATCTAAACTTCATTCATTGAGATGTTTTCAATGGTCCAACAAATTCTAACCCCCATAACTCAAATAGTTCTTAGGGTTGTTATGGATTCAAAGGCATAAATTCCCTCTTTATTGACTTTCCTTCCCTGTTGTACATATCGCATGCTTTCACATATTCTTTTGCATAACTATACAATGTGGTCCACAATAGTCCAGCTAGTAATATTTTTATAGTTGTCACATCTGGTCCCATGTGCCCTCCTACTAAGCCTTCATGAGATTATTTCAATTCTACTTTAACTTCTTCCATCACACATCTTTATAGGATACCATCTCTTCCCATTTTATATAGCAATCCTACTATCAACTATAAGGGTTTTGACTTCATGATCACTTTATTTTTCTCAGTTGCTATCGTTTCTTGTGGTAACTTACCTATGGATAGGTACTAGCAAATCAATTTGTACCATGATGGAAAAACATTGATGGTGAATAATTGTGCATCTAGGAATTCATCTGAAACTCTTGTTCCTCCAGGCTCTCCTGATTGTATCTAAGACAACTGGTCCACAATGACATGCTTCTTATTAGGTCTTACCACTACTTGGAATACAAACTCCTATAGTATGACAAGCCACCTACTGACCCATCCTTGTATCACTAGCTTATTTATCAAGTATAACAGAGCTTGGTGATCGACATGGAAGGAAAAGGGATTTTCCAATAGGTAATGCCTAAACTTTTGAACTGCATATACCATTCCCAAAGCTTCTTTTTCTATTGTACTATAATTTATTTTTGGCCTTGACAAAACGTGACTAGAAAAGAAAATAGGATGATCTAGCCTAAACTTCCCTTCTTTTGCCAAAGCACATCCAATTGCAAAATTTGAATCATCAATATGGACATGGAACTCTTTATCCCAGTTTGGAAACACCAAAATTGGACTACTCATAAGCTTAACCTTCAGCTTATCAAAGACTCCTTGGTGCTTCTCTATCCATATAAAAGAAATATTCTTCTTCATAAATGAATACAATGGGTAGGATACATGTGCATAATTCTTGATAAACCTTCGATAATATCCCATTGATCCTATGAAGGTTTTAAGTGAAATCACATAATATGTTCTTCCATGTGCAATATCACACAAATCTTCTCAGGATCTATTTTTAATCCATCACTACACACTATGTGCCCTAACAATTCTCTATATGGTACCATCAAGTAGCATTTCATAACATTTAATAATATATATGCATTTCTACACCTACTCATACATTCATTGAGGGTAGTAAGATGTTCCTTGATATTCCTGTAAATGGACCAATCATCAAAAAATGCTTTAAAGTTACCTATTACCAACTGATAAAATATATACAATATGATACTCTAAAATGTAGCTGGGATATTACAGAGCTCGAATGGCATTTTATTATATGCATAGATGCCATTCTCCAAAATAAATGCGATATTCATTTTATCCTCCTTGTCTTTGCTAATTTGATTTTACCTTGAAAAACCCATCAAAAAATGAATAGATCTCGTGTTCGATGACTTCTTCCAAAATGGAATCTATGAAGGAAATAGGGAAGGGATACTTAATAGTTACTACATTTAGACTCTTAAATTCCACGCATATTCTAATCTTATCTACTTCCTTCTTCAAGGTTATCACTATATGTGAGACTCGTTCACGGGTTGTCACCCTAAAGATAATTCCTGCTTCTAACATCTTTTCTATCTCTACATTCACTAATGCAACATACTTTGAACTCACTCTATATGGCCTCCTTACAGGTTGAGATCCAGGCATTAGCATAATATTCTGGACACATAACTCTGGTGGTACTCTCTTCAGGTCCTTATATGTCCATGTAAAGAAATCCTTATATTCTAAGAATATCTTAAAATTTACCACTTTCAGTACATGGTTCCAATCATCACCATAGTGAATCATCCTAGGTTCCTCCTCCATTCCTAGATTGATGTCCACTATCTATGGTCCTTCATATTTGATATTTTTTGGCTCACTTTTTGATTTATCTACATTCTTTGGGTGTGTCAGTATTGCATCAATATTCGCATATCCTACTGTATACTCTAAAAAACTTTTTGGGAATGTCCATTTCTCTTCTACCTCCTTAGGTTCTCGACTAACTTTTGGTTTGTCTTGTTTTTCATTGATCTTCTTTGACTCGATACAGAAGAAGTTAGGCTAAAATATTTTGTACTCCTCCATTTTCTAATGAAGAAGTCCACTATCATATCTAGCTTCATCTTCACTACATTCATCTAGGTGCAACATTCCTTCTCCATCAGGTTCATACCCTTCCTCTCCTGAGGAATTTTTTGATTCATCCATCATAGCTACATCCTCACTGAATTTTTGATTAGCTATATTTATCATATATTTATACTGTCTTTTTCTTGAAAGTGATCTGATTCTTTCCATAGTTGTGATTAAATTTGGCTACTTGTATCCATCCTCTCCCTAAGAGAGCATCATATGTAGGCTTTTGCATTGTAATCACTACGAAACCCAAGACAAAATCTTGGTCAACTATCACCACTTGTTGTACTATCAAGACTCCCTTTGTCTCAATACCATACTGGTAAAAACCATATAATAGGAATCTTAGTGCCTATAGAGATGGAGCACCTAGTTCTAGCCAAGTTCTTTCAGGTAGCACATTAACGTTGGATCATCCATCCACAATCACTTATGTTAATTTGTGCTCTAGGATCTCCATATGAACTAATACGGGTTTCTTTCCCACATAAATCATCAATATAGTCATATCCATGAATTGATTGTTCCTTTCCTTTTCATGAATTGGTTAGCTCTATACTTCCATCACCTTATGTGGTTGTATTTCTTCCACCATTGATTTCTATAATGCTGGAATAGCTTCCAATAGGTTTGACACTTTAATCTCTATTATGATGTCCAAAAATTGTGTTGCAATACTTTGCACACTCACCATCTCTTCTGATGGCTTTTCTAGTTCCTTTCCTTCATCTAACTTCACTTGTTTAGCCTTTTGTGCTTCATCATGTAGTATTTTATTTGCTACTTTCCATAACTGATTTTCCTTTGTTGGCTCTGATACTTATCTTTTTTAGCCTAATTTCTTATCATGGCTAATACTTCTTGGGTTTCCTCATTAACTTGAGGAACCTTAATGTCTAGATAATTTAAATTTTGTGGGTTACTTGAACTTGCCTGCTTTGGGAAATTCACTTCTTTATGGTTTCCTAGACCACACCATCTACACATGTGTGTAGTACTTTCTTGTGGTGTTTATTGCCTCTAAGGTGAAGGATATTGTTTTGCAAAATATCCCTATTCCTAGAAATTGTGATATTATATGATCGGCATTCATTTCAAGTCATACTACAAAGGGCCCTATCCTCCTTGCTGATTGCCTAGGTTCGGCCTTCCACCTCGCCTACTATTACTATAACCACCACTTGTTTCTTGTTGGCCACTCTATTGGGCCTTTGGGTTCTCTTCCTGCTCTTGGATTGATAGGACATTCTCTTGCATTATACGAACATAGTATTATCTAATGTCCCATCACATTACAGATGTGGCAATAATAATTGCATGGGCACTTCACATTTGTATGACCTTATATCTTACATTTCATGCATCGAATTTCATTATTGTTAGTTTTACTTCTTTGTTCTTTCATTATATTGTAAAAATCCTATTTAAATTATGCTACTATCCTCTGCATAGTGTCATATTATCCACTGTCTGAATCATTAGACTTGGGGTAAGACAAAATTCTTGTATACGTCTATTTTTATTCACTTTTAAAATTCTTTGCATGCTTTAAATATTCTTTATATGTTTTTTGATGGTACTGCCTTCATATTTTTCTTATATTTTTGTAGTAATCCATAAAAAAACCACCATTTTACGAGGACATCTACCAAAGGCATCTGCATATTATCTACTAATTTCTTTAGTATGTGGTTGTATGATTTCACATCTTCATCAAATTTTTGTTTTTTCATGCAAATTTTAGTAATAATGTCTCCATAATCCTTCATATTCGATGAACTTCTCCTTTATCTGATTCCAAGTCTAAAAATCTATGGTATTTTCTCTCTTCAAATACCAATCAATCATCAATCCACTCAGAATAGCAGGAAATAAATTTACTCGGTAATCTAGTCTATCCACACCATTTTCTCTCCAAATGGTTATACAAGTTCTGATGTGTCTTGTGGAGTCTTCCTTACCCTCACCTAAAAATTATGGACATCTCTTTTTGCTACCTTGGTAGCCATATTCAAAGAATAATCACTATCACTTGAGGTATCCCATGGAACATATATCTAATTCCTCCTTGGGGGTTTGTTGCTACTGTCATTGTTAGAAGTTTCTATTCAAGGTATATTGTTCTATCCCACCACTCATTGACCAAAATATCATGCATCTTCACTCTACAATAACCTTTGCTGATGTGAGGGAGATGGTCTTGGTATTTCCTCCTGAGACCTCACACCTTGTTACTCTGGTGCCTGAATACCATCCTTTGCACTCCCTTGCAACTCTTATATCACTTTCTAAGGTGTCACCATCCACTCTCCATCATCTTTCACTATCTCTCTATCAAATATTACCTCTACACTAGGTGGTTCTATTTCCTCATCTTTCGTCTCTATCAACAATGTCTCAAAGTCTCCTTTAGAT
This sequence comes from Wollemia nobilis, assembly GCA_028583015.1. NCBI lineage: Eukaryota > Viridiplantae > Streptophyta > Pinopsida > Araucariales > Araucariaceae > Wollemia > Wollemia nobilis. The sequence goes on from JAQPPZ010000028.1 coordinate 2,312,581, forward strand.
GTCCAAACTTGCTCTATTTTTGGTTCATGTGTAGTATGGTTTGAGTTACATGCATTATATCTATGAGCAATCCTCATTCTAATTCTTACTATAATTTTATATCGTACTTCCCATATCCTACACCTTTATACACTGGTGTTTGTCATTCACCTCTAGTTTATTTGTGTAGTATTTTTTCTTTATCAATTTGACCCGTTTTAACAAAAAAGCCAAATTTGATAAGGCAATGGAACCAAATTTAGCATAGTTATGTAGTATTACCAATGTGGAGGTGATTTTCTAGTTCTTAGAATAAAAAATGTAGTATATCTAACTTTCTTACCAAATCGTACGATCGTACAATCCCTAAAACTACCCTTTGACACCCAATGACCAGCTTGTACAAAAGTCAGTTCGACACACTATACGATCCAAAATAATATAGTGGTATGTATTATATGATTCTACAATCAACAAAACTATCATATTCTATTTTGGAGGCTATCATACACAGTTTTGTAATTAATAAGTCGATTCCACAAAACTGCCAAATCAGGTAAGTTTTCTTCTATGCCTAAATTACCAAATCAGGTAAATCATATTTGTATGATTTGTACGAACTCTCATGTACAATCTGTATGAAATGAAAGTGCATCCAAATAATAAATTGGATACTATAATGGGCCAATCTCTCTCATATATGTTTTGTAAGGTTTAAATATTCCAATTAATCCTTATCCTTCAACATTCAAAACATATCTACGGGGCTTAAGAGACATGCAATTTCTAGGACCACATCCAAAAATCATACAACAAGGTTCAAAATGTCTTTAGTAACATAGCCATTAGAATAGATCATTCCAAAATGCTTCACTAGTGCTAGATTAATCCATTCTATCACAAGGCATAAAATAACCAAAGCAATCACTAGAAAGTACATGCAACATCAGTAGGCCATCAATTGTCATTCATCCATGCTAGAAATCATACACAATATAGAAAATATAACTATGCTTATTATTCTATCAATATTTCACGTACACCATGGCTGATCTACAATAATCATAGCTAGAACTCAAAATATAATGGAATAACTTAGTCAAATTACAACCAATAAATACCCAACAACAACCAGACCTACAAATTTGAAAATAGGGTCTTATATAATGTTTCCCAAGCTATTCCAAAGTATTTCTTGAGTCAATTAGTTATTTTACAACTGCCCATGCATAACAAAATGCATTAATTAAGGCTTTTACTAAGTCTAACACTTTAATTATCAAACCTATGCACCATTTCAACCTAACATTACATTTCCTATGTATGTCATTGCATTTCAATGCACCTTGTATAGTTTTCCTTCACATTTTATGGTTTTCCCTTCTAGTTATATGGTTTACTCCTATCTGTACAATTTGTAAAACTTGAACTAACTACCAAAATTGTCAAAATTAAGCAAATTTGTTTTCTCTTTCTATTATTTTCGAAGGTGGATTTGTTGTCTACAACTATCTATAGGCAAATGGGTAAGCATAAGCCTAAAACAAGACAATAGTAGCCATATTAAAGAATACGGTGAAAGAAAATCATAAGGATTGGCATCTACAATTATCCCTAGAATTATGGGCTTACAGGACTAGCGTGTGGATTCCCATTGGGACAACATCATTTTTGCTTTTATATGGAACTGAGGCCATTATGCCCTTAGAGTTGAAAATTCCAATAGTGTGTGTCACTTTGAAAGAGTTCTTCAATGATGAAACTATGTGACAAGCTCACCTAGATTAGTTGACCCTTCTGGATGAATGTCGCATTAGTGCTCTTGAGAATCTTTACATTTATCAGGATCATCTAACATGCACTTATAAAAATAAAGTCCACCTAAGAAAATTTAAGGTTGGGGATCTTGTACTTAAATAAAACTAGCAGAATTCAAATCTTCCCTTGCACCTACGAGATAAATTTATGGCCAACTGGATAGGTCATTACATCATCTCTAAGAATATTGGACTTGGGGCATATCGCCTAGCATAGCTAGAAGGTGTTGAGGAGATAGAGCCTCTTAATATTATTCATCTAAGGGTGTTTCACACATAATCATAACAAAACACAAAAACATTCAAATAAACCAACAAAATACCATAAACATTCAAAAATTGCAAAATCACAAAATAATAGAAAATTTTAAAAACAAAAGGCTCCAAAGGCATCTTAAAGCCCTTTGGTCAAATCAAAAAATGCCCCAAAGGCATCTTAAAGCCCTTTTGTAAAATCAAAAAATCCCCAAAGGCATCTTAAAGTCCTTTGGTCAAATCATAAAAGGCTCCAAAGGCATCTTAAAGCCCTTTCATCAAATCACAAAAGACTCCAAAGGTATTCTTAAATCCCTTTGGTGACTTAACAAAAGTGATAATATGTCTTTATAGGAGGCATATTGTATCTTCGAAGCTACGATGGAGTCCTCCTTCATTGCTTATATCCCCAAGAATTAGCTTGGGTGATTTTGCAAGCTCACAACAGTACATGCGATGGCCACTTCAATGACATGGCCATTGTCAAGCGAATCCTTTGAATGGGATATTACTAGCCCACCATGGAGAAGTATTGTTGTGAGTATATCAAGAAATGCATTAAATATCAACATCATGCAAATCTGATGCACTTGCCATCATATGCCTTACATTCTATTCAAGCAGCTTGGCCATTTTCTTAGTGGGTTTTCGATCTGATCAAAAATATTTCCCCCCTATCTTCAGGTCGACACACTTTTATCTTAATGGCCACTGAGTACTTCACCAAATTTATGGAAGTGGTTCACTTAATATTGACTATTGGACCATGAATTGTGGAGTTCATACTTCACAACATCATCTATCATTTTGGGGTCCCCTTCAAGATAATCTTAGATAATGGTCCGTCATTCAAGAACAAAAATGTGCGAGCTTTAACAACAAAATACAACATTCAACATAGTTTTGTGAAACCATACTATATGTAGGTAAATGGGAAAGCAGAAGCCTCAAACAAGACAATAGTAGCCATATTAAAAAATATGGTGAAATAAAATCATAAGGATTAGTATCTACAATTACCCCTAGCATTATGGGCTTATAGGACTAGCGTGCGGACGCCCACTGGGGCAACATCATTTTTACATGTCTATGGTGTTGAGGCCATTATGACCTTAGAGTTGTAAATTCCAACATTGTGCATTGCTTTGAAAGAGTTCATCAATGATGACACTACACAACAAGCTTGCCTGGATCAATTGACCCTTCTAGATGAACATTGCATCAATGCTCTTGAGAATATTTGTGTTTACCAGGATCATCTAACACGATCTTATAATAGTAAATTCCACTAGATAAAATTTAAGTTTGTGGATCTTATGCTTAAATAAAACCAACAAAACTCAAATCTTCCCCTGCACCTATAGGATAAATTTACGGTCAACTAGATAGGTCCTTACATCATCTCTGAGAATATTGGACCTGGGGCATATCGCCTAACATTGCTAGAATTTTTTGAGGAGCCAGATCCTCTCAACATTATTCATATAAGAGCATTTCACACATAAGCACAAAAAAACACAAAAATATTCAAATAAAACAAAAAAATATGATAAACATTCAAAAATTGCAAAATCACAAAAACAATAGAAAAATTAAAAAAAAAAATTCTCCAGAGGTATCTTAAATCCCTTTGATAAAATTACAAAAGAATCCAAAGGCATCTAAAATCCATTTAGTCAAATCACAAAAGCCCTAAAGGCATCTAAAATCCCTTTTGTCAAAAAAAAAATGCTACAAAGGCATCTTAAAGCCCTTTGGTCAAATCACAAAAGGCTCCAAAGGTATTCTTAAAGCCCTTTGGTCACTTCACAAAAGGCCCCAAAGGCATCTTAAAGTCCTTTGGTCAAATCACAAAAGGCTCTAAAGGTATCTTAAAGCTGTTTGGCCAAATCACAAAAAATTCCAAATGCATCATAGCCTTTTGGTCAAATCACAAAAAGCTCCAAAGGCATCATAAGTCCTTTGGTCAAATCACAAAAAGCTCCAAAGGTATTCTTAAAGCCCTTTGGTCACATCACAAAAATTTCCAAAGGTATCTTAAAGCCCTTTGGTCAAAAACAAACACAAGAGTACAAAAAATGTTTAAAGTCAAAAATATCAAAAACATTTAGAATAATTAAAACTCAAAAACAATTGAAAGCAAAAAAAATACAAAAACATTTGCATTTGGTATTTGCATCCATTAGTTGCATTGCATTAGGCATGTTGCATCCATTGTATATATAGTAGATACATTTGTGTTTGCAATCTTACAAATAATACCATATTTGTACCTCAATCATGCATCTTCAAAATCCATCATCATCCATAACCCATGTGTGTAATTGTGTTTTTCAACACAACCCTTCCTGTTGCTATAAGGAATATACTAGGATATTTTGGTCACTCAGATATACCTAGTGATTTTATCAGATTTTGTAGAAAGCTATCTTCACTAGCAGAAGGTGAGGTCTAGTTGTGTTAGTACCTAGCATATTTTAGAATCCTATCACTAATAAAAAACACTAAGATCCTAGTTGGAACAAGGGAAAGATGAACACTACAAAGTGGTACTAGGCATCCTAAGTGAAAGGTTTCTACTTTCCCACCTTGTGATGCACATGGTCTAGGATTTTAATCATTGGAAAAATGACAAGCTCCCCCCTACACAAAGAAATCCTTTAATTTCATAAAAATAAGCAAAAATACTAAAATAAAGAAAAATTCAAAAGAAAAATAAATAGTTATTATCATCACTACAAAAATCCCTTGCTCAAAAGACAATAAAATTTAAAATAAATAGTGATTTTCATCACTAAAGCATGAGCAAGTGTTTGAATTCAATGTGAATAAAAGAAAGGGGTGAAGAGCTTGAATCCCTGGAATGATCAGCCTCCACAAACCAATTGAGTGATCCCTAATACAAAAATGAGTTGCATGAATCCCACCTTGCATTAGGGTAAGATCAAAGTAATTTGTACAAAGGGCTAGCTTTAAGTGTCATGTATCACCTAGTGGTCTAATCCAACTAAGTACAACTTAGGATCCAGATAAACATTTGAGGATCCCCAATATATCAATGGGCTAAATGAATCCTGCCTGGCACTGGGGTATACTTATGTTTTATCTAATATGTTCATTTATACACATAGGGATAATGAGTATCTAGGTCTTCGTAACAAAATCCTTATCTTTAAGGAGTCTTTTATGGTCAGTATACAACTTTTGATGGAGTAACTAGGGTTTTTGAGTCTCATGGAAAACCTCAAAAATCCTCTCATATCAACAAATCACATCATCAATAAAATCATCAACTTTATTTAGGAGGTTTTGTTCATTAAACAGTGTGCATGAATAGGACATATACCGGATAAATATCAACAATGAATTTAGATGACCACTAACTATTTTGTATATTTCTTTTAATTTATAGAAGCTTATAAATAAAGCACATACATATCACATCATATCATCTTACATTTGAAGGTGTAAATAATTAATTCTTATTATAAGAGTTATTATTTATTCATGATTGATTTACATTTTGTGGTGTCATCCATTAGATTTTCAAACTCGTATAACATGAATTTCTTATGTTTTAAGTGATTAAAACATACAGGTTCATTTACATCAGATAATCATGTAAATAGTGTATTACACATATTGCATATACCATATCATAACAACATAAATTAAATGCATACAATGGAATCAAATTAAACATGCATTTCAAACTAGGTAGTGCATCCATATATGCATCTATCATCATAATGCATCCATACATATATATCACATCATCTAAAGCAACCGTACATCACATGGCTAGAGCATTTAAATAAATACACCACATCATATAAAATAAGATCATATCACCACATTACATAAACATAAAATCCAGTCTGAGGTGTAGACCAATTGGTTTATCCAAACCCCATAAGGGGGGTAGAGGTCCAAGGTTCAAATATCAGGCCTCGTCGTACTGAACGCTTGTCCCTTTCTTGGTTCTTTTAGCAGTGTAAAATGTTTAAAATGATTGTGGCATGGTGGTTATAGGGGCGTACTGCATGAAGATCTGTGTGGCAGCTTTTGGGGTGGACAGCACAGAATACTATGGCGGCCATAAAAGCTGGGCAGCCTGCTCGGATTCGTGGCGGCTACCGATCCCACCATGTAAATTCAAAAAAAAAAAAAAACATAAACATAAAATCAAAAACTTAAAATCATATACACATAATGAGTCTCAAAAATTATATTATATATATATATGTGTGTGTGTGTGTGTGTATCAAATTACTATATAAGGGTACAAAATTTCCCACAGGCTACAACCATGTAGGTTATCTAACCTTACACTCAAAAATAAATCCAGTACAATTAGAGTCATCATCCTGCACCTATGCCCCTATCCTTTCCTCCACCCTTAGCTCTATCTCTATGAGTGTGGTGGGATTTAGTCCCTATAGTTATCTCTATCTGAGTCTTGGTCCTATGGCTCGGCCTCACTGATGACTTCCCTGATGTGCTTCACCCACTCCTATGTGACCCTCCTACTATAGGCCTATATGGTAGATGACCTCCCAAAATCTTGACCTCATGCTCTAGTGCAAGGATGTAAGAATTATCTTGAGTGTGCTACTCTAAGTCCTTTGATATGAGTCCATGTAGATGTCTGATCTTCGCATTTGCATCTAGCCCACTTGAACTCTGAGGTGCTCGTATAGCTGGCACAACCTATCCCTAGGAAACATCCCTCTTAGTCATAAGCTCATATATCCTAATCTGTTATGAGTCTACCTATGTCTGGATAGTGATCCTCTCCTCATCAAAACTCTATACCTATGTTTGTAGCCCAATGATAGTAGAATAACGTTGTAAGATCTGGATCTGAGTCACCTGAATCTCAGCCTCAATGTAGTGCAACTGAGCCTAGAGAGGAGACTCCTACTCCTCTAGATCTAACTCCTCCTCCTCCTCCTCAGTTGCAACCTGATCCTTTATGACCTATGTCTCTACTACCTACTCTACTTTGGCCTATCCCTAGTCCTCTATTTGGGCCCACACTTGGCACCCCTCAAGGTCCTCCTCTATAGTGGCCTCATCCTGATCTTGACCTAAGTTTTTGCCACCCTACCATAGCCAAGTAACCCACCACTAGGTGTATACCTCTATGACCTTGGTGTTTGCAATACCCACATCCACTATTGGAGGATCATCATCCTCTACAATTATTGTAACTTGGGATAGCGAGAGATCCCTCTTTGCAATAATCCATCTATACAAAAAAAATTGAAGAGGTATGTCCTACTAGAGATTGAACTATAAAAGCACCCTAGAGTAATGGAAGAACTCCTTGATTCAACCCTTAAGGCCAAAAACCCATCGAGCACATCGATTCAAGTTGTGAACTTGTCTGCCTCTGCCTAGGTAGGGCACTCATGATAAGGTCTCCAGATGACATCCTTAGCCTGCAAGCCAGTAAAGGAGGATGTGTAGTACCTCAAATCCCCTACATGATGATGACTCTTGTAATCCTCGTGCTCTCAAGGCCACCTAGATCTGTAGCACTGAGAAAAATAGACTATGGTAGTAATCTCAATAGGTAATCCTCCTGGGTGGTCCACCCTAATGTGCTCCCAAACCTAGATCTATAGTAGTAGGTTGAAAGCAATGATAGTTCATCCCTACCATTGGAAATTTTAGAGCTCATCGTAGAACTAAGCTAGCAGTGTACTCCCCCAAGCCATGATGATAGGATCTACACTATCAATCAAGTCTTGAACCATCACTAAGAGGTTCCATGGGAACCTCACTTTAGAGCAATAAGGTAAGAGCATGTTACATATAACATATAGTAAAATGACATGTCTCCAAGAGAAGACTCTTTCTTGGTATCATTGATACACAAAAATCTTGCCATGACAATAGTCACCAAACACAACTGCATGTCCTCTAAAGACTCTCGTAAAGACTGCATCTTGGGAATCAGTGGGAGAAGACACAATGGGGACTCCATCAAAGGGGATCTAGAAGATCTTGTAGACATCCTCTAGTCTAATGGTCATCTCGACCATAGGGAGATAGAAAGTGTTAGTCCTAGATTCCCACCTATGTGCTAAGGTAGTAATATAGGCCTGATCTAACATGAACATCGAAATCCTAGTAATAGACTAGAGCCTATGAGCATCAAGCTAGTCCCAGTTTGTGCCATCCATCTAGGGTAGAAGCTACATGAGCAATCTAGGGTCTTGAGCCCATGTAGACATGATCTAAAGAGTGCAAATTAAATGCCTAAATTAAGTACACTTATAAACTAAAAGTATCAATAAAACAAAAATGGTGCAAAAGTTATCTAAGATAAACCTAAGGTTATGAAGACAATGACTGAATGCAGCTAGAAATTCAAAAAAATAGAATCTACACTTCCAAATTGCAAAAAAAACAATCAATTAAAACCCTTAAAATTTTAAAAAATACAAAAATTAACCTAAATTTATGTAGCCACTCATGCCAGGAGCAGCCACGCAGTGGTCATTGAAGTTGACAGTGGCTAGCTACCAACAGTTAAAAAATTTACTATTGGAATTATAGCTGATCACTAATGGTGATAGTGACCCTTCTTTACCCATTTAGGGGCTACCCTGAGTGTCAGTGGCCATGAGGTGGCACACTGACAACATCCCCCTTAGTCAAAAATAACCAAAAAATTAAAAAAAACATGAAACTAAGCTAGACCCACTAAAATTAACCCTAATCCGAACCTATATACTAGTTTGGTTCATTGCCAATAGGTTTAGTTTGGTTCATTTACTAGTTACTTAGTGAGATTCATTTTACCAAATAAAACAAATAAGAAGTGAGGGTTTGAGATATACCCATGAGTCATCGGTGCCTCTACTAGTCGATGCCTTTCCCTGCTCTACCATGGTGTCTGAATTCAGTAGCATCCCATATCATAATCAATCACTCTCAACTCAAAGCTCAAAAGTGCACATTTCTAGCTGGCAATAATGAAAATTCAAACCTTAAAATCTTCTTTTATATATTCAATTTTTCTATGACCACTTTTGGTGTCAGCGGCCCAAACTTGCTTGATACTAGATCTGATAGCGGTTATGAAGTGGCAATTAGGGACCATTGGAAATAAAAATGACTAGGAAACATAGAGGAATTCACATAATTTATTAGCATAAGGCACCTCAAAATGAGCCATTAAACATACCTATAAATCTAAAATAGTCAAAAATTGCACAAATACCAAAAACATTTACATATATCAAAATCCAAAAATAATATAAAAATTAAATAACATCAAAACATAAGTGAGCCTTGTATTTAGTTATTTACTCTATACACTTGGCGGTTGCAGTGACTTGCACTCCATGCAATCCGACAAGATGAGTAATTTACCATAATGCCACTTGGGGCAATTTAGTTATGGTCGAATTGAGATGCTTCACTTCTATCCCTCTAAAAATGGTCTAAATCATTCATCTTGGTAAAGCGACTCATCGCTTTATTCATTGTCCTTACCTCATCAACTCGTCATTTGAGGGGGTAGTCATAATATCAACAATCATAATCAAAATCAACAAAATATCACTCGATCATGTCAAATTCTATTCATATTATGAATCATTATAAAAAACTATCATAAACTTACCCTTTTTTGGGGTAAAAAGTAAACATGATAGTTAATTTTATAGCTCTCCTCCTTTCGGACATATAGTATTACTTAAGCTACCTAATTTTTTGATGGGCGTGTGCAAGCTTTTGCAAATTTAAGCCTTCCATACTATTAGAAGAAATAATTCTAGGATGCATGCCCTTTATCATGATTGGGGCATCTAATGTTGATCAGATCAATGATCATCACACACCCTACAATGTGAGCCTAGGTGGTCTATTTTTGCTTAGAACTGTGTTTTCCCACAATGCATCCTAAAAAGAGGTATTTGTAGATACCTAAAATGTGTCATGTTTAGGAGACTACTCACATGGACACACCCAAAGACCATATGAATGATCTTAGACCTCGCCAAGAACTAACAATGGTCCTAACCACTCAAAAATGGCAGTTCTAGCCCATCTAAGCTTTGTCGCTATCAAGCATAGCAGCCGCCACACCTGGCCGCTAAATCTGAGAGCAACCACATCTAGTCATTGATCTAAATAGCAACTAGCACCATGCATTGTATAGCTATGACTACAGGTCTAGATCATGTAGTCTAACTACACCTTGCATTTCTTGTGGGTGGATTTTTATGAGGAACTCCCATAGTTCCTCCTAACTACCCCTTCAATGCCAATTTATTACTAATGCTTCCCCCTGAGATGGTAAATTGCATGTAAATTTGATTTTTAGCTTCTCCAAGAAGCCAAGATCTAGATCTAGATCTGAAATAGGGATGGTCTACATATGGACTCTCCAAAGAAAAGTAAAAGATCCATGAATATTAAAATTGTGTGCAACAAAGCCTTCTCCATTCAGAGAGTGAATCCACACCCCCTTCTAGGAGTAGCAAAGCACTATCCAGTTGAGCTACATTTATGCACCTACTTTTAAATTTGTTTATTATTTACCACCAATCAATGTACTAGACATAATAGGTGACCCTTTAACATCAATTTGAGTAAGAAATCTAGTGCTACAGCCCCTGGTTTGTGAGGATAAGAGCTTCATTTTGTGGTCATTGTCATTGATAGTGGCTTGTAGGCATAGCCTAGGGTTTTTAGATATTAGTTTCCTAGTTCTAGCATAGATATAATTATTACTTTAATTTATTAATTATTTTTGGCTTAGATATGATTTTATTAACACATTTACATCGTATTTATGAGTTTTCTATGCATTTTTTGCTTAGTTTATGCTTGCATTTTAATATTATCATGCTCATATATCATGTTTATCATATATGCTATTAAGAGCCTCTTCTAAAAATGCTACCCATGCTACTGATAGTGTTATGTTATTTATATGCATGTAGTTACAAGTTTACATGACTGATTCAAGGCTTTTAGTGCACAAGATCCCTCTAAGATGAGAGAAGCAGGAGGCATCTATAACCCCTCATACAAGTTCATGTGTGAGATTGGGAGGCATGCGGAAGCACACCACCTTTTTTCAAGGGAGACATAATTCTTCTTCACTGTTACTCCACTTGTAGCATATAGTATCAAAATGAGTATCCCTTAGAGGGATCAATATGTAACCAAGATTGCACAAAGAAATAAATAAAATATATTTATTTATTTGTCATTATTTCCGTGTTATCTATTGCTTTGTGTATTTTCTTTCATTTCATATAATATCGTAAGTAGTGTAACAGTGGTGCATGCTTCTCGAGGTCAAATAAAATGTTTGGAGATATATGGAGGGATGTGAGTGTGAGGGGTGAAAGGATAAGTTATTTTTTCATGTATGCAAAGAAGGATTTGGAGACCTTATCTACCTTGATCATGTTCTTGTTGGCCAATATATTGGTGCCTAACAGCACCGGTTATGGGTTCCCATGGAACATTATTAGGATAGTGTACGATATGATCTATGAGCCTTAGGTACATGCATGGGCACCTATGCTACTGGTACAGACATATCTAGAGTTGTATGATATGATGAGGTAGGAGAAGAAGGGGTTGGGTTGTAGTGTATTGCTACAATATTGGGGTTAGGAGTAATTTAGTGTGGCTCATTTCATAGACCTTATTTGTGAGGAGTGGGATAGGGATCATCCCTATGTATTGATATGGTAGGTGGATGAGGAGGTACAACTAAGTCATCTTGGGCATAGTGGCTAGGAGTACAAGGATATATGGGTAGGGATAAAACTTGATCAGATGTAATGAAGACCATGGCAAGCTACTAGGTGGCCCTTAGATAGGGAGAAATTACAAAGGATCCGATAGGTCAGATGGGTGGTTGGGTGGCATGGGAGTGAGGTGGAGCTGATCTAGTTATCATGGGTGTTGTGATAGTTTGTGTTACGATAGGGGTCCCTGAGGCTCCTATGCTATATAGGTATCAATATTATGAGTTGACCCTACCTTATATGCAGGAGTTACAGGTGAATTATGAGGATGATGAGAAGAAATATCTCCCAAATATGGATGATGTCAGGACCACTATGCATTATTATGTATGGTACAATGCAGAACCACCATGGGTACCAATTCATGTGGTTGAGAAGGGCAACAGATATGAGGAGGATGTGGTGAAGGGGGTAGATGAGGCTCCTCAATGTCAAATACATCATCAATCCAGTAGTTGAGGGAGGTGAATGAGGGATGCAATAGAGAAAACTCTAGATATTGGAGGTGATGTTAATGGTAGGGATGATATGGATAAGTTTTCAAAGAGACCTCCTAGTCAGAGTGAGGAGGAGTGGGTAAGACTCAATACTGAGTGGGACTAACTCTACCAGATGGTGGTAGAGTAGAATTGATAGATATCTCAACTATAGATGAAGTTGGAGGTATAGGTGGTGATAAGCAAAGGTAAGGATATGATAGTGAAGCTCCAAGTAGAGCTAGCATAGAGAAACTCTTGTTAGAAGTATGATGTACTACACCTTCTATACTAGGATAGGTATATCCAAAATGTAGAGAATCTACTCATGCAACACCACATTAGGCTACTAGATCAACTTTATTCCTTCGTAGTGGATTTTATTGTGTAATGACTCTAGGCTTAGTGACTCTAGTTCTAGGGCTCCATAAAGGTCACAAGGGTCTACTTTTGGGCCTTAGCTAGTGCTTAGATGCACTTTTTGTATATAAGCCTTGGTGTTCCATTGTATGTAGCCTTCGAACATTCATTGTACATACAATTATATATATACATGGCTTGTACTTTTATGTCATATATTTGGGTGGATGTTTTTGTTAATGCATATGTATATGTGATGGATGACAATATAATGATGATGTGTATGAATTCAAATGAACTAATGCTCTAATGATCATTCATAGTGTCAATTTTACTTGACCATATTGATCATTGTTGTTTAATCATGGGTACCAAAATGGTGGTATGTGAAATGGAAGACTCATATAATGATGTGGCAATGATATGGATGGTTTTGTTGACTTATGGATGGCTAATATGAAATTGTTTTATAAAGACTCAAACATACTAGTTATTTCTAATAAAATCACTAAGTTCTATCTAATTCCTCCAAGATCAAATGTGTGTGCAGCGAAATGTTCATTTACCAATCATGAGCATGGTAGTGACTCAAGGAAATCAAGAACCCATGTGTGTGCAAGTGATTTCATTAACCCATATTAAGTAAATTGAGATGAAATAGATCATGGAGGATACCAGGAAGCTAGCTTGTCCTTATGTGTGGTTAGAGGTGTCTTCAAGATAGACGTGTCACCATGCCTAAGCATAATCTATTTCTAGTCAAGTGTTTATAGCCTTGGTGGATATTAGCTCCATAGTCCAATGATCTGATCTCTATATTTAGGGATTCAAAATACCTAACCATATGGATGGAAATGTAGTTCTATCCTCACAACTTATGGATTTGTGGTGTGTAATTTGTAAAATATAATTAGAGCTTTGGGGAATCAAATTCTCAACCAAGGTATGATGATAATGTAACCCTATCCTTACTACTTGTTCTTTTATTTGGAAGTATTAATAGTGGTGAAGAATGCTATTTTTATTTTGGACTATGTGCATAATAGGACGGGTAAATATCACATTTTTTGCTTCAAGTTTAAACCCAATCATGGTGTTATCCCTCTTCGACACAAGATGTTTTTAATATGTGTGAAATGTGTTTGGTTCAAGAATGTTAAAATCAATACCAAAACTTAAGATTTTCTTAATGAAATTTTGTTTTGGTTCTAGAGAAAACTTGACATTTATTGGAGGTTGCTTGAAATACCAGGAGTGGTTAAGTGACCGAAAACACCTAGGTGTAATGAAATGATAGTTTAAATAGAAAATTGACTTACAAAATGGTGTAATGAAATGGTTGTGAAATTGGGGGTGCCCTTCATTAAGACAACATGATTTATTGGAACAATTTTTTTCTAAAATTGATAAATGATCCCTAATATGGTGGATGGAGTGCATCATAATGACAATGGATGTGATTATGAAAAATGAATGTGTGAAATGCAATGTGTATGAATGATGTTTTTGTGTATTAGCCATGTATATATACACATATAAAATACATTAAGCATAGAATTATCTCAAGTGGATAATGTTTAGTGGTCCGAGCTCTTCTACTCCCTCTAGACTGGAAATCTTATAAGTTCCTTTATCCACATTTTGGGTGACAATGTATGGATCTAACTAATTAGCCACAAATTTATCATGAAGATGCGGTAATTCATTGGTGTTTTGCTGATTCTCTTTAAGGACAAGATCTCCTACTTGAAATTCATGATTATTTGGTATTGTAATGATGCTTTAAATAATCTTGATATACCTGTAAATTCTCTAAGGCATTGATTTACCTTTCATCAAGGAGCGTGAGTTGGTCAAGATGTGATTTTCTAGTAGTTTCATTGTCTATGAATTATTGCAATAAAATACGCAATGAGGTGATCTCAAGATCAAGAGGTATGATGGCTTCGGTACCATAGACCAATGTGAATGGTGTTCTTCCAATAGACACGTGAATGCTTGTTTGATAAGCCCATAATTCCAAGGGGATCTAAGTGTGCCAATCTCAATTTTTTTATTTGAATAATTTCTTGAGAATAGTGATGAAGGTCCTATTGGTTACCTCAGCTCGTCCATTTATATATGGGTAATAAGGAGTCAAGAAACTATGTTGGATATTATATTTCTTACAAAGTGCTCAAAAATCCTTGTTATTGAAATATTTACCATTATCAGAGATTATTTTTGAGGGAATACCAAAGTGATAGATGATATTTTGAAGTATAAACTCCATAATTTAAGGTCCTATCATACTAATTAGAAGAATTGGCTTATCCACTTTGTAAAGTATTCAGTGGCAGTGATAATAAATATATGTTGCCTCAAGGAAGGAGAAAATATTTTACTAATAAGGTCCAAGACCCATTGTAAAAAGGGACAAAGACTCTAAAAATTTTGTAAGGATTATGATGGCACATGAGTTAAATTAGCATGTTGTTGATATTTCTTTACATAGGTGCAACAGTCATGTTCCATGGTGGGCCAATAATAACCCATGCATAAAATACACTCTATGATGGCCCTTCCACTAAAATTGCCACCACAAGTACCATCATGAGATTTAGATATTGCTCTTTGGTACTCTACAAGCTTGAGATAATGAAGCACTCCATCATAACCATGTCTATACAACACATCCCCCAAGAGAGTGAAACGGGTTGCCTTTTGTTTGAAAGTTTATTTAGAAATTTGTGACATGTCAGATGGGAGTGTACCAAATTTGAGGAAATATTTTATTTGAATATACCAAGCCTCCTTTTCATCTTTAGATTCAACACAAGAAATTATAGATTTAGAGATTGTTGTGATAATTAATGGTTGTAACTCTCCTTCAGAGTTCTTTGGAATCAGTTATCCTAGAGAGGCCATCGCATTTGCAAATATATTAGTCACTCTAGGTAAGATATCAATCTCATACCACTCAAATTTGGTGATCAATTTTATTGCTACTTCATGATAAAGTTTCAAGACTAGTTCTTTGCATTGGTATTCTTCATTTACTTGATGAACAAAAAGTTAGGAATCACCAAATTGATGTGTTGTCATTAAGCACATCATTAAATCTCAAAGATCTTATCAATCCGAGGTGGTGTCCAAGGCTATTTACGATAGAAAGTTCAAGCAGGGTTGTAGTTCAGTTCATTTGGAAGCAGCAAGTCTTATTGGTGGAATTGATTGTGTGGGGGTTTTGTGTCACTTCTACCCCTAAATTGTATAAATTGAACTTTAATCTATTTGCAAGAATGAAAACTAATTACTAATTGCATAAATGAAACCCTAGTTACAGTTGCAAGAATGAAATCTAATTAAATTGCAAAATTGAAACTCTAGTTATAGTTGCAGAATTGAAAGTCTATTTAATCTTGCAATAATTAAAATGAAGCATAAAAACTAGATCCTGGCTAATGCTCTATAACGGAAGGTCGTCAATCTTCACGTGCAAGTGTTTTGATAGCAAAAACAAGAATGCAGGGAAATTACAGAAAACTTGTAAATTGCTGGAAATGGAAATTTGCAGTGAATTGGAAAGTTGCTAGAAATGAAAAGAATAACCAAATCTACCACTAATCATATCACAAAAACATTATGAACAATAATTAAACAATTAGCTGTGCAAAAGAATGAAAATGACAAGTTCACAACTTATTCTGTTGCAGCAAAATTAGAATAAAACCTGTATGTCAATCCTCCTCCTAGGTCTGGAAGTTGCCAGCATCCTTTCTCAGAAGAAGGTTTGAATTCTTCTTTAATTATTACTCACACTCAGACATAACAAAATAAATGAAATGAAAACTACACTTTTATTGCTTCAGAAACATAATTACAATTCTGCTGAAATTTGTTACAGGTCTGAAATTACTATTCTATCATCTCTCTATTTATTTTATATCTCCTCTATCTAATATAATATATTACTGATAATAATATCTTCTCCCTAATATCTCAACCTATATGGGAGCTATCTTTTATAGATGGCTAAAATCTAATTACAAACAGAAAATATGTTGTCCTGATATCTTGTAGAATTTCTTGCGTTTATCCTAGAATAGGATCAATCTGATATTTTCCATAAATGGTGGCTTTGGACGACAAAGTTAGATGGGAGATATTTCCATTAACTTTATCAACCTTCTTATCCTATTTTCCACCACCAAAACTCAGTCAACAAGTCAAAAAGTGCATTCTGTTTTCATTCCGAAGATAAGTGGCTCATTCCAAAGATACTGCAATTCTCATTTCAAAGATCTACTCATTCCGAAGATACTGCAATTCTCATTTCAAATATCCGCTCATTTTGAAGATACTGCAATTCTCATTCTGAAGATCTACTCATTCTGAAGACACTGTGTTTTCTCATTCCAAAGATATCTGTTCATTCTAAAGATACTGCAATTCTCATTTTGAAGATCCTGCAATTCTCATTTCGAAGATCTTTAGAATGACCAACTGTGTTGACTCCAAATGGTTTTGGCTGCATTTCTCAGGTGTATTAGACCTCAAGATCATATAACATAAAACTATACAAGAACTGTTAAAAATCAGAATATAATGTCCTTAACACTGCAATCATGCAAACAGTTAATATAGAGCATATTAAATCAACTTAACTAGCATATAAGATAATTCACAAGAGTTTTAAGCAGTTTTAGGTAGTTTTAACTATTTAAAACATGCTATAAATGAGGCTTATCCAGGCCTCATCATTCCCCCCAACTTATATTAATGCATGCCCTCATGCATTGCAGTGGGCTATGGAGTCACAAATATCCATACTCATATTCCATGTTTCATAGAACAATTTAGTGCCTGTGTAATTTCTCATGAAGATTTCTGATTCATTATTCAAATTGATCATCTGGTTGGGAATCCTCTTCAAAATAGGAGGGAACCATAGTAATGATGGTTGGAGGCCTGAATATGAGACCTACCCAATAATGTTGCATACAGGTATTTCTCTGGATTGAGAAGGCAATGCCTCAGAATGGAAGGGCACTGCTTCAAAGTGGAGGGGCACTACTTCAGAATGAGCACCTATGTCTTCATCTTCCCTAGATAATCCAAGAAGTAACTAAACCAAATCCTCCTCTTTATCTGATGTAATTGATTGTCATCAACTTATGACAGCCTGCTTTTTAGTTTCTCCACTTTCTGCTATAATTCTCTAATTTTCTTTTCATGTTTTTTCAATAACATCTTTTCTTTCCTCAATCCATATCATTTGTATTTTTATAACACTCTTGGTTGTTGTTAGTTGTTTTGTGATGTCCACCTCCTCTTCTTCATTTGACTCATAACCTGATACTAATAAATCAACTGTAGTTTGCTGCTCAACAATGATCTCATCCTCTACTTCAGCCCCCTACTCCTATACAGGAGGTTCCATGAAATTATCTTATTATTAAATCCAAATTCTCAGTGGCTTGTTGCACTTCTATGACATCATGCCTATCCTGTATGGTATTCTCTTCAATCATTTGTTCTTTTATCTCCTTTTGTTGGAGTCTTACAGACCTCCTAGTCCTTAATGTATATTTTCTCTTGTTGCCCTATTTTCTTGTGGTAATAGGGGCTGTAGGGATAGCTTCAAGCTCTTCACTGTGAACTTCACTCTTATATTCTGACAAATAAATAACATATTTAGAAAAATGAACCCTCTTCTATTTTATTTTTTTGCTATCAGTTTCAGCTCTTCTCTTCTTAGTCTGTGAGTTTGATGGTTCTGTTGCTGCTGCTGGGTGTGTTTATTTTTCTGCAACAACCTCTGTAGTAGTTCCTATTTCTTCTTCTACAACAGCCTCTGTAGTAGCTATTTCTTCTTCTACAACAACCTCTGCAATAGCTGTTTCTTCTTCTACAACAACAACTACAACATTTGTTAGGTCACTGATTTCTGGTTGCTACAGGGTTTGCTCTTGTTCTTCTTCAGAAAGAATAATTTTTTTTTCTTGTAATCATTAGCAAATATGTCTTCAAAAATAAAAGAAAATATGGCACACTTCCTTATTCTATGCTCTGAACACCTGGCCATCAATCATTGGACATCCTTGCCATCAAATTTTCTTTACTATTTTTAGCTTGTCCATTCTGCATGCAAATTTTCCCACATGAGTGGTTATTATCAATGAATGGTGGTGGCATGTTTGTTAAATCTTCATTCCGAAGATTATGTTTCATTCCCTCCTTGACTATGTCTTTTTCTCCCTCCTTGGATGCCATGTGGAAACAGACTGTTAAATCTTCATTCTGAAGATTATGTTTCATTCCGAAGACTAAGCTGGGCATTTAATTTGAAGATAACCTCATTCCTAAGATAAACCTTCATTCTAAAGATACACCTTCATTCTGAAGACAAACCTTCATTCTGAAGACAAACCTTCATTTCGAAGACACACCTTCATTTCGAAGACAAACCTTCATTCTGAAGACACACCTTCATTTTGAAGACAAAGCTTCATTCTGAAGATACCATAGTTATTTGAAGATACAACAGTCATTCTGAAGACAACAGAAACAAACATTTTTCTCTTTCTCCAAGCATATTTTGTTTATGCCAACTCTTATGAACACTTTTATACTAATGGTTAATTGTCATATACTATATATCAAATATTTATAATGAGAAAAGTGCAAGAAACATATATACCTAGTTAAAACAAGTTAATGCAAGTTTTGAAAGATGACTGCTTCTGTTGATATTCTGCTGAGGCTTCCTGCAAAACTTCAAAAACAAGTGCAGTTGGTGAATTTGTACAATGATGACTCAGAAATTTCAAGGTTATGCATGCCAAAAAACTGGTTTTCATGCATACCAACTCAGTAGCGCCTTAGAAAAGGTTTTCACTGCTGAGCTATTCATTTTTCTCTCTTTTTTTTTTTCTCTTTAACCTCTCATTTTCTCTCTTTTTTTTTTCTTTGTCTTTTTGATTTTGATTGTGCCCATGAAGGAATTCATGACTTCCCTGAAATCATGCCCATGAAGGAATTCACAGCTAGAATTTATTCATATTTTTGTTTTCTATTTTTTTCTAATTTTTTTTCTTTTTATTTTTAAGATTCAAAGATATGATTATTTGGAATCTTCATCAGAAGAAGAAGCCTCTTCTGTCAAATGTAACTGTGTGAGATACCGAGCAAATTCCACTTTTGTTAGTGGTTTATGGTACAACTGTAAAATATGTCCATTCACCACTAATATCCTCCTTAAATCATCAACTAAAGAAAGTTGAACAACTTCATTCTCAAAATCCCCTGGTTCATCCTTGCTACTCTTAATGTGATCATCATGCCACATTTTCCATTTTCATTGAGTGAAATCTAATAGGTGAAGTGTTTCCAACCAAATTTCATCAAATGCATTCAACTGCAAAATTTGTTTTTTCTGTACCTACAACAACTCAATGCCAACTGCTAAAGATGCATAAAATATTAGTAAAGCATTAGGATGTTGCACCAATATATCAAACAAATTTTCTCCCTAGTTTTTAGCCAACCAACTATAGTTGTTCAAAGGTTGTTTTGGCTATGTTTTAGTTTGTTTTGTACCAGGATTATTTGAATTGGTTCTTGGAGAAACATTTTTATTTACACCAATGGAGGCCAAAACTAAAGTATTCTTTTCATTTTCCTTATGTGTTCTAAGAAACTATGGGTTTTCTGTACAATCATACTTAGGTGTAATAAGTTTACCTGAAAGCAAGTTAACTAATTTTCCACCTTTTTGTATGGTTTTAGGATATACTTTCTTCTTTTTTCTTGGTTTTCTAAAACACATTTCTTGAACAGTCCTCTTAATGATTGGTACAACTTGAGGTAAAGGTATTGTAACAGTTAAATGTTCTAATTCTTTAATCAAGTCTGATTGTGAAGATTTTACTTTTGATATCTCAGACTGTTCAAAATATGATACTTTATTTGATGAGGTATCTTGTTCTTCTTGATGTTGTTTTAGTGTGGATTTGTTTTCATGTTCATTCTTTTTAACTTCACTTTCTACACTGATAAGTGGAATAGGTTCAAGTTGTGGTTCACCTAAACACAACTGAGTTTTAACACAGTCACTAACATTTATTAGGGTTGTATTTTCTGATTCAACCACAGAGACAGGGGTTACCTGTTTAACATGATTTGGACTGACCACAGGTTGAGTTGAAAATAGAGGTTGTTTGAATTTTTGTTGTTGTTGTCCAAGATAGAAATTATGGATATAATTAGGCAACAAATTTGATTTTTTTTTTTGACAATGTTGCTACCCTTTGTAGAGATTTTGATGTTGTACCCATTGATATCCCTGTAATTTTGGCTGCAACCATGGTGGATGTTGTTGATTCCATTGTTGTTGCATCCAGCCATGTTGAGACCATGCTTGGGAGTATGCCCATGGTGGTTGACTCCAACATTGTTGGGAGTATGCCCATGGTGGTTGACTCCAACATTGTTGAAGTGGACCTGAAGCAGACCATGGCATATACCAAGGATTATTTCCCCGATGTGTAGGAAATTGAGAAGCATTATGATATGGAAATTTATGAAAATTATTCCCTTGTCCTTGTCCTACAAAATTGGTTTTTTTCATAGGTTGAGACTATTTTTCAAAGACACTTTTAAGTTTTGGCAATAAACTACACTGATCTATGGGGTGTCCTAATTGACAAATGCTACATGTAGTAGGTATAAATATTTTGTTCAAAGGACAATCATGAAGAGAGTGTTGCTTTTTACATTCTGAACAATAGATGGCTAAAGATTCAGTAGATTCATTTTTTTCATCTAATGTTCTATCATGTACTAAAACATCAACCTCTTTTATGCATTCTTTCAAATCATGTTTTTCATTACCAATTTTGTGTTTTCTATGTCTTGAATGAGAGTAATTTTTACAGAGTTTAATAATTTCCTCAAATTTAAGTGCATTTGTATCTCCTCTTCCCAAGATATCCAATGCATCCCTAGATTCATCTTGTAGTCCCCTTAAGAATATGACTTTGCAAATTTTAGGTTCAAAACTTCCACATATCTTATGAACAAAAGAAAATTTGTCTATATAATCTTCTAAGATTTCATTTTCCTCTTGTTTCATTGTAAGAATTTCATCATTTTGATTCTTGAATTGACAATATTCTTGGTATCTCTCCAAGAATATGATTTCCATATCATCCCAAGTTCTAATTGATTCAGGTGCTAAGGTGATAAACCATCGTAGAGCTAACTCTTTAAGAGTGGAAGGAAATAGTTTGAGCTTTTGATTGTCATTAGTGTAATGATGAGCTTGACATACAATTTTAAACTCAAACAAAAACATATCAGGATCTTCAAATGTATTTCCCTTGAAAGTTGGTAATACTGCAGGTGAAATGACCTTCATGGGAGCATTTTGATTAAGATCTAGTTGAATGGGATTTTAAAAATTTCTAGCAGGTGCACTAGTTGCACTAGGGTGGAGCACATTGTTGGCTCTACCTTGATTCTCTTGTGAGCCTTCCATTGTAGGTTCCCAAAAACAATTATAAATCTTGTCAAATTTTCCTAATTGTATGGATTTGTCAAGAGAAAATGGTGTTGAACTACTTAATTTTCCTCCTTGTAATGATTTCTCAAAGGATCTTGTAGTGCTAGAAGTGGATGATTGGGATTCTTTGAAAATTCCAACATTTTTGGAAATAAAAAATTTAGACATTTTTGACATAATTTCAACCTCTTGTGAAATTTTTCTTTTTGTGGTTTCTTGCTTATTTCCTAAATGGACTGAAATACAATTTACCAATAACAATTACATATACCAGTCATTACATTCAGATTTTACTCTAAAATTCACAACTTAGCATATTTAATAATTATTGGACTGCTTTTCACCTTCTAACAACACCGTGTTCCCCGACAACGATGCCAAAATGATGCGTTGTCGTTAAGCACATCATTAAATATCAAAGATATTATCAATCCGGGGTGGTGTCCAAGGCTATTTATGATAGAAATTTCAAGCAGGGTTGTAGTTCAGTTCATTTGGAAGTAGCAAGTCTTATTGGTGGAATTGATTGTATGGGGTTTTTGTGTCACTTCTACCCCTAAATTGCATAAATCAAACTTTAATCTATTTGCAAGAATGAAAACTAATTGCTAATTGCATAAATGAAACCCTAGTTACAGTTACAAGAATGAAATCTAATTAAATTGCAGAATTGAAACTCTAGTTATAGTTGCAGAATTGAAAGTCTATTTAATCTTGCAATAATTAAAATGAAGCATAAAAACTAGATCCTACCAAATCTCTGTAACAGAAGGTCGTCAATCTTCTGTGCAGGGTTTTGACAGCAAAAACAAGAATGCAGGGAAATTACAAAAAACTTGTAAATTGCTGGAAATGGAAATTTGTAGTGAATTGGAAAGTTGCTAGGAATGAAAATAATAACCAGATATACCACTAATCATATCACAAAAACATTATGAACAATAATTAAACAATTAGCTATGCAAAAGAATGAAAATGACAAGTTCACAACTTATTCTGCTGTAGCAAAATCAGAATAAAACTTGTCTTCTTTAATTCTTACTCACACTCAGACATAACAAAATAAATGAAATGAAAACTGCACTTTTATTGCTTCAAAAACATAATTACAATTCTGCTGAAATCTGTTACAGGTCTGAAATTACTATTCTATCATCTCTCTATTTATTTTCTATCTCCTCTATCTAATCTAATATATTCCTGATAATAATATCTACTCCCTAATAGCTCAACCTGTATGGGAGCTATCTTTTATAGATGCCTAAAATCTAATTACAAACAGAAAATATGTTGTCCTGATATCCTGCAGAATTTCCTGCGTTTATCCTAGAATAGGATCAATCTGATCTTTTCCATAAATGGTGGCTTTGGACGGAAAATTTAGATGGGAGATATTTCCCTTAACTTTATCAACCTTCTTATCCCATTTTTCACCGCCAAAAGTCAGTCAACAAGTCAAAAAGTGCATTATGTTTTCATTCCGAAGATAAGTGGCTCATTTCGAAGATACTACAATTCTCATTCCAAATATCTGCTCATTTTGAAGATATTGCAATTCTCATTCTAAATATTCTCTCATTTTGAAGATACTGCAATTCTCATTATGAAGATCTGCTCATTTTGAAGACACTGTATTTTCTCATTCCGAAGATATCTGTTCATTCCAAAGATACTGCAATTCTCATTCCAAAGATCCTGCAATTATCATTTCCAAGATCTTTAGAATGACCAACTATGTTGACTCCAAATGGTTTTGGTTGTATTTCTCAGGTGTATTAGACCTTAGGATCATATTGCAATAGTCTTCATTCTTCCTTGGATGTGAATTCCATGCCTTGCCATTCATTGGTAGCTTGCTGGAATTTATATGGAAAAACCAGTTTTCTGCTGCACAGTAATAAGTCTTTGTACTATTTTCTGAATTTAGAGAAACTAATGCTTAATGATCATCAAAATAAGACTACTGAAATGTTTCTGTCAACCTAAGAATGAAAATATAACATAAAACTATACAAGAACTGTTAAAAATCAGAATATAATGTCCTTAACACTGCAATCATGCAAACAGTTAATACAGAGCATATTAAATCAACTTAACTAGCATATAAGATAATTCACAAGAGTTTTAGGCAATTTTAACTATTTAAAACATGCTATAAATGAGGCTTATCCAGGCCTCATCACAAATATCCTAATACACTTTATGATCATAGATGTGGCTGCTTGAAGTCCTAAAATTAAGGCTTCATACTCTACATTATTATTTGTGCATGGGAAATTGAGTTTGAATGATAATGGAATTGGTACCCCCTAGGGTGTATGAAACATGATTCATGAACCTTGTTCTTTTTGCACTTAGAACCATAAAAGAATAGTGTAATTTTGACATCTTCCTCTGAAATGACATGTAATTATTGTTTAGTGATGGTAAATACCGAATCATTTGGGAGATCAATAATCAAGGTTTGATCACTAGGATGTGGAGCTTTCACAAGTTGATCAACTATTACCTTATCTTTGATAGATTTTTTGCTAATGAACTCAAGATTAAATTCAATTAGGAGCATTATCTATTTTTTTGTGTGAGTGTTATTGTAAGTGCGAGACATCATGTAACCCAGTAGATTTTCTTTAGCTATAACATAGATTGTGTGACTTAGCATGTAATATATGAGTTTCTTAGTGGAAAAAAGCACTACTAGGCATAGTTTTTTGACATAAGTGTATTTTGTTTCATAGCTTACCAATTTTCAACTAATGTAGTAGACAACTTGCTCTTGGTTGTTTTTTTTTTTCTATGCAAGCATTGTCTCTAATGCAAAGTCCATTACTGAAACATAAATATGGAAGGGGATAATCAAACAAGGAGGACCTAAGACTGGTGGAGAAGCTAGGTAGTGCTTGATATCATTGAAGGATTTTTGACATTCTCCTATCCATGAAAATGTCACCCCATTTTGTAGTAGGTGATTAAAATACTTGCATTTATTTGAGAGTTACACGATAAAGCAACAGATCAATTGGATCTTTCCTTGTAAGCTACACAACACTTTCAAGTTTATTAGGGGAGGCATCTCCATGATGGCCTTGACTTTGTTTGGATCTACTTAAATACCCCTTTTGAAGATAATGACTCCTATTATTTTTCTTGAAGTGACACCAAAGATACACTTCTTGGGGTTCAACCTTACATTATGCTCTAGTATTCAATCAAAAAAAATTTCCAAGATACAAATGTGCTATTGTCAACTTTTATATTTTACCAAGATATCATCCACGTAGTCTTCAATGATATTGTACATGTAATCATAGAATATGTATGCCATGGCATGTTGATAAGTGGCACCTACATTTTTGAGACCGAAGGGTATCACCTTGTAACAAAAAATCCCCTAAGGTGTTGTGAATGCTATTTTTTGTTGGTACTTAGGATTGATTTGAATCTGGTTGTATCCTGAAAAACTCTCCAATAAAGAAAGCATTTCATGGCCAGCGCAAGTGTAAAAAAGAGTATCAATGCTCAATAGAGGAAAGCCATCCTTTCAACATGCTTGATTAAAATCTTAAAAGTTAGTGCAAATGTGTATCACCCTGTTATATTTGTGAATGGGTACCATGTTTGAAAGCCACTCAGGATAGTCAATGGGTATAATGAAACCTACATCTAATATATTTTTAATATCTTCTTTAACCATGAGGGCAATGATAGGATGCATATTTCTTATCTTTTGTTTTACCAGCTTAGCATCATGATGCAAGGCTAAATTATGGATAACTAAGTTAGGATCAAGACCAAGCATATTTTTATAGGACCATCTAAATATACCCTTCTTCTTGAGGAGATCTATCAATTGCTCTTGTTCATCTGTGAATAAACTTTTTCCAAGTTTAATGATTTGTGGATTGTTTGCATATTTACTAAGATTCACATCTATAGTATCTTCAATGATCATGTGTGAACATTCTTTTAAGCTAATGGGGTGTTGGGATCAAATGAATGTCATTAGTGACATTACCAAAATCCTTTAGCTTAGTCTCTTCCATGTTTGTCTATAAAATCTCAAGATCCAAGGGTGAAGGCAAAGGTGAAAGCAGAGGTGAAGGTGAGGGCGATGGAGGATTGTAAGCAGTGGAAGCTATTAAAAATTCCTTAAAAAGAAAAAAATTGATAAAGGATAGTGGTGATTAAATCTGTTCCATATCAATGAGGCTAATCTCAGTTGGAATTGGTTTTTCCAAATCATTTGGATTACAAAGTGGCATGAATAAGTCAATAAAATTCATTATGAATTAGTGGGAAATGGTGGTTGGCAATGTAAAGGGTGGATTGGTGTTGTCTCCTATAATCGATGAAGGACCCTTGGGAACTTGAACAATAGAAAGCAACATTTATAAACGTAAATGACAAGGCTATGCAAATGCACTGCAAAGATTTATTTTTTATTTTGATGTTTTTGTATTTTTTTGTATAGATGTTACATTATGTTCTAGTGAAGTGGATGAGGTGTAGGTGGTGGTTCACCGGTTGGTTTAGCTTGCTCCCTTGGGACAAGTAAATTAAATATAGGTTTATGGATGGGGAACATTATGAGGTAATGCTCATCCTATTCGATGAATGGAATGACTGGGAATGTTTCCTCTTTCGATTCATCTAAAGCTATCGACATGATATCATAGTCTTCATAGGACTCCTCAAAGTCATAATTGTGGTTGTTTTACTCTTCTGAATTAAAATGAAGGCTTTGAAAAGCTTGTTCAAAATATGAAGTAGAAGAATGGAAATGGTATCCCAAAATTGAATGATCATGTGCTTCTTGATATGGAGTTCCTATTATGTTGTGCATACCCTGTTCATATCATCATAGGCCATATCCTTACCAATTAACTTTATGAAAGTACCGTTAAGGAAAACCAAACATGTGTTCAATGTTAGCAAGGACTGACTGTGTAGGTTCATCTAGAGAAGGTGGATCGAACGATGAATCAATCCCCCATATATAAAATTGATTTAATTATGCATTGAACCCATATTATAAACTGCTCCTAAGGGTAAAGGTGGGTCATGTGGGTGACCATAATCCCTAACATTTTGTATGCTTAGTGGTGCAAATTGGACATATTGGAACACATATTCACCAATACTAGGATTGATGAGATGGACTATAATTTGTGAGGATGTATATGAGGTGGATATAGTGGATGTGGAAGTGGAAAGCTCATGGATGACTGGTGACTCAAATAATAGGAGGGACATATGTTGGAATGGCATATTACAATCCATTAAATTAACTTATGAGACATTAGCTGGTGAAGATGAATATGGATTTGGTTGAAGGGTTTGATGGATGGTTGATGATGCTGATGTGGATGGAATGGTAGTAGTTGTAGTTTGGATGGGTTATGATGAATGATTGGTGATAATGGGTGATGTTGATGTTGATAATATGTATGGTGTGGATTGGATTTGACCACATGTACATGTAGCAGACTATGATGAGGGTGGGGGTGTGGAATTGTAGGCTTGATGTGGAGTAGTGATGAAAATATCCTTAATAATAGGATCTTTGGATGAAGAAATGGTGGATGATATGGTTGATGGAGTTAGTAATAGGTGATTGGATGGAATTATGGATTCGTAGGGATTTAAAATGAAGTTGTAGTACTTAAATAGTTCGATGTCCATTGGTATGCAATGGATTTTTCCCTCATGTACATATTTTAAGCATTAATGTAGTATGGAAGGGACACATATCATCTCCCTAATCCAAGGGCATCCAAGGAGTACATTGTAAGCCATGGACCCCTCTAGGATGTGGAACATGGTATGCAATATTCTTACCCCCACTTTTATAGGTAAGATGATAGTGCCAACTGTGGAACAAAGAGCTTCATTGAATGCTCTTAAGGTGAAGGTGGATTTGGTTATGTGTGATGGTAGAAGATTGGGATATTGAATGGTAAATATGGTGATGATGTTAATGGAGGATCCAGTGTCAATCAATACTTGTTTTAATGGCTTCCTATCAACTTGATATACAATATGTAGTGGAGGGTCCATTGATTCTGATAAAATTGATTTAATTTCAAAATCATAGAATATGATGGAAAGCTCCATACACATTCGAATAATCCCCAAAAAATTGTTAAAGGTATTAGTGTCTTGGGATTAAATTTCAATGGACTTTAAATTTTTATTAATGCCTCATTGTGTGGGGGATATTGTTGTATTAGCTCATACATAGATAGTTTAGTTGAAACTATTTTGAGGCTAGTCGTCAGTCGCATACTCAGTGAGATGATAGGTCTTTATGTATGGTTTGGAAGATGAGTGTATTGGGATGGGTGACTTGACAGGTGGATTGGTTGGGATTAATTGGTGGAAAAATGGATGGGTGATGATGAATTGGTAGGTTGTGGAGACACACTTGCTTGAGGTTCTATAGGAGGTTGAACTACCTGATGTTGTTCATTTTATCGATTGATGCTTCTTTATCCTTGGGTGACTACATGAATAGCCCTCATGAAACCTTGGTACTATTGCATGTGGTTAACTTGGTTAGGAGGTGTCATAGTATTTGGTCCCCCTATATTTTTTTGTTATTCATCATGATGAGAAAGTGGTATTTGGTATATAACAATATTTTGCTTTTGTTGGGCTAAATGACTATCGAACTTGATGATACCTAGCTCGATAAAATCTTGCACCATGTGTTTAAATGTAAATAAGGTGTTAATATCATACACTTTATTTCAATGGAAAAGACAAAACAAGTGCTCCTTATAGTCCTTGTCATGTTTAACTTGATCTTCTAGTATGATTTTGGGTAAGGCAATAATGCTAGTGTCATACAACCTGTGGAAGATGGAGGTGTATGATTCATGCAAAGGTGTGAATATGAGATGTTTTCAAGTAGATTGTCGACATTGGTGATTTTCCATAGTTGTAACTATGTTGTGAAGCTATTGGGGTGGGGGAACCACTTGATAGGACACTTTTTGCGGTTGTTGTTGCAGTAGTTGTTGTTGTTGTTAAGTCATTGTCGGTTGAATCAAGACCACTTAATTTACTTGACTTGGTTTTTCTTGGCTAGAATAATTTACTTTAAATTGGCCCTTATTTTACCATTCTTTTTTTGTTTTATCTTGCCTTCTTGGATTTTTATCTCTTCGATTACACAAGTCTAAGCAAGAACTTCATCGAATGTTCTATATTTTTTAAGTTTCAACAACAAGGAGATGGGTTTTAAGCAACTAATTTCAAACATCTAAGTCAATTCTTCCATTGGTAGGAAGAATTACAAATTAGTGATAACTACCCTCCAATGGTTTACAAAATCATAGACCAACTCTTATTCAAATTTTCTAAGATTGTATAGGTTAGTCAATGTGGTTTTCTTACAAACATTAAGGGAACACATTTCTAAATTCTAAAAATGTATATGCTAGTTGTTCAAATGTGTAAATATTGTAGTGTGGTAGATGATCATGCTAGTATAAAGCATCTCCCCCAATATCTATGGAAACATCTTGAGCATCAAAGCTTCTTGATATTGAATCTAAAAGCATGAGTGGATGAATGTGTTGATGTGCTCTCTAGGGTCCTTAGTCCCTTTAAATTTATCAAATTTTGGTATTGTGAAGTCTACCAGATATGGTGGTGATGGTACCAAAAAATGAATAGGTTGATTGATTAGTTGTCTCAAGGTAGGATTCTAGTACATCATACCAGGAGTATGTTGAATCAAGCTATCAATATGTTGTTGTACTGCTTAGGTTTTAGGGTCTTCCATTTGTGTGTGAAAGCCCTAAATTGTTTGATGATTGTGTTGATATGGGATGTATGGAGTGGTGAATTGTTGGTATGGAATGTGGTGGTAATAGCTTTCTGGATTGAGAGGTATTTGATGATGTTGAACATGTTGTTGGGCTTGGTGGTGGGATGATTATTGTTGAGGGAGTAGATATCAGTTTTGTGGAATGTGATTGTGCTAGGTTGTAGGAGTGGGATTGTTGTGGATGAATAGAGGTATGGGTATAACAACCTAAGAAGGTTGTGATACCCAATATGGATCATGGATGAAGAAAGTGTGTTGGATTGGAATGGAATGGAGTTTAAAATATTACTACTTGTGTTATTTTTAGGGGTAAGAAAGAGCATCATGCTATTCCATGAGTAGGTGGTTGACGTGTTATCATGATTGTTTTATGGAAATTTATAAATTAGATTGTGTGGGTGTGATGTAGGTAGATGCAGGTGAGGTGTAGGTGTTTGCTATGTTCGTGGATATTGGTGAAGAGTAGGTTGCAAAAGGAATCACAACTGAATGAGGAGTAGTGGATGGAATGGTATATGGAATCTATAAAGTTGCATTGACATGTGCTTTATAAAGTGGATTGGAATAAGTGGTGGTATAGGTATATGGGATGAAGGTGATTTGGGTATGTTGTGGTGGGAGCTTGTGATGTGAAGGTACAAATGATACCTCAAAAAGAGGTTTGGTTTAAACTTGGATAAAAATATTAGGATGTGAGTGAGAAAATTCTAGATGAGAATAGGAAACTTGGCTATCTAGAATTTTAAGTTTCTCTAAGACTATTTTAGTTGGTCTTAAGTAAGCTCTAACTTTATCCATATCTATGTAGGTGGTGCGATGGTCGGTTGGTGTAGAAGGCTATATATTTTGTATGGAGGTATGAATGGCTCTATGCATCACATTAGCATTAAAAGTGAATACTATGTAAGATGGTCCTACAAACAGTCCAAAATAGCTCTTCTATGTTGGGCTGGTTGGGTTATCCATAGAAGTAACCGGGGAAGAAGTGGAACACTCCATGGATGAAGTGGGTTGGATAGTAGATTCTTGACTCATGATTTTGGTTTGGCTTCAATTTTAACCATAGGCTAATGAGTCAAATGGGGTAATGAATGTGAGGGATGTGTGTGGAAAATTATATGGAAATGAAAAGCACACAAAATCAAAAAATTGAGTCCTATGTCTTGCAATAAATTTTTTAATTTTTTTTTGGTGTGATTTGTGTGTTTTGATGTGCAGACTCTAATCCTAAAATACTATGTAGGATGGATGGAAAGTGAGGATTTTCTTGGTTATGAAATACATCAAAACCACTCATGGGATGCTAAGGTGTCTATGGGGAAAGATAGTGGATGGATATGAATCCCATTGTCACTGGTATTGATTAGTAGTTGGTGATGAAATACAACTTACTGATGTTGAATGTAAAACATGCAATTGTGTATAATTCTTTTTAAATATTCATTGTCTATGGTGTTCATAAAATACCAAGAAACTCTCTTTCACTCAACTAATTTGGTAACCAATAACACTAATACCAAGTTCCTCTAAATAATCTAGGGTACAACACTTAATATCCAACCTAAATCATCAAGTGATTACAACAATGGAGGGTTCACCTAGTTCTACCACTCTAAATCAGTAATGTATTTCCAAAAATGGGAGAAACTTGAATAAAAATGACTTGTTCAAGCTTATAGAAGTAAAAAGTGAGATAATTTAGCCTAAAGTGTAGCTACTTATGATTTTTTATTTCATTGCAAACAACACTCAAGGATAAAAACACCATAAAGCAACAAAAACTTAAATTTAGTGTAATGAATGTTCTAACACAACTAAGATGAATTCACAAGTGAAGATCTATCATATGTGTAAACTATGTAAAGAAATGCTTGTGAATGCCTAAGATGCAATATGTGTTGCTTTTTAAATAGAAAGTAGATATCTTATTTTTAGTCTCTTTATAAAAAGTACAAAAAAATGGAGGATGGGTTTGATCAAGACTTACTAGGAAGCCTATGTATTTCTTCCCAACTCTCCTAGATATGGTGAGGCATATCCTGAACATAGTAGGGTATGCCTTGAATGTAGTAGGGTGTCCTTGAAATCATAGATCAAATATTGATGCTCCCAAAAACCCTAGTTTCATGATTTTCACATGATCAAATATTTAAAATCTTACAATAAAAACAAAATTCTAGATCAGAAATGTTGACAAGGTATATTAAAATAAGAAATCCTTTGGGGGTCCCACCGTGATAGCAATTTTGTAAAGTAAAAACAACACCAAGATAATTATAATAGATCCAACACAAGATATATTGCACAATGAAGAAATAATATTATATTAATATTATGGGAGCCTTGATCTCCAATGTTACAATGCAATTTGTGTTGATACAATGATTAAAATAAAAGGATTTGAAAACCCTCATTCAAAATGAATATTTGGTGTCTTCTATCATATTAAAAACAAATAATTTGTGAGTGGGCTTTGATATCTCTATGGGACCACTCTAGATGCAATAGCCATCAATGTAAACACTCCCCGTAAATATGCACACAAATAAATTAGCAAAATAGGTTAGCAATACCTATAGGACCTCCATAGTGTGAGGCCCTCTAAAATCCAAAAGTATACAATATTAAACCTAAGTAAAATTATTGATAAACTGTCATGCATATATACTATAAATATAAATTAATTCAATCAAATAATACCTTGTTGATATTATACTTGTGATGTTGATCTATACTTTTGCTTCTACGATTTGGTGATGCATGAACACCTGGGAGAATCTAAGAGCTTGTTGATGAAAAATAACTAAGCGAAAATAACCTAGGGTATTCTATAAGGGCTTTGAATACCCTATAGTGTTCTTGGAATGCTCAATAGTGTTCTGGGAATGCTTGGTGGCATTCGAGGATTTCTGGGAAGGGTACTGCAAAACCAAATCTGGTTTGTAGGGGTTTCGATGATAGAAAATGAAGGATGCATCCATGGTGAGGAAGAAGGGTGTTAAAAAAATGCTAGGATTTTTAGGATTATGGATGAAGGGCTTTACTGATATCTAACATTAGAAATAAACCAATTTATCTCTTAACTCCTTAACCACTTAAATTCATTCACAAAAGTGAATGATTTTTAATAACTTACCTTCAACATGTTAGGGTTCTAATAACACCAATGAGCGACCAAGATTATAACTTTGGTATGTGACATGGATCATGTCAGATGGATTGATGAGATTAAATAATGATGGGTGGCTAAGATTTATTTACACATATACATATATTTATTAAATATATATAAATATAAATATAATATATATATATATATATAATGAATGGCTATGATTTGTGGATGTAGATGGATGACAAGTGTCTAGTATTTGGTGTCTACACTACTAATTCAAGAGATTCTAAAGAAGAGTCCAGAATAATATTAGAGATTGGTGATCTCTATCAAAGACTATAAATAATACATTAAATAAATTAGACTAAATGAGTTGAAGAGACCCGTAGAAGGTCTAGTTAAATAACTCCTAGTTTTGGAATATTGGAGGTTGGTGATCTCCATTGAAGCCTATAGATTGCAAATTGAAGAATTATCAGCAAGATCATGTCATAGATTCCAAAAGTAGTAGATTATAGAGATCCGAGAGGAATATCTCAGTACCAACACTTCCATAGTAGAAGGTTGAATAAAGTGTCTTATTAGGAAGACAAAATAAGTTATGAGATTGAAGACCTTGGAGAGGTCTCAAGGAGAAATAAAGATAAGGCTTGGTGAGCCTTAGTGAAGAAAATCCAAAGAAGGCCATTAAATGATTTCCTAGGAAAACTCATTGGTGAAAATTACCACCAAGGAGAAATTCTTTATAAGGAAGATTTAGGGACAATTATCACCATCCAAAAACAATCCCAGACTAAGATAGATTTGGAAATAAGATTTCCAAATCTTAGAGGATATTGGTAAAGACCTCAAGACTTTCAAATTTTTGAGAATGCCTAGACTAAAGTTAGAATTCAACAAGGATACTGAAGGAGAAAATGATCTAGATATTACTACCAAACCTAAAAGGTTTGAATATTACTTTTAAATGCTAGAAGGCTCATTTATTGATAGGGGTTTTTTCAATATTTAGTATAATACTGAAGGGTTATTGAAGGAAAACTTAGCTATGATTTGGGAGAATTCCCTACCAATTATTTGAGTTAAAAGGACAATGTTTTAGTGAAAAAATTAACTATGAAAGGATAGTAATTAGGATAGAATTACTAACTACAAAAGTTTAGATTTCCAACATACATCCTAAAGGATAAGTGAAACCATCACCTACTATAGTTAAAGGACAAAAAGTTAAAAAAAATTTAGAGCTACAAAAAATGTGAGTTAAAGAGGTATTTGGAAAGCCAAGAAGATCTGCAAGTCCATCTAGTAAAAGGTAGAAAATAAGGTGAATCTAATCACCTATAAATCCTTCATCTTTAGAGATCTTAAAGGTAAGCAATATAGGTGAAAAGGGTTCATATATATATTTTTTAAGCGAAAAACCCCTTTTGGGGCCACCTTGGTCTGAGAGACCATGAACAGGGGGTTCTACACTGTCAAAGTCACCCAGGAGTCAAACCGACCCTGCCCGCACCAACATTATCAATTGGATTTTGGATACCCAATTCAACTTTTTGGTAGGGTGGAGATTTGAACCTGGGACCTCCCTTGGAGGATTGCCCTCTCCTCTCCAACTCAACTACAACACCTGGGTGCAAAGGGTTCATTTTATGAATGCTTTAAATTAGTTCATTATTTAGTTTCATTGAGCATATTATTAGAGTTTAAAAGTTGCAAGGAGGAAGGTTGCATTATAGTCTTCAAAATAGTGCAAAATAAAATTTATTTTAAGGTTTATACTTGCACATTAAATAGGAGTTGGATATATTTCAAAAAAAACAAAAATATCATATTCTTATTAACTAATTACAATAAAGAAGACATTACTTTTAGGATAAAGTTGTAGAGATTAGTAGTGCATTTGAGAGTTATTTAAGAGATACTATTAGTGCATTTTACAAGTTATGTTGAAGGATGAATAAGGTGAGAATATTGTTGCACTATTTTTAGTTGTTCATAACTACATTAAATTTATTACTCTTAAAGGATTACTATGTGTATTGGTTGTTAAGTTAGAGTGAGTAACCAAAGTGCACAAATCAACATATTATCAAAGAGTCTAGAAATACTATTTAGTGTACAAAACCTATAGTACTTTATGGCCTATAGAAGCCACCTAATAGGTTAATATTCCTCCAAGGAGTGGAGAATAAATATACCATAAAAACCAGTAGAACAAGCTACAAAATGAGACTAGGAGAGTCTCAAATTTTAGGTGCAAATAAGGGCATATTACAAGGTTATACAAGCACAAAATTTATCTCTACTATTACATCAAAAGGAGACAAAATATAAGTGTCTTAAGGACACCCTATGTAGCTCTTGATCCTATCTACAAGTGATTAATAATAGCACCAGCAAAAGTGCTTGAAGATGATCCATTCTAGAAGGGGATCAACATACGTCGATAGCACGATGAAAGCACACTCAAGGTGCTTAAGAATAGAGCTAATCCTAAAGAGATTAATATCCACATTACCAAGGTGTGAAAATACACCAACTCAATTTCTACATAGCAAAACAAAACAACAATCCTACATAAGAAACTAAGGCTCATTGCAAGGTGAACAAATACAAAAGACAATGCATCATATCCTACATAAACAAGGAGCATCTTATCAAAGATCCAATGTGGAAGAATAACCAACCAAGAGGGAGCACCATTGCAACACTTGAGAATATTCGTATTTGGATAATAACCTTGAGGGAATACATCATCCATATTCACTGGAGAAAATGAGGAGCCATCTCACTCTCTGCTATGATAAAGGAGGCAAATAAAGATTGCAAATAGTTGGAAAGAATAAGCGTTGAGGAGTTTTAAGGAATTGGTACATTGAAGGTAAGTGTGCATGCAAGGAAGGCATGAACACTTGTATTAACAAGGGAGAAATATTATGCCACTTGGCACAAAGGTGTAAGAGAATCCTCATGTCCTAATGTCCATGTTCAAGAAGGAATAGCACTCATCAAAGTAACATTCATCATTATTATTTATAACATTGAAAAGGGTATCACACTCAGGATTTATAGCCAGGCTACACTACATAACATATTCCAAAGATCCATATTATATATTGATCCACCTAATAAGGAGACCAAGCATTTTGGATAACACCTAGTGCCACTTGGAACTTGTTTGAGGATAAGGAAAGCATATTTCTAGGTACCATATTAAGAGCACTTGTAGGGAGAAATACATAGCAATAGATGCACATTAAGAGCAAGCATTAACATAGAGAAATCAAGATATATCTAAGTGATATTAACAATGAGATCAAGGAGTGTTTAATAGCTAAAATCCAATGTATATCTAATGAGTCAAAGGAGCATTGAAGTTTGAATACATATATGTTGAAATTACTATCATACGTCCATTGTCAAAGGATTACAATGCTCATTCATTAAGGAGGATATAGAATAATAAGTAAAGGTCCTATATTAATTAAAATTTATTTCATTAAAGGAGTAATAAGGTGCATGACTTAAGGTTGAAACTATTCATTTCACATTGAAAATTAACCTTAGAAAATTGAAAGCATATAAAGGAGTTCATAGTATTTCAAATAATTTAGTTGAAAAACAAATACTTTAATATTTGTTGTAGACACCTAAAAAACATCATTTTTAGGAGAATACTCATATGGGCACCTTTGCAGACCATATGAATGAGCTTGAACCTTTCCAAGACCAAGCAATGGTTCTAACCACTCATTTTAGGCAATCTAGGCTTATCCAGTATTAGCTGCTAATAACATCAATGACTAAGATCCTAGTCAATAATGATCAAAGTGATTAAGGGCAATATACCCCTAGTCACTCTAAGCTAGAGCGGATATTCCTGTAACAAACTCAACCATCTTAAGCTGAGCAAAATTAGTTGCAACAACCCAAATGGCAATAGTTTTTGAGTAGTTTTGGGCTGGGAAGCTTCCATAATTTTCCTCCCAACTGCTTAGGCCAACTAATTCTTAATATTGGATTCCTTGAGAAGCCAAGATTAGGATTTGGGAAATTCCATTTATATATCCCCCAAGGAGGTTTAGTGATATCAAATTCATTGTAGTGAAGCTCTACCGGTTTGAAGACTGACTTTACAACCCCTGAGGAGTAGTAAAGTGCTATCAAATTGGAGAATAACACTTGTTGTGTGAGTGGAGTTTCCAACAGCTTGAGGAGTAAGCTTACCATTCCACATCAATCCGTCATGAATTCAAGATATTTAAATAACAAAATCTATTTTTAGACACACTAAAGACCCTTGAACATCAATTCAATGAAGGAATTATGCATCATCAAGCCTAATTTCAAGAGAAAAATACTTTCCTTGTGGTCATTGTTGTCAACAACATCTCGTAGGCTTAGTTGTTGGATGCAACAACGGCTAGTAGAGCCAACTGCTATGAGCTATAGTGGCTAGGGTTTGACATGCAAACTCCTTTAATTTAGCCATAGATTTACATTTCTTAGAATAAATTTAGCTTAACTTGGCATAGATTAATCACATTTCATGCATTTCCATGGTTTATTCACAGTTTCATAGGCATATTTGCTTTCATTTGTGCACTTCATACTTTTATTTACAATGCTTTCATATATTAGATCCCTTTATGCTTAATTTACAATATTATACGCATATTTAGGTTTATTTATATATTTTAATATTTTCTTCATACTTTATTGTCAATATTTTAAGTAAATTTATGCATATTTATATATGTTCATGCATTATTTACATATTTTCTCTATTTCATGCACTTTCTTGGAAATCAGCCTCATCATGAGAGGCTTCATGTGCTACTAATGTGCTTCATTGTTTCTTTACATGCAGATAATAGATCTATCAAATACAAAGCATATTTCAAGACTCTTCCTCTTGACATTGGAGAAGGAGGCATCCTTGTAAGCCCTCAAGCAAATTGGTGTTAAAGTGAAGACCATTCAAATGCACCTTTCCCTATTGAGGGGATTCAACTATTGTAACAATTATATCAACTTGAGTTACTCCCTAAGAGAGAGATATTGTAATCGAGCTTCATCATTTTAATAAAATATCACCCTCATTTCTTGAATATATTTTATTTATGTATAGCATTACTTGATTTCCTTTGTCAAATTGTTATATTCTTGCAATAGTGTATATGCATGGTTTTTACCTTTATGCAAGTGGTTATCATGGCCAAACCAAACCTATTTTTGCACTACTAACTTATGTTTTTATGTTTTTTCTATTGCAAGCTCAGTCTCTCTAAGAGATAGTAGCTAACAATCCTAGCCATAGATGGCATTAGATACAATAGTTTGAATACATACACACTGCAATTAGTATCATATATCCATCATAAAAGGATTACAATGCTCATTCATTAAGGATGATATACCATAATAAGGAAAGGTCCTACATTAATTAAAATTTATTTCATTAAAGGATTAATAAGGTGTATGAATTAAGGATGAAACTATTCATTGTACATTGAAAATCAACCTTAGAAAATTGAAAGCATATAAAGGACTTCATAGTATTTCAAATCATTTAGTTGAAATACAAATACTTTAATATTTGCAATTAAACATCATAGGAGATATAAGGGTTACTACTTGGAAAATAATATTATTATTGCAAATATTATTATTAATTTCTAATATTCCAAATTAGGGAGTTAAAATGAATACTACATCAAACATAGATTATTGAAATTTAGAAATATTAAACTATTGGAGATTAAGGAGTATAAAAGGAAGTTAATTATTTACTTAAATTAGTTGGAATTATATACTTACACTTGTCTTAGACTCTTACTAAAGGGACAAAAGAAATCCAAGCATAGAGAACTTAAAATTGATAAGTGCATAGTTCATTAGGAGAGATAAGGTGAAATAGGAGTTGATTATTATTATTTACAAAACATTACAAAATCAACCCAAAATGTGAACTATTGCTTTCCAAGCACTTTATCAAGTTCATAGCTTACTCTAAACACTAGGGAGTCATAAATTTATCTACTTTAAAGTCCTTTGAAACAACTATCAAGGGTACTCTAACTACTTGAGAATTAAAAGGATTTTATCGAGAAATCTGAGAAGAGTGAAATCATTAAGTGAACTTTAAAACCCTTGAGGCATTCTAAAATCAAGTAGGAGTAAAAAGGAATACTACTCAAAAGGTTAATAAAAGGAAACATGAATTAAATAGTGAGGAATGCATTTAGTAGTGAGGAACTATTTCATGCAGTGGAATTTTACCCCCAAAACCTAATAAATACCTTTGAAGGATACGAGATTTTATCTTTTATTGAAATGGAAAGATTTTAATTATTCCTTAAAGAGGAAAAATAAGGAAACTTTACAACATTAATTAGTTATCTTCATGAAGTAATATTCATATCATGGTGGAATACACAAAAAATAGTTATATTCATAGGAAAATAATGTTTAATGGTATATCTATCATTAATTGTTTTTAAACTTGTTCAAAACATAAAGCAAACTAGAAATTCTAGTCAATACTATTGTGATGATATACTAATTCATAATGAAGCAGATATTCCTCTAACAACAGTGTAAAAAAAAATAATAATGAGGAAGATAAAACTTGAAAAAAGAAATCAAAACAAAAATACTCATCTGAATACAAACAGAGAGTATAATGAAGAAAGCACAAAGATTGAACTGAATGAGTATGATCAATTCAAAGAACTGATAAAACCTACAATTGATCTAAATTAAAATCTCTCTAATGGAAGATAGCATTTTATGAAGACACTAACTACTTGCTTTAACATGACACATACAATAGAGGAGGAGAATTCAAACTCCACTACCAGATAAAAGATTCATATTGAATACTAAAGTATTCAATACCTAAATAATGTAATATAGGAGGGTGTTAGAGTATATTATATCATTTGGTTCATGTAATGTACCACCTTTGGTACATAACTAGAGTATAATTTTACTTTAGAGTAAAGTTAGTTACTTCAAGTATTGTAATAAATGCACAAATTTCAATGTGCATGTTGTAAATGTACAAGGAGTCCACTTGTACATTAGGTAGATAGGTAGAGTAAGGGGCAAGGAATATATCTTCCTATTTAAAGGCCTCAGAGTGAGTGTTTTAAAAGTAGTAGTAAATATAGAGAGTGTGTGGTATATTTTAGTAGTATGGTACGATGTAGTCCTTTCATATCTATTCAGAGAGTGTTCATGTCCTCCATTATATAGCATTGTACTATTTTCACCACATTGATTAATGGTATATTTTTGAGTTATTTGCAGATGTTTATATTATTTTTTTCCTACATATTAATGTGCCATTAGTTTATAGTAATCTTAGATTAGTTATCTTGCATCTTGTGGTTGTATTCCCTGTACTATAGTCTCATCAAAATCTAACACTCCAACACCCCCTATATTATATTAATTGGTTATCGAAGACTTTAATCTTCAAGTTTTGATTCTTGTACTGCCAGGCAATATTGCATTGTGCTTCATATTTTGTTTGAGATCCTTATTTATATTCTTCTTTCTTTAGTTCTTTTGTCTTTGTCTCTTTTCTTTGTTCTTATAGAACTTGATCTTGTACTACTTGAGATTCTTTTTCATGGTCCTAATATTAATCTTGATGTTGTTCTATAGATTCTAAATATTC
This sequence comes from Wollemia nobilis, assembly GCA_028583015.1. Classification (NCBI taxonomy): domain Eukaryota; kingdom Viridiplantae; phylum Streptophyta; class Pinopsida; order Araucariales; family Araucariaceae; genus Wollemia; species Wollemia nobilis. Next base: position 2,353,434 of record JAQPPZ010000028.1, read on the forward strand.
ACTTAATGAGTCATAATAAAATTCTGAATTTTATGGATGTTTATCATCACTCTTACTTCCATATTTTGAATGTAATTTCATTTTATTACATTATAAATTTTCATCTTGAAATATATGATATAACTTACTGGTATCATGACCAATGTTTTTTACCACTTATTTTCCAAACTCTTCTTGCTTTTGAATTTTATTTTTGTAAATTACAAGTGTTACTAATTCCATATACATTACACTACTTATATCAATAAGCATTATAATATCATATTTAGAACTCTCAAGTGCTTGAATAATCTTTGAGTTCAAATAATCTTCAAATGTATCAAAATTTTCACCTATAACTTCTCTGTAAATAAATTTCATTGTTATGTATTGTTTCTCATCAAAAATTTTAATCAATTATTGTATGCCAATTTACAAGCCTTTCAATGTTTCCTTTCTTATTATAGCCTTCAAATTAGTTTCTTCCATAATTTAATTATTTGATGTAGAAATCCTTATTTCTTAAAAAGTTCAAATAAAAACAATTATTTTTCAAATATCAAATTTGCAAATCAAATTCTTGAAAATCTTAAACTAAAAATTTTCAAATTCTTTAATTCCAAAACATAAAAAATCCTTTAAATTTCACAAATTCAATTCCTTTTGATCAGGAAACCTTATAGCTCCCAAATATCAAATAAACAATTTAATATATAAAATTTTAATATGTCATATATTTCATTTTGGAGTAGACTTCCTTTTGACTCCATAATTGTTGAATATTATTTATGACTAATAAATAGAAAATCAAAAGTTATCCCACGAATTTGAAGAATCCAAAAAAAAATTATAGGCCTTGAATAATCACCATGTCTGTTGGACTTCCTAGAATGTAAAATGACGCATCATAACATGATTTTATCTATTTTAAATATAAAATAGAGTAATATAGTTGTATAATATATTGGATAAATATTTGTAACACTTATGTTTTCATTTGAAAAAAAAAACAACATTCTATTCTATTGATTTTGTGAAAAGCATGCTTGTTATCCCTATTTTTTGAAAATTACAATCAACTGTTAGAGCACATAACTTTTATTTTATAGATCTATTTTTTGCATGTGATACATCATTGTAAAGGTCTTATTTATTATAATTAACTCTTAAAATTGCATCAATTTTTAGCAATTTTGATCCCTCATTTTTAGATTGTCATGCTTTGCTACAATTTATGCACTCTGCTATAACTACTGCATTTTCTTGTTGTTCTTTGGTGCTCTTTGTTTTTGTGTATTTTACTTCATTTGGTATCAGAGATTGGTTGGTTTTTATATTTTATTGAACTTGGGTTTTTTTTCAGTATAACAATTTATCAAGTTATTGGACAAGTTCATTGAAGAAAAACTTCATTTTTTGTTGCTTGAGTCTAATGTCCAACTTCAACAAATCATTACCCATTCCAAAATTTAATGGGTAAGATTATGATTATTGGAGCATAAATATGAGAACATTGTTAATTTTAAAATATATTTTGGAAGTATTAGATATTTTTTATGAATAACTACTTGATTGGAACATATTACAAGGAAATTATAGGACAACAAAAAGGGAAACAAAGAAGGAAAATTTATTAGCCCTCTACCATATTCATTTTTCTCTTGACAAGAGTCTATTTCCATATATTGTTGTTTCTACATCATCAAAGGAGTATTGTAAGTCTCTTCAAGAGGTTTACCAAGGAAGTGACCAAATGATAATGGTTAAGTTGCAGACCGTGAAGAAAGTTTTTGAGAATATGTAGATGACAGAGGTTGAAAGTGTGGGTGACTAGTGTGCTAAAGTGAAGGATTTGGTGAATAAGATGTCCACCCTTGGATAGACCTTGATAAATGAGAGTAAATATTGCAATAAATGGAATCATATTGCAATAATTTTTAATGAGAGTAAATATTTTTCTACAATTTAATTTGATTGTCTAGTTAGATCTCTTATGTCACATGATGAAAGACTAAGATAAACTAGTAAATAAAATGAGAAGAATGCTTGTAATTCCAAATTATTATTTTTTTAGAATTATGAAGTGGTCCAAGAACAAGTAATAAATAACATGGAAGAGTAATAAATCATAATTACTCAAGAGGTAGAGGAGGAAGATGAAGATGAGCTATTGTTCCTATAAGAGGACATGGAAGGTCTGATAAAATAAGAGTTGAATGCTACAATTGTCATAAAATAGACCAAACTGCATGATATTTTAGAGTGAATAACACAAATGGATATAGAAGATACCAATATGTATATAAGGATGAATTTTCACAAGGTAATTTGTTTTTGACAAGTTACATAGTTGAAAAAACAAGTCAAAAAGTTTGGTATCTAGATTCTAATCGTTCTAACCACATGATCAGAAAGAAAGAGTCATTTGTTGATGTGAATGAGAAAATAAAGACCATGATCATTCTTCGCAATAATAATTCTTTATATGTGGCTTCAAAAGGCACCATGGAGGTTGGCACTAAAGAAGGTACAAAAAAAATTATGATATCTACTATACTCCCAATTTGAATAATAATTTGTTGAGTGTTGGAAAGCTTGCAAAAAAAACTATAAATTTGTGTTTGATAACAATGAGTGTATCATTTATGATAGTAATAATAGAAACCATATGGTCACTATTGTTCCTATAACAAATAATTATATGTTTCCTTTAAAATTTTGAGGAAAAAAAAGTATGAACGTGGCACACATGGCACTTGAAATTAAGAATTGGCTTTGGCATCTTAGATTTGGACACTTGAATTTTAAAAGTCTAGAATTTTTGTCTTCACAAGACATGGTAAATGGATTAGCTAATTTTGGATAGCAAGGTGTGTGTGAAGCATGTGTGATTGGAAATCATGAAAGGAAGGAGTTTCCAAAAGGAAAAGCATGGAATGCCTCATACCCACTCAAAGTTGTACATTTTGATATTTGTGTGCCTATGCAAACACAAATTTGGGTAAGTCTTCATATCTTCTCACATTCAATAATGATTTTTCAAGGAAGTTTTGGGTGTATTTTTTGAAACATAAGGATGAGCTTTTGGCATGTTCAATAATTTCAAAGCATTGGTTGAAAATAAAAGTGGATAAAAAATAAAGTGTTTGAGAACTGACCATGGAGGAGAATTTTATTTAAATTAGTTCAATTATTTTTTCAAACAATATGACATCAAGAGGTAGCCCACTACCACCTATACACCACAACAAAATGGGGTAACTAAGAGAAAAATAGAACCATTTTAGAAATGCCAAGAAGCATGTTGAAGATAAAAGGTTTGAGCAATTTGTATTGGTCTTGTGTAGTTGATACAACAATGTACATTCTCAATAGATGCTCCATAAGAGCACTACACAAGAAGACTCCAAATGAATCATAGTATGGCATAAAACCTATTGTAAGTCATTTGAGAGTTTTTGGTTGTCTTGCATATGCATATGTGAATGATGAACTGCAATGAATTTGGACCCCACGAATGAACAATGCATTATTGTTGGCTATTCTAAATCAAGGCATATAGACTTTATAATAAAAAGCTCACAAGTTTTTAGTATCTAGAGATGTAATTTTTGATAAAATGGGAGTGTACAGTCATCAAAAATTAGTAGCCAAAATATTTGATGTTGAATAATATAATATAGTTGGGGGATAACCTTAAAATGTTCCCTCTACTCCTCCAAGCCCATATAGCATCCCATCAACAAGTTCAAAGGAGACTACACCAAGTTCAATCCCAAGAAGCTCATCTACAAGTCCCACCAAGAATACAAATAAAGGAAAGAGAATGATCAAAGCACATCCATCTAGCCAAATGATGAACAAGAAATTTCAAAGGAGGTAAACAAGAATCCAATTGTAAGAGTTGGGCCATGTTTTTTTGACAATGGAAAACCTTCAAATGTATGGTGATGATGAAGAAGAACCATAAACTGAGTTGTTGAATTATTTTAATTTTTTGAAGATGATTTGGAAATTTCATGTTATGAAGATGCTTGTACTAATGATGTTTGGGTGAAAGCAATGAAATAATAAATTTAGTCCATTAAAAAATGATACTTGGGAACATGGGGAATTTCCCAAGCACAATAATATTGTTGGTGTAGACACTAAAATTATGTAAATCGAATAAGACTACCAATACGCCACATGAGCCACTCTTACTGACATCATATGGCCCATTGGGAAATCCTCTAGGGTAAAATAAGGCTCCATTGCACTTTTTGGAAGGTTTCCATAAATTTTGGAAGGTTTTGGATCATATATTTATGACCGTCCCACCATGGGATGGTCATAGATGGTGACCATCCCACCCAAGTATGGCCACCCAAAACCATACTTGGGTGGGATGGTCCCTAAATAGACCATCCAAAAGTCAAAGGGGTGGAGAAATGAAAATAAATTACTGCAATATCCTCCACCCAATCATACAAAAATGGTTTGGAGGCTTTCATAGAGACCAAAAACTCTAAATTAGAGGTCCCAAATGGGAAACCTCTTCCACCATTGCATGGCAAGGGTTTTGACAAATGGAAATAGTTGCCTTGCATGCCATAACTTGCCCCTTTACCCAAAGTGACCTAATTGGGCTATAAATTGAGGTGTTATCACCCCAATTTCAAGATATAAGAGTTGAAGCATAGACCACAAAGTGCTGCCCAATTCTACCCTCACTTTTGTTATCACATTTAACCTAGTATTTCCTTGAAATCCTCTTCATTCGAAGGTGATTTTAGGGGCATTAAAAATACACTAATCCTATTCCAAAACCTATAAAATTGGAGAGAAACTTTACCAAATTTTCTAACACAACATTTAAGAGAGTTCCAAATTAGATCCCCTTAGTATTGGTGATAAATTCCACTCAGTTTGGTAATTGTCCCACCCTGGGATGGTTAAAAGTGGGTAGTTGCACCTACTAGGGACGGTTAGAAAAAATTTAGGAATTTTGATTCAATTCCACCATAGATAATTTATAAATGTTTATATTATCCTTGAATTCAATTTTGATTAAGTTAGGAGTTGTTTGGATGGGTCATTTTGCAGTTTTGTGATTGCAGGTCTAGTTGACCCTGTTAGGGATGGTCACTATTTTTGCTAATAATTTCCATTCAATTAATTCTCATATATTTACAAAATAATATGAAAAATACCATATTAGAATTGCAAGTCATTTGGGAATGTTTTGATTTATTAAAAATAGGTTTCATTATTTATAGATGCATGTTTTCTATGTTTTCCTAGATTTTAATCTATAAACACATATGATTTTAATCTGTTTCAATATCTTGAGTGTAGGTGCAGGTATGATATACATTAGGGAGGATGTAATAGGAACATAAGGATAGGCCTAATACTAGATCTCAAGTGTGGGTTGTGAGAAGAACACTAGAACACGCCATAAAGCTCATGGAGGGATTTGATCCCTTTGGAAAATTGTAAATTGAGATGTATCAAATTATGAAGCCCTCAAGGGGATGTAATGTAATATTATTGAATACTTTGGATTAATAAAATACAATGAGAAAATCCTTGTTTTGCAATAGATTAAACATCTACATCTTTATGCATATTTCCCTTTCAATGCTTGTTGTAATTTGTTCTACATTTCAATAAAGAACACTCAAGGTGTGCCATTTTTTTATGCTTATTTAGTGGTGATCATGGTGGTTGAATTTATTCATTATCCCCTTTTAATGTGTTAATTTTGAACTCATTTTTCTATTTTGCAGGTTGTAGGTTCTGACTTTTTTGAGCAGAAATGAGCTCCTTTCTGCTGGTTGAACCTGCCAGGGATGGTCAGCTAGGTGACACACCCTAGGATGTCCCCAAAATTTCTAACAATATAACCCTTGGATAGTTACAAAATCATATGGTTTCTGTAAAAATTTGCAAAAATAACAAGTTTTAGATTAGAAAATACACCCTTTTAAACCTTCAATTTGCATTTATATTGTTTTAAATAACTAATATTTCAAAATTTTTTGTATTTTCTATGCATTGGAAGGTTAGATTACATATCTCTAAGTTTTGCATTAACAAATCAAGAAAAATAGGAAAATGAATAGTATTCTATATGCTTTTTGTTTGGTTTTCCTGCTTGCAACTTACCAAAAAGGTTAAGTTCATATAGTTTGTCAACTTTTGTAGTTTCCTTTTGATATACTAACTTTTGAAAATAAAATGTACTTTCATGCATTTAGTGAATCATAATTGGATGTTGTATTGTTTTACTTCAATCATTTTAAAAGAAAAAAAAACACACCATGATCTTCTTAAATGTTGGTGAGTTGCACTTCATTCCCAAACACTGATAGAGTTCAATGACGGTGGTAGTCATTTCCATCCATTGACTCAAATCACACGTACCCTATTTCATTTTCCAGTACCAACTCCAATATCTGTACTAACCATGCAAAATAGCACACACCCCTCTTCGAAGGGGTGTATCACTATGTATGGGGTACTGGGTGAGGATCGATAGGACCTATGCTCCATTAATGGGTATGGACTTCATAACCATACTTTAGTTGGTTTACGTGATCGAAATTTCATTTTTAGTTGTCGGGATGTGAGTTTATAGGTGAAAACCACTTAAACTTTTGAGTATTACATCAAAAAAAATCAAACATGAGAAGTATTTTCTTTACAAAAGCAACACATCTTGAAACACAACAAACAATTTAGGGATTCACATCTAAAATAATTAAAAGATATAATCACTTCTATTCTTGTGTTTTTCTATTGTTTTTTTATTTCAAATTCATAAAAAATTATAAAGGTGATAATCATATAGTGATCTAGAATACATAGCTATGGTATATACCTGTAGCCAAGCCCATTTAAGGGTGGATGTTGTGGGAAGTAGGGAAGAGGACATAGAGAATATTTATCCTAATCCCAAGGACATGGTCATACCTCCTTGGTGATCACCAACTCTTCCTGGACCTAGAGGGGATGAAAGGAGACCTAGCCAATAAGGGGCTCATATACGAGGCATCCCATAGGAAATAGTCTCAACTTAGGAAATAATATCCCTAATAATCAAGTGGAAAATGAATGGATGGTTAGTCCTAGAATAGCAAGAAGAGGACCTAGCCAACAAGGGACTCCTACATGGGGTAACCCCCATAGGTAATAGTCCCACTTTGAAGAATTATTTTTATAATACAGATGTTTCTAATGACTTCTTTCGATAAGAGTCACCGTGTAGTGAGGAACTTCCCAATAGAGAAATCCCACACATTCATGTGCTTTCTTGGTATACTACTCATACTGGTGTGCACTATCAAGACTTCTCACCTAGGTTACTTTTTAATGATCATCTTATGATTTCAAACCTCCCTTCCCTAAGGTGTCAAAATTGTGATGAGTATGATACTCATCACCATAGGTGAGCTAATTCTACTTTACCTTTCATTTTTTATGATGGAAGACATAATGAGGATCCATATTATCCTCATTTAAATGTATCAATGCAAGCACGATGTGACTCTACATCAGTAGCTTATCAAGAACATATTTTTAGCGATGAGCCTCAAGTAAATGTAGACTCCCTCAATCGAGGTAAAGCTATAAAATATCTCACAAACCCCCCTAAATAAGATAGATATCAGGGTAATAGTGCTAAGGCACTTAAACCTAATACAACTAATCAGATCAATCAATTGGTAAAGAAGTATGTTGACCTCCAAGCCAAGTTTAATCAACTTACGTCTGATAAACATTTCCTAGATGTCTTAGAATAGCAGCAGTAGTTAGAGAGAGAAATACATGAACGACAAATTCAATAAAATTTGTGTAATGGATTTTCTACTCCAAATACGCATAGACAGGAGTCTCACCTGAGGCAACCAAATTTTCAACAAGATAGGTCTCCTATACCTAATCCAATATTTCCTCCTAGACCTCCTAGGCCTGGAAAAAAAATATATGATAGGCCAAATATAGATCACCTTCAAGAGGCATTCATTCCTCCTTGTAGGCCCATGCCTGAAGCACCTTATGGGGATTACGATGACTTGGAACAAAATGAGAATTATGTAGAAGCACCTTTTGGAGGTGTGAATGATGTCAATAAACCACCCCAACCTATGCTTAATATTCCTCATCCCCCTCCATGAGTTCAAAACAAAGAAGAGGAAATCAAATCCTCGTATGTGTATCAAACTTTGCTTGAACATTTAAAAACTATAGAAGGTAATACAACAGGGAAAGGGCTTCAAAAACCCACATTGCATTAGTTGCAAATTCAGCTGCTACATCCATCCATTCCTTCCCTGATATACCCTAAGCATTTCAAAATTCTAAAATTGGATAGATTCAAGGGGGAAGAAGATGCTCAAGATCATGTTACTAGATTTTTAAATCTATGCTTTAGCATACATGACAATGACACATTACTTTTAATAACTTTTCTAAGTACCCTCTCTGTCCTACCATTGGGTGGTTCAACCAACTTCCAAAACATAGCGTCTACACATTTGAACAATTTTCTAATGAATTTTTGGAATTTTTCACCTTTAACACCAAAATAAAGGTGACATTAAATGACCTCATGGGGTTAAAGAAGTACAATGATGAGTCAATTACTAAATATGGAAACATGTGGCAGACGCTTCTAGGTAAGCTACCCTACCTGTTTCCAACATCTGAGTTAACTCGGCTATTTTCAAAGAGTCTTAAAATTGATCTCTTTAATATTATAATTGCAGCAATACCCCATATTATAAGATGCTCTAGCACATGCTAGAAATATAGAGGAAATAAAAATCCAAGAGGGAGAAATAGCAAAGCCTCGCAAAAAGGAGTGAATAAAGAACCCTAAAAATAGCTTGACACCTACAAATATGGCAATGGTAAATCAAGTGGACATAAATATCCCTGTATCTACACAAGTGACGCATCCTCAAAAGGTGAACTATCAGGCCCAACCTCCTCCTACAAGTTATAATAGTAATGGTCAAGCAAATCAGGGACAAAACCAATAACATCACTCCAAGTGATAATTTACTCCTTTTTTTTAATACATGGATTCTCTATTTGATCGGTTGTGTGTTATAAAAATTATTAATCTTCTAGATATCAAAACCATTGATATAGATATAGGTAAACCAAATCCTATGGGACATCGAGAGGATCAATATTGCAAATATCATTGGCAAAGTGGCCATGATTTACCAATGTGCTATGGTTTTAAACACCTAGTATAGGATATGATTGAGAGGAATGAGCTTCACATAGATGCTCCACTAGCCCCTAACAATCAATAGATGGGTATATTCAAGGACCTATTACCAACACATGAGGTACAGTAAGTACCTGTTAAACCTATGAATGAGGTGAAGACAACACCCCCTTTGCAAGGGTATGTTGAGATGGTGAGTATTGTGACTAGGAACAAAATATATCCAAGCCAAGTTGCACCACCTACAACTTCGAGTGATGTTCTAACTACATCATAATCTACACCACCTATAGTACAAGGCCTTCCACCTAGTCCAACATTAATAATAAAGAACAAGCTAGCATAGATCTTGAGGAAAACATAAGCGATATTTTCCATCTATGAGCTAATTCAACAATCCCCTCGACATAGGGAATATTTGATGGATATTTTAAAGTCAATAGAGTTGAAACCATAATATTCTAACTCCATTTATTTTGTGGGTCATGTGCAACAGTGCAAGGAACCAGTAATAACATTTCATGATCATGAGCTTAAAGTAATAGCAAGTGATGTGGTAGATCCTCCTTTGTACATCATTGTATGTGTAAATGATGTACCATACAATAGAGTTCTCATATACACTGGTTCATCAAGTAATATAATCACAACTAAATCATTAAAACACCTAATATTACCATTATATCATATTGTTACATCCACTTACACCCTTCATGCATTCAATGATGCAATATGCTCCATCATCGGTACCATAGTCCTACCCATTCAGGTGGGGTGCAAAACCATATCGATATTGTGTTCTATGTTGGAGGGTGATATGGCCTATAATATATTGCTAGGTAGACCTTAGATATGGGATATGAATTGTGTCCCATACATTGCACATCAATATCTCAAATACACTCATGAAAGGTAGGTGCACATAGTCTCTACAGATCTAGAGCCCTTTAAGTACTGCAATATGGTGCAACAGTTACCAGAGTCAATATTACCTTCGAATCATGTAGACTTTCAACTGAATCCACCTATTCAGAGTCTATCCATTTTTCCATTACCTTCCATTTCACCATATACATCTTCATTCATGCCATTCTCATCATTGGCAGCTTTAGATATGCCTTCGACATCGTTAGATCCTCCATAAAGGAACATGTCAAAGAGGCCAATTGATGAGAGCCTGCCTATAGTTTCCACCATATCCACATAAGAGATTTCTTATTCAATAAATGAGGAATCATCTCAAGAGGTTCACATTGAGTCACCTCAAACCTCACTTCCATCTAATCCACCTTTACCATCCCATGTCATAGTGCATATGTCTAGCATAAGGATAGGAGAATATTTAGTGAGAAATGTCACAATGGTTCCATCTATAGAGATAGTGCAAGATATGGGGTAACCTCATCTTCCCATAGGTATCATCATGCCTCTTTGCCTATCACCCAATAAAACTAATTATATATATGGGGGTATAGATTATGGAGCCCTAAAAATTCCTTAGAAAGAAGAATATGATGAACCTTTCTCTGAGGATGTAAACTATCTGTCAAATCTAGATTATACATTATGGTATTTAGATCATTGTAATTGGCATGGTTTTGGTTTAGGCTTATATGAGTAGGGTACTTGTGTCCCATGTCAACCCCAATATCATCTACCTTATGATAAATCTGGGTTGGGACACAATAAGCCAATACCGTTGGATATTCTCATAGATATTCTAGAACACCTATGTCTAGGTTATCAAGATAAGATTACACATGATCCATATGCCAATACGAATCACATTCATTCATTGGGATATTATTTTCCCATAGACATGATAGATCAAGGGTTATCCAGTGATGTTGCCCAACCCCATGAAGTGGGGGATAGCTTGCATACCTTGAAATCTAATATTGAGGAAGAGGATCCATGTCCTCCTCATGAATGGATGAGTGATGATAAAGAAGAGTATGGCATAACACCCATAAAATATCCAAGTTAAAATGATGATAATGAGAGAGTGTTCCCCTTGGATTATGTAGATGAATATTATCTTTGCATGTTATTCCCCATATAAGGCCCTATCTAATACCAGCTTTTATTATGTGAAGAGGAAGCTCACCCTCTTCTATAATGGCCATCGTCATTCATTTCACCTCTACCAAAACTACCCCTATGAGTTACAATACTATATCAGGTCTCTAGGCCCACTCACCCTTGGATGGAATATCATGTATCCATCAAAATGTTTTCCATAGATTTAACTACACCATTGAGAGATCCGAATAACCCATCAAAGTCGTTGCATCTTGACCTTGAGGCAATTGAATTTGATCAGGGAGATTCTCCCCCATCGTCATCAGAGTATTCATATTGCAAGGAAATGTTACAACCATTTCAATTTTCTCCAAGAACTACTTAGGATTTTTTTCAAGCTAAGGTTGACCCTGAATTTCCTATGGAAGAATCAAACCCAGTTGATGATATTCACTTAATTCCCACTCCACATCAATTGGAATATGGGACTCATATGTCAACTGATCCAACAATTAACAAGGATATCGATATAGATCCTGATAATCCTCATATAATCAAGCTAGTATAAGGTCTATCTACAGCTGAACAAGATTATTTTACAAGAGCATTGAAAGAAATGGTAAACGCTTTTGCTTGGTCTTACAAAGACATGCCAAGTACTAGATCCAAATCTAGTCATGCATAATCTTACATTAGACCCAAATATCAAACCAGTTAGGTAAAAGTTACGTAAGATGCACCCAATAGTAGCCTTGATGGTTAAATATGAATTGCAAAAGCTATTGGATGCTAATTTCATCATCTCAGTAGACTATCCACCATGGGTTTCTAACATGGTACCGATCAAAAAACACGATGGAAGGATTCGTATTTGCACTGAATTTAGAGATCTCAAAAAAACTAGTCCTAAGGATGAGTTTCCCTTACCAAACATTGATGCGTTGGTAGACGCCACAACTGGATATGAAATTCTATCCCTTATGGATGGTTTTTTGGATATAATCAAATTCATATTAATCCACAAGACCAACTAAAAACAGTTATCACAATGCCTTGGGGGACATTCTATTATAAGGTCATATATTTTGGCCTTAAGAATGTTGGTGTCACCTACCAATGAGCCATGACATATATCTTCCATGACTACATGCATAATATTTTGGAATATTACATGGATGAATTATTGGAAAAATATCTATTACGCCATGAGTATTTCAAGGTATTGTGTAAGGTTTTAGACCACCTCATTGAGCATAATGTTAGTCTTAATCCCAAGAAGTGTGTATTTGATGTCACATCTAGTAAACTCTTGGGATTCATAGTCTCTAAGTGAGGCATAGAATTAGATGCAAACAAGGTCAAGGTAATATTAGAAATGCCTACTCCCACAACCATTAAGTAGCTATGCAGCCTGCAAGGAAAGGTTGCATCCATAAAATATTTCATAGCACAATTATCGGATAAGTGTCGACCCATGAATAGGTTGCTACACAAGGGGGTCTCATTTCATTGGGATGAGGAATGTCAAAATACCTTTGATGAGATCAAGCAACACCTATATTAACCACCCATATTGGCTCCTCCATGACCAAGAGTGTTGTTATATCTTTACATCTCAGCTAATGAGTTGGCATTGGGCACCATGTTGTCCCAAAAGAATGAATTTCATGAAGAACAAGCTACATATTATATTATCCGCACACTAGTTAGATATGAAATAAAGTATGCATACATTGAGAAGCTATGCTTAGAAGTAGTCTTTTCCACAAAAAAGCTATGCCATTACATGCTTAATCATACCATGTATCTAATATCTAAGTAAAATCCATTGTGATACATGATGAGTTGAACATATCACAATAGTCATATGGTGAAATGGATAATGTTGTTGAAGTAATTTGACCTAGATTTCATTGGACAAAAATCAATCAAAGGATAGGTAATAGTTGATCAACTAGCATAGGATCTTCTCCAAGATGACCAACCTCTGAATGTAGAAATTATGGAGTGTTTCATATCTCATAATCATCTGGTTTTTTAGAGCCTGAGTCACATGTGAAAATTGCTCTATTTTTTGATGGTTCTAAATGCAAGAAAGGGGGTGGTACAAGTATCATTTTTTCACACCACAAGGGGCTCCCATACCTCTTTCATTTAAACTTGATTTCTCATGCACCAATAACAATGTCGAGTATGAAGCCCTCATCATAGGCCTTCAAATGGAAATTGCCATGAAAATAACTAAGATAAATATTTTTAGTGATTCCTTGCTCATAGTTAATCAGGTTAAAGGGATATTCTAGTGTAGGTGCCCAGTATTGCAAGTCTATAATGCCCTAGTGGACAAAATTCTAGTAAAATTTGAGTGGAATGATATTGAGGCACTCCCTCGTTCATCTAATCGTTTTGCAAACATGATGGCTGCCTTAGGGTCTCTAATCCCGTAAAACCCTTAAGATGATATCATGACTATTTAGGTAAAAATGCTAGTACAATATATGACTAAGCATGATGAGCATAATGCCACACCATATATTCACATGATTCCGATTGAACCTTCATATGAACGGTTATCTCAACTACATAATTATTTGAATAATTTTATATGGGGGACTATGTTACCTCATAATTATTTGATACTAGCACAATGCTATATCTCCAAGTTCATTCTCAATTAGCATTTGCATGAGACAAATTTCAAAAGGATTACACGATTCATACAATTGAGGCTTCTTCAAATCAAGATTAGGCCATACAAATTAAAGATTATTTAAAACTAGGAAATATTCTACCTGGATTGTTGCATGCTGCAAAGTGGACATTTAAGCAAAAGGTGGAAAAGTATGTCTTATTAGGAGACATAATGTATCATCAAAGCTATGAGGGTATCCTCCTTTGTTTCTTAGACTCACAAGAGTCAGCTTGGGCCATTGCACAAGCACACTTTGGTACATGTGGTGGTCACTTTAGCGACATGTCCATCGCTAAGTGTATTTTTTACACGGGATATTACAAGCCAACTTTAGAGCAATATTGTTGCTCTTATGTAAAGAAGTGCATGAAGTGTCAACATCATGTAAATTTGACACATGTACCTTCATAGGCCTTACATCCAATTCAATTAGTTTGACCATTTACACAATAGAGGTTTGATTTAATTGGGAAAATATCACCTGCCTCCTCAGACCATCACATGTTTATCATAATGGTGACTGAGTACTTCATAAAATTTATGGAATCAATTTCCCTTACCACTATTACTAGACCTTGCATCGTGGATTTCATGGTACATAACATCATATGTCATTTTGGTATTCCATCCAAAATAGTATCGGATAATGGAACCTCCTTCAAAAATAAGGATTTGTGTGTTAACAAAAAAGTATAACAAAAAGCATAGCTTTTCCACACCCTATTATCCATAGGCCAATGGGCAAGCAGAGGCATCGAATAAGATAATAGTTTTCATATTGAAGAAAACCATCAACGAAAATTATAAATATTGGCACAATCAATTACCTCTTGCCCTTTGGGCCTATTGCACTAGTATTCGGATGCCCACCGAGGCAACTCTATTTTTACTAGTGTATGGTGCTGAGGCTATCATGCCTCTATAGTTAGATATTTCGTTGTTGCACATTTATATGCAATAATTCATTGACAATAATACTGCTAGGCAAGCACGTTTAGATCAATTAATGTTTCTTTATGAATGACATGTTAATGCTCTTGAGCATTTACGTTTTTATTAGGAATGCCTTAAGACATATTACAACATGAAATTACACCAGAGAGAATTTTAGGTTGGTTATTTAGTTCTAAAAGAGAACCAAAAAAACTTAAATTTACCATCCCATCTGCAAGATAAATTTGTAGCAAACTGGTTAGGTCCATTCATCATTACAAGTTAGATTGGACCTAGAACTTATCACTTAGCATCCATCAAAGAATGTGAATATCCTAAACCAATGAATATTAGTCATTTGTGGCCTTTCCATACTTAGAGCATCATAAAATGTCCCTAGGTGATCTATGACCATCTAGGTCAACCTAAAATACCCCTAGGCACTCTATGACCATCTAGGTCAAACCAAAACACTCCTAGGTAGTCTACAATTGTCTAGGTCAACCCAAAAAGCTCCAAAGGTATCTATAAGCTCTTTGGTCACCATAAAACACCCCTAGGCAGTCTATGACCATCTAGGTCAACCTAAAATACCCCTAGGTAGTCTATGACCATCTAGTTCAAACCAAAACACTCCTAGGTAGTCTATGATTGTCTAGGTCAACCCAAAAAGCCCCAAAGGCATCTATAAGCCCTTTGGTCACCATAAAACACCCCTAGATGGTCTATGACCATCTAGGACAACCTAAAACACCCCTAGGTAGTCTATGAGTATCTAAGTCAATCCAAAACACTCCTAGGTAGTCTATTATTGTCTATGTCAATCCAAAAATCTCCAAAGGTGTCTATAATCCCTTTGATCACCATCAAACACTCATAGGCAATCTACGATTGTCTAGGTCATCCAAAAAAGCCCCAAAAAGGCATCTATAAGCTCTTTGGTCACCATAAAATGCCCCAAGGTGGTCTATGATCATCTAGGTCAAACTAAAATCCTCCTAGGCAGTTTAAGATCATCTAGGTCAACCTAAAATGCCCCTATGTGGTCTATGACCATCTAGGTCAACCCAAAAAACCACAAAGGTGTCTATAAACCTTTTGGTCACCCTAAAAAAGATCCTAGATCACCTATGGTTGTCTAGGTCACCCTAAAATGCTCCAAAGGAGTTTATAAGCCCTTTGGTCACCCAAAAAGCCCTAATGGCATTCATTAAGCCCATTGGTCAACCTTTATATACATATATCAAAAATATAAAAAACATCATTAAAATCATCAAAAACACAAAAATATTGCTTCATTGCACTTCATATAAATTGCATTAGGTATACTCATCATTGCATTATGCATTGTTCAAAATTGATCATACATGTCTAGCACTAGGTCTATACACTAGGCATCTATTAAATTCACTATTATCATATGTCAATATTACTATATGTCTATATTACATATACCATTTACATTTACACTCCATATTATATGTTTTTTTTCCATAACTTAGCCATTGTTTGTAAGACATAGTTAAGGTTTTTTGGTCACTAAGCCATATCTAGTTTTCTTTTCAGATTTTGTAGAAATCTATCATGATTTTTAGAAGGTAGAATCCTGCTTAGATTATGCCTTGTATATATCAAAATCTCGACACATTTTCACATTAATAAATCCAAGTCTAGTACAAGGAAAGATGAAATTATAAAGTGGTCTAGGTTACTTTAAGATAAAAAGGTTATATCGCTCACCCCCCTGTGTGAATGGTTCAAATATGCTAAGAATTAACAAAAGGACATGTTCCTCCTTACCCAAATCCCTTGCCTCACACTGGGGCAAGTATCCTAAAAATAAAAATCAACAATGATTATTATTACTTCAAAATATGCAAAAAGAAATAGTGGTTTTACCATTGGATAAAGCAAAAATAAATAGTGGTTCTCACCACTACAAAAATCCCCTGCTCAACAAACAATAAATGAGAAACTCCCTTGAAAAATTCAAAGTAAAAAGAAAATAAGGGAGTCCTGAACTTGAATCCCTAGAATTCTTAGCATTATAGAACCATAAGGTGGTCCTCATTATAGGTTTGGTGGATAGCCTACCTAGAAATAGTGGTATCCTTATGCATGACAATATGTCTATCACATAAGCAAATTTATTGTGTCCAGACCAATTTTTGCATGTGGATGAACTAGCTTTTGGTAGCCTATATTACATAGTGGTCTAATCTAACTAAGTACAAAACTTAGGATAATGAGACTCATAGGGTGATATCTAGTATAGATGGGCTGCATCAATCTTGTTTGGCACTAGGGTAACTTTATGTGTTATCATAGTAATGAACTCACATGCACACACAGGGATGTTGATTATCTTGGTTATCTTAGTAGGTGTATACTTTGTTAAAAATTCTTGCATAGTTATTATACAACTTTTGATTAGGTAACTTGAGTGTTTGGGTCTCCTAAAAAGAAAAAACTCCCAAACATATCATATAACATTACATTCTTCATTCTGTTTTACATCATGCGGTCACATGTTTGTCAAGTTACAAAAGCTATTACATAGTGTTACAATAACACAAAAATTATAAAGATACATTTCATACAATATATGGTGCTAACATATAATGTGTCAAATAGTCATCATAAATCCATCATGCCAAATTAAATCAAATCATCCATTTTATTATACATTTACATTGCATTTCACATCATTGCATCATCACAGCATAGGATAAATACATGAATACATTATAGGCATACATCAAAAGTATCATAAAAGCATAGCATATATATCATAAAGTAGTAAAAGGTTACATAGTGATCCAAGAAAACTCATATATATATCCATATGTAAGAATTCAAAAGCTACATCATAGTCCATTAGCTACCTTTAGGCTACAATAATCATGAGTCCTCAGACCTCACACTCAAAAAAATCAAAAATTCAAAATAACTATCAGATTCTCCAAGCCATGGTCATGTAGGACTGACACCATAACTCTCTCCTCTACCCTTAGTAGGAGTCCATCATGAGTTCCTAGACTTTCTCCCCCCAGACTTGTCCAACCTCCATGTAGAACTAGGAGGTCTCATCCATGCAGACGACTGTCCTATTTCACTCCTCTAACTCTAATGTGATCTAGTGTCCAATGCCCTATCTATTATGCACCCCTAAAGGTGCACTATCTCATACCATAGTATGTTAGTATATGTCTAATTCTCTCAGCACCAAGTTTGGTAGGTCAACACTAAACCCTAGAGATATACCATCTCCTCCCGCATCCTGGATACCTAATCACTATTGGACTCCCCAAGGCTAGGGATATGTACTCTAACCTATGCCTAAAGAGTAGCTATCAAAGCTTCCTACATCTCCATCACAACCTGTGCACTCTACACCTGTGCCTATAGTAGAGCTCTGTCCTCCAAAAAATTCCATTTCACCCTACTGAGATCACCTTGTAGTTCCATAATCATAGTATCTCATGCTACTAAATGTGCTTGCATACCCTGATCTCCAAGGTCCTTACCATAAAATTCTAGTGATTATGTACATCAATAATATCCACCCTATCCTTTGCTACATAATGATGCACATATTGCTCACCTGTGTCTACCTTATCATAATCCAGGCACTCATCTTGACCCTCCTCATCTGGAGCACCCCAAGTTGCATCCTCTACTACTGTAGTTGCATCCCCTCCTAGTGGTCCCTCTCCTCACCACTTTCGTGTAACCCACCAAGATTCATACTCCTCTATTATACCAGCATAATCTAGCTCAAAAATTGCCACCATAGAATCTAACTCCTCTCCCAATGCCTCCACAATAGGCTAGAAAATAGTCTTCTCATCCCCTCAACAATGATAGATCATCGACTCTCTAGGCAACCCCTAGTGTAGCCTAAACTATCATAGGATGTGAGCATAATGGAAGTGCTCTCGCTCTATGCCATGTTGCCCTATCATCCACCTACCTCATCACACTCGATGTAGTTGTGTCTCAACATCACTCCATGCGGGACACTCCCTATAGGGCCTCCATTAAATATTTTCTACCTTAAGCCATGCAAAAGACTCTACATAGTGCTCAACCTAACCAGTGTACCAACAACTTTAACCTGTCTCATGTGCCCTCCACCATAGCATCCCATAACCAATCTCCTTATTAGGTAGCTCTACTCAGGTAGTCCATGGTAGTCCTCGTGGTCACTCCACAACAATATGCTACCACCCCTAAAACTATAATAGGAAGCTACAACACAATCCTTTTCCCCCATGAGAGTGGATCTCATATAACTTCTCATATAGCTAAGCTAACAAAGTAGGACCCCAAGACATCATTACAAGCTCATCATCTGTACACTCCATAAGAGTGAACACCAACTCTATAAGGTTCAACGAGAACTTGGAACCTGAAGAGTCTGGAAGTAGCATGTTGTTGATAAATATTATCAACAAAGAATACCTAATATTAAGCGCATCAGCCTCAAACCATGATACCACTAATATTCCTCCATTGAGAATATCGATCGTTGCATCCTCCCAGTGCACCCCAAAGTACCTCTGTAGCATGGCCTCTTGTCACTCTATAGGAGTAGATATAATAGGATGCTCCTTTATCATAATACATAGTATATGATTTATTTCCACTAAAGTCACTATCATTTCCCTTGTAGCTAGGTGGAAATTATTAGTATGAGGATCCCATAAATTTATCAATGCAGTCAGATATGCGCGATCACTCACCATAGGATCCAACTGTGTAACATACTTCAAGCCAATGGTATCAAGCCATCACCATTCTGCATTATTCAAAATTTCTCTAGCAACCTAAAATATAGTTGGAACCCCATACTGACTCTTCACTATCTGATAAAGTGAACCAACAGCCAATGGTATCAAGCCATCACCATTCTGCATTATTCAAAATATCTCTAGCAACCTAAAATAGAGTTGGAACCCCATACTGACTCTTCACTATCTGATAAAGTGAACCAACTTATCAATAATGCTACAACACAATCCTTTTCCCCCATGAGAGTGGATCTCATATAACTTCTCATATAGCTAAGCTAACAAAGTAGGACCCCAAGACATCATTACAAGCTCATCATCTGTACACTCCATAAGAGTGAACACCAACTCTATAAGGTTCAATGAGAACTTGGAACCTGGAGAGTCTGGAAGTAGCATGTTTCTGATCAATATTATCAACAAAGAATACCTAATATTAAGCGCATCAGCCTCAAACCATGATACCACTAATATTCCTCCATTGAGAATATCGATCGTTGCATCCTCCCAGTGCACCCCAAAGTACCTCCATAGCATGGCCTCTTGTCACTCTATAGGAGTAGATATAATAGGATGCTCCTCTATAATAGTACATAGTATATGATTTATTTCCACTAAAGTCACTATCATTTCCCTTGTAGCTAGGTGGAAAGTATTAGTATGAGGGTCCCATAAATTTATCAATGCAGTCAGATAGGCGCGATCACTCACCATAAGATCCAACCGTGTAACATACTTCAATCCAATGGTATCAAGCCATCACCATTTTGCATTATTCAAAATGTCTCTAGAAACCTAAAATAGAGTTGGAACCCCATACTGACTCTTCACTATCTGATAAAGTGAACCAACTTATCAATAATGCATTAAAAATGCATCAAAAAAGTTAAAAAAAAAAAACAAAACAATAATTAAGGGTACTTTTTGGGCCATTTTTTGGTCGTCCCACCTAGGGATGGTCCACAATTTGGTAACGATACCATCCAAGGATGTCCAATAGTGATTGTCCCACCCAAGGACGGTCCCCAAAAATAGCTAAAATAAGGTCATTTTGACCCTTAAAATTACCCTAAAACAACCTTAAAAAGCACAAAAAATAGCATAACATAGAAATGTAAAGCATTTCAATCACAAATAAAAGATAAATTTCATAAATTAAATTCTTATTATGGTTCCTTAACCATGATTTAGTTTGTTTTATGAAAATTATAGTAGAATTTATGATTTCACAATAAAATAGAGAAGAGGAGGAAATGTGTCCCATACCCGCTTCCACCGGATTCACTGCCTATCGTATATTATGGTTGGATCATGTTGTTGGATAGATATTTTTTCAGCATTCCACTTAAATAAATAAGCCTCCTACCTCTCACCTCTCCCATTCCTCAAGGAAGAATGTACAAATGAGCTCATTTGCCCCATTTTGGGCTTAAATAGCTCCAAAAGAAGTGGACCGCCCCTAGGTGGGATGAGCACAAAATTGGCTGGCTGTACCTCCTTGTTACAGTAAAAAAATATGTACTCATCCCCCCTGGGATGGTCACCAAAAAATTTCATCAAAACAACTCAAAAACCTCAAAAATAGGATCTAAAACCCACCAAAAACAAGGTATAACTGGTCTAAAATCAGCTAGGATCAAGATGAAATCAACAACATTTTTGGATGCTCTAAAAGTATTTATTTCACTCCCCAAGAAGGCCTATATGTCTGTACCACTCCAAAGGAATAAAGTTTCTAGCCTTTTGCTTCCTGAAATGCTCATCAAAACAATCAAAAATCCCCTCAAAACAAGTATATAATACTATGGGTAAAGCAAAGAGTTATCCCAATTTAGTCATATGTGTCAAGTGACTCATTTCTTTATCATTGGTCATGCCCTCATAAAATCTTAACTTGATGGGGTAGTCATAATAACGATTTCATAAATCAAATCAACACTAAAACACTCAAACGTGCAATGCTCATACATTCAAAAGAATCTTTGTTGAAGACAAATCTTCAAGCCCATGCTAGGGAAAACAATCAGCATAAGCAACAAAAATTTGGGATTGACCTCCTTTAAGCCTAGGTAATTGACCCATTTAAATCCTTATAAGAAAACAAGGCACCAAGACCTAGTATACCCTCAACCCCTAAAATTGTCACTATAGTGCGGCTGAAAGGTATACCCAAAATTTAATCCTTCAAATATGTCAAAAGCAAGGATTCCAAGAATGTATGCTATTTTCACAATGGAGGCATCTAAAGTTGGTTAGGTTAATGAATAACCTCAATCATTTAATTATTTAGTCATCTATTTTTTCTCAATGCTTTGTTTCACATAGTGCATCCCAAAAAGGGGTATTTGTAGACACTAAAATCATGAAAATTAGATAAGACTAACAATGCACCACTTGCACCACTATTATTGACATCATATGGCCCCATTTGGAAACCCTATAGGGTAAAATGATACTCCATAGCACTTTTGGGAAAGTTTCCATCATTTTTGGGATGTTTTGGGTCATATCTTTATGACCGTCCCACCTTAGGACGATCATAGATGGTGACCATCCCACGCAGGGATGGCCACCCAAAACTGTCCTTGGATGGGATGGTCCCTAAACAGACCTTAAAAAAATCAAAGGGGTGGAGAAATGACAATCAATTACTACCATATTCTCTACCCAATCATCCAAAAATGATTTGGAGGCTATCATAGAGACCAGAAACTCCAAATTAGAGGTCCCAAATGGGCAACCTCTTCCACCATTGCATGGCAAGGGTTTTGACAAGTGGTGGCACTTGCCTTGCATGCCATAACTTGCCCCTTTGCCCCAAATTCCCTAATTGGGCTATAAATTGAGGTGTGCTCACCCCAATTTCAAGAGAGAAGAGTTGAAGCATAGACCACGAGTGTTACCCAATTATACCCTCACTTTTGCTATCACATTTGCCCTAGTATTTCCTTGAAACCCTCTTCATTCGAAGGTGCTTTCAAGGGAATTCCAAATACACTAATCCTATTCCAAAACCTATCAAATTGGAGATAAATTTGACCATATTTTTTGACAGAACATTTAGGAGAGTTCCAAACCAGATCCCCTTAGAATTGGTGACAAATTCCACTCAGTTTGGTAACCGTCCCACCTTGGGATGGTTAATAGTGGGTAGTTGCACCTGCTAGGTATGGTTAGAAAAAATCTAGGAATTTTGGTTCAATTCCACCATAGATCATTTATAAATTTTTATATTATCCTTGCATTCAATTTTGGTGAAGTTTGGAGTTGTTTTGATGGGTCAATTTGGAGTTTTGTGATTGTAGGTCTAGTTGTCCCTATTAGGGATGGTCACTATTTCTGCTAACAATTTCCTTTCAATTCATGATTATATATTTACAAAACTATTTTAATAATGACATATTAGAATTTCAAGTCATTTGGAAATGTTTTGATTTATTAAAAATAAGTTTCATTATTTCTAGATGTATGCTTTCTATGTTTTCCTAGATTTTAATCTATAAACACATATATTTTTAATCTATTTCATTCTCTTATGTGTGGGTGTAGGTATTCTAGACATGAGGGAGGAGATAAGAGGCACATAAGGATAGGCCCAAGACTATCTCTCAAGTGTGTGTTGTGAGAAGAACACTGGAACACGCCATAAATCTCATGGAGGGATTTGATCCCTTTGGAAAATTGTAAATTGAGATGTATCAAATTATGAAGCCCTCAAGGGGATGTAATGTAATATTATTGAATACTTTGGATTAATAAAATACAAGGAGAAACCCCCATTTTTTATATCAAACAATCCATGTTTTGCAATAGATTAAACATTTACATCTTTATGCACATTTTCCTTTGAATGCTTGTTGTAATATATTCTACATTTCAATAAAGAACACTCAAGGCATGTCATTTTTTGTGCTTCTTAAGTTGGATCCAAGTGGTTCTACAAAACAAATTTTAACAATTATGGAAGCATATAAAGATACAAAGCAACGCTGGTTAAAAAAGGATTCACTCAAATATATGGTTTGGATTATGAAGAAACATTTTCCCCTATTGCAATACAAGAGATAATCCAAATGGCTCTTTCATTGGAAGCCAATAAATAGTGGAAATTTTATCATGTGGATGTAAAACTTTCATTCTTGAATAGTTATCTAGATGAGGAGGTTTATGTTTATAAACCTCAAGTCTTTGAAGTGGAAGGAAAGGACAACAATGTTTACAAATTGAAGAAAGTATTGTATGGATTAAAGCAAGCACCTAGTGCATGGTACTCAAGAATTTATGGATACTTCCAAGATTGTGGTTTCAATAAATGTAAGAATGACCCCACACTCTTTTTAAAGAATGAAGGTGATGATATTATTCTTGTGTACCTATATGTTGATTATTTTATCTACATGGTAAGTAGTACATAAATGATGAATGATTATAAGCATGATATGATGAGGAAATTTTATATAAAATATTTAGAACTGATGAAATACTTTCTTGTTGTGGAACTGCATAAAGGTGATGGAAAATGTTTCATTTTTAAATAAAAATATGTAAAATATATTTTGAAAAAATATGAAATGGTAAATTTTAAACTATTTTGGACACCTATGGCACATGGAGAAGTGTTGTGTATGGATGATGGAGAAGAGAAAGTTGATGAAAATTGTGTAGAAGCATTTTTGAGTGCTTAATGTTCCTTACTAGAACAAGATCTAATATTGCATTTGTAGTTTCACTTGCATCAAGGTACATGAATTAACCTTCATTAAACCACATGAGAGAAGCTAATAGAAACCTGAGGTATGTCAAAGGAACCATGAATTTGTGCATACATTATGATGCTAACAACAAAATGGAGCTTGTTGTATATAGTGACTCAGATTGGGGAAGTTGTTGGGTGATAGAAAATCAAATTTTGAAAAAAAAAATTAACTTGGTTTAGGAATGATGACATGGAGCTCAAAGAAGTAAAGTATTGTTGTTTTATTTTCTACAAAGGTATAATATATTGTATCTATTGTAGAAACTACACAAGCACTTTTGTTGAGAAATGTACTTGAAGAGATTGGTGAAGTTCAAAATACTCCAACAACATTAATTTTGTGACAACACAAGTGTAATGAAGATTGAAAGAAATCTAGTCCATCATAGTAAAACTAAACATATTTATTTAAAGGTTCATTTCATAAGAGACATGTTGGAAAAGAAGGTTGTAGATTTGAAATATTGCAACACCAAACAACAGCTTGCAGACTTGTTTACCAAAGGTGTCAATAAAGAACAATTTTTTAGATTGAGAGATAAACTTATCTCACCACTCAACATCAAGGGGAAGTATGTTGAAGATTGATGTTGACTAAGAAAGAGAAAATAAAAAGTTCTCACATGAAGTTGAAGAAGCCAAATATTTTTTATAGGCCTTGAAGATTCACCATGATTGTTGGACTTCCTACAATGTGAAATGAAGTGATGTAACATCCTTTTCTCTCTTGCAAATGCATAATAGAGTAATATAGTTGTAATATATTGTGGATAAAGCTTTGTGACACTTATGAGTTCATTTGGAATGAAAAACAACATTCTATTCCATTCATTTTGTGAAAATCATGCTTGCTATCCCTATTTTTTTAAAAGTGTATTCAACTTTTAGAGCTCGTAACTTTTGTTTTACAGCTCTATTTTTTATGTGTGATACACCATTTGTAAGGCCTTCTTGAATAGAATTCACTCCTAAAACTTCATCAATGTTTGGTCCCTCAATTTTAGACTATCATGCTTTACTGCAATTTATGCTCTACTATAACTTCTATGTTTTTCATTGCAATTTGGAGCTCTTAGTTTTTGGATCATTTACCTCACTAATTAAAAATATTTCAATTTTCAATTTTCAATTTTTCAAAAATAAAAATTTTTAAATCACATTAAAATTTTCAAATTATCATCTACTTATGACTCCCTTATTCTTAATAATCAAAGCTTTAAAAAAATTCTTATAACTCTAAAAATATAAACTTTAGAAAAGCTTTGATAAATATGTGCCTTCACTAATTAAATAAAAATTATCTCACTGACTCTTACATGCCAATTCTACTACAAAAATCATGTGATGCCCACATTTCCTTAAAATTTTGTGTTAACTTTGATGCATATATTGGCTTTGGATGTTAGAAATAATAACATGAGAATTATCAAAGAAACGAATTGTGCAACTTTTTGTAGCATTAATAACTCATACCTTTTCTTTTAACATTTTGTCTTCTTGTAACAACCCTCCAAATTTAGCTATTAATTTACTTGCTTTTACCATTAGGATGTGGTACTACTGATGGAATTTGTAGTTATAGGACCAAGTACCCTTCTTCTGAGAGAATGAGACCCATTACGAGAGAATCAAGTACCCTCCTTCAAGTAGGTAGAGTAGGAGTGACCACAAGAGGTAAGTAGGGATATGATGGATGTGTGAAAACACACCATGGCCCATGAGTACGTGGAATATCATAAATTAGAATTCACGTAGTTGCATCCATATAGATGCATGTTTGATTTCAAATGTATGTGTGTTTCATTTGATGGATTTCATATCAAATATCTTATGCTTTTTAAAAAAAAAAAATTGTGGAAAACATCCCAAAAGGGATGCCACTTTTAGGTAAGACCCAAGGAGGCAGGGGTATCCATTCCATAAAAATTGCCCAGGGCACGGTCCTATCCTACCACATTTGATATACTCAAGGAGCAAACAAGCACACAATAAATATCTTATGCTTTTTAAATATTATATTTTCTCTTTTTGATATTATTAATACAAATTTAATTAAAAATTAAATAGAATTTAAAATAATATATATAATATAATAATAGATGCACAATAATTTTTCTCTTAGTAAATAAATATGATATTATTCTTAAAAACATTCCTCCGTATGTTATTTCCTTATAAACATTCACCCTACAGATCATAAAGTAAGGTGTCACCCTACGATTGCTTGATAGTAGTGATGTGCATGTTTTGCCTTATGTATCGATCAATTTTCATGCTTGATTTATATATATGGATAGAGGGAAAAATTTCAAGGGCTAATCTTAGTTTGTCTTAGCTCACCTTAGTTTTTCTTGCTTTGTCTTGGTCTGTCATGACTTTCCTTGGCTAGTCTTATCGTGTGTACTGCATGCATTTGGTGAAAGACAAATTGGAAGGTGAGGATTACAAATTTTCTAGCAAGTATAACAGGTCAAAATTTTCTAATATTTATTATTTGTGATCCCCAATACCATTTTTTTATCTATTTTGATGTTTGAATGATACCTCCTTGGTTATAGCTATGTAAATAATTGATTGAGTATTACTTATTGTTGACTGGGTTGATAAAAGTCTTTGAAATATTGTTAGTTGATTGTTTCTAATAATATCCTTGGTATAACTACATTATTTCTATACCAAACCATGTATAAGGCCTTTTAAAAGTGTTTGATATTAATAATATCGATCACTTAGAAAATTATTACTTTAATGCTTGACTAAATGAATTAATTATGAAATCTTTGGTTTTTTAGTATTTAATATTCATTATATCTTGGCTCATTGATGGAAAAACTACAATGAATCATCCTTGATAAATTTGAGGTATTTACTAAGTGATATTAGAATATTAATATAAACCCTAAGTTTGAAATTCAAATAGCAATGCACATCTAGAAAACATATGAGAGTAAAAGTTTGATTTGGTGTTGAGTGACGTATTTGGGGTCTTCAATTTAATAAAGACCTTATGGTTTATTTTGAGTAAAATTAATTGGTTTCTTATGAATTTTAAGTTTTTTACATCGTGGAAACAATTATGTACTTATTTACTTATTCAAATGTATGATATGGATATTAAAAATGGCTTACAAGTAAATTAGAAAAATGAAATAATATTAGATAAATTTTAAAATCATTATATTAGGAAGATGTCATTACATAAAAGAAAAAGTAAATTATACTAATGTTTTATTTACATAGATAAAAGGCAATTTATTGTTTATAAATATTTTAATTCAATAGAGGAATGATTAACTCATCACTTAGCAAAATGTTAATTTGATATTTAGCAAAGAATATTGTGAGAAATATATATCCTCTTATGATATTTGTTCTACTTGGATGTTATCCATATATTTTGATATTTGAAGTTATGTTTTATCTTCCATATATTTTAAAAGGATAATGAAAGTTGTTATTTTTTAATAAATTTAATATTAATGTTAACTTCAAAACTTGAAAGGTAACCTTAGTAAAACTTGACTTGAAACCATTTTCTAGAAATCAATTTTTCCACTTGAATTCATTGAGGATGATGAATTATCAAATCTATCTTTTGTTTCATCTTGAAGTATGAAGAAACATTCAAACCATTCTATTGTTTCATCATGAAGGATGAACATGAACCTAACATTGATGATTGCAAGTAAGGTGATCATTATGATTCAAGAATGACCACTTTCTGGAAAAAGAGGTCAGGATAAGAGGTCCTTTTTCTAGGAACAAGTGATGAGGGGTGGTATGGGACATCACCTCTAGGTCATTGTGCAAGTAGTACGGTGATGGATCCCTTGCTCATTGTATGATTATAATATTTCTTAGTGGTAAGTTGGTATGGGACAAGTCATCATTAATTGTGCTATGACAAGTGATACCAGGTCTTGAGCCAGTGTAATAGTAGGTCCTAGTTGACTCCAAAGAAGTAGGACTCTCAACTAGGTACAAGGCATAATATGCTAACCCCTTGCATGTTTAAAATTCAAGATAAAAATTAGGTCCAAAGGAACCTAAATCCTTCATGCTAAGGAATGGGAAGAGTATGCGCCCACCCTCTAG
Source organism: Wollemia nobilis (assembly GCA_028583015.1). Lineage (NCBI taxonomy): Eukaryota > Viridiplantae > Streptophyta > Pinopsida > Araucariales > Araucariaceae > Wollemia > Wollemia nobilis. The sequence goes on from JAQPPZ010000028.1 coordinate 2,381,930, forward strand.
TTGTTATGGGCCCTAGAGTATAATACCAACTGTGAGCCTCACTCAAGGATGAGAATATAAGTTCATAAAAAGGTATATTTTATGGGATATTTCCAATATTGTCCACTTGGGAAATCATATTTAGAGGTCATTATTTACAAAAGTAAGATTTCCTATGACTTGTACTAATAAAACATTGGGTGAACAATAAACTACTTACATAAAATTTTCACCTTACAACATGTCTAGACCATGAAACCAATAAAATGTTTTACTTTGTGATTCCAGTGAGCAATACTGACTTGGACAACTAGGTGAGTTAGATCTGGGTTGTTACAATTGGTATTAGAGCCCTAGGTTGTGAAACCCTAGGCTAAAAAATCTTTAGATTGTAGGATTTCTTATGTCATCTTTGTGAGCTTGGAGGAGAAAACTTAAACCAAACAATTAACATAGCTCTTTTGCATCCAAGGAAAAATGGCTTCTATGGTAAGAGGAGGATCATCAAAGAACCCTGTAACAACTCAACCGAAAGAGCAAGTTGTTAGTCCAAGAAAGAGACCCTACAAAAGAAACTAGAAAAGAATTTAAGGGTGGGGATAGATCTTGAAATAAAATACTAAGGAAAGAAGAGTCACATGTTAGTGAACCTATCAGGAAGGATGGGAACTTCATCAAAAGGATCAACATAGTGAACACATAGAACAACAGAGAGACCAAATGGTTCTACAACATGAGTTGATTGTTCAACAATAGAGGCTGATAGAAAATTTAACTAGGGATAAAGAGCATGAGATTAGGCAAGATAAAGCACTTGTAGAATCATGGGGGATAGTATAAAAAGAGTAGGAACTGAATTATCCAAGGATATGAAAAATGTTAAGATATGCAAATTTGATGGTAAAGAAGATGGATATGCAATTGAAAAATTGGTTGAATTAGGTTGAAACATACTACTTTATGAAACCTCTTTCATCATAATTCAAACCATAATGGGCAGTTATCCATATAGTTGGTGGACTAATTGCAAGAAGAAGCTACCTATCTCAAGTGGGATATATTTTTGGAATAATTAAAGAAGATGTTTCTAACCAAAAAATCTTATATAGAGAAATTTATTGAAATTCTCCAAAAAAGTGGTTGTTCGTGATTACCATCAGAAATTTATATAGCTAGTTCAGTATGTACCTGAATATGACAATAAAGAGGAGAATAAGGTACACAAATATATTTTGGCATTGCACAAAAAAATTAGATCCATAGTTATTTTTCTTAATATTGAAGATATTTCTAAAGCTTATAATTTGGCTCGATAGGAGGAGGTAAATTAGAAGACTAGGAAAGCATATTATTAGAAGACTTCTAAAAAGGATAAATAACTCGAGAAAAGGATGAGTGTCAACTTGTAATCTAAAACAAGGACCATAGAAAAAGTTAAATAAGGGCATAAGACTTAGAAACAAGAACAAATTTTAAGATAGTAGGGATGACAAGAAAGGAAAGACTTCACAGGAAGAAACTGAGTCCAATGGGGATCTTTTTCAAAAGTATCTAGTTCTAAAGAAATTTAGGGATATATTCCCTAAAGATTTATCGATTTTTCCTCTATAGAGAGATTCAACCTAGAGTGGCACCAATTGCAAGGTCACCATATAGAATGATCCCCATTAAATTGCAAGAGCTTAAAACTTAGCTTCGATTTTTGATAGAAAATAGACTCATTAAACCTAGTGTGTCACCATGGGTTGCTCCTATACTCTTTAATAAAAATGATGGATCTTTGAGGTTGTGCATTGATTACCAGGTGCCAATAAAATCACTATTAATAATAGGTATTCTTTACCTAGATTTAATAATATTTATGATTAGTTGAAAGGAGCCACAATATTCTCCAAGATTGATTTCAGATCTAGGTATCATCAGCTAAGAATTTGGGAGGAGGATACCCATAAAATAGCATTCAAAACTAGATATGGCTATTATGAGTTCATGATTCTACCATTTGGCTTAACAAATACCCCAACTACATTTATGAACCTCATGAACAGTGTGTTTCAAGAATAGTTAGATCATTTTGTGCTTGTGTTTCTTGATGATATTTTAATCTACTCCTAAAATAAATATGAGCATGATCAACACATGACTGAACTTGAGATTATCAGGAATCAGTTGTATGGGAAGCTATCAAAGTATGAGTTTTATACATCTCAAGTACAATATTTGGGGCATATTATCTCTATTGATGGGATTTTTGTGAATCCCAAGAAAATTGTAGTAATTATAGATTAGCTTGAACCCACGAATGTTACCAAGGTGCAAAGTTTTATAGGCATAGTAGGCTATTACAGGTGTTTTGTAAAAGGGTTTTCAAAAATTACATATCCAATAACAAATATTCATAGGAAGAAAAAACCTTTAAATAGATAGATCAATGTGAAAATGCCTTTAGAACTTTGAAGGAGAAATTGACAACCACCTCAATTCTAGAAATATTAGATCCCTCTATGAAAATTTATAGTTTTGTTGAAGGGTGAGGTGGATCTCTTGCTCAATATGAAGCAGTTATAGTATATGAGTCACAAAGGCTTGAGAAGCATGAAGTAAATTATGATACCTATAATCTAGAATTGATAATAATTATACATACTCTCAATATCTGAAGGCATTATTTTCTTGGAAAGCCCTTGAAACTTAATATTGATCAAATGCTAGACAACACCATTGGATGCAGTTTTTGGCATAATGACTTTGACAAGGAATATATGAAGGGAAAGAAAAATAATATAACGGATGTAGTGAGTAGGAGGGGGCCTGTAGTAGCTATGTCCCAATGTTAGTATGATGTAACTGGCCAAGTTTAAAGAGTTACAGTAGAGAGATAAATTCTACAATAAATGTCAAGCTCAAGTCAATCAAGGACCTAATGAGGACAAATATTTTATGATCAAACATGATTTGTTACACTTCAAAAATAGATTGATCATTCTAGACAACAAAACATTTTAGGGACATCATTTTGAAGGAGGCACATTGCACTCCTTATTCTGTGCACCCAAGTGGAGGAGCAAAAATATGAGTGAATATGAGGAAGGTCTTTCAATGATTGGATATAAAGCAGGACATAAAATGTCCAACCAAAATGTTATCCTCACCAAAGGTGGCAAGATGTGCCTATGGATTTGTTATGAACCTACCAGGGTCTGATGGTGATAAACATATCTACATATAAAAATATACATGATAAAATACTTGTTTAGTAGTGATAGAGATATGAGAATCAGGTAGATGATCAATCGAGGAGGATTGGCCCACCATTTTGAAGACATAAGTCATCGTTTAGAAATTTGAAATAAGTAAGAGAGGATAAAACCAAATATTGTCTTGAATATGGAAAAATATTTTAGACCAATTGAATTAGATTCCTAAAGGAATAATACACTTTAAAAGATCAAGATCACCATGAGAATTATCTGAAGAAAGGCAAAAAATTTGTAAGGGTGAAATTTAGGGAAGGAAAATAAGTGAAGAAATCACCGAGAGAATTCTATGAAGAAAGGCAAGGATTTTGTAAGGGTGAAATTCATAAATAATAAAATGAAAAAAAATAACACCATGGGAATCCTTTGAAGAAAGGCAAAATTTCCATAGGGGTGGAATATAAAGTTTCATAGGAAACATACTACCGATTGAGAAGTAATACAAAACTCCTCCATCATAGGATAATATTAAGGATCATGTACTGATCAGGCAAGACAATATCAAGTATATGAAGAAAAAATTAAAAGAAATTCATCAAAGGCTTAAGGAAGCCTCAGATTGCCAAAAAGAGCTATGCCAATTTTAAGAAGACACCAAGGGAATTATTTATGGGGGAAAATATTTTCTTAAGAGTGAAACCCTCTAAAATTTTAAATTAAGTCTTCCAAGATAGACCCTATATTTATGGGATCCTTTGAGATTGTTAACAAAATTAGTCATGTTACCTATAAGTTGGCCTTACCACCCAGTTTGTCAAAAATTCATGACACCTTCCATGTGTCCCTCCTTAGGAGATATGTTGCTAACCCTTCTCATGTTTGGAATGTTTCTCATTTGTAGATGCCAAATCCCCATCACTTTAAGATTTGACCAGTTAAGATCCTTGGATTTAAAACAAAAATAGTTAAGAAAAAAAATTAATCAATCTAAGGTCCATTGGGACCAATACTTTGAGAAGAATGCCACATGGGAGAATGTGGATGATATGAAAGAACAATTCCCTTATCTATTTGAATAATTATTGTATATTATGTAGATTTATGAATGAATGTGAATTTATTTTAGCATTATGATAAATGTATAATTTATTTGAGTATGCATTAAAAACATAGGGATTGTGTTTATTCCTAGTGGGGAAGAATGTAACAACCCTCCAAATTTAGCTATTAATTTACTTGCTTTTGCCATTAGGATGTGGACCTATTGATGGAATTTGTGTTTGCAAGACTAGGTACCCTTCTTATGATAGAATGATATCCATTACGAGAAAATTAGGTACCCTCCTTCAGGAAGACATAGTAGGAGTGACTGTAAGAGGTAATGAGGGATATGATGGAGGTGTGAAAAAACACCATGATCCATGAGTACATGGAAGCTCGTATATTAACATTCATGTAGTTGCATCCATATAAATGCATGTTTGATTGCAATTGTATGTGTATTTTGTTTGATAAATTGCATATCATATATTTTATGCTTGATATTTTCTATTTTTGATATTATTAATACAAATTTAAATAAAAACTAAATAGAATTTAAATAATAATAGATATATAAATATATACATATAATATAATAATAAATTCACAATTGTTTTTCTCATAGTAAAAAAATATGATATTATTTTTAAAAATATTCCTCCGTATGTTATTTTATTATAACCATTCACCCTAAAGATCATGAATTAAGGTGCCACCGAGTGATTGCTTGATAGTAGTGATGTGCATATTTTGCCTTATGTGTCGATCAATTTTCATTCTTGATTTATATATATAGATAGAGGGAAAAATTTCAAGGGCTTATCATAGCTTACCTCGGTTTGTCTTGATTTGTCTTGCTTTATCACAACTTTCCTTGGTTGGTCTTGTCGTGTGTACTGCATGCATTTTGTGAAAGGTGTATTGGAAGGTGAGGAATTCAGATCTGCCAACAAGTATAACAAGTCAAAGTTTATTTATTTATTTTTTGTGATCCCTAGTGTCCTTTTATTGTATATTTTGATGTTTGAATGATATCTCCTTGGTTATAGCTATGTAAATAATTGATTGAGTGTTACTTTTTATTGATTGGATTGATAAAATTCTCTAGAATATTATTATTTTATTATTTATAATAATGTCCTAGGTATACCTACATTATTTCTCAACAAAACCATGTATAAATCCTTTGAAAAGTGTGATATTGATAATTTGCTTCTTGAATGTGTAATGATGTTGAATTATAAATATAATTGTTACAATTTTAATTGAAAGGTAAAATTTATCTATAGACTGCATGTTGTACGTGTTGTGGCATAGAAATATAAATATAATTGTTATATTTTTGGTTGAAAATATATATACAAAATATTTTCTAGTTGTGTTAGCATGTATGCCTAAAGGATTGAAACTAAAGCTTTGTAGGATGGAGTAGAAGGTGCTACTCCAAGTTCACCCATAAGAAATTCACCTTGTCATTAAAACTAAGAATATAATATTTAATTCCAATTTATAACCATCCAAACCTAGGCTATGTATCTCTATGTTGAAATACATTAATGCTTGGTAGAATGTTAAATAATCTAGTTGCATTCATCTGGGCCATTCTGATCCCATGTATCCATATAAAATACACTCTACCAATGAGACAAGTGATAGATTGGGTGCTTTCCAAAGTCACACAATGGAGTATCCAAGCCATGGTGGAGTTGGAACTACTTTACTACCGCAAAAAAAGTATCATTTGTAACAATAATCCACTCAAATTGTTTTTCAATAATCCATAATGGAAATGTGTTGAACTGCATTAGCTGCAAATAATAAAAGACTTGTTTTTGATTAATCCTTGAATATAGTCTATTGATACTACATTTCATTTTAATTGGTATTGTTAAGCATATTGATTGTGCCTTATTTTAATTTTACATGGAAGCATAAACTTTATGTCCAATTTAAAACTAAGTATTGATAGTATAAATTGGTTTGTGATTCGTATTGTCAATCTAGAATAAAATTTATGTGATTCTTTAATTCTACTTAATATATTTTTTTATCCTTTAAAAATGAGATAGAAACCAAATATAAATGCCGATTTTACAAGCTATAAAAAACTTAATGTGTAAATCATATGGTAATTAGCCAAAGTTGGAAGTTGTGAATTAAATCTGTTCATTTTTTGAGCTACAAGATTGTTTCCCGATATAACTAGAGGATCACTTAATCATTGCTTTAATGCTTGACTAATTAATATCAAAAGATTCGATTGTTTAGCTTTTACTATTCATTATATCTTGGTTCATTGATGGAAAAATTGCAATGAGTCATCCTGGATGATAAACTTGAGGTATTTAGTAAGTGATATTAAAATATTAATATAAACCCTAAGTTTGAAATTCAAATAGCAATGCACATATGAAAAACATATGAGAGTAAAAGTTTGATTTGGTTTTGAGTGATGTATTTGGATTATTCAATTTAATAAATACCTTATAGTTTATTTTTGAATAAAATTAATTGGTTGCTTATGAATTTTAAGGTTTTGACACCATGGATATAGTTATGTACTTATTTACTTATTCAAAAGTATGATATGTATATTAAAAATGGCTTACAAGTAGATTAGAGAAATGATATAATATTAGAGAAAGTTTAAAATCATTACATTAGGAAGATGTCATTACATAAAAGAAAAAGTAAATTATAATAATGTTTTATTTCCATAGAGAAAAGGCAGTTTATTATTTGGAAATGTTTTATTTCAATAGAGGAATTATTAACTCATCACATAGCAAAATGTTAATTTGATATTTAGCAAAGAATATTATGAGAAATATATGTCCTATTATGATCTGTGTTCTACTTGGATTTTATCCATATATTTTGATATTTGAAGTTATGTTTTATCTTCCATATCTTTTAAAAGGATAATGAAAGTTGTTATTTTTGAATAAATTTAATATTAATGTTAACTTCAAAACTCGAAAGGTAACCTTAGTAAAACTTGACTTGAAACCTTTTTCTAAAAACCTATTGTTCCACCTAAATTCATCAAGGAGGATGAATTATCAAATCCATATTTTGTTTCATTGTGAAGGATGAAGAAACACTCAAACCATTCTATTATTTCATTGTTAAGTATGAACATACACCCAAAACTATTGATTGCAAGTAAGGTGATCACTATGATTCCAGAAAAATCACTTTTTGAAAAAATAGGTCAGGATGAGAGGTTATTTTTCTAAGAACAAGTGATGAAGGGTGGTATCGGACATTACCCCTAGTTCATTGTATGAGTAGTATGATGATGGGTCCCTTGCTCATTGTACAATTAGAATATTTCATAGCGATGATTTGGCATGTGATAACTTGTCATTAATAATGCAATGACAAGTGATACTTGGTCCTGAGCCAATGTAATGGTGGGTCCTAGTTGACTCCAGAGAAGTAGGACTCTCAACTAGGAATAAGGCATAATACACTAAGCCCTTGCATATTTAAAACTCAGGATATAAAATAGGTCCAAATAAATCCAATTCCTTCATGGTAATGTATGAGGAGAGTATGCATCCACCCTCTAGGTGTTATGGGCCCTAGAGGATAACCCCAACCATGAAACTTACTTGAGGATGAGAAGATAGGTTCAAAAAAAGGCACATTTTGTGGGATCTGGCCAATATTGTCCACTTGGGAGACCATTTATAGTGGTTAGTATTCCCAAAATTAGGCTTTCCTATGCCTCATACTAATAAAACATTGGGTGACCAACAAACTACTTACATCAAAATTTCACCTTATAACATATATAGACCATGAAACTAGTCAAAATTTTCACTTTGTGATTCCAGTGAGCATGACTGGAAAACCAAGTGAGTTAGACTTGGGTTTTTATACTTCTTTAGGAATATCTAGAATTCACATTGTCTTGCTCTTCTGAGCACATAGTCTAAAATTTGAATTAGCTCTTAGATTTATTAGAATTTGTATGAAGGTAGAAAATAATTTCTTCAATGATGCTTTGAATTTCACCTAGCTCTTAGGCTTTGCTAATATTTTCCTTCTTTAGAAAATTTGTTTGCTCTACTATCTTCATCTCTTCTAGATAATCTATCTAGGTCACTATCTCATATATTATCTCCTTTATTTTGGAGACTTTACAATGAGTTCTTCTCAAGCACCATATTTTCCTTTTAGTAGACTATCAATGAACACTTATTAGGTGTTATCTTCTCTCTTTTAGAGACTTCCTAATGGGTTATTCTTAGGCACTATCTCATATATTTTTAAGATATTTCAATGAGCACTTTTTAAGTACTTTCTCAATAGGCATTATGACTCCACACTAGGAGGTTTTTGATATACACTTATTACTCCCTTCTCAAAGGCTATCTATAGGTGTTATTATTTTATTTTTTTAAAGGAATATATTTATTTACTTAACAAAAAGGTACAAAACTCTCTAATCAAAGAGATCAAAGTGAATAGATCATTCTATAAAATATAACATGACAAAATATGATCACATTATTGGATTCCTTATCATCCTCGCATACCACCCTTGTCCTTCTACTTCTTAATGATTTGGTGGCAATAACCAGGGGCTATATTTATTGCCTAATTCGCTAGTGTGTTGGCCTCTTTGTTGAATTTTTGCCTTATGTGTTGAGAGGATATTTTTCCAATTATCCTGCCTAGTTGTCTAATTCTATCTTGAATAATATTCAATTGTAAAGATCTAAATATTCATTTTTTTAAGAGTTTTTATTATCTGTTTAGAATACATGTAAACTGTGACTTGAGTGATTCCTTTCTTTTCCACCAATTTTAAGCTGATTTCACATCCAATAGCCTCTATCACATTGTTAAATGTTGTTTTCAAGTTGATCATGTATATGAGCAAGATATCATAGGGTCTTGTAAGAATCAATCCCCATGCCACTACTTGTTCAAAGTTGGACTTAGAGGCACCATAAAAGAAGAGTGCCAAAAAATATATGTCAGGCAAAGAATTATTTTCTCTGTAGCCTCCCTATGTTAGGAAATCTTGAAGATTAAGTTGGTAGATCATTTTTATTTCTATAGTTCATATATCTTCTTCATAATTCTATTGATAGAAATTGGATTTGATATTTAGGACTAATCCTTCTTTTATCCTTTGTATTAGAGTTTTGTTATAATTACCTTTGCCTTAAAAAATCCTCTAGTTTTTGTCCAACCAGATGTACCAGATGACAAAATATAGTATAGAGGTCCACAAATATTTTATGAGGGGCTTACCTTCTAGTTTACATTTATATTCCATGTTCCACTTGGTAAAACATGTGTCTATGGTTAACGTTCTAGAGTAGGAAGTGCCAAGAATTTTGGTTATTCCTAACCAAATTTAAAATTACCTTTAGGTATTCAAACAAAATATGGAAAATTATTTCAGTGTTCTTCCTGCACCTATAATAAACATGAGGGCCTATTATATTCCTGTTTTGCAAATTATCACCTATTAAAATTTTATTTTTAGAAACTAGCTAGTTGAAAACTTGAATTTTAGGTGGTGCTCTATTTTTCCACACTATCGATAGTTTTTTTTGGTAGGTCCAATCTACTAATGTTGGAATCCTAGATGCAATAAGTATTCCCCATTACTACTGATGCTACCCTAAATAAGTTGGTTTGGCATTATGGGATGAAGACATCTAATGCTCACCATGTGGGACTTAAAATAATCCCAATATCCTTGAAGTTGATATGGAATGGGATGGGGGATCCAGTTTAGATTTTATAAAGTCCAATAAAGCAAGTCATCTAATTTGAGCATTCTTTGGCTTTCCAAGTGATTCTACAATTTAATTGGAGTTCTCTCTTATCATTTCAACTAATTTTTCTTGTTATATCTTCGTACAATTAGGGTGTATTGCACCCAAATCACTTATTTTTTATTGATTTACTTTATTATCTTCAAATTTAACATCCTTCCTTAGCACATTTTCTTATTTCTTATTTTAGCCCATGTTCTCTTCAATGGAATCACAAATATTTCTACAAAATATTAATCTTCATAAAAAATATATTAGGGTAATTGATAACATAAAAAAACAATTAGCCTACATTTTCTTCACATGGCTCTTCCTCTAAATTTCTCTTCCAGTATTCAAACCAAAGTTCTTCTCTAATGCTACCTCTTAACCTACAATTTATCAATCCAAAATATTCACATGAAATTCATGTCTACTGCTAACTTTAGAAACTACTTGTAGTAGGTCTAAATATTATATTTCCAAACTCAAATATTCACACAATTTTATATTTCTATTCTAGCAATATAAAATACTTGAAGTAGCTCTAATAGAGTCTACACAATGTAGCTTCGATACCAATATTGAATTTTTAGCCAGATTATCGTAGGTCCCAAATATCTAGGATCTTGCAAATATTAAAGCAATTTAATATAAATGGCCAAAATCAATGAACATAACATTAATGAAAATAATAATAATATTGAAATTAATGACCAATATCATTCATGAAATAACATGAAAAAAACTTGCAATAATATTGATCAAAATTGTATACAATTGTGAATATGATTCTTTTGATTCTTCTCTATACAATACATGGATGTTTATCTCCATAACATAACCATAGAAAAATAACTCTTGGATATTTGACTATTTATCTCCTCACATATCCAAGAGATGAAGCCTTTCCTATTCCACACATAAGACAATCCTCTCATTCCTCTTGGCTTTACATCATGCCACTTGTATACATGACTATTGACTCTCTATTTAATTACAGACTTTACTCTCTCATACCATTATGCACATCCAAAACCTCTAGTTTAATATACTAAAAATCAATAGCTACTATGAGGAACAGAAAAAAATAATAAAAAATGGGAAATATCAACGCATTTCATATTTTCTATTCTTACTTCTAGATTAGGGGCAATAAAAATGATAATACTACGACTATGTTTAATGTGTATTTTCACAAACACTTACATTACTAAGGAAACCGAGAAACCTACTTTCCTCCTAAGATCCACATCTATCTATAATAAACCTTTTTTATTATGGGATCTAATATTATCTTTGATCTAATATACACAATAGAAATGTACCAAACAAAAACTTTAGACTAAATGATGTACTTTTGATGAAAAAAATACTACTTCCCTTATTAGACAAAAAAATGCAACAAATAGTTTACCTAAAATACAAGCTACATGGTCGGACTTGGACTCTCTGAGCTCTGGTGTTTTGGTGGGAAACCTTCTGTGCAGGCACCGAGCGAAGCTCCAGGGTCTCTGGTTGGAAGTTTCTTCCAGATCCTCCTGTGGATTGATTCTTCACTTCTTTGAAGGATTTTTCGTTGCCTTGGGAGGGCCCAATGGGGTCTCCTCCAGGATATTTCGATGGACAGAAAAGCTCATATGCTGATAAATTAAAAGAAAACCCTGCATCTTATTTCGATGAAGCTCAACGCAGTGCTTATCAAATGCTATTTAAGAATTCTGGAAAGGGTTTACCTGCAAACAGAGTTAACGGCTGCCTTCCACAATCTGCGTCCAGGCCAAAGATTGTCATAGAACCAAAATTGGTTGAGGATATGATTATATACCGTGCTACCCATGATCTGATCTGTAAATTCATGGGTATTCGGCCCACTATGAACTTTCTACACACCTGGGTGAGACAGAACTGGGAGCCCATTGGTGAGTACTCTCTATGGCCTATAAGCAATGGGTATTTTATTATTAGTTTCTCTTCTCTAGCAGATAGAAACAGAGCATTTGAATCAGAGAAGAGGAGCCATGGCCCGGCAGGATTATTTTTCCAACCGTGGAGAGTGGGTTTTGATCCTCGCATTGAGCCCACGGCTGTCCTGGTTTGGATACGGCTGTATGCTCTCCCAATGGAGTTTTGGGGTGAGCAGATCCTTGAGTTGATTGGTAATTCTCTAGGTAGATTTTTGGGAGTTTCAAGAGATACCATGGAAGGAAATACTGCTTTCTTTGCTAGAATATGTGTAGAAATGGACATTAGCCTGACCACTTCCAGTCGAGGTGGAATTGGAGTTAGCGGGACTAACTCGGATACGAAGAGCTAGACTATGAAGCCTTACCTTTCGGATGCAGAGTCTGCCATAAGCATGGCCATTTGGCTAGGTTATGCCCAAATAGCCTGACCACAAAAGCGGAAGCTCCGTCGGGAGCGTCAAATCACCCCAGAGAGGGTAAGTTCACTTTGGTCAAAGAACCCCTCAATATCCCCCAGGGTTCTGATGCCCAGAAAGATGGCTTTGAATAGCAGAAGTGGAGGAAAAACAAAAAGAGAAATGGCAAATAGCAGGCCCAAACCAAGCCAACCAATCGATATGAAATCTTCAAATCCCTTATAGACCAAGAAGACCAAGTCATGGAAGGAGTGGTTGGGAATGTTGGGGATACTAACACCCACTCTCATGCTCCTCTATCATCTACTCCTATCTTAGAACAGGTGATTGAAACCCCTGAGACTTTGCAGCCAGAGAACCTAGGGGCTATGGTAATTCATTCCCCTGCACAACCAGTTATTAAGGATGTCCACATGGGAAGTGCAGAAAAGAATAGAGAAAGACCAGCGTTGGGGATTACCCAGGTGGAAAAGAGGTCTAAGAATAGTAATTCCCAAGGAGCTGGTAGAAAATCCAATAAGGATCTAATAGTAGTGCAAGGGGACAAGCTGATCAATGGAGGATCGGTGAGAACAATTGACTCGTATTACTCCCAAGGTTTCCAATGATTATACAATCCTGGAATGTAAGGGGTTTAAACAGTAGAACCCATCAATATGCTGTTCAAAGACTTTTAGGAAGACACAAAACAGACTTTTTGCTCCTTCAGGAAACAAAAATGTCTTTAGATCTTATGTGTAAAATTTCTAGTAGAATATGGAGGGGCGCTGGATATATGGATGTGGCGGCCCAAGGAGCTTCGGGGGAAATTGTTACTCTGTGGAATCCTCTGGTGTGGATAGCAATAGAACATACGACTTGGAGGGGGTTCTCACATCTCTCTTTAAGAATATTGTTACAGCTGAGCTGGTTTTAATTACAAACTTCTATGGGGCTCAAAGCATTGATGGCCGGCGGCTTCAATGGAATGTTGTTCATTCAATGAGATCCTCCCGGGAAGATTGCGATTGGATTGTTCGTTGGGGATTTTAATGCCAAATTATCCGCCGGTGATCGGGGAAGGTGGTTTCCCAGTTTTGGATCCATGGGATAGGCTTCTGATTGCTCAAGTCCAGGCCTTTCACCTTGTTGATATCAAAGGTCCTGGTACTTATTTTACGTGGACTAATAAGAGAAGAGAGCCACACAGTAGGAAGGTAAAACTAGACCGGTTTCTGGTCTCGGAGGAAGCATTTGTGAAATGGAATATTAAATTTCAGATTTTGGAAGGCCCAGTTTAGGACCACTTTCCCATTGTACTTGAGGGAGGGGCTATAACAGGGCAGTACCATAAACCTTTTAAATTTGAAAATTTTTGGTTGCAAAAAGAAGATCTCCGAAGAAAAATTCCTCAGTGGTGGGAAGATGGTCGCCCACCTTTTGGGACTGCAATGTTCAAATTTCACAAACAACTTCAATTTGTCAAGTGTAAATTGAAACAGTGGAGGAAAACTAACAAATCAGACTTCCAGCACCAATGGGCCCCCTTGTTGGCCAGATGGGATGAGGTGCAAAAACATTTCAGGGAAGGAAACATTTCCGAGCACCTTAAATCCGAGGATGATGCTTTGCGCAAAGTGGTTGAGGATATTGATAATCAAGAAGAGATTTACTGGAAACAGAGAGCAAGAAATACTTGGTTATTAGGAGACATAAATACAAAAAAATTTCAGCGCTCTGCCTGTGCTAGGAGACAAATGAATAATATGGATTTCCTTCAAGATGAGAATGGATACTCTTTTGACACTCTTCCTGGTATGCACTCCCACTCAATGGAGTATTTCTCAAAACTCTTTAAGGAAAGTATGGAGCAAGATGGGGCAGCCCAAGATGAAGTTATTGATGTCATTCCTTCTATAATCTCTCCTGAAGAAAACCAGGCTCTACTTAGACCTATAGATAAAGATGAACTTAAGAAGGTGGTCTTTGGGATGAGTACTGGTAAATCGCCTGGTCCTGATGGCTTCCCTATTGAGTTATTCCAGGCCTTTTAGGATTCCCTGGAGGAAGATGTTCTGGCTGTCACTGAGGAGTCCGGAACCAATAAAAGAATGCTCAAGGCTCTAAATCATACATTCATTACTTTAATTCCTAAAGGAGCAGGGGGGGTTCATTTATCTGATTTTAGACCTATTGCCTTATGCAATGTGATCTATAAAATAATTACTAAGATTATGGCTGAAAGGTTAAAACCTATCCTGCATAATATAATTTCCCCAGAGCAAGGGGGTTTTGTTGAAGGGAGGCAAATTTTGGATGGAGTGATTCTTGCTCAGGAGGCTATCCATACTATGCACCAAGCTGGGAACAAAGGAATGTTCATTAAAGCTGGATATGTCCAAGGCTTATGACGGGGGTGGAGTGGGGCTTCTTGGCAAAGATGTTGATCGCCTTTGGTTTCTCTCGGAGTCGGACAGATCGGGTCATGAGCTGTATTTCTACGCCTTCATACTCTATTCTTATCAAGGGACTTCCCTCTCCTCCTTTTAGTGCCTCTCGAGGATTGCGGCAAGGAGACCCTTGCTCTCCTTATCTCTTCCTCATCTTGGCTGAAGGATTGGGTAGACTCTTTCTGAAAAGAAGACTTCAAGGTCAGATAATGGGTTTTAAGGTCGAGGCTGAAGTTTTGACACATTTACAGTTTGTAGATGATACTGGATTGGTGGGAGTGGCCAGCCTTAGGGAAGCAAGAAGAATCAGAGATACTCTAAATGTCTACCTTCGGGCCTCTAATCAAGTCATCAATGACAATAAATCCAAAGTGATCTTCTTCAATATTGATCAATGGTTACAGGACAGAGTTATTGAGATTTTAGGTTTCACTCGGACCTCTCTCCCGATGAGTCTACCTGGGGGTCCCTCTCCATTTCAAAAAACTGAAAATAGATGTTTGGAAGGACCTTTTGGATGGCATCAAAGATAGAATGAACCATTGGTCTAATAGATGGTTAAGTTTTGGGGGTCGTCTAAATTTTTTGCAGTCAATTATTTAGGCCATGCCAATTTATAAATTCTCCGTCCTAGCTGCTCCCCAATCTATTTGGAATGATCTGGATAAAATGGCTAGAATATTTCTATGGGAAGGTGCCAAGGGAGAGAGGAAATGGGCCTTGGTTGGCTGGGACAAGGTTACCCAACCCAAGGAAAAATGGGGGTTGGGTCTAAGAAGCTCCAAGTTTAATAAGGCTTTGGCTGGCAAACTGTACTGGAGGTGGATTTCTCAGCCAACATCCCTCTTCAGCAGAATTCTCTCTAGAAAATACTTGGGTTCTGTCTATCCTAATGATGTGGGCCACTTTCCACTGGAAGGTTTTGGATCACTAGTGTGGCAGGTGCTCAAGCTTGGAGCTCAACTCATCAAAGATCAACTATTTTGGAAAGTGGGAAGAGGGGATAAGGCTCGGTTCTGGACTGATTCCTGGGACCAGAATCCTCCCATTATTGCTGTGTTTCCTGAATTGCAACCGATAAAATCTACTTTAGAAGATAAGGGATGGATTCAAATTGAGAGCTACTTTAACACTAGTCAATTGGGGGACTACAAGATCATAAAGTTTAAGCGACTGGATGAGTGGCCAATACCAATCCCTCCGGAGTTGGTACCTACTTTGGGAAAAATCTTGGCAGAACGGTTTCTTACTGGGAGAGATGAGGAGGATGAACTGGCCTGGGGCTATGGAAGCCTTGGGGTTTATACTGTGAAAGAAGGATATGGTGAGATCCTCCCAGAGCCCCCTCCACACTTTTTTTTGGTTCATGACTGGAGAAAGATATGGCATCCCCAGGGCTGGCCGAAAGTGAACTTCTTCGCCTGGCAATTTTTGCATAATGGAATTCTCACCTATGACAATCTCAGACTCAGAGGCATCATTGGCCCTTCCCAATGTGTGTTATGCCATAAGCAGGAGGAAACGGCAGATCATCTAATGTTTGAATGTTCTTTCACACGATAGATATGGAAGCGCTGGTTCTCCCACTTTAAACTTCAGGCTAATGGGGTCTTGTCTCGAAACAACATATGGGAAAGCTGGAAGAAAGGTAGATTTAAATCCAAAGCTCTTCGAATTGGTTGGGAGCTTGGTTTATTTTTTATCTGGTGGCAAGTCCCGGTTGGAGAGAAATGCCCATATTTTTCGTGAAACCTTCTCCTCTCTAGAAGGAATATGGCAAGTCATTTGGAGCAAAGTGGCGAAAACGGTTGCCATTCATACCGAGGGGGAAATTCAGTCTGCTTCTGAGCCTTTGGATGAGGGAGCTATTTTTCAACAAAGGCAGGTGAGTGGTAGTTGGAAACCTCCTCCTGAAGGATGGATCAAAATCAATACTGATGGAGAGGCTAAAGGCAATCCGGGAAGTGCTGGAATTGGAGTTGTGTGTTGCGATCATGTTGGGTCTTTGCTCTATTGGGAACTGCAGGGTCTGGGATGTGCCACAAACAATGAAGCCGAGGCCTTTGCCATTAAAACAGCCTCCTTCTGGGCTGCCAAATAGGGACACAGGAAGATTATTATTGAGTCTGACTCCCAAATTTTGGTGGGTGCTCTTGATTGTATGAGAAACTTTGTCTCGAAAGCTTGGAGGTTGCGGATCTTAGTTTCCCAAATCAAAGAGCTTTGGAGGGAATTATATGATGTGATACTTGTCTATGTGAATCGAGATCTCAATAATGCGGCCGATTTCCTTGCTAAGATGGGTGCTGAAAGGGAGGTTGGGATGCAGTATGCACAGTGACATGCCTGTGGAGGATGCAGAGATTCGACAAGGCCTTGAATGTTTTCTGAAATGATGTGCAGTGTTTTTATGCTAAGAATGGTTTTTGTCACGATATCGCGACATGTCACGATATCGCAACAGGTTGCGCCCTTTTGGCCTTTAGCGGGTTTTTGTCGCGATATCGCGACATGTCGCGCCCTCTCGGCCTTTGGCGGGTTTTTGTCGTGATTTCGTGACATGTCGCGCCATCGCGGCCCTAGGGGAAGGTGCTTGGACAAGTTGTCATGATTTCGTGACAGTTTTGGCAATTTGGGGCAACTAATAAAACTGTCGCGATATCGCGAC
This sequence comes from Wollemia nobilis, assembly GCA_028583015.1. Lineage (NCBI taxonomy): Eukaryota > Viridiplantae > Streptophyta > Pinopsida > Araucariales > Araucariaceae > Wollemia > Wollemia nobilis. Next base: position 2,399,410 of record JAQPPZ010000028.1, read on the forward strand.
ACTTTTGCAGATGGAGAGCAAAGTGGAAAATTCGTCGCGATATCGCGACAGTTTTGAGAACTGGGCATCGAGAGGAAATTTCGTCGCGATATCACGATATTTTTGAGAACTGGGCACCGAAAGGAAAAACTGTCGCGATATCACGACACTTTTTGCGGTCTGGTGTCATAAGGAAAACCCGTCGTGAAATTGCGACAATTTTGGCTTTCCAGCGGAATGGCGTAAACTGTCGCGATATCGCGACGCTTTTGCGTTCTGGTTGCCATATGGTGAATTCATCACGATTTCGCGACACTTTTGTCGAAGGGTTGCAGGTGGGTGCTGTCGTCGCGACTTTGTGACATGTCGCGATTCCGCAACATGTCACGATTTCGTGACATGTCGCGATTTCGCAACATGTCGCGTTTTCACGACTGTTGGCACCGCAGTGGGGGAGCCGGGGTTGACTGTCGCGATCTCGTGACATGTCGCTTTTTCGTGCCCAGTTGACTTCTTTGCTTTGTGTTGTGCTGGGTTGCCTTTGTGCTCTTCTCTTGTTGTGTTGTTTGCTGTTATTGGTTGGGCTGTGTTCTCTCCCACTTGTAATTGCTCTTTGTATTAATACAAGTTTTTCTTTTTTTCAAAAAAAAAAAAAAAATGCAAGCTACATGCAATTTTTTTTTCAATGCCTACAAAATAATGATTCAATTTTTTTCTATGGGGGTGCCAAAGTGATGTAGGAGCATATGGTGGCAGATGAGCAATATTCCATTGACAAAAAAAAATTCTAAGTGTTTGCCTTGATGTCGCGATATCGCGACAGAGAAAAGTGTCACGATATCGCGACATGTCGCGTTTTTGCGGCTCAAGAAGGTGAGAGGAGGCATGGAGAAAAAATGTCGCAATTTCGCGACATGTCGTAAAATCACGACCGAAAGAATACAGGAAAGACACAGAGGAGAAAATGTCACAATTTTGTGATATGTCACGAAATTGCGACCGAAGAAGCAGAAAGGAGGCAAGGATGGAAAATGTCATGATTTTGTGACATGTCGTGATTTCGCGACATGTCACAATTTCACGACCGAAGAAGCAGAAGGGAGGCAAGGAAGGAAAATGTCGCGATTTCATGACATGTCGCAAAATCACGACCGAAGAAGCAGAAAGGAGGCAAGGATGGAAAATGTCATGATTTCGTGACATGTCATGATTTCACGATCGAAGAAGCAGAAGGGAGGCAAGGAAGGAAAATGTCACGATTTTGCGACATGTCATGAAATTGAGACCAAAGAAGTAGAAAGGAAGCAGGGAAGGAAACTGTCACGATTTCATGACCCTAGAGGCGAGGAGAAGGTAGAAAGGGAAAGATGTCGTGATATCATGACATGTCGCATTTTTGTGACCCAAGGACAAGAGAAAGCACAAAGGAGAAAAAGTGTCACGATATCGCAACATGTCGTATTTTCGTGACCCAAGGACGAGAGAAGGTGCAAGGGAGAAAAAGTGTCACGATATCACGACATGTCGCATTTTCATGATCCAAAGACAAGAGAAAGCGCAAAGGAGAAAAAGTGTCATGATATCGCGACATGTCGCATTTCCGTGACCCAAGGATGAGAGAATGCGTAAGGGAGAAAAGGTGTCACGATATCGTGACATGTCGCATTTTCATGACTCGAAGAGGGTAGGAAGGCAGGGAAGCTGAAAGTGTCACGATATCGCGACATGTCGCATTTTTGCAACTCAAAGAGGGCAGGAAGGCAGGGAAGCCAAAAGTGTTGCGATATCATGACATTTCGCATTTTTGCGACTCAAAGAAGGCAGGAAGGAAAGGAATACGAAAGTGTCACGATATCGTGACATGTCACATTTTTGTGACTCAAAGAAGGCAAGAAGGTAGAGAAGCCGAAAGTGTCGCGATATCACGACATGTCACATTTTCATGACCAACAAAAGAAAAGAAAGCACAGGCGGTTACAAGGGTCGTTACAAAAGAATCTACCAAGCGGTGGTATACCGAACGTCATCAATGGTTGACATGTGGATAGAGCATTCAGTGGCAACACTGAAAGCATGTGGCATCGAGGTGCAATGAAAGAAAACAAATATCAAGGATCAAAAAGAAAGGCGTTCGAAGGCAAAGACAATGAAGAGGCACAGGAAATGAAACGAAGGGTCAGAAAAGTAAAACAAAGAGTCATGCCTAAGATTGAAAAAGAACAAGCGAAGGCATGCACAAGGGTCAGAAAACTGTTGAGCCATAGTTGCAGACGTGAAGGCAAGAGGGTGATTCTGGACCAGTTTAGACGGTTATTCTTCCTGGGTGGAAGATGTTGTAAGAGGAAAATAAAATAACTATCTTTTAGAGTCAAGGAGTTTTAAATGGCAGACTGCTACCATTATTATAAATCAATTCCAACTGAATGAATGAGAATTAAGAATCTGTTGTGAGCTATTTGTGGATCACCATCAAGTGGTATCAGAGTAAGAGTTCCTGAGTGTGTGAGCAGATCGCCAAAAGTGAGGCAGTTTACACCAGGATCTATGGAAGGATTGTGAAAAGAGAGTGAGGAAAAATGCCTCCACAAAGAAACCATGGTGGTGGAAGGAATGTGGTACCTGAAGAAGATTTCAGAGCTTTGCAGAGGCAAGTGCAAGCCCTGCAAGAGGAATTGCGAAGAGGGGTTGAACTAAGGAGAGAAGACCATAGTGAAGATGAAGCTTGGGAGGTTGATGATCCATCGATTGAAGAAGAAGCAACGAATCCTATAGAAGCTAGATTAATTAAGGCCATATCTCAAATTAGGAAGAATGTGAAGTTTGAGGTCTCCACGTATTCTGGGAGTCTCAATTCAGAGGAGTTAATTGACTGGATCAATGATATGGAGGAATATTTTGAGTATGAGGAGGTTGTAGATCCAGATCGGATCAAGTTTGCCAAAACAAAGTTGAAAGGCCATGCTTGCATATGGTGGAAAGAAGTGCAACTAGAAATAAATAGAGGAGTAAAGGAAAAGATAACCAGATGGTATCGAATGGTAGAGAAGTTGAAGAGACAGTTTATCCCTATATATTATTAATTGGATTTGTTGAGAAAAATGCAGAGTTTGAGGTAGACAAACAGATCTATCAAAGAATATACAGAGGAGTTCTACCAGATCTCAATCAGAACTGGCCATGCAGAGGCTAACAGGGAGAAGGTGGCCAATTACATCAATGGGTTGAGAACCAGTATTCAAGAAGAGTTGATTCTAGTTAGGATGAGCACCATTGAGGATGCTTACCAGTTTGCCCTCAAAGTCGAAGAGAAGCTAAACAGACAGTTTGAGGGAAAGCAAATAGGAAGAGGTCGTGGGGGAAAAACTGGTGGAAGGACTAGTGGAGAAAAATATAAGGATCAAAAGAAGGCTAGTGAAACCAGTAATACCCAGGATCAAGAATATAGGAACACCTACTAACCCCGTAATCAGAACAATGGTTACCCAAGGGGGAGAGGTAGATCTGGAAGTGGATTTGGAAGGGGAGGATTTTGTGGAACCTATTTCCACTATGGCGAAGAAGGACATCGAGCATACGAGTGTCCACAACATCGAGAAGGGACAAATGAGAGACCTGAGGGTCTTGCCAGAGCTTCTGTAGCCGATGAAGGTGCTAAATCAAAACATTCTGAGGAGGGAGAGGGAGGAGAAGTTATGGTTACAAGGAGGACCCTATTGAATGAGGAGAAAGGATCAGGCCAGAGAAGGAGCCTATTTCACACAAGGTGCAAAAGTTTGGGTAAGGTCTATAACATTATTATAGATAATGGTAGTACTGATAACTTGGTCTCAGAAGAAATGGTTACCAAGTTATAGTTAAAGATAAGGGGACACCCGCATCCATATTAGATTGCATGGTTACAGAAGGACCATAGGGCCTTGGTCAGTGAGCAATGCTCAATGAAATTTAATATTGAGAAGTACTGTGATGAGGTCCTGTGTGACATCCTACCTATGGATGCTTTTCATTTGCTATTGGAAAGGCCATGGCAGTTTGATCGGTGTGCAGTGCATGATGGTTGCGTCAAAACTTACTCAGTGACAAAGAATGGAGTGCGCCATAAGCTGAAGCCATTACAGGAGGCGGGCTAAAAGGTATGTAGTAGTGCTAGAATCTGTTTAGTTGAAGGGGGAAGATTTTTGGATAGTTTAAAGCATGAGCATATGTGCTATGCACTAATTCTTAGAGTTAGGAAGGAATAATGCAAGGATACCCCTATAGAAGTCTTAGGACTGTTAGAAGAATTTCCAGACATTGTATCTGATAATGTGCCTGAAGGTTTACCACCAGTGAGGAAGATCAGTCACCATATAGATTTGGTACTAGGATCTAGTTTACCCAATAATGCAGCACATAGAATGACTCCTACAAAAATTGAAGAGCTAAACAGGCAAGTCCAAGAGTTGCTAAAAAAGGGACTAATTCAAGAGAGCTTGAGTCCATGTGCAGCACCTGCAGTACTAGCACCAAAGAAAGATGGAGAATGGAGAATGTGTACAGACTCTCGAGCCATTAACAAGATCACCATAAAGTACAAATTTCCATTGCCAAGGATGGATGACATTCTGGACTGTTTGAGTGGAGCCAAGTACTTCACAAAGATTGATCTGAAGAGTGGTTATTGTATCGCTCCAAATTTTTCGCATCCTTACCTTCAGGCTATAGGATCCGTGCCCGAAAGGAGGATGGGAAAAGGATGTCGCGGTACCTTGGACTGAGAGGACTTGCAAAGGTCTCGCCTCTCAAGGGAGGTGTATTTTGATGATTTTTCGATGGATGGTGGGTTCACCAAGAAACATTTAATGGCAGTTTCCAGCCTAGGTTTGGAATGTGTTTTTATGTGTTCATTTTTAGCCTTAACCATTCATATCCTAGGTTTGGCCAAATGAATCTAAATTAATCTATATGAAAGTGCAGATTTAATGAATGCAAAAAACAAAATTAAGACAGAAAATAGAGAAATAAAAGAAGAATACCTGATCCGGATGTCTGATGGAGATTCTGATGTTTGAAGCAGTCAGGATCGCCTCTAATTTGACATGATTGTCTGAGATCTAACAAATTCGTCAGAGACCTGTAAACAAAAAAAACAAATGCAAAATACAAAGAATGCCACTCTGATAACAGAGGGAAAAAACACAAAATGACAATATGAATACTAAACAATAGTTATTAATAGAAATTCAAACAAATTATGATATTCTAATGAGAAATTATGATCTTATCATGCAACCTAAACTATATGGGTGAACTCCAAATGCAAAATAATAAGAAATAAGAAAAAAACTAACTTAAATGTAGAATAAAATAGGAAAAGGTATAAGAGAAAGTGCAAACTCTTGGCACTGATTATATCCAATGCAGATTGCAGTTGAAATCGTTTGGAAGTAATGAAATCGTCTCGAATTGTGACAGGATCGTCTGCGATGATCTGAGCTTGCTTCGACTGAAAATCAATGAGGTCCCTACAAGAAAACTTCAAAATAACAAATACAAAATGACGCTCTAGGTATTCTAATGCATGCAAAATCAAGTTACAAGGAAATTCAACCAGGGGTTGGGAAGGGAAGGTCCTAAGGATTAAATAGGCTTAGGGGAGTAGTTAGGAGGTTGAAGATCATCTCTATTTGGGAGATCTCCAACGGAGGAGGGTCCCTAATGGTGCAGACACGCTTCTACCCAGATTAGAGACTCGTTGGAACAGAAGCTAATTATGCAAAATTAGTTTTGCGATAAGATCGTCTGGACATCCTAGCCCAGACGAAATTGTTAGATCTGGGGTGATATCGTCTGATCGACGACGATATCATCAAATGATCAAAACAACCTCTAAAAATGGTGCAAAAAAGGGGGAAATGGATTACCCAACGGTTAACGGGCGGTTTGTGAGGTTAAAATTTGAATTTAAATTATTTACTAGGATGAATGTAATTATTACAATTTCACTACGCCAATTTTAGGGTGCTACATTTTGCCCCCTCTTTAGCAAATTTTCCGAAGAAAATGTGTTAAAGATAAGTTCTTCTCGATCTACGAGAAAGCAAAAATTATTCCCATTTTTTGGCGACGATTCTTGGTCTAATCGTATGATAGCTTACTATGGTGCCCCCTCCATGTTTTTACCCAAATCAAACGTTTGAGGTAAAAATGCGAAAAAGCAAAATTAATTTTGAATTATTTTTGAATAAAATTAAGAAAAATAGGGTAAAACCCTAATTCATTTTTACTGGTTTTAGAGCTCTAGAAGCAAAAATGGTGGAGACGATGCACAGATCAACAGAGGTCCGGCGCGGGCTACGGGTAAGAGTCTAAACTTAGTTTAGAATGCTTTAATTTGAATTTACATGCTTTTTAGGTAAATTTTAATCAATTTTTGAGCATCGCGGCCGTTTTTGGGCCGTCGATGTCTTTGGGACGAAATCATCCCGATTTTGATGAAATCGTCTCAATTTTGCCAATTTCGTCTATGGACGAAATCGACGAAAGGGGGACGATTTCATCAAATTAGGGACGATTTTGACCTACAAAATTAGAAACGATTATGCTCAAATTTGGGACGATATCGTCCAATAGTGGACGATATCATCAATTGCATAAAATTGAACTTATTTTAACTTGCATTTTTAATCACTTGAGTTGTTATTAATGGTTGTTTGTTGTTTTGTTGTTTATGTTGCAGAGAGGTTTGCTAAAAAGCAGGGAATGGAAGTATGGAGGTTTGAGAGATGACTTGGCCGCTCTTACACAGGAAGAGCAAGATCAGTTGGCACAGGCCGGCTTATAGCATGTGGTAGAGATGCCACAAGTGTCTATAGATATGGGGCTACTGATAGCCCTTGCAGAGAGATGGTATCTGGGTTCTTCCTATTTTTGGCTATCGACAAGGGAGATGACTCCCACTTTGGAGGATGTATGGAGGATTCTAAGAATCCCCATACAAGGACTATTGATCATTCTTGCAACCAATTAGGGCCAAGCTATGGGATGGTTGTGCAGTGACCCGAGATTTTCCCTGGAGAAGGGCGAAGTTAACATCGAGGCACTGCGCCAGATGCCTGGGGCATCTAGACTCACACAGGTTCTAGCTAGAGTAGTTAGTGGACTTTTGCTGTGCCACCAGAGTGGGTGCAGGGTGCCATGGATGCTCGCAGATGTGATCTACGATATGTGATACCATGGCTATAGGTTTTCTTGGGGCAGCTATGTGCTATGCCGACTGTATGGGATCTTGCATAGGGTCGTGTACAAGGGCGGCCGATGTCTGGTGATGACATCGCTCCTATAGGTTTGGTGCTGGGAGCATATTGCAGTGCAGAGGCTGGTAGGGCTTCCTCTAATAGGGATTGATGGGGAGAGGCCTCGAGTTTTCTACTAGTGGCTCCAAAGAGGGTCACAGTGATGGATCAACTTTCTTATGTCCCGAAGACTGCTAGATGACCTAGTCTCAGACCAGATTACCTGGAGGCCATGGCGCGAGCACCCAGGGTGGGCCGAGGATGGACAGGAGCTAGCTCGCATTAGGAAAGTGTGCTAGCTATGGATGGAGAGGGGAGAGGTGAAGCTCCACCGCTATGACTGAGTTTTGTGTCAGTTTGGTCTGCAGCAGGGGATCCCATCTCTTAGGGATTATGAGTTTTCCCAGACTTTTCGGGATAACACTATAGTGAGCAAGGCTCCAAAAATGTAGCGTTTTTGGAGTCAGGACTCGAATGATGCCCCCATTTAGCCAGTGGATGGGTACGATGCAGGGGTAGCCGATGGCTACGATGCCTAGTACACAGGCATCCGCCCTCCTCGAATGACGAGAGCTTAGGATTCGATACACATAGTTGTGCATCGAATAGGGAGGCGATGCCAGGCAGCTATGGAGGTGTCCCAGGGTCACGGTGGGAGAGAGATGAGGAGGCCGCATGCACAGGAGAGGCTACGACAGAGGGAGAGGAGGGAGGCGAGACCCCATTTTCCATAGAGAGAGAGGCCACCATCACCCGATAAAGGAAAGGGTGTTGACACAGGGGAGAGTCGCGAGACAGCTACTCTTCGAGCGAAGAGAGATCATCTTCGGGCATAGGTGAAGACATTGTAGGACGAGGCTACATGCCACCGAGCTGAGGTTACCCAGCTCAGATACGAGATTGCATGCCTCAGGGCACGGGGTGGAGGAGCGAGCACACAGGAGCTGGCATGGTCGATTGCTCAGACCACGTTCTACCAGGGCATCTACTTCAAGATGGTGCCAGAGGGTTAGAGGGTACAGCTGCCAGCCAGCATTGCTGACCCTATCAAGATTGGGTCCTCGAGGACTTTGTCTCGATCGAGGACTAGGACTCACAGTACTACTTATATTGCGATGGGGCCACCTCGTCCACCTTAGTGCGAGGGAGGAGATGAGGCTGAGAGCTCGAGGGGCTCTCGAGGCTAGAGTATTGCATTACACTATACAAATTGATATGTAGGTTTATTATTTTTGATAGAGGATTGAGTATGTCGAGGTACAGATTGTGGCATACCTATCCAGTTTTGATGATGTATATATACTGCTGATATATATATAAGATGATATAGTTTTGATCATATGACTTGTGTTATGTGTATGTTTATGATGCTTTTATATTTGATTGATTGATTTGATAATTGGATTGAGGATTCATGAAATTATGTCGTTTTGAAAATTTATAATTTTGATGTCATGCGGTAATATTTTAAATGAAATAATCTGATGTAACAAATTGGTTGTTTGTAATGTGATGTGGTAAAAAATAAAAAGAGACTTCTAACAATAATTTCAAAGGACATTGTCGCTATTATAGACCATTTCATGGAGTCGCTGCTCACTTGGTCGTCAAGCTAATCCCAGTATAGAAATATTGTTAAAAGTAAAATAATGCTTAAGAGACTGTCTTAAGACTTTGGTGCAATGGTGAAAATGATGGTGATGATGGTTTGTTTTTCATATTTTCATAAAAAAAATAGTATGCATTAAATAATGATTTTTTTGCTAGGCATAAATTCCTAAGTGTGATAATTTTTGGATAATTCCTTAGGAATTATATCATCTTTGCAAAATTGAAGGTTGACATAATGACATGAAATAGTGATAATGTGCATGCTTTGTGTTTAAAAAAAATAACTGTGTAATAGTATGATTTAAGTCATATGGTTTTCATGATTTTTAAATAAATGGAGAATAAAAATTGTTACAATGGTTTGCGCTAGGCATAGAATATGTAGGTATAAACTTATACCATCATCGCAAAAATCAAAGAAAAATAGATAGTTTTATTGCATGGTTGATTTTTTTAATAAACAGAAAATATGAAGATGAGGGCTTGCGCTAGGCATAAAATTCCAATTTTGGTTTTGGAACTATACCATCGTTGCGAAATTCGACAAAAGTTATATATTATATATATATATATATATATATATATATATATATATATATATATATATATATATATATATATATATATATATATATGTTTTGATTGTATTGTTTTGAAAGAAATTTTTTATTTTTTTATTATATAGTTGTCTTTATGGTAAACAACTGTAGTTGAATTATTCGAAACAAGTTGCAAAAATAATATTTCAAAGTATTTTGAAGACAAAAGTTAGATTTATAAGGAATCCCATGTGCATATGTGAATTCATTTCTGATCTTGATTTATCATAATGATACACAAAATCTCTCAAATACAAATGTGTGTGCAATTGCTTTGTGCATTTACCAGTTTTGAGCAAGATACTATGATACAAGTGATTTGAAGAAACCAAATAAGTGTTCATTAACCATGATGTAGATGCATATAACCATACTAGACTACTATGTAGGTCGGATTATCAAGAGCTAGCTAATCCATAAGAAGACATAGGTCTATACAAAAGAAGGTCGCTAATGTGACAGACATATCGCCACACTAGGAGTTACCCAAGGCCAAGCAGGTTGGGCACAAACCACCTGTTATGGGGCTTACCTCATAGTTTTCAAATAATTAAGAATTCCAGGGATTCAAGCTCATCAACCCTTATTTTCTTTTCAACGAGTAGGGAAAGGGATTTTATTGCTTTCTTGCTTTCTGCTTTCTTTTGCTTTTCTTTTGAACTTTGCTTCTTTTTATTTATATATATATATATATATATATATATATATATATATATATATATATTTTTTGCTTGATTTTTGAGATAGTGCTTGAAATATTGTTGTAATGATATAAAATAACATTTTTCTTTTCTCTTTTTCTTGAACTTTTCTTTTCTTCTTCTTTGCTAGGGATACTTGCTCGGATTAGGTTGTAGAGCAAGGGATTTTTATTCCGGGTAGGGGTGAGCTTGTCCTTTTGCCAATTCTCAAAGATTCTAGACCATGTGCATGATAGGATAGCAGGGGAAACTTTTCGCTCAAGAAATCACGTCTACTATGTAGCAAAATATGGAAATTACAAATATAATCATTTTATTGTGAAAATATGTGCTTGGTTTAAGTAAATAACAAGATCAATTCTCCATGATCAAACTTTATTTAATTGAATTTTGTGGACTTTTATATAAGAGAGATTAGTAATCATGCCAGATAAAATCAAGATATTTATTTTTATGAGTGTGCAAGTGAGAGATTCCAAATAAATGCTAATTTATCCAAAATAATTTGCAACATATAACTGCAATAATTGTAAGAAAATATAGATAAATACTTTTTGAGAAGTTTTGAGAATATTGACTCTCTCTTTCTTCTTTATATTGTTTTGGTTTCGAAAGAGTCAAGCATATTGTTGTTTTTATATTTTTATCATTATTTTGTTTTTTCAGTTTTATTTTTGTTTTTGAACAAAAAATTTAACAAGTGTCATAAATAAATGCAACAAATAGTTTTGAAGATTTTGATGATTATGAATGTTTTTGGTGTTTTTGAATTTATAAATTTGAAAGAAATACAAGATAGTGATTTTGAACAAATATATACATGGATGAAATGACCAAATTTATACATAGTAACGTTTAAGATGCAAAATATTCATGGGTTCTTTAAGTTCTTTACCATGTAAGGTAGACAATTTGTATGCTCCTGATTCGAATTTAGCAATAATAATGTATGGTCCAAGCCAGTTGGGCTCAAATTTGCCTTTAATGTCCTTAGTTGCATTAGTATTTTTTTTATTTTCTTTTAAAACAAGGTCGCCGATCTCAAAGGATCGATGACGCACTTTTTTAGCATATGATCTTTTAAGCTTGTTTTGGTAGGCACGGAGATGCTCCAAAGCATTGATGCATTTTTCATATAGGAGTTCCAGCTAATTGAGTCTGCCAGCTCGATATTCATCTCCTAATTTGGTATCTTGAAGTAGTAGAGCCAAAGAAGGAACTTCTAATTCAAAGGGAAAAACTGCTTCAGCACCATAAACCAAAACAAATGGTGAAGTTCCCATGGGGGTTCGAACACTAGTTCGATAGGCCCACAAGGCTGGATATAACTGAATGTGCCAGTCACGGCCAGTTTTGTTGACCAATACTTTGAGAATTTTGATTAAGGTTTTTTTAGATGCTTCTGCTTGACCGTTACCTTGAGGATAATAGGGAGTGGACCAGCGGTGTTGAATCTTATATTTGTGGCATAATTTTTTAACATATTTATTTTTGAAACAAGTTCCATTGTCAGAGATGATATTTGCAAGAATTTCAAACCTGCAAATGATTTGATTAAAAATAAATTTAGATACTTGTGTGCCAGTGCAGGAAGCTAAAGGCATAGCTTCAACCCACTTCGTGAAATACTCAGTGGCGGTTATGATGAACTTGTGTCCATCAGATGACACGAGATTGATTTTTCCAATAATGTCTAAACCCCATTTGGAAAAGGGCCAAGGAGATGAAATAGCCTGCAGCTCTTGTGCAAGCGCATGGACAAGGTCAGCATGTTTTTGGCACTTGTCGCAATGGCGCACATACTCATGTGCATCCATTTCCATGGTAGGCCAAAAGTATCCTATCCGAAGGAGCTTTTTAGCAATGACACTACCACTGAAGTGTCCTCCACAAGATCCATCATGGGCTTCACTCAAGGCTAATTTAGACTCTTCTAAGTTTAAACATCTTAATAGGATACCTTCAAAAGATCTCCTATACAAGGTATTGCCAATTATTACAAATCGACTTGCTTGTCTACGTAATAACCGACGTTGGTTGCTATTAGAATTGGCAGGGAAAGTCCCATTTTGGATAAAATCAAATATGTTCGTATACCAAGGTTCATGAGTAGTTTCATTGATTAGAAACACATCCAAAGGCTCTGAGCATGATTTATGTGAAGCGGGTTCCTGGAGTCGATGAATAATGATAGTGGCATATTCGTCATCTAACTCCAAGGGCGGGGAGAGATGCAGTTGCGGCCATAGCATCAGCTGCACGGTTGCTAGTTCGAGGAATAGCTTCCAAGGTAACTTGATCAAATAGAGACATTAATTGTAAAACATAGGCCTTATATGGGCATAGTTTATCATCTTTGGTCTGATAAACTTCATTAATTTGGTTTATAACCAGTTGAGAATCACCAAAAACTAACAGATGTTTAATTTTTAGCGCCAAGGTAGCTCGTAATCCAAGGATTAGAGCTTCATACTCAACAGTATTGTTGGTGCAAGCAAATTTCAATTTGAAGGACAGAGGAATAAGATGTTTTTGCAAGGATATTAAAATAATACCCGCACCAACCCCACTCATGCATCGGGCTCCATCAAAGTATAAGGACCATTTTTCGGTATGGTCTGCCTCTAATTGAAGGCATTCATCTAAAAACTCGATGATGAGGGGATGGGTAGATGCTAAGGGTGCAGCAGCTAATTGATCTGCTATGATTTGACCCTTAACAAACTTTTGTCCTATGAATGTGAGATCAAACTCGCTTAGAGCAAGAACCCACTTGGTTGTGCGACCCGATAAATAAGGTCGACTCATGAGATATCTTAAGGGATCGTATTTAGCAATGACATAAGTTTTTTGACTAAGCATATAATGTCATAATTTTTGCATAGCAAAAATGACTGCTAGACATAGTTTTTCTAATGTTGTGTAGCGGGTTTCATAACTAATGAAGGTTCGGCTAATATAATAATTAGCACGTTCTCTCTTTTCATCATCAAGCTGAGCTAACATAGCCCCTAAGGTAGAATCTGAAGCTGAAATATATAGGAGGAATGGGCAATCAGGTTTAGGCAGTGAAAGCATAGGTGGATTAAGGAGGTATTGTTTGAGAAGTTCAAAAGCTTCTCGACATTTGTTGTCCCAATTAAAAGGGACATCCTTTTTAAGGAGTTTAAGAAAGGGACCAGTTTTGTCCGCCATCTTATCGATGAAGTGACGGATAGCTTGAAGCTTACCTTGTAAACTTCGTAATTCAGATATATTAGTAGGTGCGGGCATATCAGTGATAGCCACAATTTTGAGAGGGTCGATTTCGATACCACGTAAAGAAACTAAAACCCCTAATAGTTTGCCGGACTTAACTCCGAATATGCATTTTGCTAGATTTAATCGAATAAGATATTCTCGTAATCGATTAAAAACTTTTCTCAAATCATCTAAATGATTATCTTGCAAAATAGAGCGAGCTATAATATCATCTACATAATCATGTAGGATATCATGCATTATATCATGAAAAATATAGGTCATAGATCGTTTATGGGTTGCACCTACGTTCTTTAAGCCAAATGGCATCACTTTCCAACAAAAAGTACCCCAAGGGGTAATAAAGGTTGTTTTAGCCTGATCTTTAGGAGCTATCCTGATCTGATTATAATCGGAGAATCCATCCATTAAGGACATCATCCCACTCCCGGCAGTGAAGTCAATGATTTGATCCATGTTTGGAAGAGGAAAGTCATCTTTAGGGCATGCAACGTTAATATCTCTAAAATCTATGCAAACCCTAACTTTGGTAGCTTCTTTCTTGGTGACTGGAACTACGTTTGAGATCCATTCATCATAATCAATAGCTTGTATAAAAACAACATTCAGGAGTTTTTCTAACTCCCCTTTGACTAGCAGAGCCACTTTGGGATGCATTTTTCTAAGTTTTTGTTTAACAGGTTTAGCATCCGGATGGACCACTAGATGATGCATGACTACAGAAGGGTCTAGACCTGGCATATCTTCATATGTCCAAGTGAAAAAATCTTCATACTCCTTAAGGAATGCAATGTATTGTTCTTGTTTTTCTTGACTTAATTCGGATCCAATATTGATTATGTGAGGATTATCCTCAGTTCCAATATTAATTTTAATGATGTTTTCTACCTCCATGTGTAGATCTCTTTCAAAATTAGGTGGGGCGGGTGAAACACCCAATTCTTGTAATTATTGTAAGGTTAATTTGGATAATTCATTCTGAGGATTAGTAGTCTCAATTTGGGCTATAGTTGGTATAGAACCATCAAAATAAAATCCATTGTGTAACATCTCTTCAATGGAGACATCATGGAATATATCTCCTTCCAACTCTTCATCAGGGTCAGCAATCATTTCAGGATAAGCTATGGATAGCATGTTACATGAAAACGACTGATTTTTAAGAGGCAAATCAACATGCCTATCCAAATAATCTTGATAACATATGAGATTATTATCATCTTCAAAAGGAAAGGGTTGACCCTTACTAGGAAATAGGCCCACACCAAAGCGGGCAGGCCACGGTTCTACCTCGAAAGGTTCTTTCATGCCATTTTGGAAAGGTCCCAAGCCTTTCCCTTTATATCCCATTTTAGGCATCATGGGTTTAGCTTTAATATATTCATTGGTAAAATAACACCGAGCGTATCCCTCATGATGAGTTTTGATATTCCGAGGGATTCTTCCCTAGTCATATCCTTTATAAATGAAGGCACAACTCCCAAATTGGTAAGTACTTCCCATAGGTTGTGGGAGGCCCAAAGTACGAGGAGATGGCGGCAAGTTATTTAAAAGAATGGAATCTCGCATGAAAGCATTTGTCTTTTCTGATATTAAGGTTGTGGATAAATCTGGTAAAAGTTCATCGGAAAGGGCATAAGATGTAGAAGGATTATTTCCTATATTTTGAGATGTGGAAGGTATGATAGTTGTTTCTGTGGGTTTTGAAATTATAGGGATAGAACTTGAAGGATTGGTTGTAGATTTAAGATATTTTTGAGGTTCTAGAGTGATTTGTGTAGAGGATTGTTGATCTAAATAGGAGGATGAAATTAATGGAGGGGAAATATATGAAGTTATGGGTGTGTGTTTCACACGTTTAGATGAAAAATAAGAACTAGGATGTGTGGATGACAGAGCGGGGCAAAATTGCACTCCAACAGGTTCTACCAAAACACACATATCAAAGGGTCTAGGGTCACCATGGATAGTGACCAACTGATTTTTAAATTCAAATTTAACACATTGGTGTAAAGTCGATGGGACAGCCCGCATCGCATTGATCCAAGGGCGACCCAAAAGTATATTGTACGATGCTGGGCAATGTACAATAAACACAGTTGTTTCTAGGGTTATGGGACCAACTTGCAATGGGATGGTAATAACTCCACACATTTCTTGTGTTTCGTCATTGAAAGCTTTGATAATCATATCTATTTTCTTCATTTCATCACTTCTAAAGCCAAATCTTTGGTAGAAGTCAAAAGTGCAAATGTTTAGAGATGAGCCATTATCAATCAAGACTCGTTTGATGACTACATCTCCAATTAGAGCAAGTAATGTATAAGGGATTGTCCTTATGTAAACTGTGTTGTGGGATATCTTTATCCCGAAATTCAATACAATCAACCTCTCGAGTGATGCTAGTATTGGCCATAGCTTCAGGTTGAATGTTTTGAGGTACCATCATTTGGCTTAATGTAAGCATCAACTCATCCCTATGCGTAGGAGAAGATCTTAATAAATCCAAAAGGGAAATTCTGGCTGTAGTATTGGAAAATTGCTCCTTAATATTGTAAAGGGGTTTAGGTTGAACATTAGGAGCATGATTCCCTTTATTGGGATTTTTCAAAGCGAATGGAGCCGATCCATCGTTCTGATTTGGTTCTTTTTGAGAATTTTGAGCCTGTTGTCGGGTAACAACTCCAATGGTACCTACAATGTTATATTGAGGACGTTGAACTGGACTCGGTCTAGCATTTATGGCTTGTTCATTAGGAAGGAATTGATTAGAAAAAGGTCAAGTAGTAACTCTTCTAGGAAATGGTTCTTCTAGAACCATGGCATCTGTGACAGGTTGAATAGGATCTGATTCATTTTTAGAACTATTCGATTGGTTTGAAGTAATGTCTAGTTCACTTTCACTATCTGATTCTACATCACTAGAATCAGAAGTTTGAAAATTATGTAAGGGCCTGGCCGTAACCAGGGATAAGGTTGTGTCAAATTTTTGAGGATCCTGAATAGGTAATTGTCCGCTAATGGTTCCTACATATCGGGTAGGAGGCGAAACATTATGATGTTCGATTTGATTGGCTACCTCTTTACCATGTCTTGGTAAAGGGTGTTGAAATATGTCTAATGTTTGATTAGCATTTTGATTTTGATTTTGGGGAATGGTATTTTGAGTATTATTAGGAGGGTTTTGTTTAGGTTGGAAGGCTTGCACTTCCATTTCATTATTATCAATCAAATCCTGTATTTTATGTTTCAACCTTTTACAAGCATTGGTAGAGTGTCTAGGTCCTCTATGGAAATCACAATGTAAGTTAGCTTTGTATCCGGGTATAGTTGGATCAGGTTCCTGGATAGCTGGTAATTAGATCAAACCTCTTTCGAGTAATTGAGGTAAAATAGTTGATAAGGGTTGATTTAATCTAGTAAATTCTCGAGGAGGCTTATCAAGAGGTTTTAATATAAATTTTTTTGTTGTCTTCGTTGCATTGATATTAGGAACATTTCTGCTGTTAGTGACTCCGTCATCGATAACTTGTTTGTTTTTATATTGATTTCTGGATGTTTTCTCATCATCCTTCTTCCTAAGTTGGCCTCTCCTAATGAGGGCATCTTCTACTCTTCGAGCTAAATCTATAGCTTGATCGAAGGTAGTTAAAGTAGCGATTGATAGCTCATAAGATATTTGTTCTTGTAAATTATTGATAAAAATGTCCAACATTTCCCTATAAGGTAGCACAAAGTGCAGTTTTCCTGTCAATTGCCTCCATCTAGCTAAGAAATCAGCAAAACATTCATCTTTGTCTTGTTTTAAGTTGTATAAATCTTTAATGGTTACATGTCGCTCGATGTAGGCACTAAATTGATGGACAAATTATTCAACTATTTCTTCAAAGTTTCTCAAAGAATGAGTGGGCAATTGATAGTACCACTCTAATGCCATTCCACCTAAACTTTTTGAGAACATTTTTAGTAATAGCAAGTCATCATGTGATATATCATGACATGCTATCCTAAACATGCGAAGATGCTCTATGGGATCTTCGGTTCCTTTATATATAGGCAAGATAGGCATGGGAAAATGCTTAGGGTATGGTTGAGCTACAACTATGGGATCCAAAGGTTGACTACATATCTCTCGATAATTATACGAGGGACGATAGGGATCTATCTGGTCCATACGCAAAGCTAATTGTTTCACCATGGCTTCTAGATTACTAGTTTTCCCCCCATATTGGTTTGGTAGGGCATTGACATGCGTTTTATGGGCATATGATGGAGGGACATGAAGATTAGATGCCATGTTACTATTGTGTAAATTGTTGGTAGGAAAAGTGTTATGAAGGAACTTTGAAGTTGTATTATGATGTATTCCAGATTGTTGAAAATTGGTATTTGGCTTCGTTTTAGGTTTTTGTTTACTTGAAGCATATTGCTCAATAGTTTGGCAAAATAAAGTAGTGAAGGAAGGTTTATTTTGTGTGGAAATGATTTTAGGTTGAATAACAGGTTCCTTAGGAGGTTGGGTAACCTGTTGTTTTGACATTTTTTGAATCATAATGACCATGTCTGTATTGGATGGCCTAGCCTTGTCAATTTCTTGGTCAATGAAAGACAAGGGATTAGTGCGCACATCATACATATATTCCATGGCTTCTTGAGTGTTACTAATTTGCCCTTTATCAATACGAACTACCATATTAAGGGTGCCAATGTTATCATCAAGAAATTTCTTGAAATGATCTATGTTGTCAAAAGCAATAGTTCCATCTGGAGCTACTCTAGGGGATGAGGATCCATCCTCTTTAATACTTCCTTCTTGTTCATTATCTTCACCTAGGTCATGTTCTGATTTATCTAGAGTTTTTCCTTCTAGAATTGGATCTCTAGGAAGGACATTTGGGTCTCTAGTTGTATCTTGTAACCAATATTCTTCTTCTCCTAAAGTTTTTTTACCATTCCTAAGTTTAGTCATGGTGCTTTAATTTTGATTTGAGCAAATATATATATATATATATATATATATATATATGCAACAAGATTAAGAGGTATATATTTACTATATACCTACTACAATATTTGAAATGAAATGTTTAAGTTTTTGCTATGTTTTTAGTTTTTTTTTTTTTTAGTTTTTGTTTTTGTTTTTGAAATAATATTGTAAAGACAGCAAATAACACAAATAAATGCAAGAAAATAAGACTGAAAGTAATAATCTAGTTTTCTATAAACAATTTATAAATATCATTAATAGGCTCGAGTTGTTCAGAAGTCATGAAGTGTTCTTCAAATTGAAAGTTTTCTTTTAAAAATTTAATGAAAAGAGCTATAGTGATATTATCTGTCTCAGATGCTGGTTGATAGAAGTAAAGCTTGTGGCAATACTCTCGATATAACACAGCTCGAGGAACTCTATTCCATATTTCCCTATCTGTAAGAACAACCTCTTGGTCTTCTACACAACCTAGGAACTGGTGTACAATGGCTGCGTTCTCGAGGTATTCCTCAAAGGTGAACAATTCTGAAGATACAAGAGCTCTCCTATAGGCTAACCATCTATGGCAAGCTCTCTGAAGTTCATGATAAAAGACTAGTTGATGAGGATCCAGGATTCTATCTAGGACTGACCTCTTGATTTGTTTAAGTTCTATTGACCTAGATGAAATGACACTAAGTCTCCTATCAAGTTCGTCCCATAAGAGTTGATTTCTATCTGTTTCAGGCACACTAAGTACAAAATTGACTTCTATGGCTGCCAATTGGTTTTCTACATTTATAGTAACTTGCTAATATTTTCTTAGGAGCTACCATCTAAACATGATATTAAACTTAAATGATTTAAAATGCATCTATGTTTTAGTTGTATTTTTTTCTTTGTTTTTGTTTTCAAAAGGTTTATAATGCATTCACGTCGGGTTCACCAAAATGTATCGCTCCAAATTTTTCGCATCCTTACCTTCAGGCTATAGGATCCATGCCCGAAAGGAGGATGGGAAAAGGATGTCACGGTACCTCGGACTGAGAGGACTTGCGAAGGTCCCACCTCTCAAGGGAGGTGTATTTTGATGATTTTTTGATGGATGGTGGGTTCACCAGGAAATATTTAATAGCAGTTTCCATGCCTAGGTTTGGAATGTATTTTTATGTGTTCGTTTTTAGCCTTAACCATTCATATCCTAGGTTTGGCCAAATGAATCTAAATTAATCTATATGAAAGTGCAGATTTAATGAATGCAAAAAACAAAATTAAGACAGAAAATAGAGAAATAAAAGAATAATACCTGATCCGGATGTCTGATGGAGATTCTGATGTTTGAAGCAGTCAGGATCGCCTCTGATTTGACATGATCATCTGAGATTAGACAAGATCATCTGAGATCTGATGAATTCGTCAGACGAATTCGTCAGAGACCTACAAACAAAAAAAACAAATGCAAAATACAAAGAATGCCACTGTGATAATAGAGGGAAACAACACAAAATGACAATATGAATACTAAACAATAGTTATGAATAGAAATTCAAACAAATTATGATATTCTAATGAGAAATTATCATCTTATCATGCAACCTAAACTATATGGGTGAACTCCAAATGCAAAATAATAAGAAATAAGAAAAAAACTAACTTAAATGCAGAATAAAATAGCAAAAGGCATAAGAGAAAGTGCAAACTCTGGGCACTGATTGCCCCCAATGCAGATTGTAGTCAAAATCATCTGGAAGCAATGAAATCATCTCAAATTGTGACAGGATCATCCGAGATTTGAACGAGATCGTCTGCGACGATCTGAGCTTGCTCCGGCTAAAAATCAATGAGGTCCCTACAAGAAAACTTCAAAATAACAAATACAAAATGACGCTCTAGGTATTCTAATGCACGCAAAATCAAGTTATAGGGAAATTCAGCCAGGGTTTGGTAAGGGAAGGTCCTAAGGATTAAATATGCTTATGGGATTAGTTAGGAGGTTGGAGATCATCCCTATTTGGGAGATCTCCAATGGGGGAGGGTCCCTAACGGTGCAGACATGCTTTTTCTCGGATTAGAGACTCGTTGGAATAGAACCTAATTGTGTAAAATTAGTTTTGCGACAAGATCATCTGGACATCCTAGCCTAGATGAAATTGTCAGATCTGGGGCGATATCGTTTGATCGGCGACGATATCGTCAAATGGTCAAAATAACCTCTAAAAATGGCATGAAAAAGGGGGAAATGGATTACTCGATGGTTAACGGGCGGTTTGGGAGGTTAAAATTTGAATTTAAATTATTTACTAGGATGAATGTAATTATTACAATTTCACTGTGCCAATTTTAGGGTGCTACAGTTATCATCAGATTCGTGTCAGAGAAGGAGATGAATGGAAGACAGCCTTCAAGACCAGAGAAGGTTTATATGAATGGTTGGTCATTCCATTTGGGCTAACCAATGCACCAAGCACATTCATGCGGTTGATGAATGAGGTATTGAAATAATTTTTAGGCAAATTCGTCATTGTCTATTTGGATGATATTTTAATATTTAGCAGAACCCTGGAAGAGCATCTGATGTAGGTCAGAAGGGTTTTTGAGAAGCTACGGGAGGAGCGAGTTGTTAATAAATCTGAAGAAGTGTAATTTTGTGAAGAAATAGTTAGTATACCTGGGATTTGTCATCTCAGTCGAAGGTCTAAAAATGGACCCAGAAAAGGTGAGAGCTATCATTGAATGGCCTACTCCGAGAAGCATGACTGAGGTAAGATCATTCCATGGTCTAGCAAGTTTTTATAGGAAATTCATTAGAAATTTCAATAGTATTTGTGCACCCCTAACAGAAATAATGAGAGGGGATAAGAAAGAATTCAAGTGGACCTTAGGAGCATATAGGAGTTTTGGTATGATTAAGAAGAAGGTTATAGAGCAACCTATTTTTGCGCTTCTATATTTTAATAAGGTATTCCAGGTAGATTGTGATGCTAGTGGTAGTTCCATAGGAGCTATTTTGAGTCAATAAGGTAAACATGTTGCTTATTTTAGTGAGAAAATCAATGATGCTAGGAAGAAGTATTTAGTTTATGATCAAGAGTTTTATGCTATAGTTCAGGCTCTAAAGAAGTGGTGGCATTACTTGCTGCCAAAAGAGTTTGTTCTATATACTGATCATCAGGCCTTGCAGTATATCAATAGCCAAGGGAAACTAAATCAGAGGTACCTAAAATGGGTCGAGTTTCTACAGAGTTATACCTTTGTGTTGAAGCACAGGAGCAAAAAATAAAACAAATTTATAGATTCCTTAAGTAGAAGGCAGTGTTTGTTGACAGAAATGAAAGTGGAAGTGGTAGGATTTGATGAACTGAAGGGTTTGTACCCTGAAGATCCTGATTTTGCAAAATCCTGGAAGGTTTGCTGGGCACCTGTCACTTTGGACAGGACCAAGTGGTTGGATTTTCTGATCCAAGATGGAATTTTGTTTAGAGGAAGTAAATTATGCATTCCAAGGAGTTCAATGAGGGAAAATCTAGTCAAGGAGAAACACAGTGGAGGGCTGGCTAGAAATTTTGGTCAGGACAAGACCATTGCCCTGGTTAGTGAGAAATACTATTGGCCGCAACTGTAGCAATATGTGAAGAGGTTTGTACAAAGCTGTGGAGTATGCCAGATGGCGAAAGGTGTGAGCCAGAACACTAGATTATATCAGCCATTACCTGTACCAGAGAGACCATGGGAGGACGTCAGTATGGATTTCATTCTTGGTCTACCAAGGACGCAGAAAGGAAATGATTCCATATTTGTGGTGGTTGACAAGTTTTCAAAGATGGCACATTTTATCCCCTGGCAGAAAACTAGTGATGCAGTTCACATTGCAGGTTTATTTTTCAAAGAGGTGGTATGACTTCATGGTCTACCAAAGAGTATCATTTCTGATAGAGATACCAAGTTTGTTGGGCATTTTTGGAGGACCTTATGGAAGAAATTGAAGACAATTTTGAAATTTAGTTCTGCATACCACCCATAGACTAATGGCCAAATGGAGGTGGTGAATAGGAGTCTAGGAAATCTATTGAGATGCTTGATAGGAGATAAGCCCACGGGATGGGATTTGGTTTTGCCACAGGCATAATTTGCATTAAAAAATTTTGTCAATAGGAGTACTAACAAATCTCCATTCTAGATAATATATGGGAGCAGTCCAAGGAGTGCTTCTGAGTTGAGGAAGATGGATATAGGGGAAAAGTTCAGTGTCGAGGTTGAGGACTTTGCAGAGCATCTAAAGAGTGTGCATGAAGAAGTGAAGAAGCACATTACTAACATGAACAACCAATATAAGACAAAGGTAGACCAGAAGTGATGGTTTAAGGAATTCACAGTGGGTGATGAAGTCATGGTTCATTTGAGAAAAGAGAGGTTTCTTGCTAAAACCTATAACAAGCTGAAGATGAAGAAGTTTGGACCATGCCAAATTGTGGGAAAATGGGATTCAGGCAATGCGTATGAAGTGGAATTGCCAAGTGGCCTTAACATATCACCTATTTTTAACATTGTAGATTTGGTAGAGTATCATGAAGGAAGAAGTAGCGGGACACCAAGTACAAAATTATGGAGTATTCCAACATCTACTTCAGCAGCAGACGAGATCGAGGAAATACTAGACACTCGAGTAGGCAGAAGTACCAGGAACCGGTAGTATTCTAAATATCTGGTCAAATGGAAGGGTAGACCTATTGAAGATGCAACTTGGTTGTCCAAAATAGAGGTCGACCACTTGGGTCTTCCTCCAACAGTACAAAAGTAAAGGACACTTCTCAATCCACCCCGAGTGTCTGATGCAGGAGCATCCGATGGCAGCAAAGCAATCTTGTATCGACAAAAAATTTTCCAAGTGTTTGCCTTGATGTCACGATATTGCGACAGAGAAAATTTTCATGATATCGCGACATGTCACGTTTTTGTAGCTCAAGAAGGTGAGAGGAGGCATGCAAAAATGTCGCAATTTCATGACATGTCACGAAATCATGACTGAAAGAAGACAGGAAAGACGCATAGGAGAAAATGTCAAGATTTTGTGACATGTCGTGAAATTGCGACCGAAGAAGTAGAAATGAGGCAAGGATGGAAAATGTCATGATTTCACGACATGTCACGATTTTATGATCGAAGAAGTAGAAGGGAGGCAAGGAAGGAAAATGTCACGATTTTGTGACATGTTGTGAAATCGCGATCGAAGAAGCAGAAAGGAGGCAAGGATGGAAAATGTCACAATTTCGTGACATGTCATGATTTCACGACAGAAGAAGCAGAAGGGAGGCAAGGAAGGAAAATTTCATGATTTCACGACATGTCGCGAAATCACGACCGAAGAAGCAGAAAGGAAGTAGGGAAGGAAACAGTTGCAATATCGTGACATGTCACGATTTTACGACCCTAGAGGCGAGGATAATGTAGAAAGGGAAATATGTCGTGATATCATGACATGTTGCATTTTCATGACCCAAGGACAAGAGAAAGTGCAAAGGAGAAAAAGTGTCACGATATCGCGACATGTCACATTTTCGTGATCCAAGGATGAGAGAAGGCGCAAGGGAGAAAAAGTGTCGTGATATCATGACATGTCACATTTTCATGATCCAAGGACAATAGAAAGCGCAAAGGAGAAAAAGTGTCACGATATCACAAAATGTCACATTTTCATGAACCAAGGACGAGAGAAGACACAAGGGAGAAAAGGTGTCGCGATATCGCGACATGTCGCATTTTCATGACTTGAAGAGGGTAGGAAGGTAGGGAAGTCGAAAGTGTTGCGATATTGTGATATGTCACATTTTTGCGACTCAAAGAGGGCAGGAAGGCAGAGAAGCCGAAAGTGTCATGATATCGTGACATGTCACATTTTCACGACTTGAAGAATGCAGGAAGGCAGGGAAGCCGAAAGTGTCGTGATATCGTGACATGTCACATTTTCATGACTCGAAGAAGGCAGGAAGGTAGAGAAGCTGAAAGTGTCACGATATCCCGACATGTCGCATTTTCATGACCAACAAAAGAAAAGAAAGCGTAGGCGATTACAAGGGCCATTACATAAGAATCTACCAAGCGGTGGTATACCGAATGTCATCAATGGTTGACAGGTAGACAGAGCCTACAGTGGCAGCACTGAAAGCACATGGCATTGAGGTACAGTGAAAGCAGATGAAGATCAGGGATCAAAAAGAAAGGCGTTCGAAGGTGAAGACAACGAAGAGGCACTGGAAATGAAATGAAGGGTCAGAAAAGGAAAATGAAGAGTCATGCAGAGATTGAAAAAGAGCGAGCGAAGGCATGCACAAGGGTCAAAAAACTTTTGAGCCATAGTTGCAGACGTGAAGGCAAGAGGGCGATTCTGGACCAGTTTATACGGTTATTCTTCCTGGGCAGAAGATGCTATAAGAGGAAAATAAAATAGCTATCTTTCAGAGTCAAGGATTTTTAAATGGCAGACTGCTGCCATTATTGTAAATCAATTCCAACTGAATGAATGAGAATTAAGAATCTGTTGTGAGCTATTTGTGGATCACCATCACAAAGGTGATCCTCAAAGGCATTTGCCTTAAATAGGTTACTTTCCCAATGGTTGACCCATACTTAAATGAGAGAGCCCTACTATTGACTATTGGAGAATATTATATTATTTTGCACATGCTAATGTACCACCAAGGTACCTTACTATATAAATGTAAACATGTAAATATTAGAATAGGTTGTGAGTCTATAGTTTAGGAGTGTGATTTATATTTCACCTTATGTATATGTCTATGTGTAGGATGTGCAAAAGTATAATTATGTGTGAAAGTGTGAAGAGTGAGGATGTGCACTTGTCATGTAACAATGTGTGCAAGTACAAATAGGAGAGTGCAAGCATCATAGAGTAAAGTGTGTAAGTAAATAGAGAATCAAGATTCATGTGTACAAGTGGCATGATGATCTATACCAAATAACTATATCAAATGGAGTGGATAAATATTTAGTTGAATTTACCGTATCCATCAATAAATTATTTAATGAAGGATAATATTATAGATTTTTTTTAATATATATAATGGTTTTGTATATAATTGGGTTTTCTTACATGATCTGGTATCAAGCATGAGCCAAAAGGGAGTCCAAGTCAAAAGGGAGTACAAGTTGAGAGGAAGTGCGAGCTGGGATGGAGTGCAAGATAGAAGGGAGTGCAAATAGGAAGAAATCCCCACTATGTAGTATGGAAATAAATTAATTTTTGAAATTCATAATAGGAATTCAAAATGCCCTATGGATTCCCAACTTGGAGGTAAGTGAAGGATCAAATATATAACTTATTCTAGGTAGAAAAAGTTACACTAGAAGTGCTTATCAAGGATGAGATGATCAAGCATGATATAATGGTTCTTAAAGGTAGAGGGTTAATACATAGGTTCCATGGATATTGGATAGGGTTTTTAGAGACTTAAAATTGGATCAAGTGGAAGTAGGTATTGAATTCAAATTACTCTGACTTTTCTTCCTAGAGTTTTTTCCTCATCATCTTTTCTAGTTTTAAAATTAGGGATAAAACAATAGGTGGTGGCCTATGGTTTAGTGGGATATTTAATACCATGGATTGAATCTTCTAAAAAACTATTAAGAAGATTTTGATGTGGGATATTATTTTTTAACTTCTATATTAGCTTATAAATAAGAATATTTTGAATAATATTGGAAATAACCTAGGGGTATTCAACAAGGAAGGACTAATTATTAAGGAGAAAATTATTCTATTTATACCTAGATATGTGTTGCAATGAATATTTTAAAACCTTTTCCATAATACATTAGAATAAAACCTAGATCAAGAGAATGGGATCAATAAGTGGATTATGAAATAATGCAATTGGACACATGACAAGAGATTGAAAAGTGAAAACTATGAAGAAAGAGATTAAAAAAATTGGTCATTAGATAAACTTTATGACAAAGAAAGAAAATCATATTTTAATATAAACTAGATCTAATCAAGGTATTCCACTCCAAAATAATAGGTATATAAATCCTATCTACAACATCATAAGAAAAATACCACCATGCCTCACTTGGATCAACCATTAGAAGAAATAAAGAAGGATATAAAGGATGATAACAATGTGTAATTTCATGTTTAGAAGTAATTAAATATACAAAGGAAGATGTGGAGAAAAATATTAAAATAAATATGTCATAATAGGTCATGTTTAGTCCATGTAATTCATATTCAATTTCATCAAGTAGTATAGAATCCTCTCTTGGAAATAAAAGAGAAAGTGGTATAGAGGTTATCCCTTGCACTTTAGGGTTTCAAGGAAAGTGAAATAAAAAATGAGGATGGAATAAATTATTATAAAATTAGGGTTTTTAGGGTAGCATAAGAAGGTGATTTCTATGGAAGAGAATCCTTTTACTTTAAGGTTTCAAAGAAAATATAAGAAGAAAGCAATTTTGAGGTTATTCCTTGCACTTTAGATCTTTTAGAGTAAGACAAACCTATAGATGATAAGTATTACTATGATAAGTGTGACAATATTGAAGAGATTGATGAAGGTGAAAGTGTTGGTGGGAATGAAAAAAAATACAAGGCGTGAGAAAATAAGCAAAAAAAAAAAATACAAGGCTCAAGAAAAATAGCAAAAAAAAAAGAAACTCGGATAAATATTGATATGGGAAAGAAAAAATAAATATCACAAGTTTTAACAAAAATTTAGGCTAAACCGACAAATAAAAAATAAAAATGATGATGAAAATGATATCTTAGATTATTAGAAGCATAAATAATATCCCTAAAAATGGTATTAATAACCCTAAACAATATATTTATAGATATAGAAACCCTAAACATATAGTATAGCCATTCACAATGTTAAATTTTATCTTGGAAACAAGGTGCTAAAACTTCTTAGGTACTGGAGGGGGACCAAATACTAAGTTCTTCCATAACTCGATCTCAGCAAGAAGACATTAAAATACACTACCCTACCTAAAATATATTCATGGTAATGTGATGGAAACTATCCTAGGTATGTAGCAAGCTACAAATTTCTACTTTGAAAATATTTTCTCTTCTTCTACACATCCTAATCTTGTAGTGCAACAAGAGATAATTATATCCCATAGATTATAACAACTATACAAAACTAGTCCTACTTTATAACCATGGATGTGGAAGAGATGAGACACAGTTTTCAAAATGAGAACCGATAAGTCCCGAGGCCTTGATGGGTTCCAAATAAAAAAATTCCAAGATTTTTGGGATGATTTAGGGGAGGACGTAACTAGGGTAATGGAAGAATATTGTGCAAATAAAATCATTATATGGGCTATGAAACATACTTTCCTTGATTTGATTTCTAAATTAAGAGAGGCTTCCAACCATGGATAATTTTTGTATCGTACTTTGCAATGTAGCCTACAAGATCATTACCAAATCGATGTCTTAAAGGCTCAAGAAGGTACTCGATAGTATTATATCTCTAAAGCAAGGAGGATTTGTGGAGGGTCAACAAATTTTGGATGGAGTAATCTTGGCACAAGAAGCAGTTCACACATTACATCAAAAAGGTTGAATATGTATGGTTATCAAATTATACATGTCTATGGCATACGATAGATTTCCTTGGTAGTTTTTCAATCTAATGTTAGAGAACTTTGGTTTCTCTCAAGGATGGAGAGAGTGGATCATGAGTTGTGTCTCTTCAACCTCTTTCTCAATTCTTATCAATGTTATTTTATTAGTTCCCTTTTAGGTCTCTAGGGGAATTTGAAAAGGAGATTATATATCCTTGTACCTATTTATTATTCGTACTGAAGGATTGGATATTTCTTTGAAGGAATAAGAAACAAGGATTTATCTCAAGATTGCAAGCAAAAATGGTGAATCCAACCCATTAAGAATTTGTGGATGATATAGGGTTTCTCGGGGTGACCAATGTCAAGGAGGCAAGAGCACTTAAAGCTATATTAAATACTTATTTGGAAACCATGGGCTAGGAATGCAATCAAGTCCAATGTAGTGTTATTTAATATTGAAAGGGGGATCCAATATCACATTCTAAACATCTTAGGTTTCTCTTAGGGCTCCCTCCCATTGGATTACCTAGGGATTCCACTCCATTATAAGAATTTAAAGGTGG
Organism: Wollemia nobilis; assembly: GCA_028583015.1. Taxonomy (NCBI): domain Eukaryota; kingdom Viridiplantae; phylum Streptophyta; class Pinopsida; order Araucariales; family Araucariaceae; genus Wollemia; species Wollemia nobilis. The sequence continues at coordinate 2,427,961 of JAQPPZ010000028.1, forward strand.
TAGAATAGAAAACACAAGTGGATAGAATTGGTAGAAAGGTAAATCATTGAATGCATCAATGAATTTCTTTTGGAGGAAGAGTGACTCTTCTTGAATCAATGATTCAATCAATTCTAATTTATAAGTTCTCTATCCATATGACTTTGATTGGAATCCTAAGGGATCTAGACTCACTTATGTGAAAATTCCTTTGGTATAATCCAAGGATGGGTAAGCAATGGTCTCTCGTAAGTTGGGATAAAATTTTCTAACCTAAATCAAGTGGAGGATTAGGAATTTGAAAAGAAACATTGAATAACCAAGCTCTAGTAGGCATGCTTTAGTGTACATGGATATCTAATCAAGAAATATCGTTTAGCAGAGTTATTACTAGTAAGTACTTGGATAACATTCTTCATGAGGAAGAATGGTGTATTCCTATGAGTGACTAAGATTCTATTATTTTGGAAGTGTTGAAATTAGTAGAGAAAGTGGTAAAACCAATACTATTTTGGAAAGTGGGTAGATGGGATACCACAAATTTTTGGACTATCTCTTGGGACCAATACCCCTTCTTAATTTTAGAATTTCTAGAGTTGTATCCCCTTCAACAGATCTTTGAGTCTAGAGGTTGGATTAAGATAGCATGTTATCTATATACAAGGTAGATTGGGACCCTATCTCTTATACAACTAAAGTAGTGAGAAGAGTGGCCAATACTGATCTCTTAGAATATCTTGTATTTAGAGAGGATATTAAAGCAATGTCATCTTATAGGAAAGGAAAAAGAGCATAAGAGAGATTGGAGTCATAGGAATTTAAGCATCTATACAGTCTAAAATAGTTATAATGAATTGCTCCCTCTCCCTTTGATGTGGTTGGATGTTCTATGGGATAGAGTATGGTTGGTAAAGGGTTGGCCAAAAATAAATTTCTTTACCTAGCAGGTTATTCATCAGAGCTTCCTTATGATAACTTACCAAAGAGGGGTTTTCATGGACCCTCTAAATGTATAATGTGCAATTTATAGGAAGAGACAATGGATAATTTGATCTTCTAGTGTGACTTTACCCTAAAGATATGGAATCAATGGGTTGATCTCTTCAAGACCCATATTAATTAGTAGTTAACACATACTAATATATGGGAGGTCTAAAAGTGAAGGTTAAAAAATAAATTAGTTTGGTTGGGTTGGTCTTTGGGTCTGAGATTTATCTAGTGGAACATATGGCTAGAAAGAAATACCAATATTTTTAAAGAGGAATACACTCTAATAGATCTACTTTGACAAAAAATATTAAACAAGGTGATAGAAATAATAAAAAAGCATGTGAGAGAGCAAGAAAATTATCAAGGAGAGAATACTTCCATTAGGCACACTCATGGGGCTTGGCAACCCCCACCCTTAGGTTGGAAAAAAGTCAACATAGGAGCAACCAATAATAACCTGGGGGTAGTGGGAATTGGTTTCCTTAGAAGATACTACAAGGGGAAGTTTCTTCATTGGGAATTGGAAGGTCTAGGAGTAGAAACAAATAATGAAGTAGAGGCTTTGGAAATAATACATGGATATCTCAATGCTTGGGAGAATGGATTTTTAAAGATCATAATGGACTATTACTTTCAAATTTTTGTGGGATTTCTATATGATATTACAAATTTTAGATAAAGTGCATGGTGAATCAATAAAATGATAAGTTAGAAGTCATTTTCTAGAAGTTTGAGGATGCCATTCTAATTTTTGTAGGTAGATGTAAGAATGTAATAGCTAATATTTTTGCTAAAAAGAGAAGTGATCATCTTGTTGGATACCAGTTGAAATCTAATCAAAACAAGGATACTATATATTAGATGGAGGTGAACAAACAAGTTTTATTACTAGCCAATATTGATTTAGGCAATGAAGTGTGTGGGACTAGGGTAGATGTTTATGATGATTAGCCTTTGTTCTAGCATAACATTGCTACTTATAGTGTTCTTAGTCCCAATTTGGGATAGCAATCGAACTCATGGTAAGAAAGAGAAGCAAATTTGGATCCTCTGGAATAGTATTAATAAAAATTGTAATCAAGATAAGAGTTTTTGCTCTTTGGATTGCACTAAGAAATTTGTGGTCCAAGGAGATATTAGAGTTAGTTTTATTAGGATTCTAGGATTGGACAAAAGTGATAGTCCAAATATTGTAACTTGGAATTTGTCTTTTCAATACAATTTTCATCTTTTTCAAAAAAAAGTTCTTGACAAAATTTAAATATTAGAAGAAAATTGTAAGAATGAGGTTTTAACTCCTAATGAAATGATATCAAGGATTTGGTTATAGAAACTTAGTACATTGAGAGAGAAAGAATGTGAATATTGAAGATCTAAAAATGTGACACCAAACAATGCTAAATAAAATAGAACTCAAGTGAATCAAATATTGCACAACAAAATGGAATTTATATTGATAAAGGGAGGGAGCCTAGAAAATTTATTGTTACAATAGTGGATCCATGAATCCCTTGATACAATATTATAAATTTTGCTAGAGTTATTCGAAACCCTAGCCACAAATAACTGGTGGTGTCTTCAACTGTGTCTTTGCTCACAACAAGCTTTAGTAGGCTTCTTGATATCTGATGTTGGGCCACTCTAGCTTAAATAATTGTTCAATGTTTCTGATGTATTATCCAAAACCTACACACAAAAAAACTAAAGAATCAGTAATAACAAATGAGGGCTCCACAATATGAACCCTCAAAAATCATAACTTAAAAACCCTGGTTATAGCAATGGAAATGTGAATAGGATAAGACAACATGAAATGTAATAACATAAATGGATTTAACTTACTCTTTCTTTTTGTATTTTGACATGTAATTTATTTTTATGGACTATAAGTGTGATGATGCCCTAGCATTGCTCAAATGCTAGGGGGTGCTCAAAAGGCTTACATAAAATACCCATGGGTGCATAATGGTTGCAGGTAACACCCGTGGGTGCTTGGGATTGGTAGGGAGGTGCCTAGACGTGCACAATGATGATAGAAAGTGCCCATAGGCATTAAATTGTTGAGGAAAGATGCTGGAAAAGCATATCTAGTGAGAGAAAATTGAAGGTGATGGTTGTGGGGGTTACGATGAGTGAGGATGAAGGTAGAAGTACTTGAATACTCAAGTTGGTTAAAACTTAGGGATCTCAAGCACTTAGGGAACTCAGGGAATTTGAAAACTTAGGCCAAAGACTTCAAGATTTAGGGGTTGAGCCATCAAAATGGCTCCTATTAATAATCCAACCTAGGGCACATTTAGGGTTTCAACGATACTAATTGTGTGGATGAGATAAAAGCACATCAAATTGTGGATATTAAATTTAGGATGTGGCATGGATTAATGTAAATGGATGGATAGGATTAAATAAAATTGGATGGCTGGGATTAATTCACTTATATAAATATATATTTATCAAATGTATATAAAATATAATATATAAAATATTAATATTAAATATATATAAAATAAATAAATATAAATATATATGAATAATGGGTAAAAATGGAAAGAAAACCAGGATGGAGGACAAGTGGCTAGGCTTTGGTGGTGGAAATGGTAGGAAAGCATGGGTGGAGGACAAATGGCTAGGTTTTGGTGTCTATAGATGCTCATTTTTGTACCACATTATGTGAAACACAATGTAGTGCAAAAACATGAGACACCTATTTTAGCCAGGTGCAGAAGCAATTTATCTTGGGATGTAGAACATGAGCTTGAAGATAAAAGAATAAAATAATTAGAGTTTTTGCATAGCTTACCCCCTCAATTGGTGAATGAGTTTTGCAAATGAAGCTCACAATCTAATTGACAAAATTTATGCAAATGAATGATGTGCATGATGTAAATGCAATACCATTTTTACCCCATTTATGGGAAGGGAAGTGGTAAAAAATGTAATATGATGCATCTATTTTTTCCCCAACAAATGAAGGGATTTATGAAACAATGATGAAGAATGTGTCTATTTTTTCTCCAATAGATGAAGGGAGTTTTCCAAGTGCATATGCCACATGTGAGATGTATCCCCTTATGGGAAAGTTAAAACTGAATATGGTTGCACCAAATTTGGGATTATTCAATGCTATTGAAATATTTTCCTTCCAACGTCATTGATATGCAAATATGAAAAATGCAAAGAATAAAAGTATTCAACTTTAGAGGTCTAACTAGTGACTGTTAGATAATTCCTATGATTAGAACAAATCACCCTAGCTAAATCCAGTCACCATGATGATTATCAAGGAAATGTGAATTGATGAGATTTGATTTTATCCATGTTTTAAGCCCCATGAACTAGGCCATCAATGAAAACTTTTGTGCAAATTGTTCTTGGCAAGGTTTCATGTAAAATATGAAGTACCAAATATGATTATGCTTTTGAACAAGGATATATGGAATAATGATAATGACCAAGTGTTATTATGGTAGATATTTCATCTTACCAAATTGCATGGATGCAAATCGTTGCAATTACCAAGTATATAAAAAATCCACTATATATGAGATTCACTTGAATATCATTTGGCACTTGGAAAATGTGTGAATGATGATGTGAAATGATGATGTGGTGATGTATGAATGATAAAAAAAATGATTATTTTTTTGTGAATATTTACCCATTTTTGGGTGCTTTTGTAACTTGTTTGGTGAATTTGCAATATGTGGTCGCAAATGAAAATTATGCATCCAAATTAGTTGACCTCTTCACAGAACTTGATAAAATGATGCAATGAATGCATGCATGAAATTTGAAATGATTTGGTTTGGAGAAGCAACTATTTTGTGAAAATTTGATCTTTTATGCAATTTGATGCCAAACACTTGTTGGTGATTTTGATCTACAGAAACACCCGCTTGTGTTTGGGTGCTTTGCAAATACCCATTGGCACTTCAGTGCACCAGGAAACACCCATGGGTATCTCAAGGTGCCTAAAGAAGCTATAAATAGCTACCAGGATGAGAAACCAAGCTCATTTGTGTGTTTGGGAGTTTGAGAAGCTACATTTGGGAGAGTGGAGTGAAGTGAGGTGAGGCATTTGGAGTGTAAAATTTATGGTGGTGAAGGAATATAGTGAAGAGGTTGAGGCTACGACTGGGGTGCAAGTTGCTAAGGTAACACCTTGTTTATTATGCTTTTGTATTGTGCAAATTTTTGGTGTGTTTTTTTATTTTTTTTTGCAAAATTATTAACAAACATTTTGTGTTTTGCTGCAGCTTAGTATTCCGGAGCCTACCACACTCGTCACAAGTGCTATCCATCCTTGGTCCACCTACAACCCCACCACGACCTCCAAATCACTTGTATGGATGTTAGTCCAACCCATAACTCTTGATACCTAGGTATTTCTTAATATCGTCAAAGACTTTTTGACATTCATTTGTCCAAGATAATGGCACCCCCTTTTGCAGTAGGTGATTAAATGGCCTACATTTATCTAAAATTTGTGCAATGAAATGATGGATTGATTGGATATTTCCTATAAAAATACGCAATTCCTTTAAATTAGTTGGGGGAGGCATCTCCATGATGGCCTTGACCTTGTTAGGTTCCACATCAATGCCTCTTTTGGAGACAATAAATCCTAGAAGTTTTCCTAAGGTAACACCAAAGACACATTTCTTGGGATTCAACCTTACATTATGCTCTAGGATTCAGTCAAATAATTTCTCCAATACACCAATGTGTTCTTGTTGAGTTTTAGATTCATCCAATAGATCATCCACATAGTCTTCGATAATCTTATGCATATAGTCATGTAAGATGTATGTCATGGAACGTTTATAAGTGGCACCTACATTTTTGAGGCCAAAGAGCACCATATTGTAAGTGAACGTTGTTTTATGATCGGTCATTAGGATTTATTTGAATTTGGTTGTACCATGAAAAACTATCCATGAGTGAAAGCATTTCATGGCTAGTGCAAGTATCGACAAGAGTATCAATGTTTGGGAGAGGGAAGTCATCCTTAGGATACGCTTTGTTTAGAGGGAAGCAAAGAGGATTCTTTTCAACTAGAGCCATAATATGCAATGGAATATCTATGGATTTTAATGAGATTGGTTTAATCTCAAAGTCTTAGAATGTGATGGAATGCTCCGTGCATGTTTGGATGCTCCCCACAAAGTTGGTGAAGGCATTAGGATATTGCCATTGTAATTCAATGGATTTTAGAATATCCACTAATGCCTCACGATGTGGATGATATTATTGGATTAACTCATAGATTGATAATTTAGCAGAAGCTATTTTCAGACTTATAGTTAATTGACTATTCAAAGAGATGATTGGTTTGGGTTGACAACCAATAAATGGATTTCAAGGATTTTATTGACTAGGGATATGGATGGGTGATGAGGATTGGGGGAAAATTGAATGGGTGGTGATGTAGAATATTGTGACAAACTTGCTTGAGGTGATTGCCTTTGTTGGTTGTTCCTTTGACCTCTAGTGACCACATGAATAACCCCTACAAATCCTTGTTATTGGTGTATGTGATTGACTTGATTAAGCAAAGTTTTGGTGTTAGCCCCGTCTACATTTGTTGCACCTCCTCATGATGAGAAAGTGGTGTTTGAAATATACCAAGGTTTTGGTTTTCTTGAGTGAGGGGATTATCAAGCTTGATCACCCCCAAGTCAATGAGGTCTTGTACTATGTATTTAAATGAATGGAATTTTTTTATGTCATGCCCATTTTTCCTATGATAAGGACAAAATAGATGCTTTCAATAGTGTTTACTATGTTTAGTGAGATCATCAAGTCTAATTTCAGGAAAAGAAAGCTTGTTTGTGTCATATAACCTTTAAAAAAGGGAAGCATATGACTTAGATAATGGGGTATATTGGAAATTTTTTTAGGTAGACTATCATCAGGGATGGTTTTCCATAGTTGGCATGATGTTTTACATAGCTTGTGTTGTTGAGGGTACTGCAGGATAAGCAATTTGTTGCAATTTTTGTTGCACAAGTTATTGTTGAGCCATTACCAGCTAGCTCATGACCATTTGATTAACTTGATTGAATTGATTGGCTGGGGTAGCCTATGTTGAATTTGGTTGGCATGAATAGTTTCTCTTGTATTGGTCCTTGTTCTACCATTATTTCTTTTTAGGCTTTAATATGCCTTCTTCAATTTTGATCTCCTCAATGACACTAGCCTGAGCTAAAGCTTCTTCAAATGATTGATAAGTTCATAGTTGAAGCGTCCAAGAGATAGGTTTTAAGCAACTCTTGGTGAATAGCTTAATTAGCTCATCCATTGGTAGGGTGAGTTGTAATTTAGTGATGACAACCCTCAAATTATTTTCAAAATCATAGATAGATTCATCATCATGTTGTCTTAAAGCATAGATATCAGAAAACAGGATATTCTTTTTAAAATTTAAGATGAAACATTCAAAGAATTTATTAATCAATTACTCAAAATTATAGATACTATGGCTTGGAAATTGATTATACCATTCTATGGCATCTCCTCCTAATGTTTGAGGAAATTTTTGAATCATGAGAGCATTGTTATTTTTAATTCTAAAACATGCATGTACAAAAGTGGTCACATGTTCTTTGGGATCCTCAGTTCCCTTGAATTTTTCAAATTTAGGTATCGTGAAATATTTTGGATATGGCAGTGATGGTACCAAAGGATGAATTGGTTGATTGATCAATTTGTGTAAGGTTGGTTTCTGGTTTGAGAAACCATGAGTATACTGAATCAATTGATCTATCTATTTCTACATGGCCTTAATCCAAGGGTCTTCCTCAATAATGTGGAAGCCCTAAATTACCTAATGATTTTTATGTGGGGTTGATAAATATTGTGGAGTGGCTAAGTTATGATGTAATTGATAATCACGGTTAGGTGAATTTTATGTAATTTGATGAATGGGAGATTACTGATGAAAAGATGGAGAATTATAGAATGAGGTTGATGTATAAGGGTTATGGCTAGGACGGCCAATGGTAATAGGATGGGTGATGGGATGAATTGGTGGGGGAATAGGGATAGAAATGATAGAATACTGTGGTGCCCATGATGGACCCTAGGTAACAAGGATATTCTAAGTAGAGTTATGTGAAGGCTAGGGTTTTCTTGTACTTGTTGTTGAGTGTTTTGATGTTGTCTAAGCAATTTTTTCAAGTGTTCCCATGCCTCACTAATATCTCTATTAGAATATAAGGGTGTGGAGGTAAATGTTATGGAAGATGTGACTTTAGAACAAGTTACACTAGGTATGAGAACTTGTGAGGCTAGAACTTGTGAAGCAACATTAACATGTGCTTCATACAAGGGGTTGGTGTAAGTGGAGGTATATGAGGTGCTAGGAGCACATGAGGGTTGGGGAATGGACATATGGCAGGAATGTGCAACTGATGCCTAAAGAGGGTTAGTATATACCTAGGTAAATGTGGATGGTGGTTGGGAATAAACAGGCTCTTGTTGTAAAGTAAGATCTTGTCTAGGTGAATTGGGAATGGACTCTAAGGTATAGTTGGAAGACTTCATGAGAGATTCTACTTTTTCCATGTCTATATGGGTAATGTGATTGTCTATGGTAGGGGAGGTTGACTCCTCTTGGGGCATAGCCATATGAAAGGTTATGGATGGTAAGTAATGTGAAGGACCTATAGATAAATATTCCTATGTCACATTCAAGGATTCTACCACAAACGTGGTGGGGAAGGTGGATGAAGGTTCCATTTGATTATCTTGATTTAATTCTTTTTTTTTTGTTTTTGAGTTAGAACCATAAAGAAAATAAATCAAAGTAGATACTATGCGGTAAACTGAAACACCCAATTTAAATTTCATAATAAAAATAAAATAACTAATGCTAAGTTTGTTTAACACATGTGTCTTACCTTGTTCATTGGTTATCTCCTTTTAATGTGAGTTCATTTCTTAAATTTCAATCTTGTGTGTTTCAAATGTACTAATCTGAATTAATCAAATAAAGGTAAAAACTATGGCTAATATGGGGTGACGATATTATTGTTGATGATTAAATCTAGCAAGTTTGCTCAGGGGTGACCTAGGGTTTCTATGTACAGATATTGATGGATGGATATGAATGCCACCGTCACCAAATCTCAATCAATGACTAGTGATGAAATCCGACCACTATTATTTTATGTGAATCATGCAGTGTGTGGTTAATTTTAAATTATTTAATTTTCTATTGTGTTCAAAAAATGTTAGAAGCAACTAATTTCATAAATCTAAGTTAGAAGCCAACAAGAGAATGCTAATTTCTCCAAAGGGTGTGAAATACAGCGCTTAAGACCCCCTGTCAAAATAGTCATAGGGTTCATCCACCCCTCTGCCTGGAATCACCCAATGGCAAGAATACTCTTGGCACCCTAATGATGTTCCTACTTAGATAGATAAAAGAAGATACTTCTAACCCTAACAATGCAAACTAATTATGCAATTTTGATTTACATGCAATCAAAATGCAATATTTTTTTTCACACAACAAAAACTCAAAAATTTCAAATAGAGATTGTGAATGGATGCAAATGATTAATTTAAATTGTAAAATATATGCTAATATGAATTTTCTTTTCCATATTAATTAATGAAATTCTTTTTATATCAAAATCTTGAAAAAGACACAAAACAACCAAAAAACATAAATAGAAAAACTAGGGTTTTGTTAGAAGACTTACAAACTGCCTACGTATTTGTCCTAGCTCTCTATAAAACACCCCTAGGCATTTCTAAAATGTACCTAGGATTTTTTGGATGGCCTTCAAGTGCCAATGGGCATTCCGTGCTCCTTATGCAACTTCTACGAACTTCTAGAAACCCTAGATCCAATGAAATCTATGAAATCCATGCTTTTAAGAATCCTATAAGATAACAAAAAACAACAAGTAAATTAGTAAATCAAATCATAAACAAAAACCCTTAGGGGGTCCCACCGTGATCACCATTTAGAGAGCTAAAAATGTGATACCAAACAATGCTAAATAAAATTGAACTCACGTGAATCAAATATTGCACAACAAAATGGAATTTATATTGATAAAGGGGGAGCCTAGAAACTATGTTGCTTCAATAGTGGATCCAAAAATCCCTTGATACAATATTACAATTTTTTCTAGGGTTATTTGAAACCCTAGCCACAAATAGCTGGTGGTGTCTTCAACTGCGTCTTTGCTCCCAATAAGGTTGAGTGAGCTTCTTGATATCTGATGTCGGGCCACTCCAGCTTAAAAATTTGTCCAATACTTCTAATATATTATCCAAAACCTGCACAAAAAGAAACCAGAGAATCAATAATAATAAATGAGGGCTCCATAGTGTGAATCCTTAGAAATCACAAATTAAAATACCTAGTTAAAGCAATGGAAATATGAACAAGATAAGAAAACATGAAATGTAATAACATAAATGAATTTACCTTACTCTTGCTTGTTGCCTTTTGACATGTGAGATTTTGTTGCAGATGATAGGCACAGTGATGCCCTAGCATCACTTGAATGCCAGGGGGTGCTCAGAAGGCTTACGTAAAATACCTGCAGGTGTCTGACGATTGTAGGAAATGCTTATGGGTTCTTGGGACTAGTAGGGAGGCATCCAAAGACGCACAACAGTGACAAAAAGCACCCGAAGGCATTCAATGGCTAAAGAAAGATGTTGTAGAAGTAGATATAGTGAGAGAAAATAGAAGGCAATAGTTGTGGGGGTTACGGTGAGCAAGGATGGAGGCAAAAGTACTCAAATACTCAAGTTGTTTAAAACTCAGGGATCTCAAGCACTTAGGGAACTTAGGGAATTCAAAAACTTAGGCCAAAGACTTCAAGATTAAGGAGTTGAGCCATCAAAATGGCTCCTATTAATAATCCAACCTAGGGCATACTTAGGGTTTCAATGACACTAATCGTGTGGCTAATATAAAAGCACATCGGAGGGTGGATATTAAATTTAGGATGTGGTATGGATTGATGTAAATGGATGGATAGGATTAAATGAAATTGGATGGTTGGGATTAATTCACTTATATAAATATATTTTTATCAAATGTATATAAAATATAATATATAAAATATTAATATTTAATATATATTAATAGAGGGTGAAAATGGTGGGAAAATCAGGATGAAGGACAAATGGCTAGGCTTTGGTGGTGGAAATGGCAGAAAAGCATGGGTGGAGGACAAATGGCTAGGTTTTGGTGTCTACAAATATCGTTGACAAGATGGAAAATAAATAATATCTTTGACATAAAAGCAAGTTGGATATGGTTTAATTAAATTGATAGTGAGAGCAATTATTGTATTTTATTTTTTTAATGGGAGTGGCCCCAATAGAGATACACATATTTTATTAAAAAATTATTGTAAGTTTTAATTTTAATTAAATTTGAAACAAATATAATTTGGTATTTTATGATTAGAAAAATATTTAGAAAGGTTGTTTAAACTTACTTGTAGTATTTTTTATGATTAGTTAAATATCATGAGGATGAGAGGTTAAATAACCCTAATATTATAAGGTTGGGACCTGTTTCAATCCTATAAAATTCAATTTTTAACAAAAAATTATGCATATTATTTTAGCATTTTACTATGCACAAACTTATAATATAATTTTTTTTATTAAAATAATATAATAGTAGCAAATTTTAGCTAAGCTAATTATGAGTAATTAATTTTTTATTTTTAAATTTTAAAAAAGGTATGATTCAAAAAGTCTAATTTTTTAACCATAAATTTTTAAATGTCGCTTAATGTAATGTAATGATTATATATATATATATATATAATCTACTTAATTATATTTTTACTTATAAAATATTAAAATGATACTGTGAAGGCTAGTGAATGTCTTTTTTAGAATTTTTATACTAGATTAAAATAGGTACTTTAAATACCAAGGGATTTATAGTTTATATAATTTACTTGAGTTTTGGATTTTCAAAATTATGAAGTTTAACTATGCCAATGCCACTTATAAAGTATAGTGTGTTTCAAATGTCCTTACGATGTGTTTTTTCTATGGGGTTTATAGAGCATATTTTAGAGCATAGGTTGTAATACTAGAAAAACAAGGAGTGATAAGGTCACTATGATTGATTTCCAATGCAATATGGAGGAACATTGAAGGATACATTCATAAATTCTTGCAGGGAAATTAGGTATTTTATTGTAATGACCAATCTATGTCCATCCAACCTGCATTCTTGCTATTAGCTAAATTTTATCTACCTTTAATATTGTTTCTACCCCTCCTCTTCCTCTTTTTATTTTTTTATTTAATTTTCAAGCTTTTCCAAGGATCTAACCTTGGAAAATATCGATCTAGAAGAAATTTTAGATCATCTAATGTTGACTCTGGTCTAGGGTGCACATCTAATACCCAATAATATTGAAATATCAAGAGTTTTGGCACACCTAGTGGGACTCAAATAATAACAATTGTCTGATTATAAGTCAAATGCAATGTGTGCATAAGAGCATTTGGCACACCTATAGTTTTGGATGATCATGTTTTCATGAATACATTGGTCTTACAAAGTAAATAAAATTAATTTACCTAGTGACTCCACTGATAAAAGAACCTAAAACAATTATATTGCTAGAAGGATGCAGATCCATAATCACATAATCACCAGATTGAAATCTAAAAAGTTGAAAGAAATAGGTTATTTTGTTGAGATACTAGCTATCTAGAGAGGAAAGGTAAGTTACTTTCACTTGTGTATGCTTTATCAATTCAAAAACCCACTCCTTTATAGACCATATCAATGTAATGATATGTTAGATCGACATCTAGAACTATGGATGGATGCATAATCTCTATTTGGAATAGTGTCAGACCCCTCAATATTCCAAATATTCATGACATTCCTCAATCTACATTTAAAGCTTTGCCCTCATATGATGGTAGTGAGAACACAACCTATGAACATTATCAAGATATTGCTACTTTATCTAATGTTCATCACATTATCCATGAATATGTAATGCTCAAGTTGTTTGCTTAACTTTTAGAGGTAAAATATTAGCTCAATATTATTCATTAGAGGAAGGAAGCATTAGTACATGGGCTAAGTTTGTTGAATCCTTTATTCTAGAGTTTAATGATATAGGGGATCATGTTGGGGTCTGAATTGACATTAAGGAAAACTTGAATTGTGAATATGAATCTATCACTTATGGGAGACGCACACCCACTAATCACAGCTCAAACCCTGACATTGGATGGATTAAATATTGCTTCAATCCAACCTCTAGAGTAGGATAGTATACCTTGTCAACTAATTTAGGTGTTGACTCAATCAAGCTCAAATAGAAGTATAATTTTAGGGATAGATATGAGGTAAGGGTTAGACAAAATTTGAATTAATAATGTCTGAATAAAGCTAACAACATTGAAAAATATTAAGAATCTGCTAATAAATCACATTTCTAGTATGCCACACTTAAGACTAATATAATTCAAAACTTATCATCTTCATCATGGAAAATAATAAAAAACTCAGAAAACTATTTCAAACATCTAAAATGTTAATAATACAAATAGCAGAATTAGATCAACACTTAGACTAAAAAAATAGAAGTCCTCTATAGTATTTTCTTAGCCATGAACAATTCCAAGTTGCTCCAAATCAGCAATCCAATATTAGCAAAATTAACTAATCATAATAGTAGTAGTAGAAATGCATTCATAGAATAAACTCACAATTAATGAAAACAAAAATATAGAGGTAAACATCCAAGTAATTCTCCTTATATTGATTTCTTAGCAAGTTACAATAATATATCAGGAAAACACTCTAGATCCAACCCTTAAATATGAGGGTTCAACCTCTTTATATAGATTTTATAAATATAGTAAAAACTAGAAATATTACAAGGACTTTTCTACCAGATCAGCAAGATGTTGAGGTGGCGGTCTCTAATTATCTTGCAAGAAAAATAATGAATTGAACTCCATGAATTCTATGAATTTGAGCTCTACAACTTGCTCAACCCTCAAATGTATTTAGTAGGTGGATTAGTTGTAATTTAATCTAGATCATCCTTCTTTCTTGATCAAGACATTCCTCTATTGATCCACAACTAAAAATATAGGTGAATCTTGATTTCAGTGATGCTTGGTCTCCCCAGTTCTTTTCGCTACACTCCTCAGGTTCCATTGCATTCTTTTCTTCTTTGGAATTACTGCTCTAAATTTTGTTGGGATAGGTTTGATTAGTTTGATCATGGAATATGAGTTCTAGAGTAAACTTTTTTGTCCTATAAGATCTACTACTTCATCATCTACTAGGTTGGGTTAGACCATTTTGACCGTGGAATTGGGGTCTTGTGGTGATTTGCATATTTATATGAATTTCATTGGCTTGAATTTCATGGGGCCTAGTTTGACCGAGTTGAATATGGAAAATTATTTTTTGTCGGCCTCAGGAGGATTTTAACACTACTTTGCCTTCTAACATATAGAATCCACAACTTCATTCTTCACTAAGCCTTCTTTGACTATGTTGACTATAGATTTCACCCTTTGGTAGAATTTAATGTTGTTGAAACTTAGTAGATATTCTTTTTGGCACTTAGCTACCTTTTTTCCAAACCTACTATGCTTGTGGTCTTCTGCTATAGAAACTAAGTTTGTGCTGAAGTCGCTCTTTTGAATTATGCAACTTCAAATTTTTCCAAGCACTATTTTTTTTTTAAGCACTATTTTTGTTGAGCACTATTTTACTATGCTGACTATGAATTTTGCATCTTAGAAGATTTTAAAATTGCTCTTGATTTTTCTCTGAACACTTAGCCAATTTTATAAAACTTTGCTAAGTATGTAGCCTTTTGGGCCTAAATATTGGTACTTATACCAAGTCTTATGAACTTATATCCTTATCCATTGGGCATTAGAGTCAAAAAATAAAATAAAGGAGTGAGCTAGCACTGCAATCGTGTATTAAAAATTCTACCATCTTACGCTTTTGTTGACTGAACTCCTTATGGGCGAGCAAAATTCGCTCCTACTAGTTGTAGACTATGCTTCCAAGAATAACTTCCTTATAAACCTCACTCTTTTAAGCCACTATAGGAAGACTCAAAGAGTAAAGGTTCATATGGAGGCCATGCTAGAAGCAATTGTTTGTTATGCTAAAAAACACTCTAAAGTATACTCCTTTATATACCTGGTCAAGCATTTATTCCTTAAAAACTTAGCTTCACAAATTTTACATGCCTAGACAAGCTCATGCTTCTTTCACCTTTTGACATTTTTAGGCTCCAAAAAATCCTTTTACAGAACTGCCTCTATGGCTATTCTGTTAAAAAAAAAAATTCAACTATATTACAACAAAATTACTTGGCACCTTCATGCCTTTATTTCTAGTCCTTCTCTTTGGTATTATATTTTGTCATTTCTTCATACGAGATATTTATGGTTTTAATCTCTTCTTGATGTGTCACTTATCGTTCTTCATCATGTTCCTCACCCTATTCTTCTTGTGTTTATTCTTGCTTATCTTCTCGCTCCTCATCTCCATTTCCTTCACCTTATTGGTCCTTTTCCTGTTCATCTTCCTATTCTTCTTCCTCCTCCACTTTTTCTATATGCTCTTGCATTTCCTTGTTGTTATCCTCCTTTTTTTTGGATCCCCTTTTAGGATCTTATTATCTTGGTTCAAGGTATCCATGGCCTTGTTCCAAGATTCTAGAGAAGGGTGTTGTATCTTCAAAAGTTATCAGTGGATGTAACACAGTTCAACCATCTTATCATATGAGAAATAAGTCCCACATTCCATGAAATTTATCATCATATCTTTCAATCTGGTTGATTTTTTTATTAGTTGGGTTACTTTATCCTGGTCAATCGACTCTTGCCATGCATCTACTTACGATTCATATTTGATCATTATCTGTATGATTTTTTGGAGCTCCTCATTTGATATCATTAGACTATTCTCATCCCAAAATTTGCTAAAGCCATATTGCACCATCTCTTCATTGGTATCAATGATCCTTTGAAGCTCATCATCCAATTTATTGATTAATAGCCACCCCTTCTAGAGCAAGCTATTTATTTTGAGGATGATTCTACCTACTATCCTTGAGGTGTTCCATTCCTTATTGGGGATAGGCTTACCTAGCTAGTTACACTTAGCTTCAGACAAACTAAGGAGTTCATTGGCCTGAGGAGATATTGGCTGTATTTTTTGGTGATGGCCTCTATATCCTCTTTTGTCATTTGCAACACATGACTGGCTACATCCATGAATTCAAATATGTGTTGGATTTTGGAGAATATTTCTAAGATTTTAGATAAGATTTATTTTTTGACTTTATTCACCTTAGTCTTGGATAATCCTATAGCCTTTGTTCTATCAACTTGGATTTGCTACTATAAGGCCTATATCTGCTCTACATACTCTTTATTCTGCTCCTATAGCTATTGAACCTACTCTTTGAAGTTGCCCATATTTTCAAACTTATTCTACCATTTGTTAGTGTCATTCACCAAATCTTTCTTTTCTTTCTTTTGGTATTTGATGGTGGCTTGAAGATTGGTGACCTTTTCTTGTAATTTGGTGGACTTCTCCCTATAGATGTCGGTTTTGATGAACATGTTTCTAATCTAGCTTTGGTGGTGACCAACACATCCTCCATGACCAATTGTGTGATATATTTAGTATTTTTTTCTATTTGATAGTCTTCCACTATCATATATTCCTCTGGTCTATCAACCAATGGATCATCTTGTATTTTGTCCTCTGCCAGGACATAGGGTCAACCATCATTGTTATTCTCACATTAGCAGTTCCTTTGGAAGACTAAGCTAGTTTCATGCTCTAGAAGTTTTGTGCTCTTAGTGAGGTACTTTTGACCTTCTGTAAGGATGCTACTTTAGGGTAATCCATGGGAGTAGATGTACTGACATTTACAAGGAAGTGAAGGAACACCATATCGAGGGGAGTGGAGGTAATAAGAGTGGAGTCTGTTTTCACAATGCAAATAGAAATTGAAATGAAACTAGTTACTACAGTTGATGGAAGGGTGAATGGTAGTGATATTGCCATTGTAAATGGAGGTAGTGATGCTGGGGGAGTTGGTTTCATAGAATATGGATGTGGAAATAACATTGAAATATGTGATGATGAAGGGGGAGATGATGTTTTAGGGCTCTCGACTGTATTAAATGGAGATCAGATTGGATGAGGAGATG
Organism: Wollemia nobilis; assembly: GCA_028583015.1. Lineage (NCBI taxonomy): Eukaryota > Viridiplantae > Streptophyta > Pinopsida > Araucariales > Araucariaceae > Wollemia > Wollemia nobilis. The sequence goes on from JAQPPZ010000028.1 coordinate 2,445,154, forward strand.
AATGTGGATGAGGCAGAGATGGTTGTGGGGAGATAGATTTTGATGATGATATTTCCACCATATTTTGATCTCAATAAGGGGAGTGGAATTTCTCTGGGGAATAAGTAGGAGAAGCAAGAGGAGAGGTACCAAAAATCATACCTGAGCCTACCATAGTAGACTATATGAGAATATCATCAATGCTCTCCTACTATTTTTCCTTAGTCTCCTACTCACTTGGTGTAGTGGGATATTTTCACCTCCTCTACTTAATTCAACTGCTATGGTGTTAATTTCCAATACTACACCTTCTACCTTCCTATTAAATTTTATAGTTGGTTGTAGTTCTTGTTGAGGAAGTTATTCTATAGATTCTATAACTAGGACTGATTTACCTTTATTTTTGGAGGAGGCTATGACAGTGAGGTCTAATGCTTTCCCATTTTTTTTCTGATCTTCTTTTACAGGGGTCTTTGCCTCATGTTGTGGCCATTTCACAACTTGCCCCAAAATTGGGGACCCACCTTAAAGTTTTTTTTTTAGGATTTCAGTTGTCTTTGAGTGATCAATTTTTATGGGACCCTATCCATGGGCTTACCATGCTGACTTTGGGGTTCCTTATTTTGTGGGGTCTTCTTGTCTTATCATAAAAAAAATTGATGTTATTGTTTTTATTGAAGTCTTTGATTGAGTGTTTTAATGTCTTGGGTTAGTTTGATATATTTAGTTTTTGTTTTAAGTTTTAATGTTAAAGTTTAATGTTGCATTGTATTTTGGGTTTTAATAGCACCTTTAAGGTTTATTTATTTAACAAATATATAAATATAAATTAAAAAAATTATATATATATAATAAAAAAACATTTTAAAATAAAGTAAAACAAATGAAATGTGAAAAACAAAAAATGTATAGTTTTGTTTATTTTTTTTATAAAGAAGTGCATTCTCATAAAAAGTTTGAAAATGAAATTTTCATTTATCATTGTTTTCACAAGGTATCTATACCTATGGTTCCTTATTATAGTTTACTTAAACATTTGATTAATTTGTCGTGTGTGCAAGTGAGGTTTTGATGCCATGATCCACATGGTGGATGAATCAGCATGATAGTGTAGTGGACTCAAAAGAGACCGAAATGAACCCCGCAACAGTGACGTGGTGACGAATGGAAAACACTTGGTTCAACATGGATGTCAAGAAACTAACTTGCCAAATTTATATCAACCTAGATGTGAGATGTACACTATGGACCAATGATGGTGATGTGGATGGTACCATGGATATGATGAAGATTTTGATATGGTGGATGTCCAGGCATTGACTCAGGCATGATGATAGAGCACATGACTAAGACATGATGTAGAATTTGGGCCACGTAAGGCTAACACGGATACTTGGGACCCAAATATAACCATATACAACACGAATGCATGGAGGGTGAGGAAAAGACCTATCAAAGTGGACCTCATGCATTTACTTCAACACTTGAGTTAACGTGGTTATTTTGGCTAGAGATGAGAATTTCACATGTGGCACGATCGTGGGATAAAAAATAAGAGGTGGATTTGTCAGGTGACATGAACTAGTAGTCCTACATGGACTCGATGGAGACTTACATGATGTAGTGAGAGTGGACAATGTTATGAGGTACATGATGCAACTTCCAAGGGATGAATGGCATGATGTGGACCCCACCTAATGACTGGGTGGATGATTCGACCAATAAAAATATATATATTTTGCACCAATAGAGATCACAGTGGTATTTTGGAGGCTGATAAAAAATGTTGATGGGGAGAATAGGACGATGATACCACCTATCATAAATAAAATGTGGTGGAACTAAAAAATTATGCTTCACTAGTAGTAGTAGTAGGTGTGAATATCAAGGAGATATTAGTTTGCTTTATCTACATCATAGTGGGAACGTATCTAGGTCACGAAGGATGTTAGCTTTTCTTACAATATGAGCTATGATCTATACAGTGTGGCACTTGCCCTGGTGGAAAGATAGCCACATACTAGGACATGCATATAGGGGTGTACACCTAGCTACATAGATCACACTATTTTTTATGATGTATAGGATGTCAAGAAAAATAACAATAGGTTATCCCATATAGCACTGCATTTTTTTTAATTTCATTATGTAATGATATTAAGAGTAAATGTAGGGCGTAGATGAAAGTTACCACATTCTACACAGAGTGACATAATTTAAGTACAACTAAATCATAGAAGATCTTACTATGATCAATGGTAGCCAAGCGTGGAATGTAGAGTTATATGTCACTCCTTTCATTCAAAGGTGGACATTTTTGACAGTGGTGGACTAGCATTTGGTATAGAATATCTGGAGAACAACAAGGCATAATGAACAGGTTGAAAATGTTTGCCAAAGATGATTCATAATTAGAGCAAGTTTCACTGTTATTGAGAGCTTCAAATTATTTAGATTGATAAAGCATTCAAAGTAAAGGTCCACTGGAGAAGGTTTGATATCATTGGTCTAATTCATAGTGGTAGGTCTCAAGAATCAGTGGTCAGTATAACATATCACATATACATAAATGTATTCACTCATTAAGTCTCAGGTCAGTCAGATAGATACGGAGGATGAATAAAATGATTAATCAGTCAAATCATATTGGTATATGCTTCATAATCACAAGTTTGAGTGGTAAATAGGATAAATTAAAGGCCTCATAAAATTTCTATGCATGAAACAAATGGATGTGTGTCAATATGAACGTTACAAAATAAATAGGTTACCAATGTATTCCATGAATTTTAGTTCAAACAGTGGGTACTGGCTAAAGTGTGAATTATGGTTACCAAGGTGGGTCGTTCATGACCATAACATGCCAAAGTAAGGGAGATAATCTCTTTACTAAAATTTTCTTGTGGTGGCTGCTAGCGCAATTTTGTGGAAAATGTGTTACAAGAATAAACAAAAGGGTGAATTAAAGTGAAATGAAAAGAAGTTGGACGATAAAATGGAATACAAAGGGATGTATGTAAAGTGTTTTGAAATCAAACAAAGAAAGAAGAAATAAAAATGGAAGAGAGAAAGGTTAATTTATGAAAAAAATTAAAAAATAAATAAATGCAATTTGAAAGGCTGGACTTTTTGCGGGCCAAAGCTAGAATTTTGATGTAAAACATGGATTGTTATTTTTCTATTTTTAATGCAAAATGTTGTAGAAATTTGCACCTTGTTAACAAAATTGGAGGAGATTTATTTCTGAATGTTGGAGCTAATGTCTATATTTCCCTTCTATTTTTTGGGGGCTTGTATATAATGTTTAATGTTGTTCAAAGGTTGCATTGTTGAATGTCTAGAAATATGGATTTATTTTGTTTTCCCTAGAAGATTGCACCTAGTTTATTTTGGATCGTGCAAATACAGCTTCGGATAATTTAGGTTACATTAAAAATTTCTCAAATATTTGGTTTTGTAGGAATAGGGTAGCATCATACTGGTAGTACTTTATTTTTAGTATTTTGGTCCTTTTTCTAGAATTTATTTTATTTTTTTCAGTCTTCGCTTTTTGTAGTTTTTTTAAAACTTCGGTAATTAAAATAAAAATTGAAGAAATTAAAATTCCAAAAATAGATGCACATATCCCTAGAATAAGCTTTAAAGTTTCATTTAAAGCAATTTCAATTTTATTTTGAAGCCATTTCAAAATTATAAAAATTATTTAAAATTGTTGTTTTATCAAGAGTTTTGTAATTTCGAAATTTGACATAATTGCACATTTTGAAGGTAAATCAAATTTTAAGCTTTGCATTTCATTTTCAAGCAATAAATTAACTTTTCTTTATGAAAATTACAATTTCATTAAAGAGGGGTGATTTATATGGCATTTCAAAAGGCCATTATTTTTAAAGCAATAAATTAACTTATTTACATCATGGTCATATGAGGGCCAATCACATTTTCCTTTTCTTTTAGGTTTCATGAACTAATGCATTTACATCATGGTCATATGAGGTCCAATCACATTTTCCTTTTATTTTAAGGTTCATGAAAAATCACTAGCATAGTAATAAAATAACACCAACACAGACTCCTTGTTAACAATTATTTAAAAATAACTAATGTATTCCTAGCACTTATTTGATACATCTTCACAAGATTACAAGCACACATTAAGTAAAAGGAACCTTGGAGAAATTTCTATTTCTTTGCAAGAGAGGGTTTTCTAATCAAAATCCTAACTGTGATGATGATTTTGCAATTGGATAAAATTTCTACTCAACATCTTAGCGACTCTACGTTTGTACCTTCTCCTTCTTGGAGTATCCTTTGTTGCACCTACTTATTTCATGGTATCCTCCTTTTGCTATAAAGGTTTAGCGGATAGTGGAGTGGAATATTTCTACTTTTTAGCCACTCCAATGTTCTTGCTTTTCATTTTTCCTTTTCCAGCCTCACTCAGTTTTGCTTTTCCTAGGACTAATGCTAGGCTCTTCTTTTTCTAGGCCTTCCAAGTTGCAACATGTTCATCGTACCTCCTCTCAAACTATTCATAAATTTTGTGATTGGGATACTTGCCCTTCATTGCATTTCTATCAACCCTCATCTTCCACCATTCCAAAACTTTACCTTGAGACCATTTGTAAGTCTCTTCCATTTCTTTTATTTTTACATCATCGAGTTGATGAGAACTCTTGTTTTGGTCAAATCATTTGCATGCACATAGAAATATCTCCAGGGTGGAAGTGGTTCCATGGTTCTTACATTCCATCGAATGGGGGACTACTTTCTATTATTTCTATGCTTCTCCATGTGTGTGTGCTTGGATTTTACCAATTTAGTTGCTTTCTCTCAATGCAGCTCCTTAATTCTTTTCATGAACAAGTCATTTGGATCATACCCCCACCTCTACGAAAGTTGGCTAAGACCTAATTTCTCCAAGTTTACCATGATTTTATCACATTACCATTTATTCCATATGGTGATATCATCCTCCTTGAAACTGTACTCCATGATCGTTTTCTTCTTATTTTTGAAACCAAACATGTAGTTTATGTAGTCCACCTACTTGCAATATTCTAGTGTGAATAAGTGATGGGTGATATAATGTGGCAACAAGAATGAATTTTTAGTGAAACCATATAGCCTAATGACTGTACCCTCTATCAAGAGGTACCAATCTCCTTCTTCTACCTCTTTCACTCTGATTTCTCTTCAATATTCGAGGCTAGTCTAGGGTAGTCGCCATACATAACTCGTAGAGTTGGTCCAAGAAATTAAAAATTGAAAATATAATAGGACTTTGTTCTACTTAGAACCCTATTCCAATAATATATTGGTAGCATATGTCCATCTGCATCCTTATCATCCACTACAATCCATGGATATTCATCCTTAGTAGCACTAAAGAACATCCAAACTAAGTTGGAACAATGTTTGAATGTTGGATTTTCTTCATATTCCTTCATGTCCACCAATTGCTCATGCATTTTCTTGGTGAGGAATGTAGGCTAGTTAAAGTAAATTGGGGCATTATTATTATTCCCTATCTATGTTGTGTACATCTTAGTGTTGGAGATGCAGTATGCAGTGGCCAATTGCTAGTTTATTATGTCCAATTTTAACTCTAGGTTGGCTATTACGACCAACATGGAGTATAACTCTAGGTGTATAAATTCACTAGTAGGAATAGGAGTTAAGGTTATGCATAAGGGGTTGGACCTGAAATGTACTTCTAAAAAATAGGTAAATTCATTTCTAAACTATGGTGAATCTTGGCCAACCTAACATCAAAGGCAATGGCAAATTACCTTAGTTTATAGAAAAAAAATTGAGAGGAAATGGTGAATTTGATAGTTTTTAACATATTGGATCTTATCTAATGCATAACTAGGTTTAGATCTGGTCTGATGCATAAATAGTTATAGATTTAGTTGGATGCATAACTAGGTTTAGATCTAGACTGATGCATAACTAGTTCTAGGTCCAGTCTGATGCATAACTATGTGTGGATCTGGTCTAATGTATAATAAGATTTGGGTGTTAGATCTGTTACATAATAAGGTTTAGGTGTCATGTATGTTGCATAACTAGGTTCGAGCATCAGATCTGATGCACAATATAGTCTAGGTTTTGGGTTTGATGCATAATAAGATTTGATGACCTGATCTTAGGCATAATAAGGTCTATGTGTCATGTCTATTGCATAGCCGGTTTCAAGCATCTAGTCTGATGCATAATAAGGTCTAGGTGTCGAGTCTGATGCATTATAAGGTTTGATGGGCATGATATGATGCATACTAAGGTTCAAGTTTTTTTTTTGATGCATAATAAAGTTTGGGGTTGGGTCTAATGTAGAATAAATTATGAGTGTCAGGTATGATGCATAATATGGTCTAGGATCAAGTTTGATGCACAATAAAGTCTGATATAGGGCCTTATGCAAAATATGGTCCAAGATTGGGCCTGATGCATAATACGGTTTGCATTTGACCACCTTCCATGTGTCACATAATCGATCACCCATAATGCATGTTCAATATAATTCTACCATGTGTCGACTCTATCCATTATATCTATAAAAGGGCATCAATATCATTTTTTGAGTTCATTTCTGCAATTGCACCCAACTAGAGCAAACTGTTACCAAGAAACCAATTTCTCCTATTTTTCCTATTTCCAAGTTTCCAAATTCTAGAAATGGCCACCTCTTCCACCCCTAATCCAAATTTCAATAACCCTTCTTGCATGTTAATTTCATATTTGTTAATTACCCCAACTATGAAATTATTGTGCTTAGAAGATGTAGGTTTTTTGACCTTGGTGTCAATGCCACATTTTAAAATTGATAAAGTCCTCTTACAACATATTATTAGTGGTAGGTCTGAGGTGTAGACCAATTGGTTCATCCAAGGTTCAAATCTTGGGCATCGTCGGACTGAACGCTTGTCCCATTCCTGGTGCTTTCAGTGGCATAAAAGGTTTAAAATGATTATGGCATGGCTATTATAGGGGCAAACTACACAAATATCTATGTGGTCGCTTCTGGGGTGGACAACACAAAATACTATGGTGGCCATAAAAGCTAGACAACCTACCCAAATTCATGGCGGCTACTGATTCCACCATGAAAAAAACATATTATTAGTGGTTATGACCATAATAAGGCCATGGTCAAAATGAAAATATGGAATAGAAATATGTTTCTCACCATCACAACTGCAAACATTAACAGATTGACAAATATTCTTTTTAGTGATTGTGCTCCAGTGTTAGCAAAGTGCCAACTCTCTACAAAAGATAAAGGCTACCTCAAGAAAATGTACCAACTCAACACAGAAGATTTGGCAGGTATAATTCTTGTGTCTTAGAATTTTTTAATGCTAAAAATTTCAAATTTGTAAATTGTTATCAAAATTTTCTTTTTGTAGCTTTCGCCGCCAAGTCAAAAAGAGGATTAACAATCACTGATATTAAGAATGCAACTCTAAAGTCCATTATTGAGTTCTTCCAGGCAAGACTTATTCTACTTGGAAGATCAAAAATTTTAATTCAGGAAATTTCATATGTTATTCACTGTGAGCATCATGAGAGGTTTGATTGGTGCACCTATATTACAGATCGCATCAAGGCTGAGCTGCATGCGGTGCAATTGTAAACTAGCACCACATAGCCCATTGTGGGTATTTTTAATTATATTTTAGCTCTTTATTTTGAAATTTTTCATAATTTACAAGATACTCCTACTCCTACTATAGTGCATGCAACACTACAAGCCATTAGCTTAACACCAAATGAATTGAAGGTGATCAATCCATATTTGACAACCAAAAGTATTTTATATTTTAGTACAATTTAATTTTTAAATTTTTCTTTTCATATAAATGTAGGGTAGGGTAGCCACAATAAGGAGTAAAAAATATGCTTCCAATAGGAGTCATAGGCTAGAACAAACTGGTGATTTTGAGGATATTGGATCAAAAATTACACCATTACAGAGGGCACCAAAACATCTGAGGTAAGCTCCTTATCTTGTTGGATCTCGTACACCTAGGTATGAACAAAATGCACAGGTTGAATCTTGTGTGGCTACATCCTCCCCCATCAGTGCACAAAATCAACATATTTCATCGTCTATTAGTAAAATAATGTGTATTTACTTTGAATTAATTATTATGGTTGTTTTCTATTTAATTTTCAAAGTAATGTTAACATAACTTGTTTATGTTTTTAGTCGCCTCTCAATGACAAACTATGAGAATGAGAGGCCATATGGTTGAAGAACATGTGCTTCTCCTTTTGTGATTAACTCGCATCTAAGGTTCTTCTTTGATTTCTTCCTTTCTAATGTCTTTTTCTTTTGAAGTATCCTTTTCTTACCTCTCTTTGTTTGAAGTTTCTCCTTTTTGAAGACTTGAATCTTCTTTCTATTTCCCATGCTCTATATCTTGTAGTACTTTGGTCCTTTTAACTTCATTCCTTAGATAAACAATTTCTACTTCCAATATTTCACATTTTGTTTCTCTTGCTCTCAACAGATCTATCATATCTTGCTCAATATTCTTTTCTTCTTCTACCTTTATCTTAAGTTATGTGAGACTTTGTAGAAGTTCCATATTTTCTTCATCCTCTTGAATTTGTTCCTTCAGGCTTGAGTTCTTTTCTATAACACTTTCCAAATTCTTGAGAGCAGTAAATAATTCTTCTTTTATATCAAACATGGTCTCTTCTTAATTTTTTTAATTCATGTGTTTCTGATGGATCCTCCTCCAAGTTATTATTTTTACGGAGAGACCCGATCTGATGCCAATTGAATAACACAAGCTTATACTGAGAGGAGGTGAATAGTATAAGATCACTTTTTACTTTTATTTCCCAAATAATATTATGCAATGTATAGATAGCAATATCAACAATAATAATTAAAGCAATGTAAAAATAACCACACATAAGAGAGACACCAATTTTATGTGGTTCACCCAATGTGGGCTACTCCACGGAGAAAATATATCACTAAAATTTTCTCAATCAATCTCTTGAGAATCCTTTCCCTATTACAATATTTATGGACCTCTATCCAAATGAGACACCAATCCCCTAATCAAGTTTGTGGATCTCTATCCATAGGATAACTCTTTCTCCTTAGCTTTGATTGGTGATATTTTAGAAGAACTGCTACCCCCAATGCACTGGCTAATGGATCTCTATCCACTGAAGACACCTATCCTCACTTCCCTTGCTAATGGATATCTATCCATTGGATATTGTTGTCCTCTATACTCTATCACCTTCAAATATCTATCTCAAATCTATACTAAACATAGTCCTTCGATCTAGAACAAATCTACTCAATATTTGTCTCTGGTCTGGCACAAACCTATCCTCAAATTTGCACCAAACTTTGTCCTCAAATCTACACTAAACATAGTTCTTTGATCTAGCACAAATTTATCCTTAATATTTGTCCTCTGATCTACACTTAAATAGTACTTTGGTCTAGCACACATTTATCCTCAATATCTATCCTCTAATCTGCACTAAATGCAGTCCTTCGGTCTAGCACAAATCTATCCTCAATCCCCATCCTCAAGCCTTAACACAAATCTTGAATTAATATCAAATCAACTCTACTAGATCTGCCCCAAATCTTAACTCAAGGTTTGAATAAATTAATCAGTCAACTCTGCTCTCAAGTCTTATCAAATACTTGTCTCAAATTTGCCTTGTAATCTTCCACAAAATTTCACACTAATCTGTCCACAAGTCCTCTCTATAACTTGTCCAAATTTGCTCAACAAGTCCTCACTAGAACTTGTCCAACTTTGTTCTTAATCTCTTTCCTCAAATTTGTATTGTAAGCTTCCATAAAAGCTCACACAAATCTCTACACAAGTCTTCTCTAAGACTTACCTCAAATCTACTCAAAAAGTCCACACTAGAACTTGTCCAATCTCATAGAAACATAAATAGAATTGTTAGAGACTCAATATGATTCACACTTATCACAATTATCAATCACTTTCAATCACTCTTTTATCATAGAAACATATAGAGAATTGTTAGAGATTCAATATGATTCACATTCATAAACTCTTAATCATTTTCAATCTCTCTTTTTATCACATAAATGTATAGAGAATTTTTAGAGACTCAATATGTTTTACATTCATCAACACTCAACCTCTTTCTAAAATCAATTCAAAATATAGAATAATTTATTTCATAGAACTTGAACTATCATACCAACACATCCACTTGACTAGGCTCAACCAATCACTCAATTAATTAATCCTTGCTCATAAACCCTAGTCTAAGCTTATGAATACTCACTCAAATGTTTCCAACAATGCTCATCAATCAATATTACATAACAATGATACTCATGATCTTTGCAAATCCTAGTTCAAGTTCCTCACTCAACCAATTGCTTCAACAACAATGTTAATATCACATAAAAATGATACTCATGATCTTTGCAAACCCTAGTTCAAGTTCACTCAACTTAATCACTTCAACAACAATGCTTATCAAACAAGGTTTTGTTAACAACTCTTTATTCCAGAAAAACTTTAAGCATTAATTCAAAATACACTCAACAATGCTTACCAAAAAATCTTTTTCACTCCAAATTTGCATTCACAACATTCAACAAACACTCACTAGGAAGATGTGCCCATACCTTTTGTTTGATGTAAAAATGCCCTTGGAAAACTTGTTTCAATCACAATTTTCTTCTTTCCAATTTCAATGGTTAGATGAAAAATATCACTTCAACACTTTCTCAAAATATTCCATAGACACAAAAATAATAAAAACTCAATTATGCCTTATTTCTCCCTTTTAGAAACAACATCCATCAAATCATACATAAGAATTAATCACTTGGATACACCTTATAATCTCCAACTTAAAATAATATCCAACACCACAAGACTTCAAACAATCTTCCTAAAACACCTTACTACCCTTTCCAAACATTAGAGAAAATAACACCAAAAATTTTAATTTTGCATAAGCCTTATAACTCCCCTTACAACCTTACAAACCAAATAAAATATGCAAAAATTAAATTTTAAATGCTCAACTAATACCCTCAAAATTTTTGGTGCTCAACTTAAAGCATACCTTTGTTTTCACCCAAAAGGGTTTCGGCATGATTAGATCCATTGTCTCCCCAAGTCTAAGTGCCTTAGCACTTTGGAGCCCATCGCGTGGGCTATTTGTGCCCACATAAAGGAAGGAGGACTTCCTTCCTCTTATACCTTCGTGTGCAATTGACTTACTATGAAAATAAAAAAGTACTCCTCTTTGTTGCAGCATGATTTGCACAAGCTCGCATTAATTAAATTCAAAGGCATGGTAAGTTTTGCTAATGTGGGTAATCCCCTTTTTACATGTTTGGTTATTTTCTCCTACGTCGATGCTTAAGAATTCAAATTTGAAATTTGAATTTAATTTAATAACCCACCTTAGGGTTATTTAGAATTAATATAAATTAACTTATAATTAATATTAAAATTAATTAAAATAACCTATAAGTTAAGTAAATTAATGAATTAATTAATTTATAATTAATTTAAACTTCCATTTATAATAATATAAAGAGTATTATAATATTATTCACTTGGGCTTCTTCTTTGCACTTTGGACCACATCTGACTGCTTGGAATCAGGCATTTGATTAACTGAAAATGAACTATTCTTTTGCACTTATTGGAGAACCTGAAACTAATGCTGCCCACTAAAACTACCACTGAATGGTGTTGAAGTCTTGACATAAATGACCACTCACTCTTGACATCAATGAAAACTCATCTACTTAAAATTTCCAACAATGGCACCACCGCTTCCACCACAGCTATCACTTCCACCAAAATAGCAACACCACCACCAACAACAATAACAACAACAACAACAACAATAGTAGTAGCAATAGCAGCATCCACATTCACAACAATGATAGGCACAGGCACAACCTGGCCCTACATAGATGAGAGGCCAAACGCGAGTTGGAAAACAATTTTTTCGTAGAGATTATAGTTAGCTCAAATTTTCGGGCCTGGGTTATCATATTTTACATTTCACACTTCTTCACAAGCACCAAAAGTTTCATCTATTGGGTTGGATAATATCCAACTTGATGATGATTTTTTGTTGCAGGGCAACATTTTAGGTTTTAAAGCAACATATGTGCTTCAATATCCATTGGATGAAGCACAACAATAGGAAGCCCCTGCACCTGAGCATAGATCATTCCTAGCTTCGAAAGGAAATGACCCTCATCCTCAAAATGAGGATGACATTGTTAATTTTGATGAAAATGTTTTAATGGTTGAAAATATGGAAGCAACAATGAAACAAATTGTCCTTCAAGATTTGCAAGAAATGAAGGATTGGGAATATCGGGCCAAGGTTCTAATAAAGCAAATAAATTCCCGATATAAGAATTATGCAAAAAGAGATTCTATCTATTCTTTGGTTCAATATGAACCAGAAAAGCTTAGTGGCCTGTTGAGTCAGGCCACAACAAGAACAATAAATTCTGAAATTGTTTATGATGATGATGTTTTAAATGTTGTTGTCAGCAGATTAGAGAATATTAATGTTGAAGCCCAAGATTTTTATAACCAATGGGCTTTCGATAAAGAAAAAGTTGCACTTGCTAAGTCTACCAGGGATGTGGCTGAGGTAAGAAAATATTTATTTATTTTTCATTTTGCTTTTGCACTTTATTTTTCATATTTCAATTTTCTTTAAAACAAGTAACAATTTTTTATATAGCTATTTTGAATGATTTACCATTTTCTTTTTTGCAGTCAAATTTTGAAAACTTAAAAATGCAAGTTAACAACATGCAAGTTAATATCAATGCGACAAATTTTTTTTTGCATAATGCAATGGAAATGAAGAAAAAATGCAATTAAAAGTGGCGGATAATCCCACAAAAAACAAAAAATAATCATTTGAGAAAATATATCAGGGAGAAGCTCCAAGAAGATCCGAACGTCGTACTACAACACCAAAAAGAAAAAGAAAAACTTCCAACAATACTCGAAGATCCAAACCAACAAGAAAGCGCATTGTTGGGAAGTATTGTGAAAGGTCAAGAAAATCTAGTCAGACTTGGTGCGTTGCCGAAACAAGGAGCTAAGCAAGGAGATAAAGGAAAAGAAGTCACTGTTGCAAGTGAAACTGATGTAGCTATGCCAAAATAAGATATTTTACAATGTTAAAATATTTTGAAGTTGACTGTAGTCAATGATTTTGTACAATGTAATATATTTTCAATTGTATTAATGAAAACTATATTTTCTAAATTTTTGTCTTCAATCATTCAAAGGTTGTATGCATTTATAATTTTGTGTTACTTTTCTAGTATTAATCGTCAATATTATTTACTATCTTCATCTCAAACATCAAAAGAATATTTTTGTTGATTATAATTGATACATTAACAATACAATACCAATATTGTGATATAAAATAAAAGACAACAATTTATTAAGGTAGTTCAAACAGTATGATAATAAACATTCAATTTTAAAAAGCATAATGTGATATAAAATGTACAATTTTTATAAGCATAATGTGAAAAAGTAATTTTTTGAAATCTTGTACATCTGAAACAACATTGTGAAATCTGGAATGAATAGTTGTGAAATCTAGAATGAACAGTTCTCAACTTGTGAAACAACATTGTGAAATCTGTAATGAACAAATGTTGTGAAATTTGATAACAAAGAAAGTCAAAAGTTACATTGTTGTGAAACACTGGAAAAATCAGAATTTAGGTAGTTGAAATGAACACGTTTCAACTTGTCTAGAATCAATCTGTGAAGACACCATTTGATCACTAAAAGCATCATTATCCTCCTTATCGATCGTATTCATAATACCCCTTATGTCTGCAATTGAATTCCAATATGCTAATGCTCTGTCATATGGAAATTTGTCCATCTGATATGATGACACATAAATTCTTAAACAATTTTCTAGATTTTTGTCTAGCCTATTGTGAAGCTTAGATTTAACAAAATATAGTGCACTAAAAACCCTCTCATCTTCCATAGATCCCAAAATCATTGTTTGACATAATTCATATAAACAAAAGTATTCACTAATCGTATCTTGTAAGATACTACTTGGATACAAATTTTACCACAAACGTGCAATGGAACCAATCTCATGGATATTACTCAAAAGTGACGCTTGATGAACCATTGTTCTTCCAAAATGTTGTGATTGTTGTCTTAAAATATCTTTGTTGAGTATACCTTTTATTTCAACACCATTGACTTCCACACTTTTACTGAAATGCTCAATAAGGTTACCCATATATTTAATAAACAACTCTTTTGTAGATTTATGATCATTGCAAGAACCCCAAAACAAAGGGTTAACAACACCCATGGCCTCAAGCAACTCATGTCTTTGAAACCGATCTCTTATCTCTTTTGTCAATGATTTTGCTATGTTGAACAATTTTTTTTGGTATTGTGTAAAACAACTTCGTACCTATTGTGTGTTACACAAACTCTTTCAACATTGTCAGTAACTACACTTGAATGCCTTTCATAACAATATAAAGGTATCATATTTTCATGAACATTAATACAAATATTATCATTAATGTCAAACTTCAAAAAACTATTTGCATCTTTCACGTTTGTCAATGTTTTTCAACTTTCAAATAAGGGATCTAAAAAATCTGGTTCGAACACATATAACCTATCAATAATCACACATATTTGCTTTCTCATCCTCATGAAATCAACGATATAGATGGATCTCTCTTGTGCAAGTTTAGTCAATCTGTTCATTTCTTGTAACATTGGAAGAATACCACATAATGTTAAAAGAGTTTCCAAGTTAGTCAAATGAAACAACATATCATTTGCCTTATCAATTGTTGTACTATTTGCATACATAAACCCTATTAAAGATTTATATTATGTAAAAACTCTGAGTGCAGGTTGATACAATGAAATCCACCTTGTATCCACATCTTTCAATAATTTTTTCCCTTCTGTAAATCCTAGTGCAAACTATTGAAACTCTGCAAACCTTTTAGGACTACAAGAAAAATAAGAATGTATTTCACGAATGAGATCTTCCACTTTAGCAACATTGTCAAAAGTGCTCATGATTTTATAAGCAAGATTCACTCTATGAGCCATGCAATGAATGGGTATCATATATGGGGCAACTAAAGTTTGGAGTCGAACACATAGGTCGTTCCTATGCCCTTGCATTATAGCAGCACCATCAACTCCAATGCAAATTAACTTTGTGGCTATGTCGATATCATTCATTCCCACAATTTCCTTTAAACTAGTCAAAACAACATTATAGATGTTTTCTGCATTTGAAATTTCAACCATCTTATGTAATCCTAGTAAACTAGGCCTTCTTACATGATTTTGAAATGTGTACACATGCATGCAAATCCAAGATGTGTTGTCCACAATCGTCACCTCATCAATAGAAAGTGAAATGAATCTGGCATGTTTTACCTACTCCCTTAGGTCTTCCTTCTCAACTAATGATAGACATTTTACCATTTCCCAACCACTTCGATCTAACCAATGGGAACTAGGAAGGTTTTGCACATCATCTAGTTGATAAAGGTGCTTATAATCAATAAAATCGGACATGGGTCTACCCTTTTTGAGAATACTAAATACAACAACAAACTGCAAACTTTTTGAAGTTAAAATGGTCTTCTGCATTTTATGAAATTGGGTTTCAATCGTTCCACCTTTCTCAACAAGGGATTGTTGTTGCTTTAAGTGATTCTCATAATCTATTGCATATCTAACATGCATACATTCTGATGCATCCTTCCACCTAAAGGATTTTGTAATTTTACCATCACTTCCTATAACTTTTACATATACTTTGCCAGCATGTTTTTCTATTGTATCTTTCTTAGTTTGCAGCCTGTGATCCTTACCTAGTTTCCAACTACAAATTTTGCATCTGCATTATTTTTTATTGACTTGGTTATCATCAGTCAAGACCGCCTCAATCCAAGGAAATTTTTTTGCCCATTCATTCTTAAATGATCTTCCAATAATCCAGTTAGAATCTGTCTTCCTCTTTTTAGAATTTTTGCTTGAAGATTCATAAGAACTTTGTAGTGTATTTGATTTATCGCTTTTATTTTCAACTTGCATATCTTGGCCAGGAATATCTTCAAGTGATTGTTGGATGTCATTGGTAAGAGAATTTTCTTTAGAAGGCATCTCTTGGTCAATAGGGTATTCTACATAGTAGCATACAATAATATTCTTTACTATTTTTGGATTTAAAAAAACTCATATTGATAGAAAAAAATTCATATTGATGAACACATAGTGACAACTAACTGTTTGAGGAAGAAAGTAGTATTGAAAATTATTACAAAATATACAACTAACTGTTTATAAGTCAAAAATCATTTGTACCTAGAATTTGTACCGATGTCGATGGCTTGTTTGATTTCGGTGTATGACTAAAATATTTAAGGATACTCTTTTCAGCAGAATATTTGGCCCCCTTGTTTCCATTGTCGGTGGGTGACATTTTACTTGTAAAGAAAGTGTTTTTCATTTTAGAAAAGTAATAAAATGTTAAAGAGATGTTACTTCTCATAGGCCTCAAGATAATATTGTAATTAGAATAAACAGATGGTCATCACTAGAAAATAAATACCTATTTCCTACCATGTTTTATTGTGATTTTGTTAGTGTATGCCACTACTGCGTTTTCTAGTGATAACACTTGTAACTGATAAGAGCAGACAAATATGCAATATACAAATTCAAATTAAATTCAGAAAATAAGTTCTCTATGCAAAAAATAACTAGAGATACATATATTCAAAAAATAAGCATTTACCAAAGTATTTACCTATTTATAATCTTATCATAGAAAAGTAGATCTGAATAGAACAGGGTAAAATAGAGAACCTGGTGTAGAACGCGGTCCAAAAATCTATTCTAGTGTAGAACAGGGTCCAGATATTGGTGTTGAAGACATGCAGAATAGGGAAAAATAGAGAAAAACATGGGAAACAAAGCATTGAAATATTTTCAATAAATGATAGAAAAATAGCAGAAGAAAAACCTGCAATTAGCTGATAGAAAAACAAATCTTATTACTATATTTAGAATATCTTAAGAGAAATAGAGAACCTGGTGCAGAATGCGATCCGACAATCAATCTTGGTGCAGAACAAGATCCAAAAATGGGCAAGGTTTGGTCTATTGTAGAACAAGGTTCGATATATTGCAAAAATAGGTTTGGATATCGATCTATTGCAGAAATGGATCTGGATGTTGTTTTGTAGAACTGGGTCCAGTCTATTGCAAAAATGGGTTTGGATGTTGGTCTGTTTTAGAACTGGATCTGATCTATTGCAAAATTGGGTCCGGATGTCGATCTATTGCAAAACTAGTTCTGGATGTCGGTCTATTGTAGAAATGGGTCCGGATATCGGTTTGTTGCAGATATGGGTCCGGATGTTGGTCTATTGTAAAAATGTGTTCGGATGTCGGTCTATTGCAAAACTAGGTCCGGATATCGATCTATTGCATAGTTGGGTCTGGTATGTTGCAAAAGTATCATTGTTGTGTTAGCTTTATATAGTGGTATACTTGGCAAACTTGGCGGGATAATTTTAAAATTTTTGGGTAAAAAGTGTCCTCATTTTGGTGAAAAATGATGGCGAAGTTTTATAAAAATCTGTAATACTATTATCAATGGATGGTGAACCGACACCTTAAAAACAAATCCAAAAATTTTAAACGTGAAAGGGTCGACCTCCGGGCCCCCCAAACTCGCCAATTTGAGTTTTCAAAAATGCAAATATTAGCCCAAATGGTGAATATTCACCATTGTGCATAACCCTAATAGGAGTTATGGGTAGGGCTTCCCTGGACTTAATGGTCTTAAATTAGCCATACACCTAGGTTCTAAAATGGCTTCCATTTTGTGCACAGTTCTTTAGAGTCTAATATTTGGCATGTTATTATAAGTTGAACATTGCAAATAGATTTTGGTAAGTTTGCTCAGTAATATGAAATAAAAACTTGTTGTGGGATGCTCTTACAGACCTAGATGTAGGGTTATAATATTTGGCTATGGTAGGGACTAATTTAGGGTAAGAATGGACTGCATCACAAATATAATATGCAAGAAAAGAGTACATGGCTCCAATATCTTGGTCTAGAAGAGGTTATACCTTGAAGAATTTATCCTCATATCCCCTCCTCAAGTCATCTTTGGTTATATGTGTCATATTTGTGTCTATGACTCCTACCTTCTTGTCTGTGTAATATGGTCTTTCCACCTTACTATATTGCCCAGTCTGCTTTGCTAAAGATGATGCCATTTCAGCTTTTGAGTAACTTTTATTCACAAATTTCTCTAGGGAGTATGAAACAAACTATTTTTAATAGTGCTCTAATTCCTTAGCTTGATTGCTCACAAATGGCTAAAAATTTGAATTTCTTGCTTGAATAGGTTTTTGAGCACTCCATCATTAATGAGAATGAGTGGGCAGTTACCACCTATGATTTCAAACGAGTAGATCATATGTTGAAAAGTGTGGATTTTCAGTGAAGTATGCATATTTGATTGGATTAAATTCATGGTAGATGGCGGTAAACTATATATTGGTAGACTTATCAAGGTGCATTTATTTACCCATATTTGTGGTGAGATCATGGACTAGGTAGATTTTAGCACTATACTTTCTTTTCCTAATTTTGCTTTTTTTTTAAATGCATGTTCCTTTCGGTGCTTTCCCTAAAATTCCACAAGTTGTATTTCCATAAAAGCAACTTTGACCAAGATGACTATGGATTTCAGAACTTTACCAGTTTTAGGAACTGTTGAGGGATTTATGGCTTCTTGAATAACTTCACTGGATTTTGAATTCTGGTGTTCTGAATTTTGGTAAACATTGTTTGACCACTTTTACTGTGGATTCTTCATTGTGTTACCTCCTTGCTGAGTATAGTATAGTTATTTCCACAAGTGGAAAATGACCTCTTTTTCTCCATTTGTTTTTTTGGACTCAATAAAGAAAATATAATACAACATGTGTACATAAAGAAAATATAATACAACATATGTACATATATTACAATAGAAGATTCCTCTAACTAAAATATAGTTTGATATTATACAAATTTACATGAATGGGTTGTATATTTCCTCCTTGATATTAGAGCTGGAAGGCATTATTCTTTTTTACTTCCATGATATTTAAAGGTCCCTCCCAAAAAGAATTAAATTTTTGATGGTTGCCTAGTTTAGCCTTTTCAGTATTCCACCTTAGCACTGAATCTCCTTCATTAAACTTCCTAAACCTTGATTTTTTGTCAAACCACTCTTTGGTATTCATGGAGTATTTCTGAAAGTTCTCATATGCCTGAGTTCTCTATTCTTCTAGCTGAAGTAGATGCATCAACATAACCTCCAGTGGATTTTGATCAAGCTTCAAATCTTGGTTGGTCCATTTCAAATCTGGTATTTCTAGATGAGTGGGAAGAACATATTCCTTACCATAAAATAATACCTAAGAATATGTCTTGATATACCTCTTGATAGTGACTCTATCTTCCCATAGAACCTAGTCAAGTAACAAATGCCAAATCTTTTGGTTCTCTTCCAGTGCTCTTTTTAGAATTCTAAGCAAGTTTTTATTGGTGGATTCTGCTAGTCCATTTCCCTAAGGGTAATAGTTAGAATAATTATTTATATTTATGTCATACTTTCTTGTGAACTCAATGTATTTTACACCTATGAAGGCTGGGCCATTGTCACTCACTAGTGCCTCTGAAATTCCAAACCTTGTGATCAAAATTTCTAGAAAATCAATAACTACTTCCTAGTCTAATTTATTAGTTGGAATTGTTAGAGTTAAAGTGCACTATGCCTCTGTTTTGACACTTTTCAGTTTATCATATAGGCCTTCTGCCTATATATGTAACCCATTTTTATCAATAATATATCCCATTAGTTTTCCCTCCTAACATTTGGTATCAGAGCAGGCTTTCCCTGCCCTGTGAAACCCTTGAGGGGGGATTTCCCTCATGGAAATCCTCCCTCCCCCCATTTTTTTTAAATTTTTATCGAGGGAGTATGCTCTCCATCATTTGATGGATCAGAAACCAGATGATAAGAATTTTAAAGAATTTTTTTTCAAATTTTTTTTTTTAGTTTTTTAGGGTTTGCAGATCCATGGAGGTAGCCATGCCGCCAGGGACAACAGTGGGGGGTTGGTCTTGATGGTTGCAACAACAACGTTCACATCCTTGGGCACAACGTCACCGCGGTACATCAGACAGCAGTGCTCCGAGGTTTGATCTACATATTTTGATTTTTTTATGAGAGCTACCGCAGTGCGACAGTCAAATCCCTATACTGCAGATAAACTCGGACGTCATACGCATCCTCCATTGAAGCCCTGCTGCTGTTAATGATAGAAGGAGCACCAACGACCATCCCGAGGCATTTCTTGCATTGCTTCCAGTCCAAGCCTGGGCCTTCTCTCGGAGGGCTATTCTAGAATATAGATTTCCTTTTTTCCAGAAGTAGATTGCTGCGCCTGTGTCTGTTGTTGTTCCTATGGCTCTTGCTACTGTACCTTCACACACAGACTAGATTTTTTTTTCCATGTATTTGTCGTGCCGGGGGTCACACTTGGCCATCATGGACGATGGCTCAAATGCACTGTTCGTGATTTCAGCCACAGACAGCTGCTCATGGGTTTAAGACTCACTTGGTTAAGGAGGCGAAGGCCCAGCTTGGAAGGCATCGATTCGACAATTCTTGCCATTTTTAGGTGTTCATTTTGGCTCTGATATATTTCATTAGTGAATTATGTCTATATTTGTTAAAAACCTAGACGGAACAGAAGTAGAGCAGAGTGCACAAAAATTTATTTTTAGAGACAAGATTTATTAATCATGGCCAACACTAATGAGACAAGACAAATGGGAGAAGATGCTAGACTGGATATCTCTGACAGCATGGGGCGTATGACGCAGAAGATGGCTTTGGTGCCGGCGGTGTTGATGATGATCTAGCTGTTGAGCCCTCGATGAAATAATTTGATTTCATTGTGGCAAGGGAAACCATAAGTTTGACGTCCACAGTGGATTACCCTTCAAATTTTTAATATCAGTCACTCTGTCGATTCTTGGCCTTGTTTTAACTGCAGCATTGCAAGGAGCTATTGAAAAGCTGGAATATAATTTTATTTTTGGGGCTGTATTACTCATAATACATCCATGGTGGTGTCATCCTTCAACACTTTCCCCTGATAAATTAATAACTGCTGCTCAGATGGATAAGATCCTTGAAGTTGTTCTATTTGTTTTTTAAAAATCTGCAGATCTCCGTGATCCCTTCAATAGACTGAATACGTGGATTAATCTGCAACCTGTAAAGCACATGGATCTCAGCTACAATAACTTTTGTGGTGTTTGTATCCCTCTGGAAATGGGGAGACTGAGGAGTTTGTCTATTTGAGCTTGTAAAATGTTGGAATTGCTGGAGATATCACCATGGAGTTGGCAAACATGTGCAAGTTGCAGTACTAGGATCCTTTTATAGATTACTACCTCTCCTCCTTTTTCCTTCAATATTGTGAACATGCGAACGTGGAATGGAAATTTGAGAGATTTACAGGAAGAATACAAGACAGTTGAAAATACAGTGCCATTTCACTGCTCCAATCTAAGAAAAGCCTATGATGGGAACGCACCGCACCGCAGCTGAAGATCAGAGCCCGAGCGGAAGTCACCACAACTGGAGATCAGAGCTTGAGTGGCAGTCACCGCAACTAGAGATCAGAGTCACACAAAATGTCGGAACGCGAGAGCCCACTTATGGCTAACTTGGCATTTAAAATGGAGTGGTGTCGCGGTGATTGATGAAGTCTGCAATGCAGTTGTTAGAGCTCGGAGAGGAATCTATTTGAACTCATCACGTCCTTTTTTTAAATTCGCGTCGATTTGCTTAGAAGCTCTGTTAATCCATGTCCATTAATGAATGCCCATGACAGATGGATAGTGATTTATTAGAAGCATGTTGCATGGCTGTAGTTTTTTTTTTGTGATGTCAAAACTTTTGTAGCAAATTTTTTTGTAAGAATCCTACGTGAAAATAGGCAGTGTGATTGGTTGCAGTAACAAACAGCAGGAGAACACTTATTTCAAGGAGAACCTTAGTGCAAGAATAGGCTATAGAATGAATTCAAATGATGAGCAAGATCACGCTACTTCAAATCATCACAGTTACCGGAGCACTGTGATTCAGTAATTATGAAATAGACAAGTTTGTGATTTCAAATTGCTATAGATTTTCATATTTTTGTGATTTGTTGTGGTCTGCCTCCATGGAAATGGGGCCATCCGACACTCAACAAGACTTAAGAACGTGGAGGACGGGAAGTTTTTCCTTTCAGCTGGTCATGAAAATTCTGATGATGTCTCCGATACAAATTGTTTGTGAACAATCTTCTTTCTTGCCGAAATTTCTTAGAGGAGATGCCAGCGCATGAATGTTAGATAACGGCCCTATTGTATTATTTTCTGGTTATGAATATGGCAATGGAGTTGAGAGCAATTATTTTTTTGGCATGTTACCTGGCTTCCCCAACTCGCCAAAAATATAGGATCTACGTAGACATTACTAAAAAGAATTTATGTGCAACGGGCCTGGTCCTGCGTACCATGCGGCCCAATCTGGGCCTAAGTGGAAGGAGACCACTTTCTTGTATGAAGATTTTATTATGGCTCTGTTTATGGCCGACAATAAAACTTTATTGGCCTGTTTCTTTCCACACATAAGAAGTGGAAGTAAAAATATTGATGGCTCATGTAATTCCCCTACGAGGGAAATTTTAAGACTATTTTTATTCCGCCTGAGAGCGATGCCGCCATTGAGCGATGTTTATTTTGCTGCCTAGAGAGGCATGCTATTGTTTTTTCAGCAAGTTGAAGGCCCCATTCAAACCCAAACATAGGGGTATTTATAGTCGTCGAAACATTTTTTCACAACGAACACATTGGTGGTGTCCATTTGTAATTCTGAGGCTGTTTCAATTGAGTTTTTTAGCCTCAAATTTTTTCTACCTTGGAGTGCACTTTTGGTTGTACCCGACACTCCCAAGGCACTTGTAAGTGAACCTAGTATCTAGTAGTCTCCTCTTTCTACTTGGCGGATGTAGCGGCTGGTTACCCATGCATTACGGTAAGATGAGGTGACTACCATAAGGACACTTATTCTAGGGACTACAGACATAGACACCCTAGACTCTATCCGAGGTTTTTTCTAGATCTACTTCTGAAGACTACAGACGAAGACACTTCAGAAGATTCTCTTATTTTCTTCTTTCTTCTTCTCCTCCATATTTGGCTTCTATGGCTCATTTTATTGTATTGAGTGCATTTTTAGAAGAGACCGACACTCTTATATGGCTCATTTTTCCTTTGTATTAAGGTACATTTTCAACAGAGACCAACACCTTCTAGATTGAGTTCACCATGAGGAGGCATTTGATATTCATGGTGAATCTAGTCAATGATCTACAAGTGGCAACATTCTCTAAGGATGACCTGTAGAGGCAACAAACCCATATGTGGCTGACCTTGAGGCACCCATGATGACCCTGAGGCACTTAGATGGCTGACCCAGTGGCAATAGACCCGTTGAAGTGGTTGACCCTGAGGCAACAGATCGAGATGTATACACAGTGGATCTAGCGTTATTCACAGTAGGAGAGCCAAGCGCAAAGAGCACAAGCCTAGACCAAATCAACAATAAAGGAGGATGTAGATTTTTTAGAGAAGTCAACATTAAGGGGGAATGTTACCTAATGTTGACTTGTTTTTTTCTTTAGTTAGGATAGTGCACTTTAAGGGGGAATGTTAGAGTTAAAGTGCACTATGCCTCTGTTTTGACACTTGTCAGTTTATCATATAGGCCTTCTGCCTATATATGTAACCCATTTTTATCAATAATATATCCCATTAGTTTTCCCTCCTAACAGGAATAGCCTCAAACCACCTGGTGAAGTAATCAGTGGCATTAAGTATGAACTTATGGCCAGCTAATGAATTTAGGTTGATGACTCCAACAAATTCAAGTCCCCATTGTTGGAAAGGCTCTTCTACCTTGATTGGTTTAAGCAAAAATGTTGCATTCTTGGTTCTTCCCACATATCTTTAACACTTATCACATGACTTAGCTACCTTGAAAACATCCAAAAATATAGTGGGTCAGTAATATCCTACTATTATTATTTTCATAGCAATTATCCTTCCTGAAAAGTTTCCTTCGAATAGGCCTCCATGAAATTTCTTGATGACTTTTTTTTCATTGTTTTAGGCACCTTAGGAGTACTCCATCTAGGTTCCTCTTATACAAACCTTTAGGAAGTAATACATAGTTCAAATCTTGTAGTCTACATATCCTTCATTATGAAGGATTGAGATCTTACGGATATACCCCTATTTGGAAATAGGTTGTCAATTGATCTATCCAATCTAAGCTTTCAATAAAACTGTCATTATGATCATTCTCTACTCCTTAACAAGCTACTATATGTTCTAAATTTGCTTTAGTTGTGAGTTCCTGATATAATGCTCTTCCCCTCACCAACTTGGTAGGGTGGGTTTCTACATCATAATCCTATATTTTAGTAATCCATATAGCCATTTTATCACCAAGTTCCCTTGAAGAATAAAGTTTCTTACATCTAGATGCACTACGTAGACAAGGAGACTAAGTACTGCCTGAACTTCTTTAAATATTTCATCACAACAAACACTTGCCTCTCAATAAAATTATACTTGGTCTGATATTCATGCAAATTTTGACTCCAAATAAAATGGGGTGTTCCTCTCCATTCACATCCTTTTGAGTGAGCACTAATGCATAGCTTTCCTCAGCTCCATATGCATACACAATGAAATCTTTGTTGAAATTTAGATTTATTCATACTGGTGCAGTTGCAATTGCTTGTTTTATAGCTTCAAAGGCTTGTTTCCTTTTCTCAGTTTATTTTAATTCCATGTTCTTCTTGAGTGATTTTGAGATGGGCTTGACTACTTGAGAAAATTTTGAGATGAACTTCTTCACAAAGTTAATCTGCCAAAAGAAGGATTGTAGCCCTTTATTATTTGTAGGTAAGAAAAGGGCTAGAATCGATTTTACTCTAATTGGATCTATTACCATCCCATTATTGGAGACTACATGTACCAATAATTTTCCTTAATGGACCACAAAGAATGATTTCTTTGGGTTGAGAGCAATGATAAACTCTTTGCACTTATGGAAAACTTTTTGTAAATTTTCAACATGTGATTCTTTTCTGTGAGAAAACACTATCATATCATCTAAATAAATCAGAATTATTTTATTGATCAACTCACCAAAAGTGTAGTCCATGGCCCTATGGAATGTGGCTCTCGCATTGGATAAGACAAATGGTATTCTCTGGTAAGCAAATGTGTCCCACTTAGTGGTGAAGGCTATTCTGAATTGGTATTCATCTTAACCCATATCTGGTTGTATCTAGAGAAGCCATTCAATAAGGAATATATTTACGACCCTAACACCATATACAAAATTTGGTCCATCTGGGGAAGTGGATAATGTGTTGGTCTAGTTGTGACTACAGATATAGTAGGTACATAGGAGGTTTGTAAATCTTATCATGGAAAAAATTTAGTAATGGTTACCACATACTGAGTTGGAGGAGGAACATTATGATGTTATAATTGATTTACAACCTCTTTACCATGTTTGGATAAATGATGTTGAAAAATATCTAAGTTTTGATTTACATTTTGTGTTGGTTGTTTTTGGGAATTATTTTGAGTGTTATTGTTTGCAGTAAATTGTTGTACTTCCATTTTGCCTCTATCAATCAAATCTTGTATCATATGTTTCAACTGCTTACAATAATTAGTTGAATTTCCATCAACTTGATGAAAATTACAATGTAGATCAACCCTATATCTAGCTGCAGTGGTATCTGGTTGTCGTATCTCTGGCAACCATATTAAACCTTGTTATAATAATTGAGGCAAAATCATGGTTAAGGGTTGATTTAGTTTTGTGAACACTCTTGGAGGTTTATCAGGAATCTTCAACAAAAACTTCTTTACAACTTTTGTAGTATTGATTTTTGAGGTATTTCTACTATCAGTGACTCCATCACCTACTACTTGTTTATTCTTATATTGATTTTTGGAAGTTTTATTTTCATATTTTTCTTAAATTGACCTCTTCTAATAAGGGCATATTCTACCCTTCTTTCTAATTCTATAGCTTGATCAAAAGAGGTCATTGTAGCTGTAGCAAGTTCATATAATAATTGTTCTTGTAAATTGCCAATGAATATTTCCAACATTTCTCGATGAGGTAAAGCAAAATGCAATTTTCCTAGAATTTGCCTCCATTTGGCTAGGAATTCTGCAAAGCTCTCATATTTCCCTTGTTTCAAGTTGTATAAATCCTTAATAGTGACATGTATTTCTATGTATGCACTAAATTTGTGAACAAACATTTTTGTTGTCTCTTCAAAGTTTCTCAAAGAATTTGTTGATAGTTGGTAATACCATTCTAAAGCCATGCTTTCGAGACTTTTAGGGAAATTTTTTAGCAACAATAAGTCATCATAAGAAATATCATGACATGCTATCCTAAACATGCGAAGATGCTCAATAGGATATTCGATTCCTTTATATATCATGAGAACAAGCATAGGGAAATGTTTACGGTAAGGTTGAGCGACCACAATAGGATCCAAGGGTTGACTACACATCTCTCTATAACTGTATGAGAGACAGTAGGGATCTATCTGGTCTAGACATGAAACTAATTTTTTAACCATGGCTTCAAGACCTTGTGGTTGTCCAACAAATTGGTTTTGTTGTACCATGTTGTTGTGTCTTTGATAACAAGGTTGTGTTGTCACACAGGGATTTCCAGTTGAAACATTATTGTGTAAAGTGTTTGTGGGAACAATGTTATGTAGTTTATATGGGATTGTATTTTTTTGGATGACATTTTGAATTTTCTTAGCTCTTTGTGATGTAGTTATCTGTTGATTAGGAGCTTGAGAAGCATAAGAATGTTGTTTTTGTTTAGAATTTGAATTTATCATTGGTGGTGGTTTGCTATGTTTTGATTTAAATTTTGGAATGTACCAGCTTGATCTTGATTTGTTCTATTTATGTAAGTTAATAGATTTTCATGTAATCAGAAAGCAGCTTCTAAAGAAGCCTTCATTGAATAATCTCCCATAGGAAGCTGACCTTCTGTTTGTATCACATGATTAATGACATCTATGTTTTCTTTTAGAAACCCAGCAAAGTATTGGACAGATTTAAAATTGACATTACCTTCATCATCCATATAAGGCTTAGTTGGATCATCTATTTCATCTTCTTTATTATATTTTTCCCCTTCTTCTGAAATTCTATCATCTTCTATTTGAATTCTATAATCAAAATTTTCTTGATCTTGTTCCTCCATGTAATCAGATTCTAATATGCAAATATGTAAATATATTTTGTTTTTGGTATTTTTTTTATTTTTTGAAAATAAAGCAGAAAATACAATTATAATATTCTAGATATTATACTTAATCTTCCTGAAAGAGTCTATAGATATCATTGATAGGTTCAAGCTCTTCAGGTGACATATAATGTTCTTCCTAAAACTAAAAGTTGGCTTTTAAGAACTTGAAAAAATGGACTATGGTGATACTATCAGTTTAATCTAGCATACAAAAGCATAGTTCATGACAATACTCATGATAATGGATTTCTTTCAGAGTTTTGTGGAATCTTCTCTTATTTTCCAAGACTATTTCTTGATATTCTATATGTGCTAGAAATTTGTTTACTGTTATGGCGTTTTTAATTTAATCATCAAAGATATAAACAGTTGAAGAAATACTTGCTCTTTTATCCATTAACCACCTCTCACATGCCCTTTGAATATCAAAGTAGCAAGAAGCATTATTGGGCTCTAGGATTATAGCTATGTCAAATATTTTAATTTGGCTAAGTCTTGGTTCTTTGGATTTTATAATGTCTAATATTTTCAAGAGTTCAGTCCACTATTCTTGATATGGAATACTAGAATTTTCAACTATTAGAGAGATTTCCTGAGTGGATAATAATGCTCTAACGTTTATGCTTACAACTTTTCCTATATTGAAATTTAACATCTATGCTTACGGCTCTAAAGTTTTGATCTTTTATTTTTATTTTGTATTTTATATTTTTTGAAGTTTTATGTTTTTATGAATCAGAAATATGCATGTTATTCACATTGGGTTCACCAAAGAATGTAGCTCTAAAATTCTCACACTCCTTTCCTTTAGTCTAATATATCCATGCCTCGAAGGGGAATAGGAGAATAATAGGTCTTCACCTCAGAGGAGAGGCACTTGAGATCATGCCCTCTTTGGTGATTTTACGATGAATTGGGTGGGTTTATCAGGAAATATTTTATGGTAGTTTCCACACCTAGGTTTGGGAGTTTGTTTGATGTGTTCTTTTAGATAGTCTCACATACACCTAGTTTGGCCAATATGCAACTATGCTATTCTACATACAATTTCAATTCACATGAAGATAACAAACAACAAAAAATAGGAAATAATGAACAATGTAATGCTTATAAAGTGATTTGAAATTCTAACTCGGATCTGGATGGCTTATTTCTACAAATTTTTACTTTATGCAGACAAGATTGGCTAGTTTAGGGTGAGATCAGGTGGTACAATCCTATGATCGATCAATCCGATCTACTATCGATCGATCCGATCAGAACGAAAACCTAGAATTCAATAATTGAACATAGAAAACAAGAAATTCATAGCATAACGTGCTTTTAATAAGATGGATTAGATTAAGTAATGATCTAGGATTTGAAACAACTACATAAATGGATGTAGATCTAAGATATATGCATAAACATTCATGAAAAGTGATATTAAATGAATGGAAATCCAATGTATGAATTGAAATAGATTTAAAATGGTCTAGCAGGTAATGAATATGATCTGAGGAATGTGAAATAGGGAGATAAAATGCAAACAGTGAGGTTTGGATACCCCCAAGAAGCTTATCAGTAAAAATTTTTGATGCAAATAATATTGGGCAGTTTTTTTAGAGATCGATCAACCCTATCTAGAGATCGGGTAATATGATCCAAATATCAGGTAGTATGATCATGTATGTATCCAACCGATGCGTAAATCTAACCTATAGAAACACAACAAATATGTAGAATAACAGAGCAAATTTATGCAAATTTTCCAGGGGGAATCCAGGGCGAGGAGCCTGGATTAAATAGAATAGGATTAGCTGAGATATTGGGCTAAAAATCAAGAGGGTTACAAATTCCCTCTATTCTAGATGAGATCATTCGAGCTGATTCTATAACTGTCGTAAAGTTGGCCAGGTAAGGACAAAGAAGCTGCAACCATTTTTGTGACCTTGCTAAACAGGGCAATTTTCAATTTTGGACAAGATAGGGTGGTCTGATATCATAAAAAATCATACGATCTTGTACAATGGCTAAAAATAAACTTGCAATGTTAGGGTAAAATGAGGTAGTATATTGCATTATACTACATTAGTTAGATTATTACATCTACTTTGACTATTTACCATGTAGATATTTTTCTTCCTAAAATATCTACAGGTTAATTTATGTTTACCTTAGGTTAGAATATCCTATTCTAACTCTATCCTAACTTTACGCTATCCCCTATTCTAGGATACGCGTTAGTTAGCGTTAGATTAGCAATATGGTTCAAATACCTATTTTGTAATCTATATAAACCTAAAGCTATTCTAAAGCTAAGGTTAATGAGCATTAGATTATTTATTTGTTAATCTTACCTTCCGCCTAACATTGGCATCAGAGCCATACCCCGGAGTTAACCCGCAGCACTTCGTGGCACGCAATCCGAGGAGGTGACCCGTAATCTGGTTTTGGGCACGTTTCTCGAGGCGGCCCGTAGGCTGATCGACACGCTTCCCGAGGCGGCCCGTAGGAGTTAATCGGCCCGGTTCCCGAGGTGACCTGCACGCGGCCCGAGGCGATCTGCTGACGTGGTGACACGTGGCCCGAGGTGGCACGTGGCCCGAGGCGGTCCGATCTGGTGACGTGGCGGTCCGATCTGCTGACGTGGCGGCACGCGGCCCGAGGCGACACGCGGCCCGAGGCGGACCGATCTGGTGACGTGGCGGTCCGATCTGGCGTGGTGGCACGCGAGCGATCGGCAAAAGAGATTCCTGTGCGTGGCTGATTGCCCGCAGGCAATCAAAGTATTAAGCGCGAGGTTTTGTTTTTAAATCTCGTGAATGCGCCCGCAGGGCGCATGTGGGATTTTTCCCACGAAAGTTTTTTAAAAAATTTTCGGCCAGCCAGTGCTTAATAAGCACGGGGCCAACCTTGGCTGACGGATCAGCCAAGGTAGCCCGACTGGCTAACACAGCCAGCGCGAGGGCCATCCGCGCGGGGTCGGGAGATCAATCCCCCGCGACGCCAATTTTTTTTGGCGTCTTCCCGCCGCGCGAAGGACGAAAGGGAAGGTTTTAACCTTCCCTTCTCGTCAAGTGGTGTGGACCGACTGGCAGGAGCGCCAGTCGGCCGATCTCCTGCCGCGGGGACGCAGGTTCGAACCCGCAGGTCAGGTAAAATTTTTTTTATTATTATTTTTTTTCTTGCATTTTTTTTAATTTTCTCTTAGTTTTTTAATTAATAATTTTTTTTTGTTATTTAAATCATTTTTTTTCAAAATTAAGTGATTTGTTTATCAAAAATTTGTTTATTAATTAAATTCTATTAAGTTATAGATTAAAATGATGCATTGAAATAAAATTTTATTAAAAAAAAAAAAAAAGAGGGAAGGCAAAAGTTTTTTTTTGTATTGTTTTCTCCTAATCAAACTGAGGGAGACAAGAGACAATCCTTGAAACAAATTTCTTTTGCAGCTTTGAGACTTCTAATAAATTTTTAAATTCTCCAAAATTTTCTAATCAATTGTTTTGGGAGAACAAATTTTTTGTCTCATGAAGAAAAAGCTTTGGATCACAAAAGCCCTTCGTCGTCTAAGAGTTATTCGAAAGAGGAATGAACTTAGACGTCAGACGACAAGATCTCATTTTCGTCGTATGCTTAGAGAGCATAGAAGGAGCTTACCCCGTTTCAATACTTACACTGATCCTTGGAAGGGTTTGGATCGTAGTTATGGTCCCATGAGGATTAGAGAACCCTTTAATCCTGATGCACCTCCTATTTTTGAGTATTGAATAATTACGGGAGATAGAAAACCAAGTTGTGTGTCAACTGGTTCTGGAAGGTCTTTCAAATGCTTGTCGTGTGTCGACTTGTCTTGAAAGATATGCTCTAAATTCTACATTTTGTAAACATTAAGGGGGGATAGAATTTTTTTAAGAATTCTATAGTTTTCAAAATTGTAAAGATAAAGGGGGGGCTATTTCAGTTTCAAGAAAGGTGCATTCTCGATTTTACTCGACACCTTCTCTTCAAAATTGCTTGTACTAGGTGCATTTTCGGTGGAATCCGACACCTAGAGTGATAAAACTTTGGGTGCTCTTATGTTTTTTGATTATTGCACTAAAAAAACATTTTTTTTGCAATTACAAAGTCACAAATAAAACATTACAAGGAGCTTTTCACAAACACCCAAACTTCACTCAAACACCATGCTAAAACTTTGCATAGGTTTACACAAGTAATTTCTCCCCATCAAAAAGGTCAAAAATTTCAATCACCTTGATAAGACTCTCTTTTGTTTGGCTTAAATAAACCTCAAATTTTTTCATCTTTTTTCAAAGGTGTTAAAAGCAGGTGCCATTAAATATCTTAGAGAGCACATATCAAAAGTTTGACAAAATACTCCCTTGTTTCATTTGCTCTATTTTGTTTGGCTCAATATTCCTCAAACTTTTCATCTCTTGCAAAGAGTGTTAAGGCAGGTGCCATTAAATATCTTATAGAAAGCAAATTGAACCAACTTCTCTATACCTTTTCTTAGGGTATAGTGCAAGATAGCATCATATTAGTCCTCTTCACAAATTTGAAACCTAAACCATGGCCATGATACACAAGTATCTCACTGAGAGCCAACTGCTCAAAGGTTCAAATTACTCAGCATGGAAGACTAAGATGAAGGCTATCTTAACTGTAGAGGACTTGTGGTCAATAGTAGATGGAACTGTCACTAGACCTCAATCTTCTGGACAAGATCAAATAGACTTTGATAAAAAGGATAAGAAACTTTCCTTAATGATCTTGCTTGCTATTACTGATGATATCCAACCTCATATCAGTGAAGCTACAACTGGTAAGGCAGCTTGGGATGCCTTAAGTACCATTTTTGAGGGCAAGAATCAATCAACGATTCTTAACCTTCAAACACAGCTTCATACATTACATATGAAATCAGGAGAAACAGTAGAGCTATTCCTCTGCAGAGTCGCAGAATTAAAAACAAAGCTGCAATCCTTAGGAGAAAAGTTGGAAGACCAAGTCTTAAACTCAATCATTTTGAGAGCTCTTCCTGACTCCTACAGAATGTTGATCACCTCCTTACAGGTTTTTGGTAGGACAGTAACTTTTGTCGAGTTGGTAAATATGCTTCAAACAGAAGAGGCTACCCAACTCCAGAGAGATGAGGCATCAAACAATGCCCTTTTTTCACAACGACAAGGTGGTAAGAAAAAGTGGAATCAACAGAAGGGTTCTTCTTCTAGACAAGACAAGGGTAAAGCCAAAGAGGTTCCGAAGAAGAAACAACATTGTAAAATTTGTGACACTGACACTCATGAAACCAAACGATGTTGGTTTAAGAACAAACCGCCCAATGAACAAAGAAATAAGAAGGGCAAAGGCAAACCTAAGAACCAGAACAATCAGCAACAAGGTCACATAGCAGCTGAAGATTCTAGTTTCGATTCTGAACGAGCACACAAGGTGCTCATGACCCATACAGATTCTTCCCACAAGGATTCTTTGTGGTACATAGATTCAGGCGCTAGTAAACATATGACTGGCGATAAAACATGGTTTGCTACTTTTGAAGCTCGAGAAGGTAGACCGGTCACCATTGCTGATGATCAGACCTATAGAGTTCAGGGCGAAGGCAGTGTTTCAGTCTCCCTTCCAGATGGAGAATGTAATATTGAAAAAGTTCTTTATGTTCCAGGATTAAAAAATAATCTCTTGTCAGTTCCACAAATCCTGGACAATAACATGAATGTCAATTTTACTGTGGACAAAGACAAGAAACGTTGCTTCATCACCAAAAAGGGAAAACCGATAGCAACAGGTTCATACAAACATGGTTTGTTTGTCTTAGATGCACTTACCTCCACTCATACTGCACTTGCAGTGACCACAAAGGAGGCCACTTCTCTTTGGCATAAGAGATTTGGGCATTTGAGTTCAGGATATTTACTAGAGCTGAGTAAATATCAAATGGTGAAAGGACTTCCTCCCCTTTCGTCTATTTTGCCAGTGTGCTCTGATTGCTTGTCAGGCAAGCAACATAGAGTACCTTTTGAACCTAGCTCTTTTCGAGCTAAGGAACCTTTGGAGTTAGTACACACAGATTTGTGTGGTCCTATGTCTACAAGTTGTGGAGGAAAACGGTATTTTCAATTGTTTGTTGACGATCATTCACGCAAAATGTGGGTCTTCTTCTTGCAGTTGAAGTCTGAAGCATTTTCCTATTTTCAGCATTTTAAATCTCTTGTTGAGAAGGAATCAGGATGCTTTATTAAGACCCTCCGTTCAGATCGAGGGGGGGAATACACTTCAAAAGAATTTTCCTCATTCTTACAGACACATGGGATAAAAAGACAGTTAACAACAACCTACACTCCTCAATCCAATGGGGTTGTTGAGAGAAGAAATCGGTCCATAATGGAAATGGTTCGATGTATGCTTAAGGGGGCCAACCTTGAGCAAACTTATCTGGGTGAAGTCTGTTCAAACTGCGGTATATCTTCCGAATAGGGCTCCCACAAGGGCACTTAAAGGTATGACTCCTCAGGAATCATGGAGTGGTAGGAAACCCTCCATAACTCATCTAAGGGTATTTGGGTGTAAGGCATTTATGCATATACCTAAGGAGAAAAGAAAGAAATTAGATGAGAAATCTCTACCTTGTATATTTCTTGGTTATGATGAAATTTCAAAAGGCTATCGTTTGATAGACCCATATACCAAGAAAATATATATAAGTAGAGATGTAGTGTTTGATGAAGCTTTCACATCCAACACTACATCAGTATACCTAGATGATGAGGAGGAACAACAACCTCCTCCTCCTCCTTCTTCTTCTTCACAACAGAAGAAACCACCCAAATGGTATACAAGCACAATGAAGGACTCTAAACTCACTTCCCCTCCAGATCTTACTCTCAATCGTCCAAAGACAAGAAGCATGTCACAGAAAGACAAGGGTAAAGCATCCACTTCAGTTGATGATCTTTGTGCAGATTTTCAAGACCTTTCTGTAGATAGAGAGTTACCAAGGGAAGATGAGATGGAGATAGATGAGGAGAGGGTTTACTTATCAGCATGTGATGAGAATGAACCTTCTACAGTTGATGAAGCACTTAGTCTGCCTCAGTGGAAGACAGCTATGGATGCAGAATATAACTCCCTCATTAAAAATAAAACATGGAAGCTAGTGAATTTGCCTAAAGGTAAGAAACCCATAGGTTGCAAATGGGTCTACAAAATCAAATATAAGGCAGATGGCACTATAGATAAGCATAAGGCCCGACTTGTGGCAAAGGGCTATGCTCAAAAGGAAGGACTGGACTATGAGGAAACCTTTGCTCCTACAGCAAGGATGACCACCATTCGAGTACTTTGTGCTATGGCAGCACAATTCGGATGGAAGTTACATCAGATGGATGTAAAAAGTGCCTTTCTTAATGGTGACTTAAAAGAGGAAGTATTCATGACTCAACCTCCTGGATTTGCAGAGGAAGGCCATGAGCAACATGTTTGCAAATTGGTAAAATCATTATACGGGCTAAAACAAGCCCCAAGAGCATGGTACATAAAGATGGATAGTCACCTATTGCAACACGGATTTAAGAGAAGTCCATCAGACGCAAATCTCTATATCAAGAACACGAGGTTCGAGATAGTGATTCTTGTGTTATATGTAGATGATCTGATCATCACTGGCAATTCAGAGAATTTAATTAAAGCCGTGAAGGATGACTTGAAAAAGTCATTTGATATGACAGACCTAGGACTTCTCCACTACTGTCTTGGCCTTGAAATAGAACAAAAAAAGAATCATCTAAGGGTGACCCAGAAAAAGTATGCTAAGACTTTAGTAGAAAAATATCGTATGACTGATTGTAAACCCAAAGCAACACCGATGGAATCAGGGTTACGGTTATCACGATATGAAGACTCACCACAGGTAGATGGAACACTTTACAAACAAATGATTGGAAGCCTCATCTATCTGACTAATACTAGACCAGATATTACTTTTTTTGTAAACTATCTTTCTCGGTTCATGCAAGAACCAAAGGTGTCCCATTGGAAAGCAGCTAAAAGAGTCATACACTACATTCGGGGTAGTTCAGATTATGGTCTAGAGTATAAGAAGAATAACTCATTCTTCTTACAGAGTTACACTGACTCTGACTATGCTGGCTCCATAGATGACAGAAAATCAACTTCAGGCTATGTTTTTCATCTTGGATCCGGTCCTGTCTCATGGCATAGTAAAAAGCAACAGGTTGTTGCTTTATCTTCAACTGAGGCAGAATATCGCGCTGCACGTGGAGCTGTGTGTGAAGCGATATGGCTAAGTCGCATCTTACCTTCCGCCTAACATGCAACAGGTACAAAAATTGAGGTAGCAAGTTAGGGGACAATTTGATTTGATTTTTCTAATGTTTTTAACCTAGGATTGATTAATGTGGGTCAATTTTAACCTATTACACCAAGAATGGATCTGCAAGATAAAGGAAGCTTTTACGTAAATGACAACAAGCCTACCAAGGTTATTTATGTAATCCAAAAGAAGTCTATCAAAATCATTTATGTAAACCATAGCAAGGATAAGGAGTTATTTACATAAAAAGGAAGATACATCACATCCAGCATTCAGACACATCAAGCTTCACCTCTATCAATGTGAATAGGAAGCACGATGAAGGTATAAGCGCAAAGAGAAAAATAGATGCTACGTTGGGAATAACATCAACAAAGGAAAGCAAAAGAGCTACCTCATCCTCATTCTAATATCCAAGGCGGCTCATGAATTACTTGCAGAAGAGAATACGTTTCTTGTTGCTCAAGAAATCAAAGTAAGCTAATGAGGAAGATAATCGAAGGAGTTATAATCTCCTTCTTGGAGGTTTTACATCTAAAGTCCCATGCAAGAGGTCTGAATGCCAATTTTCATAATATTCCCTAATGGCTATCATATCTCTAATGTTCAAGAAATGAACATTAAGGATTTACAAGTGCTCAAAGAAAGTTTTAATACATTACAAAGGAGTAATGGTTAGTGCAGTATCATTACAAGAAGTGGCAGTGCTCTTAAGAAACACAGATGCCACTTGTCCATAATTGACTACCATTAAATGCAGTGAAGAGAGATTGAAAGGAAAATAATTATTTTTGAAGTTTGTAGAGTGAAGTGGAGAGCAAAGTGCAATCAAAGAATAGGAGGAATAGTGCATTTAATCTAGTCCTAAGCACAACGTGGAAGGAGAGAAATGAGCATTTAAGGCTCCATAAAATAAGGTCAGCATATACTCTCCAAGCATCAAAGAGCAAGCCCGATTGTTTCTCACTCAGCCATACCACACTTGGCCATTCAGATTCATCAAGTCAAGCACCACAAAAAGGGTACATAAAAGGACTGTTATATTTTAGTCAAAACTAGCGCCATTCAAGTGTGAATTCAAGGGACTAAGGTAAGAGAACTATCTCATTAATATTGCTTTCAAACATAGGATATATAAGGTTATAATTTCAAGGATAAAATTTAAGGTTGAGAAAGCAAAATATATAGGAGATAACTTACCAAAAATCAAAATACTATTTGTAAACTAACCTAGGAGATATAAGGCCTTCTACTTAGGTTGAACTATTTAATACTTTACAAATATTATTATTTTTTCTAATTTTCCAAATTTGGGAGTCATAAGTTCTACTACTACAAATTGATTTATTGAAAATTAGAAAAATTAAAATTAAATCTCAAAGGGCCATTATAAGAGGTTTATCAATAAAATTTAAAGGTTTGAAATTATAATATTTACTTGTCTAAAATATTCTCAAATCGAGATAAAAGATCCAACATTAAAACCTTTTGAAATATAGGAAAAGTGCTTATTTCAATAGGAGAAATAAGGACAATAGAAGTTGATTTTGGCATTTACAAAACTTTACAAATCAACCAAGATTGAACTATAACTTACAAAAACACTTTATATATTATATAAAACATACTAGGGAGTCATAAAGTATTCTAAAAAACCTAAAAAAAAATATTAGGAAATTCAAATGGCTTCAAACAAATTCTTCTCAATAGAATCTTAGCTACTTAAGGGTTCTAATTATTTCTCCTGGGATAATAAAGTGAAAGCTATTTTGGTATATGAAAAACTTTGGGATATTATCAAAGGGAAAATAAAAATACATACTATAGATGATATTGGAATCCTAAAGTTTGTATAAAATGATTCAAAGGTTCTAATGATAATAACCTTTGCTATAACTGATGAGATACAACCCTATATTAGTTTAGCAAAATCATCCTCAGATGCATGGTCAAGCCTAGATAAAATTTTTGAAG
The DNA here is from genome assembly GCA_028583015.1 of Wollemia nobilis. Lineage (NCBI taxonomy): Eukaryota > Viridiplantae > Streptophyta > Pinopsida > Araucariales > Araucariaceae > Wollemia > Wollemia nobilis. The sequence continues at coordinate 2,483,015 of JAQPPZ010000028.1, forward strand.
GAAATAATAAGGCAACTATTCTTCATCTTTAAAGTCAACTTCATTCATTAAAAATGAACAATGGAGAAAGCATAGAATTGCTCCTAAGAAAAGTAGCAGATATTAAAGGGAAATGATTTACCTTAGGAGAAACAGTTAAGGATGAAATTCTTACTCAAGTAACCATGAGAGCACTTCCAAACAACTATAAACATTTGGTAACATATTTACAAGTTCTAATTAAAGATACTTCTTTTGATGACTTAGTCAATATTTTATAGGAATATGAAGTGGAAATATAGTTAAATATGAGATGTCTTACACTGCATTGGCTTCTAAAGATAATACACAAGGAAACATTGCATCTTCATCAAAATGATGAAGACCATCGTACAACAAGTATTATTAGATATGCAAGAGAAAAGGCCACAGTACCAGCTACTATAGGTTCAATCCCAAGAATCAAAATCAAGAAAATTTGATGAACAATGGGAGCCAATTTCAGCCACGACAATATCAAAATCCTCGTCAACAATAATTTCAGCCTCCATCCAACTATCCCCAATTGGAGTATCAAAAAATAAATAAGAAAAGGACATCTAGCTCAAAGGATAGAAGAAATTGAAGAACTTAGAGAATCGACTAATGATTATGAGATCAAATATCTTTCAGCAAGAATGATAGTTTTTGAAGATACTAACATCTTGCTTGAATAGGTTATAGAAATTAGAGAAAAATAATCAGAATTCCATATCCAAGAAGATCATTTCCAGGAAGAAGATCCACATCTTCAATACCCAAGTATTGTAATATAGGAGGTGTTAGAAATAGATTATATTATATTATTTGGGTCATGTAAATGTACCTTCCTTGGTACATACTTAGGACATTAGGTTAATTTAGAGAGAAGTTATCTAGTAACTTCATGCAATGAAATTAATGCACAAGTGTCAATGTGCAAGGTGTCCACTTGTACAACTAGGTAGAATGTTAGCCAAGGAACTTATCTCCCTATATAAAGGCCATAGATGTAGAAGATAGATATCGAAGTTAGTGTATTGAAGTCAGTGTGTGGTAGATAGACAATAGTGTAGTGTATGTGAGCTATAAGCTCAGAGTGAATTCATGGAGCAATTACTTATATCATGGAGTGTCCATTTCCTCCATAGCTACTATTGTAATATTTTTTGTCATTTCTATTTATAGCATATTTTAGTCATCTCACATATTTAATTTACATATTATTATTCTACATCTTGTGATTGCTACAATATGGCTATCTCCCATTGTATGTGGCATCAAAAGCTAACAGTGGAGAGCCATGGTACCAATAAAATGACCCAAAAATTTATGTTGAAGGTAGATCCTCTATGCCGAACATAGTCCTACCTATGCAAGATTTTGATAAAGCTTAACTCTAGCTTGCGAGTCACACCTTGGTTAGGTACTTCTTGGGGAGGATTCCTAATGACTCACTAAAGGTTAGGTTAGTGAGACTTATTTCCAAAAATGGGTGGTTTATATCAATCTCCCCAATACCTATTACCAATATCAGTTTGTACCTCATAAGATAAAATACTGCCCTCTTATGGAGGTTTGATTCAAAAATTGAGCTCCAGTAGAGATGTCTACGCCTTCGAACATAGTTAAATATGTCCCACTAATGGATGGGAGGAATGGAAATCTATCACTAGGAATAATGGTAAAGAAAACCAATCGCAACCCTCTATAAGAGCTGATAAAAAGGAGTCTCGATAGATCTCTCAGTTAGGAAGATCTCATGCAACCTCTACAAAAGGAACTACTATTTCTCTTCCTGTAGGTACCTCTAGTGGTAATAGCAAAAAAATTTCTCCAACTCTTAAAGCCTCCTAGTTGGTTGAGCCATCAACTATACTAAAGTTTGCCCCCTCAAGTGGACGCCATGTCTCTCCACCTTGTCTGCCTAGCGAAGTTCCATCATGAAAATCTCATCGCTCTTGCATATCCAATTAGGGAGGCCTCAGGCATCCCTCTGGAGAAGCAACAATAGACATATTTTTTTTGTGAAAAGCATAATAGGTTTCTCACAAACACCTTTGAATATTTAGCAAAGTTTGAGGACTCTGAGGTCATTGAAGGAAATATGCTCCTTGATCGTGTCTCATGAAGTGTATATCTTGAAATGTTAAAGGTTTGACAAATCATGTATGCAAGTACATAGTGTGTCATGGGTTGGATGACTTCAAGATCAAATTTGGTAGTATTGATATTCTTTGCCTTCAAGAAGTCAAAGTCACTAACTTTATTTTTTCAATTACTTACTTCTTTCTCTAACATCAAGGCCACATATTTCATACTATGCATGACATAGGTGAAGGAGGGGCAATCATCTGCCTTTCAAAACCTTATCATTCTATACTGATCTCTTGGGGTTGTGACAATTCTAATCATGTCATCTCGATTGTGATGGAGATTTATGGCCATATTCTTGGTGTGCTCAACATATATGTACCTAATGATGCCAAGGATTGTTGTGTGCTTTGGCGGTGGATGGTGCTCTCTCCCCTCTATTATCTAGTTACTCTATGGGGACTTCAATATCAAATTTGTGCTTCCCATGAGGTGGGCCATAAGGGAAAGATAAGCATGGTCTTTCTGAGACCAATAGTTTCTTTTTACGTGGTCTAAAAATCAACAAATTGAGATTCATTTCTAAAAAAAATGGATAGAGTCATGCTCTCAGATTTTGATATTTTTTCCTTTGAGTGGCCCTCATATTCTTCTCCCTTTATCCCTGTCCACCTCGAGCTCTACTTGTTTGATCTTTCTCTTATTTCCTTTTCCATCTAGGTTTCTTCTACCCCCCTAATCTTTCTTGATCGTAATTTTACCTTAATACCTTTATTATACACCACCCCATGTTGAGGGCCTATGTTATCAAAACTTTGAACCTAGTCCCTAGATCAAAAAGGGCTTCAAGATGGATTGATTGATGAAATTTTTCTATCCAATGCACTGTTAGCTTCCTACGTTCGCTTGGGCATAATATTACTAAGTTTCATCATAGCTCAAATGCTACTCTTAAGTAGGAACTGGAAGTGGCTTCAACTCAACTTTAGTCCAATCCTTTCAATGAGGAGCTTCAGAGGCACCTTGCTATGGTTAAACACTAGCTTCTAATGGTAAAACACTATGATACCAAAGGGATACAAATCGAGGTAAGGTTGCACTGACTCAAATTTGGAGATAGGGTGACCAAGGAGTTATTTCAGCGCTTGCATCCTCATAATTAATTTTTGGATTTTAAAGTCCTTAACATTAATGGAGAACATATTTCTAAACTTCCTATTATTCTCTCTACTTTTTAAGAGCACTATCAGGTTGTGTTTATGGCTCAAGCCCACTCCCTACAACGTGATCAGGCTCTTAAGTCATTCCTTTTTGTTGTCCTAGAGAAAATTTTTGAGTCTCAAAGAGTTTCTTGTGAAAAGACCCTCTCTTTGAAGGATCTAGAGGAATTTCTTTCTCAGATGGTCAATGATAAGTCCTCTAGTCTTGATGGATTCTCCTATAAATTCTACAAGTCTCTTTGGGATATTGTTGGGTCTAATCTTCTCAAAGTCTATCAAGAGACCCTCTCTAAAGGTTCTCTAGGTCCTAGTATTAATAAAGAGATTATTAAATTTATCCCCAAGGATAGTGATCATGAAATAATCACCAATTGGAGACTTATTACTATCCTTAATGTTCCTCTATGATCATCGCAAAGCCCTAGCTTTACGCATTTTTCATATCCTTCCTATTATCATACACATGGAGAAAATTGGCTTCATTAGAGGTAGGTTCATCGTTGACAATATTATTGCTATCTAGAAAGGCATGGAGTGGGTTCACAATTTCAACCAATGATCACTATTCATCAAAATCAACTTTGAGAAAGCCTATGAAAATATTGATTGGTTGTTCATTCTAACCATGCTTAAAGCTCTTGGTTTTGGACCCTACTTCATTAGTTCTATGGAAATATTTTTTGCTAAGGCTTCAATTGTTTTATCCATTAATAGACACAAGTCCTCAGCCATTGGGCTCTTTAAATCCATTAGACAAGGTTACCCATTGGTGCCATCCCTTTATGTCCTTGTTGTTGAAGGGTTTGACTATTTACTAGCTCACCACGCTGCTCAAGGCTCTATTTGAGGATTTTCTCTCCTCGGAGATGAGACTCAGTTGATCAATGATCATTTTATCGATGACTCCTTCCTCACTCTTATTGAGGAAGAAGGTTTCATTCAACAAGCGCTTGCCTTCCTGGATATTTTTTGTCTGGCTTTTGGATCCTCCATTCAATGGAGAAAGACTCAATGTTATAGGCAATCTCTCGAATCGATGTCCCACTAGCTTACTCAATATCAATCGAATATCATCTAAGAGGGGGAATTGTTTCATTTTTTAGGTATTCCTTTTACCTTTAATAGTTGGATGCTAGAGCTATGGAAGTATGTTAATAACATGGTGGAACATAAACTTATCTACAATCCACCAAGAAGCTCTCCCTTGCTAGTAAACTCCAAATTTGTAAAAAATCCCTTGCAACCACCCATGTTTATTATTCTTCCAAAAATTGCTATAAGAAGCTTTATAAGCTTTTGTGGGACTTTTTATGATTCTCTTTCAATAATGGTTTAGAATTCCACTATGTTGTTTGGGAGTATTACTATATACCTAGAATCCATGGTGAGCTTGGCATTCATAATAGTCAACATCAATATTGGGACCTCTATGTTAAGTGGATTATCAAAGCCCTCACAGGCAATGAGCCCTGGAATATTCTCATCCAGCACTATATCAGTGCAGGTTCCCCTTTTGGCCATTAGAGTTGGTGGGGCATGGGGTTCCCTTCGCTCCTTGTTACCCCTGTGCCTGTCAAAGTGTTAGGATTATTCGTTAGGAGCATTTGGAAAGTCTAGAAAAGTGTTAAGCCTTGGCTTAGATGGAATGGCCAAAGCTTCTGGCATGGCCTCTCCATAAACCAAATGAATGTTTGGTGGTCACCTGTTATCACCTACCAAGGATCCATGTTTGTGCAGGTTACCTAGGTTCATGCGCTTAGATTATTTTGCAAATGTGTGCAATGCATCACTAATCTCTTTTCTTCTCCTACCAAGGATTGAATCCCTTGGGATGACTTCAGAGCCAAATTTAGGCTTAGTCACTTTGACAAGGATATTTTTGAGGTTGTCAAGTTTACTCTTCTTGACTTCATGTTACACAAAATTTCTTTGCTTTCACAATGACCTTGGTGGAAGGACTAGAAGTGGTATCCAGATAGTCTACTACAAAAATATAAGACCTGATTGGGGTATGGATGGATTTATCCTTGCCTCCCTATGATTGATAAGATCAATCAATGGTGGAAGGTCTCCTCCCCTCGGCCTGTTTGGATGCGTAGGTTCCAGACCGCTTGGGCTTCTTTCTTGGAGCCTAAAATTGCCCGTTTTTCCTTTAGTCATTTGCACCAACGACTTTCATTTGGGGAGCATCTCCAGCATTTAGGCATCCCTAACCCTTCTTGCCCTTTTTTTCTTCATTCTGAAGACTTTGTCCATATTTTTTGGGTTTGTGCTCATTCTCATTCCCTTTGGGAGTGGCTTTTTTTTAGACCCTATTCCTTTACCACATTTGAGTGGATGCATATCATTTTGCGAGACCCCCTACCCTTTCTGGCTATTTTATTTGAAGTGTGGCACTTGTTTCGTATGGCGACCATGTTCAACATATGGAGAGCTAGAAATGATTATATCTTTGGTAAGTGTTCTTTCTCTTTGCACATCTTTGCTTTTGAGATGTCTAATATTATTTCATTTGTGTATTCTCATATTTCAGTTTAGACCAATAATGTGGTCATGGAGCTCACTCATCTTCACGAGCTTATTGATCAGTGGGGGAACGCACTGTGCATAATCAATCGGGTTCCTCCTAAGCAGTATACTCCTTGAAGTCGGTCCAAGTCCAGACAACAGTGTCGCTCGCTCCCAAACTGCACTCCTATCCTAGCTCAAGGTCCTTACAGAGATGGTCGTGGCTACTTGACTATTCCTCTCTCCTCCAACTCCTTGAATTGATGCTTAGGATAATTTAGGAGCTCCGATGATTGTTGTCAGCCAAGAACCATTTGTTTATGGCTTAGAGGATGTTCCCGATACTTTTGGATAAGGGAGGGACTTGGTGCCAAAGTCTCTTAATGCTATTGTTGGGTGGGAATCGATCTCAGGGGTTGCTAAACCCATATAATAGAGCCTCATCATTATATAATCAATTAGTTATGTTGTCCATCAATTCTATAAGACAATATTGATTAGCTGTAAATTGTTTGCTTGAATTCCTGTTTTGTTTTGATGAAAATGGTTTTCAGCTAATAATAATAATCACATAGCATATTTATCTATTTTTTTTTTTGTTTGTGAAAATATATTCTATTAATTCTTTAATATAATACGTTTTAGAAAAAAAAAAAAATTAAAACCTAAACATAATGAACATAATTAGTCTTACTAAAAGTATGGCATATCACACCACATTCTTCTCCATGTTATAGTTCTAGGCTTTGAATAAGCCCATGGCAGTGTTTTTCTTATTTCAAGTATGGCATATCACACCACATTCTCCTCTATGTTATAGTTCTATGCTTTGAATAAGCCCATGGCGGTGTTTTGCTTATTGCAAGACGACAAGAAAAGTGTTTAAATAACAATATAAAGGAAAACGGCATCGATCCCTTAATATTAAATTGACAATAAACGTTATGCTTTAGAAAAACCACATTGATTCGTTATTCAATTTACATCTGCATTTTTAACTCAAAACTCTGAAAGAAGAGAGCCGCTATAATTGGGCGTACGATGAAAACATATAAACTATATGTATATATATTGTCAGCGAAGAAATTGTAGATGCAAGCAATTAATTACCTGTCACGTACGATGTTGAGAAGTGGGATGAAAAAGTAAATAAGAAAAAATGATATAGCTCGTCCTCCATTTGAATGTGTGCTTATAACTGAGGTGCAAGAAATGACCTCACTGATAGATTTTGTGTCGTTGATTTTCGCTCCTCTTTTCTTGTTGCAAAAGACACTTCATATTCAGAGAGTATTTAAAAATAATTAATTGAACTGCTCCCTAACAAGGTGTAATAGATAATTATAGTTTAACTCGTTGGGCTGTGAGACATGCCTGCTGTATAACAGGCACAAATCTGTCTAGATTAAAATCTATTTGTTTAAACTACATAATTAGGAACAAGTATAGTTTGCTATTAATTTAATCTACATGATTACGAACAAGGATTGTTAGCTATTAATTTAATCTACATGATTAGGAACAGGGATTGAGGAATGACAGCTTCGTAGAAATACAATTAAGGTAAATTGACAACAATAAATTCCCCGAATCTTGGCGTTTGACTGGCAGAAAATCACTACGTTAGGTTATGGTGTTGGATATGGAGAGCAATATTGTTTTTCTTTAAAAAAATTAACATCGAAAGAAATGTTGCAGGGTTTTTGGGGAAGATGTCGGGGAGCAGCTAAACAAACAATGGATTAAAAATTCCAGAGTTTACTTTGTAGGAAAGAAACTAAGTATGGAAAGAAATTAACGTGGAGCCTGTGAAATGAAAATATTATAATTATATTTAAATGATTTATAGGATAAACAAAGCATAGTTCATAGCTTTACTTCCTTTCGAACCTTAGAATTCTTACAGAGACCTATTTGCTTCTGTTTGGTACGCGGACGGTGTGACGTACGGGGTGCGTGCCGTCACAAAACAAGACCGAGTGCAAATAAGACACAGCCCAAGGAAACGTCCAGAGATAAAAACCTTGACGGAGGTGAAAAGAAATGTATAAAATAATAATAATAATAATTTAGGTGTCGAAAGTTAGTGGATTGGTAAGATATTGGGTATTTTTTTGGGTTACATAGGAGAGTTGGTCACACTATTAGTAAGTGACAAGCACATAGTCCACATGGGCTGCTTCCACTAAATCTACTCCATTTTGTTATTGTTGACCCCGTGAGTTCAGGTTCAGATGCTTCCACCAAACCTATTCCATTTTGTTATTGTTGACCGTGTGAGTTCAGGGTTCAAACCACAGGAACTGCTTCCTCGACGTGAAGGGGACCATCGAGCATTCAAACCACAGAGGATCACCGAGCATTCAAACCACATGGTCTGCTTCCACCAAACCTATTGCGCTTCGTTATTGTTGACCCGACATGAAAGGGACCACCACTCACTCGGGATTCATACCATCATTATCAGTTTGACATGCATTTAGAGGATTTAGATTAGACTACTACCTTTGCAAACAGGCTGCTCCCATGGTTTGAACCTGGGTGTCTTCTTGATAAATGTTTGGCCAGACAAACACTTACCAATCCACCTAGCCCTCGGAGGCTAGACATTGGGCACTTACTAAAAGGAGATCTATGTTAAAAAGTGCCCTTGGAGGCTAGACATTGAGCACTTACTAAGAGGAGATCTATGTTAAAAAGTTGGAGGCATGCCCAATCTAGGTAAAGGTAGTAGTCTGACCTAAGTAGTGTGCATCAACTTGATGATGACACTACCAACCTAGAGCTACCGAAGGTCTCCCTCATTCCTTTTGTGAAGGTGAGTTACAGGTTATAGTGGTAACATCATGATTTGACACTAAGATAAGAGACAATGCCACTTGACCCTTAGTTGTTCAAAAAGCAAAGGTAATTGCCCATTCCACCCTATATTATTAAGTGCGTGGGAGGTGCTCTTTCTTTCCCCGTCTTCAATACTTTCGCTTTCACATTTGTGTAAAGATTTGAAAGGAAATACGTCAATTGTAAATGTGAACTGTGAACGCAATGCACGGACACGTTGCCAGAGATGAGTTGGAAGAGCTCGTGACAAAGACAGTTCTGGACGGTCGCCACTATCTTCTGGCAAGGGCCACGGTTGACTTGCACCTCCGCCTCCCTATTACTGAAAATCTCGTATATATGCCTTCATAGGCACCCTAAAAGGCAAAAGGAAGAGGTCTCAACTGCTGCAAGAAGGACGAAAATCATAATATTGTCCCTAAGAATTGTGTAGCAGGCTTCTTCTTCCAGCAGATCGACGCACCTGGTGTAGAGGTGTAGAGCATTATTTGGACAGGCTCCATCTTCCAGCAGATCGACACACCTGGTGTAGAGCAATATTTGGACCGGCTCTGAAACGACGCTGGGACGTTGGGATTTCGATATATTTTTGTAAGTTCAACAAAGTTATCAAGGGGAGGCTGTTAATTTTTCTTCTGTATCAGTATGGGTCGTGCGCCGTGTTGCGAGAAGGAGGGGCTGAAGAAGGGCCCATGGACGCCTGAGGAAGACCAGAAGCTCGTCGATTACATTAAACGCCATGGCCACGGATGCTGGCGTGCACTTCCTAAACGTGCAGGTATTCATCGCAACTAATTTGAAGAGCGTCTAGCTTCGGGCTTCTAGATCATTATATATGATCTATAATCTTGTAAGATTTAAAATCTAATGTATTTTTATGATGTTAAAAAAAATGGTTTCCGATGGATGATAAGGATTTAGAATGGAAGAGGAAGCCGGCTTTATGTCGCTTTAGGCTAACTTGGTTGGAACTAGTTATATCATATCCTGAAAGGTCGATTATGTCAGAGTTTTATGTCAATTTTTGTGAACTTTTCTCCTGTGTAATGATTTAACAGCTTATTTTAGGCTGTGGCCATGTCTGTAGTTTATGGTTTATATAGAGTTAAATGTGTTTTAATCCTCTTTTACGTAGACTAATTATTGGAGGGGTCTGTGTAATAATGGTATTGGAGCAGGTATGTATAGATTGATATATTAATTTGTTTTCAAAAAAATATTACAGGGCTGTTGAGGTGTGGGAAGAGCTGCCGGCTGAGATGGACTAATTACCTCAGACCCGACATAAAGCGGGGGAAGTTTTCCTTGGAAGAAGAGCAGACCATAATTCATCTCCACGGTGTTATCGGCAACAAGTAAGGCTTACCGAATGTTGGGTATTAATGCTGTGTTATCATTTTGTATTATTATTAATATTATTAGTATTTTGGGTTGTCGTGATTGATTATGGTCATTATTTTTTTTCTCCAGATGGTCTGCCATAGCTGCGCATCTTCCCGGCAGGACTGACAACGAAATAAAGAACCACTGGAACACCCACCTGAGGAAACGCCTGCTTCGGATGGGAATCGACCCCGTGACCCATAGGCGAAGGATGGATCTCTTTGATTTCGGCAACGTGAGCCAGTTCCTCGGGCCGGCTTTCCTGAGCGAGATGACCGCTCGGTTGGAGAGCGCGAGGCTGCAGGAAGCCATGACGAGAGAATATTATCGAAGGATTGCCGAGGCAGCCATGATCCCACAGCAGCAGAACGGTCAGTATAATCAGAATGCAGGCGCAATTGGTGCCGACGAGGTTCTGATGAGATCCCAACTCGAGAATCCCTTCTCTAGGCCAAATTTTATATCAAATTCCATCTCATCTCAGCTTTTGGGCCCTCAAAATCAAGAGAACCAGGTAGGATCTTTAGAGTACAATGCATTAGTGTCCCAGGCTCTAGAACAGTTGCAATCCCAAGCTCAAATCATGAAAAATATGCAGCAGCATCCGTCTACTGTGAATGGCCTTAACCCATTACCCACCATGAGTCTAGAAGACCAAGGCAATAATAATGTATTTAACGATAGGGCTTGTGTAGCACCTCATCAGAAATTAAACTCTAACCAGGCCTATAATAACTTTCTGAATGCTTCGACCTTGATGGTACAGCAACCTTTGGACGTTAACTCGCCATTGGGTTTTGATGCCTCAATCCTTTGGCCCCAGGAAAACCTGATTGGAGTTTGTAAGAGCGATTCAGAGTCTTTACCAGCACTTGTATCGTCCTCATCCTCTCCGAATATATTCAGTGACTCGGATCTGGTTCATGATGCTTCTTCATCCATGCTCAACATGAACGTGAGCAGCACCGCTAGTACTACTAAGGCGGCCAGCAATGCATCCTATGCATCGCCGCTTGAGTTTCTCTTCGATTTCTCAGCAAATTCCAAGCAAAACGAGAAAATTCCACAGGACGGCGGAGATTATTGGAGTAATATTCTTCAATATGTTGGAGAAAGCGGCGTTGATAAGGATTTGGGTCTTCAAAGCATCTATGAACAGTAATTAAATGAAGACCTAGTAATCTCTAGGCAAGGCCAGACTATGGCTGCCCCCGTTGCTGGTCCATAAACATCGCCCAATGTTAGAGGAATGAAGTTCTAAAGGGCGAGTCAACCTCATGGACGGTGGGTGATGATTACTAGCGGAAAACATGTGGCTCCCCATCTCATATAAGATGGCATTTTGTTGGAAGCATCGCCACGGTTCCTATAGCCTGCGGTTATTTCTTTTAAACATAGTATAAAATGAAAAACCGGATAAGGGCCCAAAAATGGAAGGAGACTGTACTGTATGTGATGCTGTAATCCTGCACATGTGATATGTGTGAAATTGAAAGAAATGATTGTACGAACAATGATCAATTTATTTATTTATTTTTAAAAATGGGAAAGTTTGTGTTTTCTGTGATTTACAGATGGGATTATACGAAGGCCTTGACTGACATATCAAGTACGTACTTGTATGTGAAGACCATAGCATTCATTTTTTAAGTGAACATCTCCATACAATGGCGCTAACCTCGCTCGAAAGAATATGTTACAGTCGAAAGCATGCTGAAAATTATGGTGGCATCATATTTATATATTGACAAATAGAAATACTACTAGGAGTTAGAAAATGCAATAAAATTTGTCTTACTTTAAGAGTATTTTGTTTAGATTTTATTTTGATGATCTGAAATGACAAAGCAAACCTCTCCTATTACTATACCTATGAAGAATATGAACTGTTGTATATATATCTGTATATGAAGAATATGGACTGAAGAATATGAACTGTTGTATATATATCTGTATATGAAGAACATGGACTGTTGTATATATATCTGTATAAATATATATTTATGTAATGGGAAGGATGTAATGCAGTATGCTGTGGTCAAGATGGCTGGAAGACTCTAATTGCTACAAAGAATGGGAGATATATAACTATTCTAACCTAGCCAAAGTGGTAACTTGTGGTATCTATAAAAGTAGAAGAGATCAATGTCCAGTTAATTTGACCTTTTTAAAGTAAAATTTTGTTGTATCAAAGGGTGCTTTAGTATAAAAAGAGGCAATCAACATTGAACCTTAAGAACTATGCTACAAGTTTAGGCATATAAAAGTGATAACCTTGAAGAGAAAAAAGGGTTAAGGACTTTTTGGTGGGACAACGAAAGGAATCTAGATGATGAAGCATTTGTAAACACATATAAGCAATATTAATAACTTTCTTGAATATTACCATAAATAATTTAACTCATATACATGATTTTTTAATGAGGAATCAAGAACACTAAATTTAATATTTATAATTATTATGTTAGATAGATTTTACTTATAATTAGTTGATTTTTTTTAAGAAGTTGAAAAGGGGAGTATATTAAGGGGCATCCTTCTTGTGAATTGAATTTCGTTCAGAGAGCCCAAGAACTTTTGTCATTGCTATGTCCATGCGGGGACATAATATATATATATTTTTTATGAGTTTACACAAGTTTTTATAAGGGGTCTTTGAACCTTGGATCTCTCAAAGAGAGACCAAAGCACTTACCACAACTCAAATTTTATATTAAAAATTATCAATATATTTTTTCAATGAGTTTATATAGGTTTTATGAGGGGTCATGGTCCCTTAAGTGGGGTTTGAAAATTATGTTTAAATATTTTTTCAATGAGTTTACACAGGTTTTTATGAGGGGTTCTATCCTCATGTTGAGTGGGATTTGAACCTTGGATCTCTCAAAGAGAGAGACCAAAGCCCTTACCACTATAGTAAGTTGGCAGCTATAATTAGTTGAAATTAATATCAATTAATCAAAGAAAAATAAATTCCATGTTATAAATGACATTAAAGAGTGTTATCCTTAAAAGATGATGGTTTTTAAAAGAAACCTTCATAGTTCAAGGGGATGTTTAGCATAACTTCTTGGTCCATATGGTTAATTAGTATTCATTAATTATAATGTTGTGATGTCTTGGTATTATGCTACCAAGTATCGGGGCATATAAATATGCATTCATACATCCATTCATGATATTAAGGCTTACATTCAAAATTTATATTAATCAAGATATCTATAATTCATACTTTATAGTATCTATCAACATCACATTTATTTATTTATGATGCCTTCCTTTGCATTAATTTAGGTTTCATTCACAATAACGATAAATTTAACTATTCTAAATGTTTTTAAATTATTTAATATAAAAATAAATATTAGATCTAAGAGGTTGTGATGACAAGGTCCAAGTGACATGGATATACTTAATAAAATGGTAAGAAAATACTTTGGAATATAATGGCAGGGGGGATGCCTAAGAAGTACCTAAAAGTAAAATATTATTCATTTTAAAATTTAATAAACAAAAGAAAAATATGAATATCTAGATATTGAAATGTCAATGCTCAATGGGATCTAATAACGTGATCTCTTCAACTAATATGTTATGAACCTTGTAGTAAAGTAAAATCACATCCATACAATATTGCAATAATAATAGAGAATGAGCTTGAAATTAATATTATTGTAAGATGAAATAGAATTGCAATAGATTATACTAAAAAAATTAGAACACATTATAGAAGTGCAGGTCTCTTCGAGAGGACATCATCCTTAAAATAAAAGCTTTGATACAATAAAATATGAGATGCCTTCATATATGACCCCTTTCCTTTTTAAAGACTCTTTATTACTCTAACTACAATGCTCAAGGGTTGGTTTCACATGCAAATGACCACCCAAGATAAAATATTCTACCAAAAAATAATTACATTCTTCATAATGATTACATTAAATGGCCCCACTTGTCTAGGCACCTCAATTGCCACATACACATTATAAAACATTACATAATATTATTCAAATGGATTTCCCATGCTATAAATGTGGTAATTATACAATAAGATTAGGATGGGGTCCTAACATGTCCTTACCATTCAAAAATCATTATCCTCAAAGTTAGATATGAGGAAATTATTGTTGTAACTATTGGAGAGGCTCCCATGTAGCATCTTCTGGCTACAAAGCCTGCCATTAGACCAAAACTTTAGTGATGGTGTGGTTATGGATAGTGTGGGTTATTCAGTCTAAAATATTGTTAGGTTTTAATATGACCGAGCTTTCATCAGCTAACTCAGGGAGTGTTGATTGTACTTGAATGTAATGGTTGAGTATCTTCTTAAGATAAGAGATATGGAAGATTGAATAGATCTTGGAAGAAGGTGGTTATGCAAGCTTATAGAAAACTTGTCCAATCCATTATAATATCCAATAAGATTCATAAAATCTTGCTAGCAAGTTTTGATGAGCTCAAAGTTTCACAGAAGATTGTTTATAGGGTTGGTGCTTGGAGGTAAAACAACAAATATAGGTTTCCAAGCATTTTTTAACAATTTTATTTTTTCCATCTCTCTACAGATGGTAGGCTAAGTTCATTCATAGTTGTGTTCCCTATATTTTAATTTTTTTTGTCAAAATTGACTTGTAAAAGTGGGATCATGGTTAGACACAATGGATTTGGACATGTCGTGGACTTTGAAAATGGAGTCCATAGATATTTGAGTGATGGTGGAGGTATGGCAAGGATGGGTGAGGGAATAAAATTGAGCATAATTCAAGAGATAGTCCACCACCATGATCAAATTTCCTCTGAATTTAGGAATCCTTTCAATAAAATCCATGGAGATATTAGTCTATGCATTTTCTAGGATTAGCAACAGTTATAGAGTGTTTGGAGTATATATCATTTCACATTTCATTCATTAGAAAATTTTATATTTGACAATAAAATTTTGAATATTTTTCTCACTCCCTCTCAATAGAATGGCCTTTTAGCTCTCTCATGTCTTCAAGAATATTGAATGACTTGTAGTAGGTGAAGCATGCATTTCCATCATAATATCCTCATGGAGTGATGAAGTTTTGGAGATCATAATGTGACCCTGATATCTTAACATGTGTCCATATCATGAATATCTGGTATGTAAATTATGATCGCTTTTTAGTTCTTCCTATAAGTTTTGTAAATACTGGTCCTTGGTTGCATTTTCTTGAAGTTGGGAATCCCATTGGAGAAGTAGGGATGAAAGGGCACACATTGCCACTTGATCCTCAAATTGATAGGAGAGGGTGTATATCACAAAATTCTTATTTTCTTTCTTATACATGATGTCATAGTCATACCCCAACAATTTTGAGACCTATTTTTATTGTCTTGGAGTAGATATACTTTATTCCAAGAAATATTTGAAAATATGATGGTGTGTTCTAATAAATAAATGTCTCTCAATGAGATATGGTTTGCCAATGATTAACAACATAAAGGATGGCCATAATTTATTTTTCTTAAGTAGATTTTCCTAGATTTTTGCCTAATAACACCTTACTGGTGAAAGCTAGGGATCGTTAGTCTGTGGGTCTAGGTGGATTTGTAAGTTGGGGTGATTACTGAGAGGAGACCTAGGTTCCAATCCCACGGGATTGCCCATGCATAGACAGTAGCCCAGATCCGATTCCTCTGAGTGGTGCGCTAGATTGATGACGATGGTGCAACCCCTGTGCATTCGACGATCCCCATATCATGTCGGGTTACCATGTATCAAGACGGTGGAAGTCCTAGGAGCCTTCAAAGATAGTTTGAACCCTACCAGCTGTGCTGGTAGTTACTAAAAATTGTGATTGTAACCATTGCTTCTATATATCAAAAAAAAAAAAGAGCTAGGGATCATTCTTCTTGCATTAAACAACCCCAATGCCATAAACTAAAACATCATTTTCAATTATAAATGGTTTGGAAAACTCAGGGGTAGCCAACATTGAGGTCAAAATCATAGCCTTCTTAAGATATGTAAATGCATGTTTTTTTGGAGTTGACCATGTAATTGAATTATTTTTTAGCATGGTAGTTAAGAAATTGACTATTTTTCTATAATTTTGTACAAATTGATGGTAATAGCCTATGAGACTGAAAAACCTACAAAGCACCTTAAAATTTTGTGGCTTAAGCTAATTTTGGAGTTCAATTTTATTGGGGTCAACCTTGACTCCCTCTTGTAAAATAATATGCCCCAAGTATTCAACCTCGTACATGCCAAAGGAGCATTTGTATCATTTGAAAAATAACTAATGGTATCGTAATAATTTTAAATTTTGATGCAAATTTTGTAAGTGTTTAGTCCAAGTGTGAATATAGATGAGAACATCATCAAAGAAAATCAAAATAAACTTGAAAATAAAATGGTAAGAAGACATTATTCATGAGGCTATGAAATGTTGATGGTGTATTACTTAGACAAAGTGGCATGACCAAAAAATTGTTATGGCCCTCATGAGTTAAAAATGCTATTTTGAGGATATCTTCCTCCTTGAGCCTTATTTTATGATAGCTAGATCAAAGATCCAACTTCGAGAAAAAATATTTACACCATGTAACTCATCTAACAATTCATCAATAATAGGCATAAGAAATTTGTTCTTAATGGTGAGCATTTTGAGCTCATAAAAGTTTATGAATATCCACCATGACCCATATTTCTTTCTAACCAATAGTATTGGAGAAGAATAAGGACTATTACTAGGTTGAATTACCCCTATTTTTAGTAACTCTTGAACCAACTTCTTAATTTCTAACTTTAGCACATACGGGTATCTATAGGTTTTGATGTTAGTACCAATGGTATTGCATGATCATGTGAATGATGTGGAGGTAATTCCATCAATTTTGCAAAAATTGCATTATGTTTAGTTAAAATGAGTTGCAAGTCCCCTTGGGGTTCATCTTCTTGTGAAGTTTATGA